>LR990614.1:2169292-3494522 GCA_905147815.2 Phalera bucephala
TTGTATCAACGTCAATATAATTATGCTGTACAAGTCATAAATTAATTGCTTCAGTCAAATAATAAAACCTTTAAGGTAAGGTGAAAAAAAAAGATAATGTTAACAAATTCTATTGCTCACTCAGTATATTGTTAATTAATTTTACATAGTTTTTAATATTCGCGTAAATCTAAATATGCTACATTTTTGTTTGATATAATTCTATCAGTTTCTCACGGCTTCGTACCCAGTCGACAACGGCGCTAACTATCCTTTTTTTGGGTTGGGGGAAATCCTACATAGGATAGCTGCTCGCTAGGGGGAAGCGAGGGGTTATACTGAGACTTCTACCGGCTAAAACCCCCGCCGTGCTCCAACTTGTCGCTGTAGCTGGGGCGGGTTACGGGAACGCGTAAGCAACCATCCGCGACCCGCCAGCGACCGTCCACATTTGTGGACATCCACTTATAACCTGGTCTAACTAGCTAGGAACCGGCGATCCCATAAATACAAAAATATCATCGAAATTGGTAAGACGTTTAGAAAGAGAAGTGTTACGAACAAAAGCACACCGGAAAGTCATATAGTATATATAAAGATGAATCACTAGGAATTATTCCTGGGGGCGTTTAAAAATATGAATTTTACAGTCCCAAATACCTAGACCGAAAAGAATGATTGTGTGTCAAACAAATACTTATCTCGTGCGGAGGTTACCGACAAAATATGTAAGAGAACATCGTAACCATTAACAGGTGATGTATTAAAAACGGGTCCTTAAAAAAATACCCCTGAGTCCGCGTGGTCCGAATTCTTAGTCTGATCAACCGAACCACGTGGTCCGATACATCGGACAAAGAGAAATCACGTATTCTTATAGTCTAACCCATTGGACTACGGGAAAACAAGAGTATTCATCGTTCGATTCGTCGGACCAAGTATAAATATATAATATACATAAATACAGGCTGAAGCCTGAAAAAAATATACGGGACGATATTTCCAAACCCACCTTACATTATTTACAATCTCCAAATCTCTTCGATCCCCAATAAAATGTCGACGGATTGAGAGGACATATAAAAAGTTACAATATTGAGTTTTTCTTTACTCAATCCGATGCCGCCTTTCCCTATCTATGCGGGACGAGACTCACGAGAGTTTCAGTTTGAGCACTTTAAATATATTTCGCACCTTTTTAAATTACACCAAAAGGGGGATTATGCTTTAGTATGCAAGATAAATATAAGTAAACAATCTACTGGGTTATTCATTTAAACAATATAGTCTCTCAATAAATGGTAGAGAGCGCAAAATATTGAAAATTTATCTTTATATCGCACCGTCATAGCTCTATTGTCCAAGCAGGGATGGTAGTAGGTGTTTTGAGCACACTCACTTTTCGCTTAGATCCCAATGTAATAGAGGACATATCTATAGACTTGATAGCGAGTACAATTACTGAGCAACGAAGCAACCTTTTTAGAACCTTTGAAAAAGCCCACCATATTGGCACTTTATGCTCTTTGTTTACCGAAAGGAGAACAAGACGTAACCGTGTTTGTTTATTTAATTGTATTTTATTGTACACTAGCGACCCGCCCCGGCTTCCCAAAGGTTAAATATACACATAAACCTTCTCCTTGAATCACTCTGTGGAAACCGTATGAAAATGTGTTTAGTAGCCATTGAGTTTATCTTGTTCAGACAGACAGACAGACGAGCCGGGGGACTTCGTCTTATAATATGTAGTGATATATAAGTACTAACTATTAACGATTTAAACGTAGAATTTTTGTACAAAGGCAAGTTGAACTCACATTGACTTTTCTTACAGAAAAAAATGTTTTTATAGAATTAAAGTCCTAATTCTCAATCCAGTCTTAGCAAAATAACGAAAGAGGCATTCTTCAAAAAGAGTGGAATCAGCGAAACAGTACGAGCAGGCTTCAAATATCAAGGGTTTGAAGTATCAGTGCTATCGCGGGGAACCGTGCGCTCAAGGTCGCGCCCTTGACCTTAACCTTGGACTAATAGACACGGAACATTTTACAAGTAACTTGTGAGGAATCATATAAAGTTATTTTTCATTTGTCCATTGCTGTTACTATTTAACAAATGCTGCTAAAATCACACTTGATAGGAAATTGAACTTTAACTACCACAGATAAGACACATTCAACTAGTGCTCTACATAACCAGCCCTCATTAAACCGACAAGTGTAAGCAACTGATAACGCTATCTTTATCAAAGGGTACTCATCTTCAAAGTTGTTTAAAGTTAAATCACTTTCCTGTACTTCCAATTTGGAATCCATACTAATATTAAAGTAAATGTGAAAGTAGCTCTGTTTGTCTATTACATTTTTATAATTAAACTGCTAAATAGATGTTGATTAAATTAGGCAAAGAGATAAATTGCTTTCTACAGAAGGACAGAGGTTACTTTTTGTCTCAAAAAATTACCCCGAGAAATTTGCGGCGAACAGCTAGTACTTTAGGTTTTCATAACTATATAAACGAAACTAGCCACTCATTTGTGTAATGGCGATGCGGCTGGGGGAATCTGCACCATTTTGCATTTTTGAGATCACGGGGTCCTGTATTAAAATCCTGGATTAGGTAATATTGTAGGACTTTTTAAGGAAAACTAGACTGTGATGTGTGAGTCTTTTGACTTCAAAAGACTCCGTAACCGGTGGGCACCTGAGTGATGGGCAAGTCAAAAATCTTCGTTACCGGCTAGCGTGTATGAAATCACCTGATGAAACGAGAGAAATCTCTAAGGAAAAAACTAGTAAGAACTCTGTACTCTCTGCCCATCCCGCAGGGGATCTGGCGTGAAAATAGTATAGAAAAAGTAGTAGATAACAGACAACTATTAGAATTAAAAGCATTTTGATAATAAATTAAAGGGACAAAGTCGCAGACCAAAGATAGTCCTATTAAAATTATAAACGCAGAAGTCGATGAGGATGGATGTATAGATTTTTTTACTTTTGCGCTGAAATACGGTTTGGATGAAAATTTACAGCGATGTAGCTTATACATCAAAATAACACATAAGGTATCATTTATAAAGATAAATACGCAGACGAAGTCGGAGGCGGTCGCTAGTGATACATAATTGTAATGCGTCCCAGTAGTCACATAGAAGTTACTTGGCCTAGCGGTTACGCTCGTAGCTCGTAGCCCGTGGCGCGTAGCTCGTAGCAATTACTTAATACCCGTAGAGCAAGATATCTATTATTTTACTGAGGATTACTACATATAAGTTATAGTACTAATGCCGTATAGACATGTAGTTTACTTAAATATATTAAGTAAGGTATTCTGGGAACATTAAGATAATATAGTAGTAAAATTATAAGGAAAAAGTAATTTTGTTGACACTGTCATACCTATATTCCCCAAGTGCGGATCATAAAGGTGTACCAGGTACACCTTCTTTTCGCTGACGATGTTAGGTGCTAATGTAGGGGATGCAACTATTTCTATAATACAGAGTACAAATCTAGACTTCGGACTGATGCCTACTGGGAATTTTTTGATAGAAAAACTACACTTTCTCCGACCTAGGATTCGAACCCAGGATGGTATTGATCATTACGCGCATTTTACGACACTAGACCAACAAGGCAATATAGCGAGTTCTTATACTCACGCAAATATTAAAAATTTGCTAAATACCTACTTCATTATAATTACCAAATATTTTTTATAATTATTACGAAATTATAGGAGATTCGCGTACAGAAATTTTTTAACCCAAAACTAATTTAAAAGTTACCAAATAAACTTTGATAATTTTGACGTGAAATTAATTATTAAAAGCAAATAGCAAAAATATGTAAAAAAATAGAGGATGAAACTTATACTTTTTCGTCTTCTTAACTTTAAAGGCTTTGTCTAGTGGTTTAAGATCTTGAGTCACTCCGCCCACTGGATTAAGTAGTCGCGAATTCAATTCTTGCACGGGACAAATCTTTGTGTAATGCCAAAATATTTGATTCGTTCTGCGTGTTTGAGCATGTGAATTTCATGTTTGTAAACGCACCCTCGACAACGAAATAATTCCTAGCGTGGGGCTACGTTTTTATTAATTAGGGTTAAAATTAAGTAAAATTTTCCTATTTACAAGGAGATACTTTAAGGGGTGGTCAGGTCAGGTTGGCCCACACGGTTACTAATTAAAAAAAATGGGCAAATATCATAGGAAACGGCAACTCTGCGACTGTCATGAAATGATATTTCACTCATTGCAGCGCTTTTTAATACGCATTGCGTATTAAACGTACTAAATCGAATGAGGATTTATGTTTATTCTGCTTCTCTTTTTAACAAATATCAGTATCTCTCTTTGACTGTCCGTCAGACTCGGTCTCTATCACTGAAGTGTGAATATAATAAAATAGGGAAATGATCGAGTTATGGTATGCAGTATGTCAGCGGAGTACTATTAAACGAACATTTCACGAAGCTATCGTAACGCGCGCTGTTAAGTGTTTAATTGGTCTTCGCCAATAAAGACCCATACTATACCCTTTTTACAAGCTTTTATTTAGCTTGCAAAGTTTGTTTGTTAGTTTGTTTAGGTCAAATCTGGTGAGCTGAATTAGACCCACTTCATCGTATCCTACGGAGTTGAAATTTATCACGTTGGTTCAGTTTTGATGACAATACATTTTTGTGGTAAGCATGACCTGATTCTACTCTTGGTATTGGCTCCAAACGGCTTTCTTAACGGTTAACATCATGGAAAAGCTTAGTATTTTTATGATAAAATTGTTCGTTAGATAATATTATTAAATTAAGCCAATTACAATGCAAATGGTTGTTAAGACAGAATATTAAATTCTCAACGCAATAAAAACTTGGAATTCTTTGTATTCCTTTTCTCCTTCTTTCTAAAGCACGAATTAAATCTGTGTACTGTATTTCTGATATTATTTTAATTGTCACTATTATAATCAACATTACTATAATTAACATTAATATAATTGATATCATTAAAACAGACACTTGGAATTAATTTAATTTTACATATTTTATTATATATGTAACTTTTAATTAAGTAATTTATAAATGTCCGATACAATTCTTATGTTTTCTTAATTGTTAGGTACTTTAAGTTCTTGGATTATTCCTAATGATATTTGCATGTATGAAGGCAGAATATGGCGTATGACCAATGTTATTTTAACATCCACTGTAACCCATTTTCGCAAAAAAACTGATTCAATTTGATTTTAACATTAGTACCAGTACCCTGGGTACTTGTGTACCTTGTACTTACAATTGTAGTAGACACGCGCGCGCACGCACACATTTACAACTTTAGAACAAATCGAACATTGCCATCACGCACACATAGTGCATAACTGAAGCCGCTTTTGGCGCAAGTTTTGCTAGCTTTGCTCAGTCTAGACAAGCCTTAGTCTAAAACCATTACACACATAGATGATGCCAGTACCCCGGGTACGTCTGTATACTCCTATATTCTCTAAGCGAGCGGAGCAAAAATGTACGGTGTACATAGGGGTTTTGGGGAAAAAAATGGATACCTTGCCTAAACTATTTGAAAATTGGGGAAAACTGTAAGCGCTTTTTTCTATGGGATTAAAAAATACATGAGAATGTATTGTAATAAGTAAATAATAAATATTACGAAGATAATATGTAGTTACGTACGTGTTTGTAAGAGATAATCTCTACAGCTCCGATTCTGAAAATTCTTTCACTCTCAGAAAGCTACATTATTTCTGTGAGTACTATCGATTATTTGATGAAAATTGTCTTATTACTAAATAGCCGCGTGCAACAGCTAGTGGCAAATATATTTGAGCTTAAAACATTGATTTCTCCTGCTATTTTTTTTTTAACTAAAAATATACATGGACGGAGGTATAAGCAAAAACGGGCACGCAATAAACCAGCTTCTACATACATACGTACATACACAGCGACAGAACGTAGCACGTACGCTGACAACGTGAACACAGCCAGTGGACTGCGCCAGACGGTCATTGAACATGAATTAATTTGAACTTTGTTCAACAAATTGAAATGTGTGGAATGGATACTGTACACGCGCGAGCGCAGTAATTATTTTCGATGGAAGCAACTTACTCTGCAGATAACGGCCTGGACCTGGCCTGACCCACAAATATTTGGGTTTTGTGTATGTGAAATTCATGTTTGTAAATGCACCCACGAAACTGGAACGAATAATTTCTAACGTTCAATAAAAAATCGATGGAAGCAACGCCCAACTTACTCTATTTAACTTACTCTACAAATGAAGACATGTTTAAAATTGTGCCTTAAAGAACACTTAAAATGCGTGCTATTTATTTCTGGTACGTATGCAATCCACGCGAAGTATGACCTATTCACTCTCACCTCGATTTGTAAGAGAAGCACAGCAGCGAGTCACGTGATGCGCTAAAGTCATATACCAGTAATTGCAATAATAATAAACATGTTCACACCTATATTTCCCAAGTGGTGATAGCAGAAGTGTACTCTGCATACCCACGCATTGCCGTCTCAACTTAAAAGGTGCTATCAACCCCTGCTGTGCAAGTGTCGCTTATTGCCACTACACAAGGCACAATTGTGGCCCTTGAGATTAATATTGACAAATTTTTAATACGTAAAGCGCGCTTTGTCTGAACTAAGATTTAAAACTAGGACCTTGTAATCCACTGACCAACGAGACTGTAAACATATAGTAAAACAATTCCCCAAATGTCAGACGGTCGAAGTTTGAATACATTTATCCCTAAAAATTGGGGCCATTCGGGACAAATTTATACTCGTATGTACAAGTTTATAACTATCGAAAAAACTTTTGCGAAACAATAAATTCTGAAAACTTGATTTCAGTGACCGTTACAATGCAATTTGTGTTATTTACGCCTCGCCGCGGCTTAGCTTTGGTTTGTTTATAGTTATTATTGAATTTGTTATTGCTGAAGATATTAAGGCGGGCCGCACATCGCGAGAATATTCTGTTAGAATTCCAGCCTGTGGGATCGGTATTGTCAAATGTATACTTCTATACTAATGTTATAAATATGATAGATTTATTTGTTTGTAATCGATGAACTTTGCAACTACTGAACCGATATTATTGATTCCTTCATTCCATTAGAAACCTACGTTATCAAGTAATATAGGTGGCGCTGTTGTCGACTGCTAAATCAATACCGTTTTGCGATTCTATATCCAATCAAATCTATGTAACAATAACAGTATACTAAAATCTATATATTTTACCACGCCTGATCCCTTGCGGGGTAGGCGAGTACAGAGTTCCAACAGAGATGATCAAGTCAGAACGTATTATAGTAGCACGGTCACACTGCTGATTCTCCCCTTTGTGTTCGTGAAAATACCGACAGTAATCAGATTGGCTTAATTGGAGGGCTGTTAGAAATTGCTATACGCTAAAAACACGAGAACGTATCCACTAGCAGCGATCGCGGAGCATTGCCAGCCGGCGAACGTCGTTATTGTCGCGAACATCATTGTTCATGTTTGCGAACTAGTAATACCCCGTGGGGTTTCCTTAATTTACATAATATACTAATTGTTGGCGATGTATAAATTCATTATTTTAAATTTAGATCGATCGTCTATAAGTCAGTGTCATTTCGATTTTATTTTTGCGCGGTAATATTATTATATAATTCCTTTATAATCTCGTTCTCTTATGATCACTATCTAAGTTCACAATTATCGATTAAGTAAAGGTGATAAGGTTAAGTTACTATACTTAATTTTACTTACATATGGTATTTTTAACCAGTAGTGGTGCTCTCTCTATAAGCAGGTACATACCACCGTAGATCATTGAGTTGTAACGTACTACAACTAGAGAAGACACCTCAATTAATTTTATTGTAGCAAATTTAGATTTTTGTATGTGTGTGTGTTTGTGAATGATCTACGCTGTTGGCTGCGGGGCCTTTACAGCTTACAGGACAAAAGGGCGCGCATGCAATCACTACGCTCGAGCTAGAAAGGCAAGGGGGCAACTAGCTCAAGGGCTCCTCAAAGAGGAGCGGCATCGGCTTGGGCAGCTGCTATAGGGGAGGGCCTATTTTAGTTGTTTCGCCGTGGTGCTCTGCACCAGCCGGCGGGCAAGGGATTCTTCGAACTCGCCGCCGAGGTTGGTGTCTGATCGTGTGTGCGGTATCTGTATATGAAAGAAAAGGATGAAAGGGCATTCAGAACATGCCGTGGACGGCGGTAGCAGCTAATAGGGGGGGGGGGGGAAGAGTTATTAGCCGACTCCTATGATTGGACGCGTTCGCGAAATATCAGTTTGTCGCCTTTTTAATAAAGGCGCGAATAGGATCGGGACCGAGATCGGAATGGAGATCTACGTTCCGTATGAACCACGGGGTTCCGACGGCTTTGGGGAGGAAACGGAGCAAAGTTAGAGTTCATACACGCTAACCACTTTGTGCCAAATGCTCGTCGCAACGTGACACGTTTTAACAACTTTTTGATGTATTGCATTTATACTTCATTAATTATTATCAATGCCGATTTGTAGTTTTATCAGTATTAATATTAACTCAACATCATTCAGATTTTTCCTAATTTTTTGCCGATTCCAGAATTGCTTTCGTAATTGCATGCTATATTCATATGCATACATTTATATTAATTTTCAATATGTATATGCTTGTTTGAACTTATTTTTCATACTGCATAAAGCTCTTGTCGAGCGCGTTTACAATTGTGACACAGTGCTTCACTACTCTAGTTGCTTACGTTCATGTTTTTTCAAAATGTAATTAAGTTCTAATGAAAATAAATAAATAAATCAACTCAACTCAAGAAACATATTTTTTCTTATCAATGGAAACACACATTCCCGCTAACTCAGCGGTTATCAATTTGCGCTTTGTTGGTACCTATATAATAACCAATGCCATACACCAAAAAAACTGATATTTCGCCGCGTGGTTCCCGGCTTAGAATAGGACCAACCCATCTCATCCCATCGGGTGTCGTACAAGGCGACTAAGGGAAAACTAGGGAATGGGCAGCAGCGTTCCTTTAACACTTCGACGACCAATAACTGCGCTCGCCAACCCGCCTGCCAAGCGTGGCGAGTATGGCAAACACCCCCAATTATGGAAGAAAGTAGAAAAACCAGGCCCCTAGTCCCCGGCGGTCCTGTTCGTCCTGGCCACGGTAGCAGCCATGGTAACGACAGGACAAGGGGTGCTAAGAATCTCCGGCAGAGATTCGGCTACCACCAAAACCGAAAATTGGCCCTGGTGACATACAACGCACGCACATTGAGGACAGATGAGAAGCTAGTTGAGCTGGAAGAAGAGTTAAACAAGTTGCGGTGGAGTATTGTTGGTTTATCGGAGGTCCGAAGAGAGGGCGAGGACACGATAACCTTAAAATCCGGCAACTTGTTTTACTACCGGGAGGGCGAACAGCAGTCCCAAGGTGGTGTCGGATTTATCGTCCACAAGTCACTCATAAACAACGTTGTGTCCATCACTAGTGTGTCGAGCAGGGTAGCGTACCTGATACTCAGAATATCCAAAAGATATTCGCTGAAGGTCATACAGGTCTACGCACCGACCTCGGCATACTCAGATGATGACGTCGAAGTTATGTATGAGGACATTAGTAGAGCCATACATACTTCCAAAACACACTTTACAGTGGTTATGGGTGACTTCAATGCGCGGCTGGGCAAACGGGGCGATGATGAGTTGAGAGTGGGGCAATTTGGATATGGGCAGCGCAACCCCAGGGGTCAGAGGCTGGCCGAATTTCTGGAGAAAGAGGGACTCTTTATGATGAACTCTTTCTTCCAGAAGCCGCCTCATAGGAAATGGACCTGGATGAGCCCTGATGGTTCCACAAAAAATGAGATAGACTTCATCATGAGCACCAAGCGACAAATATTTAATGATGTCTCCGTGATTCATAGGGTAAAAACCGGCAGTGATCACCGAATGGTCAGAGGCACATTAAATATTAATGTCAAAATGGAAAGATCGCGTCTGATGAAGTCTACGCTCCGACCTACTCATGCATATATCCAAAACCCCGAGAACTTTCAACTCGAATTGTCAAACCGCTTCGAATTGCTAGACAGCAGCGCATCAGTGGACGAAATCAACAACAGGCTGGTAGAGACTGTTCATACGGTCGGGTCCAAGTATTTTAAGACCCACCGTAAAAATAGGCCTCAAAAACTATCTGACTACACCCGAAACCTCATGGCTGAGCGACGTTCCATGACGCTCCAAACCTCCGATGATGCTAAGTCCTATAGGCAGCTTAATGGACAGATATTGAAGTCCTTGCGACACGACTTACGGTCCTTCAATGCAAGGCGTATTGAGGAGACCATAGAGCAGAACAAGGGCTCTAAAGTGTTCGCAAGAGACGCGTCTATTGGGCAGAGCCAGTTGACGAAGCTGAAGACGGAGGACGGAAACGTAACGTCAAATAGGTCAGAGGTGCTCAGGGAGATAGAGAGGTTCTATGGACAGTTATATACCTCAGTAGCTAAACCTGTTGTTGACTTGGTAAAAGACCCAAGAGCCAAGCTAACCCGACACTGCACTGATATCCCGGACATCAGCCTGTGCGAGATTAGGATGGCTCTCAAACAACTAAAAAACAACAAAGCGCCGGGTGAAGACGGAATTACTGCAGAACTTCTGAAGGCGGGCGGATCGCCGGTATTTAAAGTCCTTCAGAGGCTATTTAAGTCCGTCTTGCTTGAAGGGAAAACGCCGGAAGCATGGAACAGGGGTGTGGTGGTGCTGTTTTTCAAGAAAGGTGATAACACCTTATTGAAGAACTATAGGCCCATCACACTGCTGAGCCATGTTTATAAGTTGTTTTCGAGAGTCATTACGAATCGTCTCGAACGAAGGCTTGATGACTTCCAGCCTCCCGAACAAGCCGGTTTCCGGAAAGGTTTTAGTACCATAGACCACATACATACGCTGCGGCAGGTTATACAGAAGACTGAGGAGTATAATCGGCCACTATGCTTGGCGTTTGTGGACTATGAGAAAGCCTTCGATTCGATCGAGACTTGGGCGGTTCTTAGATCTCTCCAGCGATGCCGCATTGACTATAGGTACATCGAAGTGTTGAAGTGCTTGTATAATAACGCCACCATGTCAGTCCGAGTACAGGGGCAGTGTACGAAGGTGATCCCCATAAAAAGAGGAGTAAGACAGGGAGACGTCATTTCTCCGAAACTGTTTACGGCCACCTTAGAGGACGCCTTCAAGCTCTTGGAATGGCAAGGACTTGGCATCAACATCAATGGCGAATACATCACTCACCTTCGATTTGCCGACGACATTGTGGTCATGGCGGAGTCGCTGGAAGATCTAGGACGAATGCTCGGTGACCTCAATAGAGTATCCCAACAAGTGGGTCTTAAAATGAATATGGACAAAACAAAAATAATGTCTAACGTCCATGTCGTACCCACCGCACTCACCGTTGGGAACTCTACTCTTGAAGTTGTCGACGAATACATTTACCTGGGACAGGTAGTCCGGTTAGGTAGGTCCAACTTTGAGAGAGAGGTCAATCGACGAATCCAACTCGGCTGGGCAGCGTTCGGGAAACTGCGCAACATCTTCTCATCCAAAATACCTCAGTGCCTAAAGACTAAAGTTTTTAGTCAATGTGTGTTACCAGTGATGACATATGGATCAGAGACGTGGTCTCTTACAATAGGTCTCATAAAAAAGCTCAAGGTTGCTCAGCGAGCTATGGAAAGAGCTATGCTCGGCGTTTCTCTACGTGATCGAATCAGGAATGAGGAGATTCGTAGAAGAACCAAGGTCACCGACATAGCCCTCAGGATTAGCATGCTGAAGTGGCAATGGGCTGGCCACATAGCGCGAAGATCGGACGGGCGTTGGGGCAGAAAGATTCTAGAGTGGAGACCACGTATTGGCAAGCGCAGCGTAGGACGACCGCCTGCCAGATGGACCGACGATCTTGTGAAAATCGCAGGAAATCGTTGGATGCAGGTGGCATCGGACCGGTTACGCTGGAAAGCGATTGGGGAGGCCTATGTTCAGCAGTGGACAAGTATAGGCTGAAATGATGATGATGATGATGATACACCAAAAAGAGAACAAGTGCTTATTTGGTAAAGCCAAGTAAGCCAAGCACTGCTTGAAATTATTTTAATCGTAAATAACGTTAAGCGCTGCTTTGAAATCAGTATTTACTGATTTGTAAGTAACTACCGATGTCGATCAGAGTTGAGGAAACTGTAATCAGATTAATGATTGCATTTTGTAATATTAAATCATGATTCAAAATCAAGTACCGTGTATTACTGCGTACTTTTATAAATAGGTACGTAATTTCTTTTGAAAATATGTCGATGTAGCAATAAGCCAATACCATATTTTTGTTGTTTCCGGCGTATTTACTACTCTAAGAACCATATGGATTCCGCAGAGCGATGAGCTCCTCTACAGTAACAATATTATAAATTATAGTATGTCTTTAATATTAGTGAATTTTAATTAAAAGGTCAAAGGACAATGAACGAATGAAATGAATACAAATGAATTACGCCACCAAATAAAGTGCCCGGCCGCGGCTCGCGACCGTTCATTTAGCTTAACAGTCAATTTATTTTTTTACAGTGCGCAGCACCCATTAGCAGAGACAATCTCTAAATAAGCTAAATTTCATTTAAAATATTTTTATTTCAGACAAGTTTTAGGTGATTGTTTAAAAAGCTTGTCGCGTTATAAATTATCTGGTCGTTTTGTTGGAATCGTGATTTGAAGCACGTAAGCGAGATAAATAGACTACGCTGCAATTAGATACCAAGGCAACTTATTTTTTTTTGGTTCATCTGTAAATTGGTAACGATGCCGTTGACTCAGATAGCTATAATAAAATATACGATAGAAAAGGTTAAGCAGCGTTCGGCTCAGTCAGTCTTAGATGGGTGACTGTGGTAAATCCATTATCGAGCGTCTTCGTACTACGAAAGGCATGTAGAGCCGATGATCCCCGTTACCACGATAAAGCCCCAACAGCAGGTGGCCATAAACCTGCTTCCAGTAATCCCATAAGAACCAAAAATCTGAACCAAGTTAAGATACGTATTTCCTAAAAAAGCAATGTTATCAATTTTAGATCCTTTTTGCAATTTGAAGGCAAAAAATATTTTTGGAAAATGACTTGAGGATAAAATCTAAAGAAATATATAAAAAAGAAAACAAAGATTAAGAAAAACCAAGGGAAAACTAGCATAGTAATTGGCATGGGGCACAATTTTATAAAAAAAAATCAATATAGGGAGAGTTTTCAGAAACAAAGGGAAACGCAGTGAGAGAATTTGCAAAATGTGACTATAAAGTGAGTACGTATAAATCGGCAAAGTAACCGGTCGGCACTGTCATTCATGCGGGAAGTGGAGGCAGTGGCATAAGGTAAAATGCTTTATTAGGAGTACCTGATGCATCAGTCATCAGTGCTGCTGTATTCGGCTGGTGATAGTACATCATCAGCCAAAAGATACAGCCGGACTAGGGCCTCCCCCAAACATCGTGCCAAGGACCGGCTTTGTATTAGGTAAACGCTTTAAAAACGGATCATTCAAACTTTATACGAAACTTGTGCAAAAAGCTTCAGATACAATTTTCTTTACATTCAGAACACCTTAGGTAACTCCTAACAAAAACAATTTCACCCCGCTCGAGACTCGCAAAGTAAAACGCCCTATTAAGTTAATAGGAGCGAACAAACTCACAATTACCTAGTAAACAAGTTATTACGGGGCGACGTATCTCCGGCACACAGTAAAGTGTTTGATGGCTACCCGCCACTCATCATCATCATCATCTCAGCCCATACTTGTCCACTGTTGAACATAGGCCTCCCCAATCGCTTTCCAGCGTAACCGGTCCGATGCCACCTGCATCCAACGACTTCCTGCGATTTTCACAAGATCGTCGGTCCATCTGGCAGGCGGTCGTCCCACGCTGCGCTTGCCAATACGTGGTCGCCACTCTAGAATCTTTCTGCCCCAACGCCCGTCCGATCTACGCGCTATGTGGCCCGCCCATTGCCACTTCAGCTTGCTAATCTTAAGGGCTATGTCGGTAACCTTGGTTCTTCTACGAATCTCCTCATTCCTGATTCGATCGTGTAGAGAAACGCCGAGCATAGCTCTCTCCATAGCTCGCTGAGCAACTCTGAGCTTTTTTATGAGACCTATTGTAAGAGACCACGTCTCTGATCCATATATCATCACTGGTAACACACATTGACTGAAAACTTTAGTCTTAAGGCACTGAGGTATTTTGGATGAGAAGATATTGCGCAGTTTCCCGAACGCTGCCCAGCCGAGTTGGATTCGTCGATTGACCTCTCTCTCAAAGTTGGACCTACCTAACCGGACTACCTGTCCCAGGTAAATGTATTCGTCGACAACTTCAAGAGTAGAGTTCCCAACGGTGAGTGCGGTGGGTACGACATGGACGTTAGACATTATTTTGGTTTTGTCCATGTTCATTTTAAGACCCACTTGTTGAGATACTCTGTTGAGGTCACCGAGCATTCGTCCTAGATCTTCCAGCGACTCCGCCACGACCACAATGTCGTCGGCAAATCGAAGGTGAGTGATGTATTCGCCATTGATGTTGATGCCAAGTCCTCGCCATTCCAAGAGCTTGAAGGCGTCCTCTAAGGTGGCCGTAAACAGTTTCGGAGAAATGACGTCTCCCTGTCTTACTCCTCTTTTTATGGGGATCGCCTTCGTGCACTGCCCCTGTACTCGGACTGACATGGTAGCGTTATTATACAAGCACTTCAACACTTCGATGTACCGATAGTTAATGCGGCATCGCTGGAGAGATCTAAGAACCGCCCAAGTCTCGATCGAATCGAAGGCTTTCTCATAGTCCACAAACGCCAAGCATAGTGGCCGATTATACTCCTCGGTCTTCTGTATAATCTGCCGCAGCGTATGTATGTGGTCTATGGTACTAAAGCCTTTCCGGCAACCGGCTTGCTCGGGAGGCTGGAAGTCATCAAACCTGCGTTCGAGACGATTCGTAATGACTCTCGAAAACAACTTATAAACATGGCTCAGCAGTGTGATGGGCCTATAATTCTTCAGTAAAGTGTTAGCACCTTTCTTGAAAAACAGTACCACCACACCCCTGTTCCATGCTTCCGGCGTTTTCTCTTCGAGCAAGACGGAATTAAACAGCCTCTGAAGGACTTTAAGTACTGGCGTTCCGCCCGCTTTCAGAAGCTCTACGGTAATTCCGTCTTCGCCCGGCGCTTTGTTATTTTTGAGTTGTTTGAGAGCCATCCACTTAGCTGGCGGAATCAGATTGGTAGCGTAAGCCAGAAGGTCACGGGTATCCTGCGGATGCTCTATCGACTGAAACACTTTCTTCCATCCAAAACTAAGGCACTGCTCGTGCAAGCTTTAATCTTTCCAATAATCGACTATGGTGATGTGTGCTACTTTCACCTGAATGCAGATCTACTCAATAAATTGGACCGACTTCTGAATAACTGCATTCGATTTGTATTCAATCTTCGCAAGTATGACCATGTTTCCATGTATCGCGCGGAACTAAAGTGGCTTCCGATTCGACAGCGTAGGAACTTGAGAGCACTTACAACCTTGTATTCTCTTCTTGAGTCTCCTTCTTCCCCGTCTTACCTATCATCTCAGTTTCAATATTTAAGTTCCAACCACTGTAAAAATCTACGCTCTTCTCATAATCGGCTTCTTCAATGCCCACTCCACCGCACTAACTTTATTTACTCTTCTTTCCTCGTGCAATCCATTCTTCTTTGGAACTCTCTTCCTCCTAATGTGAGGATGGCAGAGAGCCGGTACTCCTTCAAGAAAAGAACTCGCGAACACATAACCAAAAAAATGTTAGCAGAATCATCTCGTTAGTATGTTTAATTATATTTATTGTATTTATTTATCTAATGTAACATTCATTTAATTTTATGTATTCTATGTATATATACATATTAAAATTGATATATATTAGTTTATTATATATGCGTATCTGTGTATTATATTTAAAATATTTGTCCTCCCGATAGTTCTTTATAATGTAGTCCAAGTGCACCTACCTTGTTTTCTCTGCATCACCCTAAGGTTGACTGGGAGAGAATGCCTTTGGCATTAAGTCCGCCTCTGTACAATTTTGTGCAAAGTATAAATAAATAAATAAATCCTAATCTCGTACAGGCTGATGTCCGGGATATCTTCAGTGTAGTGTCGGGTTAGCTTGGCTCTTGGGTCTTTTACCAAGTCAACAACAGGTTCAGCTACTGAGGTATACAACTGCCCATAGAACCTCTCTATCTCCCTGAGCACCTCCGACCTATTCGACGTTACGTTTCCGTCCTCCGTCTTCAGCTTCGTCAACTGGCTTTGCCCAATAGACGCGTCTCTTGCAAACACTTTGGAGCCCTTGTTCTGCTCTATGGTCTCCTCAATACGTCTTGTATTGAAGGACCGTAAATCGTGTCGCAAGGACTTCAATATCTGTCCATTGAGCTGCCTATAGGACTTAGCATCATCGGAGGTTTGGAGTGTCATGGTACGTCGCTCAGCCATAAGGTTTCGGGTGTAGTCAGATAGCTTTTGAGGCCTATTTTTACGGTGGGGCTTAAAATGCTTGGACCCGACCGTATGGACAGTCTCTACCAACCTATTGTTGATTTCGTCCACTGATGCGCTGCTGTCTAGCAATTCGAAGCGGTTTGACAATTCGAGTTGAAAGTTCTCGGGGTTTTGGATATGTGCATTAGAAGGTCGGAGCGTAGACTTCATCAGACGCGATCTTTCCATTTTGACATTAATATTTAATGTGCCTCTGACCATTCGGTGATCACTGCCGGTTTTTACCCTGTGGATCACGGAGACATCATTAAATATTTGTCGCTTGGTGCTCATTATGAAGTCTATTTCATTTTTGGTGGAACCATTAGGGCTCATCCAGGTCCATTTCCTATGAGACGGCTTCTGCAAGAAAGAGTTCATCATAAAGAGTCCCTCCTTCTCCAGGAATTCGGCCAGCCTCTGACCCCTGGGGTTGCGCTGCCCATATCCAAATTGCCCCACTCTCAACTCATCATCGCCCCGTTTGCCCAGCCGCGCATTGAAGTCACCCATAGCCACTGTAAAGTGTGTTTTGGAAGTATGTATGGCTCTACTAATGTCCTCATACATAACTTCGACGTCATCATCTGAGTATGTCGAGGTCGGTGCGTAGACCTGTATGACCTTCAGCGAATATCTTTTGGATATTCTGAGTATCAGGTACGCTACCCTGCTCGACACACTAGTGATGGACACAACGTTGTCTATGAGTGACTTGTGGACGATAAATCCTACACCACCTTGGGACTGCTGTTCGCCCTCCCGGTAGTAAAACAAGTTGCCGGATTTTAAGGTTATCGTGTCCTCGCCCTCTCTTCGGACCTCCGATAAACCAACAATATTCCACCGCAACTTGTTTATCTCTTCTTCCAGCTCAACAAGCTTCTCATCTGTCCTCAAAGTGCGTGCGTTGTATGTCACCAGGGCCAATTTTCGTTTTTGGTGGTAGCCGAATCTCTGCCGGAGATTCTTAGCACCCCTTGTCCTGTCGTTACCATGGCTGCTACCGTGGCCAGGACGATCAGGACCGCCGGGGACTAGGGGCCTGGTTTTCTTCTTTTCTTCCATAATAGTGATTGGGGGGGATTTGCCATACTCGCCACGCTTGGCAGGCGGGTTGGCGAGCGCAGTTTTTGATCGCAGAAGTGTTAAGAGAACGCTGCTGCCCATTCCCTAGTTTTCCCTTAGTCGCCTTGTACGACACCCGATGGGATGAGATGGGTTGGTCCTATTCTAAGCCGGGAACCCGCCACTGTCGGACACTAATTACAGATGTGATAGATTATTGCAGTGCCGCGTTAGAGCCAGCGATAAATCTGATTGTTTGAGTTTAGTATAAACCTATATTACTTTACTACCTCGTTGGTTCAGTGGCGAATTTGCGTAGCGATCACGTTCAAATCCTAGGTCAGACAAATTGTAGTTTTCTATCGAAAAAATCAGTCCGGAGTCTGGAACTGTACCCGGTAGATATATGGTAAGATGTGGCCTTATTACGTGAAAAAAGTGTGTGGGTATACACAGTACAGGAAATAGCGACAGGGTCGCATGCTTATTGGGACCTTAATACTTTGGCGAAACGGATGCACTATGTACCTCATACCCATTCCCCTGCGAGGATAATAAGAGCTAAAAAAATAATAAAATAATACCTATTTATTACGTAATTACACACTTAAATTAAAAAAAGATTGTGTGGTTTTATGAAACCACGGTAAAAGTAAAACATATTGGCCTTGGCTGCTCTGGCGAGCGCCTTTCACTTTATCCCTACTCCGCGGCCGACCGTCACGCGACATGCAACACACAGACCAAAAAGTTTGAGACGATCTAATAAAAGTTTCACTTTAATAATATGACACAGATATTGTATTGTTCCAAATGAAACAGTGTTTGTTCTGGAGAGAGTTTAATAATGGCGGGCACTATCCAATTAACAACTGTCTCGGGGCTGTTTACGAAAAAAATCCGATATTTGTTCTATGAGAGATTATTTGCATTCAATTGATTTATATTTATTGGTTATTTTAGTATCTTATTTTGGCCTCCTTCAACACAGTATGGGGGTGTATCGGGATCACTAAACAAACATACCCATATTCCTTCTCGGGCCTCGTTCTATTCAGCAAATTTGAGAAGAAATAGAATCGTTTACGATGGCCTCTCACACCTACAAGGGATCCCTGCCGCTGAGAGCCAGGAGCTTACATACAAACGTAGGTAAGCAAATATCGTCACGATATGAAGCCATAAAGATGGTCACAGGCACCGTGGTCAACAGATGCAAAGATGGCGTAACGACTTGGATATTTACGGGGAAAACATGGATACCGTTGTATTGATTTTTGTGGAGTTTTCAATAGCCGACCTTTTTACAGCAATGACGGAGATCCACCGGCTCTGTTTACGTACAAACGATGAGCTTTGATCAATTATTCAACTGATAGAATTTCCTCGTAGATCTGTTAACCCCTATCTGATCTTTTGAGTGGAGGATAAATAGAAAGAACAATGGGTTGATTGAGTACCAGTAATACAAATAATTCAAGGCGTTATTGCATTGAAATAATCAGCCAAAGAATTTAGACATTCGGTAGCTGGGCTAAAAGATTTCAAAGAGTCTTTGTTACTTACTTTGAAGTGCCTATGGCCATTATGAAAAATACTTATAATAATTTTTAAGCAATATTACTTACATAAAAAATAATAAAAAAAATAAAAAAGTTTATTTTACCACTTACAAACATTTACATTGCTTATTTGGAATCTCCTGTTAAGCTAAAATTATTGTTTGTATTAGGAGGTTCCGCTCTTCTAGCAGACAATATCTTTCATAAGTGAGTAAACATAGTAAAAGACTTAATAACTAAATAAATATGAGAGTAGTTGCATTACATTATCCGAGTAACTATGCGCCTGAAGTGTTAATGTGTGCAAACGTGTGTGTGTGTGTGTGTGTGTGTATGTATGTGTGTGTGCGTGTGTGTTTTATTAAGAGTAAGTTTCGGTCTAAATGTGTGGTGACTGATCCACGCTGTAAGCCGCAGGGGCTTTGCAGATTTAACGGACTAGTTCAGCTTAAGTCTGAGTCAGCCCTACGATCATATCTTGGGATCGGAAGATGCAAGCATCTTCCACTGACGGCATGTTCTACATTATAATTTTAGTTATTGGGTAGTGTGTAATAGACTCTCCACTTCCTCATATTTTTTGGTTTTCAGCAAATGAGTGAGAACCAGTTTACATTTATGGTATGTCAGAGAATAAAATACTAATTCTTTGTTCAGTAGATTGTATAGATGTGAAGATTGCCTAATGAATTGTCTTTTAGCGAAAGTCGATTTAACTGCTATTGTAGGAGCTACTTTATTCTTCCTTCTGGAGTTGATCCTACTAGGAACAAAGGTAAGGGACGTATGTTTTCTTAGTATAATATGTAGAACATATAATTTTCTGACAGAGAGGAGATTCGAAGCCAAGTATAGATTTTCAGTTGGAAATTTAAAGGGTTTGAAGAACATAACCTTGAGGAGAGCTCTCTGGGCTCTTTCGAGCTCCAAGAATTTTGTCTTAGTTGCCCCTCCTTAGACTGGGAGACAGTACGAGAGCACAGATTGAGCCAGTGTGATGTAGATTTGTTGTAAGAGACTTCTTGTGGTAACATGTCGTAAAGTTTTAAAGGTCCATATTAATTTCCTAACTCTGTTCATGATTAGCTCTATGTGAGTGTGCCATGAAAGTCTTTGGTCGAGCATTACGCCTAAGTATTTGGTGTTATTTGTTTTGTTAATTGCTAAGCAGGAGCAGCTTGTATTTATTTTGTTATGGCAAGTATGAATTTTAATTTGATACTCATGTGACGGCTGAGTGCGGTTGTACTTGGTAAAACAAATGAAGTTAGTTTTGGTTATGTTCAGAGTTAGGAGAAACATTACAGACCGATCATATTAAATAATTTGCCTCTCACGACATCTAGAAGAAGAAGTACCTTAACAACCGGCAGCATAAGAGGGCATTTACAACAATTTACAACAGTCAATATATTAGACGAAATTCCATGAGTATGCCAAAAGTAGGTCAATTATATCATTTTCGTTCGTTCAAAATGCATGCAATACCAATGCACGTAGATTTTGAACCTTATCTCAACCGTAAAGCGGTGATGTCTATTATGAGTATAAATCTTTGTTGGTAACACAGAGTTTATCGCTCCTAGTTTCCACCTTTAAAACATGTTTCTTTGCTGCTAGGTTTCTTATTAACTGACCCAATAAATTACTCTGTTAGTAATAAAAAATATGCCCAACATGTTGCCTTTGAAGCATCCAAATTAAAGCGTCTCGCGAGCTCGCTCAATAACATCGTGGGAAGAAGAATGTCGGTGACATATTAATTGATGTTTGAATTCGGAAGATCGCGCTTGGGATCTGGGGTTAGTTTGGAGCCCAAGCCCACAACTATTCGACTTAGTGAGCGGACCGGCCTATGCTCTAATTATTAAACGAAGTCGATGAATACAAGAGTTTTAGCACACAAAATATAGTTAATATGACAATATTGTTATGGTTGTTATTGTTATGTTTCAAAACTGAAAGCATGAACGTGATCACGAATATTTGAACTTCCATTAGCGCAAAGAGTGGCGTTTTATTAATATTTCAACGGGAACCATTTGTAATTCCGACGCACGCGGGCGTCGAACAGCGCTCGCGTTCTGACATGTAGGGATAGAGCATTTGCATATTTCCCGAGCGACTGTGGATTAAAATACTCTGTAATATGTAATTAATATGTCTGAATTTTGAACTCCACTATATAATATTCTAAATCGATAAGTCCGTAGTTTTCTCTGTTTTGATTTTGTTCAGTTTTTGAATAAAATGTTCACTGTTCTTTATACGTTTCTTGTAAATGAAATAAAGGAGACCTTTTGAAAACTGTATTTTTATTCTACTTTCTTCTTGTTTGTAAGTTAGCAGGTACAATTGACTCATAATTTGTGACGGGATCTTAGCTCCGTTTGAAAATGAATAACTTGTTTAGCTAGTTATAGTTACTTTTCCAATTTCACTCTATCAATTTAACGTCAATTGAGGGAACTATGTGGCTCTTTACATTGAACAATTTAAATTTGATACTAAGGTAAACATACCAATATACATTAATTTCTCATGTCCTCCACCTAATAGTGTTGATAGAAAGAAAATGTAAAACTAACCTATTTCAAACAGTAATTATAGGTTGTTTCTTCCCCTTCTTCTCTACATAATGACATTTAAAAGTGGTGGTAGTATTTTACTGGCTTAAAGTTTCATCTATACATTTAATGAAACTGTAAGCGAGCTAAATCATTACATTATATTTTTTGAACATTTTAATTGGGGTGCACTTTCTTATCGATATAGAGGGCGAAACATTTTTTGTTCGGAATTATTGTCTACCTGTCTGTCCCTCTGTTTGTCTCTTTGTGTTTCAATCACGCAAAACTACTGAACGGATTTTAATGAAATTTGGTATTTTTTAGTGTAATAACTTATACCATAACTGATAATATTACCTTTTTATCCCGAAAAAATGAAGCAATCCGGGAATATCACGGGATAAACCATAAAACTTTATTATTTTTATTAATCTTTATTTTTATTATTGTTAGTCGCAAGCTGCTATGTTACATTAAAATGTGTGATTTAGCCTACACATGAATTCCATCATGAACTGATAATGGACTCGGGTTTGTCTCCTCATGAAGAAATCTTCAGTAGTTAATAGCACGCGCCCGAAATTGTTTATACAAGCTGTAACATAATGAACGCAAGACCTAAAAGTAGTTTGTTCTAGAGGGCAACTGAATTGATTCCAACAATTTTTAATGTACCATACATTTTTTTTAAATTTGCAAAGTTTGCTATAAAAAACTAATTTTATTATTGATTCATAGCAATAAGGAGATTTCAAATGCATCCCTCAAACGTATTTCTCAAAACGCACAAATACACATACAAGTTTTATTGTTGATTGGGGTATAAAAGTGCAAAAAAAAAACACGGTAAAAACCTTTAAATTTGAAAATTTGGTTTTTGATTTGAATATATGAAGCCATTTTCTAATTGGGGTGTCTGAGGTCTTGCGTTTATTATGTTACACCTTGTATACATTTGATTTAGATACTCAGATATGATTTCTTGCATGAACCGATAATACAGTCAAGATTTTCTCTTTGGGTGTAAACTCTTTTTATTTTTGCGGGATTGTTTTTATTTTTCCATACTATCACGACTGAACAGATTTTAAAGATACTTAGTATGGAGGCGTCTTAGGTAGCGTTAGTACAGGATCTGTGCTATCCCAGAAAGGCTAGTGTACCTATGTCAAATTACATTAACGGTAACAGCTAACTAACTAACTAATATTAGCCCTGTTAAGAAACTGTCCCACTGTTGGGCACGGGCCTCCTCTCAAACTGAGAGGGTTTAGGCCATAGTCCACCACGCTGGCTCAGTGCGGGTTGGCGAACTTCACACATCTTCAAGAAACTTTTAGGCACTTTATCACTTGCTTTAACGGTGAAGGAAAACATCGTGAGGAAACCTGCATGCCTAACAGCTAGTATATAATAAATAGTATTCTGTGATTAATGTTTAACTACAGCAGCCAAGCCTTAATTTCGAAAAAAAATTAGTAATTCATACGACATTTAGGTATAATATAATTTTAGTAGAGTTCGTATCTTCAAGATCCAACTTGTGTGCTCAGTAACTGGGAGCCATCATCTTAAGAGCTGCTGTAATTACACGCTGTGGGTACACTTAACAACGTGTCTCACCATCGTTGCCAGTTATTATTATTTTCGCAATTACAATATAAGGGTAGGGTGTCCTTGAATGCTTTCTGTTTAGTCCAGGACTAACAATTAAAATGGCAACGCAACTGAGTGGCTAATACATGTCATTTTCAGTTTAGATCATTTTTATCTATTTATTTATTTCAAAAAAATTAGCACTATTATAACAGAAACATCCAATGCGACAGTGCGGTTATTAGATTTCATGCAGTATAACATATGGTATACAATGTAACTCTTTCGAAATCTCCGAGATAGCAAGAGAACAAATTAATTTTCTTAGCAACTTTATTAAGTGTATGTAAGGCACTTTGGAGCTTTCCCCTGGAAATTGGTCCTGCCGGCTGGCACCTTAAACTAGTGCGGTCTTCGTCTATGCCATATGTATTTGACTGGGACATAACCTTTCCACCTTTCCTCTTAAAAATATAAGCAGCAAGGCCTAAGCTTCTTCTTGTTTCCAACTAATTATATCCAACCATGCCTAACACAAGTTTGCGTACATTAAGGGATAAAAATGATAGACCCCATATAGCCTTAAGTATAAATAACTGGTAAATTTATTTTGTAATAATTTCTAATTTCAGACGGACGAACGGCTTCGTCCAGTGGTTAAGAGCTTAAGCCGCTTCGCCCATTGGATCGGGTAGTCACAAGGTCGATCCCCGTATGGGACAAATCTTTATGTGACCTACAAATTCTTATTCGCGTCTGGGTGATTGTGTATGTAAATTTCATGTTTGTAAACATACTGACGAAACAGAAATAATCATTAGGTTTGGGGCCTACGTTCAAAAACATAACAAAAACATAGCATTGGGATGTTAATTCTGTACATAAGTGTCGAACGTCGCTCGCAATCTTTTAACATCATCACGCTAAATCCCTTGCGGGGTAGGCATAGAGTACAGAGTTCCAACAGCTCTTTTCCTTACATACCTCTCTGGTTTTCTCCAATCTCATAGTTCGCCTCATATATGCTCGCCGGTTACGCCGTTTATGTGGTCGCTATCCGAAAAGAGATTAAATGATATTTTGTTATATATATTATATAACAGATTAGGAGCCACCATGAATGCAGTGAATTACAGACAATATCGGTAAAAAATTTAACTGGCTTCAACAGTCCGCAGTATATGTAACAAACAGTTGGACGTAGGACTAAAGGGAGCCTTTCAGACTATAAATATCGTTTCGTTTCTGAATAAACACATCAGATTTTTCATTGCGGTTATATAAAAACTTTAGCCCCAAATACATTTTGATTGGAATATTAAAAGGTAAAAGGTGTCCCTTGGGTGGCTGGCAGGAGCCCGTACCACATACAATATGTACGCGTCAACATTTTGTTTGTATTCGTTCGAGAGTTACTTTAATAAGTTTTCGAGTCGGGGAGTAGCGCCATTGTTGGCGAGACCTTCGACCTTTCAATGTTTAATTTTGTTTTTGCTTATTTTATTTTGTTTGGGAACTTTACTGTTTTCATAGTCGCCTCATTGGTTTAGTGTGAACGGAGAGCTGGCAATCACGATATTCTGGGTTTGAATGTGGTTTGAATTCAAAGTAGGAGGAAGAGTTATTGTGATATTTCTATTAAAAAAATCTCAGAGCAGTCCGGAGTCTGGAATTGTGCCCAGTAAAATTGCAATAGGCTGCCGTGGCAAGGCAGCGAAATGTAAGTGTTGAAAGTACACTTTTGTTACGCCCGCAAGGAGAATACGAGGGGATGGTAAAAATAAAATGTGATATGACATCACTATTTTCTAATGCTTTTAACCATAAAATTTGGGTCGCACTTTATTGCTATTTTTGTAATAGTTGCCGACTTAGGTAACACCAATTTATGGTTTAAAACTAGAAAATATTTTCTACTTTACTTTTCATAACGATTATTTATTATGATGTAAGCTCAACACGTGATATTAAGTATATAGACTTGGATCGACGGAACGCATACCTTTTAAATGAGTTTTTTTACAGTGTGGTCTTGAATAGTTCAAAAGTATTTTTCAGCAAGTAATTCGTTCATCTTTTAAATAAGACCAAAAAAAAGCTATCATGAGCCTTTAAGTACGTAATTACAAATAAATTTCTACCAAAACCGGCAAAACAATTTCATTTAGGCATTTCTTTTTTAACATTCTCCAGATTCAAGTACTTTAATTCGATAAAAATCTATAGAGCAAAAAAAAACATTCTTTATCACGAAATCTTTGTTATATTTTTGTAAGAAAATTAACCCGTATCGCTTTTTCGACACTTTAATTGTAAAGAGGTTTAAGATGTTTCCAAACAAAGTGTTTCTTTCGAGCCTGTGAAAAACTTATATATGTATATTTACTTTTGAGCAATTCGATAAGAAATCTTTAATTACTATGCATTTGGTGCAAATCTTCTGAGAAAATAATAGTCCAGTATAGGTCCAGTAATAATATTTTTCCTAAGAACTTCATTATTTATAGAGAAAATAGAGTTGGTACCATTCTCTCTATAAATAGTGAAATTTTGAGCGGGTAGTCTTTACCTTGCGCAAGGGTGAGTATGTATTAATACGAACAACAATGACCTTGACCTGTCAAATGTGTCTTAAAAAGTTGACGGCTTACACGGTAAGTTATTTTGTATTTTTTTTTGTATTTTACTACATTATCTAAGTAAGCGTAATGTACTGCACTACAAAATGTAGGTTCTAAAATTAATTTAATACAGGGTTACTCTATTACATTAGGAAATAAAATCATCGGTGGGATGTGAGTGTACATTGTGCTGTGGTGTACTTCTGACACTGCGCTTGTGAAATATGGGTATGATAATGTTTTATTTTATTTATGCTATTATACATAATTGTATTGGAATATTGTCTCACACACCGTCACGCCTATATTCCCCGAGCAGGTGAGGCAGAGGTGAATACTACTCTTCGACGATGCTAAGTCTTTTGTAATATGGGGCGAGCCCGTTTGCCATTATATCGGGCACAATGTCAGTTGTATAAAATCAGCGTATATAAAGACTATTTAAATGGTTATTTATACATTATTCCAAGTGTTATCTAAAGTGTTATTGTCTGAACGTAGAGTTGGTCGTTAGCACTTGTAGCTCACGATATTTGCATACAAATGAACTTGTTTGTTGAATCATTGTTAAATTATCGGTGTATACGTGTATGATATAGAGGTGTTAAAATATCAAAATATACACGTGTATTCGGTCTGAAGGTCGGTTTTGTCTCACGAATATTATCAAAGAGTACATCTTTAAAAACAAGGTTCCATATTCTTATACAAATGAAAAAGAATTTAAAAAAAAAGAGATATTTGGGCATGGGTAGTCATTGGTCACGGTCGTTTCACGTCGTCGGCCCAAAAAGTAGGCAGATTTAAAAACCGTCCCGTCCTGTGTTTTTCTTGGGATATAAACCTAACATGACCTGGCTTCGAATCGTAGGACAAATTGTTATTTACCGTCACACCTACATTCCCCAAGTGGGGGTGGCAGAGGTGTACGGAGTACACCCACGTTTTGCCGACGATGTTAGGTCCCATGTAATAGGGGGCCAGCCTATTGCCATATACCGGGCGCAATTCTAGACTTCGGACTCATACGGAAGATTTTTCATTAGAAAAACTTCATTTGTCCGACCTAGAATTTGAACCCGGGACCTCGTGATCACCAAGTGGTGCGCTTTTCCAGTAGACAAACGAGGCAAATTGTTGTAGAAACAAAGATTTTTAAATTGGTTACCTAAATGGTACCAAGTGTCCAGAAAAAGTGTTCGGCTGAACTGCGTTTATAATTCTCTATGTTTTTAAATCCTACCTCTATGTTAAATTGAGTAAATCAAACAACATATTCAACAAATATTCTTAAAATCGACTGTGTTTATTTAGGACGGGGTACAAAGTTTTACTGGGGATAGGCATGCATCGACATTATCCTTGTATTAAGTTGGTAGCTTTATAAACAGTTTAATAATTTTAAGCCCACAGCAGTTGGCCACAAACTTGCCTCCATACTACCGCACTGGGTTCGCATGGTGGAATAGGACCTAATCTCACCCACTCGATTTGTGCGAGAAGGCCTTTGCTCAGCAGTGGGACAGGCTGATGTATTATTATTAAAGATGTTATGTATCCCCTTGAATCTCCAAAACAATTTATGTATTCATACTCTGCCTGTTATTAACTGTTCCATATAGTCTCCATTATTATTAGCATCCCCTATTTGATAATAGAGTAATAGAAACACTCGTGGCCCATTACGAAGCTTAAACAGCTCTCATTTAGCGATGAGGGCAATAGCAGTAACGGTCGAGATTATAGCGCGATTTATGGCGGCCATCAAACACATTATATTTGATTTCCTTGGGAATCTGCTTGGAGATTGTTGTACATACAGACTTCTATTTAAAAGTAGCTGTTATTTTATCTGACTGCGTCAGAAGGAGTCTGATGTTTTTCTTTATTTTTTCGCATCTCCACACTAGGTACTATACCTGATTCGTGGATAAGTCTACATTATATGCATCTTAGATGAATTACTCTTAGTTTAAGATATGACTGTCCAGACTGGTCCTACGAGATATGACAGACTTAACTTTATTTTCTTGTTCTCTTTCTTCAGTGTGTACGAGTACAACGTAGATGATTGACTTGTCGCATTAAAATAATAAAGTATTATTTTAATATTGGTTTTTTCGTGATGTAACTCGCATTTCATTCCTTCAAAGAAGCTTGTTTTCCCGTTGGAAAACTTGGCAACCCATTTAAAAAGAAAACGTGTTTTATAACAAGGCAATAAGCAAAGGCATCTCGCACGTGCGGCCGTAATTTTTTTTCACGTCGACGCCTTTCTACTCGCTCCCGATATTGGCACAGCTAATGATATCAATCCACTCGGCGCCGGTGTCCGGACCGATTGCTTTTCAATACGTATTTTCCTACTACTTCGATAAAGTAAAAGGATTTTTCTCTTGGCTTATTTTCCAGTTGCGTTGGATATTAGACGAAAAGACTTTGATGTGTTTACATGTTAGGGCTTTTAGTTGGAAAAGTGGAAAAGCTGAAAGAGTTAGAAAGAAAAAAGAGTAAGATAATTAAATGAAAAAGACAAGCACGCTCAGTTTCTGGTCGGATCTTCTCAGTGTAGGCATCATTCCGATCCGGTGGTAGATTAATCTATATAAAAAAATGTAAATTGACATATTATAAGTGCCCCGCAGGGTTTATACAAAAAAATGAAGTTTAATACCTATACTATGTAGATACTTCTGTTCACGATCGTATCCATAGAAGGTAGTCAAATACAGTATGTATTCCGAATTTCCAAATGTTGCTAAAAAACCTTAAAGGTAGTAAGATAACTATAGTATTTTATGTCCATTTTATAATTAAGTTGCTTTACCGCCATAAGTCTACGCTTTAATAGCTTATAAACGTTCAGCCCGGGCGCGATATGTTTAAGACGTATAATTTGATTTCTACCTGAAGCTGCGTCACTTTTCGGTATTATTTGCATGTTTAAAAACATTTTTGTATAATATGCAAATTTGAAATAATACAGATATCTATCTAACTGCTGTCTCTCGGAACACTGGATTCGATATCTTTGTATATCCACGAGGCTAATATAAATTTATATGCTAATATATATCTATATACCATTATAATAAGTGATCAAACGAACTTACCTGAAGTGAAGTTCGATCATTATTATACGAAGTCCTTCGTTCGAAGATATAAACATGCAGCTCTCTCTACTCGCTTGGCAAGCCGCTAAGTTTTTTAGAAACGTCAACGCCTCCTCTATGGTATCTGTGGACATAACCTCTGCGACCATTCCTTTTAAAAGTAGTACATTTCAACTTTACCAACGGGCAGGGCGGGTTGGGTACTTATATCTTCGAACGAAGGACTTCGTATAATAATGATCGAACTTCACTTCAGGTAAGTTCGTTTGATCACTTATTATACTGTGTCCTTCGTTCTCGATATAAACATGCAGCTGTTTAGAGCTATAAGGGTAAAGTTGAAGTATACCACATGAATGTCATTTTTAAGCGTGAGCTCTAAAACATAATATGTCATGAGTACATTTGTATAACACATTCCTGTTGTTTGCATTGCTACACAACACAAATACAACATATATTGTTTCTTACAACCAGTCTGTCTAACTTATTCAAAATAAATTTATTTAATCAAATTCTATAACATGTTATGTTATATAGCGTAGATCCATCCCAACAAAATTCTTTAAAGCACCTGTTATAGCACACCTGTTGTCGATAACTCATTACTACCGGGTAATAATAATCAATCATTACTTATCAGATATCAGTGCATTCTCCATCTGTTATGTCTTCTATATATAGATTTTTTTTTTTTTTTTTTATAGTAGTCTTTTTATATAACGAGAGTTGAGGAATTACCGATCCAGAACTTTGTTTATATGAAATTAATCCCTTTATAATATTCTTGTATCATAGAAAACCCTTCCGAAACGAACTATGAGAGTGGAGGAAGCCAGTAAGTAAAGAATCTGTTGGAACCCCGCACCCCCCTGCCTACCCCGCAAGGGGTCTGGCGTGACGATATAGATAGATAGAAAACTCTTACTGTGTACTAGATCTGGAAACAAAGTATGTTAGTACCCAATCTATAACAATATAAGACAAATAAGACAGGGAAACCTGTTTCCCCACTAAAGTGTCTTCCAAGTGGGGCTTTTTTTTTTTTTTTTTTTTTTTTTCAAATGGACTCGTTTTTGAGTACAGTACCAGACAAAGGCTACAAATTATATTGGTGATTATAAGGATGCTTTGCTATAATTACTTATTTAATTTATGATAAAGTATTTTCCTTTATGTCAAAGTTCGGTTATATTTAATGTTAGTTATATTTATAATCTTTAAAGATGTGCATATACCAAAATTTAACATTTTTGTACTAGAGGCCTTTGTACTAATGTCCTTATCTAGAGCTATTCCTCACATAAGGCTATGTACATTAACTATATGATCTCGCCCCCCCCCCTCCCCCATTTTTGGGTTTGGAACGAAGGGCAGTGCTGATGTGTGGTAACCTAATTTAACCTGCCCCACTGTTAAACTATACTACTACTATTATTATATATTTCGAAACTATCCCGGAATCATTTCCATGTCCTGAGTGGATATTTATGTATCACTTAACAATTCGTTCTTGCGCAATAACGCCCGCGAACATTCATTTTTGGCAATACGATCGGGCCACCCCTGACCCGTTATATTACTGATGAAAATTATACTCAAATTTACTAATTTAGTAATGACTTAAGTAGCGAATAAGTCACAGGCAACTAGACCAAACCACGGACTATAACTTTATGATATTGGAAATCCTATTCATAACTTAACTTTTTCATACCCTTAAATGCCACACTTCCTCTGCTTCTTTGTATGTGGCTGTTTTTTATAAGTAGTAACTGTAATAAGTAACTTTCTAGTAAGTTCTAGATTTCCAACTGTGAGAATTGAGTGTCACTTAACTTATACATGTAGTACCTACGTATCATTCATATTTCATTTAATATCATAATATTTTTTGCGCCCTCGCCTACCCACTTGAGATCTGGCGTGGTCTTATAATTAATAATAAATAAATAATATCAAGTTCCCTAAGACTAAGGTTATTGCAGATACTACCTAATATTTATCATACCTGTGATAAAAATATACTTTTGATTATTCTTGTTTAAGATAATCTATACTTTTAAATATTGTAACTCAATATTTCATCAACTATATCATGTCAACCTAATATCGTTAAATTTTTAAATAGGTATTATTATTAAGTCATTTGCATGACTTTATTTTCTTTTTATATATAGATACATTAATAAGATACATGTAACATGTGGATGTAATAATTTAAATGTAACAATATGAAAAATGCAAATTTTTTGTATGACATTTCCAATTCAATATTTTTACACTGAACCACCTTCAAATAAATTACAGCATGTATAGTGCTCTAAAACCACCTGTTTCCATAATAGTAGCAGGTTGTGTTTGTGTCATATCTCCGATATCCTAACTGTACCAGAACCATCACTGGTGCTCAATATAAATGTGCACATTCAAAACTAAACACAAACCTATTTTTTATAGTTATTAATTACTTGAATAATTTTATTTGATTATATATTATTTATTGATTATCATATTATCAAACAAAAGTACAATAAAAACATCTAATTCTTCAATTCATGAATTGATGTAAAATCAATCCTCTGTGTGTCTCAAATTTCTAATGTATTAATTACACTATAAATGATGCCGATGATGAACGAAAACCATTGGACTCATTACCCAATAGAAAGCTGAATAGCTCCTAATAAATTTTTATTAGTATATTTAATATGACTCTAATGTCTATTATTAGCATTGAGTTTCTTTGTGGGATAAGGATTATGGCTATAAATTATATATCAATTATTAAAAATTATGTTTCTAATAATAATGTTTCTATACATAATGTTAAATATATGTAGGACCAGATTTTTTAACCTTCACTTGTCTGGATTACTTGCAGTATTTGCACAAAACCCATAAAGTTATGTTTGCCGTTGAAGGCAGACAGACACACATTTTTATTAGTGTCATAGATACATTGTTACATACCAAAGTCAGTGAATACCTTTAGCCTCCAATATTATGGTTTATTTGTAACAGCCATGTTGTATTCCTGAATGTTTAACTGATTTTTTCAGTAACATAATAAAAAACAAAACAAGCCTTTATGTAAAAAGCCTAGCAAGCTTTTCTTACCTCACATTCTCTGGTAGGAGACTTCCAATGTCCATTGTGATTTGTTTTTGGTGGGCTGATAGGTACACTGTAGGTACATTTATACATACATTTGTGGATAGGTGTACATTTTTACACACCGGATGAGGATTGTTGTTCTATATTGGTTACAACACTCGTGGTTTCTTGAAATTTAAACTACTGCTTATGAATAGATAGTTATAATTCCATCTTGGTACTCCACTATATTAACCTTATTTATTACAAAATATATACTGCTGACCACAAAGGTTCTTATCCCAATCAATGTTTCATGACTGTATTGTTAGGACTCATCTTCCCTGGCTACCCTGCAAGGGGTCTGGGCTGATAATATTGATAATTATTAGTTTTATGTTAACTGGATAGACCAGGTATTTTATATTATATTTTAGGATGTATGTGTGTAACACAAATTATTGTACAACTTGCCTGTCTCAGCATCGGTAGGCTGTGATATTATATTTGGAATATTTCCACAATTCTGTTGCTTGTCAGTTATAACAGGCATTGTTATAAGTAGAGACTACTTTGGCTCATCTGTTTATAAACCCTGTTCAGGGATAAATATTGCAAGGTTTACCTTTTTAATACAAGTGCTCATAATATTGCACAATTCTTTGTGTAATAAGCTCCACTTTGGGCTATTTTAGGATTATTATACAAGTATGTCTAATAATGAAATCAATGCAAAACATTATGTTTCTGCAAAGGGGTGGCTTATGTTATTAATAATGTATTGTTATTCATAAATTCATAAACAATGTCCCTTTAGTTACCCTTTCAGAAAGTCTCCTTTAGGAGATATAATATCACAAATTGCTTATAGTTTATAGCAATAGTCTTTGTATTTACTGTTTAAGGTATGTATGTTGGGTAAAATTTTAGTTTCTTACCATTGTCGAAATGTGAACTGCACAGGAGCACCTCATGGGTGAAACCTATGAGGAGTATGACCTTCAGCACATATCTCGTATGGGCCCCAAGTCTTGCGGATCACGCCGATGCATCTCGTACATCGCCCGTGTCCTTAAATTGGCATCGATCCTTAACAATCATTATTGATTAATGTCCCCGCTAATTTCTCTCATTAGAGGTTTTACCTTGCCAATTTATAGACGGTTAATAATTGTTTGCAGGTATATTGCGTGTTAAACTGTTTTTACACGAAGAGGGACATGAGACTTCGTAAGTTTACTTTTCGAGTGAAGACTTTACAAGTCTTAATATAATAAAACTCACGTCTCCAAATATTCGATATTATATACATAAACAAGTTAAGCTGAAAACGCCACAAATAAACAACTATCAGTTGATCTTTTTTGAATGTACTCTTTTGTCAAGACGTAAAATATTTCTGAATTTGCCTATACGATGTTTTAAATTTATTTCACAACATCACTTGAGTATATAAAAACCTTTTGTTATATAATTTCACTGCTACGATTATTTGATTAAATTAAATGTCGACCAAAACTTTATTACAAGGCATCGGCTGCCACGCTAAAAGAAAGAATGGTCGCAGAGGTTATGTCCACAGATACCATAGAGGAGGCGTTGACGTTTCTAAAAAACTTAGCGGCTTGCCAAGCGAGTAGAGAGAGCTGCATGTTTATATCGAGAACGAAGGACACAGTATAATAAATTGCAGTCGTCAGCCGCGTCTTTTCGACCTATCTATATCATCACGCCAGATCCCTTGCGGGGTAGACAGAGAGTACACAGTTCCAACAGGTTCTTTTCTTACATAACTCTCTGGCTTCCTTCATTCTCATAGTTCGTCTCATACACGCTCGCCGGTTACGGAGACTCTTGACTTGTCCTTCAGGTTAAGACTCGGTCTATTTGGTCATAGTAAGATAGTCTAGGTCTTCCCCGGTACCTACGACCTTCGACTTTCGCATTTTTTTCTATTTATGTATATACGCGCTAGTCCTAAAAACTACTACACGAATTTTTATTCTGTTTTCAATAAATAGATAGACCACGGTTTAGGTATAAAAAATTATGCATATTATGTGGAAATCGGCTGAATTAATTATATTTTTTCGTGCTACCCGTGCGATACCGGGACCGGTCCCTAGTTTTAAACTAAATCTAATAGTTGAACTTAATGTTGGCATTCTTGATTGAATCCTCACAGGTCCTGAATTGATATAATTAAATGAATTACCCCGTATAAAACCCGTTGGGTCAATGTCGAAGTTTATGTGGACACTTTGTACATTAGAGGCACAATTAAAATTAAGCAAAAACTTTGTAAATTATAATTTACGTCAAATTCGTATTTTTATCTAATAATAATATTAAATTTTCAGTGGAATATTGTATTGGACAATTTATTCTTGATTACGGACCATACCTAAAATATTATGTTGAACTTCTCCTAGACTTTACTAACCTAACAGATGGATGCGTTTGAGCAGTGAATTCATAGGAAAATGATAAACTGCATTTTTACGTCACTCATTGCCCTTTTTTACTTGGTACTGATGACTACCTAAACGTTCTTTAATATTATCTCCACGAAGTACCTATTCGCTTGTAGCGATGTGGTACCGATTTGTTCTTAAGTATCGCTTAGGTTAAGCAGCGTTCAGCACCGTTAGTCTGAGATGCGTTTTTCGAAAGGCTCTCTAAGCCGTTGGTAAATCGTAAGCCAAAATGAAAACCTTTATAAGTTTAAACAGCAGGTAGCTTCAAACTTGCCTTCAGTAATCTGCACGAAGTCCGTCTGCTGGAGCTAATAACTTTGGTTGTATAATCAATACTTGCTTTTTTAATGGGCGTAATATTTTCTTGTTCCAAATAACTGAATACTTCGAATATCACTCTCCGCCAAAATATCTCATAACCCTTGTAAATTAACGACCTAGACACTTTTTCTGATAAACAAAGGCATATAGCCCTCTACGTAAGTACGGAGGACATAATGGCCAAGTTAAACCGTCAATTAATTATAATAAGTTTAATTGCTGACTTGGTCGCGAGCACAATCCCTAAATGTTTTACAACATTTAGATTACATATTGGTTACTTAGAATAATTTTTTTTTGAAGGCCGCTAATTCTTTAGTCGGTCTCTTGTAAAGAATGTAGGTAATAATTGTAAGTGATTTTTGGAAGCGTTTTTAGCCGGTATAAATAAATAGTTTTTGAATTTGGTTGACATTTTTAAAAGTTAAATTCTTGGAATTGAAATGTCAGAAAAATGTGCTTCCAGGTTCGTACATTTTGTATAGGTTAAATTACTTTTATTTGTGGGTCTTAATCATTTTTCGGTATTATTATAATGATGCCACTCTAGGTCAAGGATCTAATAATTTTCTTGAGTACTACTAAAGTCAAGACAGCGTGGAAAGACACAGCAACTAGCCTTACGATATAGAAATATTCTAACTAACATTATTTTAAGTGAACGTTATCTTATAATAGAAATAACTTTTTTCATATTAAGCAAGTGAAGTCACCTTCGCTCTAATCACCAGATATAGGCAGATTCGTTGATGATTCAAGGAAGAATTAACCGCATTAGATCATTTTGACAGCAATTATAGGTAACAAAGGCAGATTTTATTCATTTCAAATACATACATACATCTAAAGATCCCTAAATCTCATGTTGCACGTGTCCTCGGCCCGACGACAGCAAGAGGCACTTCCGACGGCTTACGTAACTGAGTGCATTTGCTCACTTCGGCGGAAGCGCGGCTTAGCTAGGGCTGCCTGCGAAATGTGGTTACACAAGGTAGTGTAGTGGTAGCCATGTCGAATCAAAACCGATTAATCGTAAATTCAATTTTTTTCGAGTCAAATAATGGCATCTGTGGCTCGATTCCGAAATCCGTTGAATCGTATCGATTGATAACTTCATAAGACACTCAGGTAGAATCTCGCTATTGTTCTTTGAACCGGAAATACGGTCGTACAACTAAAGTAAATTAAATTAAAATTAATTGTGATAAAATGGTTTATTTCATTTATTCCAACCCTATATTTGTCAGGTACAACACTGATGGAAATAAACATAAAAAATTCAAATCAAAAACTCGCATCACGATGAAACCTTCTAAAGTTGCGCTACATTTCCTTCTTTACTTTTAATAAGACTAGCAAAAACATCAAATATTTGAAAATTACACATTTATGAGGTAGTTCTAATATGTCAGGTGTATGCGTAAGACATAACCTTGACATGTTACATGGGTAGGCCTGAATATTATGAGCTGTATTGATACCACGTGTAACGTGACATGGTACATATAACGACACGTGCAACGTAACATAACACGCGTAACGAGACATACCATGTGAAATGTAACATCCCCTGTGTAACGTAACATAACAGATAGAATCAGAATCAGAATATTTTTTATTCATGTAAACCATTACAGTATATATGAATTGTCAAAATAGTAACAAAGACTCTACCACCACTTCGGAATGTCATTCCTGTGGAGAAGAAGGGCAAGAAACTCCACGGTTACTCTTTTAAAATAGTATTTTTACAATTTTTCCATCTACATTTTGTTGTGGGGTATGGGAGAACAATGTAGTATCAGGTGAGTCTAAATTAAATTAACCAAGTTAAACTCTTCATGTGAATGGCTACATGGTTCTCTCATTTACAGATAAAGAAATGAGATACATGTATTATGATAGGTACAAACATTATGACTTACTGCCTCGTTGGTCTAGTGGCAAAGCTCATCGCTTTGCGATCACGAGGTCCTGGGTTCAAATCCTAGGTCGGCCAAGTGTAGTTTTTTTACGAGTCTGAAATCGTGCCCGGTATATGGCAATAGGCTCGCCCCCTATTACATAGGACCTAACATCGTCTGCAAAACGTGGGTGTACTCAGTTCACCTCAATTGACCTTTTGAAATGTTGATTTCCATTCCGATTTCGGTCTCGAACCTATTCGCATCATTTCAGACCATTCACACACACACACACACGATCATATCTCGAAGTTATTGTAACGCTCCGCGTTACGTGTTTAATTGGTCATAAAGAATAAGCGCCTAACACGGCTTGCCCTTATTCTCAATAGTGGATATAACTCAGAGCACGTCTGCACCTCTGACCTTAGCCGTAACTCAGGTTGTAGCTGAACACCTGCAGGTGGCGATAAGCCTTGCCCAGAGATAAAATACTGGTTGTGTCTAACTAAGGGAATTTTGTGACGTATAGAGGTCCTGAGTTGAAAAAAGTGCATTATTTTCAATCGAAAACTCATTAATGGCTGTTCTGATTGCTCGGTATAAGGGCAAAAGGCTTGTCCTTTTTTAAATATGGACGTAACTGATTCTTCGGAAAAAAATATTTTTAGTATTAACACCGCCAATTTTAAACAATTGGACGTGTCCAACGAACAAATTCCTATAAAGCAGTATTTATATTCGGCATAAATAGCCTTATTGACGAGCACTAAAGTTGCAAATGTGATATATATTTTGTTTGGCGTATGTAACTTTGTTCAATACGACCGTCGAACTGTTTTTCATATTTTTGTGTGTGCATAATTGTAATATCTCTGGTGCACAAAAAAGTTCTCTATCGATTTAACACTGTCATCTATATGTGGGTATACACAGTACGTCTCTGCCACTCCCGCTTGGGGAATATAGGCATAGCAATACGAGTATTACAGCGATAGATGCATATTCTTTGGTAGTTATCTACATACATTCACTTTTTCAGCTCAAAAAATATTTTAAGTTATAAGATAGCCCACTTAACAAGGCTCGCTCTTACTCTCCACAGTGGACCAAACACCTGTGACCTTTGCCGTAACTCAGGCTTCAGCTGAACACCTGCAGGTGGCGATAAGCCTCGCCCCGGGACAGAGCTCTCGTATTTTAGTGCACGTACATTTTATTGTAATCTATAAAAATGAATTGATATTATTGAAACGCTTGATCTTTAAACTGCCTCGTTGGTTTAATGACGAAAAAAAGTCTTAGATTCGAATCCTGGGTAGGAAAAAGTGTGGTCTTGCTATCGAAATATTTTTAATAGAAGACCGAGTTGCCCGGTATAATGGCGATAAGTTTGCTTCTATTCTAAGCAGCCTGGGTTGCCAGGTATAATAACAATAGGTTTGCCCCCTATTACATTGGTTCCGAATATCGTCGCCTATTTGTAAGTAAGTATACACAGTATACCCCTGCCATTTTCACTTGGAGAAAATGGATGTGGCGATGTATCTTCTAGCGATAGATGCATATACTATGGTAGCCATATACATACATTGTCTTTTTCAGTTAAAAAATAGCTAGGGTGAAAATCCGAAAAAATGTAGGTATCTACCAGCCCGCCGGCCGCGCCGCCCCTCAATGTCCTTTTGTGTTTGGTATAGGTGTTTTTAATGCACTAAATTATTAATTTAATGGAGATGTTACTTATTGAAGTGTTCTTTTTTCATTTTTTTAGTTCCAGAGAACAGTAGGCATTGGTATTGCATATTTTTTCCTGTCCCTTGCGAGGCGGAACAGTTCGGTGGCACTTGCAATGCCTGTCTTCTCTCGTATGTTACGCAGCCAGCAGCGTTGGGCATTTTTTTAATTGTAGGATCAATCAATTGAAATTCTATTTGCAATTAAATTAATCCCCTCTAAGGCACTCCGGAATAACAATGATTTTCGGACGTCAAACGCCTCAGTTCCTTCCGTGACCATCTGCCGCGACGATATACAAAATATTTTAATTGCAACTTAATTTTTTCACCATTTATTTTTCTTAATGCCCAACTCTGGCAGCCAGGACTGTTTTCTACGGCCAACTTTCCTTTTCCCCGCAACATTTCCCATCATTATGAGCTGCAGGAGCACGTATCTATTGTGCCGCAGTAAATGCCCTAGATAAAGCTCTCGTTGGCATATCTAGTGGCATACTACATGTATGGGTACTGGGTCTAAATTCTGAGTTGGAAAAAGTATGTTTTTTTTGCTATAAATAGAAAGATTTTTAGTAGAGGTTTGGAGCGTAAATTATGACGGGAAGAATGGCAATTAACTTGCCCACTTACATTAGGACTTACCATCACCGGGGGTATATGGGTGTACACACTACACCTCTGGCACTTCCGCTTGGTAGATACATATATCTATTTTAAAACACACTGTCTCATCTTGATCTTACCCATAGGTAAGATCAAGATGAGACAGTGTGTTTTAAAATAGAATCCATCTCTTCATGGGTGTAATAAGCAATTAATTATTTAACTTTCACTTTACTTAAAAATATAGTCTATTAGTTCCTGCCCGCAACTACGTCGCGCGTTAACTTTAGACGGGAACTCAACATTTTTCCGGGATAACAAATCTATTCTATGTGGTAATAACTATCTGTATGCCAAATTTCATCCAAGTCCGTTTAGCCGTTTTGCGTGATTGAGTAACACACATCTAAACATACAAACTTTCACGTTTATAATATTAGTAGTATTAATTCTAATCAAACTTGGAACTTTTTTCTCTCAAAATAAAAACGTGGATTTCTTGCTAACAGCATGTTCGTTCGATATCTTCGAAAATACTGTCGCCTTCATATTACACTTGTCATAGATTGCAATCACATGTAAACATCTAAAAATGGTGATGTTTTGCTTAAAAAGTTTTTTATTATCGACTCTATATATTTTATCACCAAACGTTAACGAATCCATAAAACACTTGAAATCTCACGAAGCGTCAAGTTTTAAAATTTTTAATCCATTTTTACGTCGCGCGTTAGAGTAAATCGTACGCCTTATTACTTCGCGCCACTCTCGCTTTTATAGCGAGTGGAAATTGTTTTATGTGTAATATTTTTGTGAGATTATTAAATGAGATGTATTTTGGAATAAGTTTACAGATGAATTTACCAGTCGCACCCGCGAATATTTGTTTCGGCATGGGTGTATGTGAATATTATATTTGCAAGTTAATGTACCCTTGATAGAGAAATAATTCCCAGCGGGGGTTTCGTTTCTTAAGGAAAATGGTCTCTTATGGAAACAGGGCTACACTTTAAATAAAACAATTTTTTCCGGATTTTAACGTAATAAATTTTTTATTTTAAACCTCGGTGTATCGGGCATCACCGTTGTATTTGTGCCTTCTCATAGGGATGGGCGTTACCCTATGAGTGACCTTTTATCGACCCTTCTCGTGGGAACTCAATGAAAAAATCGTTAAATAATGACAGTAATCCTTCAAAAACTCTAAGCCAACAAATATTTCATAAAAGCTTCTTCATTAACCGGCCAAGATCTGGTGCCACTAGTGGGACTATTCAAGCGAACGAATCTACTTTGACAACAGATCTGGAGAAAGAAGAAACACAAACCACAACCCCAGAAGGAAATTGGGAAGAAGTTGCAATACGAAAGAGACATCGTAGTCCTGAAGAACTTTTAGGGACAAACAAACAAAGCAAACTGAACTACTGGTTAGGTGCCCCTGTTCCAGTTAGTAATAGTTTTTCGGGTCTTGAAATAACATCAGACACTACTCCAACTGCACCTAAGACGGCTAAACCACCTCCCTTATTTGTGGATAAGGTTAGTAATATACAACCACTAACTAAAATGCTAAATGACACAGTAAAAGATGATTATGAACTCAAAGTTCTTCGCGGAGAACAAGTAAAAATTCAGCCAAAGACTCCGGAAGCATACTCAAAGATATACAAAGAACTTAAGAAACGGGATACAGAGTTTTATACATACAAACCAAAAGAAGAGAGAAGTTTCCGTGTAGTAATAAAAAATATTCATCACTCCACAAATATTGATGACATTAAGCTGGCAATAGAGGAACTGGGACATGAAGTTACAAATATTTGGAATATTAAAGACAGAAAGACAAAGAAACAAATCCCCATGCACTACATAGACCTCAAGCCTAATCCAAACAACAAAGACATCTACAAACTTACTTATCTTCTCCATTGCCGTGTCGTTGTTGAACCACCAAAACCAAAAAGGGAAATCCCACAGTGCTCAAACTGTCAACGCTATGGACATACTCGTAGATTCTGCCATCGTCAACCTAGATGTGTGAAATGTGCAGGAGCACATGCTACTACAAACTGCACGAGAAAGGAACGATCAGATGATGTACGATGTATCCTTTGTGACGGAAACCATCCAGCAAATTACAAGGGATGTGAAGTGTATAAAGAATTACAAAAAATCAGATATCCTGCCTTAAGACCAAAGATACAACGTAGTAAAACTTTTGATACTAAAATAACCAACAATGATACGACATATGCCGCAATACAAGCGGAGTACCTAAACTGCAAACCAAAGAAACACAAATCCTAACAGTCCAAGACCAGCCAAACTCTATACATACTATCAAAGATATGATTCAATCCTTAATGAACCAGATAATGACAATCACTAAAATGCTGGGCGAACTCATGACCGTTATGCAAAATTTGGTGCATTAAAACTATGCATCTGGAATGCTAACGGCCTATCAAACCACTCCGAAGAGTTAAAACTATTCCTGAAAATCCAAAATATTGACGTAATGCTCATTTCAGAAACTCACTTTACCAGCAAGAGTTATTTCAAAATCGCAGGTTACTCATTGTATCACACAATGCATCCCGATCGCAAAGCGCACGGTGGGTCAGCAATTTTAATAAAGACAGCAATCAAACACTACCAGTCAACATCCTTCTCTAGCAATTATCTTCAAGCTACCAGTATTGTTGTGATTGAGCAGAACAATGAATTGACTATCTCAGCCCTATACTGCCCACCGAGGCACAACATCAAACAAGTAAACTTTAAAGATTACTTTGAGTCCCTTGGCCGACGCTTCATAGCTGGTGGTGACTACAATGCTAAACATACTTTCTGGGGTTCCCGACTCATCCTTCCGCGTGGACGGGAACTCCTTAAGTGCATTCAAGCAAATAATTTGAACGTTCTGTTAACAGGAGATCCCACATACTGGCCCACAGACCCCAATAAAATACCAGACGTTATAGATTTCTGTGTAACTAAAGGTATTTCCAAAACCTACATCACCTGCAAAAGTTGTTTAGACCTTTCATCGGATCACTCTCCGGTTATTGTGAATATGTCTACTACTCTAACAGAAAAAGAACCTAAATGCGTGTTACACAATCGTAAGACAAATTGGACGTTATTTCGGCATCTTATTGATTCAGCATTTGAGAAACCAACAAGACTGAAATCAGAATACGACATTACGGTGGCTGTCGATTACTTTACTAGGACCCTGCAAAAAGCAGCTTGGGATTCTACTCCACTGCCTAAAAACACCAAGGTGAATAACATCTCTATAGAAAACTATCTGATAAAACTTATATCTCATAAAAGAAAACTTCGGAAGCGGTGGCAACAATCGAAATGTCCGCAAGTAAAAACTCGATTAAATCATATTACTAGAGAACTAAAGAATGCACTCGCACGTGATCGCAACAACGAGTTTCAGTCTTATTTAAGAAGGTTGGACTCCACTGCAGCCTCTGGTTACTCTCTTTGGAAGGCCACCAAAAAACTTAAGCGGCCTACAACTGCCTCGTCTTCTCTACGCATGCCAGATGGAACATGGGCTCGGTCAGACACCGAAAAAGCAGAGGTATTCTCTGCTCACCTTCTGTCAGTCTTTAAACCTCACCCAAACGAAAGTCCAGCAGATCATGAAAAAGAAGTCCACGACTTCCTGATTCAAGATATCCCTCAACCATCGATAGAACACGACATTCCCAATTTCACCAAGCAACAAGTTGCATATGCAGTCAAAAAAATTGACCCTAAGAAAGCCCCAGGATATGATCTTATTACAAGTCGTCTCTTAGCAGAATTACCGTACTCTGGATTAATCCTACTTACGTCCATTTACAATTGTATGACTAAACTACAATTCTTTCCGGCTCAATGGAAAGTAGCTAAGATAATGATGATCCCGAAACCGGACAAACAACCAGATGACCCTAAATCTTACAGGCCCATTAGCCTTCTGCCTATAACTGCAAAGGTGTACGAATCACTGCTACTCACTCGCATCCTGCCAATTATTAAGAGTAATCATTTAATACCCGACCATCAATTTGGATTTCGCCATAAACATGCCACTATTGACCAGGTACACCGACTCACAAATGAAATTATGAAATCATTTGAAGACAAAAAATATTGTGCAGCTGTGTTTTTGGATATATCCCAGGCTTTCGATCGTGTGTGGCATGAAGGGTTGTTGTACAAAGTCAAAACAGCTATGCCCCATTACTTGTACATGATTATCAAATCCTTCCTAGCTGAACGGCATTTTATGGTCCAGTGTGGAAATGAAGTTACAAAACTTAGTCCAATATCGGCAGGCGTCCCCCAAGGAAGTGTGATCGGTCCTGTTCTCTACCTGCTTTACACTTCAGATCTACCCACAAGTACTACAACTATTACCGGTACCTTTGCGGATGACACGGCTATTCTAGCCATTGACAGTCAGCCTGACATTGCAGCAAAAATGTTACAAAACGGCTTAGACAGCGTAGCTGCCTGGATGAAGAAGTGGCGGATCAAGGCTAATGAAAGTAAATCGGTTAATGTCACGTTTACACTAAGAAGAGAATCTTGTCCACCAGTCACGCTAAACAACAAGGCAGTGCCACAAGCTGATCATGTGCGATATCTGGGCCTCCATATGGACAAACGTTTAACCTGGCAGAAGCATATTTTCACTAAAAGAAAACAGCTTAGTCTACAACTCAGAAAACTTTACTGGCTCATTTGTAGAAAATCTCAGCTTTCACTGGATAACAAAATCCTGCTCTACAAGACTACTCTTAAACCGATCTGGACCTATGGTATACAACTATGGGGAACGGCTTCTCACTCCAACATTGAAATAATCCAAAGATTTCAAAACAAGACACTACGGATACTGACAAATGCCCCATGGTTTGTGACTAACGAACAACTACACAAAGATCTCAAAATGCCTACAATCAGAGAGGAAATAGCTAGATACACCAAGTCCTACAAAGACAGAATTGCAAACCACCCTAATGTACTGGCTCAAAAACTCTTAGACAACAGACAGGGTTTACGTAGACTAAAGCGCAAAATTCCCCAAGATGTGCTTCAGTGAAGGCACATGATTAGTTAAGGATAGGAAGTGGCACTGGTCGCATTCCTGATCACGTCTCCATAACCCCAACAAACCCACGGCTTAATGTTCCATGGCGGTGACAGATTGCTGTGAAAATCAGACAAAAAAAAAAAAAAAAAAAAAAAAAAAAAAAAAAAAAAAAAAAAAAAAAAAATTTTACCTCGCGCGTTAGAGTAAATCGTACGCCTTATTACTTCGCGCCACTCTCGCTTTTATAGCGAGTGGAAATTGTTTTATGTGTAATATTTTTGTGAGATTATTAAATGAGATGTATTTTGGAATAAGGTTACAGATGAATTTACCAGTCGCACCCGCGAATATTTGTTTCGGCATGGGTGTATGTGAATATTATATTTGCAAGTTAATGTACCCTTGATAGAGAAATAATTCCCAGCGGGGGTTTCGTTTCTTAAGGAAAATGGTCTCTTATGGAAACAGGGCTACACTTTAAATAAAACAATTTTTTCCGGATTTTAACGTAATAAATTTTTTATTTTTAAGTTCATGACGTATCGAGTGCTTTGCAGAACTCTTAGTCACGGAAAGGACTGAGGTATGAGACGTTCAAATGTATGCGTGACAGAGGTTTTTTTATATTTTAATCAATTCTAAATTACCTAACATTCTCAAACATCGACTAGACACGGACCAAACAAATTTGAGGCCACGAGAAAGTCACCGGAACTGAGTCGTTATCCGGGACGATCTTGTCTTTATATCCCGGTAATGCGGCGTATCAGGGAGGAGGGTAATCTTATCCGGCCCGAAGATTTGTGGAAATACACCTGAATGTTATCAGCCGCTCATTCAATTTGGGCGGGCTCCATATTGTTCGAAAGGTAGAAATTCCATTTAAGGTCGATAAGGAAAATTTAAGCTTTTTCCTTATTGTCTTTGAATTGGCTGTCGACTGTGTAGTTTTCTATTTTCTTTTTAAATATATCCTAATAATACCAAACTATCTGTTTAAATTAAAATAAAAATTCTATTAACTCACATTAGGAACTATACCTATGTTGAAGGTGCGTTTACAAATGTCAAATTCATATATACAAACACCCAGACCCAAAGCAAATATATTTAGGTCACACATAGATTTGTCCCGTACGGGGATCCCAGCGGAACCTCAAACTACTTGATCCAGTGAGCGGACCGGCTTAAACACTTATCAAATTGTCGTCAAAAGTTTAATGGTTATACTATATAAACTGAAGTTTCAGAATTTATCTTTTATTTAAGAATGAAAGAATGATAGACAATGCGAAAGTGGAAGTGTAGGTACCGAGGAAGACCTAAATCTATATTACCATGACCAAATAGACCGCGTCTTATGTAAAGGGCAAGTCAAGAGTCTCCATAACCGGCGAGCGTGTATGAGACGAACTATCAGAGTAGAGGAAGCCAGAGAGGTATGTAAGGAAAGAACCTGTTGAAATTCAGTACTCTCTGGCTACGCCAGATCTCTTGCGGGGGATCTGGCGTGATGATATATGTTTTATTTACTGGGTGTTATGATCAGTCTAATATTTTATTCTTCCGTAGGATAATCATATGATTTAGTTAGACCCAAAAAAATAGGAATGAATGTAATAGGCAGAGGTATCAAGTGGACAGTATCGTTTGTCGGTTGGTATTAGGAAAGAAAGAAAATCATTTATTTGACCAACACACCACAGGGTGAGACTATTAGAATATAAATTAGGTATATAAAACAGTAACAGCACAAGTTATGTGCGACCAAGGAGGGCTTCAAGTCTGCTAATTTTACGGGTTTTGTAATTATGAAAGGAACAAAGGAAAACTGTTTATGCAACCATAAAACAAGTACAAATATCAAAGATTGTGTGGGGTCGAACAGGATGCTGTTTTAATATGGTGCCCCAATGGTATTCTGGCAAATCGTAATTACAAACTTGATACTCAGGACACCGCTTCAGCATATTGCCGCATTCTAAGTATAGTATTACAGATAGACGGGGCGATAAGGATACAGGTATCCGAATCTCATTTTCAGTGAAATATAACACAGTGACAGGAAAACACGAGTTTATTTGCAAATGAGGACAGTTGGGGTTAAATGGCTTTAAATTACAGACTTCGTAAGTTAAACGATATAACGAGTGGTAAACTAACAAAAAAAGGAAAAATATCCCTTCTCAAAAGTTGCAGCTATTAATTTAAAAAAAAATTGCGAACAAATGCTTTATGGAAGTTATAAATTGTACTTCACGAGCTCTCTGAATACCCAAATCAATTATCTTCCAGGTAGGTAACACGGGTCGACGGCTAGTACATAACGCTGATATTTTAGTGGTATTTTCTGGGATTCTTGGGTTGCAGTTAAATCATGCGGAACATTGAGCTTTAGCGACTAACGTGAAAAGAATCTTTTTACCTCGAGGAACTTGTTTAGGAGGTCAATGCCATTTGTATTCTTAATGTTGGCAACTAGTAGGTGAATATATTGTAAGGTAGGCGTTATGTCAAGAGTACTTATGTCTTTTCGGGACTAAGTTCGCCATATATTCATGCCAATGTTATTACTGTAAGCTATCCGCAATGGTCTCCTTAGATCAAATGAAATCAATCAAGATAACACCAAGATTTAAACTTTAGGGTATTCCGGTTCTTTACTTGGTTTGGAATCCGTAACGTAAACTAAAAAGAAAAGAAAACAGGAGAAGAAAAAAATAAAATGCCACATCCCTTTGCAAAGCGGGAGACACAATTTTTTTTTACTGCCATTTAGACATTTTTACTGTTAGTGATTTTTGTGTACGTGTATTGCTATGACCATATTATGAAGAGGTGGTCAGAGACATCGGCACCATTCTAAGTATGCCTGATGTCCACATGTGACCATAATGATGTTGGTCACTTACGGAAAATACTTAACGTAATGCTATCGAGTTGATATGCCATCCTTTCCACACTGAATATTTACTAAATAAAGATGATGGTGACAGCACGCGTACTCGGCAACGTCAGGATAACGTCAGTCTGTTTGTACTTAGCCCTCAGGCCTCGGGGTATCATTAACGTTTTGCATGAACCCGTTATTTATTATTTAGTAATTTTTTGGAACTGCCTCGTTAGTCTTGTGTCAAATAATGCGCGTAGTGATCACGAGGTCCTAGTTTTGAATCCTAGGTCGGTAAAATATAACTTTTTGATAGAGTAACTAGAGTAGTAGACTGCCTCGTTGGTCTGGTGGCAAAGCGCATCGCTTTGTGATCACGAGATCCTGGGTTCAAATCCTAGGTCGGACAAACGTAGTTTTTCTAACGAAAAATTCCCAGTATGAGTCCGGAGTCTGGAATTGTTCCCGGCATATGGCAATAGGCTCACCCCCTATTACATGGTACCTAACATCGTCGGCGAAAAGTAGCTGTACATGGTACACCTCTACGACCCCCATGTATGTATTTTTTTTGTGTATTATTTGCATTGGTGAAATTCGACGTACGATTGGGGCAGTGGTTAAGAGCTTAAGCCGCTCCGTCCGCTGGGTCGAAGATTCGTCTGGAAAACGGCACGAGTTCCAAATACAACATTTGATATCCGGTCTTTCTTAATAAATCTGTAAATATCTCTGTCCTTGTCCGTTTATACAAGGTCTATTATAAACCATACGTCATTTCGCTTTCATAACGGTCGTGAAGGGCGGAGTCTCGTCGTACAGAATCTTAATCGGAATCCTGAGAACGGAGCTATAGGCGGACCAAGTAAAGCGTCGTATTGTGATTATGTCGATTTAAAATCGATTTATTCGAGTCAAAGAATCGATTTTCAGATCAATCTGAACCACTAAATCGATTCAGTAGATCGATACCGAAATCCGTCTCTCGATTCCGATTCTCGATTCAGTCAAAAAAGTGGTAATGGAAAATATGACTTATTTAATTTGTGTAAATCACGAATATAAATAATAGTAAAAACGTTAATTGTTAAAAATACTACGTACTAAAGTTGTCTTTTTGATAGTCTCTAATTCAAAGGTATTAAAAAAATTTAAAAAGGCGGGATCCAAAAAAATTATTGCTGTCAATCGGCGAATTAATAAGAATGGACTAATAGAGAATCGATCTTTTAATTCTCGAATTAATCGATCTAAAGATCGAGTTTTTTCTGAATGAACCAACATGCCTAATTGTGAGACCGGTTTGTTGATTGCCGGCGACAGTTGTTGAAGGTACGATTTATAGACACTCTTGTATGAATCTAGTAGGCTATGGTTGTAAGAAAACCGGGAAGTTTGTTGTTAAGTAACTTCTTATTATTTGATCAATCATTAAGGAACATAGGGAATAGCTTTTCTTGAGAACTCATACAGTACTCCTTTAAAATTCTAGCATATAGCATACGGGCGAAGTTTTTCGTTGTAAATTTTCCTTTTTTAAAACTCAAATAATTTATTTTGTATAAGCCTTGCAGGGCACTTACAAATATTCAATTTACATTTTTTTATCTAATTTAACTACCAATCTACCCGCCGAATCTATCAATAGAACACTGAGAAGATTCGGCGAAGGAACTCAGCGGGCTTGTATTTTTTATTTAATTCACTCTCTCTTTTTTCCTTTCTATTGTAATTATATTGTATGGATTTTATTATTTAGGATTAGGTTACAATTAAACAGTTTACAATCTAGCTTCAGTGTGATTGATGCCTTATGATCGAGATGTGTGATTGATGCCTTATGATCGATATATGAGACTAATGATGTTATTCATAAAGAGTGTAAAGAATTCCAGATGGACCAGTCCCCACAAGCAGCACCCGTTCACGAGTATGACTGCCGGAACAGCCATCACTCCCCTCGACCATATTGGAGGGAAGGGGGTGACCCGCACCAGACAGCTACTGCAAGCAAAGACATTATAATGAGCATGACCAAACCAATGATATATTTTATGTACTTTTTGGTCTGTTTTTTAAACGTGGAGCCTATGTTAAAAAGTTTTCTATTTAATAAATAATTTCTGCGTCTTGTATTCGTGGAATTATATTACATTCAATTCTAAGGTATTTAAAGTTGAGGTCTCTAGCTCAGCGAGACATTAGTTTAAAGCCAATTGCAAAATTTACGAAATCAAACATACAGACCAGAAAGCAACTTGATTAAAACATGCTAATAATAAAAACAATATAGCTTGTAAGTATATTTCCGGTCTAACAGACGATATACGTAATCAAGTTCTTGTGCTTTCATTAGATTCCAGTTAATCCTAGTAGCGTAATTGTCCGAGGATCAAGGCCAGACCAGCCGGCGTGAGCATGGGTTCGGCTGGTCGGCTGTTGGTTGACTTTAATGGCAGTGTACATACTGTTCAGATCTTTAATTAATATTGTTGTTGGTTATATTTTATTTATTGCTTTTTGTTGGGTTTCCGATTGTGCGAAATATAGTTGACAAAAATATGAATTTAAACTTATTATATTATAAAGTTTAATGGTACCTTATGTGCAAAGAGCGCGCGTATGGTCTGAAGCCAGTAGTTTTTCGAAGTGAATGACGTCGCTAAGGTTTGTGTGGCCACTATCCCTCAACTCCGCCTCCCGCGGGCTGCGGGGAAGGCGCAGACGTAACACTTACAAACCACTAAACAAAGTAGTCAGTACTTCTTTATTCCGTGTTACAATTAAATAAAATAAGATTGAGATTATCAAGGGATCGCAAGGGATTTGGTGTGATAATATAGATAGATAGATATTTGTCTCATATGTTGGCAATTGATTGTATAACTGCCTGAAAGCTATAGGATTGCCTCGCCCGGCTAGTGGCGTATAATGCGGCTGGTGATCTGAAAGTCCTGAATTTGAATCCTGGGTCGGAGAAAGTGATATTGAGGTTTTTCTATTGAAAAATTTTCAGTAGCAATTCTTAATTCTAGAATTATATACATACACTAACGCCTTTATCCCACTGGGGTAGGAAGAGACTACAGTTTGTACTACATACTACGAATAGAAGTCTAGAAATGTGCCTAATAAATACTTAATAGGCTTGCTCACTATAATAATCGGATCTAACGTTGCGGCAAAATGCTTGTAAATTTCATGAGCACAGCGTTATGAGCTTGGCTCGACTGGTAATTAGAGGCTTCAGTTGCACCGTGGGGACTGTTTGGTTGGCTTTAATGGCAGTATGCGGGGTGTTTAGATTTTTGATTAAGATTGTGATTGGTAATGGAGCTAACAAACAAACATGAAACGTCCATAAGTAGGTTTTGATTGTTCAATATACTTGGCATTTTTGCGATAATTATTACGACTTTGTTTACTTGTTTAAGCGTAAGCCGCATCGATCAACGCATGCATATTTTATTATGTTTATTTTGTTTTCTCAGTCGACTGCTAAAGTAAGAGAATTTTTGTAAAAAGAGGCAGGATGAAGTTGGTCAGTAGCTTGCTTTGAAGACAAAAGTTATGTGTAAATTTGTATTTCGGTTCGCAACTTTTGGTTGTTAGTAATGTTTATAATATAAATATTATAATATTAGCCCTGTTAAGAAACTGCCCCACTGCTGGGCACGGGCCTTCTCTCAAACTGAGAGGGTTTAGGCCATGGTCCACCACGCTGGCCTAGTGCGGGTTGGCGAACTTCACATACCTTCGAGAAACTCTTAGGCATGCAGGTTTCCTCACGATGATTTCCTTCACCGTTAAAGCAAGTGATAATTTTTTTTTTTTTTAATACGCACATGCTTTTGTAGAGACAGGTGCGTGCCTGGGTTTGAACCGGAGACCTTTGACTTTGCAGACCAATGGTCTAACCACTAGGCTATCACTGCTTTTAGTAGTAGTCTAGTAATGTTTAAATTTTTATATTAGCTTAATAAATAATTATTTAGCATATAGTGTCCCAGTGGCCAGATTGAATCTATAGAGAGAAACTAAACCCCCACCGCCTTCGTCTCATGCGACGAGCAACTACCACCTGGGTATCAATTATCATGGCCGGTGTGGGCAGGCATATGCAGGCAAAATCTGTGTACATGGGGATTCAGAAATCCAAATTTAACAGCCTGCGACTGTGGTGCGACCTCACAGACTATGTCGCACCTGCTAGTCTGCCCTTTATGCCCCACCAACTGTACAAGGGAAGAGATGAGCGCGGCCACGACAGCGCAATCAAACTAACCACTCGCTTAGCGGGACAAATATGAACCATTGACACGAAAAGAAGAACAAGACTGTCCCAGTGGTAGGCAATGGATTTTCCTTACAAATTGAGTTGTAGACCCGGGATTTTACCATTCCGTTTGTTTGATACACGAAAACAAATATTTTAAAACTTTTCATTTAGCATTATACTCTTAAATTTGTAACAAAAGCAATAATTCTGTTTTAAGATTAATATTTCCGAGCACCGCCAGCGCTCCGGTGGAGAACCAACTTTTGCAATTTGTATTAATATTGTTCGAGTTGGAATATCATTTAGTATTCTGATCCCGTTATATTGAATATGTAATAAAAGTGGACTGCCTCGTTGCTCTGGCCGAGAATAATGCGCTTTACGATCACGAGGTCTGGGTTCAAATCCTAGGTGTAACAAATGTATTCCATCGAAAAAATTCTATCGAAAATTTCCCTGTAAGTGATTTTTCGCCAGAAAAATTACAATATTCAAAATTTAAAAATAAGTTACAAGACGAGAAGACTGAAAGGAAAAATTTAGTTACAACTCTACTCCCCACCTATCTTCAAAAGCTTGTGGTGACAATACACACTATTACTTTGTATCCTTATGGATTTTACAGGATAACTGCAAAATTAATACTAAATAAAAATTCATTAAAAGAAACTAGAAATTAGAGTACTTATTTTAAGAAATCAATAAAACACCGACACGCTTATATTCCTCAAGCGGGGGTGGCAGAGGTGTGAGGGAAGTTTTCGTTAGTTCGACCTAGGATTTGAACCCAGGATCTCGTGATCACCAAGCGATGCGCTTTGCCACTAGATGAGGCAGTTACTTATTTGATTATAAAAAAAAAACACTTCGTGTGTTGTTGTCTCCCCTGTGTGGTGGCCTTTATGTACATAAATATATAAAGATCTACCCCTTCCGCATTTGTATGTACCTAATGAGTATTAGTTAAAATATGAACGACCATAGTGTCCTTCAAGTAATATACTACAATAATTAAGTATTCCCATTATAATGGAAATGAAGCACGTTTTTAATGTAAACAAAAATGTCGAAGCGTAGCTTGTTGTGCCAAACGAGTTCGAAGTATTTCTCCTTTTGTAGATTTTTTCTGACTGCTCTCTAGGGCCTGGGATTGGTCATACTCATTAACAAGTCTATGTTTGCAGTGGCTATTTCGTGCGGGTCACTTCCTTCCCTCTAATAAGGTCGACGGAGGTGATGGCTGCTCAAGTAGTTATTATCATGAACGGGTGCTGCTTGTGGAGACTGGTACACCCAGAATCCTTTAGTTTATCATTCTTTAAAATATTATTATTAGTCTTTATATCTCAGTCATAAGGTATCACAATGGAACTAGATCGCATACTTAATTCTGTATAATGTAAAAATTTATGTATCATATTTTGTATTATATAAAAATTTATATATATATACAGAAAATTATGAAAAAAAGAGAATTAGGCAAAAAAGGCAAGCCCGCTGAGTTTCTCGTCGGATCTTCGAAGTGGATGCCGCGTTCCAATCCGGTGGTATATTAGTAAGTAAAAAAAAAATGTTAATAATCCCGCAGGGATTTTACAAAATAGATAATTTGAGTTTGAATTTTGTATTCCATAACTTATGACGGAATGCGGCGCGTTATGATAACTTTGTGAAATGAACGTGTATGTCACTTGAGAACCATTAAATGATATTTCCACGAAGTTATCATTACACGCGGCGTCACGTTATTAATAGGTCATGTCAAATAAGGGGTCTGTAGGTTAGCAGCTTACAAGCGGTATATTGTACCAATCGTTCTTCAATTCTTTGATGTCTAGGATTACAGGGGCTGACGGGCTAAGCGAATGGCGCAAGTTCAGATAAGCCCGGGTTTAAATTGGTCGGTACCTTCAGACCCTCTGTAGGGCAGCTCTGATCCCTTATAACTTGAGTTTTATTATGCGAGGATTGAGATCTGAGAACCCATTTTACTTACGGCCGTGTAGAAAAAATGACGTAGTGGTTTTTGGGGTAAATGTGTGTGAAAAAGCTATGTGATTTTGAATTTGAAAATGTTAAAATAGATGCCATATTACGACATTCTATGTCATTTGGCATAACAAATTGTGATTGTTGTTTTAAACGTAGCCCCCTCGATTGCATATAGTAATATTTACATTAAAATTTGTGTATGTGAATTTTCATGTTTGTAAACGAACCCACGACACAGGAGTAAAACTTAATGTATGGCGACGATATATTAAAAAAAAACATTATAATTCATATACACAAATACCTAGACCGGAACAAATAATTGTGGATCACACAAAGATTTGTTTCGTGTCTGTGTGCCACTGTGTCTAATAGTTGTGGAATCAAACCCGCGACTATTAGACGCAGTGAGCGGAACGGCGTAAGCTCTTAACCGCACCACAATTCGTTCGTCAATGTTATTTCACAATGATCACAAATTCTACTCTGTTTACAAAAGAGAAAGGAAAATCAGCAATATAAAAATATTATCTATTCCATAGAGACTGCCTCGTTGGTCTAGTGGCAAAGCGCATCGCTTGATGATCACGAGGTCCAGGGTTCAAATCGTAGGTCAGACAAATGAAGTTTTTCTAACAAAAAAACTTCCCAGTATGAGTCCGGAGTCTGGAATGGGGCCCGGTATATGGCAATAGGCTCGCCCTCTATTACATGGATCCTAACATTCTCGGCGAAAGGTGGGTGTACTCAGTACACCTCTGCCACTCCCGCTTGGGGAATATAGGTGTGATGGTCAATATTAAACTATTCTGGAGAAGAGAAGATCTTGATCTTGCTCAGTTGAACACATTAGGCTAGAGGAAAAAAACATAGTACTTAGGAAAATAGAGCTTGGCAAGAGGCAGGTAGCGTTCTCATAATATATAGTATTTTCTTGTGTCAAAAATGAAATATCACTTGCTTTAACGATGAAGGAAAACATCGTGAGTTTCTCGAAGGTGTGTAAAGTTCGCCAACCCACAATGGGCCAGCGTGGTGGACTATGGCTTAACCCTCTCAGTTTAAGAGGAGGCCTGTGCCCAACGATGGGACTGTTTCTTAAGAGGGCTAATATTATATATCTTGTGTCAAGAATAACTATGTTTTTAAACTCTGTATAGAACACATCTACCGGTAAAGGGAAAGATGCACAAAATCTTAAGCAAATAATACTTACCCAGTATTCATCAATAGGAACATTTACTACGGCAAAACTATGCGGAAATTAAAAAAACATCAGCTACTGCCTACCTCGAAAGGGATCTGGCGTGATGATATAGATAGAGAGAAAAATATGCATGCATTTTTGTGGAACATTAATAAATTGAAAGACGACTGAAATGAAACTATTTTGGACGCCCCTGTACAGCGCAACATGTCGCCGTAATTACATGATACTTAGATTATAAGTTAAGTATATTATTATAAGTATGTTAGTCTGTAAGGCATATATTCTTTACATAGCCCCACACTAGAACTTATGCGTGTGTCGTGGGTGCGTTTACAAACATGAAAATTCATATACACATATAGCCAGACCGAAACAAATAAATGTGGGGAACACAAGGTATGTGTTCCGTGTGGGAATCGAACCCGCGATTATTAGACGCAGTGGGCGGAGCGGCTTAAGCTCTTGACCACTGCGCCAAATCGTCCGTCTATCTAAAATTTTTGTGAATTTCTGCTTGAATTAAATCATTAATTATTATTATTTTTTCGTATTTCAGCGCAGTTTATTTATGTAATATTTGCGTAAAGGTTTTCACCATCCTCGAGAAAAGTGCTGGTTCGTTACTTCTCGATTAGCGTTACTGAACAATTAAAACTGGCTAGTGTCACCGTCGGATAGAGCTACTCAAACGGTGACATTTGTACATAGACTTGCAACTTTAATTTTCGATTAGTCTACTTCAGAGTTTACTCGAGGAAGGTGAAAGAGGTCCTAATACTCGTATTATTAGTATCAAAATTATTCTTTAACAACAGAAATGTAATACCGAAACATTAACCCCGAACTATAAAGGTGACTAAAAAATTAAAGTCCAGTCACGTCGAGGCGAAGTTGTCTAGTACCACGAGATATTCAAAGGCAAACTGTACGGCCAACTTTGTCATATCGGGATGTTTTGCCGAATTGTGGAACTTGTATCTCGAGGAGCCGCTGCTTGTAACAAAATTTGGATACAATAAATGCGTGAAAAGCAGTACAGGTTAAGCTATAAAATGTATCACCACCACAATGTTGTACCAATTTTTTGTTGGAATTACGTTGTTGTGTCGTGTTGTGTTATTTAAAATAAAAGAGTTTTCTTACTTCCTAGGTCTGGAGTATCGCTCGTTGATGGTATAATTCTCTATAAAAGGGAAATAAATGCTAAGGTTACTCTTTTATAGTGAAAGTTTTTATTACACTGCGTTTGGAAATAGCGCAATAATACTCAGTATAAAAGCCAACTCCGAGCCCTGGCTTCCAGCCAAAGAATGTACAAAATACACTTTAAGTTTTTAATGATAATAAGGCTATGGATTTCGCTAACAAAGCTTACTTGGAACAAGGCCTCGGCCCTTTTTCGCCGTGACTAACATACATAACACAAACACAACACGTAACGCGGCACGTTACGATAGCTTCGTAAAATGATTGGTTAGTGATTGTTTAATTTCGACGAATGGCCTGGTCCAGTGGTTAAGATCTTGAGCCGCTCCACCCACTGATCGAGTAGTTGCAGGTTCGAACCCCGCACGAGATAAATATTTACGTGACCCACAAAAATTTGTATCAGTTTGGGTGTTTGTGTGTATGAATGTCGTGTTTGTAACCGCGCTCACCATACATAAATAATCCCTAGTGTGGGGCTACGTATTTTTTAACAGAGATAAAAAAATTATACATCAGTGGCTTGCAGAATAGCGTTACACAATCATTTTACGATATCGAAACGTGCCGCGTTTGTCCATAGCGAATAAAAGCCTTGGCTATAGATTTGGAGGTTATACAGACGATAAGAGTCGACTAATTTTCATTATAACTATTGGGAGCGGAATAGGGGGCGGCCCCGAATACTGATAAAGCATCCGCTACGTGGGACTTTGCTGAATTATGCGATAGCTCGTATAAGGTGTGTGAGACGATAGAGGTCGGCGACGTGTAAAGTTAATGAATTAAATCATCATTGTTATCATCTGCCACTTCCAAAGAGTAGGTATATTTTTAAAATCATGATAAACACCAAGATAAGTAAGATGAATCAAGTAATAGAAACGAGCCTATTAATCTCATACTGGGTACCAATTCTGAAATCCGGATTGCTGCTACTAAACATTTTTCGACGGAGTTTTTTCGTAGAGGTTCGTATAGTAAAGGATAAAACGTCCCGACCGCCCGCTGGGTGGTGGGGCCCCTTTGGGTCCCTAGCTCGGTAGTACTGGGTCAACCGGCTGCTACTGCTTGCCACCACAGAGATGGCGCGGCGGTGGCTGGGCGGCTCGCACGCCGTGGCGTGAGAGGGGCGTGTAGATACCCATAGCATTGGATGTCAAAGTCTGGGTACATGGGTGTCTCTACTGAATTACCTGGGTGGCAGACTCGGGGGAGTCTGCCTCCCAGCTCGAGGGGGAGACGCCGTATTGGATGACACCAACACGGCGTCTACGTAGGGGGAGTGCGTACGGTAGTACGCAAGGAGCTAGACTCCCAGGATTTGCCCTCAACAGGGCCGGTCGCGTCGGGGTCGCGGTGTGTACCTAACGGTGATCCTGTGACCCCGACACTATGCGGCAAAGCCGCAGAGTTTTTAATCGGTACACTTGGTTCACTGACAGCCGGGTCACTCGGACTGTCAGTGGATCAAGGACCCCGACACAACCGCGTCACCGAACGCAGACGGGTACCCATAAAGGGGAAACCCCTGCGACGAAAAAGAAAAAGGAAACCGAATTCTAAAAAATCGATTTCAAGGAATTGGTGAAGCAACCCTGCTTGAATCGCAGCTGGTACTTAACGTTTTACTTATCAGTTATTACTGAACTGTAGTTAGATTATCACTGTACCGTTCGGGGTTAATTAGTCCTTATCTCGCGTTCAGCGGTTTACAACAATGTTTTCGCTAAAGAATATGAAACGCATGTAGATTATGTTATATTATCCTTCTCTTTGTTTCATCCAATTCATTGACGTGTTATTATAGAGGGAAGTGGACATAAAAATTGAATGATGTATGCATCAATGTAAATGCTTATAATATATGCATACCGAAACAGCGTAAGTGCGCCAACAGCATGGCGCGCTCATATAGAAATACTAAGTGAGAGACGTATAGATATACTAAGTATATCATATGTTAAAGAAATACTGAGTGAACGACGAACAATAGCATTTAATTAAAACTAATACCATGGTAGGTAGGTACTATTTGAGTGCCCTACTAATTTCAGTTTGAGTTACACCATTATTGCGTAACTGCGACCACATTGAATCTGGCGTTTTGATTACAAAGATCTAAATGAACTCAGAAAACGTTCAAATGTGAAAAGGGTCTTTAATTTCATTCGATAAAATTTAATTTAATATATTTCGTCTTATAACTATTTACAGTTATAAAATGTTTTAAACTTTTTTTATCATACAACAGATAGGTAAAAAAAATATGTTAAAAAAGTTAGCTTTGTATAACTTGTAACATAAATAACGCAACATTTGAAAGTAGTTGGCTCCAGATTGGCTATTAAATTGATTCCAATGTAATCATAAATTAGTTCTTTGTTCACCTCCTCTTCGGTTTCCTCATTACTAAGTGTCGTTGTCATTAGGGTACTGCATATCTGTTTGGGGGGGAGCTGCAAAGACAAAGTTTATAACATTGGAAAGAGCTCAACGATCTTTGATTAAAGTCATGTATTTTAAACCATATAAGTACTCTACGGAGGAGCTCTATTCGCTAAGCGAATTATTAACAGTAAGAAAACTATATATTCTACAAAGTGTATTAAAAGTACATAAAAACATCATCTTTGATCCGAATAGTTTAAAAAAAAGGAGATCAGATAACGTTGCCAGGATCCCATTCACAAATACCAGTTTCGCTACTAAACAATATTATAGACAATCTGCTTATCTTTATAATAAAATTAATAAAAACTTACTTATTCACACAATGTCCGTATATAATTGTAAGAAAGTCCTAGTCGAATGGTTGAAACGAAAATCCTACCGAGTTGCAACTGCCAGGCTTTAACATCTGCAAAGACTGTAAGTTACTTAGGAGTGCAAATTGATGGAAAGCTTAGGTGGGATAAACAAATAAGTAAAATAGTGGCTAGGACAAGAAGTATGATTTATTTGTTCAAAACGCTAAGAGAATGTGCATCGTTGGAACTTCTTATAAAGATATACATTGGTCTATGTCAGTCGGTTATCCGGTACTGCATTCCAGTGTGGGGTGGAGCTGCCAAAACGCTTTTCCTCACCTTAGAGAGAGCACAAAGAGCTGTTCTCAAAGTCATGAGCAAAAAGCCATTTAGATACCCGTCAACACGATTGTATTCCGACTGCCAGGTATTGACTGTACGACAAGTCTTTGTGCTCGAAACCATTTTGAGAAGGCACCGATCTCTTACCCCACCTAGCACTGATACGCGGAAAAACAAGTTTGTATGTCCAGGCACCTCCCATAGGACAGCTTTTGCAAAAAGGCAGAACTATGTTATAAGTTCACACTTGTATAATAAAATAAATCAAAAACTTAATATTATACGGCTGAGTAGACATGAAGCTAAAGTTAAGACTAAAAAGTGGCTATTACAACTAGATTACGAAAATACTGAAAACCTAATGACGTTAAATGTGTAATATGCTTTGACAAATACTATTCTCATACATACATATAAAATATCACAGAAACACACACACACTCTCACACACAGACGCACATATACACCACACACACACACACACACACACAAACGCACACCCATACACACAAAGAAAAAAGTATAAATATGATCTAATCTTGAAATTGCTGAACATATACTAACAGTGACACACAAAGAAATCAAGGAGCTAACACAGATATATAATGTTCATGGCAGAGCACTATCTCCTGAGATACAGGCTTTCGCCTAGTTCAGGGGATAGGGTCAAAAATCTTTGTTTAATTCTCCATAACCACCACACACTGTAATTGTGTTAGATATAATATAGAATTAATGCTGTCTGTTTATACTGTGAATACCTGAATATGTAATGTTGTACAATACTTTTAGTGGTGAGAAATAAACTAATTTATTTTATTATTATTTTTTATGATGATACAGAGGGATTGTTAAAAATCGTAACATAACACACACACATCCACACATTAACACACACACACTCCCACACACTCCCACTCACACACACACACACACACACATATGAACACACATACACACACACACACACACACACACACTACGCACACATATCCTACACGATTGAGTTTGTTCATCTTGTTTTCATCATTACTTTATATTTTATTATTCTTTTCACTTTAACCTGTACTTAAATATTAATGTAACTTTAGATAAGGAAGTGCGGGACCTTCTGGCACAAGTATTTTATATACTTAATAGAAGATCCCAACCTCGCTTATTATGATGTAATCCTTTGGTACAGAAATAAATAATTTTTAATTTTTTTTTAATTTTAATTAATAATTTCAAGTTTGGGAACTTGGGGTTTTCTATGGATGATGTGTCGCCATCTATTCCTATCTGCAACCGACTGTAGAGCATCGTGAACCGTGGTATTAAGAGCCCTGCGAATCTAATCCAAAACGTGTTGGGCTTCTACCTTCTGACCATCAGTTTGTCAGGTTGTCACTGTTTTTCCTAGCAATGTGACCAAAATACTCCAGTACTCAGTACTCAACTGTTCACTACTTGCCTACGCCACTCCGTAGGCAAGTAGTGGACAGTCGAGTTTGGATCTTGAGTTCAGCTAGGACTGACACATTGGTGCGGTGTGCTGTCCATTGTATACCTAGCATCCTTTTGTTAACTGTTAGTTTTCTTATAATGTATGAAATAATAAAAGTATATACTCCATTATACGTCACTCGTTGTACTGATAATTTTAGGAAGAAGGGCTCTCTTTGGTTTCATTTTGTATTATGGCTATTAATTTTAACTGGTCTGTGGAATCTCATAACGGCCCGCGACGGAAATATAACCAATATTAATACAGTTGAAACTCTGTACTCTTTGCCCTCTCCATTAGGGATCTAGTGTGATGATAAAGATACAGTTGAACGCACTAACTGAATTAACTGTTCTTTTCATACAAGTTTCTCGCGTCGGTCGTGTTTAAGTTATGATGTGATGTGAAGGGAGCAGGGTGCGTCGGGTAGGGGCGGACGTCCCGCAGAGTTTGTAAAGGCGAAGATTGAGATATAACATTGTTTATGCCTTTAGAGGTTTGTAGCGCAAGCGTTATTAAACAAAGAAGATTGTTTAGATGTTGATTTAAAGTTTTGTAAATTTAACTTTATATTTAAACTTATATTATTTTGAATGTACTTTAAGTTTTGGTGCACAGTTAACTAAGTGAGCGAGAGTCTACTTTGTACAAAATAAGTGGGCCATGGACGATGCCAATTCACACGGTGCCCGAGGTAGAAATATGGATATACGTATAAAAAAATATGTGTTATGAATAATATCCGGTAGGCACAATTTACTATCCCACAATTTTATATAATTAGCTATTAATTTTTTTTTTTAAATTTCCATATCTATTTCCATCTATCTTTTTATATCATCATGCCAGATCCCTTGCGAGGTAGAGAGAATACAGATTTCTTCAGGTTTTTTCCATACAAACCTCTCTCGTTTCCTCTACTCTCATAGTTCGTCTCATCACGCCCGCCAGTTGTAGCCGCTCTGGACATAAGTCCTGAGCGTCTACTTATTTCTATAAAATTTATTTGCAGACATTTTGCCGGAATTGATATTCAGATAGTTTAATTAAACAACAAAACCAACTTAACTTGAACTTGGCACTGTTTATTAGCTTAGCAAAGTTTACACGGAGCTACACTAAATCCGTACAATTTTGGTGCTGGCACGACCAGACACAAGTTATTACTAACTTCACACACATAACTACCCACTATCTCGCCGGTTCGTGACTGGCGTGAATACAACAAACATATGCTCGGGACATGAAAACAAATAGAAAATCTACGCTTTAAAGCAATTACGAAGACTGCCGTCGGAGGTCGCAAAAAAAAGCAAATTTATTTCATAAAATATAATTAAATTGTTACAATGCTTATCTCTAACTAAATTAAACCGATGCCCGGTCGATGTTGGACACAGGAATGCGGCGATTTCCGTTGCATTCGGCCAGGTTTCCTCCGTTGACGTCAATTGCAACATGATTCGCTGACTGTGCGCCTCGTGTACATCGATGTTGTTTTAGGTCACTGCAGCGTCGACGATTTTCATATGTTAGGCTAGTGTAGCATGATTTTCATAGATTAGGCTGGCGTAACACCTCCCCCCGTAGAACAGCGACTATTGAAGACGTTCGTCGTAAATTGAGCTGGGGGTTGATTAGGGTCAACCCTTCTGGCCATGGGGACTGCGTAGACAGCTTGCAGTTCAAGTTGGCCCTCTTCATTTGACTTGCTTGGTGATGTCGTCGCTTGTTTCAAGTAATGTCTTCGACAGTAAAGGGTAAGGATAACCGCGCCTGCACTTATTATAATGACGTAAGTTGGTATGGTAGTATGGTAAAGGCTGTTATTTACGTCATTGTTAGTTTTCAGCGGCGGCTGCATAGATAGTTTCGCGTTGATCTCGTGCAGATTCTTCAGGTCGACAGAGTTCAACTCGAGTCCTGGTGCTGAAGATGGGATGATAGTAGTGTCGTTAGGCAGGTCCAATAACTTTAATGCTTGTCCCTTAACACGATCGTGGACGTTAGAGATCGTGAAGTGTGGTGTTTCTAGGTAGCACTGATGGGGTATTACAGCGAGATAGCTGCCCTGCAGGGTTTCATATTGGTGTTGCCCGCAGGAAAGTCTGACTTTTGTTGGCCCAGGGAAGCTGATTGTGTAGTGCCTCTCATCCAGTTCTTCATACGCCGGTTTGCTTAGTGTTACTGAGATCGGGTTACAGTTGGCGTTCTGTTGCTGCATAGTTATGAGTTGCTGGATACAATCTTCCGATGTTCTGCTTTGCAGGCTCCATTTCTCTTCACATAAGTACCATTTACTGGTCTTCGGGCATTCAGCCTCTATGTACCTGAATTCGTTCTCATATAGTGCTAGGAATGGATAGGAGGGGGAAAGGATTTTATGATACCTATTCGGAACTATAGATATCTTATATAAATCGTAAATAAATGAAATGACGATGGGAATTTTATAGACTATCACTATCTTGTTACCTACATAATATGATCCTAATTTAATTATATCGAAATACTCCCTAATATCTAAATCTAACACTCTTTCTCTGCCATATAGTGTGCTCAACTTACTTATTATAGCGCGTATTGCATACAAATCTAACACTGAATGATGCATCGTGGAGGTCCTGATGAAAGCTAAAACATTCTGTAATTTTATTAATTCTTGCGATATTAAGTCAACATTGTCACTCAAAATCATAAGGACTTGAGCTAGGTGTGCGTATTTAACTAAGTCGTTATCCCTAGTACTTTCAGATTCTCTAATCTTATTCATTAAGTTTTCTATTTTATTCTGATTGTCTAGTATGCTATCTATGACGTGGGAATATTGGGTTGTCCAAGTATTAGAAAGGCTAATATGACTATTGAATTCGGTAACTAATTTATTTTGAGTGTCCTGAAGGGACTGAAGGGCTTGGTTATAATGTATTGCATCGGTGTAATCCAGGTTTCCGGTTACACTTTTAATTACGGATCCTAGACCATCAATTAATCCCCTTTTAACACGATCAGACTCAAATGTCTCTAATTGGCTAAAGACACTTATAAGTTTACTTCTAAGGTATATTATATGTGGTTGATTGACTGATAATTTCTAATTGATTGTCCAGAGAGGTGATTTTATCTCTCAACTCCTGAAGATTAATATACTGGAGGAAAGAATGGTAATGGGATATGATCTTAGCAGGTCCTAATTTAAAGGGCAAAACACCGGGTCCTTCGTTGAGACTTTCGAGTCTTATCTCCTGAGCTACACATATCGCCAGGAGGAGATGGAGGATCAGCGGTATTCTGTAACAATTTAGCGGATTTAGGGATTCTCTTTAATCTAGCTTTGGCAACTGGACCTCGTTTTTTCTTGGTATAAATATGAATGGGGAGGTCAGCCATAACGACGTCGTGAGTATAACGGGGTGCTAATTTTTGACGTGAGGCAAAAGGGTTTTTGATAAAAATCTGTTGCTCCGGCGAGTATTCGGCTTCGGGCTCACGATTTTTATTGCGGTTATCAGTAAGTTTTTCGCGAGAGGTACTACAGAGGTCATGTATGGCGTTGTAGGCTAAAGTCATCTTTTGTTTGTGGTTAACCGTATATTGCTGTAATAATTGAGCGGAAATATCTACATCAAAAGGATCGCGAGGGTCGAAGTGCCTTGTTACTATCTCAATAGGTTTACATTTCGTAAGACTATGTATACTACTGTTGTAAGCTAAAAGGGCATAGGGCATCAGATTAAATACTGACTCTGATTTTTCTCTGATCTTTAGAATACGGAGATGTTCTAGTATCGTTGAGTGAAATCTCTCAACTATACCATTTTCGTTAGGTGTATGAGGAGCTACGCGATGATGATGAATATTGTGAAGCCTTACGAATTCCGCGATAAGTTGATTAGTAAACTCGGTGCCATTATCGGTGACTATAGCGATAGGCATACCATGATGCGTGCAAAAATTGAGAAGTGCTTGTACTACACTAACTGCAGTCCCATCCCTGAGATAATAAGCTTGTGCGTATTTGGAAAATGAATCTACGATAGTAAGGTACTTTTCGCCTTGGATAGTCAGTAAATCTAAATGTACTAGTTCAAAAGGCCTAGTGGCCGGTGGAACAATTTTGAATTGCTGTTGTATTGGGTTGCGGTATTTGGCACGCCCACATACTGTGCATTCATTGATAAATTTCGTAATACTGTCTCTCATTTTAGGCCAGAAGTACTTGTGAGATAAGGCTAAAAATGTTTCGTTAATGCCCCTATGATTAGTTTTCCCTTCATGGTATTTGTTAATTATTTCTTGTTGCCTAAGGTATTCGCGTACGTTTTCGACTTCGCGTTTTGTTAGTGTAATGTTCATGGAGGAACTTTTAAATGTTCTTTGTACTATTGGTATAATGGTGTACATGGCTAAGTGTGGGTTAATTAGGAGTCCAGTTTTAATTTTTGGATTAACATATTCCTTTATAGCCTTAATCACATCCTCCTCTAGATTGGATTCAGACAGTTGTACTGAAATTCGTGTGTGAGTTTCAAATGGCTTTGTTACCATGGGTCTACTTTTAATATCACCGACTACATTAAAAATTAATTGTTTAGTGAATTTATTTAGTGGATCGTCAGATAACGGGACTTCTAAGATAGGGTTTTCATTATCGGTATGCACAGTGGCAGTCCTTGAGTCATCGTCAGGTTCTGTCACCGTCATAGTCCTAGAATCATCTAAAGTGGGACCCTTTTCAGATGGGTTAACTATAATCGACATTAGTTCCTCGTTATTGAGTTCTATTCTTGAAAGCGCATCAGCATTCGTATTATGTTTACCCTGCTTATAGATTACTGTAAAGTCATATTCGCTGAGCTTAAGTCGCCATCTCGTAAGTCGTGAATTGGGTTCTTTAAGATTCATGACCCATTGTAATGGCTTGTGATCGGTGATGATTTTAAATTTACGGCCAAATAAGTATGGTCTGAAATACTTTGTTGCCCAAACTATTGCGTAAAGTTCTTTTTCAATTGTACTATAATTACACTCACTCGAGTTAAGGGTTGTAGAGGCGTAAGCAATCGGTCTGTCTGAGCCTACGGGGCCCTGAGATAGTACAGCGCCAAGAGCTACATTTGACGCGTCTGTAGTGAGAATAAACTCTTTGGTGAAATCTGGGTATTGTTAAATAGGGTCATTTGTTAAAAGAGTTTTACAGTGTTCAAAACAGTCAATATATTTTCGATCCAGAGTTATTTGGCCGCAATAATTTCCTCATAGAGGTTAACATTGCGCGAGTCGTACATCTGAATAGGTACTTTCGCGTTCCGGGTCACTAATAATTTGTTCCTGAGGTCTATATTAGAACCCCAACTATCTAATAGATCTAGTCCTAGTAAGCCGTCAAAGTAGTTGTGAAATTTGTACACGAACAATGTAATATTATCCTGTTCACGAAATTCCGTGAAGCAAGGTAGCGTAATTGAGTAGTCATTCTTGCTGGTGGCGTGCACATTGGTTACCTGAAACGGCTCATAATTAAGTGGGATGTAATTAAAATATTTTTTGACTGCTTCAGGGCTAATAAAGGACTGGTTAGCCCCTGTATCAATTAGGAGTTTTAACGGTGGGTTAGTTATTTGGATATAACCCAATTGCCTTTGTATGTGGAAATTAAGTTCTATTTTGGTTTGTTGGATTTTGACTCCTCCTGAAAATTTTCATTTGAAATGTTAGTGGCCCCTTGGTCTACCTCTTCTACGACTACAGGCTCAGAGTAGGAACCTTGTTCTGGATAATACGAATAATCTGGGTACTCAAACGGATAATAACTTTGTTCGAACTCCGGATAATAATCATTATAATCGTACTGGTAATAATTATTATAATCGTAATCAAACTCGTTAACATTTACGTCGCGCGTTTTGAAATAACTGGTTGGGGGTGGATTTCCAGACCTGCGCCAGTCATGACCTTGTAGGGTAGGTGGTAACTGTCTTGGATTAAAATGACTAACACCGCTCATTGGGCGGGTTGCTGCCAATCCTTTTTATTGGAGCCACCTTCATTGCGCTGCTGCTTTAGTTGAGCTACAGTCTGTTGCAGTTCAACAACTTCTTTGGTTTCGGGTGCGGGCGCTAGCTCCCTCTGTTCGAGAACATTCAGCCTCCGCTCAAATGCGTGCATCCGTTCCCCCAAGGTTTCCAAGGAAGCTCGAAACACCTCGCGGAACTCACGTAGTTCAGCTATATATTCGGAGAATTTACGGTGCAAATCTCGAAAATCCGTGTCGCTAACCGGTGAACTATCTTGCTCCGGGGGTGGAGTCGTCATTTTTCCCAGTTGGGAGGGGCCAGCGACAGCAGTCTCGCGCGGGGGCGAAGGAGCAAGCACCCCGCAGATGCCTCTTACAGGTGTGCTGCTGTTGTCGCCTTTACGTCGGCTTTTTTTGCACTCCGGGCAATTCCAGCCTTTAGGTATAACTACGTTATCGGCAATCCCTACACACGCTTTGTGAAAAATACATGGGCAGATGGTACACGTGGCGGCACCTATCGGCGACAGAAATTTTCCGCAAGCAGCGCACTTTGCCATCGCAGGTAATAGATTAGTTATCGATCAAAGTGATACTTGATATCGATCACACTCGGAGCTACCTCGCAATATGGATAGATGGCGCTGTATTTAAAAAATATGTTGGTGGCAAATTAAACGGAATGTATGGTGAAGGGATACCATAAGCTGTCACTCAGAATAACAATTAGGTACGCGCGTAAACTGGTGGCACCTCACAAAACTGTTTTGGTGTAATTGTATAGAAACAATTATTTTTACTTCGGTTTAGGGTAGATTAGAATAAGATATCAGTTAGTAATAAGTTATCTTTCTAGTTAGTCTATAAAAACACAACCATTGCACTGTATAACGTTTCAACAGCTTAAAAGCACTACGTATAAACTTTCACTAGCAAATTTCCGACAATTAGCGACTCCTTTTACCTCAAAACAAAAAAAAAAACAAAAACAACACACCGCTAGATGTTAAGGCACACCGCCTTATCGAATGAATCCCGATCCTTTCGAATCCGAAATCCTTTGCCGAATCGATGTCTGGATTCCCTCGTTCCGCAGCTCTCGTAGATTCAGGATCCTCGTAACGTGGCTGGATAGCCGCCCGGGTGACACGCGAACGCGTATATCGATATAAGATAACTAATGCTCGCGAACCGGCCCGCGAGGATCCTACCGACTGCGCCAATTACGAAGACTGCCGTCGGAGGTCGCAAAAAAAAGCAAATTTATTTCATAAAATATAATTAAATTGTTACAATGCTTATCTCTAACTAAATTAAACCGATGCCCGGTCGATGTTGGACACAGGAATGCGGCGATTTCCGTTGCATTCGGCCAGGTTTCCTCCGTTGACGTCAATTGCAACATGATTCGCTGACTGTGCGCCTCGTGTACATCGATGTTGTTTTAGGTCACTGCAGCGTCGACGATTTTCATATGTTAGGCTAGTGTAGCATGATTTTCATAGATTAGGCTGGCGTAACAAAGCTAAAATTAAAAGTTGTGCAGTTTCTCATTTAAGGATAGGTATAAATAAATAAAATGGAAGCCTACATCACGACGTTACGGACCCTTAACTTGCCTATCATATAAGACACGGGAATTTGTCTCGGTCTAGTAGTCTAGGTCTTCCCCCCCCCTCCCCCCTCCCTGCACCAACACCATCAGGAGGAGGATGGCGGCCCACATCCGTTATCGCCGTGAGCACCGCGTAGGGGCAGGGGGAGTTATCAAGTCTCTCCCCGATAGGGGGCCCTTCGGAGTGCGGCACAAGAAGCGCACCGGTGCGTTCTATACGGTGATCCCAGAGCCCCTAGAAGTGCTGATATAGGCCACTCTGGGGTTTTTAGTCGGTAGGAATCCGACTTGCCCCGCGAGTTTTTCCCGAGGCTCGTGGAAGTCCTGTGCAGGATTTTCGCCAAGTACAAAAAGGTCTTCCCCAGTACCTACATCCTTCCACTTTCGCATTGTATATTTGTTTTATCGTGCTGTCATTACTTTCTGATATTGACAGATATCGACAAAATTAGTTGTAATCACGAGTTGTAACATACTATCGTTATATGAGTTGATATACAGGGTCGCTCGATCGAGGCAGGCGATTCACACAATGTGAAGGGTACACCTTGCAATTCCAGCAAATAATATTGTTAGCGGCAATGTCGACTGAAGGTTTCGGTTTACGGCAGAATGCCTCAAATATCTCATATGTCTAATATGTACAATGTAGAGTTCGGAATAGCTGACTCTATGATTTTGGAGCCACATCGTTTACTGTGCAATAAATTATCTGGTTTTCGTATCGAAGAAAATGATACAATACTGCTGCTCTAAAGTCTGGATTTCTTACATGGCCAATTTTATAAACGAATAATGTGCAAATGACATGGCAACTAAACACAATGAACTCGATATGGTTGCGAAATGAATGAATGAACAAAATTCATAAATAAAAGATTTTAACCGTATCATATTTATTGTTTTTAGCTTCCACGTCACGTAAGAAATAACAGACTATATACGACAAAATAAATTATTGCATGTTTCACTGGAGATCACGAAATCCTAGGTTCACGAATCCAACGTCGGGCAATGTTAAATTTTTTTATAGAAATCTTCTCAGTAGCAGTGTAGAAACGGACCTGGTATGATAGAAATAGCGTCAACCCCTAAAACATTGAGGCCTAATATCTTCTGCGAAATAAGAGTGTAAATACGCCTCTGCCACTCACGCATGGGAACATGGGCGTGTCGGGTTAATATCATCTCTATTACCGGAATAAACATTGGCTTCATCTGCGTAATGTCTTTGTTGGGGTATTAACTTACACATTTCGACGCAGATGCAGTCGGAGTATTAAAATGATTACGATTGAGTTCCCGTCTAAACGACACTATAATCTCAACGGGAAAAACAAACCAATTAGGTTACGTACATACACAAAACGTCTAAACAGTAAACATAAAATTTATTTACAACGGTGATGTGTCCACAAAATGGCCGCGGACCAATATCCGGTCTTGAGTGAGTGTCACCGCGAACTTCCACCGGCCGAATGTCCTGATTCACGATACAATCGAGTGATATACGATTTCTATCTATATCATAATGCCTGATCACTTGCGGGGTAGTCAAAGAGTAAAGATTTCCATTAGGTTCGTTGTCGTAGTTCTTCTCATACACTCTTGCCAGTTACAGAAACTCTTGACTTGCCCTTTAGATAATATACAGTTTATGTGGTCATGGTAAGATGGTCTAGGTCTATACAATTTAATATTTAAATTTATAATAAGATACTGTACCAATGAAAATGGATACTATACAAACTTCCATACTTTTCTTTATTATTATTATAAGTTTGGAAGTACCTACGTCGGTTTATGTCTGTCTGCTTATAACCTTTTCACGATTTAATCTCTGAACAGATTTTGCAAATAAATCTGGCAAGGAAATAAAGTTTATGTGGGGAAGGACAAAGGCTGCCTTTTGATTAAATAATAAAGTACCGCTCGTAATTCATTTAGTATTTGATTGAATTAGTAATTGAATTAGTAATTCTATATATCTATAACATCACGCTAGATCCCTTGCGGGGTAGGCAGAGAGTACAGAGTTCCAACACAACAAAAAAAATGTATCACCATTAAATCCGCAAAATAGTTTTATTTTAATTTTATACGTGTCACAATAAATAAAAATAGCTTTAAAATATATTAATTAGGTATAATACATTTTTAAAGAAAAGTAAAATAAATTTATTGTACTACAGTCCTAGCTCAAACTAGTTTTGATCTATTTTAAACTTTAACCATAAGCAGACAAAACAAACAAACCAATGCTTCTTGTAGGACTTTCCAAAAGGCTTGGAACCAAAGATATAATAAGCTTCGAACTAACCAAGTGATAAATTGGGCTGCCCATCAAATACGGTCTCGCTAGACCCAATTATCTAATAAATGCTTCATCTTATTTATTTTGCCCACGTAAACGGGAAACCGGTTGTTGACGAAGATGTTTTCTTCTGAGAATTATATTTGAAGTTTTATATGGGTTTGTGAGATCAAAGCATCGGTTTGGTGATTAAATGCGGTTGAGATTGAAAATTTAATGTTATTAGGAGGATAATTTAAGTATGTTTTTATGATAAAGAAAACCTATGGGTCTGAAAGAACTGATTAATTGTTGATGGACACAATGGACTATGGTGTGGTAGATTTTTACGCTAATACGAGGAGTATTCAGTCCAAGGGATTACATCAATATATACAAATTGGGATGTTGTCAGGGAAAAAATAATTAATAATTAAGCTTAGCCTCTAGCAATTAAGATCTTGCAGCCTGTCTGGGTCGTGTTAAGCTCCTTGAAGACGAGCACCTTAAGCAACAACAATGGGTTAGAATGCAAAATATTGAGATCACCGGAATACAAGAAGACAAACAGGAAATCACAACAGAAGTAGTACTGAAGGTAGTGCGGCACATTGGAGTTTCTATTCAACATTCGGACTTGGAGTTTGCCCACCGCGTGCAGCCGCGGCGCGCAGTTAGTGCGGCACATGCGCGCCCAATCGTTGCTCGCTTGCGGCAGCGCGCCGTGAAAGACCAAATTATTGCCGCCGCGCGTAAACATCGTAGTTTGACTGCCGGGGATATGGGCTATGCAGGGAAGACAACCAGAGTATTTGTTAATGAGCACCTTACGAGGGATACCAAACTTCTCTTGAGCTCATGCAAAAATAAGGCTAAAGAAGTAAATTACAGGTATATTTGGACAAACAACTGCCGTATTTTTGTCAGGAAAAACGACACTTCTCCTCCTATTGCCATAAACTCTGCGTCAGACCTGGTGAAACTTTTGTGAAATGCAGTCTGACTCTCTATTATCCTCATGTTAATAATAATGTATTATTCCCACCATTAAATTTACTAACTTTACAGTACACTACACACATATATACTACACACATTTGTACATATTATTACAAAATACGACCGTTTACTGATGTGGGATGCCTGAAAGTTTTGTACAATGCATATGTTAGAAGCATACTTGAGTACTGTAGTTGTATTTGGAGTCCACAGTATATAACTTATGCTCAGAATTTGGAATACATACAGAATAAATTTGTGAAACACCTTCACTTTCGATCTGGCTGTTACTCTAAAGATTACTTGGAATCGTGTCGATTTCACCATCTTATGACACTCGAAGATCGGCGAACTCTTGCTGATATGGCTTTTTTACACGGCATATGTAATGGCTACATAGATTGTCCTGAATTAGCACACAGAATATTAAGTTTTAGTGTACGAAAGACGCGGACAAGGCACACAAATCTATTTGCAGTACTACATGCAAGTACAAATTATGCTCAGAACTCACTTGTCAGCAGGTTGCAAAGGTTTTATAATAAAAGATTTAGTTGCACGGATATCGTACGTCAATACGTATGTAACATTTTGAATAAGAGGTTTTAAAAATATGGCATAATATAATATAGCATACACTAACGCACAAACATTTCTACACTCAACTTACACATACACTTCCACACACATATCTAAACATACATAGAAAAACACTGTCTAACAATTTCCTTTTCCTTTTTTTTTGTTACATTACGTTTAATATTTAAACTACAAGCATGTAATGATTAGTCGCACAAAAATATGTTAGTACACAAAATGTAAATCCGTTATTGGCTGTATGTAGAATATCTAAGTTAATCACATAAATTTTAAGGGCTGTGGATTTAGTTCAATAAATAAAATAAAATAAAATAAAATAAAATAAAAATAAAATTAGCACAGTTAATATTTTTTATTGTGCACTTAAGTTCCTTTGTTCTATATGTGTTCAATCATCTTTAACGGCAAGCATTATCCCGCACATGTCGTATATAGTATCTATGTATATAGTCTACTGATAAAACTGTCTTCAAAAGTGAGTATGTGTGTGTGAAAAAATGTGAAATCTTTTGATCGAATAAAAAACATTTTTTAAAAAAGGGAATCGACTTCTAAAAGCAAAAAATAAATATTTGAAGTCAGTGCCAAGTAACCGACTGCATCAACCAGCACAGCAGCAAGTTTTTTATTTTTCTATTTTAAGTGATGAGGAATTAATTATGTATATTTATATACCTATATTATATTATTATACAGTAATGTACTTACGGGATTGATACAATGTTCATAGTAACTGATTTTACACATTCGTGCTGTTTGCGTTCAAGGAGTCCCGTGGTGTATCATTAAAGTCCAAGGTACGATACCGATACAATTAAAATGGGACCCCCCGGAGCAACACCGAACCCAATGCAAAAAGAATCATCACAATCGGTTTATTAACAAAGAAGTTATAAAAAGCATAAACGAATGATGAACCTTTTTTGATGTCGGTTAATATTCTGCTTAGTTCTATAGTAGGGTACCTATAGGATTGTCGTTGTACCCATAATATCTTAATCTACACACCTGTATTGCTGGTCGTTAAGGAGTTCCCTGGTGTATCTTTAAAGTCCAAAGTCCGATACTGCTGTAATAAAATGGGACCACCATGGAGCTATACTGAATTCAATGCAAAATAATCATCAAAATCGATTCATAATTGGCGGAATGATCGCGTAACATACATACAAAAAAAACATACAGTTGAATTGAGAACCTCCTCCTTTTTAGAAGTCGGTTAAAAAGTTTAAAATAAACGAACGCTTTGACCTTTCGTTTTGCAAAATATGCTTTTGTCTGGCACAACCTGCCAGTTTAAACTTAACACTAAGTTCAACGCCTTCGTTATCTTTGTTGGCAAAAATAATAGTTTCTTTTATACGCTAACGTATAAAAGAGTTGATGGAAGATAAATTAAGCGTTTCACGTTCAGTTTTGGGGATTATATTATGTGTAAGGCTACATAATTGTACGTGTAAGTATAAAAGAACGCAAACACTTATTATTTGAAATAATAAATCACATTAACATCTCCCAAGCAGAGTTATCAAATTTGGCTTTTAAGCTATCATGTTTATAAAATATCGCCGCTCTTTAAGCGGTGCGATGAAAAAGGCAGCTTAAAAAGTAAATATTTAGTTAATGTGAAAGGAAACAATATTGTAACTTAATAGAGGGTGAATAAGAGAGTATGTGAGTGAGTTAGAGGTATGAGTGTGGAAGGAGAATGAAGAAAAGAAGAAGGATTCTACGTTTGTAGTCCTTCCAACGACGGACGTAGAATTTTAAGAAACTTTAAGAAAATTAAAACAAAAATGTAAGAAGAAGAGAAACTCATCAGAATCGGAGAAGAGGTCTTCTTCCTTATTTTTTTTCCCTTGAAAAAAAAAATTAGTAACCTCACACTTGGAATTATTCCAGTGTCGTAGGTGCCTTTACAAACATAAAATACTCATCCTCAAACACCCAGACCTAAACAAACATTTGTGGGTCACGCGAAGATTTGTCTCGTGTCTCGGAGTAGCTTAAGCAAATGTATTCATATCGCAAGGGACTTTTGTTATGGGGGTTGTTTAGGACTATTCATTGTCGGAATAATTTCATATAGGCCACTAGTTATATATTATGGCCATAACCGGTCAATTACCTTTAGAAAGACAGATAAAGAGGGGTGGATCTAATCGAGTATTACAGAAAAAGGTATTATTTAAGTGACAGGCACTGTTATAGCGAGATGATTGGAAAACTGCGTTCGGATCCAGATATTCAGTGGAATGAAAAATAATAGAACCTTACTCAACTGGAAGGGTTGAAGAATATTGATGTTCAATTTGCGCGACGAGCCCCTTTCTTTCTTCTGAACGTTTACAGTGCAAGTGTGCAATGCTGTTTTATAGTAGAACCACAGTGTAAATAATAGTGCGTTATGAGACGTCCCTTTTGACAGATGCTACTGCATAATATATTTTATTTATTTATTTATTTGGTAAGGTAAACCAACAGCTGCACTTATGAGAATAAAAGTAATGTAAGCAATATAAAGCCAATTACAGGTTTTCACGAATAGCTCTAAATTTGTGACAGAAACTTTAGCAAACACTACTAATACACAAATTCATGTTACTTAAATAATTAGTTACATTTGAAAAAACTTGTGGTTCAGCAGCTCTCTAATCTTATTGCTCTTAATAGTATCTGGATCAAGACAGAACTCCTTGTACAATTTATTGAAGTCATTACTTGCTCGCACCATATAAGAATTTTGTCTGTAATTTGAAGAGACTAACGGAACAGAAAGCGGTAGGTTTAACCTCGTGGACCTTTGAGGAACATTAAAACATAATTTTTGGAGAAGAGTGGGGCAGTCAATTTCACTCGAGATAATTCTTAGCAAGAATGTGCAGTCAGCCATACGTCGGCGATTTACTAGTGGTTGAATGTGAAACTTCTTACATAGGTTTAAGTAATTATCGGAATGGAAAGAGATCTGTAGTCGGTAGCATAAAAATTTAATTAATCTTTTTTGTATGCCTTCAATACGGTGTATATAGTTGTCATAGCGAGGGCTCCAAATTTGTGACGCATACTCCAAGTGACTCCTCACAAACGTGCAATGCAGTATTTTAAATGTTTTAGCTTGTTTAAAGCACCCGGATAGCCTCATAATAAAGCCAAGTGCTTTAGAGGCTTTTGCTATGACTTCATCAACATGTACATCAAAGAGAAGCTTAGAGTCGTGATGGACACCTAGGTCGCGTATGATATTGCACCTTGATAGTAACTGATCTTTAAGCATGTATGATGTAGGATGTATTTAACGCTTACGGCTAAATGTGACAACGGAGCATTTCGACGGATTAAGATCAAGCTTGTTGCGTTGGCAATAATTATCTAGACGCAACAAATCAGATTGAAGAGCATCCATATCATCGGTTGATGATATAGAAGAGAATACCCTCATATCATCAGCAAAACAGAGCAGACGGGAGGTATGGAAGCAAGAGTCGATGTCATTTACATAGATAATAAAAAGCAACGGACCCATCAAGGAACCCTGGGGAACACCACTAGGGATCGGGACCCAACTAGAAATGTAGTTATTTATAACAACAGCCTGTGACCGATTATCAAGATACGACGAAAACCATCGGAATAAGTATCCGTGTATGCCCATGTTGAGAAGCTTCAGTTTAAGAATGTTATAATCGATGCGGTCAAAGGCCTTACTATAATCTGTGTAAACGACATCGACTTGTGCTCCATTATCCATACTTAAAGTAATGAATTCATTCAACAGAGTAAGATTTGTTAGAGTTGACCTGCCTTTCAAAAAGCCGTGTTGGGAGGGACTAAAGGAATTCTTTATCGCTGCATAAACCTGATCATAGACCACCCTTTCAAACACTTTCGGTAGTATGCAATGTATAGAAATTGGTCTATAATTTGCAACATCCGTTTTAGGCCGTTTCTTATAAACAGGAGTGATGAATGCACGTTTCCAGATTTGGGGAACAGTACAAGGAGAGAGAGACATTTTAAACAGTAGACATACAGGTACGGCGATAGTTTTAGCACATCGTATAAGAAATTTGGGTGATAAATGGTCGGGTCCAGCGGATTTGTACGGATCAAGCTGACTGAGTAGTTTTTCTATTAGTCCCACATCGATATAGATTGTATGAATGTCAGACAGTGAATGAATATAACTTGTTTAAGGATGCTCAACTTCATTATTAGTAGATGGAACATCGGTGACAGGGTCAAGGAAAGTTGATTGGAAGTGTGAAGAAAATGCATTGCAAATTGATTCCGGACTGGAAACAGTATTATTACCATAGACAATCATATTCGATTTAGAACGATATTTCACAAACCTCCAGAAATGCTTTGGATTTCCCTTAATAGATACTTCAGTAGACGTTATATAGTTGTTATAGCAGTCGGCCTCCAATTTTTTCACCCTATCCCGTAATAGTTTAAATGATATGTTAGCTGAGAGCCTCCCATATAATTTAAATTTTCGTAGGTATATAGACTTTTTCTTTAATAAGTCTCTTAAGCGATGTGTTGTACCAAATAGGATTGAAATTATGTGTGACCTGTTTAGTAGGGATAAACTTATTTTGTATGTCTGATATAGTTAAATATAATAATAACATTTTGAACAAGGACATAACATTCAAATATTTAATGACTTTAGTTTGAATGATGAATAATATAATGATACACATGTGCATTTTAGATGACATTTTTTTTGTCTATTTCATTTATCAAAAGGGACTTCTTAAACTGACTTCAGTGTAGTACGTAAGTCTTGGATCATAGTGATCTATGACCTAACGTGTTAGTTTCATTGTAAAGCACGTGCACCGATAATGTTACGATGTATTACTCTCAGGTACTCCCACATATTGTCCATATTTCTTGATTATTATTTGAGGTTACCTGTAACAAAAAGAAATGAATTAATGTATCTATACATATATTTCGGGCATATAGAAAGAATGTCCGAAGAAAGAATGACAAAACTGATATACAATGCGAAAGTGGAAGGATGTAGGTACCGGGGAAAACCTAGACTATCTTACCATGACTAAATAGACCGGGTCTTATCTGAAGGACAAGTCAGGAGTCTTCGTAACCGGCGAGCGTGTATGAGATGAACTATGAGAGTAGAGGTAGCCAGAGAGGTATGTAAGGAAAGAGCCTGTTGGAACTCTGTACTCTCTGCCTACCCCGCAAGGGATCTGGCGTAATTATATAGAAGTAAGTACCTATTACGGTAGCACACGTATTACGTAGCGGCTTAGCGCGTAGTGGCTACGGATTGCTACGAGGAATCTATCGTAGCTCCCTTATGATGGTATTTAATAGACATTAAACACAATTATTTGTGCTGCTGAAGCACATCCGTAAATAGAGGACTTTTGCGGCACCAAATTTTGTGTAAGCTCCTATCTAGAGAATTCTAGTTATTGTTAATAATAACAAATCATTTATTTCGACCATCTAGTATCATAGGCTGTTACATAGCACTTAATCTATATTAGTATATAAAAAAATATAATTGAGTGTGGAGCTGCATCCATCCCTGCATTATCGGAGATTCCCACCTATCCACAAATACACTCAGGATAGTATTGATATTCATACTCATGATGGCGGCAAAACCATCTACCCTTGTCTCTGTAAACATCCCTGACGCACTGCAACGTCATGACCTCTCCCACAGTACCTTGAGCGCATTATTTCAATGAACACTCAGATCACAGGCTGCACGTGTAAAAGGACTGACAGTATGCTTTAAAAAGCGTAATTTTAACAGGTCTCGTACAACGAACGTTATTACCCTTTAAAAAAAATAAACACCGTCACGCCTATACCTACTGAAAGGTGGAATGTGTACACCCTCATATTGTCGACGCTGCCGGAATAAACTTATGTACCGGTTTCAGATTTTGGACTGCTAATATGAATCTTTCGACCTAGATTCGAACCCAGGACCTTATGATCACTAGCCGCACTGTGTGCCACTGATCACACAGGTCAACACAGCAGTTTTTATTACGACATATTTGGATTAGTTACTGTTGGTACCTATTTTTTATAATATCTCTGTGGTTCTTAAAACAATTATTAAGTTAATTCATATTGGAAATCTCAGTGAATTTATTAAACGTGTAAATTAGCCCGGCTCATCCGTAACTACCAGGAGTAATTCGAGATTGGAAACCGCACTATCCAATATTAGATACACTAGGCAGAAATAAAGAGGAAGACACAAAAAGCTTCTATCGTCAATTGAGCAGAGTTACGCAATACTGTCTCAAAACAAATTTTGTATTTTAAAGACTGTAAGCTTTGAAAAGCAGTGAGCCTAGTGGTTAGACCGTTGGACTGCAAACTCCGAGGTCTCGGGTTCGAACCCAGGCACGCACCTCTGCTTTTCGAAAGCATGTGCGTATTGAAAATTAACTATCACTTACTTTAACGGTGAAGGAAAACATCGTGAGGAAACCTGCATGCCTGAGAGTTTCTCGAAGGTGTGTGAAGTTCGCCAACCCGCACTGGGTCAGCGTGGTGGACTACGGCCTAAACCCTCTCAGTTTGTGAGGAGGCCCGTGCCCAACGGTGGGACAGTTTCTCAACAGGGCTAATATTATATTATTACTATATAAGCGTTATTAGTGGAATTATTTTAAGTCTAATTACACTAATATAAATAGAATACTAGCCGTTTTTCCTCTCACTAGATATTGTAGTAAAAAGAAACTGAATGCATGGCTACAGACATTGAACTATGAACAAACCGAAAAGCTGACTATTGCGGAAGTGTAAACACTCACACAAATATACGCACACACAGACCCACACACACAACCACACACACATACACACACACTAACACAAACACATACACACACACACCCACACACACACACACACACACACACACACACACACATATTAACATACAGAACATGTCTTATATGTTACCATTACAGTCTGATTATGTTTTGTTTTATTTTTAGTTTAGTTTTCTGTTTTGGCCTGTTTATTGTTTTTGTTATTGTTTTATTTTCTACTTTCTTTAGTGTGACACTGTTCGAAGGGTGGCGGCCTGGTGGCCTGAAATACAGGTTCACCTAGTTTAGGCACCAGACTCCCACAAGTTTTATGTAAAACTAATGTTATTACTTGTTATCTCTGTGGTGAGTTAATAAAGCATTATTTTTATTATTATTAATTTCCTTAAAACAGCAATTTAATTATTGATCGATTATTGCATAATGATTTTTAATTGGTATCGGACTGTTAACGTAATACATTATTCAAAAGTAAACTAAATATCTCAATAAACTAATAGCCTGAGTAACAATTCAATTAAGTCGGGTGTCCCATCCAATTTAGTGCGGTCGATCACAACACAGTTTCATTACACGCTCCGGTGGCGTCCTCTCGGTGATTGAAATTATAGATTCAATAGAAATGTTGTGTTGTTTGATGATAATATACAGGTCAGTTGAAGCAGAAACATTCTATAGTGGCAAGCGTATACCGGAAGACATGAAAAGGGGAGGGCTAAAGGTCAGTTGGAGCAGGCACGTTATCGAGTGGTGACCATGTACGAAAATACTTGAATTGGGCAGGCCCAAAAGGTCTGTTGTAGCAGACAGTTTATCGAGTGGCGACCACGTACCAGAAGACATGAATTAGGCAGGCCAAAAAGGTCAGTTGGAGCAGAATAGTTATCGAGTAACGATCACGTACCGGAAGACATAAATTGGGCAGGTCCCAAAGATTGGTGAGTTGGAGCAGAAAGGTTCTCGAGTAGCGACCACGTGCCAGAAGACATACATAAATTCGGCAGGCCCCAAAGATCAGTTGGAGCAGACAGTTTATGGAGTGGCGACCACGTACCAGAAGACATGAATTAGGTAGGCCCAAAAGGTCAGTTGAAGCAGAAAGGTTAGGAGATACCAGATACCTTCCTTCTGGAGTGACGATAATGATGAAGGTAATCTATATACATATTATACAAGATGTTGTTACACCTTTTTTATTACGTTAATATACGCAAGACCCGAAAGTAGTTTGTTCTAAATCGGTAACTGAATTCACTCCAATAATTTTTAATTCAGTGCGCTATAACAAACTAAATTTATTATTGATTCAAAGCAATATGAATATTTCAATTGCATTTCTAAAACGTAGTTCTCAATATGCACACATACACGTACAGGTTTCATTGTTAATTGGTGTATAAAAGCGTTTAAAAAAGGGCTAAAAAACTTTAACTGTGTAAATTTAGTTTTCGTATTGAATTTGTAAAGCAAGTAGCTAATCGGGTGTCTGTGGTCTTGCGGTAATTACGATACACCTTGTATAGGTATAATATTGATGAGACACTCATAGTGTGATATTGTCATAGATTTTTAAACGGTCGCCAACGTCAAGCAGCGTCCGGCTTTGTTAGTTGGAAAAGGTTGACAGTTTGTGACATTTTCTAATTTGTGCTTTGAAAGGCACCCTAAGCAGTTGGTACGGGTTTCCATTTCAAGTGATAATCGTAAGTTAAGATGGAATGATTAGAGTGTACTTGATAAGTTCCAATAGGAGGTGGTCACAAACAGGAGTCCACGTCGTGCATGTAGCTTTTGTCGAGTAGTTGAACCATATAGTGTGATTAATTATGCCCATCTCAATTCACTCATCAAGTAACTGTATACGAGCTAGCTAGCTAGTGAGCACTAATTAGAGTCTTAAACTACGCGCAGTTTCCTCAAGATCTAAACTGTTTAAAAATTAAATAGCTCTTTAAATTAATACCTTTCTGGAATTCATTACTTTCGTATTAATTTGTTAAGTTTGAATGGCCACGGCGACTCTTTTGTAGTGTCGAAGCGAGAATCTCAGATATTTTTAAACCTACCAAAGTTGTGACATCATTAGGAAATTATTTTATAAAATTAGGTCTTGTCCTTTGACCTCTCTTAAGTAAAATTATCACTATTGTTGTCTTCAAAAGGAGAAGCAGAACCTGGTTAGATTCAGTCGTTATTCGTGTAGCAGTGAGTAGGGAAATGCATGAAATTAGCTTGCGTCATGAAGTCTGGTTTATATACTGTAGATACGCAACCAGTCTTCGCCGGCATCGTTCACCAAGTTATCAGACTATGAGTGGAATATAATCAACTGGGTGATTTGCCACTTTGTGACCATTGGATACTAATTAGTCGCCATCGTTCACCCCGGTGGGAAAACTGGAATAAACCTCTTAAGGCCTGCCTTCTCTATATATCATACCGTTGGTGGTTGCCACTCAAAAACCTTTCAACTCCAAGAATCGTCAGTTAGTCAGAAAGAGACTAGTTAGTAAAATAGCCGAAATTAAAATATCGAGCGTAGATAGGTAATGCTTCAGCGATTGGTTAAATCAGTAATCATTCAATCGTCATACAAGTAGGAAGATGCAGGCAAAATCTGTGTACATGGGGATATAAAGATCCAAATTTAACAGCCTGCGACTGTGGCGCGACCTTACAGACTATGTCGCACCTGCTGGTCTGCCCTTTATGCCCCATCATGTCAAGGGAAGAGTTGAGTGCGGCCACAGATGGGGCGATCGAACTAGCCACTCACTTAGCGGGACGAATCAATAGTTGTTTATTCATCTAGAAGAAAAATCCTTATGAAAAGTCAAAAAGTGAACATTATTGATTACTTAAGACTCTACTATCCGTTGGGACAGTCATTCCTGTGGAAAGAAGAGCAAAAACTCCATGGTAACACTTTTTAAAATTAAAGTTTTACAATTCTTTTTGTAAACACTGCATTCATGGGGAATGGCAGAAGAGCGCAGAACGAGCTAAATAGATGTGCTGTGAATATGGGCCATTGACACGAAAAGAAGAAGAAGAAGCAATTGCTTTAAAGACGTCCACTGCAGTGCAAAGGCCTCCCCCTAAGATCCTCACGTTGACCGGTGTTGTGATGTACGCACCCGGATTATACCCGTGACCTTGACTAGGGTTTTGGTTCATATTGTGGGAGGACCTGCTCACTCCACGTCTTCCAGTATGGGGTCGCCTCTTGAGAACATTTCTGCCCCGATGGCCGTCAGTTCTACGGACGATGTGCCCTACCCCAGACATTTCTCAGCATTATGCCGGGGACTTTGTCCTTTCCAGAGACTTTCCGTTTCTTAAGGGAAGCTGCAAGCACAGCTCTATTAATCTTTGGGTGACCTTGTACCTTCATATGAGGCCCATTGTAAAAGATCACATCTCAATGCCATAATTCATGACTTATACCACAGCAAAGACATTTGTTTTTAGTGCACACTAGCCAGAAACTTGCCTTATGATAGTGACTTAATACATGAGGTGTATGAATATTCCATTACGTAGTATCACGCTCATTAATCTAAGTAGACGATCACGCTGTACCGGCCTTAATATCGAGCTTAACTTGTCACGTATTAAGCTCGGCAGCGTATTTGGTATTTTAACTTATTGATGTCTTTGTTGTATCAAAAGGTATGTACACATTACTCTTACACCCATACTCATAAACATTATATAGCGTAGGGGCGGAATAGTTATACAATGCTTTGTTTTCTTCTTTAGAATTTTAAATGACAGAAAGAAGGTTTCACACGCTGTATAATGCTTATTAGTAAGGCCTATAGACTCTAATTACTCCCTCGCATGTCATTATACTGGGAGATAAACAAAAAAGTAAGCGGAGTTATCGTTAGTTTTCATATGAAGCATTCCCGCCTACGTTCTCCCAAAGTGATAGGGCGCGAGTCTTACATTTAACTGGGCACAATTCCAGACTACAAACGACTAGTGAAAGTTTTTTAATAGAAAAATCCCGACATCAACAGGACCTTGAGATCGGCAGCCACATGACACTACTAGACTAACAAGGTAGTTTATATTCATAAATATATGTAAATTATTTGAATTTGATGGAGAGATTTAGTCCTCATTCGTACATCTACATTACATCGCAACGCTAAATTTGTTGAGAAAGCGCGTGCGAATGTGGGTTTATGGTCTTCAAGCAAATCGTATTTACTCACTGATTCGTTTTGAAAGCCAACAAAAGCCAAATACGTACAAAAACACTACTCTACAGTGTAACTATTCTAAAGAAACAACAAGCGAACACCTGTTGAAGTATTATATTTCCAGCTTCTCTTGGCATCTTACATCACACACTTCATGTCGTATCCCTCTGAGATCTTGGCGAAAATCCGATCGCAATTATAGCCGTAAATACGTAAGCTTACGAAATGTTTTTATACGGATTTTGCGAGTTGTTGTTGTTTATGTGGATTGACAATGCTGTAATGGCTGTACTGTGCTTTAAAGGGTTATTTTTGTAGGCTCTGGTTTACATGAACGAAGCTTAAGATTGATTGGATTTATTTTATTGATTCTTAACTCTTATGTTACTCTATCTTTTTAACCGACTTCAAAAAGGAGAAGGTTCTATGTTCGGTTGTATGTATGCTTTTTTTTTCTTTGAAGATACACCAGGAAACTCCTTAACGACAAACAATAGGAATGTGCAAATTAGGACAAGATGGGTGTTACGTCCATCCTATAGGTACCCTACTATAGAACTAAGCACAATGTTAACCGACTACAAAAAAGGAGGAGGTTTATAATTCGTCTGTGTTTTTTTATAACTTATTTGCTTATAAACCGATTTGGATGATTCTTTCTCCGCTAGATTCAATATAGTTTCAAGGTGGTCCGGTCCTATTTTAATTTCATCAGTAGTAGACCTTGGACTTTGAAGATACACTAGGGAACTCCTTAACGACAAACAATACGAATGCATAGATTGAGATATTATGGGTATTACGTTAATCTTATAGGTACCCTACTATAGAACTAAGCAAAATGTTAACCTTCAAAAAAGGAGGAGGTTCATAATTCGTCTGTATTCTTTTGTAATTTCTTTGCTTATAAACTGATTTTGATGATTCTTTTTGCATTAGGTTCAGTATAGCTCCGTGATGGTCAAATTTAAATTTTATTGGTATTGGACAATGGGCTTTGAAGATACACCAGGGGTTTCCTATACGGCAAACAGCATGAATGTGAAAATTCAGTTACTTTGAGTTTTATATTAATCTTTTAGGTACCTCACTGTATAAATAAGTAAGATAATATAAAGGAGGTATATAAATAATAATAATAAATTCCTTCATCATTAAAAATTGTAAAATAAAAAACTTAAAAAAAAAAACCGACAACGACCAACCGACGGCAAACCGACTTATTAAAAGCAAAAAATAAATATTCGAAGTTGACCGACTGCACCAACCAGCACCGACTTCAAATATTTATTTTCTGCTTCTTGAAGTGGGTATCCCTTTTTTTAAGTGTTTTATTACAAGATTTCATTTACCTTGCAATATTCGTATGTCCGTCTGTCTTTGCGGTTCAAATAAGCCAGCAAACCTGCTGAGTTAGGACCTATATATACTTACCACTTGTACTTATGCCATCATATACTTTCACCGTGTAATAGTTGTTTAATCTTAAGCATCTCTGTATTTTGCGTTGCAAAATAATAATAATTATTATTATTTTATTATTATTAAATCTCGTGCACCATTTTTAAAGCTCTTGCGGGTATCCGATTGAGCTTAAATTTGGCATACGCATGCCAAATTCTAGCTCAATCGGATATTGGCATCCAACCACAATATTGTCAACGAACTTACATAAGTTCGATGACAATATTGTGGTACCATAGAGCTGGTCTGATGATAGAGTCGGATGGCGGCCATAGGAACATGTAAACTATACAACATAACCCCGTGTTTAGGCTTTTTATGTTGGTATTGACAAATACAATAGTGTTCCGGGTCTGACGATGTAATGAAAGGTAGCCAATGGAACCGCTCACCTACTCAATATAACCCCGTCGTGTATGGGTTCGTTGGATTTGTCTTGACAAGTACTTTAGACTGATCGACATCAATGGATGATTCGAAGATCTGATGATGGAGCCATAGATACTCCTCAACTAAGCAAGATATCTTCGTCTTCGAGTCCGCTATTCAGCGGTGTATGCAGGACCAAGTATGCGGAATGCTATCAGACGCGCAACACGGATTCCGACCGGGATGCAGTACAGCTACCAATCTTTTGAACTTCATGGCGCAGGTGGTACCTTCAGTTGACGCTGGAGAGCAGGTAGATGTTGCATACTTCGATTTTAAAAAGCTTTCGACACAGTAGACAATGACGTGTTGCTCATGAATCTTGCGCAAGTTGGATGTACACCACATCTATTAAAATTCTTTGTCACCTATTTGAAAGACCGACAACAGTACGTTGACTACAATGGTAGCGAATCTGAACATTACACTAGGTCTGGCGTAAGCCAGGGCAGCAACTTGGGTCCTCTTGAGTTTATTATAATGATAAACGATTTACCAGAGGTAATTAGATGGAACTCTTGTTTATTATTTGCCGATAACCTTAAATTGCTGCTCGAGGTCAAAGATAGTTCAGATTGTGAAAGATTACAGTATTACATAAATAGAATTGTAGAATGGAGTCATGTGAATAAACTTTTTTTTTAATGTTTCAAAGTGCTCAGTGATAACATACAGTCGCTCGCGTTCCCCTCTACTCCACCAATACGAGGTGGACGCAGCTGCATTGCAACGCGTCAAACAGGTACGGGACTTAGGAGTTTGCTTAACTACACAATTAACATTTAGTGATCATATCACAAAGATATGTAAAAAAGCATATAGAAACTTAGGTTTCTTACTGAGACAATCAAGAGGATTCACTAACATTACAACAATTAGGGTTTTGTATGACGCACTAGTAAGGAGTCATCTTGAACACAGTGCAGTTATTTGGTCTCCACAAGAAGCTAAATATAGTTTGATGCTGGAACGTGTGCAAAACAAATTCACTAGACACCTGTACATGACGTTGTGCGCTGTCTATCCTTTTTATCCGTTGATGTACCCGACACTATTTGTTCTGGGTATGGCCGGGTACAATGAACTTAGTGTACGACGCGAGTATGCACTCGCGGCGTATTTAGTGAGGTTGTTACGTGGTAAGGAGCATAATCCGGGTGTGCTGTGTAGACTTTGTCTGTGCGTACCGGATCGTTATGTGTGGAGGCGGTGGCGCCCGCAATAATGTTATGTTATAATGTATGTTATTTGTTATTGTACCTAAAATATTTTTTATTTTTGTTATTGTTATACATTTTTGTTTTGCAAATATTGTTATGTTTATTTAAGGGGCCGTACTATCGCATTCAGTTTCTGACCTGTATGGATAGATGTATAAGGATAGAATAAATAAAATAAATAATCTTCGTTGTGTTCTTAAAAAGGTCTTTATAAATTGAAATTTTTATGCCGGTAACGTGGCGCCATATACGTGTCCGTACTGCTAATTTCCATGTTCACTTCCACGGACTTCGACGGACGGTTTGGTCCAGTAGAAAGGAACTTAAACCGCTTCGCCTACTGGACCGAGTAGTCGCGGGTTCGATTCCCGCACGGGACAAATCTTTGTGCGACCCAAAAATATTTGTTTTCCACACCAACAGGAATAATTCCTAGTGTTGGGCTGCTTTTTAAGAAAAAGATAAACACTACCGCGAATTAAAAGGAATTATTATTAGATAACCTATGCAAGAGGTAAGTTCTAGTATGATCCGACAGCCCTCCTAAGGGTTAAAAAGTAATAAAACCTTATAAGGTTCTTTAAAACTTTGCGCTGGAGTCATGTTAAGCTCGAGAGTTTTAACGACAGCAGATCGTCTTTTACTACACTTTGAGATAAGATACTCAACAGTGTATAAAAGTTGAGAGTTTTATAACAGCTACCCGACCTGGATACAATATAATATTAGATACTTACAGTGTCTTTAATAAACTAGTAACTCTGTACTCTCTGTAAACTCGCAAGGGATCGGACGTGATGGTATAGATGGATGGAGAGATAGATAGTTATATTGCCTCGTTGGTCTAGTGGCAAAGCGCATCCCTTTGTGATCACGAGGTCCTGGGTTCAAATCCTAGGTCGGACAAGTGTAGTTTTTCTAGTGAAAACTTCCCAGTACGAGTCCGGAGTCTGGAATTGTGCCCGGTATATGGCAACAGACTCGCCCCCTGTTACATGGGACCTAACATCGTCGGCGAAATGTGGAAGTACTCATTTCACCTCTGCCACCCTCGCTTGGAGAATATAGGCGTGACGGTGTTAGTTATAAGTAATTAAATTATGGTATGCAATAAGTAGCAAAAAACCGAAAGACATTTGAAACTATGTATGTTTCCTGATTGGGTCCAAAATGTTTCAGAGAGGTGTACATGCAAAGTGGTATGTATCACTACAATTAGATGCGACATAATTATAAAGCATGACTAGTTGAACAAGTGAGATAAAAGCTCGTTACCTAATTAAGGGAATTATTCAAACAAACCTATATAAAAGTTCAAAAAATTATGGTCTCTTACATTTTATTATACTTTAAAAAATCTTCTTAATAACAAAATTTTACATGTTACCGTTGCGCTAATTAATGTGTAAAATAAATACATCCTTAATTATACAATTCGTTTAACAAGTCATGTTGGAAACATTTATGAATAATTTTAATTCAGAAAGACCTTCTTGAAAACAAGCTTTTATAGCAAAACACAACAAAGATGTCTTGTTTAGTTGAGAAGTTCTTATGGCTTCCTTCTAGCTCCATCATCAGACCCTGGACACCATCCGGGTCTAAAGTACTAGTCGAGACATATCCAACGAGCCCAAACTCGGCGGGGTTATATTGAATTGTTTGTCTTCGACACTAACCGAGTCTAAAGTACTTGTCAAGGCAAATCCAACGAACCCATTCACGGTGGGGTTACATTGAGTAGGTGGTTGGTTCCATTGGCCACCGTTTGGCTTCATCATCAGACCCTGAGCACTATCTGGTTGTATAGTACTTGTCAATACCAATCTAACCAGCCTAAACACGAGGGAGTTACGTTGTATAGTTCACATGTTCCTATGGCCACCTTCCGACTCCATCATCAGACCAGCCGCATGGTACCATATTATTGTATTGACACCGACTTTATACACGTATCCCAAGTTTCAGCTTAATCGGATACCCGCAAGTACTTGAAAAATAGGTCACAACATTTGAACCGGAAAGTCAGACAGACAGAATAGAAGGAAATATGAATCGAAAACTTTCTAATTCTTACAATGACATGACAATGGTACAAAACTTTTTTCTCCGTAAAAAATACTGGCTACTATTGTTAGACATTGATTCCAAAAATTGTATCACAGTTGACGTAAATTATTTGCTCCGCAAACCAGGATCCAATAACCTAAGGCTATAAATCGCGACCTGCAACTCTGGCCACTCTATATCATTCCGGCCACGACCCGCGTCGGCTTACTGACAGCTCCGTTTAATATTCAATTGTCAGTGAATGTGGCGTTTAATTTCTGCGTGTGACAAGTGACAGTTCGACGAATTAAGTTGAAAACGGTGGAATAGTAGATTGGCAAGGTGCAGCAACCTTGATAGCTTTTTCACCTTCAGAAATATGTAAATTGAATGTTTGTTACATAAACAATTCGTATTGTACTGGTACTGTACCTGTGTTCTGAATAATCTCATACTTTCAGATTCTGTAAATTGTGCCAGGATCGTATCTAAATTACCCAACACGGGTCATAAATCTGCAGCAGCGAGGTATATTTATAACAAGACACACACCGTCACGCCTATATTCCCCAAGCGGGGGTAGCAAAGGTGTACTGAGTACACCCACGTTTCGCCGACGATGTTAGGTCCCATGTAATAGGGGGCGAGCCTATTGTCATATACCGGGCACAATTCCAGACTCCGGACTCATACTGGGAATTTTTCGTGAGAAAAACTACATTTGTCCGACCTAGGATTTGAACCCAGGACCCAGGACCTCGTGATTACAAAGCGATGTGCTTTGCCACTAGACCAACGAGGCTGTCTATCAAGACATTTCATCATCATCATCTCAGCCCATACTTGTCCACTGTTGAACATAGGCCTCCCCAATCGCTTTCCAGCGTAACCGGTCCGATGCCACCTGCATCCAACGACTTCCTGCGATTTTCACAAGATCGTCGGTCCATCTGGCAGGCGGTCGTCCCACGCTGCGCTTGCCAATACGTGGTCGCCACTCTAGAATCTTTCTGCCCCAACGCCCGTCCGATCTACGCGCTATGTGGCCCGCCCATTGCTACTTCAGCTTGCTAATCTTAAGGGCTATGTCGGTAACCTTGGTTCTTCTACGAATCTCCTCATTCCAGATTCGTTTGCGTAGAGAAACGCCGAGCATAGCTCTCTCCATAGCTCGCTGAGCAACTCTGAGCTTTTTTATGAGACCTATTGTAAGAGACCACGTCTCTGATCCATATATCATCACTGGTAACACACATTGACTTAAAACTTTAGTCTTAAGGCACTGAAGTATTTTGGATGAGAAGATATTGCGCAGTTTCCCGAACGCTGCCCAGCCGAGTTGACCTCTCTCTCAAAGTTAGTAGTTAGACATTTAAAGGAAGTAATTTAAGGACAATAAAATAATAATGGTCTGTCCAAGAGCGTGCTCATCGCGACCCCTGCCAGTCATTATGGCTGCAATCTTGGACCGAAGACGTACCGCAGTGCGGGCTAGGGCGTCCCCCCGAGGCGACGCGTACCGGCCCGCCCCCGTCGGTACGAATATAGTTGGAAGCGGCGATGAGGGCCGCCACCCATCACGCCGGGCCCGAACTGGCGAGTCGTGGGGTGCAGAGTGCCGAATAGGCACTTGGAATGTAAGAGGTGGTATGGAAGATAAGATGCATGAGGTGATTGATGTGATGAAAAAGAGACGCCTGGATGCTCTGTGTGTAACAGAGACTAAGCGGAGGGGCAGTGAAACCTGTGATCTTCCTGATGGAACGGTGGCTCTGTGGTCTGGGGTACCGCAGAGCAGCCGTGCCAGCATGGGGGTGGGTATCTTGCTGTCCTGTCGCCTGGCCTCTGGAGTGAGAGATTATGGTCTGTGCGAGAGATTATGTACTTCTCTGGGTCCGTTTAAAACTGGGTGTCACTAGAGTATTTTCGGTCGCAGCATATGCTCCCGTAAGCTCGTCGTCACCCCAGGACCTTGAGAAGTTTTCGGATAATGTCAGGGAAGTTCTGGATTTGGCTGACGCTAACGAAAAGGTGATTTTGTGTGGCGATCTGAACGGATGGGTAGGAACCACGCGGCAAACTTGCGACGCTGCTCTGGGTCCTTATGGTGATAAGAGAGTGAACGATGCAGGTAAGCTCATTGTAGATGTTTGTTTGGAAACGGGTCTCCTTGTGTCTAACACGATATTCCAGCACAAGGACATACATATGTATACGTGGAGAAGGAATGAATAAAAAAGCATGATAGATCCTGGTTGATAACCGTGTCCGAAGCAAACTACAAGATACGCGTGCGTATAGAGGCCCCACTCTGGAATCAGACCACTATCTCGTAGTTGCGCGGTTTAGTGGTTTGTTCAGGAAGTGGAGGCACTGGCGAGAGCGTATCCCCTTCGGAGACCTTGAAAGATTAAAGGTTGAATTAAGTTGTTTAAAGGTGTTTAAGTTGATTAAAGATGAAAAGTTGCAAGATGAGAGCGTGAGGAGAATGTATGAAGACAGAGTCCGGGACAAGCTTTTGACAGCAGGCTTTTCGGACTCAAATGTAGATGAATGCTGGAGTATCCTGAAAGAGAGTTTGGTGGAATCCGCGAAAGAAGTATGTGGTTACTCAAAGAAGCATATTCCAGCAAAAGGTGATGCATGGTGGGATGCGGATTTGCAAAGCTCCGTAGAAAGTAAGAAGAAAGCGTGGCAGGACTATGTATTTACTTTGAACCTAAATGCCAGTATGACAGAGATGAGGAAAGAAATATACCGGCAATGCAAGAATGCCACTAAAACTTTAGTGAAAGAAAAGCGTGAAAGAGCCAGTATGATTGAGGAGGAGAGGCTGGCGAAGAACTTCGAGAACAACACCAAACTCTTTTGGAGCAAGGTGAGAAAGGCTCGAGGTGATTCGTCAGGCTCTAGAATGGAAAGGATAAAATCTAAAGATGGTGACATTCTTGCAGTTACACAAGCTGTGCTAAACCGGTGGAGTGAATATTTTGGAGAAATGTATGGAGATGACCCGGATGCTGATGCCGCAGACGTGCTCAAAGGCGAGATTGCGGCACCAGAATCAACGGAGGACATCACTATGGAAGAAGTTGAATGGGCGATAGGAAGTATGAAAAACGGTAAAGCTGCGGGAGTAGACATGATATCTGCCGAGATGATCAAATATGGTGGAACTTGCGTCCGGGACGCTTTCCGGGCCCTTGCAAACCTTTGCTGGAGGACCGGTAGAGTCCCTACAGATTGGCGCCGCGCAGTCACAGTACCCTTGTATAAAGGCAAGGGTTCACAATATGACTGCGCCAATTACAGAGCCATCAGTTTGATCAACTTGGCAGTCAAGGTGTACGGTAAAATTATTTAATGGAGAATGCGCGTGAAGTCCGATGGAATGTTGTGCGAGGCACAAGGGGGTTTCAGGTCTGGAAGAGGATGTTCGGATCAAGTCTTCTCACTCCGCAACATCGTAGAGAAGCATCTGGCAGTTGGGCGGAAGGTTTTCTGCGGTTTTGTAGATCTGGAGAAGGCATTTGACAGAGTTGTGCGAAAGAGACTTTGGGACATTTTGCCAGAGTATGGTATAGATGGGACTCTGTTGCGAGCCGTCCAGTCCACTTATGTGGACTGCAAGGCATGCGTACGGGTGGGTGGTAACAGGTCACCCTGGTTTGACGTTAATATCAGCGTCAAGCAGGGTTGCGTGTTGTCCGCTAGACTGTTTATAATATATCTGGACAAAAGTCTTCAAAGATTGAAAGCGATGAATGAAGGTGTACAAATGGGTGACCTAGTGGTAAACCATCTACTTTATGCAGATGACGCGGTTTTAATAGCGCCAACAGCCACTGATCTGCAAACACTAGTCACAGTTATGAAAGACGACTGCATGATCAATGGCTTACACTTGAATGTGAAGAAAACCAAGATTATGGTTTTTGAAAGGGAAGAAACCAGAACGAATGTAAGGATTGTGGTTGGTAACGATGTGCTGGAGCAAGTGAATGAGTTTGTATATCTTGGATGCGCCTTCAGTAAGGATGGGAAATACACCGCTGACATAGAGAGAAGAGTGAGTGCAGGGCACAGAGTGAATGGTGCGATGGGAAAGCTACTCGGGAGCCGGCACTTAAGCCATAAGGCGCAGCTGGCCATACATAACGGAGTTCTTGTCCCAACGCTGTTATACGGTAGCGAGAGCTGGGTATGTAAGAAGGAGAATGAAAGTAGGATAAATGCGGTAGAAATGCGAGCTCTGCGGAAGATGTGCGGAGTGAAGCTGAGCGACCGCATTAGCAACAGCATAGTAAGACAGCGAGTAGGTATGAAAGATAGTATCGGTGTAAAGATGAGAAAGGGCATGCTCCGTTGGTTCGGGCATATAGAAAGAATGCCAGAGGAAAGAATGACAAAACAGATATACAATGTGAAAGTGGAAGGATGCAAGTACCGGGGAAGACCTAGACTATCTTACCACGACCAAATAAACCGAGTCTTATCTGATGGAAAAGTCAAGAGTCTCCGTAACCGGCGAGCGTGTATGAGACGAACTATGAGAGTGGAGGAAGCCAGAGAGGTATGTAAGGAAAGAACCTGTTGGAACTCTGTACTCTCTGCCTACCCCGCAAGGGATCTGGCGTGAGGATATAGATAGATAGATAAAATAATAATACTAAAAAAATTAAGTTTTATGTATTTCGTGTTACCCTTGTTATTTTGCCGCTGTTTTGTATCGTTTCGCCACACACTCATATGTAAATTAATCGTTTTCACACAAAAAACTCTAACAATGTTATTCAGTAATTGAATGGGAAACGTTAAGTATTACAATCTCATATTTAAAACACACTCCAGTTAACTTTAGACACCTTTCATCCATTTATCCCGTTACTTTTCAAATAGGGAACAATAGCGTCATTTCAAACATAACCTAATATTTCATTATAAGCTCGCAACGAGCTATAAAAAGTACCTTCTGCACCATGTGATAGCTTTTACGACCCTACAAAGTCATTGTGTCGGGCAATAACACAAGACATTCAGCTTACGTTCGAGCGATTCCGTCCGCGCTAACTTTGTCACGTCGTTATAGAATATTCATATTGCTGTAAGGAGCTTATCCGGTTTGAGATGGTGTTAAATTTAAGAGCAATCTAATCACGTTTAACGTGTAGGATTGAAGGTGTTTATGTGTTGAAATTTATGACATGGATTCTATTTTTGATTATTGAGACTGTGATGACCGTATGGTTTACTTTGAGCGTACGATGTTCGAATCATTGGTTCAACTGTGTTTCTGTGTAAAAAGTGTGAATTTTTGTTATCCCTATGTATGTGACTGACACTGGCTATACTTTCGGTTATATTTTTAACTAGATAAGCAATACGTGCGCCAAATTGACAACTAAGTTCTAGTTACAAGTCTAATCAAAAATAAACGGCCTAATGCTAATAAGAGTCAAAAGTACTCGATAATTATTAAAGCCTCAGCACCAAAAGTACGTTGGCGTCACAATGATTCAATATTTCTATTTTTATTGTTAATTGTAGAAGGTTGGCTTCTTTCAATATTAATAGTCATTAGGTTAATTGTTTTAATTTGATTGTTCTATTGTTTTCAAGTTAGTATATTCTGTGTGCCATAGGAGCACAAAAAAAACTTTATTCTACCGTGCACTGCTGCAGTACCATTAACCGATCATTTCACATAGTATCGTAACGCGTCGCGTTATGAGTTAAATTGATCACAGCGAATAAGGGCCCAGTTCGGTTGAATACTCAACACCAGCCAACACTTTTTGTGACTAAAAGACGTTGTTTCATGTTCCATCACCTCAAATACATAACCGATAAGTATATTTTCGAAACATGTGATAAAATATAAACTGCTTTGTTAGGCTAGTGGCATATAGCGTGGTTGGGAATCACCGGGTATTGGACTTAAATCATCTGGTCTGTTCGGAGTCTAGAATTTAATCCCGATGTAATGGTCTAGGCTCTCCATACATTCGATTGGTATAAATCAACGTCTGTGATGTAATAGAGATATGGAGACGTTCGATCGTGCCGAGATAAACCTTAGTAGTCACTAAGAGTACCGTGGTCGCGTAAAAATAAGTCTACCTAAGTAGCTAGCATTCGATTGTTACCAGCACCAAATGAAAATGTTCAATTCGTTGTGATGTGATATCGTAATCACGATAATATATTAATAATATAATATCATAGACACAATATTGTATTTTTATACCAGAACCAACCGAAAAAATATCACCCAAATTCACGAACGAAATCCACTCTTGCGGAAATTGAAGTTATAAAATGGAATATGAAACCATCTAGGTACGAAATGTCATTTAGTTATTTATGATTATCTTTACTCCCAGGATAAAAGAAATAGCGTAATTATTACTTGGACATTAAAATAAAATATGTAACTATCCATTATTATCATCACGCCAGATCCCTTGCGGGCTAGGCGGAGTTCCAAAAGGTAAAAATAATACAAATTTGCACAAAACACAAGAGGCCCAATTTTGGACAAATCTTAACTCCCGTGTGTTTTAACGTTTACGTTTTATGGGAATCTATAAAACGTAACACTGTAACATTGTATATAGATCTCAAATATTAGACCTGATATCGTAACCGCGCATCGTGTTTGGTAAAACAATCCCATTCTCCCGACAAGAGGCTCGTAAAACAACGCTTACTGTGGCCCTGGGGAGCACTTTATTTCTACTTAAGAACCTTTACAACAATTCGCAAGTAATCTATGGTTTAATAACATCTTGTCGGCCATGTTTCATCTCTGTACTTGAATATATAAATATTGGAACCCTTGTAAAGTCGATCTCTTGATTATCTGTAAACCGTATTTTTAGGAAGCAGTAAAGCGTAGCAGCCTGAAATGCAACATGAAAACATAACTCAGAGATGAGCATTAGAACATGGCATGTAGTCAAGTTGACTTTTTAGGAACGCTAAGAGGAAACGAATTAAAGAAGATCTTTTTAAATACAAGCTTTTATATTAAAAACACAACTGAGATATATCGCTTAATTAAGGAGCTAGTTCGTTCCTTCCGGCTCCATCATCAAACCATGGACACCATCTAGTACTTGTCAAGACAAATCCAACGAGCCTACACATGACGGGGTTATGTTAAGTAGTTAGGTGGTTCCATCCATCAGCCACCTTCACTGTCTTTAGACTCCATGGTACCATCTTTATCTTTATTCTTTATTGTATACACTGGGATGGAAATAAGTTTACAATTTAAAAGTATACAGAAGGCGAGCTTAACTTAAATATGAGTTATCTTTCAGCTAATCATAGAGTGTTGAGAGATGAGAAAGTGAATAAGAGGGCAGTTATGAGCTAAAATTTGGTATACATACCAAATTTCAGCTCAATCGGATACCCACAAGTGGTTGAAGAAATAATTGAACCAGAAAGACCAGACAGACAGACCAGAACACATATACGAACTTAAATAATTTAAAAACGTACGGACATGTAATTTTACAATGAATAGCCACGTGACCTGCCCAAGGCGTTATCGACTGCGGTGAGACAATAGGAACACTATGCTCACAACGTGGCCAAGACCACAGTGCGCCTACCCAAGTCGCAAAATGTTGTATCTATCCTCTTTGTGGAGTCGCCCGAAAAGTGTTTACCTTTCACTTAATCAGACGACTTGGACCAGTGGTTAAGAGCTTAAGTCGCTCCATCGAATGTCGAGAGTTCAATCTCCGTACGGGACACATGGAACCATTGTGTCACATAAATATTTGTTTCGGTCTCGATGTCTCTGTATGTTAATTTTATGTTTATAAACGAAAATTACTAGTATGAGGCAAAGTTTTTTAAAATAAAAAAATAGAAAGTTCGGTAAGAAAAGAACCAGTTGAAGCTCTGTACTCTCTGCCTACTTCTCAAGGGATCTGGCGTGAGAAAATAAGAAATTTGGGCTCTCTTTATAATAAAAGCTATTATGATTGAAAATATTAACATATCTGTGTAAAGTTATCTCCGCTCGCTTTTCAATTTCCTCCTGAAGATGTAATCAGCGCGAAAATTGAAGATCAAGTATTCCGACCCAGTTTTTACGAGACGACACAGTTGCCCGACGGGGATGTTACACATACGGTGCGATAAAAACATGATTGCAGGCAATAAACACAAAATTAGCTATTAGCTGACATGTTGTTAACTCTACCCCATATCGCTCAAGGGTCATGACCTCGAATGAGAATTTTGAACGTCGGTTCGCCTCACTTAATTACCTGAAACCATTAAGTTACTCTGTAATTTTTGACTACTCTGCAGAGGATCTGTCGTATTGAAATAGATAGATGATTAAGAGGCTGTGACTTGTGGATGTTCTAGAGTAGGAAAGATAAACTTGACAACATTACAGCATTTGACCCGTAAGACCTATTTAGAAGATTGAGACGCATAATAAATAAACACTATCGTACTTGCATTCCCCAAGGGGGCGTGGCCTAGGTGCACTATGTACACCCATAATTTGCCGACGAAGTTAGGTCCCTAATGTAAGAAATGCCAAAAACTGGTCTACTTTTGCGTATTTCTAGATAAACAACTCCCACGAATCGAAGACAGGATCACGTGATCGCTAACCGCTAGATCAACGTGGCAATCTTGGTACGTACGGTACTATTACAGGTAAGTATAATTTAGAACTAAATTAAATTTAAAAGTATACTCAAACTCAAATAATTTATTTCGTATAAACCCAGTGGGGGTTCTTACAAATTGTCAAATTAGATATTTTTTATCTCACTACAAATCTACTACCAAAGCGGAGCGCGGCCTCCACTGAGAAGATCCGACGAAGAGACTCAGCGGGCTTGTCTTTATTTTAAATTCTCTTTCTCTTTTTTTAAATTGTGTGGGAATAATTTAGAACTTTACGATCTAGCTCCAGTGTGATGCCTTCCGACCGAGTTATGAGACTAATGATGTTATTTCGAGGTATGTGGTCTGAATGATTCCAGATGGACCAGTCCCTACAAGCAGCACGAGTTTGACTACTGGAACTGCCATCATCATATATTTATAAATAATTCAGACCCTAAATATCTTGCAGAGTAGGCAAGTAATTTATTTATTATATACTCCGGTCTAAATCCGTATTCAAACTTAACAAAAGAAAAACTTATAAAAGTAATCCCGGTCTTTTAGCCGTTCATAAAATATGAATAAAAGCGGTCCAAATAAAAAAGTCTTCCTCTGTCATAAGATATTCAAAGGAAAACTGAGGGATAGCGTCTTTTCACTGAATGTTTAGGAAATTGTTGGACTTGTTCTGTTTCTTTAAGTTTGCGTAAGTGTCGTAATTTTCTCGCCGACTCGAGCTCCGGGTAATTTGCATCTCGAGACACGGGCGAAGTTTGGTGATTAGCGGCTTGTGAAGGTTTTGTGTTGGAAATATTGTAGTGTAATCGCTAAGTGATGGATATCTTTAATAGTACTTGCAGTTTCCTGCGGCATCGCACGCATTCATTTTGGATGAAGGTGATTGTATAATACAGAATTTTTTCACAATAATTCACCATTTGCACAAAAGGAAAGTGCTTTTAAGAATTCTGCTAAAATAAAAAAAGGAAGGAAGGTCGCCAAATTAAAAACCAAATCCCTGTTATGTCACTCGTGCGTGAGTGTCTGACTATCATTTTTTGCATTCATAGCAGTTTGTTTTTTCGAAAATCTTAAGTAAATAGAAGCTTGGATTTTAGTACGTATAGTTACGAACCTGGGTAAGTTGTATCGATGACCTGACAGCACGAAGCTGGTCGTCGTCATGGTAAATGGGGGAGGCCTTTGTCCTGCAGTTTATGCCTTTATAAGAATGAATTAATGAAATTGATCTCGGTGACAAGCACACATTTCGGTATCTTCTACGCGTTACCGTTTTCGAGAATAACTAAATAAAACTATTTTATTTTTTGTACTGAACTTACATTACGCAACTCGCACTTGACTATTTTTTTTTGTAACTCCATGAAAAGCTGACACAAAAATAATCATTTTATGATTCGCAATAATCGATCGTGAGCGGCGTACCGGTTAATGTGATCGGTTCGGAGGGAGCGCTCGTATTACTAACGTAATCAGATGGCTTAGCATGAAAAGGCTGACGTTAGCGTAACGCTGCCGAGTTGACATGCTATCCGTGGAACACTATAAATTTAGTAAGTAAACGTGAACGCGACAACATGATTACTCGCTAAGCCCTCTGAGAGCTTAGCACGAACTAGAAAGCGTGCTGTCATGTTCCTCTTGATTTCGCAAATTTCAAGTGTGAAAAGGATGCCGTATCATATCGATTGCGTAACGCTAACGTCAATCTGTTCGTGCTTAGCTCTCTGATTACTGTGAATGTCCCGAGAAGAATATTAGAAAAAAAATTCGGAGGACCGACATATTTATACGTCCACTGATTAAGAATTTCGGATTAGTAGTTGAGTTGATACAAGCATTTGTAGTATTTATAGATGAGTTTTGGCCGGTGTGTCTTTCCGATATGTGTAGTATTGTTCGCGTACAATAAAAAATATTTTTAAGAAAGGTAACCCTGACACCAGGAGATAGGTATTTCTGTGTCGTTAATGCGTTTACAAATATAACATTTCCATACACAAACACCTCTTAACTATTTAACATGCCTATATGCTCGATTTAGTTAATATTTGCTTTATGCAGATAATGTACATACTAATCTCAAAAACTAAGAGACGGATTCGCAATTAGGGTTTTCGGCTATTGATAGAATTTTACCCCCCTGCCCCTTACACCTTATATAATAATAAATCAGCTTATACTATGTCACCACTGGCTTACTGTCCTTCTTTCAGAAAGCTACGTGAGAGAGATTAGGCCATACTCCACCAAGAGAAGTTTGTGGTACTTTAGGAATTTATCAAGACGCCCGTAAGGCTTGGATAAACGACTACCACATTAAATGGTAACCGGGATCAATAGCTTAAAGGCTGACAATGCTTCAAACGATCACCCATCTCAGACCGACCGAGCCGAACCCTGCTTAACTTAGGTGATCGAAACACCGCTGTCGCACAGCGCTACAAGCGCTTGACCCAGTATACATTCATATAATAAGCATAATTTCCATTTACACGCAACGACGTCTAGATTGAAATAAACATTAATATACCGCTAATTGCTGACAAAATAATAGAAGGAGTGCTCAGTGAAGTATTTATGAGACCACGAATAAAGACTTTCCTAAAACAATGGAGAAAAATAACGGCAAACGAAAAAAGTGTGGCGCAAACAGCGGGGCAATAAATGAACGTCCACGAAAGGTTGCGGCGAGCGTATTGTTGAACTCTGAAATGGGAACAATAGAAGGATTGATTGAAATGTTTTCCTGTACCTGCATAGTAAGTAGTAGAAATAGCTCTGAATATTTAACAGAATTAAACCTACTATATCAGCTGTAGGACATCCACGACGACGGACATATGCCTCCCCAAAGCCCGCTACACCGACTGGATTTGTGCTCTCCGTATCCAACTTAAACCTATTACGAGGAACTACATTTAAATTTTTTGGGAACTGTAGATTGTTGGTTTGTCACCAAAAAATTTATTTCCCTACGACAATTTTCTATGAATCGATTCTTACCTTCATTTGAGGCAAACATTACTTCAAACAAGTACTAAATAAGAAAAATATGCATTTTTGTTTTCGCAAGTAACTTTTTAAAATCCATTGCTTGTGTACAGTAATTCAAACACTTTGCGGTTGTTTAATTGATCGTGAGAATTTGAAACTGCAGCTTTTTACCTGTTAGAGTGTGTCTAGTGTGTAGGTCAGTTTCCTCACGTTTGTGTAATAGGAAGTGAGTTAAAGCCATAACAGTTACGAGCTGTACTTCTAGCTCTTTAAAACGTACCTCTTTAGGAAAATAAGGAAGGATACTTTATTACCAACCCTGTCACTACATTGGTCTCTGCAATTTGACTCAAACAAACAAACTATAAGTAAGTTTAGTAGAACCAAAGCTTTATATTACAAGGTTAATCACAACTCCTATTGTTCAGAGACACGTGGCTCACCTCCATCTGTTGAATACTAACGTGCACACATCAAATGCTTCACATAAACCGTGATTAGCACGCTTACAGAGTTAAATCCGGTTCAAACCGGATTAGTTTCTAAAGGCCAAATGAATTTTGTATGCCGCCGCGACAAGGTTGGCGCGGAGGGAATGCGCACTATTCCGGTAAGTAGGTATATACAAATTACTGCAAAGATTGTGGGTATCCAGAGTTTTTGAACACACCGTCACGCCTATATACCCAAGCGGAGGTGGCAGAGGTGTACTGAGTACACCCACTTTTTGATGACAATGTTAAGTACCATGTAATTGGGGGCGAGCCTATTGCCATATACCGGGCACAATTCCAGACTCCGGACTCATACTGGGGATTTTTCGTTAGGAAAACTACATTTATCCCACCTAGGATTTGAACCCAGGACCTCGTGATCACAAAGCGATGCGCTTTGCCACTAGTCCAACAAGGCAGTGGTATCTGAACAACCTAAAATACAAAATTAGTGATAGATATACACGTGACATCATGCTTTTTCAAGTCAGTGTCGATATTGAACTCGTTTTTTGTATTAAAAAAGATTACGCGAGCTATTAGAATCTAACGGCATGAAAAGTTGCATGATTACCTATAAATAATGCGCAATATAGGTACTTACAAGTTTAACTGCATAATTCGTACAAGATGGACTCTCCTTTCCTCTATAGCGTACAAGCATAATTGTATGCATGGTAAACTTTTGAATTTGGTTGCCCAATCAACCACTTTCAGAGCGAGTGAACCGGGAAATCTAATACTACAGTAAGTGTTCAGTTGTTGTTTACTTTTGGAAGTTGAAAGTCGACTATTAAAGTCAGAGTTCCACTTACATAGTATTTGCACCTACAAGTTTTGGAGGAATGGCAATGTGTATTAAGATGCGATCTGTTAGGAAATAATGATCTGTTGGAACTCTGCACTATCTGCCTCCCCGCTAGGGATCTTGATGATAAAAACAGATAGAGATATTAAGAGGCGCTCATAGCGCTGTGATACCGTGCTCGTAGCGATCACCGAAGTTAAGCAGGGTTCGGCTGGATCAGTCTAAGATGGGTAACCGATTGTGGCAATTCAGTTAGCGGTTTTAATTAAATCGTTTTTTAAAAGTGTTACGTAAAATTTATACCAAAACCATTTGCAATACCTTTATTAATTTCAATTATAGTATAATGGAGAGCTTGTTCTTCACATTTTTTTATTTTAAAAACAATGTAGACCCGCACTTAGATTTTTATATATATATTTGTAAGCTTTGTAAGATTAGAGATGAAGTGAATGATGTGGATCAGAATCGTAGTATGTGCCAAACTGTGGTCTCTGCCTACCCCAGTGGGATAGAGACGGGAGTGTATATGTGTGTTGTGTACCATACTAGAATAAATCCAAAAAATAGTATTCTTTATTTTGCCGCATTATAATGGATTACAGTGATTGTATGCTACCAAACGAAAGAGAACATTTAAGGGGCTTTTTACAAGAGATTTCACAGGATGTTATGTTAAAAGCTGCCCCGCTTCCGCTTCTTTTCCAGTGGGATTATTTAATACAGTGATTCAAGAGACCGTGGCTCACAGAACAGTACAAAAATTTGCCACAATATTTAAAAATCTGTAGGTCACTATTTAAAAGTCTGTAATACCTACATGTTGAGCAACTTTTGTGTTGACCGTACTTGAAAAAATCGGTACTCAAGCGCCGATTGTGAGGGGAGCCATGTATGCGAGAAAGTTCCATCCTGAGTTCTTGTCTCTATAATTGGACTTCACTAAATATTGACATTAACATAGAATCGATGTAAAAAAAAATTGCTTGAAGGTCATGAAGATATTATTCCCCAAGCGGGTGTGGTGGAGGTGGACTATGTACATATCTACTACTATCTGTATCAGTACGCCAGATCCTTTGTACCCCGCAAAGGATCTGGTGTACTGATGCAGAGGGCCCAATAAAAAAAATATACACCGTCCGGCCCATATTCCACGTGGGGATGGCAGAGATGTACCCACACGCACTTCGCTAACGACATTTATATCAATGTTAGATAACAGCGTATATCTCCTCTAAATTTGACCCACTTTGCAGAACTAGGCACGTACCATAATCTCTCCGAAACGTCGGTAACTTAAAAATCAAAAATAAACTGTGATAAAATCCGAAAAATAGTTTTATGTGTAATATTCGCCCCTTGAGGCGACTGGCCCCCTTATCGACGATGTTAGGTCTCGACGTAAAGGACACACTCGTATATCCAAAGACTAAAAATTAAATACAATATCTTCTTCCCACAAAATAGTTATAGAAGCACAAAATTCAAATCTTCTCCTGGGCCCTCATGACCTTTAACTACGACCTCTGTCTACACGTTCAATAAAAAAATCGTTGGAGCGATAAATCCTATGGCCGTATATTATGTGTATCCGATTCTTCCACGGTTCATATTGAATTTGATACACGTATCGAGGATGTTATACCTGCTCCATATCTCGAGTAGGTAATGTCAATGTACTATATTTGCTCTCGGTAATCGTCTAAAATTCGGAACGAAATAATCACTTTGACGTATTAATATTTATTTCATGCAAGCTGTTATTACAACTTCGACATATTTTTTGAGACCAAAAATAGCCTATTCTTCCTTAAGATGCAATCTTTTTTTGAAAAAGAAACGGTGGATACATTTTGTTTATTATGATTATTCCTGTGTCGTGGGTGCGTTTACAAACATGAAAATTCATATACACAAATACCCAGACCGAAACAAATAATTGTGCGTCACGCAAAGATTTGTCCCGAATCGAACCCGCGACTATTCAACCCAGTGAGCGGAGCGGCTTAAGCTCTTTACCACTGCAACAAATCGTCCGTCATCTAATCTATCCCTCAGCTTTTTCAGTGTCCGTTCAGCGCTTAAGTTGTGGACAGGTAACAAACATGCAGAGTTACTATCGAATTCATAATACTAGTATCTAAGGATTCATGGGTTTTATTTAGCATAAGCATCGATAAGATTCTAGGGTGGAGAGCACGTATTGGCTAGCGCAGTATGGGCCGGCCACCTACCAGATGGACCGACGATCTTGTGAGGATCGCAGGAAGTCGTTGGATGCAGGTGGCATCGGACCGGCTGCGCTGGAGAGCGATTGGGGAGGTCTATGTTCAGCAGTGGACAAGTATAGACTGAGATGATGATTTAGCATAATATTAAAAGTATTTATTGCTTAGGAAAAGAAGTCGCCTCTTCCGAGTTTAATATAATTTTACTGAAAAAAATGCTACTAAAATTGTTGTACTTTTCTTACCTTTACTATTTCTGTTGGTAAACGTAAGTTAATATTAATTCGTTTACAAATACTGAAATAATTATATAGTTTATGTTTCAGTTTCAATAAAAAATTACGAAACAATCAAACCTCTTGAGAAGTCTTGACATAAATATACTCAAAACTGTTTATGATTGGTTTTTAATATTTATACGTTTTTGGTTTATACTAAAAAGGAAAGTACCGATATCTGGCTATAAGTAATATACATCATAGCTTGTTTTTAGAGAGCCTAAGAAAATACACTAAACATAATATTGCAGGACGCTCCAGTAACGACGCTGTTTATTTTTGTGTTTGACACAAAAACAACAACCCCTCGTATTTGTCTATCCCAGATATATTTTTAAAGCAGTCGTCGGTGTTTTGTAATACCAATTGTTTTGTAATCGTCAAAATAATAAATGCCATGTTTACGTGTCGAATTCAAGCACTACCCAAGCGTTTGTTTGTTACAATACAAATTTACTAAATAAACACGAACGTGACAGCAGGCTTACTCGCTAGCGTGAGGTGGCGGGGGGGGGGGGGGGTCTGTCCAAGAGCGTGCCCGTCGCGACCCCTGCCAGCCGATACGCCTGCAATCTTGGACCGAACAAGTACCGCAGTGCGGGCTAGGGCGTCCCCCCGAGGCGACGCGTACCGGCCCGCCCCCGTCGGTACGAATATAGGTGGAAGCGGCGATGGGGGCCGCCACCCATCACGCCGGGCCCGAATTGGCGAGTCGTGGGGTGCAGAGTGCCGAATAGGCACCTGGAATGTAAGAGGTGGTATGGAAGATAAGATGCATGAGGTGATTGATGTAATGAAAGAGAGACGCCTGGATGCTCTGTGTGTAACAGAGACTAAGCGAAGGGGCAGTGAAGCCTGTGATCTCCCTGACGGCATGATGGCTCTGTGGTCTGGAGTGCTACAGAGCGATCGTGCTAGCATGGGGGTGGGTATCTTGTTGTCCCGTCGCCTGGCCTCTGGAGTGAGAGATTATGGCCTACATGATGCGAGACTTCTCTGGGTCCGCTTGAAACTGGGTGTCACTAGAGTGTTTTTGGTTGAAGCCTACGCTCCTGTAAGCTCGTCGACACCCCCGGACCTGGAGAAGTTTTGGGATAATGTCAGGGAAGTTCTGGATCTGGCTGATGCGAATGAAAAGGTGATTTTGTGTGGCGACCTGAACGGATGGGTGGGAACCAGGCGGCAAACTTGCGACGCTGCTCTGGGTCCTTATGGTGATAAGAGAGTGAATGATGCAGGTAAGCTTATTGTAGATGTGTGTTTGGAAAGAGGTCTCCTTGTGTCCAATACAATATTCCAACACAAGGATATTCATATGTATACGTGGAGAAGAAATGAACAGAAAAGCATGATAGATTTGATCCTGGTAGATAACCGTCTCCGAAGTAAACTTCAAGATACCCGTGCATATAGAGCCCCCACTCTTGAATCGGACCACTATCTCGTAATTGCGCGGTTCAGTGGTTTGTTCAGGAAGTGGAGGCACTGGCGAGAGCGTATCCCCTTCGGAGGCCTTGAAAGAATCAAGGTTGAAAGGTTGCAAGATGAGAGCGTGAGGAGAACGTATGAAGACAGAGTCCGGGACAAGCTTTTGACAGCTGGTTCTTCGGACTCAAACATAGATGAATGCTGGAATTGTCTGAAAGAGAGTTTGGTAGAATCAGCGAAAGAAGTATGTGGCTGCTCAAAGAAGCATATCACAGCAAAAGGGGATGCATGGTGGGACACAGAGTTAAAAAGCTCTGTAGAAAGAAAGAAGAAAGCGTGGCAGGACTATGTCTCTTCTTTGAATCTAAATGACAGTATGACGGAGATGAAGAAAGAAATATACCGGCAATGCAAGAATGCCACCAAAACCTTAGTGAAAGAAAAGCGTGAAAGAGCTAGTGTGATTGAGGAGGAGAGGCTGACGAAGAACTTCGAGAATAACACCAAACTCTTTTGGAGCAAGTTGAGAAAGGCTCGAGGTGATTCGTCAAGCTCCAGAATGGAAAAGATAAAATCTAAGGATGGTGACATTCTTGCAGACACACAAGCTGTGCTAAACCGGTGGAGTGAATACTTTGGAGAAATGTATGAGAATGCCCCGGATGCTGGTGCCACAGACGAGCCCAGAGGCGAGTTTGCGGCACCAAAATCCACAGAGGACATCACTATGGAAGAAGTTGAATGGGCGATACGAAGTATGAAAAATGGTAAAGCTGCGGGAATAGACATGATATCTGCCGAGATGATTAAATATGGTGGAACTTGCGTCCGGGACGCTTTTTGGGTCCTCGCAAAGCTTTGCTGGAAGACCGGTAGAGTCCCTACAGATTGGCGCCGCGCAGTCATAGTACCCTTGTATAAAGGCAAGGGCTCACAATATGACTGCGCCAATTACAGGGCCATCAGTTTGATCAGCTTGGCAGCTAAGGTGTATGGTAAAATTATTGAACGGAGAATGCGCGAGAAGTCCGATGGAGTGTTGTGTGAGGCACAGGGAGGTTTCAGGTCTGGAAGAGGATGTTCGGATCAAGTTTTCTCCCTCCGCAACATCGTAGAAAAGCATCTGGCAGTAGGCCGGAAGGTTTTCTGCGGTTTTGTGGACCTGGAGAAGGCGTTTGATAGAGTCGTGCGAAAGAGACTTTGGGACATTTTGCCAGAGTATGGTATAAACGGCACCCTGTTGCGAGCCGTCCAGTCCACCTACGTGGACAGCAAGGCATGCGTACGGGTGGGTGGTAACATGTCACCTTGGTTTGACGTTAAAATCGGCGTCAAGCAGACTTGCGTGTTGTCCGCTAGACTGTTTATAGTGTATCTGGATAAAAGTCTTCAAAGACTGTGTGCGATGACTGAAGGGGTAAAAATGGGTGATCTAGTGATAAACCACCTATTGTATGCAGATGACGCGGTTTTGATAGCGCCAACAGCCACTGATCTGCAAACACTAGTCACAGTTATGAGAGACGACTGCATGAATAATGGCTTACATTTGAATGTGAAGAAAACCAAAATTATGGTTTTTGAACGGGAAGAAACCAGAACGAATGCAAGGATTGTGGTTGGTAACGATGTGCTGGAGCAAGTGAATGAGTTTGTATATCTTGGATGCGCCTTCAGTAAGGATGGGAAATACACCGCTGATATAGAGAGAAGAGTGAATGCAGGTAATAGAGTGAATGGTGCGATGGGAAGGCTACTTGGGAGCCGGCACTTAAGCCAAAAGGCGCAGCTGGCCATGCATAACGGAGTGCTTGTCCCAACGCTGTTATATGGCAGTGATAGTTGGGTATGTAAGAAGGAGAACGAAAGCAGGATAAATGCGGTGGAAATGCGAGCTCTGCGGAAGATGTGCGGAGTGAAGCTGACCGACCGTATTCGCAACAGCGTAGTAAGAAAGCGAGTAGGTATGAAAGATAGTATCGGTGTAAAGATGAGAAAGGGTATGCTTCGTTGGTTCGGGCATATAGAAAGGATGCCAGAAGAAAGAATGACAAAACAGATATACAATGCGAAAGTGGAAGGATGTAGGTGCCGGGGAAGACCTAGACTATCTTACCATGACCAAATAGACCGTGTCTTATCTGAAGGGCAAGTCAAGAGTCTCCGTAACCGGCGAGAGTGTATGAGACGAACTATGAGAGTGGAGGAAGCCAGAGAGGTATGTAAGGAAAGAACCTGTTGGAACTCTGTACTCTCTGCCTACCCCGCGAGGGAGCTGGCTTGATGATATAGATAGATAGATAGATATTTCACAGGTTCCTATGGCTACCTTCCGACTCCATCATCAAACCAGCTCCATGGTATTCCATTGTCACCGAATTTGCATACGAATGCCAAATTTCAGCTCAATCGGATACCCGCAAGTGCACTCACAGAATGGATCACAAGATTTGAACCGAAAAGACAGACAGACAGACATACGAACATTGCCAGTTAAATAAAAGCTTGTAAAAAGGGGGAGAACGTCATCTAATGTAACTTCTTATATTTTATTTCCCACTCGTGTTTTCCATCGCGAAGTGGACTCGGATAAATGGTCATTTGAACCCGTGTGTCATAATGTCCTCCAACAAACCGGAGCAGACTCGGTCGTTGACAGACACGTCACGTGAACATTCAAATGACATAAAAGGGTTGACATTTATCCGGTATCGTCGCATTATGTTTCCTACTTTTGAGTTAAATAACCCCCTATATGTTTATAATTCACGTGTTGCTTTAAGAGAATCTAAGTGTGAGCCTGTCGATAATATTATTTATTTATTTAGTTTATACATAAACCAATGAAAAGTACCGGCATGATAAGATGACAGTTGCGTAGTTAATAGTAGGCCAACACGTGGCCAATTATTTAATTGGTCAAGTGTAATTTTAAACAGTTACTAGAAACTTTAAAAAATAAAAGTACCTTTTTAAAATTATCAAAACTGTCTATTAAGCTGTGTGTTTTAAATAGCCCACCACTAGGAATTATTCTTGTGTCGTGGTTGTGTTTATAAATATGAAATTTCCATACATAAACACCTACCCTTAACCACAAGACCAAGCCGGTCATCATGATCTTTTATTAAACATTAAGATTATTTTAAGTCCTTAATATGTGGTATACCTAGATACGTATTTCCTAAATACTTAATATAAATTAATTAATTCATAACCATTCTCTTTCGTCGCTAGTTTAATTAAAGCTTAAGGTCTCTCAGAGAAGGGTCCTAATTTGTCTGTCGTAGACAATACAAAGCTCAGTGATATGTGTAATATAATATATTCTCTGCTTCACCACACGGAATATTATTGCCTGTCAATAATGTTAAATATTATGCAAGGAAATTGTGTTGGATTTTGTTGGTATAAAAAAGGCCATGTTTATCCGGGACTTCACAGCCTGGTTAATGGGATTTTTTGATTCCGTATTTCCATAGGCAAAACGGATCACCAGAACGTGATTATTACATGTGTCTCTATGTGACAACCGTTAGCTAATTATATGAGGCAAAGATTTTTAAAACTTCTCTTGCCCTGAAAAATAAAAAAAAATATAGCTTTTGAACTAAATTTTATGCGCTTCACTAAGGCCACTAACTAAATTCGTTAATTGCAACGGATATAGAGATACACTGAACACATTTTTGGAACTAAACCACGAACACACTATTGAGATTTGGAGGAAGAACTTGGAGTAGATTTGCACAGAACCGCGAAAAATAGCATAAAAGGGAGTAGGATTATGCCCTGCAGCAGGCTATAGAAAGCTAACGACGATGATAAACCTACCAACATATGTAACTGTGGACATGATCTCTATAACAACAAAACAATTATTTATTTACTAGTTTCTGCCCGCGACTTTCTCCGCGTTGGCTTTAGACAGGAACCTGACATTTTTCCGGCATCCTCTGTGCTAATCCAGGTTATAAACTATCTGTGCGCCAATCCGTTAAATCCAAACATACAAACTTTCACGTTTATAATATTAGGAGGATTACAACTGTTTTCATAACAATAGTTGTTGCACATAACACACATGTTGCACATAAATACTTTATTATTCAAGTTTTTATTATTTCTGTAGTTGTCCTCGAACTTACGTGTACAGTCACATTGAGGGGGTAGTACGCAGCCTTCACCCCGTAAGTACAACTCACTCTTAACCGCATTTTACCCTCAGCTTCCTGTTAAGGAATGTTCCTTACTCGGTACGTTTCTTTGAACGACGTTCTCAGGAGACGGGGATGCTACTGTTTAAAATTAAATTATACACAAGCTTGCAGCTGCTGTCTAAATTGGAATTTTATATTGATTTTACCTAATATTACTTTGTCTAGCCTTTTCCTAAATGTTCAGAATTTCCTTTAGGCAAGGAATTTGCTTTTAATATCAGTCTGTAAAGTTACTAAGGCGATAAAGAGGCTACGTATCTATATTTATAAATCATGAAGTAAGATCGTTGGCGTGAAAGGCAGTGAGTACAGAGTTCTAATAGGTTCTTTCCTTACAGACATATCTCGCTTTCGAGTTATGGTTTATTTAACAAATAACAAAACTTTCGTCACTAATTTGATTATTGTTTCAACTAAATTAACACTTCCTTCGTATTTTTTTACCTAAATATATTTAATAACAAGTTAAACGACTGCGTTTAGGCTAAATGACACAACCCATAATCAACAATGAAAGCCGTTAGGAAATCGTATAAAACTTATAGAAGTTTTATACGATTATCAAATTAAGAAAGTTATAGAACTTTTTTAATTTGAAACCGTTATAAGATAATGATATTTTTTAAAATGTTGTGTTGCTATTACAAAGAATTTATTATTCCAAGTGATACAGAACGCATAAGCGTTCGGGAGTTCAATATAATTTGAATAATATACCAAAATGATCATAAAAGCGTAGTTTTTACCCGTCTAGTCAGTATGTAATAATACGTGTTTTTTAATGACTAATATTTAATTTATTAAATGTAATTACCAAGTACTGACCCGAACATGTCCAAAATGAATAGGACTGCTATAAAAGAAAAAAAACTGGACTAGTGCGAGTAGGACTCGCGCTCTGAGGGTTGCGTACCGGTGTAGGATTCGGCTAGTTTCAGCGCAAAATTGTAGTTTTTGCTTTTTTATTTAGTCCATTGAAAAATGTTCAGTCGCAGTCTGGAGTCTGGAATTTTGTCTGGTATAGCGGCAGGATTTGCCGCTATTACATTGGGATCTAACATCGTCGCCGATATTCAGAAGTACACAGCAAATCTCTACCCTAGTGGTTATCAGGGTCCCCAAGCGGGGGTGTTATATGGAGGAGATGAGCTAATATGCTTTGACTCTATCTCCCCCGCTTGATATCTAGCGTAAAGGAATAAAATACGATCTCCAATAGCATATTGTCAATGTGTCACACGTTATTGCACATTCGTGTCCAATTTAGCTTGCGAGCCGCAGAACAAACGCAACGGTTTAACTTAGAAGCGAGCAAATACCCCGCGACGCTGTGTACACAAGAGTACACAGTTACATGCTTAATGTTATTGTAGTTCTAGTTTTATGTGTGTTAGGCACAAAATGGTAGCCGTCTGTTGTCCTACAGACTTTATTACCTAATTAAATTGAAACATCTTATGCTAATTTAGCTTCTTCTACGAATAGTATGGTAATCAAATAGTTTATCTTTTATCATTATACTTTGCGTTTTTGTATCACAGTTCTCAGGAGGGCTCCTTGCAAGATCGAGAAGTCGCCGGTCCGTCCCCACACGGGACACATCTCTATGTGACCTACAAATCTTTGTTTCGGCTTGGGTGCATGGCTGTATGTTGTTGTGAATTTAGAAATATTGTAAATGCGCCTACGAAACAGAAATAATTCGTAAATTATCTATCTATAGATTATCTATCTATCTTTATATTACTTTTTTCTGTTAAGGTACGGCGAAACCAACGCGTCCAGCTGCGGCCGCGGCGGCGTGCACGGTGGCGATCAGCTCCTGCAGTAATATTTGTATGGAAATGTTCACACAAACGCGTCCTGCGTCCTGCACGCGCTATCTGAGTGGCGTCTGCACGCGCAATCATAGGGAGATACTGATCGCCACCGTGATCGTTGCCACGACGCCACTGAGGACGCGGTTGAACGCGTTGGTTTGGCCGTACAATTACTGGGTAACTGTGTTCTAATGAAAATCGCAATATAATCATATTTCCTCGTCCATCTGTATCCCTCCACAAGTCGTCAATAAGATTTCCATGGTGCCACATGTAAAGTCCGTGTTAATTAAAATATTCAGCCAGCAATTAGCTGGTAATCCGGTGTGAATAGGATTTACAGCGCATGTGACGGCCGATGGCGCTCACTAATTAATGTTCAAGAGGATTTGATTTATAATGTGCGTATAATCATTTGTAAAAATTATAAAACATAAAGAGGACACTGGAGAGTAAAATATATTTGGCTATGTCACCGAATCATGGGAGACACCGCAAGTATAACCTAGACTATCTTACCACGACTAAATAGTCAAGAGTCTCCGTAACCGGTGAACATATATGAAACGAACTATGAGAGCGGAGAAAGCCAGAGAAGTCTATAAGAACATAACTTTTTAGAATTCTGTGCTGTTTCCCTACCCTACAAGGAATCTCGCGTGATGATAGATAAGTGTATAAATCTATCAAGATTGTAAAATGCTCATAGTGTGTGAACATTAGTACCCTCCTTTTGAGGCAGTCGGATATAGAGAAATATCGCACCTGATTTTGCCATGTTTCACTAACTCGCTTTCTTTCCTGACCGTTTGATTGTTTATCTATTTAGTACAGAGAGTTTAGCACAAAAAGATTGACGTTAACGTGACGCTAGCGAGTTGATATGGCATCCTTGTCACATTACACATTTACTGATAAATATGAATGTGACAATACGATTACTCGCTAGCATCCCGTTTACATTAAAGTTTTCGTGGTAAGCCCTCTGATATTGAAATCAATTTTAAACTAATTACCCCAGGAAATATATATTTGCTTCTTTAATTCTCTACATAGTGCTGTGCAAGTAGGCCAGTATGATCCTTTAAGAGATGGGCATTGAACATAGATTTTCAACGGAAGGAAGGAAGGAACTAGTTTCCTCAACTCTCACATCTATCTAACACACATCACCATACTTAAGTAATTACTTTGTAAGCATACAATCGCTTTACCAACAACATTAGCCATCAAGTTGCCGAGTTGTATCGCTCGACTAACTTCCCTCGGTGTAGTGGAGTTTGCGCTTCAGTTAACGAGGCATGAGACAAGGAACTAATTGGGGGATGTCCTTAGGTAATGATTGACATCTATCTAAACAGATATAGAATATATAATATAACGCAAGACCTGAAAATAGTTTGTTTGAAATCTGCAACCGATTCCAACTAATTTGTCTAAATTTATCACAATAAAATAGCCTGTAGTACTCAGGAATAATGTAGCTTCTTGACCGTGAAAGAATTTTTAGAATCGGATCTGTAGTTTCAGAGAATGCTTTCTACAAACATACCTCCGTACATACAGAACACTACACTCTTTAAAATATTATTAGGTATATAATATGTTAAGTTTTTGTACTTATAGGTTCAGGTTATAATTAGTGGGTTTTATTTTTGGCGTAGTGTCAGTGACGTAAGTCACTGAACATTGTCATTTGTTAATACTGTCAATCTATCTATATATTAGCGCGCCATATTTCTTGCGGGATAGGAGAGTACAGAGTCCTAACAGGTCCTTTCCTTACATGCCTCTCTGGCTTCTTCCACTCTCATAGTTCGTATCATACACCGTCGTGTTACGGAGACTCTTGACTTGCCCTTCAGATAAGACACGGTCTATTTGGTCATGGTAAGATAGTCTAGGTCTTCCTCGGTACCTACTACCTTCCACTATCGCATTATTATATCTGTTTGGTCATTATTTCGACATTCTTTTCATATGCCCGAACTAACTGAGCATACCCTTTCTCATCTTTACACTAGTACTAGCTTTCATACCTACACGCTTTCTTACTACGCTGTTGCGAATACAGTCGGTCAGCTTGACTCCGCATATCTTCTGCAGAGCTTGCATTTGGACCGCATTTATCCTGCTTTCATTCTCCTTCTTACATACCTAACTCTCACTGCCATATAACAGCGTCGGCACAAGTACTCCGTTATGTATGTGTCGGCTCTCAAGTAGTTTTCCCATCGCACCGTTGACTCTGTTCCCTGCACTCACTCCTCTCTATGTTAGCGGTGTATTTCCCATCCTTATTTATTAATACTAATTTTACAAACGTTGATGAATATGTACTCGTACAAACCAAATATAGGAAAGATATTTAAATATTATTTAGATACCATAATGAATGTTCACCGACTGATGTCACTCATCAAAGAATATGTTATATATCTACTTATTTGCACCAGCATTGATTAAATACGTACCTAGACATCAGTAAGATACAATAGAACGAAAATTAAAAAGTAAAATCCCACTTTGCTTCCAAAGACTTAGAGACAATTAATCAGAATTCTTTTATGTCCCACTAACGTTCAAAGACAAAAGGTATGTTATATCTCAGTTCCTTTCACGAACTCGCTGGGAACCCTCCCCCTCCCCGCGCACCCCGGACTCCCGTCAGATCACATCAAAACTTCGCCAAGAGCGAAGCGAGAATAAAAGTGTACGAAATGAAAAGTAAATTCAGTTTGCGCGCCCAACTGTATAATATCGGTAATATTTTCGCTCGAGCAGTTGGTAAGTACTTGTAATATCACAGACCAGTTTAAATGAATACTCTCAATAGCTATAGCACATATCTATGTATATCATCACACCAGATCACTTGCGGGGTGGGCACGCCATGACCAAATAAAACAGATCGTAACACGCAAAAAGCTCAGAACCCTGTATTTTGCATAGATGGCACTGTATTCATATCCTGTAAACTTTCGTTACAATCATTGAAAACATAAATTTTTAAATTCTTTTTTCTAGTAAAACCACAATAATTGCCCAGTTTTGTCAACATGTAATATCTTTTTAAAATTGAGAGCCAATCAGTTGGTGATTATTTTTTACTTTAACTTAGTGGAAATAAAAGTGTGTTATTTCATTTCGTAGGATTAGATTAATAAACTAATTAGTGTTGGTTATAGGATATCAGGATTATATTAATGAATTTTTAAACAGCACTGTGCTAGTTGACGACTGATTAAGTCGCTCTGCCCACTGGATCGAGCAGCCGCGAGTTCGTTCCCCGCACGCGACAAATCTTTGGGTGACCCATAAATATTTGTTTGGGTCTGGGCGGGACAGCACGGCACAGGAGTAATTCTTAATGTCGGACTAAGTTTATTTTTTTAAATAAGTGTATGTTCCTCAGTAGTGGGTTTAAAATGAAGGTGTATGGAGCTTTTCTCTGTGAAAATGTATGCGAGGCAGTGTTTATATTTAAAAATTTAATTCGTACCGAACATGTTGAACCAGTTTGTGGCGTCTGTCCTTCCACTCCCACAAATTGGTCGCGCGACCCGCAGGGATTAATTCAATTATTACTTCTATTGTTCTTAGCACAACAGGTTCGCAACGTGATCGCATCACGGCCTGCTGTTGACATGGAAATGATTGCTCCTTTCAATGAAATTTCATTTAATGAAATCACAATTTATTTCACAGTGAATTTCATATGTGAAGTTTCACATCCAATGATTTTACTTAGCTAAGTGCTAGTGTTAAAAAGCATTGAACTTATTTATCTAAATGCTAGTTTTAAGCAGCGTTGCACTTTCTACTTTTTGCTACTAATTAAAAGATGTATGAATTATAATACATCTACTAGATATGAATAGTACCACTCTAGAAAAATCCAAAACCGTATCGAGCTTGTTTCAAAGAATATTTTCAAAATATTCTACTGAGCCAAATAAAGTCAAATTAAAATACGACGATATATAAAATGTAATTTAGCAACCGCATTAAAAAAAAAGTAGCCCGTATGATAAATGAAATATTATTTCATATGATTTTTAACACTGTTGCTTATTAAGTATCCCATGCTTACCTAACAGACTTTAATTTAATATCCCACTGTTCCAATCAAAGGTGTATTGATTTGAACCTCATGCCAATATCTAAGGAGGTTTTCACCAACTTGTTCAAACCGCAAACGTGACAGCGCGAAGTCTATTACCGTAACGAGCACGGGTTTCTTTTTCTAAAAAAAAACACGATCAGAAGTAAAAATGTTGGATCTTGCTGTGCTTTTATTTAGTTAGAACATACTCGGAACATTAGTCGGAACATAAGTCAAGTGGCAAATCAAGTGCGCTCTAATCTGATTTTTTTATGTGGGGACTGGAGGAATAAGCAGTGTTCTGATTTTTGTAAGGCATTTGTGTAAAAAGTACTACTTTTCTTAAAAGGAAGAATACGAAGACTCTAGTCGAACATATTGTTCGACTAGTTCGATATAAAATACCTGAGGCATTTTCTAACAGTCTATCTTAGGGTGATGTAGTTTTACGGTCGTGCTTAAATGTTGAGTGGGCATAGCGTAGCTTACAGCACAAAGCCGGCCGACGCAATCTTTAGGAGAGGCCTATTTCCCATAGTGGACGTCCTGATGATGAAGAGGGCATAGCTTGGGCATACAAAACCTTAGCATATAAACGCGTAATTCTACCTTCGATATTATACACATTCTTAACGTTGTGCTCACATGCCCGCAATGTGCAAGCATCTTTACCAAGAAGGTGGACTACGTAACTAACATGCGAGCGCACGAACATCAACAATAGCGGAGTTGATGCAGTCACTGTGGCCGAAATCGGTCTGAATCCCATCATTATCATCATTGTCCAAATACTTATCGCTATCAACAAAAAACAAATTAAAGTCGAAGGCAAAATTCTGAACTGTTTCTTTTCGAAAAGAAAAATATTGCACAGCAGCTACTTTGCAAAGGATGTGACTGACATGATCGTAATTCTTTCTTATCGAGATAGATTCATCGCGGTTGACGTTCTTTCCCTAATCGGATAGTCGTTTCCGTGTCACCGAGTGAACGAAATCAAATGATAGCGCGAGGAAATACTACGGTAAGTCGATTTAGGTTAGATTTTTCAGTTGACTGGATTCTTGGAGTTACCTAACGCGTGTAGTTGCTGTATAAATTTAACTTAATTTACTTTTGGGTAATAGAGTTACAGGAAAGAACCTGTTGGAACTGTATACTCTCTGCCTAGCCCCACATCTGGCGTGATGATAGAGATAAATTATAGGGTTACATATTGTGTTGCGTGTCTTGCAGAATAAGTAGTAGGAACACAATGTTAACAAAATATACATAGTTTTTTATCAACTAGCTCTCTCAAATTATGCCTGTTTGATAGTTTGTTAATGATCTACTAATTTTGCAGTCAATTTTAAACCAAATTCTTGATGATCTAGAAACTTGCTTTCTAGGTATACATATAGCTGGGAACTTTCTGAAAAAGGAAAACTACAAAAATGACCACGAAAACTAAAAAGCGGACTTTTACGTTCATCATAAACATACAGGTTGGTGAGAAACACAAATATTTAAGAGTGAAAAAGTATGAGTAGTTTACAATAAATTAATGTAAGTAGCAGCGGATTTTTTTTAGAAGTAGAGTTGGTAATATTTTTTCATGATGATAAGTACCTGTCTACTTCATATCCCTAAAATATTGGGTACCTAGTCACGATTTCTATAACACAACGTAATTAATTTACGATATATAACTTTTGAAAAAAAGGGAAACCGTCTACAAAAACCAAAAAAGTAAATATTTTAAGTCTGTGCTGGTTGGCGCAGTCGGTTACTTGGCACCGACTTCAAATATTTATTTTTTGCTTTTTAAAGTCGGTTTCCCTTTTTTAAAAGGTTTTTTTATTTTACAATTTTTAGTGATGAGTGAATTTATTATTATTATTTATATACCTCCTTTATATTATCCTATCTATCTCTATCTATCTATAACCTCACGCCAGATCCCTTGCGGGGTAGGCAGAGAGTACAGAGTTCCAACAGGTTCTTTCCTTACATACCTCTCTGGCTTCCTCTCATAGTTCGTCTCATACACGCTCGCCGGTTATGGAGACTCTTTATATTATCCTACTTATTTATACTGTACTCTCTGCCTACCCCGTAAGGGATCTGGCGTGATGATATAGATAGATAGATTATTTATACAAGATTGATATAAAACTCATAATAACTGAATTTTCACATTCATACTGTTTGCCGGCTAGAAAACCCCTAGTGTATCTTCAAAGCCCATTGTCCAATACCAATAAAATTTAAATTCGACCATCACGGAGCTATGCCGAACCTAATGCAAAAACAATCATCAAAATCAGTTTATAAGCAAAGAAATTACAAATTAAAAAATACAGATGAATTATGAACTTCTTCCTTTTTTGAAGTCGGTCGGTTAACATTCTTCTTAGTTCTAAGGTACGGTACCTCTAGGATTGACATAATACCCATAATATCTACGTATTCGTATTGTTTGTCGTTAAGGAGTTCCCTGGTTTATCTTCAAAGTTCAAGGTTCAATACTGAAGAAATTAAAATGGAGCCACCTTGAAACTATATTGAATCCAGCGGAAAAAGAATCACCTAAATCGGTTTATAAGCAAATAAGTTATAAAAAAACACAGACGAATTATGAACCTCCTCCTTTTTTGAAGTCGGTTAACATTCTGCTTAATTCTATGGTAGGGTACCTTTAGGATTGACGTAACACCCATATTGTCTCAATTTGCACATTCCTATTGTTTGTTAAAGAGTTCCCTGGTGTATCTTCAAAGACTAAGGTCCAATACCAATGAAATTAAAATGGGACCACTTTGGAGCTATACCGAACCCAATGCAAAAAGAATCATCCAAATCGGTCCATAACTGACAAAATATCGGTGAACAAACATAAAAAAACGAAGAAAAAAGAAAGAAAGCATACTTACAACCGAACATAGAACCCCCTCCTTTTTGAAGTCGGTTAAAAAGTAATTACTTGCACCAAACCTCACACCGCTTCCATAGCACCGTCATTAAGTAAACCCAACACATGTGCCTAACGACTTGTGAAATTAACCTATAACCTTTATTCATTAAAATTCTAAAGGATATTTTCTTTACGAGCAACGAGCGGCGGGCGTATCCTTTGAATTCGTTAAACGTTTTAATAAATTACTTTACATAAAAATACAAGTACTTGACGTCAGTTATGCCATAGACCAGTTCAAATTAATATCCGTAACGAATTGAGATCGGTAAATCCTGTAGTTATGCATAGATGGCGCTGAGAGGTAGCCTGGTAACATTCGGAACAGCCACGGAAACAACGACTAATTACTTCTTCAGTAGGATATTTTTTTTCATTTATTTCATGTATTTATGAATCGTCCATATAACCAAGACTAAGAAACTCCACGGTTAATCTTTTAAGATAATAACCACTAACACTATATATTTTTAATTTCTCACTATTAAAAAATGTAAATACTTTTTGTTTCTCTATCTATCTATCTATCTATATCATAACGCCAGATCCCTTACGGGGTAGGCAGAGAGTACAGAGTTCCAACACACCTCTCTGACTTTCTCTACTCTCATAGTTCGTCTCACACACGCTCGCCGGTTAGGGAGACTCCTGACTCACTATTAAAAAATGGTGTTAAGAAAACGAGTTACGATATTTTGCAGGGCATTGTAAGTCTATTCATTTGTACTTGTCTGTTCTTATACTAAAGCTAAGTAAACCTTTTGAGCTGGGCTAAAAGTCTGATATTTCTTAGTACAAATTGCCTGACAATTTTTCCAAGTGAGTTCTTTCTTTACATGGAGTTTTAAGCTCGAACCCGCCCCTTTTCGAGTGCCTTTAGATGTATTCTATATGTTTGTAAAGCATTGTAAACAAATTTGATGAAATATGAACGGAACCTTCCAACACAAGCTGGAAACAGTGCAATTCTAACTTCTTTCCTGTGCTCTCCGGCTCTTGGTTCTTGTAACGTTCATTAGGATAATTATAATACATTTTTCTACCACCGCGCTCCGTTCGTTTTATTTATTGAGCCGTAGTAAAATGATTGTTATTATAAGTTTTCAACAAAAATTTATATCATAAATTATCTTAAATAAGCTTTTCTTTAGAATTTGTAATATAATTATCATTTAGTAATAATTATTTTTATTATAAGTTACAATGCTCTACAAAATATTTTAACTCGTTTTAACTATGGCGTCTGTTGATAAATACATAAGTGTTAAAACTATCAACGACAAATTAAATTCATGAATCTAACTTTATATTTTTAAAATACTAGGCATGCCTTTTAAGTTCTGTCGTTTTCATATTTCCCGGCAATTTTGAATTTGGAACTATTCTATATTCGAATGTGTTTAAATTTTGAATCTTAAAACAGTTGAAAGTATTAGGATTAATGCTATTGTTTAGTCACAGCGTCGATTGGAATCTGTCAGGTTACGTACGAAAATGAATCTTTAATTCTCGAAGATCGTCATGTGACATATCGAGAGATAGAGGCTCTATTAGGCATCTCAGGGACAACCATTCAGAAAATCTTGCATGAAGCGCTTGGTGTGAGAAAGCTAGTTTGCCGTTGGATACCGCATCTGCTTTCCGACGATCAGGCGGCCCGCGTCAGATGGTGTAAGAAAACTCTGCAAAGGTTCAACCGAGGAGAGTCAAATCACGTCTACGACATCATCAGTGGTGACGAATTTTGGATCTATGCCTACGATCCTGATTCCAAACAACAATCTACAATCTGGGTCTTTCAAGACGAGCCAAAGCCGACTAAAGTTGTTCGTTCTCGAAGCACTTCAAAGAAGATGGTGGCCACGTTCGTTGGAAAAACCGGCCATGTTGCGACTATTGCACTTGAAGATCGTAGAACGGTTAACGCAGAGTGGTATACCACAGTTTGTTTGCCACAAGTCATCGCCGAACTTCGAAAATCTAACTCAAAGCGACGCATCATCCTGCACCACGACAACGCAAGCTCACACAGCGCTCGTCAAACGATTGAGTATTTGAAGCAGAAATTCTTGACCATCCTCCATACAGTCCTGACCTAAGCCCTAACGATTTCTTTGAATTTCCTAAAATTAAGAAAAGTCTTCGTGGTCAAAGGTTCCAATACAGTGAAGAAGCAGTCGACGCTTTCAAGTCAGCCATTTTGAACACCCCCACTTTAGAGTGGAATAAATGTTATAATAACTGGTTTGAGCGAATGGAAAAGTGTATTAAGCTACGTGGTGAATACTTTGAAAAACAATAAAAAGTACTATAAGGTTCTAGTTGTGTTTTTTTCTTCAAACGACAAAACTTAAAAGGCATGCCTCGTATATTAGGGGCTTGACAATTTTTAGTGGTTTTAACTGAATAGTCCCTATTACATGGGACCTAAATCTTCAGCAAAAAGTGGGCGTACATATTACACCTCCGCCACCCCCGCTTGGGTATAGGCGTGACGGTATTAATGATGAAATATTTATCTCTGGTAATATTTACTAAATTCGTCTTCCAATTACGCAAATAGCGCTTTTAGACCATCACTGCCTGCGGGGTGAATGCAGCCCGCCTTTGAATCGCGTTAACGAAAACATTGCGTTTATTAAGTGCTCTCATGCTCTTTTCAACCAATTTTTACACGTTTCTAAAGCGTGATAGTTCAGATGGTTATGTTGAAAGCTGATTCTATTTGTGCTTCCGTCTGTTTGTAAAACATTTTGTAAACAAACTTTTCATTATATTTAAATAGTTTTATAGCATTTGATACTTAGAAATATATCTAATGATGAATGATTGTAACTGGAATGTACATTTTACAATTATATTCGCCCTAGATATAATCAAAAGCGTAGCCATTAAAAGTATTGTGTTACATGACGCCAAGTTTAAAGTTTTATAATTTGTTTAGTTTATATATTTCATAATTTGTTGTGTGATTTTGAGTATTATATCAAATACCAAATCAAAAAAATAGACTTTCCATTATATTGACGGACGGCTTGGTTCAATGGCTAAGAACTTACGCCGCTCCACCCAATGAAGCGAGAAGTCGCGGCTGCGAATCCCGCACGGGATAAACCTTTGTGTGATCCACAATTATTTGTTTTGGTCTGAGTGTTTGTCTTTGTGAATGTCATGTTTATAAGTATTTATTATACCCATGGGCATAATTCCTAGTGTGGCGCTACGTGTATTTAAAAAAACAACACATTTACATGTTCGCGGTATATAATCTGCTTAAAAGGCCCAGCCACATTTTCTCATCACGAGATCTTTCACTGTGTTCTATGTTTGTACTTAACAAGAATAACAAAAAAAGGTTTTCTTATTAAAATCTAGAAATAAAGTAATGTAAAATTCAGGCGGTCGGGGTCCTAGAGGTGATTTGTAACTATTATGTTTTGCCTTCCATTAATAATAAGAAATTCCAAAGCAGTTATGGTCCTTAAACTAAACTGTATGAATATTTGATGTATTTAATACACAAGTTTCGAAAGACAGCATTAATGATTTGCTAAGTAAGTTGACGCGAAGTTTGCCTCGTTGGTCTCGTGGAGAATAATGCGCGTAACGGTAAAGAGCTGGGTCTAAATCCTAGGTGGAACAAAACCTTAATTTTTAATAGAAAAAAAAATTCAGTATCAATCTAAAACAATCACACAGTGGGTTCCACCAGGCGCGAAACAACAGCGACGACAACTCTTATGGTAAGGACTGGGATCAGCTTGCACTGGATCGGTCCACCTAGGAAGAAGGGAGGGGAGGCCTTCGTTTTGCTGTGTACAGTATAGGCTTAAAATTATTATTATTATTGTTCCGGAGTGTGGCATTGTACCCGGAATAATAGCAATAGGCTCGCCCTCTATTACATGAGACGACATTGTCGACGAAAAGTGGGTGTACATAGTTTTTTTAACAGCAATCCCGTTTTTAGGGAATATGTCGTGACAGTGTGTGGCACGAAGTGAGCTAAGGGCGCCGACAACGCGAAAATCTTTGCCGACGCATAACGTTTTATCACGCATTTGCCACACACCAAGCGGTGGTGGCAAACGTGTACTGCATACACTGAGGTACATTTCGGCAACAATGTGAGGTACCAAGTAAAAAAAAAGTAAGAGCAGTAAAGAATAGACAAACCCTCTGCTATTCCGCCGGATATTCCCAGTGAAGGCCACGTTCTGTTCCACCACCCGAACGAAACGGATTAGTAATTAAACTAAATAAACCCATGTCAATTGACAATTCGCAGCCCCCGCAGGGTTTATGAACAATATTTTTTTTGTGTTTGAAATAGTGTAATGAGTCTATTGACATTATACTAGGCACAATGACAAACTCCTTAGTGCTACTGAGTATTTAAAAAACACACCTAATACACCGCGATCAAGGATTCGAAATTTAAAGAGCTTGGGATCGTTTTGTTTGACCCGCGGCAGAAAAACCCGTTAAGGAGTCTGGCTTTTTAAAATTTTGTTGGTGGATTTGTAGAGGCAGGTTTTGGCCTCCTGCTGTGCCGCGGCACTTACCAAGTTGCCTATAAAACGCCTCTGTATGCAACTAAATGATGTTTCTCAGATCTAAAAAAAACCGATGAAAAAATGGTAACCGATTAGAAAACCGACAATATTTAACTACTTAAATCTCTAATGGTTCCTACGTCGATGTTATAACGGCGGCGTGCATCGATATGCAATTCCAGCGCGGAACGGCGGCGACTCCAGTGAGAATGCATTTGCGCCACCATACACGGAATACCAATCCCTGATATCGCCCCTTTAATCTTTGATTTGAAACTTTCAGCTTCATCTTTTTTTTTGCTGTAGATATCGTAAAGGAATACTAATGGGTACTAGCCAGAGAGGTACGTAAGGAAAGAACCTGTTAGAACTCTGTACTCTCTGCCTACCCCGCGAGGGAGCTGGCGTGATGATATAGATAGATAGATAGAATACTAATGGGTGATTTCTAATTTGAGACTGAGGCCCGTATTATAGAACGAAAATCAGTCGTAAATCTAGTTTTTTTTATGTTTTAAAAATCGTAGCCCCACACAAGGATTTATTCCTGTGTCGTGGGTGCGTTTACAAACATGAAAATTCACAAACACAAATATCCAGACCGGAACAAATAATTGTGGATCACACTAAGATTTGTACCGTACGGGAATCGAACCCGTGACTATTAGACGCAGTGGGCGGAGCGGCTTAAGCTCTAAACCACTGCGCTAAATCGTCCGTCCGTTTAAGACTAACATTTCAGTAGTAAAATCAGTAAGGGCCTAAGACTTCAGAATAATTGCTGTGTTCGTATAGGCCATGATATACGCGGTAAATAACAAATCTTACGCATAACGCATTCTTCTGCAATAGTCTGCATTATGTTACTAGGCAGTATAATTAATGATTCAATATAGAGGTGAGAATAAAAAGAATTATTATTATTTAACCTGAACCGTAATATACTCAGAGGAAGCTCTATAGCTTGGACGTTAGCGTAAAGCTAGCGAGTGATTGTTCTGTGACGTTCATGTTGATTCAGTAAAGAACATCGTCAAAAATGGCCTTAGAACCAAAGAACATATACCATAATTATTTATCTATTTTATTCTAGGCGTGGCAAATAGTGGATAATTTGCCATCCGAAACGAGTATTTCAAAGTATTGTAAGTACTTAAATCGAAGTCACCGACATGTTTAGCGCATGTCAAAGTTGTTGTCGAATTACGGTTGGAGATGTCAATCCTATCAATCGGTTATATTCAATCGATTATATTAAACCATACTCGTTTTAATTATCGCTTATATATATTTACATCATGATTTTACTAATGTATCGTTGGCTACTAAATTATAACCTCAAAATCTAATACTTTTTTGCAATAATGTAATTTCCTCGCTTGTCTGTTTAATAATAAATACATGAAGATAATTTGTAGATGATTTGAAATCATACAAGCATTTATTCATTGCTGTTGGTTGTGGGGCGAATCATGTATGGACGCAGAACAATGTCCTTTGTAGTGTGACGAGATAGCGTCATGCTAACGTAATTTTTTTCGTCCTAAGCTCTTGAATGACTAGTTAACTGTTAAGGTCTTGGGTTGAATAATTTGACGATGAGTAGTCGCCGGTTCGATCACCGCACTGGATAAATCTTCGGGTGATCCACAAATATAATGTTAGTTTCAGTCTGGGTGTTTATGTGTATGAATTTTCTCATTTTTAAACGCCCTTACGACACAGAAATCAAACAAAAACAAGATCGGTTCTCTGTTGATAAACAAATTGAAAACCGACTTTGAGATACGTACATCCGATTATACAATTTGTTTTTACTAAAAAAATAAGTATTTGTGTTATTTACGGGTACAAGAATATTTAGTTATAAAGTTAAAATAGTACTTTAACATTGTTTTACTCTCCGTACACTCTCCATAACCGGCGAGCGTGTGTGAGACGAATTATAAGAGTAGAGGAAGCCAGAGAGGTATGTAAGGAAAGAACCTGTAGGAACTCTGTACTCTCTGCCTACCCCGCAAGGGATCTGGTGTGATGATATAGATACTTTACCCAAGATCGACTAAATCGAACCGCTGTCACTAGTAGTCTTAAGAAACGCATACTTCTTTCGCTCACTGAATTTCATGTACCAATAACGATGACAAGGTGAATGCATTCTTTTTCACCTAGCTCAGACAATGTCTAATAACGTGAAATGATAAAAACAAACAAATATGGATTCCAGTGATAATTCTCTAATAAACCAATTAAAGCTGATCTGAAAGCTCCTTAGTACATCAAACATCATTACCTTTGAGGTCCAAACAAGGTTAGTTGATCCCGTAATGGCCTTTGATCGTGCTCCGGGAACCATTCCACACAGCCGATGGCTTTAATAGAGGTTTACTTAGGTTTTAACGAAACATATTAGGTAACATTGTTGAATACCCTCAGAATCAGAATCAGAAATCATTTATTGCTGGAAACATGGTTACCCAGATATTACAAGCTTAATTATAGTTTAACATGTTTCACCAAATAATTGGCATGCAATATGTAATAAATAATACAATAGCTTTTCATTCAATAATTCAGAATCAAACATACATGTCAATCACTCACTAGTAATATTTACATGGATCATAAATGTCGCAAAGAGTCAAGAAATCATGAATTAAATAAAATTAATGTATGTTTAAATGAATGAATAAAATGTTATTAATATATATTTGGTATTTGAATCTCTATGAAATGGTATGTACTAAAAAATCGGAACCTGGCTTACAGACATCAAAATTTATGCATTATTTAGACAAGTATTCATTGACAGAATAGTATGCTTTTACTACCAGAAAATCGAAAAGTTTTCTTTTAAATACATTAATTGTCTTCTGTTGATTGAATTGCTTTTGGCAAGTTATTAAATAATTTGGAGGTCATTCCAAGAATACTTTTTGCGAACAGTGCAGTTTTATGAGATTTTACTCTAATATTGTTTAGATGTCGCTTATTATTTAAGGTCTCAAATAAATTGCTGTTACTTTTCACAAACATTATTACTTCATATATCTAGATATGAAAGCAACTTTACAAGATAATAACGATTTTTATTAACATTTGTTTTTGTCTTGATTTTGTATGTGTGAATCTACGCTGTTTGCCGAAAGGCCTTTTCTGCTGCACCGGGCAAGAGAGCAAGTATGCAATAATTAAGCTCCAGCTAGAAGGCAAGGCAGCAATTGCTTAAGGGCGCTCCAGCCGGCAGGGCAACTAGCTCAAAGAAGAACTGCCTTGGCTTGGGCTGTCGCGATGGGGAAAGACGTATACTAGGTGTCTGGCCGTGGTACCGGCCAGCGGGCAAGGGATTCACAATCCCTTGCCCGCTGGCCGGTAACTCGCCGACGATGACGGGGTACATGTGCGGTATCTGTACTCGAAAGGAGGGAGGTAAATGCATGCGGAAAATGTCCTATGATCTATCTGTCTGCGCGTACGAACTTTAATGCGTCTTATACGCGCGCACAATTGAATATTTAATTAAAGAAAAAGAACTTTCTATAAATAAGTGATAATAATTAAATAATACTAAATTAGCCTACAGTTCAGTGGGATAGCCCACTGCTGGGCAAAGGCCTCACAAACCGAAGTTCCAAGTGGCTATTGACGTCTGTGGCTACGAATCCTGGCGTTGAACGCCCAAAGCGAGTTTTCCAAGTGTTTCCACCAGTTTACTAATAATTCATCATAATACAAAACAACGACAATTAAATCTGATTCACTAGCAGCGTCAAAGTGTAGCCACAGGCTAACTAGATGCGAGCTGCCCGTCGGACATACGCGAGCGAGCGGTCTCACTGACATAATTTCATTTAGTATTGCTACACCAGTATTAGGAACGTAGACTTGGAATGTGAAAGTGCCTGTGTATAAGTATGAAACACTAGTTTCTGCCCGCGACTTCGTCCGCGTTGACTTTAAACAGGAACCTTACATTATTCCGGGATAAAAGTATCCTATGTGTTAAACCAGTTAATCTATCTATCTGTGTGCCGAATTTAAGTTATACTGAATGGATATGAATCCTTGCCCTATGTAGCTATTTCTGGAGTGCCACAAGGATCTCACCTTGGACCTGCCCTATTTTCCATATTTATAAACAATATCACGCATCCAATCCTTCACTGCAAGTCACTACTTTTTGCGGACGATTTGAAATTATACAAAACACTACATTCATACAATGACATAAAATTAGTTCAAGACGATCTTGCAAGGATAGAAAAGTGGTGTCAAATTAATCAAATGGAGCTTAATATTGCCAAATGCTATCACATGAGATTCTCGAGGAGGAAAAAGCGAATTGATTCTGGGTACACGATTGGTAGTGTTGGGCTACAGAAAACTACTCTTATAAAAGACTTAGGGGTGGTGATGGATAGTGAGCTTCGTTTTACGGCACACATTGATGCAGTAGTACAGAAGAGCGCAAAAATGTTAGGATTCTTGAAAAGAAACACAAGAGGGTTCACACGCAAAGACCAAAATAATTCTGTACAACGCGTTAGTGTGTAGTCATCTGGAGTACGCATCCAGTGTTTGGAGCCCGTTTTATAGTCTGCATTCACAGAGGATCGAAAAAGTTCAACGGATTTTTACAAAACACTTAGCATTTATTTCGCCTGGCATCTGTCATCGAAGCGAATATAACACTCGGCTGTCATTTTTTGGACTTACATCTTTGCGCAATCGACGTAAGTTGAGTGACTTGGGTATGTTGCATAATTGCTTAAACAACAAACTGAATAATTCTGCCGACCTCCTAAAACTTATTCACCTAAATGTTCCCTCTAGACTTCCACGACATCCTATAGAAAAACTTTTCCACACTTGCGCTGCAAAATCTTTCCTTAGACTGAATGCCCCTTTAACCAGAATGTGCAACGAATACAACTGTTTAAATTCTAAAATAGACATTGATATTTTTTATGATTCATTACCCAACCTAAAACGTAAAGTGCTGAAACTATTATTGTCGATATGAGCTATTATATACACAACATTGTTATTTTAAATCAATTTACTTCAATACAATATTATCATTTTAATAATATCTTTCGTTGTTGTTTTGTTCTTTTTTTATATAGAAATATTTTTTTATTTAATTAAAATAATATAATTTAATTCAATATCGATATTTTATTTGTACGAAAGAATATAATGAATTATAATGATGATTTGAGTGGATTCAATTTTAATTTCAACGATTTTTTTTTTATAATTATGACGTGACACCATTGTGTTGAATTAATTCTGCATTTTTTATATTATACCTCCAACCACATATTGTTTATATTATTGTGCTCGTGAATAATGTATTGTTCTCAGATCTGCAAGCAACTAGCCAATGTTGTGTACACCTGTTATTACTCACGTATCAGGATTGTATTCTAATGAATGATTGCACTATCATGGTTTATTTATATTTATATGGTATTCAGAAGTCAACTTCGAAACATTCTGAGTGCATTTTACAGCTTTCTTGGTTAAGGGAAGTATTGAGGTTTTAAACGTTTATATGCCATTGTTAATCCGAGAATTTTTCAAACTATTTATGCTAAGCACCGCTTAGCCGATGCACAAATAACTCAAGAGGTGACTAACAGTTCCGAGCGGACTACAATACAAATAAATTCTAAGTGTAACAGCTAGATTCACGACACAATTATACCCACAAGTGCAGTGCAACACGAACCTGCTTGAACTGCAAATTGCACGTTAGGAACAAATAAAAGAAAATGCAGTTTACAGGACGGAGTAATCGAGTTCTAAATCTCTACTTACACAAGACACGGTAAGCAGGTTATATCTCTCTTTCGAGTTGTTAGTATTTTTTTTTTATTTTTTTAATAATATAGCATTATGCATCTTTTCTCATTTCTTTTTATTTGAGATTGATGAAAGACATTAAGGTCTCTAAGGATAGAACCTATTGCAACTCCGCACTGTCTGTATACCTCGATGATATAAATATATAGATATACCTTTTATCCTATTTGTAAATGATGATTCATATGAAAAGTATAATTTTATCAATTAAAATAAGACTCACCAATTTCAGAAAAAGGGTTTTTCTAAATATCACCAAGATGATTGGCTTCGTGCGATATGCATACAGCTTCGATCGTCACAGAAGACAGGAGCGAATTTAATTCTTTAGGAGTACGCATTAAGAACGACGAAACAAGTCGTTTCGTGGGTGGAATATCAACCACATAAGGACGGAACCGCTTCCTGCGCCTGTTTGTCTAATCTATCTAATCTAATCTATCTATGCATTGCGGGGTAGGCATCCTCCACCCTCAAATTTCGTCTCATACGTACTCGCTGGTAATTCTTGACTTGTCCTTCAGATAAGACACAGTATATTTGGTCTTGGTAAGATACTCTAGATCTTCCCCGGTACTTACATCCTTCCAATTTCGAATTGTGTGTCTGTTTTGTCATTCTTTATTTAGACATTTTTACTATATTCCCAAAACACCGGAGTATACACTTTCTCTTCTTTACACCGATACTATTTGTCATACCTACACGCTTGCTTACAATGCTGTTGAGAATACTATCGGTCAGCTTGAGTCCGAAAAGAATATAAGAGAATTTAAAGATATACGACCGAAAATCCCAAAACGGGCGCATACATATCTAAGTACATTTTACAAGGCCGATCCGCAGCTGGCAAGCGACGGGCGGAGGCAAATCAAATAAAATAAACACACAGCACACGAACGGTGTTGCCATACCACAGCTGAGCGACCGACGCGATTTGGGGCGAGGTTGACTGCCAGCTATAAAATATGTTTTAGAAAGACTTGAGGGAATTATTTAATGTAGTTTAAGATGCTCATATGTATATGCAGGGTGACACCGTGCTAAGCCCTTAGAGAGCAAGCATTAGCAGATTTACGTAAGCGTAATGCTATCGAGCTGATATGACCTCCTTTGCACACTACAAATAAACTAAATAAAGATGAAAGTGACAGCACGATGGTTTGACAATGTTACACTGACGTCATTCATGCTAAGCTATCAACACAAACTATTTAAAGTTGTCGAAAAAACGTGCTATCACGTTTATGTTTATCGCAGTGGTTAAGAGCTTAGGTCGCTCCACCTACTGTGTTTAATAGTCGCGGGTTCGATTCCCGCACGGGACAAATCTTTGTGTGATCCACAATTATTTGTTCCGGTCTGGGTATTTGTGTGTGAATTTTCATGTTTGTAAACGCACCCACGACACAGGAATAAATCCTAGTGTGGGGCTACGTTTTTTAAAAAGAAAAAAAAAAAAAAAGAAAAAAAAACTCGATAGCGATACACTAACGTCAATCCGTTCGTGCTAGCCGTAAGAGCAGTTGTAAGAGCAGATGTCTCTGTAGCGGCCGCCGCGGCTGTTCTTGTGATTTTTTGTGATGCATTTTCCTAGCACTTGCATACGTATGCTAAATTTCAGTCATCAATTGGACACCCAATTGATGACTGAAATTTAGCATACGTATGCAAAGTCGGTGACAATACAATAATATGGTACCATAGAGCTGGTGGAGCATCATCAGAATGATGGCGTCGGAAGGTGGCCATAGGATAGACCAAGCTGTCCGTCCATATAAACCAGTTCCACAGCCCTAGCTAAACCGCATCATAAATATATAATAAAATAAAATAAACTAAACACCGTCACGCCTATACCGCATAGGCAGAGATGTATCTCTGCCTCTGCGCTATACACACACACGGCGGTGTACACAGTGTACAGAGGTACACCCACTTTTCGCCAACGATGTTTATACATAATACATAACACACACGTAGCCAATAATTATTTATTGAACAAGCCCGGCGCTGAACTGCCTCGTCGGTGTAGTGACGAATTGTGCAGCTATCAGGAGTTTTTGGCTTCGAATCTTACATCAGAAAAAGTTTCTCTGCAGAAAAAATATCTCAGTAGCACTCCAGAATCAAATGATGCCCGGCAAAGTGCTAGAAGAATACAGGCTCGATGTTTATTATTCATAAACTACTTATAGACATTATTTTTACAAAAATAGGCCTGTACTTCGAAAATATCGAAAGTTTTGAAACCACTGCACAGATACACCTATAAAGATATACTAGCGTAAATAGATATACTAGAGTCAAGAGTATATCTTTATAGGTATGGTTAAAAGCACAGGTGAAAGTGGCATGAATGTGTAAGGGTTGGATTTTATAGACACTTTTCTGCTCAGCGCACGGCCAGACGTGGTATTTCATCATATGTGAATAACTAAATGAATAGAAAACATACCCGTGCTATCCCTTTTGGTACAAGTTATTCTCATATTTTCTGCTAAACCTAGTTTTAAAGATTAATGTTAATAACCTCAAAAATGACTTTGTATCTTTTAACAAAGGCAAACGCAAAAAGCTTTCTAGAATTTTTTATTTGATAAAAGTTTTAATCAATTTCACTTAGCTAAATGAAATCAGCAAGCAACTTTAATTAAAATTAATAACTTTTAGTTTTTTCCTGATTTATAAATTTCTAAAGGTAAGTTCTTTTTCGTGAAGACGGTGAAGAATAGGCGGAGGTCATTTGGATAGCCCACCGCCAGCCGGATTAATTACTGTCCGTATCTTATCCAGAAGTTCCGGACAAGAAAAAAGCTTGGTAGAAACCGCGGACAGACCCGATTTTTTATTCACGACTGGTCATCCTTTGAGCACTATCTCTATCTATATAATCTATAAGCAAAGAGTACAGAGCTCAGACAGGTTCTTTTCTTACAGACCTCTTTAGCTGACTCCACTCTCATAGTTCGTCTCATAGGCGCTCGCGACGAGACACACTTTAGATAAGACACAGACTATTTGGTCAAGGTAAGATTGTTTGGGACCACTATTTCATATGATCGAAAGCGTCGATGTAGCTTGCTGACTTAGTGATAGCCTAATACCCACTCATTTTTGAATTTCATTACCCATGCTATTACCTCTTCCAAAACACAGACATTTACAAATACTGACACTGACAGTTAACTTAGTGATTGCTGCAAGGTACCTTTGTGTAATGGGAGCAATTGCAGGATGAATTTGAAACAATTTAAAGTTAAACTACTGCACTCTCGGGGATAAGGTTGTACCTCCCCCAACTTTAGAAGAATGCCTGTTACAAAGTGCACTAAGTGTCTCTCTAACCCTACGTTCGCACGAGCAATTTTTCAACACGCGTTGATCAAGCGCTGGAATCAAACAAACGACTATCAGTACATTTTTAAGCTTATAGCGCTTTCATACAACGCGTTGAGAAAGTATCCGTGCGAACGAGGGGTAAGTCAAAAGAAAATAGTTCCTGCTGTTAATTTTGGAAGAACACTGTCATGACTGTATTCTCCAAGGGGAGTGGCAGGGGTGTACGGTGTACACCCACATATAGCCGCCGATGTTTAATGCCAATGTGAAAGGGGGTGACCCTATCGCCACATACCGAGCACAGTTTCAGACACGCGACTGCGACTGAGATATTTTCAATAGAAAAAGCACACTTCGTCCGAACTAGGTTTCAAACTCAGGCCCTTGCGATCGCCACCCGTATTATATACCAGAAACTAAGGAAGCAGTTGTAAAAAAACATTTAAAGAAAACCTCAGTTGACGTATTTCCTTGGCATAAGCATCATTTTCTTGCGGCCGGAAATAGGTAAAGGTTTTCTTCAAATTGACACGTCGCGTGAGGAGAGCTCTGCGCTTCCGGTATGATATCAATCTATTTCGCGTCGGTATCCAGCCTAATAGATTTTCAATACGGTCCCTATTACTCGCTCCATAATCTGGTATGGATTTACTATGGGATCTTCTTTAGCTCAAGCCTTTTTACTCGCTACTACTTTTTACCCTGGTTTGTAAGAACTTAAATAAAAGAGAAAGACATTTTTTCACAAAATCAACAATGTATCGACATAGTAGGTACCTAAAAATCAGTAGACACTGATTTCAAAGCAGCACTTAAGGCTTTTAACACGCTTTTTACCATTAAGATTGCTTAGAGCAGTGCTTGGCTATTAATATTCGGGTTATACCCAGACTGGAAATAAAACTATTTTACGGATTTTATCGCGGTTTATTTTTGATTTTTAGTTCCCGACGTTTTGAGTGCTTTGCAGCACCCATGGTCACGGGAGGGATTGAGGTGTTAGACGTCCAAAAGGCATAGTTGTTCCGGGGTACCCTCAAACTTCTTAATTATTTTTGTTGGTCCGATCTACGTAGAATGAGCTCACGGTGTCAAAAAGACCGGTGTATGTGTTCTTTAACCCGTGTTTTTACACGGGTTAAAGAACACATAGCTGACCTAAAACACCGTCGCTCAAAAAAGTCTGAAGTCTTGACCGCACCCGCCATAACATCAGATTTGATAGACCACAAATCCTCGTAAAAGAACACCGATTCCTACCAAGGATGGTTCGCGAGGCTATTGAAATTAAAAAACATCCTAATTTCAATAGAGAAGATGGCTGGGTACTTCCATCGACTTGGGATCCGATAATTAATATAATCAAATCCAAAACCAAGCATAACACTGCAAGACCTCAAGACACCGTGAGCTCATTCTGCGTAGATCGGACCAACCACAACAAAAATAATTAAGAAGTTTGAGGGTACCCCGGAACAACTATGCCTTTTGGACGTCTAACACCTCAGTCCCTCCCGTGACCATGGGTGCTGCAAAGCACTCGAAACGTTGGGAACTAAAAATCAAAAATAAACCGCGATAAAATCCGTAAAATAGTTTAATTTCTTGTGTAATATTCGCGTAAATCTAAGAACTCATTATGATACACTCATTATATACTCAGAATTTCAAAATTTTATTCCCATCATTTCCATGACACATTTTTGAAACCCACGACTTCCAAGAAATAAAGTTGCACCTACCTAATTGGATTCTTTGTTCCAGGTATATATAATCGTCAACAACTTCGAGCGTAGGGTCTCCAACCTTTATATAAGTTGGTACTACATGGACGTTGGGCATGATCTTTGTCTTGTCCATGTTCATTTTAAGACCTACTTGAGAGTTGAGAGACTCTACTGAAGTCGTCAAGCATAGTACTGAGGTCTTCCGGGGTATCAAGCATGAGCACGATATCATCGGCAAATTAAAGGTGAGAGATGTACTCGCCGTTAATGTTGATACCCAGTCCTCTCCAGTCCAGAAGCTTGAAGACGTCTTCCAGCGCGGCGGAGAACAGTTTCGGGGATATAACGTCTCACTGTCTCACGCCATGCTGCAGTTGAATAGCTTTTGAGCTCTGGTCCTAAAGGCAGACTGACAATAGTAGCGTTGCAAACACTTCAGCACCTCAATATACCGGTAGACTACTTGGCGCCGCTGGAGAGACTGTAGTACAGCCCAAGTCTCGATCGAATCGAAGGCCTCCTCATAATCCACAAACGCTAAGCATAGTGGCAGGTTGTACTCTTCAGTCTTCTGTATGACCTGTCGCAGCGTATGAATGTGATCTATGGTGCTATAGCTTCGCTCTAACACGCACTAACTCATTGGTCTATGGTGTTATGTACCTAATTATGGAGAGAGCACCACTACTGGTTAAGAGTACCATATGCAAGTAACATTAAGTATAGGTATCACCTTACATGAATTACAAGGATATCACATACCTACATAATATTATAGAAGGGAAACAGCTCAGTCGGCAGACACAAAACATTTAGTTAAAGTAACCTGCCAGTATACTGACCTCATGACTTAAGGATATTGTTCTCACTAGGTAGGTACTATTTTTATCTAAAGGTCACAAGTTGCTCTTTAACGGGATGATCCGTCTAATTTCAGTAGATATTTGTTATCTATACTTAAACTTATCACCTACACTTACCGATCGATAATTGTGAACTTAGATTGTCAACATAAGAGAAGGTAATCTAAGTAATAAAACAGTGCTATTTTTTCTGCAATGGTTATTATATTTATTTCAACAGTACACATTTGTTTTAGATAACAACATATATATATAAAACAAGACCTGAAAGTAGTTTATTCTAAATCAGCAACTGAATCGGTTCCTACTATTTTAAAAGTATGATTTTTTTTAATTACGAGTATCAATAATTGATGTCATTCGTTCAGTCCTCTGTATTAAACAAAATTTATTCGAGATTCAAAACAATACAGCGATAATAAATGCATATCCAATAGGTAATATACCTCAATATTCACAGGAAACTACAGGTTTCATAGTTCATTTGGGTATAACTGTGCTTAAAAAATTGTAGAATACTCCTTAAAATTTGAACTTTTAATTTTCATATTGAATTCGTAAAGCAATATATATCTTCGAAAAGAATAATACGAGATTATGTAATAATATTAACGAGCAAAAATAGAATTGAAATGACACTAAGTTATACATAACCAATCTAAACTTTAAATCATGAATTTATACATCGGGCCCCATGGGACATTACTAGTTCGCAAACATGAACAACAATGTTTGCGAAAATAACGACGTTCGCCGGCTGGCAATGCTCCGCGATGGCACCTAGGGAATACGTTCTCGTGTTTTTAGCGTATAGCAGTTTCCAACAGCCCTCCAATTAAGCCAATCTGATTACTGTCGGTTTTTTCACGAACACAAAGGGGAGCTTCTGCAGTGTGACCGTGCTACTATAATACGTCTTTACTTGATCATCTCTGTTGGAACTCTGTTCTCGCCTACCCCGCAAGGGATCAGGCGTGGTAAAATACATAGTTTTTAGTATACTGTTATTGTTACATTGATTCGATTGGACGTAGAATCGCAAAACGGTATTGATTTAGCAGTCAGACAGACAACAGTGCCACCTATATTACTTGATAACGTAGCTTTCTAATGGAATGAAGGAATCATTAACATCGGTTCAGTAGTTACAAAGTTCATCGATTATAAACAAATAAGTGTTTCATATTTATGATATTAGTATAGAAGTATACATTTGACAATACCTATCCCACACACTGGAATTCTAACAGAATATTCTTCTAAATATCTTCAACAATGACAAATTCAATAATAACTATAAACAAACCAAAGCGAAACCGCGGCGAGGTCGTAAATACCACAAAATGCATTGTAACGGTTACTGAAATCAAGTTTTCAGAATTTATTGTTTTGCTTAAGTTTGTTCGATAGTTATAAACTTGTACATACGAGTATTAATTTGTCCCGAACGGCCCTAATTTTTGGGGATAAAGGTATTCAAACTTCGACCGTCTGACGTTTGGGGAATTGTTTTACTATATATGTATACAGTCTCGTTGGTCAGTGGATTACGAGGTCCTAGTTTCAAATCTTAGTTCAGACAAAGCGCACTTTTCGTATTGAAAATTTGTCAATATCAATCTGAAGGGCTACAATTGTGCCTTATGTAATGGCAATAAGCGACGCTTGCACAGCAGGGGATAATAGCACCTTTTAAGTTGAGACGGCGATGTGTGGGTATGCAGAGTACACTTCTGCTATCACCACTTGGGAAATATAGGTGTAAACATGTTCATTATTATTGCAATTACTGGTATATGACTTAAGCGCATCACGTGACTCGCTGCTGTGCTGCTCTTACAAATCGAGGTGAGAGTGATTAGGTCATATTTAACGCGGCCCAAGTGCGGACTGGTGGAGGTCAGATTGCATACGTACCAGAAATAAATAGCACGCTTTTTAAGCGTTTTAATTGTTCTTTAAGGCACAATTTCAAACGTGTCTTCATTTGTAGAGTAAGTAAAATAGTATAAGTTGTACGATGCTTCCATCGACTTTTTATTAAACGTTGCCCCCAATCCCCCACGCTAGAAATTATTCCAGTTTCATGGGTGCATTTACAAACATTAATTTCACATACACAAAACCCAAATATTTGTGGGTCATACCAATATTTGTTCCGTGCGGGGATCGAACCCGCGGCTATTCGGTCCAGGCCGTTATCTGTAGAGTAAGTTGCTTCCATCGAAAATAATAACAGCGCTCGCGCGTGTACAGTATCCATTCCACACATTTCACTTTGTTGAAGTTCAAATGAATTCAGGTTGCAATGACCGTCTGGCGCAGTCCACTGGCTGTGTTCACGTTGTCAGCGTGCTACGTTCTATCGCTGTGTATGTACGTATGTATGGAGAAGCTGGTTTGTTGCGTGTCCGTTTTTGATTATACCTCCCCTCCGTCTATGTATATTTTTAGTTAAAAAAACAATAGCAGGATAAATCAATTTTTTAAGCTTAAATATATTTGCCACTAGCTGTTGCACGCGGTTATTTTGTAATAAGACTATTTTTATCAAATAATCTACAGTACTCACAGAAATAACGTAGCTTTCTGACAATGAAAGAATTTTGAGAATCGGAGCTGTAGAGATTATCTCTTACAAACACGTACATAACTACATATTATCTTTGTAATATTTATTATTTACTTGTTATAATACATTATCATGTATTTTTTAATCCCATAGAAAAAAAGCGTTTTCAGTTTTTCCCAATTTTCAAATATTTTAGGCAAGTTATCCATTTTTTTTCCCTAAAACCCCTATGTACACCGTACATTTCTGCCGCTCTCGCTTGGAGAATATAGGAGTATACAAACGTACCCGAGGTACTAGTATCATCTATGCGTGTAATGGTTTTAGACTAAGGCTTGTCTAGACTGAGCAATGCTAGCAAAAATTGCGCCAAAAGCGGCTTCAGTTATGCACTATGTGTGCGTGATGCCAATGTTCCATTTGTTCTAAAGCTGTAAATGTGTGCGTGCGCGCGCGTGTGCCTACTACAATTGATCTACCATATAGGTAGATACATTTTATGCCATGTGCACAAGTACCCAAGGTACTGGTACTAATGCTCAAATCAAATCAAATCAGTTTATTTGCGAAAATGGGTTACAGTGGCTGTTAAAATAACATTGATCGTACGCCATATTATGCCTTCATGCATGCAAATATCATAAAGAATAATCCAAGAACTTAAAGTACCTACAATTACGAAAACATAATAATTGTATCGGACATTTATAAATTATTTAATTAAAAGTTAAATATATAATAAAATATGTTAAATTAAATTAATTCCAAGTGTCTGTTTTAATGAAATCAATTATATTAATGTTAATTATAGTAATGTTGTGACAATTAATATAATATCAGGTCTCATAAGTTAAAAGACAAATCGTCATTTAATCTAATTTTAAAAAATAGATATTTTTCGTGCTTCAGCAAGAAGGATAAAAGGAATACGAAGAATTCCAAGTTTTTATTGCGTTGAGAATTTAATATTCTATCTTAACAACCATTCGCATTGTAATTGGCTTACTTTAATAATATTATTTGAAGATAAAAATACTCGCTTAAAGACGAACAATTTTATTTTAAAAATACTAAGCTTTTCTATGATGTTGACCGTTAAGGGAGCCAATACCAAGTGTAGAATCAGGTCATGCTTACCACAAAAATGTATTGTCATCAGAACTGAACCAACATGTCAAATTTCAACTCCGTAGGATACGATGAAGTGGGTTTAATTCAGCTCACCAGATTTGACCTACACAAACGAACAAACAAAAAAATGCAGGCGAAATAGAAGCTGGTAAGACGGGAATAGTATGGTTCTTTATTCGCGAAGACCAATTAAACATTTAACACGGCGCGTTACGATAACTTCATGAAATGGTCGTTTAATAGTCCTCCACTGTCATAGTGAATACCATAACTCGATCATTTCACTATTTTATTATATTCAAATTTCAGTGATAGAGACCGAGTCTGACGGACAGTCAAAGAGAGATAGAGATATTTGTTAAAAAGAGAAGCATTAACAACTGCTAACTTGAACACATAAATCCTCATTCGATTTAGGACGTTTAATACGCAATGCGTATTAAAAAGCGCTGCAATGAGTGAAATGTCATTTCATGACAGTCGCAAAGTTGCCGTTTCCTATGATATTTACCCAATTTTTTTATAATTAGTAACCCTACGAACCTGACCTGTACAACCCCTTAAAATATCTCCTTGAAAGTAGAAAAACTTTTGTTTGTCCTATATAAGAGATATCAAGACACCGTGAGCTCATTCTGCGTAGATCGGACCAACAACAACAAAAATAATGAAGAAGTTTGAGGGTACCCCGGACCAACTATGCCTTTTGGACGTCTAACACCTCAGTCCCTCCCGTGACTATGGGTGCTGCAAAGCACTCGAAACGTCGGGAACTAAAAATAAAAAATAAACCGCGATAAAATCCGTAAAATAGTTTTATTTCATATCAAAGTTTATTTGGTAACTTTTAAATTAGTTTTAAGTTACAAAATAATACAAATTTCTTTACGCGAATCTCCTATAATTTCGTAAAAATTTTAAAAAATGTTTGGTAATTATACTAAAGTAGGTATTTAGCAAATTTCTAATATTTGCGAGAGTGTAAGAACTCACTATAATGCCTTGTTGGTCTAGTGTTGGTCTAGTGTCGTAAAATGCGCGTAGTGATCAATAACATCCTTGGTTCGAATCCTAGGTCGGAAAAGTGTAGGTTTTCTTTTGAAAAATTCCCAGTAGGTATCAGTCCGAAGTCTAGATTTGTACTCTATATTATAGCAATAGTTTCATCCCCTACATTGGCACCTAACATCATCAGCGAAAAAAAGGTGTACCTGGTACACCTTTATGATCCGCACTTGGGGAATATAGGCATGACAGTGTCAACAAAATTACTTTTTTTTATAATTTTACTACTATTCTTAATGTTCCCAGAATACCTTACTTAACATATTTAGGTACTAAACGTCTATACGGCATTAGTTCTGTACGGCATATGTATTATTTTAATGAGGCTTGCTACTTATAAGTTATAGAAACTTATACGTGGCAAGCCTCATTAAAATAATACATATCACGCTCTACGGGTATTAAGTAATTGCTACAAGCTACGGGCTACAAGCGTAACCGCTACGCCAGGTAACTTCCACGTGACTACGTGGTTTAATGGGACGCGTTACAATTATGTAACACTTGCGACCGCCCGCGACTTCGTCTACGTTTTTATGTTGTTATGTTTGTTAAAGGATATGTGTTATTTTGATGTATAGGATATATCAGTGTAAAGTTTCATCAAAATCCGTATTTGCGTTAAAGAGTAACAATCATCCACCCTCACAAACTTTCGCGTTTATAATATCAGTAGGACTATCTTGTTCTTTTAATTTATTAAGATGGTGTTAAGTCTAACAGTTGTGTATTATCTATTTACGTCTTTGTAGCATCACGGCAGATCCGCGAGTGTTGAGTTCCATAGGTTCTCTCCTTAGAGACATCTTTCGCTTTATCTGTTGGTTTCATACAAGCTCATCGGTAACAGAGGCTTTTGACTTACCCATGACGAAGTTGCCCGTCGGTTACGTAGTCTTTAGTTGATCACGGTCTATTTTCCATAAAAAGACGAACATTATTACCTGACCTAGGATTTCAATTCAGCACATCGTGATCGCTATAATGCCAAATGGTGCGGATTCAACCAGCCGCATTGCTACTACACAAATAAGCGGGTATTTTCGTTTACAGTTATAAAAACCCAAAGTACTAGCTATTGGCCGTGATTTTCTCAGGGTTATTTTTTAAGTCAGGAAGTAGCCTCTGTCCTTCCGTAGAATGCAATTTATCTTCTCGCTTAATTTAACCAAAATCTCTTTATCGGTTTAGGTGTAAAAATGTAACAGACGAACAGAGTTACTTTCACATTTACTACATTGTTAGTATGGATTCCAAATTGGAAGTACAGGAAAGTAATTTAACTTCAAACAACTTTGAAGGTGAGTATACCCTTTGATAAGGATAGCTTTATTATCAGTTGCTTTTGCTTGTCAGTTTAATGAGGGCTGGTTGTGTAGAGCACTAGTTGAAATGTGCCTTATCTGTGGTAGTTAAAGTTCAATTTACCTGAAATAATGTATAGGTTAGGGTTATAAGATTAATATAATGTAGCTCGTATAGTACCTATTTGAGTTTTTCTAGTGGAGAATAATGCGCTTAAAGATCACGAGGTTTTGCTTTCGATCAAAATCAAGTTAGATAAAAAAGTGATTTTACAATGGAATTTTTTTCAGTATCAGCTCGGAGTCTGGCATTGTGTCTAGTGCAATGACAATATGCTCGCCCCCCTATTAGATGGGACTAAACATCGTCGGCGTACGTGGATATACACAGTCCGTCACCCACTTAGGGAATATAGGCATAACGATGTTTGTTTTGTTTATAAATAAATAATTTTTGGATTATCACATAATAATGTATAGTGGTCTCATATCAAGTGTGGCTTAAGCAGCTATAATAAAATAGCTGGAGCGATAAATGAAAATAATAGCATTATATTTTAGCTGTCTATCCAGGTCAAATTTTGTAAACTATTTTTATGCACTTGCTAATATCCAAATCAGCTAAAATTTGGCATACGTAAGTTCGATAACAATTCAATAATATGGTACCGTGGAGTTGATCATGCAATGCAACCGGAAGGTGGCTATAGGAACATGTCATTTGCATAACATAACGTCCTCGCGTTTAGGCTCATTGGATTTGTCTTAACAAGTTTCTAGGAACTCATGATGAGGGTAGAGTTGGCCATAGGAACTTCCCAAATAAGCAAGTTATTATCATCGTGTTTTCACTAGAAAAGCTTATTTTTTATTATTATCAGCGGATAGATGTCCACTGAAGGCCAAAGGCCACCCCCCAAAAATTGCCACAACGACAGGATATTGTACCTGTCCAGCTCAAGCTTGTTTTTAAATACATCGTTTCAAATAATAATAATTTCTTATCAAGTGTGATTTTAGCAGCAATTGTGAAATAGCAGGTGGACAAATGGAAAAAAAATTGCATATGATTCCTCACAAGTTTCTTGTAAAATGTTCAGTGTCTATTAGTCCAAGGTTAAGGTCAAGGGCGCGACCTTGAGCGCACGGTTCCCTGCGATAGCACTGATACTTCAAACCCTTGATATTTGAGAGCCTGCTCGTACTGTTTTGCTGATTTCACTCTTTTTGAAGAATGCCTTTTTCGTGTTCTTGCTTAGATTGGATTGAGAATTTGGACATTTAATCCATAAAAATTTTTCTTGAAGAAAAGTTAACGATGAGTTAAACTAGCCTTTAAATCGCTAATTGTTAGTACTTATATATCATTAAATATTATAAAACAAAGTCCCCTCGCCGTGTCTGTCTGTCTGTAAACGAGATAAACTTAATGACTACCGAACGGATTTTCATACGGTTTTCACCAATGGACGGAGTGATTCAAGAAGAAGGTTTATGTGTATATTTCACCTTTGCGTAGCCGGAGCGGGGCGCTAGTGTACAATAAAATATAATTAAATAAACAAACATCGTTACGTCTTTTTCCTCTTTCGGTAAACAAAGAGCATAAAGTGCCGATAAGGAGGGCTTTGTTAACGGTTCTGAAAAGGTTGCTTCATTGCTCAGTAATTGTACTCGTTATCAAGTCTATTAAGTATTGGGATCTAAGCAAAAAGTGATTTTGCTCAATACACCTCTACCATCCCCACTTGGAGAAAAGAGTTATAACGGTGCGAAATAAAGTAAAATTTTCGATATTGTGCGATATCTACCAATTTTTGCAAGACTATACTTTTTAAAAGAAGAAAATAAATAAAGTAGATTGTTTACCTATATTTATCTTGCATACCAAAACATAATCCCATTTTGGTGTAGTAATTTAAAAAGGTGCGTAATATTTTTAAAACGCTCACACTGAAATTCTCGTGAGTCTCGTCCCACGTAGATAGCGAATGGCGGCATCAGATTGAGTATCGAAAAGGTCAATATTGTAACTTTTTATATGTCCACTAAATTCAGCGACATTTTATTGGGGATCGAAGAGATTTGGAGTTTGTAAATAGGTGAGGTGCGCACTGCGTTTGGAAATGGCGTTCCGTATATTTTTTCACGCTTCAGCCTGTATTTATGTATATACATATTTACACTTGGTCCGACAAATCGAACGATGAGTACTCTTGTTTTCCCGTAGTCCAATGGGTTGCGCTATAAAAATTCGTGATTTTTTCGTTGTCCGATGTATCAGACCACGTGTTTCGGTTGATCGGACTAACCATTTGGAACACGCGGACACAGGATTTTTTTAAGGGCCCGTTTCTAGTACATCATCTGTTAAATGTTACGATATTCTCTTAAACATTTTGTCGGTAACCTCCGCACGACATAACTGTTTGTTTGACACACAATCATTCTTTTGGTTCTAGGTATTTGTGAATATCCAATTCATATTTTTAAACATACTTAGGAATAATTCCTAGTGATTCATCTTTATATATACTATATGACTTTCCGGTGTGCGTTTGTTCGTAACATTTCTCTTCCTAAACGTCTTACCAATTTTGATGATTTTTGTTTGTATTTATGGGATCACCGGTTCATAGCTAGTTGGACCAGACTATAAGTGGATTTTCACAAGGGTGGGCGGTAGCTGGCGGGTCACCGATGGTTGCTTACGCGTTTTCGTAACCCACCACAGCTACAGCGACAAGTTGGAGCACTGTGGGGGTTTAGCAGGTAGGTGTCTCGGCATAATCCCTCGCTTCCCCCTAGCGAGCAGGTATCCTATGTGGGGATTTCCTCCAACCCAAAAAAAAGGGTCGGTAGAGTATTTGTCGACTGGGTACGAAGTAGGGATTGCAACCCGGTATCAATTTCAATCTGGCTGGATTCAAACGGATTTCCATTGACCCGACCGGATCTGGTCGGATTGGTGACATCAAGACGATAATTGAGTGTAATACATTTTTATTAAAAAACGTTAATTTCTTATCAAATCGCCTTTATTTACGCTGTTGAATTAAAATTTTAGCTTTATATTAGCAATCATTATTTTTTAATAAAAGGCGGTTTCGATCAGTGTATATTAGTTTAGGTACGGTCACGATAAGCAGGTAATTTAGGTAGGTTATGCAGTACTCGTTCTTAAAATAAGAATGACAGTTATCATGAATATGTTTAATCCATGACACGATTATCACAATAAAGAATGTAAAACGCATTTCTCAAAAAATGGGATCTGTATATATTACCAGATCCGGTCATCGCATCTGGCAAATTGGTACCGGATCCAGTAGACATTTAATCATGCCGGAATGCCGGATCACCGGATCTCGTTTTCTGGATTGCAATCGTGCGTACTAGGGAGTACGAAGCCGCGGGAAATACTTGGAATTATATGAATCAAAAAATAGCATATTTAGATTTACGCGAATATGAAACATGATGTAAATTAACATGACGTGGCTTAAAGAAAAAAGCTTCTTGCAATAGACTTTGTCTTTTTACATTATCTTAAATGTTTTATTCTTTGAGAGAAGCAATTTTTTATGACTTGGACAGCATTATCATATTGACGTTGGTTTGATTCAATCGGAGTTTTAAACATTTTTGCGTACTAATTGATATAAAAAAGTCGGGATAGACTTGAATTAATTAATTGATAAAGATCAATTAAAAGTGCTTAATGCTTATAAAAACTTTTTGAAATTGCTTCGCTTTAGAATATTTATTGTGAAATTTATTGCGTACTGGCAATCTACAGTGATAGCTTAAAGGTTATACGATTCAAACGGTTTCATATTTACGAAGTCCAGGGTTCATATTCCGACTTGCACCTTTGGGTTTTAGGAAACTTACTCGTAACAGGAAACCTTTAAGAGATTCTAAGAATTTCAAAAGACAAGTTAAATGGTGTGTCCGAAGAAAAGAAAACAGACTCACTTATTCCCTGATACTGTTAAACTAAAATAAATACATTGGCGAAATGTGGGTGTACTATGTACACCTTTGCCCCTCCCTGCGGGCGTAAGAGGTATATAATGTTAAGTAGATTGAAAAACCTGGTCTACACTAGGTCCATTATTAACTTTTTTCAAACGCGACACGTTACGATATCTTTTTGATATGACCGTGTATGTAATGGTATTCTGTATGCCACTGGAGTACCGTTAAATGACCTGTTACATCCCCATTTCCCGCGGCTATATTGTTGAATTGCATTTCCCACATTCATTCCAATTCTCTTAATGCCAATCAGCAATATATGCCTTTATTAACGCCGGGTTTTCAACAAATGTCAGTCATTTGGTAATTAGTCTAATGGCTGCCCAACTACGGACCTGGTTTGTGCCTGCCGGTTGTTCCAGCAGTTAACACTTAGCTACCAAAGTAGTCTAAATTTGGAAAAGACCTTCAGGAGGTCTCGCACTTGAGCGACAAGGTACCGCGTTACCAGTGTACTTTATATGTGATTATTGAACTCAAACTCAAACAATTTTATTAATTTATTTTGTATAAGCCCTGCGGGGGCGCTTACAGATAGTCAATTCACATTTTCTTTTAATCTTTTTTTTTTGTCTACCACCGGGTCGAAACGCGGCCTCTACTGCGAAGATCTGGCGATGAAACGCAGGCGGGCTTGTCTTTTTTATGTAATTCTCTTTCTCTTTTTTCCTTTCTATTCTTTTTAATCATATTGTGTGGATACAATGTTTACGTTACAATTAAATAGTTTACCATCTAGCTCCATTGTGATGCCGTACGACCGAGATATGAAACTAACGGTGTTTTTATAAAGAGTGTCTAAAGGATTCCAGATGGATTAGTCCACAAAAAGCAGCCCCTTTTACGAGTATGACTATTGGAACAGCCATCACATTGTGGAACAGTAATTAAAAGAAACTTGTTGTATTATTTCATAACAAAAAAGTGCCCAGGACCTAATAGAACATTTCACGAAATTATCGTAACACGCGGTGTTACGTATTTAATTGATCATATCGAATAAAGGCCTCCCCGCGTTCTGAAGTAGGTATGTAAGTGCAGTCACTTTAACACATTACGTGTGATAAATGGATTATGAAACGTAACCCAATGGAACAGAGTTGCGGTTTCGTTGGCTTATTCTGTATCTAAGTACAAAATTTACGAGTGTAGATAGGAGTGTAGATTATACGTAACTTGCTGAATAATGCAAAGGATTCTTAAAACAACATTGTGTTATCATTTCATAATTGAAACGGGAGACATGACATTATCTGTATGTGACATCTCTTTCGTTTTAAGTGGAAATAAAAGAGATATAGGAGTTTAGAAAGAAAGAAAAATAATATAGTTTATAGATACTCCTATATTTATACGTAATGATATCTATAGCGTTCATTTTCGTAGTTTTTATTTTTGTTTGTCCCGCTACGGGGACAAATCAAGAGGACATATTGGAATAATTTCTATATTTTTGGGTGGAAGATCAGTCTTGAAATTTTGCCGTCTCATCTTCACACACTGTTTAACGGGTTCTCGGAATTGACATAATACCACCAGCGATTTAATTTTTTATAATAAAATGTGGACTTTCGGAATATATTACTAGCCGATTGTTATAATGGCATAACGCAAAAATATGATCATTTGAATAAGCACTAATTTCAAAATAATAAAGCTTAATTTCATCTGTTCTCACCATTTTTAATTGTGTCCGTTTTATTCCGGTAGCTATTATGTAGTGTAAGATATTTTCTCACATTATATTACATGAAAACTGCTCCCACAAATAGCTTGTGTCTATTAAAAAGTCGAGATAGAACGCGAAACGAATTAGATTTCGTTTAAGATAAGTTGGTACCCACGCGTTTGCATTTTTATACGTTTAATTTACCTTAAAGGTGTTACGGGTTCGTAAATTTACTCAGAAATACAGAGTTACACATACTTATTGTAAGTAGGTGTCTACATTACGTTGTTATTAAAATAAGTCGCATTTTATTTTAAATCATGAACACGTTTCTTTTTTATACTAACAAAATTATTATATGTTTACGGTAAAGATACTGAACTAGTAAAATCAGTAGTAGCAATAATACTGAATTAGTATCGCTCCCATGAGTCCAAAACTCATTTTTACTAGCTGGCTTGATCATTTTGAAAATTTTCTATGTAAAATTTATACAGTTTTCCTAGAGAATATGCGAGGAAAAAAGCTTTATTGTGATTGGCCGAGTGCTGTAGATTTCAAAACGAAAACCGAGCTAATTACAATAAAAACTCGCAGTAGCGGAATATAAAGTGTATTAGAGGTTTTTTCTTGTTTAAAAAACCTAGCCCCAATAGATTTTATCCTGGTGCTTTAACAAATATAAAATTCACATAGCCAGAGAGGTCTGTTAGGAAAGAACTTGTTGTAACTCTGTATTCTCTGTCTATCTCATAAGGAATCTGGCGTGATGATATAAATAGATAGAAATTCACATATACATAAATACTCAGATTGAGACAAATATATTATCCCGTGCGTGTATCAAACCCGCTTTTTTAATGAGCGGAGCGGGTGTAGACCCTATACCACTAGCCCAAGCTGTAACCAAATTCTTTAGTAGCTAAACTTCAGTGAAACCGATATAGAGCTTTAATTATAATACATTAATATGTCGATTCTTCAAAATTAAAAAGACACAAGACACTTTAACCTATAGTACTCAACGTGAGTGTATAATTTAAATATATGGATTTCTTTTTTATTCTAAAACAGTACCCTAAAATATGTCGTCGTGAAACGCCGAGTGACTCGTATGAATAAAATAAGGGCAGGAATATTGAAGGACAAAGCGGGAATGTTTTACTTTTTATAAGAATATCTGCATACGACGGTGGAGCAAGCGAGAATTGTTCGAGCATTCCCGTCGTATGTGCTACGTTTTTTTAAATCTCTTTTGATATTCCTTTCCCTCGGCTGAGTGTTTTGCTGCTATATTTCATGGTTCACTTTTATTTGGATTTTTTTATGTCGAATATGAGATATGGTAAGTCAAGTTTTGTTTCACGGGCGTGTGGAAAAATACCAAATGTGTAATTGTATATTCAACTTGGTTAAATGTTAAACCACGTTTTTACACAACATAGTTTTTCCAATGGTTACAAAGCAGGGCCATTACACGCTGTAACTAAACGCGGCGCGTTACGTTATCATATATACACGAAGTTATCGTGAAATGATCGCGTTTTCGTATTCTGTATGCCACTGAGAGTACCATTAAATGATTTCTCAAAGTGATCGTAACGCTGAGTCTCTGTTTAATAAGTCATAGCAAATAAGAGCTCTGGATATACACTAGGATTTATTCCTGTGTCATGGGTGGGTCGTTACAAACATGAAAATTCACATACAAAAATACCCAAACAGAAACAAATAATTGTGGATCACACAAAGATTTGTCCCGTGCGGGAATCGAACCCGCGACTCTTAGACACGGTGGGCGGCGCGGCTTAAGCTCTTAACCACTATATAATTAATAATATTTCATGTCAACACCTGACGCTTCTGCACAATAAAATGAATTTAACAAATTCTTCATAAATAAAATATTTTGTTCTTTTTCGTTCGGCTTACAATTATTTCAAAAAGAAACGGGATATTACATTTTTATTGTAACCGAGCCTAAACTTTTTATTCTAGAGGGTTTCACATGGTTCTCCACGAGATATGGAAAAGTTGGTACTATTTATTACCGTCCTTATTAGTCAATTCTAAAAAGACTCGTAAATGAAATCCGAGCGTTACTTGCGAGATCTTGGTTTCCACCAAGATTTCCGTCTCGTTATCTCGCTGGAATCTCCACTTTATTTCGAGGTAAGTCTCGGCGGGGCGAGTCAATCTAGCCTCTAGAATGTCGATATACAATTTATAAATCGACGCCTTTTATTTAAAACTTCTAAAATATGCGCTTGGAAATTAAACTTTATTACTTGAAAATTATAAGTTACAATTACGGCCGTTATTGACCAAAGGTGTACGTGTACACAATAATTTCACACGATTTTTGCCGAGTTATTGATTCATCTCTATAAGACGGGCTGTAGCAATATGACTTTCGGTAGTCCCACATACTATAAGTCTTCTTCACAGTATTGTGGTATGGTTACCATCTACACTATCTATCTACTCAGTACACCTCTGCCACCCCCTCTGGGGAATATAGGCATGACGGTGTGTGTTACTATCTTTTGAACATTTTCGCCCGTGAAAGCCAGGTATTAACTTTTGTTATACTGTCACTGGACCAAGTAGCCTTCTCACGCGAGATAAACTCTTTGTGTGATGTTGTGACGTCTGTGTCTCGGTCTGCTGTTGAGATTCTGGACCGCTATTGAGATATTTTTGTTAGAAAATTTCTATTAATATTTTTTCTACTCACGATTCTAACCTAACCACTCTTTAGCGTAAGCAGCACTTCTTAGCCCGCCCCGCCCACTGTGTCTGATAGTCGCGGGTTCGATTCCCGCACGGGAAAAATCTTTGTGTGATCCACAATGATTTGTTCCGGTCTGGGTATTTGTGTATGTGAATTTTCATGTTTTTAAAAAAAATAAAGATATTTATATAATAGATATATAGATTGATGCTTGGAAAATCAAAAGTTTTCTATTATGTAGACCAAAAAGTACTTACGAAATAGTCAAGAAAGAAAAAGGTAGTAATTACTAAAGATTCGTCCCTCTTTTTGCGGTGTGGTCACTTTTGGTTTGGTTGTCACTTTTTGTTGCAATATGGTTCCAAAGGATTAAGATCGTAATCCCGACCAGTTATTACGAAAAAAGGCCCCGTTCAATGGAAGCTTGACATCATATCATTTTAATGTTTAATAAAAGTTTTCATATATGTTCTTAGCTTTACGTATTTAACTGTAATTGAAATCACAACTTTAGTAACACAACTTTAGTATCACAAGTTTTAATGACAAAACACAAACTACGTTACCGCTTTCACGAAACCACAACATAATTAGCAAATAACTGTGACGACAATTTATACCACAACATTGCTAACCTACATTGTTATCCAAATTCTTGGCGGTGTGTAAAACATGTACGTGTTCGGGGCATTAAGGTTAGCCCGAATTTCAGGGCAATATTCTCTCGAGCCGCGGCGCGTCTCCACGAAGGTACCTCGAGTATTACTTGCATAGCAGGGCGTAAAATTCTAAGCGTCTTTACTCTTTATGACTGTATAGACAGGCGAGGAGTTATATGAAAGCCTTGCGTATATAGTATTTGTACTTACTCCTTCGCTATACCATTTGATTTGAGCAAACGCCTGGAGACCTGGTGGCCCGAAACACAAAGCTTGTCTTAGCTGGGGCCTTAGTGGTTAAGAGACTTGAGCCATTTCGCTCACTGGATGGAGTAGCTACGGGTTCGATCCCCACGATAAAAATTTTGTGCCAGTTACAAACATTTGTTTCAGTCCGGGTGTTGTTAAATCTCATATTGTGAACGTACTCATGGCACAGGAATATGGTGTGGGGCCACGTTTTCTCCTATAACTAGTGCTTGAATCAGAGAAGCTTTAAAGTTTGGTCTAGATCGTCTTAAAAAATTTAGCGAAATGACGACGATTTAGCGCAGTGGTTAAGAGCTTAAGCCGCTCTGCCCACTGCGTCTAATAGTCGCGGGTTCGAGTCCCGCACGGGCAAATCTTTGTGTGATCCACAATTATTTGTGCCGGTCTGGGTATTTGTGTATGTGAATTTTCATGTTTGTAAACGCACCCTCGACACAGGATTAAATCCTAGTGTGGGGCTCCGTTTTACAAAAAAGAGATAAAAGAGAAAAAAGGACATTTTCTACTCCTGAAGCACAGATTGACTAAAACTTCTTAAGCAATTTTAGTAAGACGTCAAACAATGGACAAAATTAGAAAATTAAGTTGAAATAGTTTGAGTTTAATTAAACCAAAATACTTTGCAGCTTCTATTCAAGTTCCAATATTAGATTCGAAAGTAAGTAAAAGCCTTTTGACGTCAGATAGTTAACGACCACTTTGTAAATGGGACATTGAATAATATCTCGAAGATTTAATCTTTTCAGAGTAAATAGGTGTAAGAGATATTACTTCTTTCGTTTTTCATTTAGGACCTGCCAGCTATTGACTTCTATCTCACCTGCAGGATAGTGATGGAGCTGAAGATGTAGTTTGCTGACTCAAAAAGAGCCTATTCACTCTGAGGAGAGGCAATTTAGACCAAGGGCCGAATCGGTATGATTGAGCTAGACCCACTCTTTACGGCAACGCTGAGCAACACGTCGGAAGGTCGGAACACGACCCTGTCGATTAGCGACTTGACTTTGATAAAAGGTCGGTAACTAGCCACGGCCATAGCCTACTACATATTTCATTACTAGTTCTAAATTAATAAACTGTATTATGTACTTTTAATAGAATTAATACTTGATTGAAACGAAAAGAAAGAATCAATTGAGTATTCTGCGCCGACCGTCCTGCCGTATTTAGAAGCCTTTAACTAGGGTCGTCTGATGTCAAAATCTTTGGAGATAGGTATTTCAACTATTGGATATTATTTAGTGGTTTTGTTCGGCATGGAGTAGAGAGTTGGACATGAAATTGGTTAGAATGTAACCTGCGGTAGTGAGTTGGGAAGGAGGCATGACACTCAGTAAGCATGTAAAGTTTACATTAACACGTTGCTTATTATCATAACTATTTTATCCGACAGTACTCTTGTTTCTAGTATAGTACCATAGTAGTAATGTCAATAAGTGGGATCAATATCCTAGTGAAAGTGACGGGCGATTTAGCGCTGTGGTTAAGAGCTTAAGCCGCTTCGCCCACTCTGTCGAATAGTCGCGGATTCAATTCCCGCACGGGACAATGTTTTGTGTGACCCACTTTGTGTGACCCCCTATTTGGTTCGGTGTGGGTATTTCTGTATGTGAATTTTTATGTTTGTGAACGCACCCACGACACAGGAATAAATCCTAGTGTGGGGCTACGTTTTACAAGAACAAAAAAAAGTTGCGAGAAAGCTAGCTATACATACGTATAGCCCGAAGCGGAATGTCAAGGCAAGCTTTATGTGACGCCTTGTGATGATGACGCCTTGTGATGCGTTTACAAACATGCAAATTCACATACACAAATACCCAGACCGGAACAAATAATTATGGACCACACAAAGATTTGTCCCGTACGGGAATCGAACGCATTAAAAAGCTACCTTATCCAAAAGTAACATAGGCTATATAACATAGACCCGGTAGGTGGCGCTGTTGTCAACCGGGTAAGAAGTCGTGGGAAACTGCTATCTTTAATAAATTGATACATTTCATGACATCACTTGTAATATGGGGTAGTGAAGCGAGGCGCGTCACGTAACGCAGTAGCAATAAAACTAAAAGTGTATGAAATAGTTGCGCCAGACGAATTGAATCCAGAGGTTTTTTTTAGTTCTTTTTTTTTTAGACGGGGCCCCACACTTGGTTTTATACCTGTGTCGTGGGTGCCTTTACAAACATGAAAATTCACATACACAAATACCCAGACCGGAACAAATAATTGTGGATCACACAAAGATTTGTCTTGTGCGGGACTCGAACCCGCGACTATTAGACGCAGTGGGCAGAGCGGCTTACGCTCTTAACCACTGCGCTAAATCGTCCGTCTCGGGTTCAAGGGTGCGTTTTATGGGTTTACCCCGAGATGCTCCGTCTTTGTCTTGTAGCCCGTCGTTTAGGAGATTATGAGACAACACGATCGTGGGTACGACGCATTGGATGGGCTGATGTTTGTTATTCAATGACTTAGAAAACGCTGAACGGAGCCCTACTTCAATTCTGTTACAAGTACAAAATAGCCTTAGTAGCGTTTATACTTTGAAGTAGAGGAATTTAGTTTTCATGCATTATTTATTTGTGTAATTTTTTAAACTTTAAACTCGTGTCCAGAGCATAACTACTTTTCTGATGCGAGAGAGATATAGATCATTAATCCCGAAGACACGTTCCATCTATTCTCCTAATCGCTAACAGTGTAAGTGCGGGGTGTTTTGATAGTTATTAAAAAGATGACGTCAACATGAAAATCAGCTCAGTATATACTATAGTGCCCATATTTTGCCAGGAATATATCACTATTTGCACTACTATATTACTGACAAGGCCGCCTATTGTTACAATACCTTGTAAACTGTAATAATCAGTAATAATAAAGTGTTTCTATATATCTATCGACGGTCGCCCTTGCGGGGTAGGGGTGTACAGAGTTTCATCAGATTCTTACTTACAGACCTCTCTCGCTTTCTCCAGTCGCATAGTTCGCCTCATGCTCGCCAGTTACAGAGACTCCTGACTTGCACCTATCTATATCAGAATATAATAGTAGTATGTGTTATGTATTTGTCTGTCTACATAAAAGTTTTTTAGATTTTAAACGTAGCCCCAAGCGTGTCTTATCTGAAGGACAAGTCAAGAGTCTCCGTAACCGTCGAGCGTGTATGAGAAGAACTATGAGAGTGGAGGAAGCCAGAGAGGTATGTAAAAGAACCTGTAGGAACTCTGTACTCTCTGCATACCCCGCAAGGGATCTGGTGTGATGATATAGATAGATAGAGGTAGAGCCCCCACAGTCCAAAGAATTTATTCCTGTGTCGTGGGTGCGTTTACAAACATGAAAGTTCACATATACAAATACCCAAACCGAAACAAATAATTGTGGATCACACAAAGATTTGTCCCGTGCGACAATCGAACCCGCGACTATAACACCTGGTAGGTGGAGCGGCTTCAGCTCTACACCACTGCGCAAAATCGGATATGTATCTCTATCAATCTATCTGCACTACAAAATCACAAGGCATTAAAAGTACTACACAGCAATAACGAAGTCAATGCGCTCTGGAGACGACTCAATACGACTTTCGTATATATACACATATGCGTATAAATCTTCCTTGTCCGACGTCCACGTGTCGGTTCGCGGTCGCCGAAATTGGTTATCGATCTGATGCCAGGAAAGACTTTCCGTTGGCTATTTAACTGTCTATTGGATACGGTGTGCAGGGAATTGTGGCCAATTGATCCTGATGGAGTGTTCGGGTAATAATGTCGGAGCAGTGACTTTGCAGTTTCCGTGGGTTTTTACAAGTGTTAAATGTCATTGGCTGTTTTATGTTCTAAAGGATGGTACTCGTATATGTATAAAAGTAAATAGTATGTGGGCTCTTTGAAGTCTCAATATTACGTGAACTAGTGCACGAGTATGTTAGGTATCTGGTCACTTGTGATGTGTGCTCGCCTTGTTGTACATATATCAACGTGTTATCTAGTATTTACATTTGGCATAAATAACCTCGAGAGTTACAAATGCCATTTATTTTGTTTGGAATTTGTAACTTTGTTCTATGGGACCGCCGTTAGAGTACGTCCATATTTATCTATAACATCACGCCAGATCTCTTACAGGGTACGCAAAGACTATAACGTTTCAACGTGATCTTTTCTTAAATACCCCTTTGACTTCCTTTACTTATATAGTTGACAACTGCGTGATTTAGCCCGTGACACTGCGACATCGGTCGGCGTGACGTGATACACAAAGGGCATCTCCGGATGATTTACAGGGCACGTCCTCAGTCGCCGGACGTGACGACTTTACAGATCACTTCCATCGTCTTGTATGTATATGGTCGTACTTACTGTCACGTGTGCTATATATACTCGGAGAATAGAGGGGAGGTTAAGAACTAAAATGAGAGATTCCACTTTTTCTTTTTAGGTACTAAAATTTTATCAACTTTAACTTAAAATAAATCACAATGGAAAAATACACATGAAAATCAATAAAAATATATTTAAACCATTCTAGATAATATATGGAAAAATGTACCACTGATATTTGACAGTAACTGTTCATGGGCCATAGAAAAATGTTCTGTTCCTAACTTACGCTTGAATAAGCCGCTAACTGAATAAACGTGTTTTCATGAACTTCATTTGCAGTATTCCTTCTCATCTCAATTTGTGAGAGGCTTATGCTTAGTAGTTGGACAGAATAGACTGATTTATTGCAAGCATAGAGTATAAAATTCATTAGAATGAAGTGGCACCCTTCAGGTTGCCACTTCGTTCTTTATAACGAATTCCCAAAAAATGTGTAATACATTTTTTGGAAATTCACTATCACGAAATACTGAATAGGTTATTATAGATATTAATGGCCTTGATAAGTTCCTAAACCTATACATGGGTATTAAAAATATATTAATTCATCAAAATTTTGATCACATTACTGTCGTCACATACAAGTCTATAATTATCTAGTGATCTATTATGATTTTGTTGTGATCATCTACCTAGCCAATGAATGGTAATTCTGATGAATAAATAGATCCTTTGACTTTCCTACTGTAGTTAAAATACGTTTATCGCACTGTATGTAGACTCATGCCAATTCATAACATCCGACATCTGACCTCCTTCATGTTTCAAAGAACAGGTTAAGCCTCAAATAATTCTACCACCCAGGCATTTCTTGATCATTAATTCTAAGTTCAGGATTCAAAGATAGTGCTGATCTAAATCCGGGAACCTCATATTATTATATGCTTAATAGGTATATGACACAACTAACATGTGAAAAATCATACAATATCCCTTTTCATCTGCTACTTTTCTTTATAAAACTAAAATCTCACTTCATGTGAAAACGTAATGTTCAAATGTTATCGTTGATTATCGATGAATCAGTCACTTAGCGCAAGCGAGCGCGGGTGTTAGGAAGAGTTATTTTTGGACAGCAGCGCCATTGGTCTTAATTCGTTTTTACTTTAGTAGCAAACAGTAGCAAGTGTTATAGTACTTAAAGTTAGCTTTGAGCGAATAAAAACATTGCCTGTGAAATTTAACATGTGAAATAGCTGTGAAAAAAAAAATCATTAAGTAATGAATCAAAAGTAGCAATCATTTATATGCCATAAGCAGTTTCTTAAGCGTTCATTCCAAGCCCAATATCCAAAGATAGTGCTGATATAAATCCGGGGTCCCCACCGTATGCTTAGGCCAGCCTATCCACCCCAGTTCATAAAATACGGGATCCGGTTGAGCGCTTCGAGACCCAAAGATCCCGGGACCGCAGATAATCCTCATCAATCGCCATCTTCGATTGAGGACGGTACGGTTGGATATTTGTTATCTCGTTTTTATATATGCATAGCTATTTTTATGGTGAGAAGGATGTATTTGCGTGGTTTTGTGTCTTTCGAATTGTAAGATTTGAAGAAGGTGAGACAAATAGAGATGACTAAATGGAATAATTTTTAGATCTCCGATAAATCCGTTAATATTGTCCCTCAGCCGGGCAAAGGCTTTTTTTAACAATTAAATTTGAGAGAGTATGGTTCATACTACATGCAAACCCAGTGTGGATTGGCGCAGACAGGTTTGTGGCCACCTGCTCTTGGAACTTATCACATATATCTAACATATCAGCCATTGTTCCACTGCTGGGCAAAGGCCTACTCTCACAATTCGAGGTGAGAGACACTAGGCCGTACTCCACCACGGGGACGAAGTGCAGATTGGTGGAGGCAGGTATGGTATCACAAAATTGGAACCGAAAAGACAGAGAAACATACGCACAGTGCAAGTTAAATAAAAACTTTTAAAAACAGAAGATAAGTGATACGTATTACGCTTTCTTCAACTGAACTTGTTGATACATAAAATGTCAATAGAATCATTCATCCATCAATTCTGGCATTTCTATAGCCACACTTGGACCCCTACTGCACTGTCACGCGAACAAAACATCTTGACCCCACCCACGCCTACCTCCCCAACACCCGCGAGATTTCAATCTCCGTAACTTCGAGGATAAAAGACCCAAAAGTTTCCTTTCATTGTTATATCACTGATCGAATCTCTGAAGGATATAGTTCTCTGTGATTCTTGAAAGTCAAAGGGTAACTTGTTTGAAACGCAGAAAACTTAAAATGTATTAAATTACACAAATCTCCCGTGTTAGTTTCAGGTGACTTTGATATGGTGGAGTTCATTGTTTGGTAAGATTAAATATATATTTTCTTTTGTGTATTAGATAGGTGCATATTTGAAGTATATTCGGACCTTACGATTAGTTGGTTCGGCTAGCGATCACGAGGTCCTGGGTTCGAAACGCGGACAAAATGAGGTCGTTCTAACGAAAAATATTAGTAAAAACCCGGAGATTGGAATCATGTCCAGTAGATATCACCACGACAACCTATTTGATTGAGACCGAGAATGTTCGGCGAAATGAGGGTGAGTCAGTACATATTGACGAATATAAGCGTCACGGTGTTAATGTTTGTTTGTTGTAATTTAGGTATATTCAATTGTTAATAAATTACTTATACTTGTTAATGTAAGATATATTATACCATGTGTAAGTTCGGGTATTGAAGATACCTTACAGAGTTGGAGAGGCCTTTTCTTACAATATTTATCACAATTACGGGAACTTCTAACCCCGCGGGCAACACTGGAACTTTCCGCCAAACTGATAAACGGATCCAGTTTCTTTCCACTCTTCAAGTCCCCAGAGTTCAAAGTTGCGAGATTTTAGCGCTTAATTAAATCAAACTTTATTACGAACGGTGGGAAATTGAGTAGAAAATGGTGCTTATGGCGGTCTATTTCGCAGCCAATTTTCTTTTTGACGAGTAATTTCGTGCGAGCTTAGAGAGTTTAGCGCGACTTTTATTTATTCCACTTGAGAAATTCCTGTACACGGCGCTGTAATGGCGGTGCAACGATTTTCATACTTAGTAGAACTTCAGATGCTTATACAACTGGCAAATAATTCTAGTAGAGTGGGAGAAAGGCAATTATTTCTTTTTAAGTAAAATGCTTTGAGTTTGTTTTCTAAATTGTGAAGTTTATATGAATTTTAGCCTATTTCTGAATAGGTTTTTACATCCTGATGCCATTTAGCGTATAATGTGATACGGGGTAAGCCACAAAGCACATAGGTCCGAACTGATATTGACGATTTTCGACTGAAAAATCGCACTTTGTAGACTAATCTAGCCTAGAATTCGAACTCTGGAGTCCTTAATCGCTATCCGCACTGTACCCGTGAATGTACAGTCGAGAGCATTCAAATATATAGATTTTTTTCTTACTTGACTAATTTAATATACAAATATAGCGTGGTAATTGAAAACAATAAAATTGTTCAATGAATGAACAAAAAGATTTTCTTCATTGATTTCCTAACCTTATCAGTTTTACTGATTTCATTTTCCACGCCATTTATTTGTTTATTAAATTAGCCACGTAAGAAAACATAGACTTTAGCCACACTAAAACTTTGATAAGATAACATTTAACAGTTATTATGTACTATGTATAATAATAATAAGCCCTGTTTATACGGGCCTCCTCTCAAACTGACGGGGCTTAGGACATTGTCCACCACGCTGGCCCAGTTCGAGAAACTCTTAGGCATGCACGTTTCCTCACGATGTTTCCGTAACCGTTAAAGCAAGTGACAATTAATTTTTAGTACGCACATGCTTTCGCAAAGACAAGAGGTGTGGGATTCAAACCCAGGCAGATTTTAATCCGAGACCTCTGACTTTGCAGCCCAACGGTATAACACACTTATGGATAATCAAGAAAGAAAGCTAGTTATTACTTAAGACTCTATCACCCGTTCGGAATATCATTCCTGTGGAGAAGAAGGGCAAGAAACTTCACGGTTACTCTTTTATGGTATTAATATTCTGTCTACACAGTCCTTTCATTTACAAATTGCGACTTGGTAAATGTATATAATAAAACGTAATTGTAACGATATTGAGACAAAATAAAAAATAATGAGTGCAATCAAAACTCTTGATTATAGCTCTAAACCAGAGCGAATATAACAGTAATATATATTATCTGTCAAAGGATAATGGACGGACCAGTCCCCACCAGCAACGTCTCTTCGCGAGTATGACTTGAGAAGCAACCATCACTCTCCTCGACCATATTGGAGGGAAGAGAGTGACCCACTCCACAGACATTACAAACGATACAAAAAATTTACGATGCTATTTTGCCTTTTAAATGTATGAACATATTTCGCTGGCTCTGTGATTTTTTGACTTAGCTTTTTCTTTCAACGAAATTAATTCGTTTATTCCACCGCTTTTAGATCTTTTCTTTGGGGCTAGTTAATTTGCATTTTAAGTGTCTGCGAATATGTAAAAATTATACATAATAATTAAAATGAATAGCTAACGTCTGGAATGAAAAGAAAATGTTAATTTAAAATTTGTTACAGGGAGACGTGAAATTTGAACAACTTAGATAAGACTTGCGTTATTATATTATGTTGTGACTTATTAAAAGCTTATTTAAGTCAAATATACATTTATCGATCATTTGTAGTAATAAACATAAAACAAACACTTTCATGCCTATATTCCACCCAATTTTCGCCAAGATTTTAAGTCCCAATGTAAATGGCGGAGGTTATTGCCATACATGTATGTATAAAAACACATATAGGCACGCCAAGCAAGTGTGGCTTAATGTCACCTCTCCACCTGTCAATCTGGCACCCTTGGCTATGTGATTTTCGACAAATGTAATAATCATCATCACTTCTAGCTTATTTCAACCACTCCAGGGCATAAGTCTCCACCCTATCCTGAGCCAATCTTAGCAGGCTTTTAACATGTATTATTCGTATATATGTCTGTCTTTTTGGTTCAAGTCTCGTAATCCATTTTTCAAGCACTTGCGGGTATCCGATTGAGCTACAATTGGCCGCACGTATGTAAGTTTGGTGACAATGCAATAATATGGTACCATAGACCTGGTCTGATGATAAAGTAGGAAGGTGGTGATAGGAACATGTGAGCTATACAATGTAAACCCCTCGTGTAAAGGCTCGTTGGATTGATACTGATGAGTATTATACAACCAGATGGTGTTCAGGGTCTGATGATGAAGCCGGAAGTTAGTCAATGGAACTACCCAACTATTCAACATAACCCCGCCGTGTTTGGGATCCTTAGATTTATTTAGACAAGTAGCACAGACCTAGATGGTAAGAAGAATCTGATGATGGAGCCGGAAAAAAGCTATATGAACTGTTCAACTGAGCAATATATCACCGTTGTGTGTTTGCTGTAAAAGCTCGTTTTTAAAAAGGTATTTTTAAATTATTTCATTTTAAATAAAGTTACAGTAAAGATTGATAAGAAAAATGTTTTTTACTATCTTAAAATATTCAAGAGGTAACTGCTATCAAGCGCTTTCTACGAAATGTTTAAGGAGGTTCGAAAACTTTTGAGTACCGGTTCTTCATTTCCAGATTGCGCATACAATGTTGTCGTGAGCCACCGCTAATTTGCCTCTGAAGGTACGAACACGCACAAGTTTGGTGATTAACGGTTTGTGGAGTTTTGCGTTTGGAAAGGGAAACGTGATTTACGAATTATTCTGTGGTTTAACTATAAGTATATCTTACATCAAGTGGAAAGAATACAAGGACAGACGGCTTGGTCCAGTGGTTAAGCGCCTAAGCCGATTCATCGTGAAATGTTTGTATAATATTATTCTGTGTGCCACTGAAGTACCATCAACCTCTCATTTCCCGAAGTTATCGTAACGCACCGCGTTTCGTATTTAATTAGTCATAATTCGCTATGACCAAGGGCCCAGCAGCGGGCTAGTACTAGTCGAAGCGGGTAATAGATCTTTTAGGGAAGCCTTTATCTCGCAGTAGACTTCTTTCAACTGAAGATGAGGGACATAGGTGTGGTTAGTCTGATTTATTATTGTTAGGTATTTATTAAATCTGTATAAACGGGTGTAAACCCTAGGTTACACACTGTTATTCTTAATTTTATCTATCGACATGTTTTTATTAATAGTCCTCCAAATGCAATTATCTGAAGGGCAAGAATCAGAATCAGAATTTTTTTTCGTGTAAATCATTACAGTGTTTAATATTCGTCAGAAAAGTAACAAAGACTCTGCCATCACTTCGGAATTTTATTCCCGTGGAGAAGAAGGGAAAGAATCTTCATGGTTACTCTTTTTAAAATAGTATTTTTACAATTTTTTATATTTATTTTTGTTGTGGGGTATGGGAGAACAATGTAGTATCAGATATGTCTTAATTAAATTACCTTAGTGATACTATTCGTGAGAATGCCTACATGGTTCTCTCATTTACAGACAAAGAAATGAGGAAGAAAATGATGAATTTTATTAAATTATTAGAAGGAAGTCAAGAATTTCCGTAATCCGAACTATAATTTAAGACGAAACATGAGAGTGAAAAAAGCCAGAGAGATCTATAGGGAAGCTATTAGAACTCTGTACTACCCCGTAAGGTATCTGATATTATGATTGATAGGTAAATGTTGATGTTTTTCTCGTATAACAATACAAGATATTATGAATAATAATATAATGTATTTCATAACAAGAAGCTTAATTCCTCAACGCTTGTTCCACAGATTTAACTTTCTTTAAGTATATTTAATTAATTAATGCTTTCTTGAATTTTAAGCAACTTTGGAACTGAAATAATGATTCAACTTGCGATTCGTCAACAATGACTGGTAATTAAGCATTTGTTTTAAGTTTTAACGGCGCCAGTGATTATTTTGCTAATTAAACATACTTTTCAAAAACTTCTGTGTTGTCGTCGTTACGCAATGAGATATAAAAGAATTAATATTACTGCTTTATTTTCTTCTGAAATCTGAACTTCTTTATGTTGTACAGAAAACAATAATTTCGGCGGCAATTCGTTTTCGTAAAATTTTTCTTAGAAAAATTGAGGTCTAGTTACTAGCACGGCTCAGAAGCGCTCATGAACTAGACCTCAATTTTAATGACGACTCGTTCGTGTTTATTTAGTCACTTTGTCGTGTGACAAGGATGGCATATGAACTCGCTAGCGAGACGCTAAAGTCAAACTTTTTATGCTAAGTCCTCTGGCAGTCAAGTTGATTATCTACAGTCGTTAGGGTTAACAGAAAATGCAAAAATGTACCAGAACGAGATTTCACAGTGGAAAGTCATGTGGTCAGAACTCCAGATGCCTAGCGTGGTGATACCAAGAACAAGGATTTATTGTTTGCTGAAAGAAAATAAAATCAAAATGTTTGCAACTTGGCAAGGCCTGCGGGAAGAGTTCTTGTAAAATAGTGTGATTATGCTGTCACGCCGAGGCGGGCACAGGGCGGCGCTAACAATGTTGTTTTACCATTTTCTTTCTATCGTAGAGTGCTCCATAAAATTCCTTTGTCATGCATCTTTGGTAGTATTGTTATGAAAACCAAGGAATAAGGATGGAGGTCTTATTTTGATTTAGTTTGATCTCTTGTATTCTGTTTGAATCCAAATCGAATGTTTGTAACGGTACCTATGTAAGTTCGATGACAATGCAATAATATGGTACCATGGAGTTGGTCTGATGATGTAGCCTGAAAGTGGCCATAGGAACATATCAACTACTTAATATAACCCTCTCGTGTTAAGGCTCTTTAGATTGGTATTGACAAGTACTAAACATTCAGTTGGTGTCCAGGGTCTGATGATGAACCTGGAAGGTGGCCAAAGCAATTACTTAACTATCTATAATATAGCCTCTATGTGTTTGGGATTATTAAATCAGTTTTTACCACTACTGTAGATCCAGATGGTGTCCAGGGTCTGATTTTGGAGCCGAAAGGTCGCTAATAGAACTATTTAACATAACCCGTTATGATTAGGCTCGTTGGATTTGTCTTGACAAGTACTAAAGATCCAATGGCCAATGAAACTATTCAACTACCTGCTCAATATAAACCCATCGTGTTTGGGGTCATTGGATTTGTCCTAACAAGTATTATTAACACAGACGTTATCTAGAGTCTGATAATGGACCCGGAAGATAGCCATACTAGTAAAAACTTCAGACTACTCAACGGTATCCAGGGTATGATGATAGAGTCGAAAGGTGGCTATAGGAACTATACAAGATAGTACCATCGTTTCGGATCGTTGGATTTGTATTTTATTCATTGTGTGAGTCTTTAATACTTTTGAAATAAATTATTATTTTTTTATATTAAGTCGGATGGAGGCCACAGCAGCACGTCTACTACTGTTTGTTTGGCACTTTGTTTGGAAAGTACCGTAGATCTAGATGGTGAGCAGGATCTGATGATGGAGCCGAAGGTAATAGGAACTCCCCAATTAAGCAAGATAAATCTCCGTTGCGTTTTCGCTATAAAGCTTGTTTTTAAAAAGATCTTTTTAAATGAAAATATTTGATTACTACTTTCTGCCCGCAATTTCGTCCGCGTTGACTTTAAACAGAAACCTTATATTTTCCCGGGATAAAAATATCCTTCGTGTCAATCCAGGTAACAAACTGATGAACTGATCATCAGTTTTTGCGTGATTAAGTAACAAACATCTAAACATACAAACTTTCACATCTATAATAGTAGTAGGATTCTATGCGTTATTCTTAGCACAATTATAATTTTTCGGTTACTGCGACGCGTATGAAAATATTTGTGTGTTTTAAGAGGGCAATTTTATGTTTTGTTACGCCTATATTTCTCAAACGGACTCACAGTGATCAATCCAACATTTAGCTCAACGAAAATCAATTTTCTCAAAATGAAGATAGTTCGAAAAAATATTTTAACGTATTAAAGAGCATTTGTTTCATATCGTGGTTTAGTATTATTGCAAGTAGTTACGTAGATTATCAGGTATCGAGAGTCAGTCATAGTGCCGGCTAAATACATTGGTATCGACCGCTAATTTATAATCCGTGCGCAGATTATAACATTTTGTTGAAGGCGTTATACTTAACTGTTGAACCTAATAGAAATAGTAAATCAATGTGTGTATAAATTAACTAGATATTTTAGATTAACTATTATTAAATTTTAGATTTAATACTATTGTTCTGTATGTTTCCCAAATAAAAATAAAATAAACTATGTATATATTTAAATGTTTCCTGTTTTACTTTGTAGGGAGAACAAAAATTGAAAGTATAGTCTACTATAATAAGTAACTCTGGGTTATCGTAATCGCTTGCCGCATCATTCGCTATTAAACCAACGACGAAGACAAAATAGATTAAGTTATATATGTTCACAGGAATCATCTTTTGGGAGAAACGTTGTGGCAGGATTTTAGCAAAGGAAAGATTTTTTAACCAAACGGCTGTTGTTTGCAGAAACACGTATATATGTACGAGTATGTCACGCGTCGTTCGAACTCTCATATCGCGTTCTAGACATTTATGAAGAACGTTGTACATATTCGGTGCCATCTGTAGGTAGGAATCGCATCTTTATAGCAATGTATTTATAGGATCGCTACAATCTTAGCTAATAACTGGTTGTATAATTATTAATTGCTTTTTTAATGGGCAAACTATTTTCTTGTTCCAAATGACTGAATACTTCGAAGATGCAGTGATGAATGGTATAACTCTCCGCCAAAATACCTCATAACCCTCGTAAATTAGCGACCTAGATAATAATTTTAAGTGCTTTTTTGAAAGTCTTTTTATTGTATCTATATAAATATATAATTTTTGACTTTGGTTGACATTTTAAATGGAGTTTAAATGTCAGAAAAATGTGCTCTAAGTTTCGTACATTTTGTATAGGTTAAATTACTTTAATTTATGGGTCTTAATAATTTTCGGTATCATTTTAATGGTTACACTCTAGGTAAAGGATGTAGAAAAAGGTAAATGTAGAAAAACGAGAAAAAATTTAATAATTTTCTGCGGTACTTCTAAAGTTAAGACCGCGTAGAAAGAAATAACAACTAGCCTAGAATATCGGTAAATATGTTCTAACTGCCATTATTTTAAATGAACGTTATGTTCTAATGGAATTCACATTCTCATATTCAATAAGTGGAATGTTCGTTTGAACCTTCGCTCTAATCACCAGATATAGGCAACTTCGTCGATGATTCAAGGAAGAATTAACTTTATTAGATCATTTCGATAGCAATTATAAGTAACAAAGGCAGATTTTATTCATTTTAAATACACTATTCTACATCTAAAGCTCCCTAAATCTCATGTTGCAAGTGTCCTCGGCCCGGCGACAGCAGGAGGCACTTTCTCCGGCTTACGTAACTGAATGCATCTGCTCACTTTGGCGGAAGCGCGGCTTAGCTAGGGTTGCCTGCGTATTGTGGTTCCACAAGGTAGTGTAGTAGGCATGTCGACTTAAAATCGACTAATAGTAAATTCCATTTTTTTCGTGTCAAATAATTGCTTCCTTAGATTCATCTGACACTAAGTCGGTTCAGTGGATCGATTCCGAAAGCTGTTGCATCGAATCAATTCACGTTTCAGCAATAAAAAGTGGGAATAGGAAATATGACTTATTCAAATTGTACATCAAGGATGTTAATCATAGCAAAACACTTTTATTGCTACCAGATACCAAACATATTTTTCAATAAGACAGTTGTCTTTTTGATAATCTCTGAATTGAAGTGTATCCAGAAATTACACAAACAGAGGGAATAAAAAACATCATTCAATAGGCACATTAATTACAATTGATTTCGAATAGATTAATCAAGAATTGATCCTATAATTCTCCATTTATTCGAGAATCTATTCTAGTGCCTTCGATTCGAATCGTTTTAAAGACCGTTTTTTTAAACGACTTAATATGCTTGTAGTGTAGTTTATTTAAATGAGTCCCTTCTTTATGGCATATGGAATAAGTGTGTTATTACTGTATCAATTAAGAAATTACTGTAACAAAGGGCATTTCGAGTGGTATAGTCATCAAAAATATGGCATACAGCGGCACTTTAACTAACTTTGTAATAGATACAGCAAAACCTGCAGAGTGAAGATCCTTAGGTAGAAGTATTCACATCCATTTCACGTGTGAGAGGCTGAATATAATATTAAATAAAAAAAACCATATAAACGAATACTAATAATATATTTATGTAAATTGATAATAAAATGTATTGCTAGACGAATTATTATATAAGTGATTGAAGTTTAATTTGTATAAACTTAAAATGAAACAAATCTGTAATACAATCAATATTTATTTGTAGCCATTTAGTTTATTATGGGAAGCAAATGAGTATAACTACAATGTCTTTCATAGGAATTGAGGATTACTATTAATATATCCAACTAAATATTGGTTTATTTTGATAAAACATTAATTCTAGATATAGGTAATTTTTTTAAACCGTACCGGTAACAAGCAGAGTGCCAGTTTCTGGCCGTTGTCACGAGACAAGTGCTGCCTGTTGTGTGTGTGAATGATGTACGCTGTTGGCCGCGAGGCCTTTACAGCTTCACCGGACTTAAAGGCGAGCGTGCAACCACTACGCTCTAGCCAGCCAGAAGGGCAAGAGGCGACATACCGAGGGCGCCTCTTCGAGGCGCCCTCGGTATTCAATTCTAAGGTATTTAAAGTTGAGGTCTCTGACTCAGCCAGACATTAGTTCAAATCCAATTGCAAAATTTACAAAACCAAACACACAAACCAGAAAGCAACTTGATAAAAACATTAGCATGTTTTTATTATTTAGTTATTTATAATAAAAACAATTTAGCTTGTAAGTATATTTTCGGCCTAACAGACGATATACGTAATCAAGTTCTAGTGCTTCCATTAAAGTCCAGTTGATCCTAGTCGCGTAATTGTCCGAGGATCAAGGCCAGACCAGCCAGCGTGAGCATGGGCTCGGCTGCTAATTAGAGGCTTCGGTCGCACCTTGGGGACTGTTGGTTGACTTTAAAGGCAGTGTACATACTGTTCAGATCTTAAATTAATATTGTTATTGGTTATATTTTATTTATTGCTTATTGTTGGGTTTTCGACTGTGCGAACTATAGTTGACAAAAACATGAATTTAAACTTATTATATTATAAAGTTTAATGGTACCTTATGTGCAAAGAGCGCGCGTATGGTCTGTAGCCAGTAGTTTTTCGAAGTGAATGACGTCGCTAAGGTTTGTGTGGCCACTTTCCCTCAACTCCGCCTCCCGCGGGCTGCGGGGAAGGTGCAGACGTAACACTTACAGACCACAAAACAAAGTAGTAAGTACTTCTTTATTCCGTGTTACAATTAAATGAAATAAGATTGAGATCATCAAGGGATCGCAAGGGATATGGCGTGATGATATTGATAGATAGATATTTGTCTCATATGTTGGCAATTGATTGTATAACTGCCTCAAAAGCTATAGGATTTCCTCGTCCGTCTAGTGGCGTATAATGCGGCTGGTGATCTGAAAGTCCTGAGTTGGAATCCTGGAGAAACTGATATTGAGGTTTTTCTATTGAAAAATTTTCAGTAGTAGTTCTGAGTTCTAGAATTACATACATACACTAACGCCTTTATCGCACTGGGGTAGGAAGAGACTACAGTTTGCCACATACTACGAATACAAGTCTAGAATTGTGCCTAATAAATACGTAATAGGATTGCTCACTCTAATAATTGGATCTAACGTTGTTGGCGAAATGCGTGTTAATTTCATGAGCACAGTGTTATGAGCTTGGCTCGACTGGTAATTAGAAGCTTCAGTTGCACCGTGGGGACTGTTTGGTTAGATTTAATGGCAGTATGCGGGGTGTTTAGATTTTTGATTAATATTGTGATTGGTAATGGAGCTAACAAACAAAACATAAGTAGGGTTTGATTGTTCAATATACTTGGCATTTTTGCGATAATTATTACGACTTTGTTTACTTGTTTAAGCGTAGGCCGCATCGATCAACGCATGCATATTTTATTATGTTTATTTTTTTTCTCAGTCGACTGCTAAAGTAAGAGAATTTTTGTAAAAAGAGGCAGGATGAAGTTGGTCAGTGGCTTGCTTTGAAGACAAAAGTTATGTGTAAATTTGTATTTTGGTTCGCAACTTTTGGTTGTTAGTAATGTTTATAATATAAATATTATAATATTAGCCCTGTTAAGAAACTGTCCTACTGCTGGGCACGAACTTCACATACCTTTGAGAAACTCTTAGGCATGCAGGTTTCCTCACGATGTTTTCCTTCACCGTTGAAGCAAGTGATAATTTTTTTTTTTTTTTTTTAATACGCACATGCTTTTGAAAAGACAGGAGCGTGCCTGGGTTTGAACCCGAGACCTTTGACTTTGCAGACCAACGGGCTAACCACTAGGCTATCACTGCTTTTAGTAGTAGTCTAGTAATGTTTAAATTTTTATATTAGCTTAATAAATAATTATTTAGCATATAGTGTCCCAGTGGCCAGACTGAAACTATAGAGAGAAACTAAACCCCCACCGCCTTCGTCTCATGCGACGAGCAACTACCACCTGGGTATCAACTATTATGGCCGGTGTGGGCAGGCATATGCAGGCAAAATCTGTGTACATGGGGATTCAGAAATCCAAATTTAACAGCCTGCGACTGTGGTGCGACCTCACAGACTATGTCGCACCTGCTAGTCTGCCCTTTATGCCCAACCAACTGTACAAGTGAAGAGCTGAGCGCGGCCACAGACAGCGCAATCAAACTAACCACTCACTTAGCGGGACAAATATGAACCATTGACACGAAAAGAAGAACAAGACTGTCCCAGTGGTAGGCAATGGATTTTCATTACAAATTGAGTTGTAGACCCGGGATTTTACCATTCCGTTTGTTTGATACGCGAAAACAAATATTTTAAAACTTTTCATTTAGCATTATACTCTTAAATTTGTAACAAAAGCAATAATTCTGTTTTAAGATTAATATTTCCGAGCACCGCCAGCGCTCCGGTGGAGAACCAACTTTTGCAATTTGTATTAATATTGTTCGAGTTGGAATATCATTTAGTATTCTGATCCCGTTATATTGAATATGTAATAAAAGTGGACTGCCTCGTTGCTCTGGCCGAGAATAATGCGCTTTACGATCACGAGGTCTGGGTTCAAATCCTAGGTGTAACAAATGTATTCCATCGAAAAAATTCTATCGAAAATTTCCCTGTAAGTGATTTTTCGCCAGAAAAATTTAAATATTCAAAATTTAAAAATAAGTTACAAGACGAGAAGACTGAAAGGAAAAATTTAGTTACAACTCTACTCCCCACCTATCTTCAAAAGCTTGTGGTGACAATACACACTATTACTTTGTATCCTTATGGATTTTACAGGATAACTGCAAAATTAATACTAAATAAAAATTCATTAAAAGAAACTAGAAATTAAAGTACTTATTTTAAGAAATCAATAAAACACCGACACGCTTATATTCCTCAAGCGGGGGTGGCAGAGGTGTGAGGGAAGTTTTCGTTAGTTCGACCTAGGATTTGAACCCAGGATCTCGTGATCACCAAGCGATGCGCTTTGCCACTAGATGAGGCAGTTACTTATTTGATTATAAAAAAAAAAACACTTCGTGTGTTGTTGTCTCCCCTGTGTGGTGGCCTTTATGTACATAAATATATAAAGATCTACCCCTTCCGCATTTGTATGTACCTAATGAGTATTAGTTAAAATATGAACGACCATAGTGTCCTTCAAGTAATATACTACAATAATTAAGTATTCCCATTATAATGGAAATGAAGCACGTTTTTAATGTAAACAAAAATGTCGAAGCGTAGCTTGTTGTGCCAAACGAGTTCGAAGTATTTCTCCTTTTGTAGATTTTTTCTGACTGCTCTCTAGGGCCTGGGATTGGTCATACTCATTAACAAGTCTATGTTTGTAGTGGCTATTTCGTGCGGGTCACTTCCTTCCCTCTAATAAGGTCGACGGAGGTGATGGCTGCTCAAGTAGTTATTATCATGAACGGGTGCTGCTGGTACACCCAGAATCCTTTAGTTTATCATTCTTTAAAATATTATTATTAGTCTTTATATCTCAGTCATAAGGTATCACAATGGAACTAAATTGCATACTTAATTCTGTATAATGTAAAAATTTATGTATCATATTTTGTATTATATAAAAATTTATATATATATACAGAAAATTATGAAAAAAAAGAGAATTAGGCAAAAAAGGCAAGCCCGCTGAGTTTCTCGTCGGATCTTCGAAGTGGATGCCGCGTTCCGATCCGGTGGTATATTAGTAAGTAAAAAAAAATATGTAAATAATCCCGCAGGGATTATATAAAATAAATAATTTGAGTTTGAATTTTGTATTCCATAACTTATGACGGAATGCGGCGCGTTATGATAACTTTGTGAAATGAACGTGTATGTCACTTGAGAACCATTAAATGATATTTCCACGAAGTTATCATTACACGCGGCGTCACGTTATTAATAGGTCATGTCAAATAAGGGGTCTGTAGGTTAGCAGCTTACAAGCGGTATATTGTACCAATCGTTCTTCAATTCTTTGATGTCCATGATTACAGGGGCTGACGGGCTAAGCGAATGGCACAAGTTCAGATAAACCCGGGTTTGAATTAGTCGGTACCTTCAGACCATCTGTAGGGCAGCTCTGATCCCTTATAACTTGAGTTTTATTGTGCGAGGATTGAGATCTGAGAACCCATTTTACTTACGGCCGTGTAGCAAAATGACGTAGTGGTTTTTGGGGTAAATGTGTGTGAAAAAGCTATGTGATTTTGAATTTGAAAATGTTAAAATAGATGCCATATTACGACATTCTATGTCATTTGGCATAACAAATTGTGATTGTTGTTTTAAACGTAGCCCCCTCGATTGCATATAGTAATATTTACATTAATATTTGTGTATGTGAATTTTCATGTTTGTAAACGAACCCACGACACAGGAGTAAAACTTAATGTATGGCGACGATATATTAAAAAAAAACATTATAATTCATATACACAAATACCTAGACCGGAACAAATAATTGTGGATCACACAAAGATTTGTTTCGTGTCTGTGTGCCACTGTGTCTAATAGTTGTGGAATCAAACCCGCGACTATTAGACGCAGTGAGCGGAACGGCGTAAGCTCTTAACCGCACCACAAATCGTTCGTCAATGTTATTTCACAATGATCACAAATTCTACTCTGTTTACAAAAGAGAAAGGAAAATCAGCAATATAAAAATATTATTTATTCCATAGAGACTGCCTCGTTGGTCTAGTGGCAAAGCGCATCGCTTGATGATCACGAGGTCCAGGGTTCAAATCGTAGGTCAGACAAATGAAGTTTTTCTAACAAAAAAACTTCCTAGTATGAGTCCGGAGTCTGGAATGGGGCCCGGTATATGGCAATAGGCTCGCCCTCTATTACATGGATCCTAACATTCTCAGCGAAAGGTGGGTGTACTCAGTACACCTCTGCCACTCCCGCTTGGGGAATATAGGTGTGATGGTCAATATTAAACTATTCTGGAGAAGAGAAGATCTTGATCTTGCTCAGTTGAACACATTAGGCTAGAGGAAAAAAACATAGTACTTAGAAAAATAGAGCTTGGCAAGAGGCAGGTAGCGTTCTCATAATATATAGTATTTTCTTGTGTCAAAAATGAAATATCACTTGCTTTAACGATGAAGGAAAACATCGTGAGTTTCTCGAAGATGTGTAAAGTTCGCCAACCCACACTGGGCCAGCGTGGTAGACTATGGCTTAACCCTCTCAGTTTAAGAGGAGGCCTGTGCCCAACGATGGGACTGTTTCTTAAGAGGGCTAATATTATATATCTTGTGTCAAGAATAACTATGTTTTTAAACTCTGTATAGAACACATCTACCGGTAAAGGGAAAGATGCACAAAATCTTAAGCAAATAATACTTACCCAGTATTCATCAATAGGAACATTTACTACGGCAAAACTATGCGGAAATTAAAAAAACATCAGCTACTGCCTACCTCGAAAGGGATCTGGCGTGATGATATAGATAGAGAGAAAAATATGCATGCATTTTTGTGGAACATTAATAAATTGAAAGACGACTGAAATGAAACTATTTTGGACGCCCCTGTACAGCGCAACATGTCGCCGTAATTACATGATACTTAGATTATAAGTTAAGTATATTATTATAAGTATGTTAGTCTGTAAGGCATATATTCTTTACATAGCCCCACACTAGAACTTATGCGTGTGTCGTGGGTGCGTTTACAAACATGAAAATTCATATACACATATACCCAGACCGAAACAAATAAATGTGGGTCACACAAGGATTTGTTCCGTGCGGGAATTGAACCCGCGACTATTAGACGCAGTGGGCGGAGCGGCTTAAGCTCTTGACCACTGCGCCAAATCGTCCGTCTATCTAAAATTTTTGTGAATTTCTGCCTGAATTAAATCATTAATTATTATTATTTTTTCGTATTTCAGCGCAGTTTATTTATGTAATATTCGCGTAAAGGTTTTCACCATCCTCGAGAAAAGTGCTGGTTCGTTACTTCTCGATTAGCGTTACTGAACAATTAAACCTGACTAGTTTCACCGTCGGGTAGAGCTACTCAAACGGTGACATTTGTACATAGACTTGCAACTTTAATTTTCGATTAGTCTACTTCAGAGTTTACTCGAGGAAGGTGAAAGAGGTCCTAATACTCGTATTATTAGTATCAAAATTATTCTTTAACAACAGAAATGTAATACCGAAACATTAACCCCGCACTATAAAGGTGAATGAAAAATTAAAGTCCAGTCACGTCGAGGCGAAGTTGTCTAGTACCACGAGATATTCAAAGGCAAACTGTGCGGCCAACTTTGTCATATCGGGATGTTTTGCCGAATTGTGGAACTTGTATCTCGAGGAGCCGCTGCTTGTAACAAAATTTGGATACAATAAATGCGTGAAAAGCAGTACAGGTTAAGCTATAAAATGTATCACCACCACAATGTTGTACCAATTTTTTGTTGGAATTACGTTGTTGGGTCGTGTTGTGTTATTTAAAATAAAGGAGTTTTCTTACTTCCTAGGTCTGGAGTATCGCACGTTGATGGTATAATTCTCTATAAAAGGGAAATATATGCTAAGGTTACTCTTTTATATTGAAAGGTTTTATTACACTACGTTTGGAAATAGCGCAATAATACTCAGTATAAAAGCCAACTCCGAGCCCTGGCTTCCAGCCAAAGAATGTACAAAATACACTTTAAGTTTTTAATGATAATAGGGCTATGGATTTCGCTAACAAAGCTTACTTGGAACAAGGCCTGGGCCCTTTTTCGCCGTGACTAATATACATAACACAAACACAACACATAACGCGGCACGTTACGATAGCTTCGTAAAATGATTGGTTAGTGATTGTTTAATTTCGACGAATGGCTTGGTCCAGTGGTTAAGATCTTGAGCCGCTCCACCCACTGATCGAGTAGTTGCAGGTTCGAACCCCGCACGAGATAAATCTTTACGTGGCCCACAAAAATTTGTATCAGTTTGGGTGTTTGTGTGTGTGAATTTCACCATACATAAATAATCCCTAGTGTGGGGCTACGTATTTTTTAAGAGAGATAAAAAAATTATACATCAGTGGCTTGCAGAATAGCGTTACATAATCATTTTACGATATCGAAACGTGCCGCGTTTGTCCACAGCGAACCAAAGCCTTGGCTATAGATTTGGAGGTTATACAGACGATAAGAGTCGACTAATCTTCATTATAACTATTAGGAGCGGAATAGGGGGCGGCCCCGAATACTGATAAAGCATCCGCCACGTGGGACTTTGCTGAATTATGCGATAGCTCGTATAAGGTGCGTGAGACGATAGAGGTCGGCGACGTGTAAAGTTAATGAATTAAATCATCATTGTTATCATCTGCCACTTCCAAAGAGTGGGTATATTTTTAAAATCATGATAAACACCAAGATAAGCCAGATGAATCAAGTAATAGAAACGAGCCTATTGATCTCATACTGGGTACCAATTCTGAAATCCGGATTGCTACTAAACATTTTTCGACGGAGTTTTTTCGTAGAGGTTCGTATAGTAAAGGATAAAACGTCCCGACCGCCCGCTGGGTGGTGGGGCCCCTTTGGGTCCCTAGCTCGGTAGTACTGGGTCAACCGGCTGCTACTGCTTGCTGCCAGAGGGGCGGCGCGGCCGCGGTTGGACGGCTTACGCGCCCGTTTAGCGCGAAGGGTGTGGGTGTGGCGCCTGATTGCCCTCTCACTCTACCTTCGGAGAGAGAGCTGGGTGCAGCAGGTAGCACCGCTCCTGTTAGGGAGCTGTTCGGGCGTTCTCTCCTAGGGGTCTGGCGCAGATCGGGTCGGTGGTCCGGTGGTCGGTTAAAGTTTTCGTAATCTCCTGACAACCTGCTGGGTGGTGGGGCCCCTTCGGGCCCTAGCCCGGTCGAACTGGGTCGACCGGCTGCTGCTGCATGCCACCAGAGAGATGGCGCGGCGGTGGCTGGGCGGCTCGCGCGCCGTGGCGTGAGAGGGGCGTGGAGATACCCATAGCATTGGATGTCAAAGTCTGGGTACATGGGGTGTCTCTACTGAATTACCTGGGTGGCAGACTCGGGGGAGTCTGCCTCCCAGCTCGAGGGGGAGACGCCGTATTGGGTGACACCAACACGGAGTCTACGTAGGGGGAGCGCGTACGGTAGTACGTAAGGAGCTAGACTCCCAGGATTTGCCCTCAACAGGGGCCGGTCGCGCCGGGGTCGCGGTGTGTACCTAATGGTGATTCTGTGACCCCGACACTATGCGGCAAAGCGGCAAAGCCGCAAAGTTTTTAATCGGTACACTTGGTTCACTGACAGCCGGGTCACTCGGACTGTCAGTGGATCAAGGACCCCGACACAACCGCGTCACCAAACGCAGACGGGTACCCATAAAGGGGAAACCCCTGAGACGTAAAAAAAAAGGAAACCGAATTCCAAAAAATCGATTCCAAGGAATTGGTGAAGCAACCCTGCTTGAATCGCAGCTGGTACTTAAAGTTTTACTTATCGGTTATAACTGAACTGTAGTTAGATTATCACTGTACCGTTCAGGGTTAATTAGTCCTTATCTCGCGTTCAGCGGTTTACAACAATGTTTTCGCTAAAGAATATGAAACGCATGTAGATTATGTTATATAATCCTTCTCTTTGTTTCATCCAATTCATTGACGTGTTATTATAGAGGGAAGTGGACATAAAAATTAGCTGCGGTCTGAATGATGTATGCATCGATGTAAATGCTTATAATATATGCATACCGAAACAGCGTAAGTGCGCCAACAGCATGCTGCGCTCATATAGAAATACTAAGTGAGAGACGTATAGAAATACTAAGTATATCATATGTTAAAGAAATACTGAGTGAGCGACGAACAATATCATTTAATTAAAACTAATACCATGGTAGGTAGGTACTATTTGAGCGCCCTACTAATTTCAGTTTGATTTACACCATTATTGCGTAACTGCGACCACATTGAATCTGGCGTTTTGATTACAAAGATCTAAATGAACTCAGAAAACAGTTTTTACAGTTATAAAATGTTTTAAACTTTTTTTATCATTCAACATATAGGTAAAAAAAATATGTTAAAAAAGTTGGCTTTGTATAAATTGTAACATAAATAACGCAACATTTGAAAGTAGTTGGTTCCAGATTGGCTATTAAATTGATTCTTGATAAATATAATCATAAATTAGTTCTTTGTTCACCTCCTCTTCGGTTTCCTCATTACTAAGTGTCGTTGTCATTTCAAGTTTGGGAACTTGGGGTTTTCTATGGACGATGTGTCGCCATCTATTCCTATCTGCAACCGACTGTAGAGCATCGTGAACCGTGGTATTAAGAGCCCTGCGAATCTAATCCAAAACGTGTTGGGCTTCTACCTTGTGGTCGCTTGCATTCGATTTTACCAGTGACCATCAGTTTTTCAGATTGTCACTGTCTTTCCTAGCAATGTGACCAAAATACTCAAGTACTCAGTACTCAACTGTTCACTACTTGCGTACGCCACTCCGTAGGCATGTAGTGGACAGTCGAGTTTGGATCTTGAGTTCAGCTAGGACTGACACATTGGTGCGGTGTGCTGTCCATTGTATACCTAGCATCCTTTTGTTAGCTGTTAGTTTTCTTATAATGTATGAAATAATAAAAATATATACTCCATTATACGTCACTCATTGTACTAATAGTTTGGGAAGGAGGGCTTTCGTTGGTTTCATTTTGTATTATGGCTATTAATTTAAACTGGTCCGTGGAATCGCATAACGGCCCGCGACGGAAATATAACCAATATTAAAACAGTTGAAACTCTGTACTCTTTGCCCTCTCCATTAGGGATCTAGTGTGATGATAAAGATACAGTTGAACGCACTAACTGAATTAACTGTTCTTTTCATACAAGTTTCTCGCGTCGGTCGTGGTTAAGTTATGATGTGATGTGAAGGGAGCAGGGTGCGTCGGGTAGGGGCGGACGTCCCGCAGAGTTTGTAAAGGCGAAGATTGAGATATAACATTGTTTATGCCTTTAGAGGTTTGTAGCACAAGCGTTATTAAACAAAGAAGATTGTTTAGATGTTGATTTAAAGTTTTGTAAATTTAACTTTATATTTTAACTTATATTATTTTGAATGTACTTTAAGTTTTGGTGCACAGTTAACTAAGTGAGTGAGAGTCTAGTTTGTACAAAATAAGTGGGCCATGGACGATGCCAATTCACACGGTGCCCGAGGTAGAAATATGGATATACGTATAAAAAAATATGTGTTATGAATAATATCCGGTAAGCACAATTTACTATCCCACAATTTTATATAATTAGCTATTAATTTTTTTTTTAAATTTCCATATCTATTTCCATCCATCTTTTTATATCATCATGCCAGATCCCTTGCGGGGTAGAGAGAATACCGATTTCTTCAGGTTTTTTCCATACAAACCTCTCTCGTTTCCTCTACTCTCATAGTTCGTCTCATCACGCCCGCCAGTTGTAGCCGCTCTGGACATAAGTCCTGAGCGTCTACTTATTTCTATAAAATTTATTTGCAGACATTTTGCCGGAATTGATATTCAGATAGTTTAATTAAACAACAAAACAAACTTAACTTGAACTTGGCACTGTTTATTAGCTTAGCAAAGTTTACACGGAGCTACACTAAATCCGTACAATTTTGGTGCTGGCACGACCAGACACAAGTTATTACTAACTTCACACACATAAAACTATCTCGCCGGTTCGTGACTGGCGTGAATACAACAAACATATGCTCGGGATATGAAAACAAATAGAAAATCTACGCTTTAAAGCTAAAATTAAAAGATGTGCAGTTTCTCCTTTAAGGATAGGTATAAATAAATAAAATGGAAGCCTACATCACGACGTTACGGACCCTTAACTTGCCTATCATATAAGACACGGGAATTTGTCTCGGTCTAGTAGTCTAGGTCTTCCCCCCCCCCCTCCCCCCTCCCTGCACCAACACCATCAGGAGGAGGATGGCGGCCCACATCCGTTATCGCCGTGAGCACCGCGTAGGGGCAGGGGGAGTTATCAAGTCTCCCCGATAGGGGGCCCTTCGGAGTGCGGCACAAGAAGGGCACCGGTGCGTTCTATACGGTGATCCCAGAGCCCCTAGAAGTGCTGATATAGGCCACTCTGGGGTTTTTAGTCGGTAGGAATCCGACTTGCCCCGCGAGTTTTCCCCGAGGCTCGTGGAAGTCCTGTGCAGGTACAAAATGGTCTTCCCCAGTACCTACATCCTTCCACTTTCGCATTGTATATTTGTTTTATCGTGCTGTCATTACTTTCTGATATTGACAGATATCGACAAAATTAGTTGTAATCACGAGTTGTAACATACTATCGTTATATGAGTTGATATACAGGGTCGCTCGATCGAGGCAGGCGATTCACACAATGTGAAGGGTACACCTTGCAATTCCAGCAAATAAGATTGTTAGCGGCAACAATGTCGACTGAAGGTTTCGGTTTACGGCAGAATGCCTCAAATTAGATATATGTACAATGTAGAGTTCGGAATAGCTGACTCTATGATTTTGGACCCACATCGTTTACTGTGTAATAAATTATCTGGTTTTCGTATCGAAGAAAATGATACAATACTGCTGCTCTAAAGTCTGGATTTCTTACATGGCCAATTTTATAAACGAATAATGTGCAAATGACATGGCAACTAAACACAATGAACTCGATATGGTTGCGAAATGAATGAATGAACAAAATTCATAAATAAAAGATTTTAACCGTATCATATTTATTGTTTTTAGCTTCCACGTCACGTAAGAAATAACAGACTATATACGACAAAATAAATTATTGCATGTTTCACTGGAGATCACGAAATCCTAGGTTCACGAATCCAACGTCGGACAATGTTAAATTTTTTTATAGAAACCTTCTCAGCAGCAGTGTAGAAACGGACCTGGTATGATAGAAATAGCGTCAACCCCTAAAACATTGAGGCCTAATATCTTCTGCGAAATAAGAGTGTAAATACGCCTCTGCCACTCACGCATGGGAACATGGGTGTGTCGGTGATTATTTTTTTAACCCTTATAATTTTAGCCTTGTCAAGATTTGGAGATGTCCGTTGAGTTGGCCGAGTTTCCTACTGGATCTCCTGGAACCGGTACAAGTATCAGTGAAATCGACCCTTATCTATTATGTTCCTATCCCACCTGCGTTAATGTTAGTATTAACGCCTGGGTTAATATCATCTCTATTACCGGAATAAACATTGGCTTCATCTGCGTAATGTCTTTGTTGGCGTATTAACTGGCGCACATTTCGACGCAGATGCAGTAGGAGTATTAAAATGATTACGATTGAGTTCCCGTCGAAACGACACTATAATCTCAACGGGAAAAACAAACCAATTAGGTTACGTACATACACAAAACGTCTAAACAGTAAACACATAAAAGTTATTTACAACGGTGATGTGTCCACAAAATGGCCGCGGACCAATATCCGGTCTTGAGTGAGTGTCACCGCGAACTTCCACCGGCCGAATGTCCTGATTCACGATACAATCGAGTGATATACGATTTCTATCTATTTCATAATGCCTGATCACTTAGGGGGCAGTCGAAGAGTAAAGAGTTCCATCAGGTTTGTTGTCTATAGATCTCTCTGACTTCCTCCACTCTCGTAGTTCTTCTCATACACTCTTGCCGGTTATAGAAACTCTTGACTTGCCCTTTAGATAATATACAGTCTATGTGGTCATGGTAAGATGGTCTAGGTCTATAAAATTTTATATTTAAATTTATAATAAGATACTGTACCAATTAAAATGGATACTATAAAAACTTCCATACTTTACTTTATTATTATTATAAGTTTGGAAGTAACTCCGTCGGCAGACAGACATAAACATGTCTGTCTGCTTACACGATCACTTACCTTTTCACGATTTAAGCTCTGAACAGATTTTGCAAATAAATCTGGCAAGGAAATAAAGTTTATGTGGGGGAAGGACAAAGGCTGCCTTTTGATTAAATAATTAAGTACCGCTCGTAATTCATTTAGTATTTGATTGAATTAGTAATTGAATTAGTAATTCTATCTATCTATAACATCACGCCAGATCCCTTGCGGGGTAGGCAGAGAGTACAGAGTTCCAACACAACAAAAAAAAATGTATCACCATTAAATCCTAAAAATAGTTTTATTTTAATTTTATACGTGTCACAATAAATAAAAATAGCTTCAAAATATATTAATTAGGTATAATACATTTTTAAAGAAAAGTAAAATAAATTTATTGTACTACAGTCATAGCTCAAACTAGTTTTGATCTATTTTAAACTTTAACCATAAGCAGACAAAACAAACAAACCAATGTTTCTTGTAGGACTTTCCAAAAGGCTTTGAACCAAAGATATAATAAGCTTTGAACTAACCAAGTGATAAATTGGGCTGCCTATCAAATACGGTCTCGCCAGACCCAATTATCTAATAAATGCTTCATTTTATTTATTTTGCCCTCGTAAACGGGAAACCGGTTGTTGACGAAGATTTTTTCTTCTGAGAATTATATTTGAAGTTTTATATGGATTTGTGAGATCAAAGCATCGGTTTGGTGATTAAATGCGGTTGAGATTGAAAATTTAATGTTATTAGGAGGATAATTTAAGTATGTTTTTATGATAAAGAAAACCTATGGGTCTGAAAGAACTGATTAATTGTTGATGGACACAATGGACTATGGTGTGGTAGATTTTTACGCTAATACTCCTCGTCCAAGGGATTACATAAATATATACAAATTGGGATGTTGACAGGGAAAAAATAATTAATAATTAAGCTTAGCACAGTTAATATTTTTTATTGTGCACTTAAGTTCCTTTGTTCTATATGTGTTCAATCATCTTTAACGGCAAGCATTATCCCGCACATGTCGTATATAGTATCTATGTATGTAGCCTACTGATAAAACTGTCTTCAAAAGTGAGTATGTGTGTGTGAAAAGATGTGAAATCTTTTGATCGAATAAAAAACAATTTTTAAAAAAGGGACCCGACTTCTAAAAGCAAAAAATTTTTATTTGAAGTCAGTGCCAAGTAACCGACTGCAGCAACCAGCACAGCAGCAAGTTATTTATTTTTTTATTTTAAGTGATGAGGAATTAATTATGTATATTTATATACCTATATTATATTATTATACAGTAAGGTACTTACGGGATTGATACAATGTTCATAGTAACTAATTTTACACATTCGTGCTGTTTGCGGTCAAGGAGTCCCGTGGTGTATCATTAAAGGTACAATACCGATACAATTAAAATGGGACTCCCCCGGAGCAACACCGAACCCAATGCAAAAAGAATCATCACATCAATTGGTTTATTAACAAAGAAGTTATAAAAAGCATAAACGAATGATGAACCTTTTTTTGATGTCGGTTAATATTCTGCTTAGTTCTATAGTAGGGTATAGGATTGACGTTGTACCCATAATATCTTAATCTACACACTTATATAATATCTTAATCTACACACTTAATCCAAACACTATTGCTGGTCGTTAAGGAGTTCCCTGGTGTATCTTTAAAGTCCAAAGTCCGATACTGCTGTAATTAAAATGGGACCACCTTGGAGCTATACTGAATTCAATTCAAAATAATCATCAAAATCGATTCATAGTTGGCGGAATGATCGCGTAACATACATATAAAAAAAAACATACAGTTGAATTGAGAACCTTTCTCCTTTTTAGAAGTCGGTTAAAAAGTCTAAAATAAACGAACGCTTTGACCTTTCGTTTCGCAAAATATGCTTTTGTCTGGCACAACCTGCCAGTTTAAACTTAACAATAAGTTCAACGCCTTCGTTATCTTTGTTGGCAAAAATAATAGTTTCTTTAATACGCTAACGTATAAAAGAGTTGATGGAAGATAAATTAAGCGTTTCACAAGAAAAGGGTTAAAACGGGCCAAGTCATCAAGTTTTGGGGATTATATTATGTGTAAGGCTACATAATTGTACGTGTAAGGTTAAAAGAACGCAAACACTTATTATTTGAAATAATAAATCACATAGTTCGTCTCATACCCGCTCGCCGGTTACAGAGACTCTTGACTTTTCCATCAGATAAGACTCGGTTTATTTGGTCGTGGTAAGATAGTCTAGGTCTTCCCCGGTACCTGCATCCTTCTACTTTCACATTGTATATCTGTATGAGACGAACTATGAGAGTCGAGGAAGCCAGAGAGGTATGTAAGGAAAGAACCTGTTGGAACTCTGTACTCTCTGCCTACCCCGCAAGGGATCTGGCGTGAGGTTATAGATAGATAGATACATAGATAAATCACATTAACATCTCCCAAGCAGAGTTATCAAATTTGGCTTTTAAGCTATCATGTTTATAAAATATCGCCGTTCTTTAAGCGGTGCGATGAAAAAGGCAGCTTAAAAAGTAAATATTTAGTTAATGTGAAAGGAACCAATATTGTAACTTAATAGAGGGTGAATGAGAGAGTATGTGAGTGAGTTAGAGGTATGAGTGTGGAAGGAGAATGAAGAAAAGAAGAAGGATTCTACGTTTGTAGTCCTTCCAACGACGGACGTAGAATTTTAAGAAACTTTAAGAAAATTAAAACAAAAATGTAAGAAGAAGAGAATAGGTCTTCTTCCTTATTTTATTTCCCTTGAAAAAAAATATTAGTAACCTCACACGTGGAATTATTCCAGTGTCGTAGGTGCCTTTACAAACATAAAATGCTCATCCTCAAACACCCAGACCGAAACAAACATTTGTGGGTCACGCAAAGATTTGTCTCGTGTCTCGGAGTAGCTTAAGCAAATGTATTCATATCGCAAGGGACTTTTATTATGGGGGTTGTTTAGGACTATTCATTGTCGGAATAATTTCATATAGGCCACTAGTTATATATTATAGCCATAACCGGTCAATTACCTTTAGAAAGACAGATAAAGAGGGGTGGATCTAATCGAGTATTACAGAAAAAGGTATTATTTAAGTGACAGGCACTGTAATAGCGAGATGATTGGAAAACTGCGCTCGGATCCAGATATTCAGTGGAACGAAAAATAATAGAACCTTACTCAACTGGAAGGGTTGAAGAATATTGATGTTCAATTTGCGAAGACGAGCCCCTTTCTTTCTTCTGAACGTTTACAGTGCAAGTGTGCAATGCTATTTTATAGTAGAACCACAATGTAAATAATAGTGCGTTATGAGACCTCCCTTTTGACAGATGCTACTGAATAATATATTTTATTTATTTATTTATTTGGTAAGGAAAACCAACAGCTGCACTTATGAGAATAAAAGTAATGTAAGCAATATAAAGCCAATTACAGGTTTTCACGAATAGCTCTAAATTTGTGACAGAAACTTTAGCAAACACTACTAATACACAAATTCATGTTACTTAAATAATTAGTTACATTTGAAAAAACTTGTGGTTCAGCAGCTCTCTTATCTTATTGCTCGTAATAGTATATGGATCAAGACAGAACTCCTTGCACAATTTATTGAAGTCATTACTTGCTCGCACCATATAAGAATTTTGTCTGTAATTTGAAGAGACTAACGGAACAGAAAGCGGTAGGTTAAACCTTGTGGACCTTTGAGGAACATTAAAACATAATTTTTGGAGAAGAGTGGGGCAGTCAATTTCACTCGAGATAATTCTTAGCAAGAATGTGCAGTCAGCCATACGTCGGCGATTTACTAGTGGTTGAATGTGAAACTTCTTACATAGGTTTAAGTAATTATCGGAATGAAAAGAGATCTGTAGTCGGTAGCATAAAAATTTAATTAATCTTTTTTGTATGCCTTCAATACGGTGTATATATTTGTCATAGCGAGGGCTCCAAATTTGTCACGCATACTCCAAGTGACTCCTCACAAACGTGCAATGCAGTATTTTAAATGTTTTAGCTTGTTTAAAGCATCCGGATAGCCTCATAATAAAGCCAAGTGCTTTAGAGGCTTTTGCTATGACTTCATCAACATGTACATCAAAGAGAAGCTTAGAGTCGTGATGGACACCTAGGTCGCGTATAACATTGCACCTTGATAGTAACTGATCTTTAAGCATGTATGATGTAGGATGTATTGAACGCTAACGGCTAAATGTGACAACGGAGCATTTCGACGGATTAAGATCTAGCTTGTTGCGTTGGTAATAATTATCTAGACGCAACAAATCAGATTGAAGAGCATCCATATCATCGGTTGATGATATAGAAGAGAATACCTTCATATCATCAGCAAAACAGAGCAGACGGGAGGTATGGAAGCAAGAGTCGATGTCATTTACATAGATAATAAAAAGCAACGGACCCATCAAGGAACCCTGGGGAACACCACTAGGGATCGGGACCCAACTAGAAATGTAGTTATTTATAACAACAGCCTGTGACCGATTATCAAGATACGACGAAAACCATCGGAATAAGTATCCGTGTATGCTAATGTTGATAAGCTTCAGTTTAAGAATGTTATGATCGATGCGGTCAAATGCCTTACTATAATCTGTGTAAACGACATTGACTTGTGCTCCATTATCCATACTTAAAGTAATGAATTTGTTTAACAGAGTAAGATTTGTTACAGTTGACCTGCCTTTCAAAAAGCCGTGTTGGGAGGAACTAAAGGAATTCTTTATCGCTGCATAAACCTGATCATAGACCACCCTTTCAAACACTTTCGCTAGTATGCAAAGTTTGGAAATTGGTCTATAATTTGCAACATCCGTTTTAGGCCCTTTCTTATAAACAGGAGTGATGAATGCACGTTTCCAGATTTGAGGAACAGTACAAGCAGCGAGAGACATTTTAAACAGTAGACATACAGGTACGGCGATAGTTTTAGCACATCGTATAAGAAATTTGGGTGATAAATGGTTGGATCCAGCGGATTTGTACGGATCAAGCTGACTGAGTAATTTTTCTATTAGTCCCACATCGATATAGATTGTATGAATGTCAGACAGTGAATGAATATAACTTGTTGAAGGATGCTCAACTTCATTATTAGTAGATGGAACATCGGTGACAGGCTCAAGGAAAGTTGATTGGAAGTGTGAAGAAAATGCATTGCAAATTGATTCCGGACTGGAAACAGTATTATTACTATAGACAAGCTGGCTAGGAATCATATTCGATTTAGAACGATATTTCACAAACCTCCAGAAATGCTTTGGATTTCCCTTAATAGATACTTCAGTAGACGTTATATAGTTGTTATAGCAGTCGGCAAAAAAAAAAAAAAAAAAAAAAAAAAAAAAAAAAAAAAAAAAAAAAAAAAAAAAAAAAAATCGTAGGTATTTAGACTTTTCTTTAATAAGTCTCTTAAGCGATGTGTTGTACCAAATAGGATAGGAATTATGTGTGACCTGTTTAGTAGGGATAAACTTATTTTGTATGTCTGATATAGTTAAATATAATAATAACATTTTGAACAAGGACATAACATTCAAATATTTAATGACTTTAGTTTGAATGATGAATAATATAATGATACACATGTACATTTTAGATGACATTTTTTTTGTCTATTTCATTTATCAAAAGGGACTTCTTAAACTGACTTCAGTGTAGTACGTAAGTCTTGGATCATAGTGATCTATGACCTAACGTGTTAGTTTCATTGTAAAGAACGTGCACCGATAATGTTACGATGTATTACTCTCAGGTACTCCCACATATTGTCCATATTTCTTGATTATTATTTGAGGTTACCTGTAACAAAAAGAAATGAATTAATGTATCTATACATATATTTCGGGCATATAGAAAGAATGTCCGAAGAAAGAATGACAAAACTGATATACAATGCGAAAGTGGAAGGATGTAGGTACCGGGGAAGACCTAGACTATCTTACCATGACTAAATAGACCGGGTCTTATCTGAAGGACAAGTCAGGAGTCTTCGTAACCGGCGAGCGTGTATGAGATGAACTATGAGAGTAGAGGAAGCCAGAGAGGTATGTAAGGAAAGAGCCTGTTGGAACTCTGTACTCTCTGCCTACCCCGCAAGGGATCTGGCGTAATGATATAGAAGTAAGTACCTATTACGGTAGCACACATATTACGTAGCGGCTTAGCGCGTAGTGGCTACGGATTGCTACGAGGAATCTATCGTAGCTCCCTTATGATGGTATTTAATAGACATTAAACACAATTATTTGTGCTGCTGAAGCACATTCGTAAATAGAGGACTTTTGCAGCACCAAATTTTGTGTGAGCTCCTATCTAGAGAATTCTAGTTATTGTTAATAATAACAAATCATTTATTTCGACCATCTAGGATCATAGGCTGTTACATAGCACTTAATCTATATTAGTATATAAAAAAATATAATTGAGTGTGGAGCTGCATCCATCTCTGCATTATCGGAGATTCCCACCTATCCACAAATACACTCAGGATAGTATTGGAGCTGCCACTCATGATGGCGGCGAAACCATCTACCCTTGTCTCTGTAAACATCCCTGACGCACTGCAACGTCATGACCTCTCCAACAGTACCTTGAGCGCACTATTTCAATGAACACTCAGATCACAGGCTGCACGTGTAAAAGGACTGACAGTATGCTTTAAGAAGCGTAATTTTAACAGGTCTCGTACAACGAACGTTATTACCCTTTAAAAAAAATAAACACCGTCACGCCTATACCTACTGAAAGGTGGAATGTGTACACCCTCATATTGTCGACGCTGCCGGAATAAACTTATATACCGGTTTCAGATTTTGGACTGCCAATATGAATCTTTTGACCTAGATTCGAACCCAGGACCTTATGATCCTAGCCGCACTGTGTGCCACTGACCACACAGGTCAACACAGCAGTTTTTATTGCGACATATTTGGATTAGTTACTGTTGGTACCTATTTTTTATAATATCTCTGTTGTTCTTAAAACAATTATTAAGTTAATTCATATTGGAAATCTCAGTGAATTTATTAATCATGTAAATTAGCCCGGCTCATCCGTAACTACCAGGAGTACAGGACATGACAGGAGTTGCTGTAATTAATCCTTTTGACGTGTCTAACAAGCCAATTTAAACCTTAACAGCATTATTATAAAGTGAATATTTACTTGCAATTGAATTCTTTGGACGAAACTTCATTACCGGCCTCTATGACCAGTACAAAATATTCCTTTTGAGTTTAAAATAGCTTTTAAGATATAGGTAATAAAGGAGGTTTTTGATGTTTCACAAGCTCTGGTTACATTTGCCCATGGGATATAACTAAGGAAGGAAATGGTGGTTAAGTTGTTTGTTTTTGAGTGTTATTTGTTCTAATACTTTTTCAAATAAAAGGGTATAATACAGGGATCAAATCAACAGTTAAAATACCGCGATAACTGGATGAATTGTCTTGTCAAAAATACAGTTGGTGGAATACGAACCATCATGTATTCGTGTTTCTGTATGAATGGAGATGACATTGATTTCCCTTAGGACCCTCGTTTTAATTGGTTTGTTCCCACTTTGCTGATGTAGGAATATTTCATTAATTTATCATTATCATCGCTGCCTACCCAAGGGGCAAATTATAAGAGTGCTGGAAGCAAGTTTTGAAAAACCTTGAGGGGAGGCCCGAATTTGTACTTGTTGTACCGAATGTAATTCGAGATTGGAAGCCACACTATCCAATATTAGATACACTAGGCAGAAATAAAGAGGAAGACACAAAAAACTTCTATCGTCAATTGAGCAGAGTTACGCAATACTGTTTTAAAACAAATTTTGTATTTTAAAGACTGTAAGCTTTGAAAAGCAGTGATAGCCTAGTGGTTAGACCGTTGTACTGCAAACTCCGAGGTCTCGGGTTCGAACCCAGGCACGCACCTCTGCTTTTCGAAAGCAAATTAACTATCACTTACTTTAACGGTGAAGGAAAACATCGTGAGGAAACCTGCATGCCTGAGAGTTTCTCGAAGGTGTGTGAAGTTCGCCAACCCGCACTGGGCCAGCGTGGTGGACTACGGCCTAAACCCTCTCAGTTTGTGAGGAGGCCCGTGCCCAACGGTGGGACAGTTTCTCAACAGGGCTAATATTATATTATTACTATATAAGCGTTATTAGTGGAATTATTTTAAGTCTAATTACACTAATATAAATAGAATACTAGCCGTTTTTCCTCTCACTAGATCTTGTAGTAAAAAGAAACTGAATGCATGGCTACAGACATTGAACTATGAACAAACCGAAAAGCTGACTATTGCGGAAGTGTAAACACTCACACAAATATACGCACACACAGACCCACACACACACACACAACCACACACACATACACACACACTAACACAAACACATACACACACACACCCACACACACACACACAACCACACACACACATATTAACATACAGAACATGTCTAATATGTTACCATTACAGGCTGATTATGTTTTGTTTTATTTTTAGTTTAGTTTTCTGTTTTGGCCTGTTTATTGTTTTTGTTTTTTGTTTTATTTTCTACTTTCTTTAGTGTGACACTGTTCGAAGGGTGGCGGCCTGGTGGCCTGGTGGCCTACAGGTTCTCACCTAGTTTAGGCACCAGACTCCCACAAGTTTTATGTAAAACTAATGTTATTACTTGTTATCTCTGTGGTGAGTTAATAAAGCATTATTTTTATTATTATTAATTTCCTTAAAAGAGCAATTTATTTATTGAACTATTATTGCATAATGATTTTTAATTGGTATCGGACTGTTAACGCAATACATTATTCAAAAGTAAACTAAATATCTCAATAAACTAATAGCCTGAGTAACAATTCAATTCAGTCGGGTGTCCCATCCAATTTAGTGCGGTCGATCACAACACAGTTTCATTACACGCTCCGGTGGCGTCCTCCCGGTGATTGAAATTATAGATTAAATAGAAATGTTGTGTTGTTTGATGATAATATACAGGTCAGTTGAAGCAGAAACATTCTATAGTGGCAAGCGTATACCGGAAGACATGAAAAGGGGAGGGCTAAAGGTCAGTTGGAGCAGGCACGTTATCGAGTGGTGACCATGTACCAAAATACTTGAATTGGGCAGGCCCAAAAGGTCTGTTGAAGCAGACAGTTCATCGAGTGGCGACCACGTACCAGAAGACATGAATTAGGCAGGCCAAAAAGGTCAGTTGGAGCAGAATAGTTATCGAGTAACGATCACGTACCGGAAGACATAAATTGGGCAGGTCCCAAAGATTGGTGAGTTGGAGCAGAAAGGTTCTCGAGAAGCGACCACGTGCCAGAAGACATACATAAATTCGGCAGGCCCCAAAGATCAGTTGGAGCAGACAGTTTATGGAGTGGCGACCACGTACCAGAAGACATGAATTAGGTATGCCCAAAAGGTCAGTTGAAGCAGAAAGGTTAGGAGATACCTTCCTTCTGGAGTGACGATAATGATGAAGGTAATCTATATACATATTATACAAGATGTTGTTACGCCTTTTTTATTACGTTAATATACGCAAGACCCGAAAGTAGTTTGTTCTAAATCGGTAACTGAATTCACTCCAATAATTTTTAATTCAGTGCGCTATAACAAACTAAATTTATTATTGATTCAAAGCAATATGAATATTTCAATTGCATTTCTAAAACGTATTTCTCAATATGCACACATACACGTACAGGTTTCATTGTTAATTGGTGTATAAAAGCGTTTAAAAAAGGGCTAAAAATCTTTAACTGTGTAAATTTAGTTTTCGTATTGAATTTGTAAAGCAAGTAGCTCATCGGGTGTCTGTGGTCTTGCGGTAATTACGATACACCTTGTATAAGTATAATATTGATGAGACACTCATAGTGTGATACTGTCATAGATTTTTAAACGGTCGCCAACGTCAAGCAGCGTCCGGCTTTGTTAGTTGGAAAAGGTTGACAGTTTGTGACATTTTCTAATTTGTGCTTTGAAAGGCACCCTAAGCAGTTGGTACGGGTTTCCATTTCAAGTGATAATCGTAAGTTAAGATGGAATGATTAGAGTGTACTTGATAAGTTCCAATAGGAGGTGGTCACAAACAGGAGTCCACGTCGTGCATGTAGCTTTTGTCGAGTAGTTGAACCATATAGTGTGATTAATTATGCCCATCTCAATTCACTCATCAAGTAACTGTATACGAGCTAGCTAGCTAGTGAGCACTAATTAGTCTTAAACTACGCGCAGTTTCCTCAAGATCTAAACTGTTTAAAAATTAAATAGCTCTGTAAATTAATACCTTTCTGGAATTCATTACTTTCGTATTAATTTGTTAAGTTTGAATGGCCACGGCGACTCTTTTGTAGTGACGAAGCGAGAATCTCAGATATTTTTAAACCTACCAAAGTTGTGACATCATTTGGAAATTATTTTATAAAATTAGGTCTTGTCCTTTGACCTCTCTTAAGTAAAATTATCACTATTGTTGTCTTCAAAAGGAGAAGCAGAACCTGGTTAGATTCAGTCGTTATTCGTGTAGCAGTGAGTAGGGAAATGCATGAAATTAGCTTGCGTCACGAAGTCTGGTTTATATACTGTAGATACGCAACCAGTCTTCGCCGGCATCGTTCACCAAGTTATCAGACTATGAGTGGAATATAATCAACTGGGTGATTTGCCACTTTGTGACCATTGGATACTAATTAGTCGCCATTGTTCGCCCCGGTGGGAAAACTGGAATAAACCTCTTAAGGCCTGCCTTCTCTATATATCATACCGTTGGTGGTTGCCACTCAAAAACCTTTCAACTCCAAGAATCGTCAGTTAGTCAGAAAGAGACTAGTTAGTAAAATAGCCAAAATTAAAATATCGAGCGTAGATAGGTAATGCTTCAGCGATTGGTTAAATCAGTAATCATTCAATCGTCATACAAGTAGGAAGATGCAGGCAAAATCTGTGTACATGGGGATATAAAGATCCAAATTTAACAGCCTGCGACTGTGGCGCGACCTTACAGACTATGTCGCACCTGCTGGTCTGCCCTTTATGCCCCATCATGTCAAGGGAAGAGTTGAGTGCGGCCACAGATGGGGCGATCGAACTAGCCACTCACTTAGCGGGACGAATCAATAGTTGTTTATTCATCTAGAAGAAAAAATCCTTATGAAAAGTCAAAAAGTGAACATTATTGATTACTTAAGACTCTACTATCCGTTGGGACAGTCATTCCTGTGGAAAGAAGAGCAAAAACTCCATGGTAACACTTTTTAAAATTAAAGTTTTACAATTCTTTTTGTAAACATTGCATTCATGGGGAATGGCAGAAGAGTGCAGAACGAGCTAAATAGATGTGCTGTGAATATGGGCCACTGACACGAAAAGAAGAAGAAGAAGCAATTGCTTTAAAGACGTCCACTGCAGTGCAAAGGCCTCCCCCTAAGATCCTCACGTTGACCGGTGTTGTGATGTACGCACCCGGATTATACCCGTGACCTTGACTAGGGTTTTGGTTCATATTGTGGGAGGACCTGCTCACTCCACGTCTTCCAGTATGGGGTCGCCTCTTGAGAACATTTCTGCCCCGATGGCCGTCAGTTCTACGGACGATGTGCCCTACCCCAGACATTTCTCAGCATTATGCCGGGGACTTTGTCCTTTCCAGAGACTTTCCGTTTCTTAAGGGAAGCTGCAAGCACAGCTCTATTAATCTTTGGGTGACCTTGTACCTTCATATGAGGCCCATTGTAAAAGATCACATCTCAATGCCATAATTCATGACTTATACCACAGCAAAGACATTTGTTTTTAGTGCACACTAGCCAGAAACTTGCCTTAAAATAGTGACTTAATACATGAGGTGTATGAATATTCCATTACGTAGTATCACGCTCATTAATCTAAGTAGACGATCACGCTGTACCGGCCTTAATATCGAGCTTAACTTGTCACGTATTAAGCTCGGCAGCGTATTTGGTATTTTAACTTATTGATGTCTTTGTTGTATCAAAAGGTATGTACACATTACTCTTACACCCATACTCATAAACATTATATAGCGTAGGGGCGGAATAGTTGCCACAATGAACAATGCTTTGTTTTCTTCTTTAGAATTTTAAATGACAGAGAGAAGGTTTCACACGCTGTATAATGCTTATTAGTAAGGCCTATAGACTCTAATTACTCCCTCGCATGTCATTATACTGGGAGGTAAACAAAAAAGTAAGCGGAGTTATCGTTAGTTTTCATATGAAGCATTCCCGCCTACGTTCTCCCAAAGTGATAAGGCGCGAGTCTTACATTTAACTGGGCACAATTCCAGACTACAAACGACTAGTGAAAGTTTTTTAATAGAAAAATCCCGACATCAACAGGACCTTGAGATCGGCAGCCACATGACACTACTAGACTAACAAGGTAGTTTATATTCATAAATATATGTAAATTGTTTGAATTTGATAGAGAGATTTAGTCCTCATTCGTACATCTACATTACATCGCAACGCTAAATTTGTTGAGAAAGCGCGTGCGAATGTGGGTTTATGGTCTTCAAGCAAATCGTATTTACTCACTGATTCGTTTTGAAAGCCAACAAAAGCCAAATACGTACAAAAACACTACTCTACAGTGTAACTATTCTAAAGAAACAACAAGCGAACACCTGTTGAAGTATTATATTTCCAGCTTCACTTGGCATCTTACATCACACACTTCATGTCGTATCCCTCTGAGATCTTGGCGAAAATCCGATCGCAATTATAGCCGTAAATACGTAAGCTTACGAAATGTTTTTATACGGATTTTGCGAGTTGTTGTTGTTTATGTGGATTGACAATGCTGTAATGGCTGTACTGTGCTTTAAAGGGTTATTTTTGTAGGCTCTGGTTTACATGAACGAAGCTTAAGATTGATTGGATTTATTTTATTGATTCTTAACTCTTATGTTACTCTATCTTTTTAACCGACTTCAAAAAGGAGAAGGTTCTATGTTCGGTTGTATGTATGCTTTTTTTTTTCTTTGAAGATACACCAGGGAACTCCTTAACGACAAACAATAGGAATGTGCAAATTAGGACAAGATGGGTGTTACGTCCATCCTATAGGTACCCTACTATAGAACTAAGCACAATGTTAACCGACTACAAAAAAGGAGGAGGTTTATAATTCGTCTGTGTTTTTTTATAACTTATTTGCTTATAAACCGATTTGGATGATTCTTTCTCCGCTAGATTCAATATAGTTTCAAGGTGGTCCGGTCCTATTTTAATTTCATCAGTAGTAGACCTTGGACTTTGAAGATACACTAGGGAACTCCTTAACGACAAACAATACGAATGCATAGATTGAGATATTATGGGTATTACGTTAATCTTATAGGTACCCTACTATAGAACTAAGCAAAATGTTAACCTTCAAAAAAGGAGGAGGTTCATAATTCGTCTGTATTCTTTTGTAATTTCTTTGCTTATAAACTGATTTTGATGATTCTTTTTGCATTAGGTTCAGTATAGCTCCGTGATGGTCAAATTTAAATTTTATTGGTATTGGACAATGGGCTTTGAAGATACACCAGGGGTTTCCTATACGGCAAACAGCATGAATGTGAAAATTCAGTTACTTTGAGTTTTATATTAATCTTGTAGGTACCTCACTGTATAAATAAGTAAGATAATATAAAGGAGGTATATAAATAATAATAATAAATTCCTTCATCATTAAAAATTGTAAAATAAAAAACTTTAAAAAAAAACCGACAACGACCAACCGACGGCAAACCGACTTATTAAAAGCAAAAAATAAATATTTGAAGTTGACCGACTGCACCAACCAGCACCGACTTCAAATATTTATTTTCTGCTTCTTGAAGTGGGTATCCCTTTTTTTAAGTGTTTTATTACAAGATTTCATTTACCTTGCAATATTCGTATGTCCGTCTGTCTTTGCGGTTCAAATCAGTCAGCAAACCTGCTGAGTAAGGACCTATATATACTTACCACTTGTACTTATGCCATTATATACTTTCACCGTGTAATAGTTGTTTAATCTTAAGCATCTCTGTATTTTGCGTTGCAAAATAATAATAATTATTATTATTTTATTATTATTAAATCTCGTGCACCATTTTTAAAGCTCTTGCGGGTATCCGATTGAGCTTAAATTTGGCATACGCATGCCAAATTCTAGCTCAATCGGATATTGGCATCCAACCACAATATTGTCAACGAACTTACATAAGTTCGATGACAATATTGTGGTACCATGGAGCTGGTCTGATGATAGAGTCGGATGGCGGCCATAGGAACATGTAAACTATACAACATAACCCCGTGTTTAGGCTTTTTATGTTGGTATTGACAAATACAATAGTGTTCCGGGTCTGACGATGTAATGAAAGGTAGCCAATGGAACCGCCCACCTACTCAATATAACCCCGCCGTGTATGGGTTCGTTGGATTTGTTTTGACAAGTACTTTAGACTGATCGACAGCAATAGATGATTCGAAGATCTGATGATGGTGCCATAGATACTCCTCAACTAAGCAAGATATCTTCGTCTTCGAGTCCGCTATTCAGCGGTGTATGCAGGACCAAGTATGCGGAATGCTATCAGACGCGCAGCACGGATTCCGACCGGGACGCAGTACAGCTACCAATCTTTTGAACTTCATGGCGCAGGTGGTACCTTATGTTGACGCTGGAGAGCAGGTAGATGTTGCATACTTCGATTTTAAAAAGCTTTCGACACAGTAGACAATGACGTGTTGCTCATGAATCTTGCGCAAGTTGGATGTACACCACATCTATTAAAATTCTTTGTCACCTATTTGAAAGACCGACAACAGTACGTTGACTACAATGGTAGCGAATCTGAACTTTATTACACTAGGTCTGGCCTAAGCCAGGGCAGCAACTTGGGTCCTCTTGAGTTTATAATAATGATAAACGATTTACCAGAGGTAATTAGATGGAGCTCTTGTTAATTATTTGCCGATAACCTTAAATTGCTGCTCGAGGTCAAAGATATGTTCAGATTGTGAAAGATTACAGTATTACATAAATAGAATTGTAGAATGGAGTCATGTGAATAAACTTTTTTTTAATGTATCAAAGTGCTCAGTGATAACATTCAGTCGCTCGCGTTCCCCTCTACTCCACCAATACGAGGTGGACGCAGCGGCGATGCAACGCGTCACACAGGTACGGGACTTAGGAGTTTGCTTAACTACACAATTAAAATTTAGTGATCATATCACAAAGATATGTAAAAAAGCATATAGAAACTTAGGTTTCTTACTGAGACAATCAAGAGGATTCACTAACATTACATTACAGTTATGGTTTTGTATGCCGCACTAGTGAGGAGTCATCTTGAACACAGTGCAGTTATTTGGTCTCCACAAGAAGCTAAATATAGTTTGATGCTGGAACGTGTGCAAAACAAATTCACTAGACACCTGCACATGAAGTTGTACGGTGTCTATCCTTTTTATCCATTGATGTACCCGACACTATTTGTTCAGGGTATGGTCGCGTACAGAGCTTAGGGTACGACGCGAGTATGCACTCGCGGCGTATTTAGTGAGGTTGTTACGTGGTAAGGAGCAAAATCCGGGTGTGCTGTGTAGACTTTGTCTGTGCGTACCGGATCGTTATGTGTGGAGGCGGTGGCGCCCGCAATAATGTTATGTTATGTTATAATGTATGTTATTGTACCTACAATATTTTTTATTTTTGTTATTGTTATACATTTTTGTTTCTTTAATTTAACTTACAAATAGTTTTGTAAATATTGTTATGTTTATTTAAGGGGCCGTACTATCGCATTGACTTTCTGACCTGTAGGGATAGAATAAATAAAATAAATAATCTTTGTTGTGTTCTTAAAAAGGTCTTTATAAATTGACATTTTTATGCTGGTAACGCGGCGCCATATACGTGTCCGTACTGCTAATTTCACCAATCCTGTCCACTTTCACGGACTTTGCCGGACGGTTTGGTCCAGTAGAAAGGAGCTTAAACCGCTTCGCCTACTGGACCGAGTAGTCGCGGGTTCGATTCCCGCACGGGACAAATCTTTGTGCGACCCAAAAATATTTGTTTTCCACACCAACAGGAATAATTCCTAGTGTTGGGCTACTTTTTAAGAAAAAGATAAACACTACCGCGAATTAAAAGGAATTATTATTAGATAACCTATGCAAGAGGTAAGTTCTAGTATGATCCGACAGCCCTCCTCAGGGTTAAAAAGTAATAAAACCTTATAAGGTTCTTTAAAACTTTGCGCTGGAGTCATGTTAAGCTCGAGAGTTTTAACGACAGCAGATCGTCTTTTACTACACTTTGAGATAAGATACTCAAGAGTGTATAAAAGTTGAGAGTTTTATAACAGCTACCCGACCTGGATACAATATAATATTAGATACTTACAGTGTCTTTAATAAACTAGTAACTCTGTACTCTCTGTAAACTCGCAAGGGATCGGACGTGATGGTATAGATGGATGGAGAGATAGATAGTTATATTGCTTCGTTGGTCTAGTGGCAAAGCGCATCCCTTTGTGATCACGAGGTCCTGGGTTCAAATCCTAGGTCGGACAAGTGTAGTTTTTCTAGCGAAAACTTCCCAGTACGAGTCCGGAGTCTGGAATTGTGCCCGGTATATGGCAACAGACTCGCCCCCTGTTACATGGGACCTAACATCGTCGGCGAAATGTGGTAGTACTCAGTTCACCTCTGCCACCCTCGCTTGGAGAATATAGGCGTGACGGTGTTAGTTATAAGTAATTAAATTATGGTATGCAATAAGTAGCAAAAAACCGAAAGACATTTGAAACTATGTATGTTTCCTGATTGGGTCCAAAATGTTTCAGAGAGGTGTACATGCAAAGTGGTATGTAGCACTACAATTAGATGCGACATAATTATAAAGCATGACTAGTTGAACAAGTGAGATAAAAGCTCGTTACCTAATTAAGGGAATTATTCAAACAAACCTCTATAAAAGTTCAAAAAATTATGGTCTCTTACATTTTATTATACTTTAAAAAATCTTCTTAATAACAAAATTTTACATGTCACCGTTGCGCTAATTAATGTGTAAAATAAATACATCCTTAATTATACAATTCGTTTAACAAGTCATGTTGGAAACATTTATGAATAATTTTAATTCAGAAAGACCTTCTTGAAAACAAGCTTTTATAGCAAAACAAAACAAAGATGTCTTGTTTAGTTGAGAAGTTCTTATGGCTTCCTTCTAGCTCCATCATCAGACCCTGGACACCATCCGGGTCTAAAGAACTAGTCGAGACATATCCAACGAGCCCAAATTCGGCGGGGTTATATTGAATTGTTTGTCTTCGACACTAACCGAGTCTAAAGAACTTGTCAAGGCAAATCCAACGAACCCATTCACGGTGGGGTTACATTGAGTAGGTGGGTGGTTCCATTGGCCACCGTTTGGCTTCATCATCAGACCCTGAGCACTATCTGGTTGTATAGTACTTGTCAATACCAATCTAACCAGCCTAAACACGAGGGAGTTACGTTGTATAGTTCACATGTTCCTATGGCCACCTTCCGACTCCATCATCAGACCAGCCGCATGGTACCATATTATTGTATTAACACCGACTTTATACACGTATGCCAAGTTTCAGCTTAATCGGATACCCGCAAGTACTTGAAAAATAGGTCACAACATTTGAACCGGAAAGTCAGACAGACAGAATAGAAGGAAATATGAATCGAAAACTTTCTAATTCTTACAATGACATGACAATGGTACAAAACTTTTTTCTCCGTAAAAAATACTGGCTACTATTGTTAGACATTGATTCCAAAAATTGTATCACAGTTGACGTAAATTATTTGCTCCGCAAACCAGGATCCAATAACCTAAGGCTACAAATCGCGACCTGCAACTCTGGCCACTCTATATCATTCCGGCCACGACCCGCGTCGGCTTATTGACAGCTCCGTTTAATATTCAATTGTCAGTGAATGTGGCGTTTAATTTCTGCGTGTGACAAGTGACAGTTCGACGAATTAAGTTGAAAACGGTGGAAAAGTAGATTGGCAAGGTGCAGCAACCTTGATAGCTTTTTCACCTTCAGAAATATGTGAATTGAATGTTTGTTACATAAACAATTCGTATTGTACTGGTACTGTACCTGTGTTCTGAATAATCTCATACTTTCAGATTCTGTAAATTGTGCAAGGATCGTATCTAAATTACCCAACACGGGTCATAAATCTGCAGCAGCGAGGTATATTTATAACAAGACACACACCGTCACGCCTATATTCCCCAAGCGGGGGTAGCAAAGGTGTACTGAGTACACCCACGTTTCGACGACGATGTTAGGTCCCATGTAATAGGGGGCGAGCCTATTGTCATATACCGGGCACAATTCCAGACTCCGGACTCATACTGGGAATTTTTCGTGAGAAAAACTACATTTGTCCGACCTAGGATTTGAACCCAGGACCCAGGACCTCGTGATTACAAAGCGATGTGCTTTGCCACTAGAACAACGAGGCTGTCTATCAAGACATTAAAAGGAAGTAATTTAAGGACTATAAAATAATAATGGTCTGTCCAAGAGCGTGCTCGTCGCGACCCCTGCCAGTCATTATGGCTGCAATCTTGGACCGAAGACGTACCGCAGTGCGGGCTAGGGCGTCCCCCCGAGGCGACGCGTACCGGCCCGCCCCCGTCGATACGAATATAGGTGGAAGCGGCGATGAGGGCCGCCACCCATCACGCCGGGCCCGAACTGGCGAGTCGTGGGGTGCAGAGTGCCGAATAGGCACAATGTAAGAGGTGGTATGGAAGATAAGATGCATGAGGTGATTGATGTGATGAAAGAGAGACGCTTGGATGCTCTGTGTGTAACAGAGACTAAGTGGAGGGGCAGTGAAACCTGTGATCTTCCTGATGGAACGATGGCTCTGTGGTCTGGGGTACCGCAGAGCAGCCGTGCCAGCATGGGGGTGGGTATCTTGCTGTCCTGTCGCCTGGCCTCTGGAGTGAGAGATTATGGCCTGTGCGATGCGAGACTTCTCTGGGTCCGTTTAAAACTGGGTGTCACTAGAGTATTTTCGGTCGCAGCATATGCTCCCGTAAGCTCGTCGTCACCCCAGGACCTTGAGAAGTTTTGGGATAATGTCAGGGAAGTTCTGGATTTGGCTGAGGCTAACGAAAAGGTGATTTTGTGTGGCGATCTGAACGGATGGGTAGGAACCAGGTGGCAAACTTGCGACGCTGCTCTGGGTCCGTATGGTGATAAGAGAGTGAACGATGCAGGTAAGCTCATTGTAGATGTTTGTTTGGAAAGGGGTCTCCTTGTGTCTAACACGATATTCCAGCACAAGGACATACATATGTATACGTGGAGAAGGAATGAACAAAAAAGCATGATAGATCTGATCCTGGTTGATAACCGTCTCCAAAGCAAACTACAAGATACGCGTGCGTATAGAGGCCCCACTCTGGAATCAGACCACTATCTCGTAGTTGCGCGGTTTAGTGGTTTGTTCAGGAAGTGGTGGCACTGGCGAGAGCGTATCCCCTTCGGAGACCTTGAAAGATTAAAGGTTGAAAAGTTGCAAGATGAGAGCGTGAGGAGAATGTATGAAGACAGAGTCCGGGACAAGCTTTTGACAGCAGGCTTTTCGGACTCAAATGTAGATGAATGCTGGAATATCCTGAAAGAGAGTTTGGTGGAATCCGCGAAAGAAGTATGTGGTTGCTCAAAGAAGCATATTCCAGCAAAAGGTGATGCATGGTGGGATGCGGAGTTGCAAAGCTCCGTAGAAAGTAAGAAGAAAGCGTGGCAGGACTATGTATTTTCTTTGAACCTAAATGCCAGTATGACAGAGATGAGGAAAGAAATATACCGGCAATGCAAGAATGCCACTAAAACTTTAGTGAAAGAAAAGCGTGAAAGAGCCAGTATGATTGAGGAGGAGAGGCTGGCGAAGAACTTCGAGAACAACACCAAACTCTTTTGGAGCAAGGTGAGAAAGGCTCGAGGTGATTCGTCAGGCTCCAGAATGGAAAGGATAAAATCTAAAGATGGTGACATTCTTGCAGACACACAAGCTGTGCTAAACCGGTGGAGTGAATATTTTGGAGAAATGTATGGAGATGACCCGGATGCTGATGCCGCAGACGTGCCCAAAGGCGAGATTGCGGCACCAGAATCAACGGAGGACACCACTATGGAAGAAGTTGAATGGGCGATAGGAAGTATGAAAAACGGTAAAGCTGCGGGAGTAGACATGATATTTGCCGAGATGATCAAATATGGTGGAACTTGCGTCCGGGACGCTTTCCGGGCCCTTGCAAACCTTTGCTGGAGGACCGGTAGAGTCCCTACAGATTGGCGCCGCGCAGTCACAGTACCCTTGTATAAAGGCAAGGGTTCACAATATGACTGCGCCAATTCCAGAGCCATCAGTTTGATCAACTTGGCAGCCAGGGTGTACGGTAAAATTATTGAACGGAGAATGCGCGTGAAGTCCGATGGAATGTTGTGCGAGGCACAAGGGGGTTTCAGGTCTGGAAGAGGATGTTCGGATCAAGTCTTCTCACTCCGCGACATCGTAGAGAAGCATCTGGCAGTGGGCCGGAAGGTTTTCTGCGGTTTTGTAGATCTGGAGAAGGCATTTGACAGAGTTGTGCGAAAGAGACTTTGGGACATTTTGCCAGAGTATGGTATAGATGGGACTCTGTTGCGAGCCGTCCAGTCCACTTATGTGGACTACAAGGTATGCGTACGGGTGGGTGATAACATGTCACCCTGGTTTGACGTTAAAATCAGCGTCAAGCAGGGTTGCGTGTTGTCCGCTAGACTGTTTATAATATATCTGGACAAAAGTCTTCAAAGATTGAAAGCGATGAATGAAGGTGTACAAATGGGTGACCTAGTGGTAAACCATCTACTTTATGCAGATGACGCGGTTTTAATAGCGCCAACAGCCACTGATCTGCAAACACTAGTCACAGTTATGAAAGACGACTGCATGATCAATGGCTTACACTTGAATGTGAAGAAAACCAAGATTATGGTTTTTGAAAGGGAAGAAACCAGAACGAATGTAAGGATTGTGGTTGGTAACGATCTGCTGGAGCAAGTGAATGAGTTTGTATATCTTGGATGCGCCTTCAGTAAGGATGGGAAATACACCGCTGACATAGAGAGAAGAGTGAGTGCAGGGAACAGAGTGAATGGTGCGATGGGAAAGCTACTCGGGAGCCGGCACTTAAGCCATAAGGCGCAGCTGGCCATACATAACAGAGTTCTTGTCCCAACGCTGTTATATGGTAGCGAGAGCTGGGTATGTAAGGAGGAGAATGAAAGTAGGATAAATGCGGTAGAAATGCGAGCTCTGCGGAAGATGTGCGGGGTGAAGCTGACCGACCGCATTAGCAACAGCATAGTAAGACAGCGAGTAGGTATGAAAGATAGTATCGGTGTAAAGATGAGAAAGGGCATGCTCCGTTGGTTCGGGCATATAGAAAGAATGCCAGAGGAAAGAATGACAAAACAGATATACAATGTGAAAGTGGAAGGATGCAGGTACCGGGGAAGACCTAGACTATCTTACCACGACCAAATAAAACGAGTCTTATCTGATGGAAAAGTCAAGAGTCTCCGTAACCGGCGAGCGTGTATGAGACGAACTATGAGAGTCGAGGAAGCCAGAGAGGTATGTAAGGAAAGAACCTGTTGGAACTCTGTACTCTCTGCCTACCCCGCAAGGGATCTGGCGTGAGGATATAGATAGATAGATAAAATAATAATACTAAAAAAATTAAGTTTTATGTATTTCGTGTTACCCTTGTTATTTTGCCGCTGTTTTGTATCGTTTCACCACACACTCATATGTAAATTAATCGTTTTCACACAAAAAAATCTAACAATGGTATTCAGTAATTGAATGGGTAACGTTAAGTATTACAATCTCATATTTAAAACACTCTCCAGTTAACTTTAGACACTTTTCATCCATTTATCCGGTTACTTTTCAAATAGGGAACAATAGCGTCATTTCAAACATAACCTAATATTTCATTATAAGCTCGCAACGAGCTATAAAAAGTACCTTCTGCACCATGTGATAGCTTTTACGACCCTTCAAAGTCATTGTGTCGGGCAATAACACAAGACATTCAGCTTACGTTCGAGCGATTCCGTCCGCGCTAACTTTGTCACGTCGTTATAGAATATTCATATTGCTGTAAGGAGCTTATCCGGTTTGAGATGGTGTTAAATTTACGAGCAATCTAATCACGTTTAACGTGTAGGATTGAAGGTGTTTATGTGTTGAAATTTATGACATGGATTCTATTTTTGATTATTGAGACTGTGATGACCGTATGGTTTACTTTGAGCGTACGATGTTCGAATCATTGGTTCAACTGTGTTTCTGTGTAAAAAGTGTGAATTTTTGTTATCCCTATGTATGTGACTGACACTGGCTATACTTTCGGTTATATTTTTAACTAGATAAGCAATACGTGCGCCAAATTGACAACTAAGTTCTAGTTACAAGTCTAATCAAAAATAAACGGCCTAATGCTAATAAGAGTCAAAAGTACTCGATAATTATTAAAGCCTCAGCACCAAAAGTACGTTGGCGTCACAATGATTCAATATTTCTATTTTTATTGTTAATTGTAGAAGGTTGGCTTCTTTCAATATTAATAGTCATTAGGTTAATTGTTTTAATTTGATTGTTCTATTGTTTTCAAGTTAGTGTATTCTGTGTGCCATAGGAGCACAAAAAAAAACTTTATTCTACCGTGCACTGCTGCAGTACCGTTATCCGATCATTTCACATAGTATCGTAACGCGTCGCGTTATGAGTTAAATTGATCACAGCGAATAAGGGCCCAGTTCGGTTGAATACTCAACACCAGCCAACACTTTTTGTGACTAAAAGACGTTGTTTCATGTTCCATCACCTCAAATACATAACCGATAAGTATATTTTCGAAACATGTGATAAAATATATACTGCTTTGTTAGGCTAGTGGCATATAGTGTGGTTGGGAATCACCGGGTATTGGACTTAAATCATCTGGTCTGTTCGGAGTCTAGAATTTAATCCCGATGTAATGGTCTAGGCTCTCCATACATTCGATTGGTATAAATCAACGTCTGTGATGTAATAGAGATATGGAGACGTTCGATCGTGCCGAGATAAACCTTAGTAGTCACTAAGAGTACCGTGGTCGCGTAAAAATAAGTCTACCTAAGTAGCTAGCATTCGATTGTTACCAGCACCAAATGAAAATGTTCAATTCGTTGTGATGTGATATCGTAATCACGATAATATATTAATAATATAATATCATAGACACAATATTGTATTTTTATACCAGAACCAACCGAAAAAATATCACCCAAATTCACGAACGAAATCCACTCTTGCGGAAATTGAAGTTATAAAATGGAATATGAAACCATCTAGGTACGAAATGTCATTTAGTTATTTATGATTATCTTTACTCCCAGGATAAAAGAAATAGCGTAATTATTACTTGGACATTAAAATAAAATATGTAACTATCCATTATTATCATCACGCCAGATCCCTTGCGGGCTAGGCGGAGTTCCAAAAGGTAAAATTAATACAAATTTGCACAAAACACAAGAGGCCCAATTTTGGACAAATCTTAACTCCCGTGTGTTTTAACGTTTACGTTTTATGGGAATCTATACAACGTAACACTGTAACATTGTATATAGATCTCAAATATTAGACCTGATATCGTAAACGCGCATCGTGTTTGGTAAAACAATCCCATTCTCCCGACAAGAGGCTCGTAAAACAACGCTTACTGTGGCCCTGGGGAGCACTTTATTCCTACTTAAGAACCTTTACAACAATTCGCAAGTAATCTATGGTTTAATAACATCTTGTCGGCCATGTTTCATCTCTGTACTTGAATATATAAATATTGGAACCCTTGTAAAGTCGATCTCTTGATTATCTGTAAACCGTATTTTTAGGAAGCAGTAAAGCGTAGCAGCCTGAAATGCAACATGAAAACATAACTCAGAGATGAGCATTAGAACATAGCATGTAGTCAAGTTGACTTTTTAGGAACGCTAAGAGGAAACGAATTAAAGAAGATCTTTTTAAATACAAGCTTTTATATTAAAAACACAACTGAGATATATCGCTTAATTGAGGAGCTAGTTCGTTCCTTTCGGCTCCATCATCAAACCATGGACACCAAGTACTAGTACTTGTCAAGACAAATCCAACGAGCCTACACACGACGGGGTTATGTTAAGTAGTTAGGTGGTTCCATCCATCAGCCACCTTCACTGTCTTTAGACTCCATGGTACCATCTTTATCTTTATTATTTATTGTATACACTGGGATGGAAATAAGTTTACAATTTAAAAGTATACAGAAGGCGAGCTTAACTTAAATATGAGTTATCTTTCAGCTAATCATAGAGTGTTGAGAGATGAGAAAGTGAATAAGAGGGCAGTTATGAGCTGAAATTTGGTATACATACCAAATTTCAGCTCAATCGGATACCCACAAGTGGTTGAAGAAATAATTGAACCAGAAAGACCAGACAGACAGACCAGAACACATATACGAACTTAAATAATTTAAAAACGTACGGAGATGTCATTTTACAATGAATAGCCACGTGACCTGCCCAAGGCGTTATCGACTGCGGTGAGACAATAGGAACACTATGCTCACAACGTGGCCAAGACCACAGTGCGCCTACCCAAGTCGCAAAATGTTGTATCTATCCTCTTTGTGGAGTCGCCCGAAAAGTGTTTACCTTTCACTTAATCAGACGATTTGGACCAATGGTTAAGAGCTTAAGTCGCTCTATCGAATGTCGAGAGTTCAATCTCCGTACGGGACACATGGAACCATTGTGTCACATAAATATTTGTTTCGGTCTCGATGTCTCTGTATGTTAATTTTATGTTTATAAACAAAAATTACTAGTATGAGGCAAAGTTTTTTAAAATAAAAAAATAGAAAGTTCGGTAAGAAAAGAACCAACTGAAGCTCTGTACTCTCTGCCTACTTCTCAAGGGATCTGGCGTGAGAAAATAAGAAATTTGCGCTCTCTTTATAATAAAAGCTATTATGATTGAAAATATTAACATATCTGTGTAAAGTTATCTCCGCTCGCTTTTCAATTTCCTCCTGAAGATGTAATCAGCGCGAAAATTGAAGATCAAGTATTCCGACCCAGTTTTTACGAGACGACACAGTTGCCCGACGGGGATGTTACGCATACGGTGCGATAAAAACATGATTGCAGGCAATAAACACAAAATTAGCTGTTAGCTGACATGTTGTTAACTCTACCCCATATCGCTAAAGGGTCATGACCTCGAATGAGAATTTTGAACGTCGGTTCGCCTCACTTAATTACCTGAAACCATTAAGTTACTCTGTAATTTTTGACTACTCTGCAGAGGATCTGTCGTAATGAAATAGATAGATGATTAAGAGGCTGTGACTTGTGGATGTTCTAGAGTAGGAAAGATAAACTTGACAACATTACAGCATTTGACCCGTAAGACCTATTTAGAAGATTGAGACGCATAATAAATAAACACTATCGTACTTGCATTCCCCAAGGGGGCGTGGCCTAGGTGCACTATGTACACCCATAATTTGCCGACAAAGTTAGGTCCCTAATGTAAGAAATGCCAAAAACTGGTCTACTTTTGCGTATTTCTAGATAAACAACTCCCACGAATCGAAGACAGGATCACGTGATCGCTAACCGCTAGATCAACATGGCAATCTTGGTACGTACGGTACTATTACAGGTAAGTATAATTTAGAACTAAATTAAATTTAAAAGTATACTCAAACTCAAATAATTTATTTCGTATAAACCCAGTGGGGGTTCTTACAAATTGTCAAATTAGATATTTTTTATCTCACTACAAATCTACTACCAAAGCGGAGCGCGGCCTCCACTGAGAAGATCCGACGAAGAGACTCAGCGGGCTTGTCTTTATTTTAAATTCTCTTTCTCTTTTTTTAAATTGTGTGGGAATAATTTAGAACTTTACGATCTAGCTCCAGTGTGATGCCTTCCGACCGAGTTATGAGACTCATGATGTTATTTCGAGGTAAGGTCTAAATGATTCCAGATGGGCCAGTCCCTACAAGCAGCACCCGTTCACGAGTTTGACTACTGGAACTGCCATCATCATATATTTATAAATAATTCAGACCCTAAATATCTTGCAGAGTAGGCAAGTAATTTATTTATTATATACTCCGGTCTAAATCCGTATTCAAACTTAACAAACGAAAAACTTATAAAAGTAATCCCGGTCTTTTAGCCGTTCATAAAATATGAATAAAAGCGGTCCAAATAAAAAAGTCTTCCTCTGTCATAAGATATTCAAAGGAAAACTGAGGGATAGCGTCTTTCCACTGAACGTTAGACGAGAGAGAAAGGAGAAGGAAAATTAGAGAAAGGAAATTGTTGGACTTGTTCCGTTTCTTCAAGTTTGCGTACAATTTTCTCGCCGAGTCGAGCTCCGGGTAATTTGCATCTCGAGACACGGGCGAAGTTTGGTGATTAGCGGCTTGTGAAGGTTTTGTGTTGGAAATATTGTAGTGTAATCGCTTACATTGGTAGATGGAGTTAGTGAAAGTTATGGATATCTTTAATAGTACTTGCAGTTTCCTGCGGCATCGCTCGCATTCATTTTGGATGAAGGTGATTGTATAATACAGATTTTTTTAACAATATTTCACCATTTGCACAAAAGGATGCTTTTAAGAATTTTGCTAAAAGAAAAAAAGGAAGGAAGGTCGCCAAATTAAAAACCAAATCCCTGTTATATCACTCGTGCGTGAGTGTCTGACTATCGTAGCAGTTTGTTTTTGCGAAAATCTTAAGTAAATAGAAGCTTGGATTTTAGTACGTATAGTTACGAACCTGGGTAAGTTGTATCGATGACCTGACAGCACGAAGCTGGTCGTCGTCATGGTAAATGGGGGAGGCCTTTGTCCTGCAGTTTATGCCTTTATAAGAATGAATTAATGAAATTGATCTCGGTGACAAGCACACATTTCGGTATCTTCTACGCGTTACCGTTTTCGAGAATAACTAAATAAAACTATTTTATTTTTTGTACTGAACTTACATTACGCAACTCGCACTTGACTATTTTTTTGTAACTCCATGAAAAGCTGACACAAAAATAATCATTTAATGATTCGCAATAATCGATCGTGAGCGGCGTACCGGTTAATGTGATCGGTTCGGAGGCAGCGCTCGTATTACTAACGTAATCAGATGGCTTAGCATGAAAAGGCTGACGTTAGCGTAACGCTGCCGAGTTGATATGCTATCCGTGGAACACTAGAAATTTAGTAAGTAAACGTGAACGCGACAACATGATTACTCGCTAAGCCCTCTGAGAGCTTAGCACGAACTAGAAAGCGTGCTGTCATGTTCCTCTTGATTTCGCAAATTTCAAGTGTGAAAAGGATGCCGTATCATATCGATTGCGTAACGCTAACGTCAATCTATTCGTGCTTAGCTCTCTGATTACTGTGAATGTCCCGAGAAGAATATTAGAAAAAAAATTCGGAGGACCGACATATTTATACGTCCACTGATTAAGAATTCCGGATTAGTAGTTGAGTTGATACAAGCACTTGTAGTATTTATAGATGAGTTTTGGCCGGTGTGTCTTTCCGATATGTGTAATATTGTTCGCGTACAATAAAAAATATTTTTAATAAAGGTAACCCTGACACCAGGAGATAGGTATTTCTGTGTCGTTAATGCGTTTACAAATATAACATTTCCATACACAAACACCTCTTAACTATTTAACATGCCTATATGCTCGATTTAGTTAATATTTGCTTTATGCAGATAATGTACATACTAATCTCAAAAACTAAGAGACGGATTCGCAATTAGGGTTTTCGGCTATTGATAGAATTTTACCCCCCTGCCCCTTACACCTTATATAATAATAAATCAGCTTATACTATCACCACTGGCTTACTGTCCTTCTTTCAGAAAGCTACGTGAGAGAGATTAGGCCATACTCCACCAAGAGAAGTTTGTGGGACTTTAGGAATTTATCAAGACGCCCGTAAGGCTTGGATAAACGACTACCACATTAAATGGTAACCGGGATCAATAGCTTAAAGGCTGACAATGCTTCAAACGATCACCCATCTCAGACCGACCGAGCCGAACCCTGCTTAACTTAGGTGATCGAAACACCGCTGTCGCACAGCGCTACAAGCGCTTGACCCAGTATACATTCATATAATAAGCATAATTTCCATTTACACGCAACGACGTCTAGATTGAAATAAACATTAATATACCGCTAATTGCTGACAAAATAATAGAAGGAGTGCTCAGTGAAGTATTTATGAGACCACAAATAAAGACTTTCCTAAAACAATGGAGAAAAATAACGGCAAACGAAAAAAGTGTGGCGCAAACAGCGGGGCAATAAATGAAAGTCCACGAAAGGTTGCGGCGAGCGTATTGTTGAACTCTGAAATGGGAACAATAGAAGGATTGATTGAAATGTTTTCCTGTACCTGCATAGTAAGTAGTAGAAATAGCTCTGAATATTTAACAGAATTAAACCTACTATATCAGCTGTAGGACATCCACGACGACGGACATATGCCTCCCCAAAGCCCGCTACACCGACTGGATTTGTGCTCTCCGTATCCAACTTAAACCTATTACGAGGAACTACATTTTAATTTTTTGGGAACTGTAGATTGTTGGTTTGTCACCAAAAGATTTATTTCCCTACGACAATTTTCTATGAATCGATTCTTACCTTCATTTGAGGCAAACATTACTTCAAACAAGTACTAAATAAGAAAAATATGCATTTTTGTTTTCGCAAGTAACTTTTTAAAATCCATTGCTTGTGTACAGTAATTCAAACACTTTGCGGTTGTTTAATTGATCGTGAGAATTTGAAACTGCAGCTTTTTACCTGTTAGAGTGTGTCTAGTGTGTAGTTCAGTTTTCTCACGTTTGTGTAATAGGAAGTGAGTTAAAGCCATAACAGTTACGAGCTGTACTTCTAGCTCTTTAAAACGTACCTCTTTAGAAAAAAAAGGAGGGATAATTTATTGCCTCTCCCCACAATAAGACTCAAACAAACAAACTATAAGGAAGTTCAGTAGAATCAAAGCTTTATATTACAAGGTTAATCACAACTCCTATTGTTCAGAGACACGTGGCTCACATCTATCTGTTGACTATTAGTGTACGCATCAAATGTTACACGTAAACTGTGATTAGCACGCTTACAGAGTTAACTCCGATTCAAACCGGATTATTTTCTACAGGCAACATGAATACTGTATGCCGCCGTGACAAGGTTAGCGCGGAGGGAATGCGCACTATTCCAAAAAGGGGGTACATCCAAATTACTGCAAAGATTGTGTGCATCCAGAGTTATTGAACATATCGTCACGCCTATATACCCCATCAGGGGTGGCAGAGGTGTACTGAGTACATCTACTTTTCGCCTACAATGTTAGGTACCATGTAATAGCGGGCGAGCCTTTTGCCATATACCGGGCACATTCCAGACTCCGGACTCATACTGAGAATTTTTCGTTAGAAAAACTACATTTGTCCCACCTAGGATTTGAACCTAGGACCTCGTGATCACAAAGCGATGCGCTTTGCCACTAGTCCAACGAGGCAGTTGTGTTTGAACAACCTAAGATACAAAAATAGTGACAGATATACAAGTAACATCATGTTTTAAAGCCAGTTGTCGATATTAAACTCGTTTATTTGTATACAAAAAAATTAAGCGAGCTATTAAAAACTAACGGCATGAAAAGTTGCATGATTACCTATAAATAATGCGAAATATAGGTACTTACAAGTTTTACTCCATAATTCGCACAAGAGGGACTCTGCCTGCCTGACTTCTATAGCGTACAAGCATAATTGATAGCATGATAAACTTAAGTATCTGAATTTGGTTGCACAATCAACCACTTTCAGAGCGAGTGAACCGGGGAATCTAATACTACAATAAGTGTTCAGTTGTCGTTTGCTTGTGGGAGTTGAAAGCCTAATATTAAAGTCAGAGTTCTAAATCATCTGTACCTACAAGTTTTGAAGGAATAGCAATGTGTATTAAGATGCTATCTGTTAGGAAAGAATGATCTGTTGGAATTCTGCACTGCATCTGCCTTCCCGCAAGGGATCTTGCGTAATGATAAAAACAGATAGAGATATTAAGAGATGCTCATAGCGCTGTGATAGTGTGCTCGTAGCGATCACCGAAGTTAAACAGCGTACGGCTAGGTCAGTCTGAGATGGGTGACCGATTGTGGCAATTTTGTTAGCGGTTTTGGTTAAATCGTTTTTTAAAAGTGTTACGTTAAATTTATACCAAAACGACTTGCAGTACCCTTATTAATTTCAATTATAGTTTAATGGAAAGCTTGGTCCTCACATTTATTTTTTTACTTTAAACACAATGTAGCCTCGCACTAGGATTTATTCTTGTGTAGTGGGTGCCTTTACTAACATAAAAATTCACATACCAACTCACCCAGAAAGAGAATTTTTGTGGGTTACACAAAGATTTGTCCCGATCCAGTGGGCAGAGCGACTTGAGCTTTTAACCGCTGCTCCAAATCGTCCATCGAAATTAGATCATTTGCTTATATATTTTTACGTACAAAGGCACTTTGGCAATTGTTACGTCAAGTGAGGGTTTTTCTTGAGTTTTTCTTTATATTCGGCTCTATCAATTTATAAAATGGTGGAGCTAAAAAAGTTAGAAATGAAATATATTTTATTTTTTTTAATTATAAGATCTTGATAGAGACTTACCTTCCATCAAGTTACTTTTAAAAGTGTCCAATCGAAGCAAAAAGATTTTCTTTCTATTATAGAATAACATTGAAATAAATATTAAATAAATTGTTATTATTATTGTAATTGTACTTGACAAGTTTTCAATGAAGTCAGCCCTTTTTTTAAATGTACTTAGTAGGTACTTTTTTATAGAATTTCGAACAAAATGAAACCGCGCTGTGTTTGTTTGTTAAACTGTTTAAACGAAGAGGACATTTTAACACCAAGCTTGTTGCTAATCATTATATTGGCTGGAGTGTGAAATATGTACAATATTGTAGAGCACATTTAAAGTCAACAACAGTGCAACAGATTGTCGGACGTTCAGTGGACCTGGTTCAGTGGTTTAGAGCTTGAGTCGCTCTGCCCACTAAATTGAGTAGTCGCGGGTTCGATTCCAGTACGGGACAAATTTTTGTGTGACCTACATATAATTGTTTCGGTCGGAATGTTTGTAAACGTACCCACGACAGGAACAGGAATAATTCCTATTGAGGGGCTACGTTTTTATTAAAAATAAAAACCAAATGACTGAACACTGAAATAGATATCTTTATTCCGATCAATGTAAAAGGTAAAAAAATATGTAAAAACATGTTTTAACATACATTTTTACTGCAATAAACGATTCCTTTATTAGGGTTAGGGATAATATTGGTAACATTTAAAAATACATTTACGCTTATTAACTAACACCTATTCTTTAGATTAAATCAAATTTACCAAAAAATACGAGCATTTCTTTCGATCGCTAAATAAACCAATCAGGGCTACACACGTGTCTTGCGAAATAGACTGCGAAATTACAGATATCCGGAGTCCGGAGATCGGTGGTGCACGTGCCGCGGCGAGGGCATCCATCCTTCATCCGGATTACCGGATTATCCGTCCGTCCGCGTTCCGCCTTATTTAATCTATACCTTGCAAGGCGTACGCGACGCCGCTGGTACCGACAGCAGTGGAAATCTTAATCATGTTTATAAAATAAAAGTATTTTTTACGTATCTCTTTTTTGTGTTCCCGATCCTTTAACTTGTATTATACGATGCCCTATATTTAATTAATAAATAAACACCGTCACGCCTATATTCCCCAAGCGGGGGTGGCAGAAGTGTACTGTGTACACCCACTTTTCACCAACGATGCTAAGTCCCAAGTAATAGGGGGCGAGCCTATTTCCATATACCGGCCACGGATGGACTCCAGAGTAATACTACTTTTTCCTACCTACGATTTGAACCCAGGACCTCACGATCGCAAAGAACTATTCGTCACTAGACCAAGGCAGTCACTATAACATTTAAATTCACACATGCAGCTACTTTTACAGAGTATATACTCCGATACAACTGTCTGTAACTACCAACCATTATAATAATTATACCATTATAATATATTATTTGTAAACGGATGAATACCATAGTTTTTTAGGAATTTGATACTAGAGATGAAGTGAAAGAGGTGTGTCAGAATCGTAGTATGTGGCAAACTGTAGTATCTGCCTATCCCAGTTGGATAAAGGCGTAAGTGGATGTTTGTATGTACTATACTAGAATAAATCCCAAAAATTGTATTATTTTAATTTTGCCCCGTCCTAGACGATTACCGAGAGCAAATATAGCATATTGACATTACCTACTCGAGATATGGAGTGGGTATTGAGGGATAAAACAAAAGGGCCAGGTGCCGACAGACGCGCTAACACGGTCCTAAGCAAACATCCTCGATTTGAAATACGTGTTTCGAGTTAAATATGAACCATGGAAGAATCGACGATACGTAATATAAGGCCAGAGAATTTATCGCCCCAACGATTGTTGTTCTCTTCATCTTTTTTTTCTTTCTTTTTTTTAAAAAACGTATCCCCACACTAGGATTTATTCCTGTGTCGTGGGTGCGTTTACAAACATGAAAATTCACACACAAATAATTGTGGATCACACAAAGATTTGTCCCGTGTGGGAATCGAACCCGCGACTATTAAACACAGTAGGTGGAGCGACCTAAGCTCTTAACCACTGCGCTAAATCTGTTTTATAATACCAATTGTTTTGTACGAGTAATCGTCAAAATTATAAATGCCATGTTTACGTGTCAAATTCAAGCACTACCCAAGCGCACGAACTCAGAACTGAGAACGTAGAATCTACGTGCTACGCGTACTATGAAAAGACTGATGTTAGCGTGACGCTAGCGAGTTGATATGCCATCTTTGTCACAATACAAATTTACTAAATAAACACGAACGTGACAGCATGCTTACTCGCTAGCGTCACGCTTGTATCAATATTTTCGTGCTAAGCTCTCTGCTCACAACAGTAACAGATGACTGCTGCTAATTGTCTATAACCAAATGACCGTTAACCATGGAGTGGCCGGGTTCAATATCCAACTCGATGATAGATTTGCCTACTTCCAGTAGAATTTTGACATATTTTATATGTCAAATCTGTCGAAATACTACTGACAGCAAGCAAATCTATCGTTCAGTTGAATATTGAAACCGGCCGTTAGTGCGACTAGGATATTTTGGCCCGTGGAAGATATTGACAGGAGAATATGCTAACCATCATTTAGAAAAAAAATTCTGCTTCCAGGGAAAAAATTCAAAGGGTGGATCTGCACGGTAACTAATTAAAAAAAGAACTTGTATAAATTTTATAAGAAACGGTAACTCTGCGACTGAATGTGACGTCATGAAGTGACATTTCACTTGACAGCGTTAGTTCCGATTTTGGCCGCGGGCAAAAAGATCCTTGTACGACGGTGACGGTACCTTTAACACAAGATATCATCAGTCACAAATTGTCCACTGCAGTACAAAAGCCTCCACCAAAGATCGCCACGACTTAGCTGTACATATCTATTTTTTACCTGCGACCTTACTTGCGTCTCCTCAGCCTTCGTGAGTAGGCTATAACTCAGTCAGAGAGCCACATCTTCGACCCCATCGTCTCTTTCTATCAAAGGAGATAAGGGTCAATCGCTGACCAGTACTTGGGTGGGCTGGGTGGTCCCATTGGCCACCTTTCAGCTTCATCATAAGACCATGAACACTATCTGGTTGTATAGTACTTGTCAATGCCAATCTAACAAGCCTAAACACGAGGAGGTTAACTTGTATATTTCACAGGTTCCTATGGCTTGCTTCCGACTCCATCAGCAGACCAGCTCCATGGTATTCCATTGTCACCGAATTTGCATACGAATGCCAAATTTCAGCTCAACGGATACCAGCAAGTGCTTGAAAAATGGATCACAAGATTTGAACCGGAAAGACAGACATACAAACATTGCAAGTTAAATAAAAGCTTGTAAAAAGGGGGAAATCGTCATCTATTGTAACTTCATACGTTTTATTTCCCACTCGTCTTTTTCATCGCTAAGTGGACTCTTATAAATGGTCATTTGAACCCGTGTGTCATAATGTCCTCCAACAAACCGGAGCAGGCTCGGTCGTTGACAGACACGACAAATGAACATTCAAATGGCAGAAAAGGGTTGACATTTATCCGGTATCGTCGCAGTATGTTTTCTACTTTTGAGTTTAATAAACCCCTGTATGTTTATAATTCACGTGTTGCTTTAAGAGAATGTAAGCGTGGGCCTGTCAATAATATTATTCATTTATTTAGTTTATATATAAACCAATTAAAAGGTACTAGAAACTTTAAAAAATAATTAACCTTTTTAAAATTATCAAAACTGTCTGTTAAGCTGTGTGTTTTAAATAGCCCCCCCACTAGGAATTATTCTTGTGTCGTGGTTGTGTTTATAAACATGAAATTTCCATACATAAACACCTACCCTTAACCACAAGACCAAGCTGGGCATCATGATCTTTTATTAAACTTTGAGATTATTTTAAGTCCTTAATATGTGGTATACCTAGACGTATTTCCGAAATACTTAATATAAATTAATTAATTCATAATCATTCTCTTTCGTCGCTGGTTTAATTAAAGCTTAAGGTCTCCCAGAGAAGGGTCCTTATTTGCCTGGCGTAGACAGTACAAAGCTCAGTGATATGTGTAATATAATATATTTTCTGCTTCGCCACACGGAATATTATTATCTATCAGTTTCAGATATTATGTTAAATATTATGAAAGGAAATTGTGTTGGATTTCGTTGGTATAAAGAAGGCCATGTTTATCCGGGACTTTACAGCCTGGTTAATGGGACTTTTTGATTCCGTATTTCCGTAGGCAAACTGGATCGCCAGAACGTGATTGTTACATGTGTCTCTCGGTGGCAACCGTTAGCTAATTATATGAGAACTTCACTTGCTCTGAAAAATAAAAAAAATATAGTATTTAAACTATATTTTATGCGCTTCACTAAGGCCAGTAACTAAATCCGTTAACTGTGACGGACATAGTGATACACTGAACACATTTTTGGTACTAAACCACGAACATACTATTGAGATTTGGAGGAAGAACTTGAAGTAGGTTTGCACAGAACCGCGGAAAAGAGCATAAAAGGGAGTAGGATTATGCCCTGCAGCAGGCAATAGAAAGCTGATGACGATGATAAACCTACCAATATTTGTGACCGTGCTTTTTATCTCTATAAAAAGCAAAACAATTATTTATTTATTTACTAGTTTCTGCCCGCGACCTCGTCCGCGTTGAGTTTAGACAGGAACCTTATATTTTTCGGGGACAAAAAGTATCCTGTGAATAAAATCCAGGGAAAAAGCTCTCTGTGCTCCAATCCGTTTAGCTGTTTTGCTTGATAAAGTGACAAACATTCAAACTTTTACATTTATGATATTAGTAGGATTACAACTGTTTTTATAACAGTAGTTGTTGTACATAACACACATGTTGCACATAAACACTTTATTATTCAAGTTTTAATTATTTCTGTAGTTGTCCTCGAACTTACGTGTACAGTCACATTGAGGGGGTAGTGCGTAGCCTTCACCCCGTAAGTACAACTCACTCTTAACCGCATTTTAACCTCAGCTTACTGTTAAGGAAGATCCGGGTTTAGTCTAGCGAATATTTCGAGGTCGCATTTTCCGTCCCACTTACTTGGTACGATTCTTTGAACGACGTTCTCAGGAGACGGGGATGCTACTGTTTAAAATTAAAATATATACTAGCTTGCAGCTGCTGTCTAAATTGGAATTTTATATTGATTTTACCTAATATTACTTTGTCTAGCCTTTTCCTAAATGTTCAGAATTTCCTTTAGGCAAGGAATTTGTTTTTATTATCAGTCTGTAAAGTTACTAAGGCGATAAAGATGCTATGTATCTATATTTATAAATCATGAAGTAAGATCCTTTGCGTGGAAGGCAGTGAGTACAGAGTTCCAATAGGTTCTTTCCATACAGACATATCTCGCTTTCGAGTTATGGTTTATTTAACAAATAACAAAACTTTCATCACTAATTTGATTATTGTTTCAACTAAATTAACACTTCCTTCGTATTTTTGTACGTAAATATATTTAATGACAAGTTAAACGATTTCGTTTAGGCTAAATGATATCATTGACACGACCCATAATCAACAATGAAGTCCGTTAGGAAATCGTATAAAACTTCTATTACTTTGTTAATTTAAAACCGTTATAAGATAATGATATCGTTTAAGATGTTGTGTTGCCATTACAAAGAATTTATTATTCCATGTGACACATAACTCACGCGTTTGGGAGTTCAATATAATTTGAATAATATACCAAAATGATTATAAAAACGAAGTTTTTACCCGTCTAGTCAGTATGTAATAATGCGTGTTTTTTGGTGACTAAAATTTAATTTATTAAATGTTTTTACCAAGTACTGACCCGAACATGTACAAAATTAATAGAACTGCTATAAAAGAAAACAAACTGGACTAGTGCGAGTAGGACTCGCGCTCTGAGGGTTGCGTACCGGTGTAGGATTCGGCTAGTTTCAGCGCAAAATTGTGGTTTTTGCTTTTTTATTTAGTTTAGTTCCATTGAAAAATGTTCAGTCGCAGTCTGGAGTCAGAAATTTTGTCTGGTATGGCGGCAGGAGTTGCCGCTATTACATTGGGATCTAACATCGTCGCCGATATTCAGAAGTACACAGCAAATCTCTACCCTAGTGGTTATCAGGGTCCCCAAGCGGGGTTGTTATATGGAGGAGATGAGCTAATATGCTTTGTCTCTATCTCCCCCGCTTGATATCTCGCGTAAAGCAATAAAATACGATCTCCAATAGCATATTGTCAATGTGTCACACGTTATTGCACATTCGTGTCCAATTTAGCTTGCGAGCCGCAGAACAAACGCAACGGTTTAATTTGGAAGCGAGCAAATACCTCGCGACGCTGTGTACACAAGAGTACACAGTTACATGCTTAATGTTATTGTAGTTCTAGTTTTATGTGTGTTAGGCACAAAATGGTAGCCGTCTGTTGTCCTATAGACTTTATTACCTAATTAAATTGAAACATCTTATGCTAATTTAGCTTCTTCTACGAATAGTATGGTAATCAAATAGTTTATCTTTTATCATCATGCTTTGCGATTTTGTATCACAGTTCTCAGGAGGGCTCCTTGCAAGGTCAAGAAGTCGCCGGTCCGTCCCCACACGGGACACATCTCTATGTGACCCACAAATCTTTGTTTCGGCTTGGGTGTATGCGCGTATGTTGTTGTGAATTTAGAATTATTATAAATGCGCCTACGAAACAGAAATAATTCGTAAATTAAGTTTTAATTTTTACAGAATAAACTTAACCTTGAACCACACAACCTTCAATTACTTTTTTCTGTTAAGGTACGGCGAAACCAACGCGTCCAGCTGCGTCCGCGGTGGCGTGCACGGTGGCGATCAGCTCCTGCAGTAATATTTGTATGCAAATGTTCACACAAACGCGTCCTGCGTCCTGCACGCGCTATCTGAGTGGCGTTTGCACGCGCATTCATAGGGAGCTACTGATCACCACCGTGATCGTTGCCGCGACGCCACTGAGGACGCGGTTGAACGCGTTGGTTTGGCCGTACAATTACTGGGTAACCTGGAACTAACCACTGAGCTACCAATTATTTTTCCAAATATGTGTTCTAATGAAAATCGCAATATAATCATATTTCCTCGTCCATCTGTATCCGTCCACAAGTCGTCAATAAGATTTCCATGGTGCCACATGTAAAGTCCGTGTTAATTAAAATATTCAGCCAGCAATTAGCTGGTAATCCGGTGTGAATAGGATTTACAGCGCATGTGACGGCCGATGGCGCGCCCTAATTAATGTTCAAGAGGATTTGATTTATAATGTGCGTATAATCATTTGTAAAAATTATAAAACATAAAGAGGACACTGGAGAGTAAAATATATTTGGCTATGTCACCGAATCATGGGAGACACCGCAAGTATAACCTAGACTATCTTACCACGACTAAATAGTCAAGAGTCTCTGTAACCGGTGAACATATATGAAACGAACTATGAGAGCGGAGAAAGCCAGAGAAGTCTATAAGAACATAACTTTTTAGAATTCTGTGCTGTTTCCCTACCCTACAAGGGATCTCGCGTGATGATAGATAAACCGCAAGTGTATAAATCTCTCAAGATTGTAAAATGCTCATAGTGTGTGAACATTAGTTCCCTCCTTTTGGGGCAGTCGGATGTAGAGAAATACCGTACCTGATTTTGCCATGTTTTACTAACTCGCTTTCTTGCCTGACCGTTTGATTGTTTATCTATTTAGTACAGAGAGCTTAGCACAAAAAGATTGACGTTAACGTGACGCTAGCGAGTTGATATGGCATCCTTGTCACATTACACATTTACTGATAAATATGAATGTGACAAGACGATTACTCGCTAGCATCCCGTTTACATTAAAGTTTTCGTGGTAAGCCCTCTGATATTGAAATTAATTTTAAACTAATTACCGCAGGAAATATATATTTGCTTCTCTAATTCTCTTCATAGTGCTGTGGAAGTAGGCCAGTATGATCCTTTAAGAGATGGGCATTGAACATAAATTTTCAACGGAAGGAAGGAAGGAACAAGTTTCCTCAACTCTCACATATATCTAACACACATCACCATACTTAAGTAATTACTTTGTAAGCATACAATCGCTTTACCAACAACATTAGCCATCAAGTTGCCGAGTTGTATCGCTCGACTAACTTCCCTCGGTGTAGTGGAGTTTGCGCTTCAGTTAACGAGGCATGAGACAAGGAACTAATTGGGGGATGTCCTTAGGTAATGATTGACATCTATCTAAACAGATATAGCATATATAATATAACGCAAGACCTGAAAATAGTTTGTTTGAAATCTGCGACCGATTCCAACTAATTTGTCTATTTTTATCACAATAAAATAGCCTATAGTACTCAGGAATAATGTAGTTTCTTGACCGTGAAAGAATGTTTAGAATCGGATCTGTAGTTTCAGAGAATGCCTTCTACAAACATACATCCGTACATACAGAACACTACACTCTTTATAATATTAGTAGGTATATAATGTTAAGTTTTTGAACTTAATAGGTTCAGGTTATAATTAGTGGGTTTTATTTTTGGCGTAGTATCAGTGACGTAAGTCACTGAACATTGTCATTTGTTAATACTGTCAATCTATCTATTAGCGCGCCATATTCCTTGCGTGATAGGAGAGTAAACACACAGAATCGTGTCACAAATTTGGAACTAAAACAAGATGGAATTCTACAAACAATATCCGAACTGGAATCTGCTGTACAACACAACGCAGGCATCTGCAGCGACCTTCAAAAACATGTAAATAAGATTAAAAGTGGGAAATCTAAGAATACTACATTAGTTATAACATCATTGGAGTTCAAGATCGATTCTTTAGAGCAACAAGCGAGGCAATGCAACATAGAGTTATGTAATGTGCCTGAAAAACGAGAAGAAAACCTGCTCACTATAATCGATAAAATAGGAAACTATATCAATTATAATATTCCGCATAACAACATACTAGCTATTCAGAGTTCCACACGCTCAAAAGGATATGAAACGACCAAAAAACATAATTATCAAGTTCGCATCCAAGCTCATTCGAGACAATATATTAAGCGCTTTTAGATTGAAAAAAGGTGTCACGACTGACAACTTTGGGTTATCTGGCCCTACAAGCAAAGTTTATATGAACGAGCATCTCACCATAAAAAATAAAAAGTTATTTAGAGACACTCGCGAAGCTGCCAAAAAAAAAAATTTTAACTTTGTTTGGGTTAAGAATGCAACAATTCTGGTCAGGGAAAATGAAACATCTCCATCCTTTAGTATACGAAATTATGAAGATTTATCCAGAATTAGGAGTCAACATCATCTTGATAACCGTTAATAACTCTAGACGCACACTCTATTCTTATAAAACTTTTATGTATTTTTTTATATTTTTTTCTTTTAATTATATACTCGTAACGATATGTGTAGGAATGTATCTTTTTTTAACCAGGCATGAAAGGAAAATTGTTGATATCTCACACTGTATTTACATCATTGTTAGTCGCCGTGCACTGCTGATAATAATAACTCAAACTGTGTATTTCATTTGGATACATAAAGGTAGAGCTGGATTATGTCAAATACAACTATTATGCAACACGGACTTATTACATAAACCTAAAAATGACTTATAACATCAATAATTTAAGTATATTATATTACCAAAATTGTAGGGGTATTCGCACTAAATTGAATATATTGTATACGAGTATCCTTTCACACGCCTACGACATTATAGTGCTTACAGAAACATGGCTTATACCTGAGATTACAGATAACGAATTTATAGATTCTCGATACTTAGTTTTCAGATGCGACCGCGATCGTGTGACCTCAAAAAAACGCGATGGAGAAGGAGTTCTTATAGCAGTCCTTCGGGAATTACATCCTCAACATATGTTAGTTTCGAACTGCTCTGGTATACTGGAAAATATTAACATAAAAATTCCAGCAACTAATGTTCACAAAAGTCATCTTCTGAGTGCAGTATAAAACCTAAAACACGTAATGAGTTTTACCTAACGTACTTTGATGCGATTCAAAGCGCTATTGATTGGGGAAATATTGACAAATTTTATTTACTGGGCGACTTTAATTTACCGGACTTAAAATGGATTCCCAACTATAACAAAAAAGTCGGCTTTATTTGCTCAGGTACATTCTTAAAAGGTGGAGAACTCGGGAATTTTATCTCATTAAATAATGCATCTTAATACAACACTGCCACGAATGTCGGAGACAAACTTTTAGATTTGGTCATTTCAAACACTGATTGTAGTATGCACCAGATTAATATTCCACTGCTTTCACCAGACTCACACCATCCACCTTTTTATATTTTAATACCACATGCAGACGTCAATTACAATAATATGAAACGCTGTACAAAACCAAGATATAACTTTCACAAATCGAATTACGAGGCAATCAATAAAGAACTCGGTGACATAAATTGGGATCAGCTATTAAATTCTCAATCAGCTGAAGAAGCGGTGGAGAGATTTTACGATACTCTTTACAATATTATAAAATCTCATACCCCGTGTGCTAATATAAGATCGAATAACTATCCAAAATGGTTTACCCCTGCATTATTACACATTTTTAAAAATAAAACCAAATCTTGGACTAAGTGGAAAAAATATCAAAATATCTGTGACTACGAAATATTCTCAATGTATAGGGCAAGGTTTAAGGCAGAGAGTTCAAAGTGTTTTGCAAGGTACATGGCATCGGTGGAGGACAGTATTCAACTTAATGTTAAACATTTTTGGACCTATGTACAAAACCGCAAAAGTAGACAAGGAATACCCTCAACCATGCATTACAAAAATAAAAAATCCAGCGATCCCAACGAAATATGTAATATGTTTTCAAAGTTTTTTCATTCAGTATATGAGCCATCTGCCCATGATCTACCTAAGTGGGATACTATTAATAACACAATGCAAAATGAGGCAGTGTTAAATAATTTACATAATCTCTACTTTAATGAGACGATAATATTAAAGGAATTGAAGGCCCTAGATCAATCTAAGGGACCTGGACCAGACTCCATTCCACCATCTTTTCTAGTCAATACTGCTGATAAAATTTGAAGGCCATTACACATTATATTTAACAAATGTATTTGCGAAGGCGTATTCCCCAAAACATGGAAATTAGCATATATCACTCCCATACACAAGTCAGGTTCCAGGCAAGACGTGGAACAATATAGGCCCATTTCCATACTAAGCGCAACCTCCAAACTATTCGAAAGGTTAATACACACGGCCATATTCTCTCAACTTCATAGAATTATAATTGAAGAGCAACATGGGTTCGTAAAAAAGCGATCAACTCTTACAAATTCAATAACATACAGTACATATCTTTTCGAAAACATGGATAAGGGTGACCAGATAGAGGCTGTGTACACAGACTTTCAAAAAGCGTTTGTCAAAGTTGATCATAAATTACTACTCACTAAACTCGCGTTTAACGGTATACGAGGAAATTTGCTGCGTTGGTTTTCATCATACATATCAAACAGGAGCAGGATCAAAAGTGTTATTATTAATGGCTTTAAATCATACATAATTAAGATAATTTCAGGAGTCCCACAAGGGTCGATTTTAGGCCCCTTACTTTTTGTTCTGTTTATAAACGACATCCATCAATGCTTTTAAAATTCTAAATTCTTACTTTACGCAGACGATCTTAAGGTTTTTAAAATTATTAAAACAAATGATGACTGTTTACTACTACAAAAAGACTTGGATCGTTTAACAGATTACTGTACCCGTAACAAACTGTATTTAAATCTTCGCAAGTGTGTTAGTATCAACTTCACTAAAAATAAACGTGTTCTTAAATTTGACTATTCTTTATGCAACACTACATTGACAAAGGTACAGGAAATAAAAGACCTGGGGTTAAATCTGGGCTCAAGTCTGCACTTGGATAATCATGTTGAAACGATTGTTAATAAAGCCTTTCAACTCTATGGCTTCGTAATGCGGGCAACTAAAGACTTTACACGCACAGAAACATACATACACCTGTATACAACTTTGATTCGTCCGCAGCTTGAGTACGCAGTCTCTGTATGGGATCCTTATTACATCAAGTACAAGGATAAAATAGAAAAGGTTCAGCGAAAATTTTTGTACTCTTTACATCATAAAACGCACAGGAACCACTCGAGTTACAGTCCATTACTGAAAACCTACAAATTGCCCACATTCGAGTCTAGACGAGCCCTCTTGCAAACAATGACACTTTACGGTTTATGTAATGGCGCCTTTGACTGTAATACCTTATCTAATAAGCTGTGCTTTATTGTTTCAAGAACAGTGCATCAACGAGTTGTTAAAAAATGACGCCTTTTTGTAACAAGCATGTGTAGAACCAATGCCGGCAGGCGGTCCCCACTGCGATGGATGGTCGATATTTACAATACCAACTTTTTACAATGCCAACGTCATCGAAGTTTAAAAAACGATTCTACATATTCTTACGCCTTAAGTGTATGTTACATCAAATTTACGTTCATGTACAGTCGTGCTCACATATCCACGGACAAATTGACGGTCTCTGTTGTCAGGATTTTACACTATTGAAATACTCATGTACCACAATATATTCGTCGACCTAAAAATAAAATTAAAGTATTATTATTCAACTATTATACAACTAAATCTTATTTTATTCACATTTCAATATTAAGACTGATGTAAAAAGATACCGATAATATTTTATTTAGAATTTGTACTACTTAAAAACCTTAAGTACCTACTTATTCGTACAAGGTATCGTTATTTATTTCTAAATAAAAGTTATCTAGTACATTATTTTTTGTTTAAATGCGCTCTGAGTAAATTTCAATTTAATTTAATAAAACCAATGTTGTTTGTTTCGGTCTGATTGTACGTATGGATTTCGTGTTAGTGGACTCGCCACGACACAGGAGTGATTCCTAGTGTAGAGCTATGTTTTCATTTATTACTCTTTCCTTTTTTTTTGAACTTCTTTTTTAGTAAATATTTTTACGTCGATTGATCTAGTAGTTAGCACCAGTCATTTTAAGATGGCAACATTTGCTCTCTCTCTTATTGTCTTTTCTTTTTTTTAATGATATTTGCATATCTTATGTTGTCTGTGGATCCACTGAATACGATTAATTTATTTGTTGATTCATGTTTTTTTTTCCTCTTCTCTTTCTACTACTTTTTTTTAATTTTGTTAAGGCAGTAACATACCCATTGTTTGCATGGACGCTTTTACGGCGCACAGTGATGAAGCGCTACACAACACTCTCAAAAATTTACTGTTAGCCATTTATTTCATTCCAGCGCTTTACTAATGCGTGCTGGGGGGCGCGCTTGTGCATGCATGGGGTTGTTGTCTCAGAGTAGTGGCGTACATCGCATGTGGGCAGTTTGGCCAGTATTAGTACATCATCCATGATCTGAGCTTAACTTAACTCATTAGAATGCTACGTGCATAACATACACACACACTAATGATTACTATGCAAATAAAATAATAACAATCTTCATACTTACCCAAGAATATTATTTAATAACATATGTTTACATTCAGAATATTTTACGCTTGGCTGCCTGTATGCGGTGCGCGCCACTGTCGCACTGACTACTGTTTTAATAAAACACTAGCGGCATCTAGTATTAAGAAAAAATTACCTTTATCATATTTAATATGTGGATAACGTTGTTGGTTGCACATTTAAAACATTGCACAATACATCAGCTATCATTATTGTATTGTGTTAACTGTTTATTATCCCAAATTAAATAAAATACAGAGTCCTAACAGGTCCATACACCGTCGTGTTACGGAGACTCTTGACTTGCCCTTCAGATAAGACACGGTCTATTTGGTATTATGGTAAGATAGTCTAGGTCTTCCCCGGTACCTACTACCTTCCATTATTATATCTGTTTGGTCATTATTTCGACATTCTTTTTATATGCCCGAACTAACTGAGCATACCCTTTCTCATCTTTACACTGGTACTAGCTTTCATACCTACACGCTTTCTTACTACGCTGTTGCGAAAACAGTCGGTCAGCTTGACTCCGCACATCTTCTGTAGAGCTTGCATTTGGACCGCATTTATCCTGCTTTTATTCTCCTTCTTACATACCTAACTCTCACTGCCATATAACAGCGTCGGCACAAATACTCCGTTATGTATGTGCCGGCTCGCAAGTAGTTTTCCCATCGCACCATTGACTCTGTTCCCTGCACTCACTCCTCTCTATGTCAGCGGTGTATTTCCCATCCTTATTTATTAATACTAATTTTACAAACGTTGATGAATATGTACTCGTACAAACCAAATATAGGAAAGATATTTAAATATTATTAAGATAACATAATGAATGTTCACTGACTGATGTCACTCACCAAAGAATATGTTATATATCTACTTATTTGCACCAGCATTGATTAAATGCGTACCTAGACATCAGTAAGATACAATAGAACGAAAATTAAAAAGTAAAATCCCACTTCGCTTCCAAAGACTTAGAGACAATTAATCAGAATTCTTTTATGTCCCACTAACGTTCAAAGACAAAAGGTATGTTATAACTCAGTTCCTTTCACGAACTCGCTGGGAACCCTCCCCCTCCCCCTCCCCGCGCACCCCGGACTCCCGTCAGATCACATCAAAACTTTGCCAAGAGCGAAGCGAGAATAAAAGTGTACGAAATGAAAAGTAAATTCAGTTTACGCGCCCAACTGTATCAATATTGGTTATATTTTCGTCGCGCGAGCAGTTGATGAAGTACTCGTAATATCACAGACCAGTTTAAATGAATACTCTCAATAGCTATAGCACATATCTATGTATATCATCACACCAGATCACTTGCGGGGTGGGCACGCCATGACCAAATAAAACAGATCGTAACACGCAAAAATCTCAGAATCCTGTATTTTGCATAGATGGCACTGCATTCATACCCTGTAAACTTTCGTTACAATCATTGAAAACAAGAATTTTAAATTATTGCTCTAGTAAAACCACAATAATTGCCCAGTTTTGTTAACATGTAATATCTTTTTAAAATTGAGAGCCAATCAGTTGGTGATTATTTTTTACTTTAACTTAGTGGAAATAAAAGTGTGTTATTTCATTTCGTAGGATTAGATTAATAAACTAATTAGTTTTGGTTATAGGATATGAGGATTATATTAATGAATTTTTAAACAGTACTGTGCTAGTTGACGACTGATTAAGTCGCTCTGCCCACTGGATCGAGTAGTTGCGAATTCGTTCCCCGCACGCGACAAATCTTTGGGTGACCCATAAATTTTTGTTTCGGTCTGGGCGAGACAACGCGGCACAGGAATAATTCTTAATGTCGGGCTAAGTTTATTTTTTTAAACAAGTGTATGTTCCTCAATAGGGGGCTTAAAATGTAGGTGTACGGAGATTTTCACCGGGGAAATGTATGCGAGACAGTGTTTATATTTTAAAATTTAATTCGTACCGAACATGTCACCAATTTGTCGCGTCTGTCATTCCACTCTCACAAAATGGTCGCGCGACCCGCAGGGATTAATTCAATTATTACTTCTATTGTTCTTGGCACAACAGGTTCGCAACTTGATCGCGTCACGGCCTGACGTGGACATACAAATTATTGCTAGTTTCAATTAAATTTCATTTGATGAAATTACAATTTATTTCAAACTGAATTTCATATGAGAAGTTTTACATCTAATGATTTTATTTGAGCTAAGTGCTAGTGTTAAAAAGCATTGAACTTATTTATCTAAATGCTAGTTTCAAGCATCGTTGCACTTTCTACTTTTTGCTACTAATTAAGAGATGTATGAATTGTAATCATAGGTATAAATAGTACTACTCTAGAAAAATCCAAAACCGTATCGAGCTTGATTCAAAGGATACTTTCAAAATATTCTAGCCAATTAAAGCCAATTGAAATACGATTTTATATAAAGTGTACTTTAGCAAGCGTAATAAAAAAAGTAGCACGTATGATAAATGAAAAATAATTTCATATGATTTTCACACTGTTGCTTATTAAGTATCCCATGCCTACTTAACAGATTTTAATTTAATATCCCACTGTTCCAACCAAAGGTGTATTGATTTGAACCTCATGCCAATATCTAAGGAGGTTTTCACCAACTTTTTCAAACCGCAATCGAGACAGCGCGAAGTCTATTACCGAAACGAGCACGGATTTCTTATTCTAAAAAAGAACACGATCAGAACTAAAAATGTTGGATCTTGCTGTGCTTTTATTTAGTTAGAACATAGTCGGAACATTCGTCGAAACGTTAGTCAAGTGGCAAATCAAGTGCGCTCTAATCTGATTTTTTTATGTGGGGACTGGAGGATTAGTAGGAGTATTAGAGACCAGTGTTCTGATTTTTGTAAGGCATTTGTGTAAAAAGTACTACTTTTCTTAAAATAAAGAATACGAAGAGTCTAGTCGAACATAGAGTTCGACTAGTTCGATAGAAAATACCTGAGGCAATTTTTTTTTTTTTTAAAAACGTAGCCCCACACTAGGATTTATTCCTGTGTCGTGGGTGCGTTTACAAACATGAAAATTCACATACACAAATACCCAGACCGGAACAAATAATTATGGATCACACAAAGATTTGTCCCGTGCGGGACTCGAACCCGCGACTATTAGACGCAGTGGGCAGAGCGGCTTAAGCTCTTAACCACTGCGCTAAATCGTCTACTAACAGTCTATCTTAGGGTGATGTAGTTTTACGGTCGTGCTTAAATGTTGAGTTGGCATAGCGTAGCTTACAGCACAAAGCCGGCCGCCGCAATCTTTAGGAGAGGCCTATTTCTCATTGTTGACGTCCTCCGGCTGATGATGATGGCATAGCTTGGGCATACAAAACATTAGCATATAAACGCGTAATTCTACCTTCGATATTATACACATTCTTAACGGTGTGGTCACATGCCCGCAATGTGCAAGCATCTTTACCAAAAAGGGTGACTACGTAAAGGACATGCGAGCGCACGAACATCAACAATAGCGGAGTTGATGCAGTCGCTGTGGTCGAAATCGGTCTGAATGCCATCATTATAATCATTGTACACATACTAATCGCTATAAACAAAAGAAACACAAAAGTCGAAGGCAAAATTCTGACCTGTTTCTTTTCGAAAAGAAAAATATTACAGAGCAGCTACTTTGCAAAGGATGTGACTGACATGATCGTAATTCTTTCTTATCGAGATCGATTCATCGCGGTTGATGTTCTTTCCCTAATCGGATTGTCGTTTCCGTGACACCGAGTGAACAAATTCAAATGATAGCGCGAGGAAATATGCTATGATAAGTCGATCTAGGTTGGATTTTTCAGATGACTGGATTCTCGGAGTTAACTAACGCGTGTAGTTGCTGTATAAAATTAACTTAATTTACTTTTGGATAATAGAGTTACAGGACAGAACATGTCGGAACTGTATACTCTCTGCCTACCCCCACATCTGGTGTGATGATGGAGATAAATTATAGGGTTACATATTGTGTTGCGTGTCTTGCAGAATAAATAGTAGGAACACAATGTTAACAAAATATACATAGTTTTTTGTTAACTAGCTCTCTCAAATTATGCCTGTTTGATAGTTTGTTAATGATCTACTAATTTTGCAGTCAATTTTAAACCAAATTCTTGATGATCTAGAAACTTGCTTTTTAGGTATACATATAGTTGGGAACTTTCAGGAATAGGAAAACTACAAAAATTACCACCAAAACTAAAAAGCGGACTTTTACGTTCGTCATAAACATACAGGTTGATTTGAAACACAAATATTTAAGAGTGGAAAAAGTATGAGTCATCATCATCACCATCATCTCAGCCTATACTTGTCCACTGCTGAACATAGGCCTCCCCAATGGCTTTCCAGCGTAACCGGTCCGATGCCACCTGCATCCAACGACTTCCTGCCATTTTCACAAGATCGTCGGTCCATCTGGCAGGCGGTCGTCCCACGCTGCGCTTGCCAATACGTGGTCTCCACTCTAGAATCTTTCTGCCCCAACGCCCGTCCGATCTTCGCGCTATGTGGCCCGCCCATTGCCACTTCAGCTTGCTAATCTTAAGGGCTATGTCGGTGACCTTGGTTCTTCTACGAATCTCCTCATTCCTGATTCGATCACGTAGAGAAACGCCGAGCATAGCTCTCTCCATAGCTCGCTGAGCAACACTGAGCTTTTTTATGAGACCTATAGTAAGAGACCACGTCTCTGATCCATATATCATCACTGGTAACACACATTGACTAAAAACTTTAGTCTTTAGGCACTGAGGTATTTTGGATGAGAAGATGTTGCGCAGTTTCCCGAACGCTGCCCAGCCGAGTTGGATTCGTCGATTGACCTCTCTCTCAAAGTTGGACCTACCTAACCGGACTACCTGTCCCAGGTAAATGTATTCGTCGACAACTTCAAGAGTAGAGTTCGCAATGGTGAGTGCGGTGGGTACGACATGGACGTTAAACAATATTTTCGTTTTGTCCATGTTCATTTTAAGACCCACTTGTTGAGATACTCTGTTGAGGTCGCCGAGCATTCGTCCTAGATCTTCCAGCGACTCCGCCATGACCACAATGTCGTCGGCAAATCGAAGGTGAGTGATGTATTCGCCATTGATGTTAATGCCAAGTCCTCGCCATTCCAAGAGCTTGAAGGCGTCCTCTATGGTGGTCGTAACCAGTTTCGGAGAAATGACGTCTCCCTGTCTTACTCCTCTTTTTATGGAGATCGCCTTCGTGCACTGCCCTTGTACTCGGACTGACATGGTGGCGTTATTATACAAGCACTTCAACACTTCGATGTACCGATAGTCAATGCGGCATCGCTGGAGAGAACTAAGAACCGCCCAAGTCTCGATCGAATCGAAGGCTTTCTCATAGTCCACAAACGCCAAGCATAGTGGCCGATTATACTCCTCGGTCTTCTGTATAATCTGCCGCAGCGTATGTATGTGGTCTATGGTACTAAAGCCTTTCTGGAAACCGGCTTGTTCGGGAGGCTGGAAATCATCAAGCCTGCGTTCGAGACGATTCGTGATGACTCTCGAAAACAACTTGTAAACATGGCTCAGCAGTGTGATGGGCCTATAGTTCTTTAATAAAGTGTTATCACCTTTCTTGAAAAAGAGTACCACCACACCCCTGTTCCATGCTTCCGGCGTTTTTCCTTCGAGCAAGACGGAATTAAACAGCCTCTGAAGGACTTTAAGTACCGGCGATCCACCCGCTTTGAGAAGCTCTGCGGTTATTCCGTCTTCACCCGGCGCTTTGTTGTTTTGAGATTTTTGAGGGCCATCCTAATCTCGTACAGGCTGATGTCCGGCATATCTTCAGTGTTGTGTCGGGTTAGCTTGGCTCTTGGGTCTTTTACCAAGTCAACAACAGGTTCAGCTACTGAGGTATACAACTGCCCATAGAACCTCTCTATCTCCCTGAGCACCTCTGACCTATTCGACGTTACGTTTCCGTCCTCCGTCTTCAGCTTCGTCAACTGGCTTTGCCCAATAGACGCGTCTCTTGCGAACACTTTGGAGCCCTTGTTCTGCTCTATGGTCTCCTCAATACGTCTTGTATTGAAGGACCGTAAATCGTGTCGCAAGGACTTCAATATCTGTCCATTGAGCTGCCTATAGGACTTAGCATCATCGGAGGTTTGGAGTGTCATGGTACGTCGCTCAGCCATAAGGTTTAGGGTGTAGTCAGATAGCTTTTGAGGCCTATTTTTACGGTGGGACTTAAAATGCTTGGACCCGACCGTATGGACAGTCTCTACCAACCTATTGTTGATCTCGTCCACTGATGCGCTGCTGTCTAGCAATTCGAAGCGGTTTGACAATTCGAGTTGAAAGTTCTCGGGGTTTTGGATATGTGCATTAGAAGGTCGGAGCGTAGACTTCATCAGACGTGATCTTTCCATTTTGTCATTAATATTTAATGTGCGTCTGACCATTCGGTGATCACTGCCGGTTTTTACCCTGTGAATCACGGAGACATCATTAAATATTTGTCGCTTGGTGCTCATGATGAAGTCTATCTCATTTTTTGTGAAACCATCAGGGCTCATCCAGGTCCATTTCCTATGAGACTGCTTCTGGCAGAAAGAGTTCATCATAAAGAGTCCCTCCTTCTCCAGAAATTCGGCCAGCCTCTGACCCCTGGGGTTGCGCTGCCCATATCCAAATTGCCCCACTCTCAACTCATCATCGCCCCGTTTGCCCAGTCGCGCATTGAAGTCACCCATAACTACTGTAAAGTGTGCTTTGGAAGTATGTATGGCTCTACTAATGTCCTCATACATAACTTCAACCTCATCATCTGAGTATGCCGAGGTCGGTGCGTAGACCTGTATGACCTTCAGCGAATATCTTTTGGATATTCTGAGTATCAGGTACGCTACCCTGCTCGACACACTAGTGATGGACACAACGTTGTTTATGAGTGACTTGTGGACGATAAATCCGACACCACCTTGGGACTGCTGTTCGCCCTCCCGGTAGTAAAACAAGTTGCCGGATTTTAAGGTTATCGTGTCCTCGCCCTCTCTTCGGACCTCCGATAAACCAACAATACTCCACCTCAACTTGTTTAACTCTTCTTCCAGCTCAACTAGCTTCTCATCTGTCCTCAATGTGCGTGCGTTGTATGTCACCAGGGCCAATTTTCGGTTTTGGTGGTAGCCGAATCTCTGCCGGAGATTCTTAGCACCCCTTGTTTCTACTTCATATCCCTAAAACATTAGGTACCAAATCACGATTTCTATAACACAACGCAATTAATTTACGATATAAAAGTAATTACTTGCACCAAACCTTACACCGCTTCCACAGCGCCGTCACTAAGTAAACCCAACACATGTGCCTAACGACTTGTGAAATTAACCTATAACCTTTATTCATTAAAATTTTAAACGATATTTTCTTTACGCGGGCGTTTCCTTTGAATTCGTTAAACGTTTTAATAAATTACTTTCCATAAAAATACAAAATACTTTACGTCAGTTATGCCACAGACCAGTTCAAATTAATATCCGTAACGAATTGAGATCGGTAAATCCTGTATTTATGCATAGATGGCGCTGAGTGGTAGCCTGGTAACAGCCACGGAAAGAAAGACTAATTACTTTGTCAGTAGAAACAGAATCAGAATATTTTTTATTCATGTAAACCATTAAAGTATTTATGAATCGTCCTTATAACAAAGACTCAACCGTCACTTCGAAGTGTCATTCGGAATGTTGAGAAAGACAAACTCCGCGGTTACTCTTTTATAATAATAACCACTAAAACTATCTATTTTTAATATATTGTACTTATCTATACTCTCACGAAAAATCTTTTGGGGTGAAGGTAGTACAGTTCCAATAATAATTATATTGCAAAAATATAAAATTAGGTTTATGGATAGTATATGATGTTGTTTAGAACCTTTTTGTGTATCACTATTAAAAGATGGTGTTATGAAAACGAGTTACGATATTTTTCAAGGCATTATAAGTCTATTCATTTGTACTGATCTGTTCTTATTCTAAATCTAAGTAAACTTTTGAGCTGGGCTGAAAGTCTGAGATTTCTTAGTACAAATTGCTCGACAATTTTTCTTAGTGAGTTCTTTCTTTACATAGAGTTTTAAGCTTGAACCCGCCCCTCAATTAAGAAAATGGCGCTTTTGGTTCACCAGCGCCCGCGGGGCGAATGCAGCCTGCCTGTGAATGGCGTTAACGAAAACGTAGCGCGTTTATTAAGTGTGACCATTTAATAAACGCGCTGCGTTTTCTCCTTTCACGCGATTTTTACACTTTTCGAAAGCGTGAAAGTTTGAATGGTTGTGCTGAAAGCTGTTAGTTAAAGCTGAAGGTTAATGTATGCTTCTGTGTGTATGTAAAACATTTTGTAAATACACTTTTTAACTTATTTAAATAGTTTTGTAGGAGGGCATTTGATACTTCGAAAGAAATCTGATGGTGGATAATTGTAACTGGACTTAAAATATAAGTTCCACAATTATAATTTCTCACTAGAAATAACCAAAGGCGTAGCCATTAAAATAATTATGTTACATGTTTAAAGTTAAAGTTTATAAATTTCATAATTTGTTGTGATGTTGAGTGTAATATCAAATATCAAATCAAAAACAATAACTTTCCCTTACAATGGCGGACGGCTTGGTTCAGCAGTTTAGAACTTACGCTGCTCTACCCACTGAAGCGAGAAGGGTTCGATTCCCGCACGGGATAATTCTTTGTGTGACCCACAATTATTTCTTTCGGTCTGAGTGTTTATCTATGTGAATTTCGTGTTTATAAATACGCCCACGACGCAGAAATAACTCCTAGGGTGCCACTAGAAATTTCTAGTAGCGCTACGTGTATTTAAATAAAAAATATTATAATCTCCTTAAAAGGCTCAGCCACACTTTTTCATCACGAGATCGGTCACTGTGTGTTCTATGTATGTACATAACAAGAAAAGGTTTTCGTAATAAACCTTATGTATAAAGTAATGTAAAATTTAGGCAGTCAGAGTCTTAGAGGCGGTTTGTATCTATTCTGTTCTAACTTCCATTAATAATAATAAATTCCGAAGCAGTCATGGTCCTCAAAGTGAACTTATGAATACTTGATTTATTTAATACACAAGTTTCGAAAGACAGCATTAATAATTTACTTAGTAAGTTGGTGCAGTCTGCCTCGTTGGTCTAATGGCGAATAATGCGTAACGATCACAAACTGGGTTCAAATCCTAGGTCGGACTATCAATCTAAAACAAGCACGGCAGGCCCAGAAAGAGGTGGCGAGACGAGCTCTCGCCGAGGGACTCTTATGGTAAGGACTGGCATCAGCTTGCACTAGACCGGGATAGGTGGAAGAAGGGAGGGAAAGCCTTCGCCTTGCCGTGGACAGTATTGGCTTAAAATCTATCTATCTGTCTAGTGACTTGACCTACACCGAGGTACATTTCGGCAACAATGTTAGGTCCTAATGTAATAAGAAAGAGTAAGAAAATTAAACAAAAAAGACAAGCTCTTCCCAGTGGAGGCCGCGTTCTTAGAACGAACTTAGATAAAAAAAAATTGACAATTCATAGAGCTTGGGATTGTTTCGATTAGATTTTTATAAATATTTAAGACAACTGCTCAACTGAATAAATCATCCTATAGTATTCCTTTGCTGGAAGAAGGCTCTCACAAATCGAGGTGAGAGAGAACTTATACTCCGTCACGCAAACCCAGTGCGCATTGGTGGAGGCACGTTTGTGGCCTCCTGCTGTTGGAACTTACCAAGCTACCTATAAAACGCCTCTGTATGCAACTTATTTAGATGTTTCTCTGATCAAGAAAATAACAGATAAAAAAATTTTAACCGATTCGAAAAATCGACAATGTTCAGCTACTTAAATCTCTAATGGTACTTATGTCGATGTTATAATGGCGGCATGTGACTGGAAAGCGGTCGATATGCAATTCCAGCGCGGAACAGCGGCGACTCCCGTGAGAATGCATTTGCGCCACCATACACGGAATACCAATCAGCCGTGATATCGTCTCTTTAATCTTTGATTTGAAACTTTCAGCATCATCTTTTTTTGTTTCACACATCGTAGAGGATAATGAGCGAATTCTGATTTGAGACTGAGGCCCGTATTACTAATCTAATTTTTACTAATCTAATTTTAAAACTAACATTTTAGTAGTAAAATCAGGCCTAGGACTTCAGGATAATTGCTGTTTAAGTATAGGCCATGATATAGGCGGCAAAGGTCAAGTCGTACGCATAACGCAGTCTCCTGCAATAGTCTGCATTATGTTACTAGGCAATAAAATTAATGATTCAATATTGAGTTGAGAACATAAAGAATTATTATTATTATTTAACCTGAACCTTAATATACTCAGAGGAAGCACGGTAACTTTGACGTTAGAGTAACCCTAGCGAGTGATGGTTCTGTCACGTGCATGTTGATTCAGTAATGGGCATCGTCGAAAATGGCCTCAGAACCAACAAATATATGATCTATACCATCATTTGTCTATTTTGTTCTAGGCATTGCAAATAATGGACAATTTTTAATCCAAAACGAATATTTTAAAGCATTGTTAGTAAGTACTTACTACTTAAATCAAAGCCACCGACATCTTTACCGAATGTCAACGTTGTTGTCGAATTACGGTTGGAGATGTCAATCCCATCAATCGGTTATATTCAATGGATTACATTAAACCATACTCGATTTAATTATCCCTAATGTATTTTTACATAACGATCTTATAGATGTATTGTTATCTACTAAATTAAAATATCAAAATGTAATACTTCCTTTGCAATAATGTAGTTTCCCCGCTTGTCTGTTTAATAATAAATACATGAAGATAATTTGTAAATGATTTGAAATCACACAAGCATTTTTTCATTGCTGTTGGTTTTGGGGCGAATCATGTATGGACGCAGAACAGTGTCCTTTGTAGTGTGACGAGATAGCGTCATGCTTACGCAATTTTTTTTGTCCTAAGCTCGTGATTGACTAGTAAACTATTAAGGTCTTGGGTTCGCCGGTTCGATCACCGCACTGGATAGATCTTCGTGTGATCCACAAATATGATGTTAGTTTCAGTCTGGGTGTTAATGTGTATGAATTTTAAATTTTTAAACCCTCTCACGACACAGAAATAAGCTTTAGTGTGGGGCTACATTTAAAAAAAAAGGACAAAAAAAAGAAACCAAAATCGGTTCACTGTTGATCAACAAATCGAAAACCGACTTTGAGATACGTACATCCGATCATATAATTTTTTTTGACTAAATAAACAGGTATTTGTGTTATTTACAAGAATATTTAGTTATAAAGTTAAAGTAGTACTTAAACATTGTTTTACTATACTTTAGATCGAGTAAATCGAACCGTTGTCACTAGTAGTCTCATGGAACGCATACTTCTTTCGCTGACTGAATTTCATGTACCAACAACGATGACCTGGTTAATGTATTCTTTTTCATCTAGCTTAGATAGTGTCCAATAATGTAAAATGATAAAAACAAACAAATATGGATACCAGTGATAATATACAGATGGTACAGAGTTCCAACAGGTTCTTTCCTCACATACCTCCTGGCTTCCTCCACTCTCATAGTTCATCTCATACACGCTCGCCGGTCACGGAGACTCTTGATTTGTCCTTCAGATAAGGCTCGGTGATAATTCCCTAATAAACAAATGAAAGCTAATCTAAAAGCTCCTTAGTACCGATGTACTAACATCATACCTTTTAAGGTCCAAACAAGGTTAGTTAATCCCGTAATTGCCTTTGATCGTGTTCCGGGGACCATTCCACACAGCCGATGGATTTAATAGAGGTTTACTTAGGTTTTAGTGAGATATATTAAGTAACATTGTTGAATACTATCTAGATATAAAAGCAACCTTACAAGATAATAACGATTTTTTATTAACATTTGTTTTTGTCTTGCTTTTGTGTGTGTGAATCTACGCTGTTTGCCGAAAGGCCTTTTTTGCTTCACCGGCAAGAGAGCAAGTATGCAATAACTAAGCTGCAGCTGGAAGGTAAGGGGGGTAATTGCTCAAGGGCGCTCCAGCCAGCAGGGCAACTAGCTCAAAGAGAAACGGGTTCGGCTTGGGCTGTCGCTATGGGGAAAGACGTATAACTAGGTTTCTGGCCGTGGTACCGGCCAGCGGGCAAGGGATTCTCAAAACGTTTCATGTGCGGTATCTGTACTCGAAAAGAGAGAGGTAAATGCATGGGGAAAATGTCCTATGATCTATCAAATGCCTAGTCACACACACTGTCTGCGCGAACGAACTTAAATGATAATTAAATAATAATAAATCAGCCTTCAGCCCAGTGGGATAGCCCACTGCTGGGCAAAGGCCTTCTCTCACAAACCAAAGTTTCGGGTGGCTATTGGACGTCCGTGGTTACGAAGCCTGGCGTTGAACACCCAAAGCTAGTTTCCAAGTGTTTTCCACCAGTCTACTAATAATTCATCAGAATCCAAAACATGGACAGTTAAATCTGACTCACTAGCAGCGTCAAAGTTCCAATCAAGGCCGCAATTGAGTGGGTCGGTTTAGTGTAGCCACAGGCTAACTCGATGCGAGCTGCCCGTCGGACATGCGCGAGCCAGCGCTCTCACTGACATAACTTCGTTAAGTGTACACCACGTGTAATAGGAACGTAGACTTGGAATGTGAAAGTGCCTATCTATAAGTATGGCTAGTACTAGTCTCTCCCCGCGACTTCGTCCGCCTTGACTTAGACAGGAACCTAACATTTTTACGGGATAAAAGTATCCTTTGTGGTAATCCAGATAATAAAATATTATACACCGTCACGTCTATATTCCCCAAGCGGGGGTTGCAGAGGTGTACTAGTTTACCCACGTTTCGCCGACGATGTTAGGCCCCATGTAATAGGGGATGAGCCTATTGCCATATACCGGGCACAGTTCTAGACTCCAGACTCGTACTGGGAAGTTTTCGTTAGAAAAACTACATTCGTCCGACCTAGGATTTGAACGCATGACCTCGTGATCACAAAGCGATGCGCTTTGCCACTAGACCAACCAGGCAATCATAATAAAATATCTTCGTGCCAAATTTCATCCCACTCCGTTCAGCCGTTTTTTCGTGATTGGGTAACAAACATCTAAACATACAAACTTTCATATTTATAATATTAGTAGGATCTAAGTAAGTTATTCTGCGTAGATCGGACCATGTAATAATTAAGTAGTTTAAGGGTACCTCGGAATAACTATGCCTTTTGGAGGTTTAAAACCCTGGGTGCTGCAAAGCACTCGAAACGTACGGGAACTTATCTCTCTATCTATCTATATCTTTACGCCAGATCCCTTGCGGGGTAGGCAGAGAGTACAGAGTTCCAACAGGTTCTTTCCTTACATACCTCTCTAGCTTCCTCCACTCTCATAGTACGTCTCATACACGCTCGCCGGTTACGGAGACTCTTGACTTATAACGGGAACTTATAACCGATAAAATCCGAAAAGTAATTTTATTTGACACTTTAGGAATTATTTACTCCTAGGCCACTCCGCTCTCTAAATACAGTAACGGGTTCGATCCCCGCTGGAACAAATTATTGTGTGGCCCACAATCATTTCTCTCGGTCTGGGTATTTGTGTATTTGTGTAAATAAACGCACCCACGATACAGGAATATTATAATATTTTTCACATAACATGGGTAGTGACAGTTCTAAGTGCCAAACGAAATTAATATTTCATTCAATGGTATTAAGGCATAAAACCATAAGTATAGAAACGGGTCATGGCTCTTATTGCTATTGAATTAATTATATTTTTTGTTACTACTTACAACTGTCACAGCACCCATCTTACATGAAACATACTATAATTCCTAGTATGAGGCTAATTTGAAAACGAAAAAAGAATCAGTTCTTTCCTTACAGACATCTCTTGCTTCCGATTTCAAATATGTATTTTTACAATTAAATTGGGGACTGGTATTTTCCAATTTTAATAACCAAATCTCTAGACTCCTATTTATAATATTGATACTAATTAATTTATCATGACTGGTGGTGGGTACTTTATTTTTTTTTTTAGGGTGGGCAGTTAAATCCGATTTAAAGGTGAGTTTTAAAATGTTCTTTACAAAGTGTTACGATTTGTAAACTAAACGTTTCTTGTAATTAAGGAGATTGTTCCACATAAGCTCGAATGTTGGTCCCAGTAGGTCTCTGCCGACGAAGGTCGGTGGCGCGAAGCTGACTTCGTTTACCACTTAGGGGTAATGAAGCGGTGCTTGTTGGATTTTCTCAATTTAGTTTGGAGGGTACGTTTGATTAAGCAATAACGTTTAGATTTTACCCTATTTTAGAAGCCTAAAAAGGGTAGAGGTAAGGGTAAACTAGGACGTGATGTACCGATTCAGTAATGCTGTCGATGAACTTTTGTATACCAACTTCGGACGTACTCAACTTAGTATAATAAATAGTACTCGTATTTCTGGCTCACAAATCGTATGATATAGGTAATTGACATACATGATTTTGTCTTGACGATCTACAAGAGACGAATACAACTAGGAGCGAAATATTGTTTATGGAATCAATTTTTATAGCTTTATATAATAAAATAAATAAAGAATCCACGTTTCAAGTGGGAAAATATATAGAACACAATAAGCCTCGTATTTAATAGAAAATAAATGTTCCGCGATACGTGTCCCTTATGTTGGACGAAGTCAAGCGACATCTTAACCGCTGAAACTGAAAGGTCCGCGGCCAACAGCATAGATCATTTACGCACACAAAAAGTCGAACGACATTGGGTGACGTCACCCAATAAATCCAGTAACAGCGTGTCCTGTTCCTTGTCGCCGCGTCGCTTTTGTGGACAAATATAAATAAACAAGTGTTGCACAAAAATATGGACGAACGATGTATGAAACTTCTTCAGGTGACAAGTTGCAATCGACTAAATAAATCTACGACAAGTCGCGAGACAAAACGTCGATCTACGTCGCCCGACTATTGAAGCGACACGTTACGCGGGACATGTCTCTAATGTATATGATTGAGTATTCAGGTACCAAGTTGTTAACCTTATGAAGCATCCTAATATATCTGCCAGTATTTGACTCGGAATCTATGTTGTCGTATATCACTCAAATATGACACCTACATTTCTACAATTGAGCACTAATGGAATACCTTCGCATCTACCCGTCTATCAAAAACTTTACTCGGAAGCTTGGAAATCTGGAGGAAATTGTATCCCAGTTACAGACAGCTCTCGAGACAGTGAAATTCTTTTTATTTGACTGTTTTTTATTAGAGGACTAGACACGGACACTTGGATATTTGGAAGAACTATTGGCACGTGAGGTTCATGTAGTACTTACCTCTCCTTTGTACCTCAAAGGGGTATTCAGAAGTAGTTAGTAATAATGGTATTTTAACTCCATGTGCCAAACATGTGCTTTGAAATAAGATTGTCGCTATTAGTTTTTTTACAGAAATGTTAGATACTAAAATAAGTGGCATTATTGATGCTACACTTGACACTGTATTAATACAGGATCTTTTTAAAAACAAAATGACACGTAGCTCCAATTATTCCTGTATCGTGGGTGCGTTAACAAACACGAAATGCACATACACAAACACCCAGACCTGAACAAATTTTTGTGGGTCACATAAATATTTATCCCGTGCTGGAATTGAACCCGCGACTACTTCATCTGTTTAAACAGCGGACCAAGCCGTCCGTTTAAATTCCAGTGGCAGAATGACGATAGATGATATAAGTATTTCTTAAAATAGTAAAGTAGTAACACAATAATAAGATGGTACATTTCATAATATTTCGGTCGATTCCGAGAACAAAATCTCCATCAGGCCTTTAATTCTATGCAGCATTTTTCTAAAGTAACTTTGTGAAATGGCTTCGAGGCTTCCAAGACCTTTGATGCTCCAAATTTTCTGACATTTTAAAATATTTCCTTTGTTTTTCTTATTTTTTCCTCATGTTTAATGCGGAACAATATTTCCAAGAATGAAATGAATAAGGAAGCTTTAATTATACTTTGCCTTTTTGAAAGCTGTGTATTTTGATATAAGCTTAAATTGTGTGTGAAAAATATACTATTCTTACAGTACCTATGCGTTTTATTATATTTCTAAATGTCATGCAAAAACGGACAAAAATAATTTTTGTAATAGGCAGGAGTATATGTTTGCTTCGTTGGTCCAATAGCGCATGGTGCGACTAGCAATCATGAATTCTAGGGTTTGAATCTTAAGTGACCGAAGCGGGGGCAGCAGAGGTGCCCTGAGTACACCCACAATATACCGACAATAAAACACACCGTCACGCCTATATTCCCCGAGTGGAGGTGGCAGAGGTGTACTGTGTAAACCCACTTTTCGCCGACGATGTTAGGTTCCGTGTCATGGGGGGCGAGCCTATAGCCATATACCGGGCACAATTCCAGACTCCGGACTGATACTGAGTTTTTCGAAAGAAAAACTACATTCGTCCGACCTAGGATTTGAACCCACGACCTCGTAATCGCAAAACACATTATTCGCCACTAGAGCAACGAGAGTTTACCAGCAATATTAGATCCCAATGTAATAAGGGGCGAGCTTATTGTCACACCGGGCACAATTTCAGAACCCGGACGGCCTCTGACAATTTTTCAACATGAACTCCAATAACATTTAACATTTTTCCGGGAACATTTTTCCAATCAGAACTAAAATTCGAACGCAGGGCCATGCGTCGCTATCAACGAGGCAGTCATTTTCTTTTTAAAACCGAACTAAACTTACAAAGACCTGTAATACTAATAAAATTAAGACGATACCGCCATTATAGACGCACCAGCCATACTGAATCTTTAATCTTAGGGCTCTTATTCGCTATGAGCAAACGCGGTACGTTACGATAACTTCAGGTTCGTGTAATGGTATTCTGTTTGACTCTGGAGTACCGTTAAACGTTGTTATGGTAACGCGCCGCGTTGTGTTTAATCGATCATAGCGAATAAGGGCGCTGATCTGAGTTATTTAAAAGCAAGCGTCCCGTATAACAGATCAGTTTAGTTGCACCTACCGTCGAAATACCTTTTAACCGGAAAGTCAGCTTTTTCATGATATTAAAGCTTTCGCCACATAGTACACGAAGCGGGGCGGCGAAGCGACGCCGACAACGCGACGGTACCGTCGGCATCGCGCCGCCCGCTTAACAAGACTTATGCTTGCGTCCCGCTCACACCCGTATTGGTATTCAATGTACAACCATTGGATACGTGCATCTTTTGCAATCGCGTCGTGGGTGGCGGCGGCGTCGGGTCGCGATGTTTGTCGTCGCGCCGAGCATAGCAGAGTTATAACAAGTTTCCAGGCGACACCGAAGTTTTACCACGCTCATGCCGCGTCCGCAATATTGCCAAAGAAATTAGCACCAGTAGATTGACGTTACAATTAACACTAGACATTTACTAAAAAGAACATAAACGTGACAACACTATAATTCGCTAGCTTCATAAATCTTTAATCTCAGATCTTAGTTATTTAAAAGCAATCAGCGGCCCGTAAAACAGATTAATTTATTCGCGCCCACCGTCGGAATACTTATAAGCCGGAGAGTCAGCTTTTTCTTGCGATTAGTTTGGCACCTTGGAAAGCTTCGCTCGAGGATACATTATACTCAATAGTTGATTATGCCTTTTAATTTTAAAGACGATTTCTTATTAGATGGTACGGTATGGAATGGTACCCAAGTACTAAAAGATCACTCAACGAAATTTCCGTAAATCAAACTAAGTGTAACTATGTATGTTTCTTTGGCGTGCGCATAAACGGCTTAATTTTAACATTAGGTGTCGTTAGATTCGTCTTAATCGCAGAACAAAGATGGTCTTCATTATGGGAGCGACATAACATTTAAATATGAAAAATATGAGAATCAAAAATACCTTTTTGGTACAATATAACGATCATATAAAAGCTTGTAAATACCCAATTTAAAACATGGCTACAAACTGCAAATTTAAAAACACAAAAATTTACGGACGGACGATTTAGCGCAGTGGTTAAGAGTTTAACCCACTTCGCTCACCGTGTCTAATAGTCGCGTGTTGAACCCCCCGGAACAACTATGCCTTTTGGACGTCTGACACCTCAGTCCTTCCCGTGACCATGGGTGCTGCAAAGCACTCAAAATGTCGGGAACTTAAAAATAGAAAGAAAGAAAGAAAAATAATTTATTTTGTGCTTACACAACTAAACACAAAAGAATGAAATGCATAACATCATCATCATCATCTCAGCCTATACTTGTCCACTGCTGAACATAGGCCTCCCCAATCGCTTTCCAACGTAACCGGTCTGATGCCACCTGCATCCAACGACTTCCTGCGATTTTCACAAGATCGTCGGTCCATCTGGCAGGCGGTCGTCCCACGCTGCGCTTGCCAATACGTGGTCTCCACTCTAGAATCTTTCTGCCCCAACGCCCGTCCGATCTACGCGCTATGTGGCCCGCCCATTGCCACTTCAGCTTGCTAATCTTAACGGCTATGTCGGTGACCTTGGTTCTTCTACGAATCTCCTCATTCCTGATTCGATCGCGTAGAGAAACGCCGAGCATAGCTCTCTCCATAGCTCGCTGAGCAACTCTGAGCTTTTTTATGAGACCTATTGTAAGAGACCACGTCTCTGATCCATATATCATCACTGGTAACACACATTGACTAAAAACTTTAGTCTTAAGGCACTGAGGTATTTTGGATGAGAAGATGTTGCGCAGTTTCCCGAACGCTGCCCAGCCGAGTTGGATTCGTCGATTGACCTCTCTCTCAAAGTTGGACCTACCTAACCGGACTACCTGTCCCAGGTAAATGTATTCGTCGACAACTTCAAGAGTAGAGTTCCCAACGGTGAGTGCGGTGGGTACGACATGGACTTTAGACATTATTTTCGTTTTATCCATGTTCATTTTAAGACCAACTTGTTGAGATACTCTGTTGAGGTCACCGAGCATTCGTCCTAGATCTTCCAGCGACTCCGCCACGACCACAATGTCGTCGGCAAATCGAAGGTGAGTGATGTATTCGCCATTGATGTTGATGCCAAGTCCTTGCCATTCCAAGAGCTTGAAGGCGTCCTCTAAGGTGGCCGTAAACAGTTTCGGAGAAATGACGTCTCCCTGCCTTACTCCTCTTTTTATGGGGATCGCTTTCGTGCACTGCCCCTGTACTCGGACTGACATGGTGGCGTTATTATACAAGCACCTCAACACCTCAATGTACCGATAGTCAATGCGGCATCGCTGGAGAGATCTAAGAACCGCCCAAGTCTCGATCGAATCGAAGGCTTTCTCATAGTCCACAAACGCCAAGCATAGTGGCCGATTATACTCCTTGTTCTTCTGTATAATCTGCCGCAGCGTATGTATGTGGTCTATGGTACTAAAGCCTTTCCGGAAACCGGCTTGTTCGGGAGGCTGGAAGTTATCAAGCCTGCGTTCGAGACGATTCGTGATGACTCTCGAAAACAACTTATAAACATGGCTCAGCAGTGTGATGGGCCTATAATTCTTCAGTAAAGTGTTATCACCTTTCTTGAAAAAGAGTACCACCACACCCCTGTTCCACGCTTCCGGCGTTTTTCCTTCGAGCAAGACGGAATTAAACAGCCTCTGAAGGACTTTAAGTACCGGCGATCCGCCCGCTTTCAGAAGCTCTGCGGTAATTCCGTCTTCACCCGGCGCTTTGTTGCATAACAAATGTAATTAAAATGACAAAAGAGTAACAATAAAAAGGTAGAAATGCAAAGCAGTGATTGTGTGAGACCCAAAATTGGTCCCTGCCTCAGCTAATGCCGCAGCTGTATTATGCTGCAGCGCTGATCTTCCGGCAGCGCCATATTTCGGTAACATCACGGGCGGTCTCATTTAGATATATGTATTAAAGTCTAAAACTACTAAGGCATATATATATATATAAAAAGCGCTCGAGCAACCGAGGGGTTAACAAACTAGAATGAAAATAAGAAAAATTGCCCTGTGTAAACCTAATATTCCAAAAGATCTTTTCAAACAATATATGTTTATTGTCTGTGGACATTTTGTAGTTTTTAGTGTTTTTTTTTTTTTTGGTAATTGGCAGCACTGTTTCGTTTTGCTGTCAATCAATGTCAATCCAAGGTGTGCCCAAGCAAAATGGCGCGTACGACGTGGCAAATCGATAAAACGATAAATCGTGGCATCTGCAATCGTTTGGACGACTGGACGACTGTGCGACCCGATTTACATAAAATACCCAAACCAAAATGTTCTTGTCGTTATTAAGTGCCTATATGTGAGATACGCCGCAACCCCCTGCATCGACGAATGGCTCCCCTTGCCTATCGCGTGCATAGCCCGACGTAAGTTTTATGTACTTATTTTTTGCATATTAAGAAGGTGACTTTTGTATTTATAATTAATTAAGCAGCCGCACTGTTTTTAGGGCACGAAAGGGAGGAGGCAGGTTGTTCCAGCATCGGGTTGCAGCGTATCTGAAACTGCCACGGAAGGCCGCGGTCCTGTGTCCCGGTATCAACAGGAGATATGAAGAAGCCCTGGTGTTGTGCTTATTGTGATCCCGGGCCCAAGATAGTTTTTTGTACAGATACTCTGGTTTTTGGGTGAGTATTCTTCCCAACAACAGTGTAGCCAAATGAAGTTTTCTGCGCGCTTCCATTTTCATAAGGTTTCCTCTGTTTAGGTATGGTGTAACGTGAGTTCTTGGAGATATAGGGTAGCAGAACCGAGCACACGCATTTTGTACGCGCTGGATGAGCCTCTCCGTCCGACTAAGCAAGCATGTTCCATACACAGTGTCGGCATAATTTAGCTTAGAGAGAATGAGTGACTCACATAACTTGATGCGCATATCCAAATTTAGGTAAGGACGGATTCTGTACAGTAATTTAAGACGGTAGAAACAATTACGCACAGCTTGAATTATATGAGACTCAAAGTGGAGTTCTCCGTCAAAGACTACACCCAGGTTGCGAGCCTCTTTTACTTGCTCAATGGGACATCCTCTGATCCTTATGTCAGGAGCAATGGAACATGTGTTGGCAATGCTGGTTTTTGACCCAAGAATGATGAATTTTGATTTTTTTGGGTTAAGAACTAATGAATTTTTACTAGCCCAGTCAGCTATGCGTTCTAAGTCCTCATTTATTTTTTTGACAGAGTTGGCACAATCTCGAGGATAGAAAGATCTATATAGCTGCAGATCATCAGCATACAGATGGTATTTCGTGTTGGATATGCAGTATGCAACTGTGAAACCATTGTATAGCACCAGTATCAAATCCATAGTATGCAAGCTTTGAGAGCAACAATGAGACATTTATCGAATCAAATGCACGGGAAAAATCGAGAAGGGTAAGAATTGTGCTCATGCCATGGTCTCTAGCCTCTAAAATATTATCAACCACATCAAGGAGAGCAGTGGCTGTACTATGTCCCTGTCGAAAACCAGATTGTGCCGATGGCAGTATTTTGTGGTGGTCTAAGTACTCTCTGATCTGATTGCACACTACTTTTTCCACTATTTTAGATAGACAAGGTAGTAAACTTATAGGCCGCAGCTCTTGAATGCTGGTTGGGTTTGCATTTTTTGGGATTGGTTTGATTATTGCTATCTTCCACTGGTCAGGAAATACGGAAGTTGAAATAGACTTATTCACTATGGAGGTTATTGTAGAAAGAGTGTGTGGGAGAGTCATCATCAACATGTTAAGCGTGATACCGTCACATCCCTGCGCATTCGATTTGAGGCCTTTTATTATTCTCATCACTTCATTCTCATTAACCATCTTAAGATGGAAGCATCCGGTACCAAATCTGTTATATTCGAAATATGTCAGATCAGATATACTCACTGTGCCACTTCCGGGTACCTCCAAGAAGTATTTATTGATCTCGTCTGGATCATTGAAATAGGGGGGCAAGTCATGTTTGTGTCCCGTGGCCCCTGGGATGGTAGTTTTTAAATTTTTCCATAATGTCTTGTCTTGTTTTTTTATTTTTATATGTTTTAAAATATGCCCGCTTTTCACTGTCTATAGCTGCAATGGTGAGGTACTTTAATGCTTTATATGTAATGAAATGCGTATCTAATTTGGTCTGTTTGAACTTCCTGTGTGATTTGTCCCTTAACTGCATCATGTCTTTTACTGTGTCCGTTATCCAGGGGTATGAGACATCCCCAATAGCTACCTTTTTAACAGGTGCATGCAAATCAAATAAAAATGTTATGTACAGATTCAGCGTCGATACCATTGTATTTACATTGTCCAAATTTGCAACATGATCCCAGCATATACTGTCAATGTCCGCCTCGAAGATATCTAGTACTATATTTTGTAGTGGTCGGTAGGTAATCCACCTAGGTTTGAGTTGTTCTTTTTTTAGGTGTAATTCCAAAAATACCATGGCATGGTGGCCCATCTCGGGTATATGTGATACTGAGACCCCACATACTCTGGCATCAGTACAGACTACATCGATCAATGTCTCACTGTGATCTGTGAAGTGTGTGGGTTCTGTAACTACTTGATGAAAGTTTGAACACAGTAAAAAGGAGTTTAAGGCTTTGGTCTTGTTATCCGCAACATTTAATACATTAATATTGAAATCACCCAGAAGGAGAATCTTATCCACTTTTCCTAGAGATGCCAGAGTGTCTGTGATTGCATCGAGAAAGACATTCACATCCAACCATGGTGGCCTGTATGCTGTACCTATTATAACAGTCTGGGAGTCCAGATTCAGTCTCAGCCACATTTGTTCAATCGTCGGCGCAGTCGGGTGCGGCACGACGCGAACACGGAGATCACGACGCACATAAAAGCCGACCCCACCACCTCGGCCACCTCGCACGTTAGTGGGACGTGGCGTGTGTCTTAAACGGTAGTTTGGAACTGCCGGTGCGCGCCCCTCCTCACCCTCCCTCAGCCAAGTCTCATTTATTGCCATGACGTCAACTGCCGCATTTCTCATAGCCACAATGAACACCTCGTGGTGAGTCCTCAATGAAAATCAAAAATAAACAGCAATAAAATCCAAAAATAGTTTTTTAAAAAAAAAAGTTTATTATCTATATCGTTTAAATAAGTTACATTTGAAATAAACCTATTTTTTTCTTGAACTTAAAAATCAAAAATAAACTCGTATACATTTTTTAATAATTTGTTATTTTTTTAAAGTATAAATTACAGTTTCGCTACCATCTGTTACCGAAGGCACTAAAATTAAAAACTGCCCCTATTAACGACTAAGTACTTCCCACTACTGTCACTGCTATAAGTCTGGGTCCATGAAAACCCTTCATCGGGATCACCATGGTTCCAAACTCAACATCACCTATGATGGACGAATTAGTCCAATAGTAACGAGCTTAAGCCGCTCCGCCTGGGTTGCGAAGTCGCGGGTTCGATCACCGCTCGGCATAAATCTTTGTGTGACGTATCTTCGTGTTTTTGTCACTCATTATACTTTTAACCAAAATATCTGGTTCCCAAAATAACTGATGGTAAGCCTGAATAGCCCATTTAAAATGATTATTTCGCGGCGTCGAATGAGCGCGCATACATAAATATTGAATATCAATTAACACCGTTAATTTCTGTATGTAAATAAGCCTGTCAAGATCATAATTTACATAGCAATTTGGTTTTGATGTATTGTTCATATTATTTGGTTATCAGATCAATTTATCTACACAAAAGCTGGCGTACGTATGGCCCGCGTGTAATTTTCGCATAAGTTTAAGCAGTATACATTTTATAATCGATTTTGACTAACTTGTCGATGTAACGACTTAAACTTTTATCAATATCTTCATGCCAGATCCCTAGCGGGGTAAGCAGAGAGTACAGAGTTATAACAGGTTCTTTCCTTAGACCTCTTACCCTCTTACCTTCCTCCAGTCTCATAGTTCATTGCATACACGCTCACCGGTTTCGGACGTTCATGACTTACCTTTAAGATTAAATATGGTCTATTTGGTCATGGTGAGATAGTCTAGGTCTTACCCGGTACTTACACCCTTACACTTTCGCATTGTATATGACTTTATCATTCTTTCTTCCGACATTCTTTCTATGAACCTGATCCAACGCAGCATACCCTTTCTCATATTTGCACCGATACTATCTTTCATACCTGCACGCTTTCTTACTACGCTGTTTCGAATACTGTCGGTCAACTTCGCTTAAAACTTAAAAGCTTGATGCGTTTCATGGAGCAAAAAAGCAGAAAATAAGTATTGAGCTCCTTTCTACACTCCTTGCGATTATCTATTGCATGAGCCACATGCTTTTCGTTTTAAATTATTTTAAACTTTTTACTTTGAACTATCTGCCTACCCCACATGATCTAGCGGGATAATATAGTTATAAATAGATACTCTGTTTTAAAAATGTGATAGATATAATGGAGAAAATGTTAATAATATATTTTCAGTACTTTTTCTATCCCGTACGCCGTGACTACTACTACATCTCAACGTGACTCCTAGTCAACTACTTTAAATCTAGCTTATCTTTTTGTGTCCTTATTTATTTGTAGCTTCTGCCCGCGACTTTGTCCGCGTTGACTTTAGGCAGGAACCTTACATTTTTTCGGGATAAAAACTATTCTATGTGTTAATGCTTTTGCAGAAATTCATCCAACTCCATTCTGCCGTTTGTACGTGATTGAGTAACAAACATCCAAGCATCTAAACATACAAACTTTTACATTTATAATATTAGTAGGAATCTTGCGGTTGTCTTAAATGTTTATTTCATTTTCACTAAAAATCTTTTTTTTTTAGTCGTTTATATGCGGTAGCTTGTAAAAGGCTTGTAGTAAATAGGATGTATTGTGGTATATAGTTAAGCAGTCCGCACAAAATAAAATTGTTCGCACCGACTTTACATAATTCTTATAAGACGCGAGGATTGTGTCATTTATAACACATGTCAGTGGCGACAGCGAGCAACATCATCCCATATTGTGTTGTTATATGTTTTTGCTCGCCGACTACCAACTGGCTGTGATAGTTACAAATTGTTAAAATTTCTTACATCCTAGAACAACTGTTAAGCGCAGATAAGTACCGTGATACATTAGACTAGAGTATGTTGACTGAAAAAGTAAGAATGTTCAGAGAGCTATGCACATCATTTTACGTCATCGTAACGTTCTCGAGAAAGCTTGCTGGCACGCTCATCTCTATTAAGTATTTTTTTAGTGTCCAAAGAGTTCCCCCATAAAATGCCAATCCGAAAGACCCTTAACAACATCCCTCCTCAGAGATTTCCTTCTTGAAAACAGATCTGGAGCGACAACAACATCCAGAACCACCCCAACATCCGGTCAGAGTGAAAAAACCAATGGGAGAGTTCAGACGACTCTCAGGGTAACATCACCATGGCCGAACCCTCGACTGTAGTACAGGGCTCGCAAGAACAACGGCTGGTGTGGTTCCCTATCAACCGAATCAGAACCGGAGTCGCAAGGTGCAATTATCATCTGCACAGGTTTGGCATCACTGAGTTCTGTGACTGTGGAGACTCAGTGCGGTTTATCCGACACATCTTGGAGTACTGTCCCACTTGGAAACGGATTTGAAAGGCTACACCAGCTGACACTAGAGGCTATACGATGACTGCTCGCATTATAACTTATTTCTAATAGAATACGAAAACTAGTAAACGCCGTAGATCGACTGGGGTTAAAATTCGATTCAAAATTGCCTCTCTATTGCAACTCCAATATGAAACAGTTTTTTGGACTAAGCCTGCCACACCAATTCACCACTGTAACTCCTATAAGCCAGGATTCACACCAGTCCCCTTTGATGACACCAAGATTTGAACCCCCTAGGGGTTACGAGGAGCGCTTTAATCGCCTTGGAATCCGCAAGAAATTTAATTAGACAGAGAAGAAAACAGGAAGAATAATAAAAATGTAATTCCACTTCGCTCCTTTGCAAAGCGGAACACAAAAATGGGCAGATCAGTCATAGAAAGGGAGACTATAACTAAGATGAGCCCAGTCGTAAAGTGTCACGGATACAAAAAATTGTTGACATTATCTGTAAGCCTCATGTTTGATTCCAGTTTTGGTAAAGCAAAAACGCTGGAACACCTGGAAATTATAAAGCAGTATGTTATAACCTAGTTTTAACGCAGGCAGAAGTTACAGTAAACTAAATTGTGTATTATTCTATAAGGCACCATTATTTACACCTCAGAAACACAGAGCGCCAAACAAATAAACAATTTCTTATAATGTCACATTATATACACATTATATTTTGTAGTGTATGCCCTTCTAATACAGTCTAGAATTCAGTGAACAACGCTAGATTGCGTAAAGACTTGACTATTTTGTCATTGTCATGAAAAAACATTTCATGATCGTAACTTAAATGTAAGGTAATAAAAAGTCAGTTCGTGTAACACTAAAGTCTATTTTCGTGTGTATGTCCTTTGTAAGATATTTATTAAAATTAAACAAATATCGTTTTAATTACGAAATTCTATGTTCTATTTTAAACGTCATATAACTGGTGTCCGAATTACCCATTGAACGTGTGTTTTTAAATACAGTCAGCGGCATAAGTCGCAGAAGTTTTTTTTAAATACACTTTGGGTTTGCAATCAATTTAATTTTTGTATTGTCTCTTTCACCACACTTGAGTAAAGTCTGAAATAGACTAATCGACAATTAAAGTTGCAAGTAAGTCTATATACGAATTTGACCCTATCCGACGGTTAAGCTAGCCCGTGTTAATTGCCGAGGAACGCTAATGGAGAAGTAACTAACCAGCACTATCCGAGGGTGGTGAAGAGGCCCTTACACACACACACACACACACACACACACACACACACACACACATCGTCACGCCTATATTTCCCAAGCGGGGGTGGTAGAGGTGTACTGAGTACACCCACTTTTCGCCGACGATGTTAGGTCCCATGAAATTGGGAGCGAGCCTATTGCCATATATCGGACACAATTCTAGATTCCGGACACATACTGGAAATTGTACGTTAGAAAAACACATTTGTCCGACCTAGGATTTAAAACCAGGACTTTGTGATCACAAAGTGATGCCCTTTACCACCAGACTAACGAGGCGAGCCTTAATGTTAATAATATTTAAATATTATTAACATTAATTATGTGTTTTGTTGGGGCAGAAAGTTTCTCGAGTGGCACTCGTACACAACGGGACCGATGACCTGGAGAAGGTCGCAGGTGTAACTGGATGCCTACAGCATAAAGCCGGTCGTGGTGGGAGGCCTTTGCCCTTCAGCGGACGTTTTCAACTGATGATGATGATTGATGTTATCAAGTTCTTAGATTTATGCAAATTTACACACACTACTTTTCGGATTTTATCATGGTTTATTTATATTTATATGGTATTTGACTTCAGAAGTCAACTTCGAAACATTCTGAGTGCATTTTACAGCATTCTTGGTCAAGGGAAGGAGGTTGAGGTTTTAAGCGATTATATGCCATTGTAAACCCGATAATTCTTCATACTATTTATGCTAAGCACCTCTTAGCCGATGCACAAATAACTCAAGAGGTGACTAACAGTTCCGAGCGGACTACAACACAAATAAATTCTAAGTGTAACATCTAGATTCACGACACAATTATACCCACAAGTGCAGTGCGACACGAACCTGCTTGAACTGCAAATTGCACGTTCGGAACAAATAAAAGAAAATGCAGCTTACAGGACGGAGTAATCGAGTTCTAAATCTCTGCTTACACAAGACACGGTAGGCAGGTTATATCTCTCTTTCGAATTGTTAGTATTTTTTTGTTTATTTTTTTATTAATATAGCATTATGTATCTTTTTTCATTTCTTTTTCTTTGAGAGTCATGAAATACATTAAGGTCTCGAAGGATAGAACCTATTGCAACTCCGCACTCTCTGTATACCTCAATGATTTAAATATATAGATATACCCTTTTCGTAAATGATGATTCATATGAGTATAATTTTATCAATTAAAATAAGACTCACCAATTTCAGAAAAAGGGTTTTCCTAAAGATCACCACGAAGATCGGCTTAGTGCGATATGCATACAGCTTCGATCGTCACAGAAGACAGGAGCGAATTCTATTCTTTAGGAGTACGCATTAAGAACTACGAAACAAGTCGTGTCGTGGGTGGAATATCAACCACATAAGGACGGAACCGCACCCTGCGCCTGTTTGTCTAATCTATCTATATCATCACGTCAGATCCATTGCGGGGTAGGCATCCTCCACCCTCAAAGTTCGTCTCATACGTGCTCGCCGCTTATGGAAATTCTTGACTTGTCCTTCAGATAGGACACAGTATATTTGGTCTTGGTAAGATACTCTAGATCTTCCCCGGTACGTACATCCTTCCAATTTCGCATTGTGTGTCTGTTTTGTCATTCTTTTTCTAGACTATATTACTATATTCCTAAAACACCGGAGTGTACACTTTCTCTTCTTTACATCGATACTATGTTTCATACCTACACGCTTTCTTACAACGCTGTTGCGAATACGATCGGGCAGCTTGAGTCCGGAAAGAATATAAGAGGATTTAAGTATATACGACCGAAAATCTCAAAACGGGCGTATACATTACAATTACAATTACGAGGCCGATCCGCAGCTGGCAAGCGACCGGCGGAGGCAAATCAAATAAAATGAACACACAGCACACGAACAGTGTTGCCATACCACAGCTGAGCGACCGACGCGATTTGGGGCGAGGTTGACTGCCAGCTATAAAGTATGTTTTAGACAGACTTGGGGGAATTATTTAATGTAGTTTAAGATGCTCATAAGTATAAGCAGCGTTACACTGTGCTAAGCCCTTAGAGAGCAAGCATTAACAGATTTACGTAAGCGTAACGCTATCGAGCTGATATAGCCTCCTTTGCACACTACAAATAAACTAAATAAAGAAAGACAGCATGATGTTTTGACAATGTTACGCTGACGTCATTTGTGATAAGCTATCAACACAAACTATTTAACGTTGTCGAAAAGGACAGCATATTAACTCGATAGCGATACGCTTACGTTAGTCCATTCGTGCTAGCCGTCATTTGTAAGAGCAGATGTCTCTGTAGCGGCCGCCGCGGCTGGTGCATATTGAACGTGACCTACCAATACCTCCTAGCTGACTCTCTTATTAAATTCAACTTTGTACTTTAAACGTACTTTACACACAATTTCTTTCTACGTAACCGTGTTCATGAACTTGGGAGGTATTTGCAGGTCATGAATGATACGGAATAATTACCGTTGTTAATATTGTGGCTGTGCCGCTTTTTACAAGTTTTTTTTTAACTTACAATGTTCGTATGACTGTCTGTCTGTTATTCCGATACAATTCTTGTGATGCATTTTCCTAGCACTTGCAAACGTATGCTAAATCATTAGCCGATTAGTAAATTTCACATGTTTACAAATTATTCACAAAAACAATAGAGAACAGGATTTCCGAAACCCTCTATAAACATCAACTTTTTGAACAAACCGGTTTCCGACGTGGATTGTCCACTACCGACCACCGTCACTCGCTTTACCAAATTATTGAAAAACATCAGGAATACAAATTACCACTTTACTTACCTTTTGTTTATTATTCAAAAGCTTTTGATAGCATCTACCACTCTTCATTACTTAAAGCTCTCGAATCCCAAGAAATAGATAACATATACATCCAGCTATTACACACCATATACAATAATAGAACAGCTGCTATGAAAATACAGAATGTAGGACCATCGTTGCTAATAGAAAGAGGCCTAAAACAGGGAGACCCACTATCTCCTAAACTCTTCATATCCGCTCTAGAAGAGATTTTTCAGAAGCTCGCGGTAGGCTGGGAGGAACAAGGGATTATCATCGGAAAAAAGAGACTTCCAAATCTCAGGTTCACCGACGATATTGTTCTTTTCTCCTTCTCAGCTATTGGTCTACAAAAGATGCTTGAAGAGCTGAACGCTGCAAGCTACGAAGTCGGACTTAAAATGAACATGTCAAAGACTAAGATTATAACAAATATAATCAAACGCCAAATTCAAGTTGAGAGTGTCGAGATTGCATATGTCCAAGAGTATATCTACTTGGGCCAAATAGTTTCCTTCCAACCAAGACAAGACAAAGAAATCACACGTCGTGTAGAAAACTCCTGGAAAAGCTATTGGTCCATGAAAGAGCTGATGAAGAGTGATCTTCCATTGAAACTAAAGCAAGAAGTAATGGACATGTGCATTCTTCCCATACTCACTTACGGCGCACCGACTTGGTCCTTGACAAAGTTACAAAAGTTTACGCTCGCGGTTTGCCAGCGCAACATGGAGCGCAGTATTCTAGGTATTAAACTTACCGACCATGTCAAAAATAGTGTACTGCGTTCCATGAAACAAATAGCTGATGTTGGTGAAAAAGTCGCTAAGCTAAAATGGGACTGGGCTGGCCATGTCTGCCGCATGCCAGATACATACACAAACGTGGGATAAAATAATAACAAACTGGGTCCCTCCTAATTTTAAAAGACATCGCGGCAGGCCCAGGAAGAGATGGCGGGATGAACTGGACGTCTTTATGAGTGATTGGACTCGACGTCTTTATCTATTTCTCTCCCTCTCTCTCTCTCTCTCTCTCTCTCTCTCTCTCACTCGACTGATACTGGGAGTTTTTCGATAGAAAAACTACATTCGTCCGACCTAGGATTTGAACCCAAGAGCTCGTGATCGCAAAGCACATTATTTACCAAAAACAGACAAAAGAAGCAGTCTATTAGGTAACCGGCAACACACAGACACATGCAGCGCCGTATTTATTGCAAAACCCGCCGGATTTGTCAAACGTAGCCAATAATTATTGAACGAGCACGGCGCTGAACTGCCTCGTCGGTCTAGTGACGAATTGTGCAGCTATCAGGAGTTTATGGCTTCATATCTTAGGTCAGAAAGAGTTTCTCTGCAGAAAAACATCTCAGCAGCACTCCAGAATCCAATTATGCCCGACATAGTGCTAGGAGAATACAGGCTCGATGGTGTTTATTATTCATAAACTACTTATAGGCATTATTACATTATTTTTACAAAAATAGGGCTGTAATTCGAAAATGTTGAAAGTTTTGAAATCACTGCTTAGATACACCTACTCGTATAAAGATATACTAGCGTAAATAGATATACTAGGGTCTGGAGTATGTCTTCATAGGTATGGTTAAAAGCACAGGTGAAAGTGGCATGAATGTGTAAGGGTTGGATTTTATAGATATGTTTCTGCTTAGCGCACGGCAGGGCGTGGTATTTCATCATATGTGAATAACTAAATGAATATAAAACATAGCCGTGCTATCCCTTTTGGTACAAGTTATTCTCATATTTTCTGCTAAGCCTAGTATTAAAGATTAATGTTAATATCCTTAAAAATTACTTTGTATTTTTTAACAAAGGCACATTTATTTATTTTATTATTTTTATTTTAATGATTTCGAAAACTTACAGCTAATACATGAAAAATATAAAAAAAAACATAGATATTGAAGGCCAATTACAAGTTTTCACAAATAGATAGTTACAGAATAGAGAAGAAACAGAAGAACTGAGACACACATATTAAATACATTCCTTTTTTTTTCTCTTTTAGACAGATGTAGATAGATAGCAGTATTTACAAGGGTTATTAAAGGAAAAATCGGTTACTCAGGTGTTTACTAATTTTTGACACTCTATTGTTGAACAGGTCGACATCTGTGTCGTGAGCTAATGCATTAAACGACCTGCTTGCTCTAATGAGAAATGAGTTTTGTCGATATAAGGAGTTCACTGAAGGGACGTGCAGTATGTCAGGTCTTCTCAGAAATGCAGAGGGTATACACAGTCCTATCTTGCTCAGTAACTCGGGACAGTCTACAACGCTATTTACAATATTCGATAGGTATGTTAAATCAGCTATACGCCTACGCTCATATAAAGGCAGTAAATGAAATTTTTTACACCGGCTTATATAATTTGGTAGAAATGTCTTTGATCGGTATTGCAGGTACCTTACAAATTTCTTTTGGATATTCTCAATACGGTCAATATATATTTTGTAATTAGGATTCCATATTTGTGAGCAATATTCAAGGTGACTGCGGACCAAAGCACAGTAAAGAATTTTTATAGTTTTTATATTTTTGAAATCGCTCGACAGTCTCATTACGAAACCCAAAGCTCTGGAAGATTTCTTAACAATTTCATTAATATGGATATCATACCTAAGGAACGAATCAAATGTTAACCCCAAGTCTTTTATGAAGGGTACTCGGGCTATGGGGTCGCCGATTAGTTTGTAATTGAATATTATGGGGTTTTGTTTACGGCTATAAGTGCACATATAGCACTTAGAGACATTCAGTTCCAGTTTGTTTGCGGTACAATATTCCTGAAATCTATTAAGGTCCTCCTGCAGTCGAACAGCGTCATTACTGCTAGATATAGTACTTAAAATTTTCATGTCATCCGCATATAATAGTATTTTTGAGTTAGTAAAACATAAGGAAACATCATTCATAAAAATAACAAACAGTAAGGGGGCTAATAGAGATCCCTGTGGGACTCCGGAGGGCACGCACATGGCTCTGGAGGAGAAACCATTGAGTACAACTGTTTGATATCTGTTCTCAACATAAGATGAGAACCATCTGTAAAGATTGCCTCTGATACCCATAAATAGTAATTTCTGTAAAAGTATAATATGGTCAATTCTGTCAAATGCCTTACTGAAATCCGTATATATAACATCGACTTGAGACCGTTGAGCCATAATATCAGAGAGATATTCGCTACAGACCAAAAGATTTGACGTGGTAGATCGACCTCTGAGGAACCCATGTTGATGTTCACTAAAACTATGTCTAAGAGCAGCATATAGTTGTTTATGAACTATCCTCTCCAGAATTTTGGCAAAGATGCATAGTTTTGAGATTGGTCTATACTTTTCAATTAATTCCTTATGTCCTTTTTTATGTATGCTGATTTCCAAATTTTGGGTACTGATCCATCGGAAAGAGAACGTTGGAAGAGAAGACATAGAGGAAAAGTAAAGCTTTTCGCACAGTGCAATATAAAAAAAAAAAAAAAAAAAACATGCAAAAAGCTTTCTAGAATATTTTATTTGATAAAAGTTTTAATCAATTTTACTTAGCTTAATGAAATCAGCAAACAACTTTAATTAAAATTAATAACTTACAGTTCTTTCGGCTTTCTAATTTCTAAAGGTAATTTCTTTTTTGTGAAGACTGTGAAGAATAGCCGGAAGTCATCCGGATAACCCACCGTCAGCCGGATTAATTACTCTCCGTATCTTATCTAGAAGTTCCGGAAAGGAAAACGTTTGGTAGAAAACGCGTGCAGACACGGCCATCAATTGAGCACTATCTCTATTTGTCCCTCCATATCATCTCTTGTGAGGTAGGCAGAGAGTGCATAATTCCGTCAGGTTCTTTCCTTACAGACTTGTCTGTAGGGAAAAATCCACTCTCATAGTTCGCCTCATACACGCTCGCCTATTACGGAGACTCATGACTTGCCCTACAGATAAGACAGGGACTATTTGGTCATGGTAATATAGTCCAGAACCACTCACCTAATGGAAAGTGGTGTGAACTGTTAATCGAACTCGTGCTTTCTTAGATGGTCTCAGGCGTCCGAACATCCAACCAATGTAATAGAAGGCGAGCCCGCTGCCATATATCGGGCACAATTCCAGACGCGGGACTGTGTCTAAGAATTTTCCATGGGTAAACCACAATTTTTCGTACTGAAACCCACATTACACGCCATTATAGTAACAGAACAGTTGAAAAAATTATTAAAGAAAAAACCCCGATGACGCATTTTTTGGCACAAGTATCATTTTCTTGCGGCCGGAAATAGGTAGAGATTTTCTCCAAATTGACACGTCGCGTGAGGAGCGATCTGCGCTTCCGGTATCGGCGCAAATAATGATATCAATCTTTTCGGCGTCGGTATCCAGCCTAATAGATTTTCAATATGGCCCCTATTACTCGTTTCTTCGTAATCTGGGAGGGATTTGCTATGGGATTTTCCTTAGCTGAAACCTTCTTCCTTACGACCCTGGTTTGTAAGTACTTTAATAAAAAAATAAAGACATTTTTTCGTGTCTTATCTGAAGGGCACGTCAAGAGTCTCCGTAACTGGCGAGTGTGTATGAGACGAACTATGAGAGTGGAGGAAGCCAGAGAGGTATGTAAGGAAAGAACCTGTTGGAACTCTGTACTCTCTGCCTACCCCGCAAGGGAGCTGGCGTGATGATATAAAAGGTGTAACATAATAAACACAATACCTAAAAGGAGTTTATTCTAAATCGACAGCTGAATTGATTCCAACAATTGTTATTGTATCTTACTTTTTTTTAATTTTCAAAAAATGCTGTTACTCCTTTAACGCGCTATAAAAAACAAAATTTATTCTTGATTCATACCAACACGGGAACTTCAAATGCATTTTTAAAACGTATTTCTCAATACGCACACATGCACGTACAAGTTTCATTGTTAATTGGGGTGTAAAAGTGCTTAAAAAAGGGGTTGGATTTATTATTGAATTTGTGAAGCAATTATCTAATCGGGGTGTCTGAGGTCTTGCGTTATTTACGATACAGCTTGTAGATAGATAGACATTTTTCCTACTATCTGAAACCTTCTGCTAAGCCAAACTCAACTTGGCTGTAATATATATTATATTTGCGTCCAAAATTGATAAGTCATTTAGAAATTTTTGATGCAAACATACAAGGTGTTAACGCTTCGCACACTCTTTAAAAAATCTTAATAAAACGGGTTCATTTGTAATGCTAGTTTTTAAAACATGTATGACTACAGTATGTATGGCAGAATGAATGTCTGCTTTTTTCAGAAAGTCCTGGTCCATGGACCCGCCCTACCATTTTACTTTTTTTTCGGTCAGATGTCAGGTGCCAGTTATGCTTTTTGGTGGTCCAATTTAATTAATCTATGGCGCGAGAAGTTATTCTGTTTCATCGATCTCTCGATCCCGATTATTTCGCCAGCCATTGCATATATATTATGCGATTAACAGTCAAGAACATCGCTAAGTTAAAAAACGAACGCGGACCTCTATAATTATAGTGGTTTTCGTTCTCTTGAAGCTTTTCGGACGTCTATTTTGCCGATTCCAATCAAATAACGTTCTCAATTTGCAAAGACTACAAACTGTTTTCATAACCCATTTTTCCTTTCATTTTAGTAGGGCAACTCTAAAAGTTTTAACCCTAAAAGCACCGCGGAAAGATCTGCAGCGATATGAAAATGTAATGCCGTTGCTATCGGCTATAACCAGCGTCATAAGCCGCGGCTCACAATATCGGCGTAACTGCTATTACCGTAGCCACTTTAAGAGCTTTGGGTGGGTTTATTTTGAAAACTTGAAAGATAATGTTCAGTAATATTGTTTTAATTTTCATTTGAAAACTGGTGAATCCTTTGTGCGATAACACTGCCTGTTGGCTTTGTCATATAAAAAATACCGATTTCACCTCAAATGCCCACTAGAATAAAAATAAGACAAGCCCACAGAATTTCTTGTCATGTTGATTTCCACAAAATGTTAGGTTCCGGTCTAAAGCCGACGCAGACGAAGTCGCAGACAGAAAATAGTTTATAATAATTTACTTAGCCAGTGTTTGAGAAGCAAGCCCTAGAACAAACTATGCATAGACTAATACACAAACCTGATATCCAAATACACTTGAACATACACTACACATATATCGAGTATCTCGTGAGTGTAGCGTGTCGAGATGGAAATCAAATGAGTTACCAACGTGCGGTCAACATAACTACGTAGCCGTCAGCATTCGAGTGAGGCGAATTCCGTTGTCGGGTCACATACGAGACGCGTAGATAATCCGATAGCCGGACCTCTCGACACTTTAAACTAAGTGCAATTTTAATCGACTATACCGACATCATTATTTGAATTTGACGACGGATTGGTCTGGTAGTAAAAACGTAAGCGCGCGTTTGCTCCCCGCACGTGATAAAACTTTTTTTTAAAAACAAAACTTAGCCCCAAGCTAGGATTTATTCCTGTGTCGTGGGTGCGTTTAAAAACATGAAACATGAACATATTCACATACATAAATACTCAGACTGAAACATATAATTGTGGATCACACAAAGATTTGTCCCGTGCGGTAATCGAACCCGCGACTATTAGATACAGTGGGCGGCTTAAGCTCTTAACCACTGCGCTAAATCGTACTTCGTGTATGACCCACAAACATTTGTTTCGGTCTGGGTGTTGGTGTATGTGTATTTTCATGTTTGTAGACGCACCCACGACACAGCTACATTAAAGAATTGCTTTTATATTCGATCGATGGCAGGGTTGGTATAAAATTGATGGTTAAATTTTAAGAATGAAATCATTGTCATAGTGATCGGAAGGCGATGAAGTTGCTAATAGTGAAATGTCCATAAAAGAGAGAGATTCTCTTTTTCTAAATATCATAATAACACTTGATCTCTATCGCACTGCTATATTAACCAACGTTTGATTAAAAAAATCGTTTTAAATCCACTATTTCTACTAAAACTGATCTAAAAATTTGGTGACTCTTTGCCCAAAAATGTGTTCATTAAAGTTCCTGTTTTACTAATTTAATAAGAAAATGATGAACAATTTTGTATTTTAATATCTATTAGACTTTACATATACTGCTATTGTTATACATTATACACGGCATATAAAGTCAACGGCCGAACCGAGTAAACATCCTCGATTTAAAATGCGTGTATCGATTTCGCATTATCTGTGGCGTACGAGGGATGACGTCAAATGGCACCCGATATTCATAAACTACACCCTCGTCATGGGACCATGGATTTAATAATTGGACAGAATTGAAATCTATATATTGCCAAATTGAAATCTCAAAAACGGACCGTTTGCTTTTAATATTATACTCAACATCATGGAACGGTTTTAGTAAATTAACTTCTCTATTTACCTATCGATCAAAATATCAGATTCCTTACGGGGTAGTACAGAGTTTCAAAAGCTTCTCTACAGACCTCTCTGGCTTTCTTCACTCTCATAGTTCGTCTTACATACGCTCGCGGATTACGCAGACTCTTGGCTTGCTCTTCAGATAATTGCATTCTGATGACTATTACCGAAAACATGTCGATAGAAAAAAAAGAATAACCAGTATTTGACCCAGGTTTTGCACCAGTTTATACAGATTTTATAAATACCTAACAATAATAAATCAGTATAATAAGAGAGACATAGGTATGGATACCTATGTCTCTCTTCATCAGCTGAAGGACGTCTACTGCGAGACAAAGGCTTTCCCAAAAGATCTATTACCCGCTTCGATTATTACTTGCCCACAGCTGGGCCCTTGGTCATAGCGAACTATGACCAATTAAATACGTAACGCAGTACGTTACGATAACTACGGGAAATGATAGGTTAATGGTACTTCAGTGGCCCACAGAATACCATTACACGAACATTTCACGAAGATATCGTAACGCGTTTGGACATAGTGAATAAGGGCTCTTAGTAAATTTCTGTAAAAAAAAACGTAGCCACACTAGAAATTATTCCTGAGTCGTGGGTGCTCTTACAAACATGAAATTAACATACACAAACACCCAGACCGAAGCAAATATTTGTGGGTCACACAAGGATTTGTCTCGTGCGGGGATCGAACCTGCGACTGCTCAATCCAGTGGGTAGATCGGCTTAAGCGCTTAACCATCGGACCAAGCCGTCTGTACAAGTTTGGTGATTAACGGTTTGTGGGGTTTTGCGTTTGGAATGGGAAACGTGATTTACGAATTATTCAGTGGTTTGACTATAAGTGTATTTTATATCATGGGGAAAGACGATAAGGATATCACCAAACTTGTACGCGTTCGTATCTTTAGAGCCAAATGAGCGGTGGTTCACAAGAAAATTATATGCGGAAAATTCTCGAATCTCCTTAAACATTCCGTAGAAAATTCTTGATAACATTTTCCTTTTGAATATATGAAGATTGTAAATAAATATCAAGCTTTATGTAACTTTATTTCGAATTAAATAATTTGAAAAGACCTTTTTAAAAACAAGCTCTTATTTAACACACAACGGTCGTATCTTGGTTAGTTAAAGAGTTCCTATGGCTTCCTCCCGGCTCCATCATCAGATCCTTCTAACCATCTAAGTCTATGCCACTTGTCAAAATAAATCCAATGAGCCCAAACAAGGCGGAGTTATGTCGAGTAGTTGGGTAGTTCTCAAATCACACAGTCGAGGGTAGCAGATTGGCAGGTGTACTGTACTTCCACTCTAAGTCACCTTCCCTCTATCATACTCGTGAACGAGTGCTGCTTGTGGAGACTAGTCCACCCATAATCCTTAGATTTTTATTCTCTAAAAATATTATTTTTAGTCCTATATCTCGGTTGTAAGACATTACACTGGAGCTAGATAACATAAATTATTTTGTATAATATTAAATGTAAGATTCTATACAAAAAATAATGAAAAAGAAATTAATGGAGAATTAGACAAAAAGACAAGCTCGTTGTGTTACTCGCCGGATCTTCTCAGTGGAGACCGCGTTCCGATCCGGTGGTTGATAAGTTAGTTAAAAAATAATGTATTATGACCATTTGTAAGTACCCCCGCACGGTTTATATAAAATAAATCACTTGAGTTTGAGTTATGCTTGGCGTTTGTAGGCGTGTATTTTATACATACATATAAGCCCGCAGTCTGGTATTGTGCCCGGAATATGTTGACGATCAGTTAATGACCAAGTCTGTGCTCCGTAAGTGAGGGTGGCCCTGAATAATAACAATAGGTTATTATTCAGGGCCACCCCCCATTACATTGGGACCCAAAATCGTCGGCGATAAGTGGGTGTATACCTCTGCCACCCCCGTTTGGGGATTGTAGGCGTGATGGTGTTTAATATATTTTTATTATCTATCATTAATGTAAACAATAACCATAAATGTATATTTTAATAAGTCGCAACATAATCTAATAACGCAAGTCTTATCTAAGTTGTTCAAATTTCACGCGTCCGTGAAACAAATTTTAAATTAACATTTTATTTTCAATCCAGAAGTTAGCTATTCACTTTAAATATTATGTATAATTTTTACATATTCGCAGACATTTTAAATGCAAATGAACTAGTCCCGAGGGAGAGATATAAGGTCGGTGGATCAAACGAACTAATTTCGTTGAAAAAAAGGTAAGTCAAAAACCACAGACCCAACAAAATATGTTAATGCATTTAAAAGGAAAAATAGCATCGTGATTTTTTTGGACCGTTTGTGATACTCGTAGAACAATAGTATGTACGTATGTCGTGTTCTTTAGTACTTTGTCTTGGAAATGTATTACGAATGTTATCATAGCAAAGACCTGGCGTGGCTAAAGTCTGTTTTTCTTACGTGGCCAACTTTCTTGTACAAATATGGCGTGGCAACTATAGATAATGAACTTGATACGATTGGGAAATGAATGAATGAACAATATGAGTAAATTTTATTCCCAAGCGTATCAATATTATTGTCTTTAATTGCCACTCTATATTTGTTTATAAAATTCGCCACGTGAGAAAAAACAGACTATACATATGAATGCTCTCGTATCGTCTCTGTATCCTCACAGGAAAAGTGCGGATAGCCATCAAGAAGAGTTCAAATCCTAAACGAGAATAGTCGCAAAGTGCGATTTTTCTGTCAAAAATTCTCAATAGCAGTTCGGGCCTATGTGCTCAGTATAATAGGATTGCCCTGTATCACATTGGGAGCTAAATGGCATCGGGATGTGAAAGCCTTTCCGGCTTAAAGGTAGAAATCATATAAACTTCACATTGGGACCTGAATGCTATCGGGATGTGAAAGCCTGTTCGGCATACAGCTAGAAATCATACCTATAAACTTCATAGTTTAAAAAAAAACTTAAAGCATTTTAAATAAAAAGAAATAAACCCCTCTCTCCTAGACTTCTATAAATTTTTATGTCAAGTGTATTAGCATTTGAAGTTCTATTAAGTATGAAAATCGTTTCACCGCCATTAGAGCGCCGTGTACAGCAATTTCTCAAGTGGAATAAATAAAAGTCGCGCTAAACTCTCTACGCTCGCTGCTCATTGGTACGAAATTACTCGTCACAAAGAAAATTGGCATCGAAATAGACCGCAATAAGAACCATTTTCCACTCAATTTCCCACCGTTCGTAATAAAGTTTAATTTAATTAAGCGCTAAAATCTCGAAACTTTGAACTCTAGGGAGTTGAAGAGTGGAAAGAAACTCGATTCGTTTATCAGCGAGTTCGGCGGAAACCTTTAGTGTTACCCGCGGGGTTTGAAGTTCCCGTAATTGTGATAAATATCGGAAAGAGGGGCCTCCGCAACTCTATAAGGTAACTTTAGTACCCGTACCTATAGATGTAGATAGTATATCCTTACATTTACAAGCCACCTGTCTCTGCCAATCCGCGCTGGGTTTGCATGGTGGAATATGGTGGATACCATACTCTCTCACCTTTATTTGTAAGAGAACGCTTTTTCCCGGTTCAGGGATAATACTGACTGATTGATAACAACAACCAATACCTATTATATTTGACCCGTTAGAGTCGAACATAAGCCCCCACAGCAGAACCCCACTGTTGATCGTTGCACCAAAATAATGTAAATAAAAAATAAACAAATATCTCCTAATCCCGAGACAGTCCTCCGTCCGATATTAACGACTGTGTCCAGGACATCTGTCAAAAGATGCACTAAAAATTATTTACTTGTCTTACCTTTTAGGTCCTCAAATCTACCAATTTGAATGACATACAGAAACACGCAAATACATCTTTCTCTCTATAAAAACAGCTATACATTTATAAAAACGAGATGCCAAATATCCGACCGTACCGTCCTCAATCGAAGATAGCGATTGATGAGGATTATCCGCGGTCCCGGGATCGTTGGGTCCCGAAGCACTCAATTGGATCCCATATTTTGTGAACTGGAGCGGAATAAGCTGGCCTAAGCATACGGTGCGGATTCCAGATTTATATCAGCACTATCTTTGAATACTGGACTTTGAATGAACGCTTAATAAACTGCTTAAGGCATGGATATTATTGCCACATTTAATTCATTACCATTTAATGATTTTTTTCAAAGGCAATGAATTTAGTTTAGTCCGCTAAAAGTTAATTTTAGGCATTGTAACACTTGCTACTGTTTTCTACTAAAGCAAAGATGAATTAAGACCAATGGCGCTGCTGCACGTAAATAAATCTTCCTAACACCCGCGCTCAGTTGCGCTAAGTGACTAACTAATTCTTCGATAATCGACGAAAACATTTGAAAAATACGATTTCACATGAAGTGTGATTTTAGTATTGTAAAGAAAACTAGCAGATGCAAAATGATACCGTATGATTTTTCACATGTATTAACATGTGAAAAATAAACCTTGTAGACCTACTAAGCATATGCTTAATAATTTATTAATTATTAAGCATATGAGGTTCCCGGATTTATATCAGCATTATTCTTGACTCCTGAACTTTGAATGAAAGCTCAAGAAACGCCTGGTTGGTAGAATTCATTGAGGCTTAACGTGTTATTTGAAGCATGAAGGAGGTCAGATGTCAGATGTTACAAATTGGTATGATTCTACATACAACGTGATAAACGGATACTAACTTGAGCCGAAAATTCAGAAAATCTTTTTATTAATCTATATTCCTATTCAATGGCTAGGTGATCACAAAACAATCATAATAGATCAATAGATAATTATGGACTTGTAAGTGACGACAGTAATGTGACCGATACTTTGATAAATTAAAACATTTTTAATAAATATAGGTTTAGGAACTTATCAAGGCATCTCACTAAAGCTATTAATATCTATAATAACCTATTCAGTATTTCGTGATAATAACCCAAAAAAATGTATCACATTTAACATAAACGGTAAGTTTCAGGTTGCCACTTCGTTCTAATGAATTTTACACTCTATACTTGCAATACATTAGTCTATACTATCCAACTGCTAGGCTTGAGCCTTTCACAATTTGAAATGAGAAGAATAGTGTAAATCAAGTAGTCAATGAAAACACGTTTATTCAGTTAGCGGGTTATTTAAGCGTAAGTTAGGAACAGAAATTTGTCTATTGCCCGTCAACAGTTACTAGTTACTTAGTTACTAGTCAAATATCAGTGGTACATTTTTTTATATTATCCAGATGCAAGGGTTGTGGTTGGTAACCATGTGCTGGAGCAAGTGAATGTGTTTGTATATCGTGGATGCGCTATAAGTAAGTATGGGAAATACGAATAGAGAGTGCAGGCAATAGAGTGAATGGTGCGATGAGAAAGCTACTTGGGAGCCGTCAGTTAAGCCTTAAAAGCGCAGCTGGCCATACATAACGCCGTACTTGTCCCAACGTTGTTATATGGCAGCGAGAACTGGGTATGTAAAAAAGAGAATGAAAGTAGGATAAATGCGGTGGAAATGCGAGCTCTGCGGAAGATGTGCGGAGTAAAGCTGAGCGACCCTATATGCAACAGCCTAGTAAGAAAGCGAGTAGGTATGAACGATAGTATCGGAGCAAAGATGAGATACGGCATATAGAAAATGTCAGGAAAAAGAATGACAAAACAGATATACAATGCGAAAGTTGAAGGATGTGGGCACCGGGGAAGACCTAGACTATCTTACCATAACCAAATAGACCGAGTCTTGTCTGAAGGTTGTCCTTCTCTTGACTTGTGTAAAGAGTCTCCGTAACCGGCGAGCGTGTATGAGACGAACCATAAGAGTGGACGAAGCCAGAGAGGTATGTAACGAAAGAACCTGTTGGAACTCTGTAATTTCTGCCTACCTCGCAAGGGATTGGGCGTGATGATATAGATAAAGATAGATTATCCAGATGGTTTTAATATACTTTGATTGTTATTCATGTGATTTTTCCATTGTGATATGTAGATTTTATGAAAAATAAATAATTATATAAAGCGTTATATTTACGGCTTGCAACTTATTCGTCTCTGTCAAAAGTTGTTAAAATTTTATTAACTAAAACGAAAATTCTGAAACTCTAATTTCAGTTCTTAATCTCTCCTCTATTATCCGAGTATATATAGCACACGTGACAGTAGTACGACCGTACAACTGGACACGACGATGCAAGTGATCTGTAAAGTCGTCACGTCCGGCGACCGAGGACGTGCGCTGTAAATCATCCGGAGATGTGCTTTGTGTGTGACGTCACGCCGACCGAAGTCGCAGTGTTACGAGTTAAATCACACATGTTCTCCTCCTAAATAACTGTTTATTTTATATTAAAAATAAAATTAAAATAAAAATTATATTAAAATACATATATAAGATGTATCGTAAGTAGCGCAAGACCTCAGACAATCCAATTAGATTACTACGTGTTAAAATTTAATGGAAAAATCACACTTTTTTACACTGTTTTTAAGTATTTTTATTCCTCAATTATCAATTAAACTTGTACATGTATATGTACATATTGAGCATGGGAGAAATACGTTTTAGAAATGCATTTGAAATCACCGTACTGCTCCGAATAAAATAAGTTTAGTTTGTTATAGCGCTCGGAACTGGGTAACAGCACTTTTTGGCAAATTAAAAAAAAAGTAAAATGCATTAAAAAAGGTTAAGACTCAATTCAGTTGCCGATTTAGAACAAACTATTTTCAGGTCTTGCGTTAATTATGTTACGAATAGTCGCGGGTTTGATTTCCGCACGGGACTAATTTTTGTGTGACCCACAATTATTTGTTTCGGTAAGTGAATGGAGGAAACCAGAGAGGTCAATAAGGAAAAACTTGAACTTTGTACTTCTACCCGCAGGGGATGGCGTGATGATATAGAGTGCTTTCCATTTAATTTCCATACAGAGAAACATTCCGAAAACAGAAATGTTCTATGTCTATCTGGAGCCGAAAGGCCTCCATTGCAAGATAAAGGCCTCCTTCAAAGATAGCCTTAACGACCGGCTTTGTCCTGTACGCGTACACCTTTTACCGGCGACCTTCACTAGGTCATCGGTCCACCTTGCCGCTTCTCAGGGGGCCCGCCCATTCCACATCTTCCGGTATTTTAATGTGTACACCAACATAATAGGAGCGAACTATTGCCGTCATCATCATAAGGCGTCACACAAAGCTTGCCTTGACGTTCCGCTTTGGGCTATACGCATATACGTATGTATAGCTAGCTTTCTCGCAACCTTTTTTTACAAAAAACGAAGTCCCACACTAGGATTTATTCCTGTTTCGTGGGTGCGTTTACACAACATAAAAAATCACATACAGAAATACCCAGACCAAAACAAATGTGGGTCAAACAAACATTTGTCCTGTGCGGAAATCGAAATTGCGATTATTCGGCACAGTGGGCGAAGCGGCTTAAGCTCCTAACCACTGCGCTAAATCGTCCGTCACCTTCACTAGGACATTGACCCCACCTATTGACATTACTACTATGGTACTATTCTAGATACCAGAATACTGAGGGTTAAAATAGGTGTATGATAATAAGCAACACGTTTGCGTAACCTTTATATGCTTACTAAGTGTCATGTCTCCTTCCCAACTCACTACCGGGGGTTACATTCTAATGAATTTCATATCCGATTATCTACTCCATGCCGAATAAACACCTAAATAATATCCATGAATTGAAATCTTGAAAGATTCTGACATCAGACGACCCTAGTTAAAGGCTTCTAATACGGCAGGAAGGTCGGCGCAGAATACTCAATTGATTCTTTCTTTTTATTTCAATCCACGTAACTTATGCACTGTATTAATTCTTGTAACCTCCTTAGTGAGGGCAACACCAACCCAAGCAAAGTTTAAGAATAATTGAATGGTAGAAACAATAATAAAGACTTACAGTTTATTAATTTAGAAGTAGTAATGAAATATGTACGGCCATAGCCTACTGGCTATGGCCGTGGCTGGTTACCACCCTTTTATCAAAGTCAAGTCGCTAAACGACACAGTCGTGTTCTGACCTTCCGACGTGTTGCTCAGCGTTGCCGTAAAGAGTGAGTCTAGCCCAAGCATACCGATTCAGCCCTCGGTCTAAATTGAGCCAGCAAACTACATTTTCAGCTCCATCACTATCCTACAGGTGATATAAAAGTCACTGGCATGTCCTCAATAAAAAAAAACAAGATAAAATAAAATAATATCTATGAATTAAAATAAACACTGTCACGCCTATATTCCTCAAGTGGGGTTGGCAGAAGTATAATGAGTACACCCACTTTTCGCCGACGATGTTAGGTCCCATGTAATAGGGGGCGAGCCTATTGCCATATACCGGGCACAATTCCTGACTCCGGACTTTTCGGACTCCGGACTTGGGAAGTTTTCGTTAGAAAAACTTAATTTGTCCGACTATCAGTCAAAATAATTTCTCTCACTCCTATTTACTTTGAAAAGATTAAATCTTCGAGTGATTATTCAATGTCCTATTTACAAAGTGGTTGTTTACTATTTGACGTTAAAAGGCTTTTACTGACTTTCGAATCTAATGTTGGAACTTGAATAGAATTTTGGTTTAATTGAAAAACTTAAACTATTTCAACTTAATTTCCTTATTTGTCCATTGTTTGACGTTGGACTAAAATATTGCCTACGAAGTCTTAGTCAATCGGTGCTTCAGGAGTAGAAAATGTCCTTTTTTTAAGACGATCTAGACCAAACTTTAAAGCTTCTCTCATCCAAGTACTAGTTATAGGAGAACACGTAGCCCCACACCATATTTCTGTGCCATGAGTATGTCCTCTATATGAGATATAACAACACCCGGACTGAAAAAAATATTTGTAACTCGCACAAAATTTGTCTTGTGGGGATCGAACCCGTAACTACTCGATTCAGTGAGCGCAATGGCTCAAGTCTCTTAACTACTAAGGCCCAAGCTAAGACAAGCCTTGTGTTTCGGGCCACCAGGCGTTTGCTCAAAGCAAAGGAGTAAGTACAAATACTAAATACGTAAGGCTTTCAAATAACTCCTCGCCTGTCTTTACAGTCATAAAGATTAAAGACGCTTAGAATTTTACGCCCTGCTATGCAAGTAATATTCGAGGTACCTTCGTGGAGACGCGCCGCGGCTCGAGAGAATATTGCCCTGAAATTCGGGCTAACCTTAATGCCCCGAATACGTACATATTTTACACACCGCCAAGAAATTGGATGACAATGTAGGTTAGCAATGTTGTGGTGTAGATTGTCGTCACAGTTATTTGCTAATTATGTTGTGGTTTCGTGAAAGCGGTAACGTAGTTCGTGTTTTAATGACATGTTACTAAAGTTGTGATTTCAATTACAGTTAAATACGTAAGGCTAAGAACATATATAAACTCTACTCTCTGCCTGGTGAAGGTCGCGTTTTATATAATAAAAAAGTACTTCGTGGTCGCGAATATAATTTAGTCGCATACTAACCAAAGTCGGTTGTCTTGGCTATCTTATATATTCTGCAGTGGACTTCTGCCTTCCTTCGTACGTACAAACCTAACCTGTAAGGGAGCTGGCGTGACGCCATAGATTGAAATCTGTTTCGTATTAAATGGTAGTAGAAAAGCGCCACCCAACCTCGAGGGATATGATAAGACATCTGTCACAAGTTTTCATAAAGAAAACTGAGAATATAATATTGCTCGTAATGGGACAGTATTAATTCCAACCCATCACCGACCACCTGTTATGAGGCTCCGTAAAATTTTTAACAATTAAACTTTAAGCCTGGAAAAGAAAGAAACCCATCTTTCAGTAAAACAGGGTCTCCGTATTCCCATTTAATAAATATTCAACCACTTATAGGCCCCACGTGAGATCGTATTACCCTTATTTATCGTAGTATCCTTGGGGGTAAAGCTGTCAGCCGGACCGGAGCGAAGGACCAGTGCAAAGGACCAAACCGAACAAATTTACTCTTGAAAACAGATAACGCTCCAACATTTATTTTTATGTAATTGGCGAATAAATTTGATATACGATGTGTTTATAGCCGAAAAAATAGTCGTTTTCCCCTCTTTTTGGAAGCGATGGTAGTTGCGAATTTTGCAGTTTTAGTGCCTAAATGAAGGTAGAAATAAAGGACAGATTTATGCATTATTTCACCTCTGAATTAGACATTAATCGGAAAATTTATTAAGTACTTCGAAAACTTTTGTTAAACATTAAAATGCTATGATGTCAAGCTTCCATTGAACTGGGCCTTTTGCCGTAATAACTGGTCTGGATTACGATCGTAATCCTTTGGAACCATATTGGAACAAAAAGTGACGACGACCACACCGCAAAAAGAGGTTTCTCAGAGGAGGTTTTCAGTTATCATTCATTTAATTTTGAAGTTTCGCGATGCATTGATTTTATCATAGTCTAAAAAAGTAAATGACAGGACTAAGCAGATAAAACCTAATTGACATCATGTGCACATTTATGTTCTATGTAAACATTGAAATTTATTAATACTTTGTACAAGTTTATCAGTGTGAATCATATTAGGTTATAGCTAATATTTGTTTTCATATTATGCTTCATAAGCGTTTCTTTTATCCTTTTTTTTACTTTTACTTTGATTTATTTTGACTTTGCCGCAATTCATTAAAAAAAACGTTTTTCTTTATTGCCCAAGTTAATTTTATGTTCTGGTGTTTTTTCGTTAAGTTTACCGCTCATACATACTTAAACCGATTGTTCGTCACTTTTTTTTTTTAAACTTGGCAACCCTGACATTGGCAGAATCATCGGTTAACGATGGAGCCATAGATTATAAATTGGATTGGATTGGATATAGCACGTTCGGTATTTTGCTCCCTTACCAGTAAATCACGCTATATAATAAGGAAATAATCATCCATATGTTTAAAAGAGTGACCGTGGAGTTTTTGCCCAAGAAGGACTCGATAGTAATGATTATTCCAATGGATGGTTGAATCTTAAGTAATTATTACCATTTTCGTTTTTGACTATTTCGTGAGTAATGTTAGAACTCTGTACTCTCTGCTTACCCCGCAAGGTATCTGGCGTGATGTTATAGATAATAGAAAACTTTTGATTGTCCAAGCATCAATCTATATACCTATTATATAAATATCTAACTTTAATTTAATTCGTGAAACCTTTGTCCTAAGCTCTCCGGCTCGGGATTATCTACGGTTTCTGCTCGAACGCACGCCATCAAAATTTTAATAACTTTCCTTTGAGTTGAGAGAAAATAAATAAATTTGTTTATCGAAACAGTAAAATATTGAGTTCAAATTTTGAAGATTTAATAGCAAAACGTGGACCAAAATAAAGAACTAAAATATAAACAATATAATCTAGAAGGTACAATATTAAACTTAGATTAGATATTTAATGGGTACAATTCAGTAGCGTTTAGTGCTGCTTACGCTAAAGAGTGATTAGGCTAGAATCGTGCGGAGAAAAAATATTAAAAGGAATTTTCTAACAAAAAAATCTCGATCGCTATTCAGAATCTCAACAGCAGACCGAGACACAGACGACACAAGATCACACAAAAAGTGTATCTCTCGTGAGAAGGCTACTCGGTTCAGTGTCAGTATAACAAAAGTAATATCTGGCTTTCACAGGCGAAAATGATCTTCTGATCATTTCTCTAATAATAACTGTCTTCTGATAATAACCATACCACAGAACTATGAAGAAGACGTATAGTATGTGGGACTACCGAACGTCAAATTGTTGCAGTCTCGTCCCGTCTTATAGAGACGAATAATACCATTGTGTACACGTACACCTTGGATCAATAACGGCCGTAATTATAACTTATAATTTTCAAGTCATCATCATCATCATCATCATTTCAGCCTATACTTGTCCACTGCTGAACATAGGCCTCCCCAATCGCTTTCCAGCGTAACCGGTCCGATGCCACCTGCATCCAACGATTTCCTGCGATTTTCACAAGATCGTCGGTCCATCTGGCAGGCGGTCGTCCTACGCTGCGCTTGCCAATACGTGGTCTCCACTCTAGAATCTTTCTGCCCCAACGCCCGTCCAATCTTCGCGCTATGTGGCCAGCCCATTGCCACTTCAGCATGCTAATCCTGAGGGCTATGTCGGTGACCTTGGTTCTTCTACGAATCTCCTCATTCCTGATTCGATCACGTAGAGAAACGCCGAGCATAGCTCTTTCCATAGCTCGCTGAGCAACTTTGAGCTTTTTTATGAGACCTATTGTAAGAGACCACGTCTCTGATCCATATGTCATCACTGGTAACACACATTGACTAAAAACTTTAGTCTTTAGGCACTGAGGTATTTTGGATGAGAAGATGTTGCGCAGTTTCCCGAACGCTGCCCAGCCGAGTTGGATTCGTCGATTGACCTCTCTCTCAAAGTTGGACCTACCTAACCGGACTGCCTGTCCCAGGTAAATGTATTCGTCGACAACTTCAAGAGTAGAGTTCCCAACGGTGAGTGCGGTGGGTACGACATGGACATTAAACATTATTTTTGTTTTGTCCATATTCATTTTAAGACCCACTTGTTGGGATACTCTATTGAGGTCACCGAGCATTCGTCCTAGATCTTCCAGCGACTCCGCCATGACCACAATGTCGTCGGCAAATCGAAGGTGAGTGATGTATTCGCCATTGATGTTGATGCCAAGTCCTTGCCATTCCAAGAGCTTGAAGGCGTCCTCTAAGGTGGCCGTAAACAGTTTCGGAGAAATGACGTCTCCCTGTCTTACTCCTCTTTTTATGGGGATCACCTTCGTGCCCTGCCCCTGTACTCGGACTGACATGGTGGCGTTATTATACAAGCACTTCAACACTTCGATGTACCTATAGTCAATGCGGCATCGCTGGAGAGATCTAAGAACCGCCCAATTTTCAAGTAATAAAGTTTAATTTCCAGGCGCATATTTTAGACGTATCATATAAAAAGCGTCGATTTATAAATCGTATATTGACATTCTAGAGCTGGGAACAGGCGAGATTGGCTCGCCCCGCCAAGACTCACGCCGAAATAAAGTGGAGATTAAACCGAGATAACGAGACGGATCTTGGTTTCGGGTAACGCTCCGATTTCATTTACGAGTCTTTTTAGAATTGACTAATAAGGACGGTGAAAAATAGTTCCAAATTTTCCATATCTCGTGGAGAACTTATCATGTGAAATCCTGCTGAATAAAAAGTATATGCTCGTTTACATAATAAAAATTCAATATTCCTTTACTTTTTGAAATAATTGCAAGCCGAACTAAAAAGGAGAAAATATTTTATTTAGAAGAATTTGTTAAATTCATTTTATTGTGCAGAGACGTAAGGTGCTTTACATGAAATATTATAAAGTGGTCATTGCTAAATATTTATAAAAGGAGAGTTATTATGAACGTACAGTAAAAAGCACCCCATGCTGTATGGTGTTTAACCATAAAAGTAATTTAATAAAAACTTCAATTTTAAAAATTATATTATCCTTTTTAAGTTTAGCTTGCAATTAATGCGTGTTTTCTTAGTTTTAAAATATAATGAATGTAATTTATTTTCTTATTTTTAGTCTCGCAACAACATTTGAAAGAGAAGTTTGAAAGATATTTAAAAAAAAGCTTTTATAACAAAAACAGAACAAAGAAATAGTGTTTAGTTTAGGAGTTGCTACGGCTTCCTTCCGGCTCCATTTTCTGGACCATCTGGTTGTATAGTACTTGTCCCAAACTTGTACAATTCCAATTTAACAAGCCCAAACACGAGGGGGTTATGTTGGATAGTTTACATGTTTCTATGGCCACCTTCCGACACCATCATCAAACCAGCTCCATTGTACCATATTATTGCACTGTCACCGAATTTCAGCTCCATCGGATACCCGCAACTGCTTGAAAAATGGATCGCAAGATTTGAACCGGAAAGACAGACAGATCCTGGTAATCTTGGTCAGGATATTAGGCCAATGTTATAAAATTATTGTGTTGTTGTCGGTCCTTGATACGTGTACCAATTTTCAAGGTGTACGGACGCCTCGAAATTGGTGAAAATTACGTTGTAAGAATCCGTTACATAGATACATAGTTACAGATCAAGCTAATAAAAACGTTTTAAAAAGAGCTTATTGGTTTATGTCTGTTTGCGAGTTATGGATCGGTCTTTGAGTTTTAATGTAATGTAGACGCTTCAAATAGAAGAAAGAAAACAATGAAAAACAATGATATTCAAAAATAACTTGCGCTAACTATTTAGCCGCACTAATGAGGTAACACTCAGCGTGAAGCTGTGTTGCAGCGTGGACCACAACACAGCGCTGATTTTGAGTGGCACCTCAAAATACTTTAACTACCTAACTACAGAAATATGATCACGCCTATGTTTTCCAAGTGTGGGTGTTATAGGAGTACTGTATACACCCACTTTTCGCCCACATTGTTAAGTCCTAATATAAAGGAGAGTAAACCTATCGCTATCCAGACTCCGGACTTATACTGGGAATTTAAGATATAACAACTACACACCGACCTTGGATTCGAACCCAGGACCTTGTGATCGCATGTATGCATTAAACGACAAAATCAAAGCAACAGAATGAGTATCTCAGATATACTGTATAATCAATATTACAATAATAATAAAATTTCCTTGTAATTTATACTGATCATCATCAGTGAACTCTGCACTGTTGAGTGCAGGCCTCTCCTTTATTAGCACCATTCGATCCGGTCCTGTGCTAGTCTATTCCCCAATGTACCGACCACCTTCACAATGTCATCGCGATGTCTTTTAACTTATTATACTTATACCAAAATGTTTGTTTCTCTCCAAGTTTAAAATTACGAGCGGCAGGTGCCTCAGGTGTGCGCAGCCAAGTTGCCCAGAGCACTTATTGCATGTAGGGGCTTGATTACATACATACTATGACTTAAACTTCCATCGCACAGGTGGTTGTAGGCGGGTTATAGGCGTATGAGAGCGTGTTCAACAGTATTAAACGCATAAGTTTAAATTTAGATTAGTTTTTGGCGAGTTAATACGCTGGGGGGTTGCCACAACCTCTTTAGATTCTTGTTATTATATTATGAGCTTTGAGAGTTCCAAAACATTTCATTCTATTATTATATACCACTGTATAGTAGATAGTGGTATATAACAATAATCCATATTGAAAACAAAATGTAGTATGCTTTTTAGTTAATTATACTAGTATTTGTATCATATAGGTACTAAAAGCGTAGTAGGAGCGTTTAAAAGATTATATATTTGCACTGCTTACACTTACGTTATGTCAGTGATAAGAAAGGGGACAAATCCATCGTAATCAGTTACACTCTTGTACATTTTGATTGAAAAAATCTTCCCTTAGAATCATCGACCATACTTGTGTTTTTTCCGTACAACAGCTTTATCGATAAAATCATTTTGTATATCAGCCGAAAATTAAATATTTTTACCATACAAAGTATCGCTGTTTCTTATAGTGCCTATAATAGATGCGTTACTTACTTAATTTTTGTAGAATTCAATAATAGCTATTCTATCTAGCTATTGACAATCTGAACAATGTTGACATTCACTATAGAATAGAGAAACAAAAAATTAAAAAATTGAACTTTTCATAACATTTTTATTACTTTCAATATTAGCATGAACAACATATTTAAGAAAAACCTACACACAACATACAAAAATACAATAATTTAATAGAGAACAATTTGAAGTTAAGTTTACAATAAATATATTTCTATTTGCGTCCAACATCGAAGCACTCTTTTGTAAAATGTGTTGAGAAGATGCGACTATACTGAGTTCAATTCTAATGTGCTCTTGGTATTACATAAAAACACTACACATTTAGGCTGCAATATCTGTAGGTATACTAAAACAATAAGCCATGCGTTAACAATTATATAATAACCAATTTTCGAAAATGCTATTAATATCGATGTAAATTTTCCCATTATTATGGTTCCTTGAGAACATGATTATTACGATTTTATCTAAATTTTATTACAATCTGGTGTAGTTATTATGCATCTTCAAACTAGTTACATCTTTTTTAGAAAATACATTTTATCTTTACAGCAAAAACCAAGTCATCGGCCGAAGCGTACATAATTTAGCTTAATCTGCGTCACGTTGTTTTAGTTGTGTGGCATCATGTTTTCACAATTTTTTTAATTATATATGTTTTTATTAATTCAAAATAAATAAAGACAAACAAATATTAACCGATAAATGTGCCTACGTCTAAATGACAAGCCATCATATTTTGTATGAAATTCGAAGCGAATGTAAAAACAAAGATTTTTAAATTGGTTATCCAAGTGTCTAGAAAAAGTGTACTGCTATCTATCTATAACCTCACGCCAGATCCCTTGCGGGGTAGGCAGAGAGTACAGAGTTCCAACAGTTTCTTTCCTTACATACCTCTCTGGCTTCCTCGACTCTCATAGTTCGTCTCATACACGCTCGCCGGTTACGGAGACTCTTGACTTTTCCATCAGATAAGACTCGGTTTATTTGGTCGTGGTAAGATAGTCTAGGTCTTCCCCGGTACCTGCATCCTTCCACTTTCGCATTGTATATCTGTTTTGTCATTCTTTCCTCTGGCATTCTTTCTATATGACCGAACCAACGGAGCATGCCCTTTCTCATCTTTACACCGATACTATCTTTCATACTTACTCGCTGTCTTACAATGCTGTTGCTAATGCGGTCGGTCAGCGTCACTCCGCACATCTTCCGCAGAGCTCGCATTTTTACCGCATTTATCCTACTTTCATTCTCCTTCTTACATACCCAGCTCTCGCTACCATATAACAGCGTTGGGACAAGAACTCCGTTATGTATGGGCAGCTGCGCCTTATGGCTTAAGTGCCGGCTCCCGAGTAGCTTTCCCATCGCACCATTCACTCTGTTCCCTGCACTCACTCTTCTCTCTATGTCAGCGGTGTATTTCCCATTCTTACTGAAGGCGCATCCAAGATATACAAACTCATTCACTTGCTCCAGCACATCGTTACCAACCACAATCCTAACATTCGTTCTGGTTTCTTCCCTTTCAAAAACCATAATCTTAAGTGTACTGCTAAACTGGGTTTATAATCCTTCTATGCTTTGAAGTCCTACCTCTTTGATCTGTATAAAACAATACGGACTATCTTTATTGATGCGAAAGATAATAATATTCATAAATACCTTGTAAAATTATGTTTGCTGTTAGATCGGAACGTAAATGTATCAGTGCTGGCAATGAATAGTATAATCAACAAAAATATATTTATAATAAAAATATATTGTAATAATTTAATGATGATATAATGACATAATTATAGTTATATTACTTGAATGAAGACATATAAATAAAAGTCACGTAACGTATTTAATAAATTTAATGCATATTTCTAGATAAATGAATGAGACAAAACATAGACGTTTTATGCAAAGACAATTTCTATGTAAAATATTTCAAAATATTAGATATATAGCTTAGGTTATACATTTAGGTATAAATTGAGCACCTAAACACATTTAAAGCATATCTAAATTATAAAGATATCTATAACATCCTGATTACAGTCACTATTGACTACGGATAAAAATCGATAAAATTTGCGAAAGCTGCAAATAAGATAGTTTAAAAATCCTATGTGTTAACATAGGATTTTTATACCGGTAAAATGTTAGGGTCCTGTCTGCCTGTCTGTCTAGTCTTAAATATTTACCGGTTCTACTTTTGTTATAATCATCAGGTCATGTAATCACTGTATTAAATTCCGACTCCAGATGAAAAGACCATTAATTAAAAGCAACACGGAAGTTCATTGCCGAGTGATATTTAAATGTTAATATTTCCGTCGGTGCTGTCGACCGGCGGTTCTCAAGCCGTGACTTCACTTTATTATTCCAAATGAATACTCCCGTGATCACCGTAAAACAAGCAAACCTCTTTGTAGTTACAGAACCCGTTGTTTACAGGCCAAATATTTTGTGGATTTTGCCAACGGCGCGCCGTCGACTCTGATTTTTGAAACCTTGTTGGGAAGTCTTAGTTTTTTATTAAAGGCTTATCGGCGATTGACCACTGCCTCACAGTAAATGTATCAATGAGGCTGAAGATGTGGCTCACTGCCTCAGAAGACCGAAGAAGACAGACAGAAGTTAGACCGAGCTCCGAATCGGTATAACCGGACTAGACCCGCCTCCTTGCAAGGCAACTCTTCGCAACATGCCGGACAACATGACTGGGTTGCTTAGCGGTATGACTTTGCTAAGATAGTGGTGACCAATCAGGGCCGTAGCCTACCACTGGTATAGGTGTTTCTCATTTATGATTTCCCAGGGACCACGTATAGGGAATCAAGCGTAAAACTTATAGCCGCGAGCAGCTTCCCCAAAAGATACTTTGAGTCGACTACTGTTTACCTGTAGAGTAAATCAAATGAAAAAGCCTTGGAGGTACTTTACCGTAAACAATAAATAAGACAGCATATTACCACCTACCGCTAGCATAGTTTACATAGACTTTGACATTATTTAATTAATCCTCTTTGCCTACTCCTTCTGTTTTCATATCTTTCTAATTAAATTTATTGCGAGGTCCAAGACAAATGCTTCCTGGGGCACCCCCGAGGTTCTAACCTTGGTATCATTTTAAAGTTCATTTTGGATCCTAGCTTACAGGAGTTACATGAAAAAGACGAAGAGAATGTGTGGCGAGCTTAGTCCCAAAAAGTAACTGTCTCTTTGGTATAGTTAGCGCATAGTTAGTTAGTAGTCCTTCTTCGCGCACCGTGTTTCGTGCCAACTCACCTGTACCTCGCACGCTGGCTGCGCTAAATGCTCTCTTGGACGCAGTTCCAAATTGTGATCTGTTTGCTCATGCATGGAAGAAAATATTGTTGGTATGTTAGGAATACCGTGATGTGACCTTAATTAGTGTAAGTGGCTTTTGGCGGTTCTAATTAAGTAAATAAATAAATAGTGTAACGTGCAATTACGGGATCCTGACTTTGAATAGTAGGTTGGATAAAGTATTATTACGTTTATAAGTATCAAGTCCCGTCGAATTACTACAGACATCTAAGTATCAAAATCAATAATATCCCCACAAATAGAGCCAGACGGTATGCAAACAAGTTACTTTAATTCTAAATTTACTAACCCAATGGAGTATCCATGTCTTAAGATAAGTCTAGTTAGCGCCTAACGAAGTTCTTCGGAGACCCATTATAATATTTTTCACAGAAGATGGGTAGTGACAGTTCTAAGTGCTAAACGAAATTAATATTTAATTCAATAACATTAAGGCATAAAACCATAAGTATAGAAAAAGAACCTTTTATTGCCATTGAATAAAGTATAATTTTCGTTGACACTTACAACTCTCTCAGTACATATCCTTCATGAAAAATACTATAGTGACTATTGTTTTAAGGGAGTAATCAAGAAATTCAAGAACAGATATTATAAATATCTGTTTTTGATATCAATGGCACGTGACGCGTCACTCACGGGTTATGACAAGATGAAATAGATGGGAGAGAAAAGAGAAGTCCAGTTTAGTGTAGAAGTATATTTAGGTACACCGCTACGCATATATATTTCCCAATCGGGGGTGGCAGTGTTGTACTGTGTACACCCTCATTACACTAAGGAAATTAGGTCCTAATGTAGCAGGAAGCGTCCATATTGCCGTTATACCGGACACTATTCCAGACTTCAGAATACTATTGACAATTTTCAGGTAGAAAATGTACGATTCGAAACCAAGACCTTGTGGTCTTCAGCCGCACCATACACCACTAGACCAACGAGTCACTAATATCCAGAGCTATATTTGCTATGACTAATTAAACAGAGACTCGGCGTTACGATCACTTTGAGAAATCATTTAACGGTACTCTCAGTGGCATACAGAATATCATTACGCGATCATTTCACGAAGTTATCGTAACGCGCCGCGTTTAGTTACAGCGTATAATGACCCTGCTTTGTAACCATTGGAAAAACTATGTTTTGTGAAAACGTGGTTTAACATTTAACCGAGTTGAATATACAATTACACATTTGGTATTTTTCCACGCGGACGTGAAACAAAACTTCACTTACCATATCTTATATTCAACATAAAAAAAATCCAAATAAAAGTGAACGATGAAACATAGCAGCAAAACACTCAACAAAGGGGAAGTAATACCAAAAGAGATTGAAAAAATGTAGCACATACGACGGGAATGCTCTAACAATTCTCGCTTGCTCTACTGTCGTATGTAGATATTCTTATAAAAAGTGAAACATTCCCGCTTTGTCCTTCAATATTCCTGCCCTTATTTTATTCATTCGAGTCACTCGCTGTTTCACAACGAAATATATTAGGGTACTGTTATAAAAAAAAATCCACAAATTTAAATTATACACTCACGTTGAGTACCATAGACTAAAGTGTCTTGTGTCTTTTTAATTTTATGGAATCGACATATTCGTCAGTGAAACCGATTCATAGAGCTTTAATTACAATACATTAGTATTGTAATTAAAGTAATATAAATAGTATTGTAATTAAAGCTCTATATCGGTTTCACTGAAGTCTAGGTACTAAAGAATATGGCAATAGCTTGGGCTAGTGGTATAGAGTGTAGGCAGCTCCGCTCATTAAGTAAAAGCGGGCTTGATGCACGCACGGGATAACATATTTGTCTCAATCTGAGTATTTGTGTATGTGTGAATCTATATCTATTTATATTATCACGCCAGATTCCTTACGAGATAGACGGAGAATACAGAATTCCAACAAGTTCTAACAGACCTCTCTGGCTATGTGAATTTTATATTTGTTAACGCACCAGGAATAAATTATATTGGGGCTAAACTAGCTATATATTAGCTTTTTAAACAAAATATAACTTCATATTCCGCTACCGCGAGTTCTTTTTGTAATTAGCTTCGTTTTGAAATCGTAATTAGTTTTCGTTTTGAAATCTACAGCTCGGCCAATCACAATAAAGCTTTTTTTCCTCGGATATTCTCTAGGAGAGCTGTATTAATTTTGTATAGAAAATTTTCAATGATCAAGCTAGCTAGTAAAAAATGTGTTTTGGACTCATGGGAGAGATACTACTTCAGTATTATTGCTTCTACTAATATTACTAGGTCTGTTTCTTTACCGTAAACAAATAATAATTTTATTAGTATAAAAAAGAAACGCGTTCATATTTTTAAATTAAATGCGATTTATTTTAATAACAACGTAATGTAGAGACCTATCTATCTATAACATCACGCCAGATCCCTTGCGGTATAGGCAGAGAGTACAGAGTTCCAACAGGTTCTTTCCTTACATACCTCTCTGGCTTTCTCGACTCTCATAGTTCGTCTCATACACGCTCGCCGGTTACGGAGGCTGTTGACTTTTCCTTCACATAAGACTCGGTTTATTGGGTCGTGGTAATATAGTCTAGGTCTTCCCCGGTACCTGCATCCTTCCACTTTCACATTATATATCTGTTTTGTCATTCTTAGAGACCTACTTACAATAAATATGTATAACTTTATATTTCTGAGTAAATTTACGAACCCGTAACAGCTTTAAGGTAAATTAATCATATAAAAATGCAAACGCGTGGGTACCAACTTATCTTAAACAAAATCAAATTTTCGCGTTCTATCTTGACTTTTTAATACACATAAGCTATTTTTGGTAGCAGTTTTTATGTTATATAATGTGAGAAAATATATTACACTAAATAATAGCTACCGGAATAAAACGGACACAATTAAAAATGTTGAGAACTGATGAAATTAAGCTTTATTATTTTGAAATTAGTGCTAATTTGAATGATCATATTTTTGCATTATGCCATTATAACAATCGGCCAGTGATATATTCCGAAAGTCCACATTTTATTATAAAAATTCAAACCGCTGATGGTATTATATCAGTTCTGAGAAGCCGTTCAAAATTGTGCAAAGATGAGACGGCAAAATTTCAAGACTTATCTTTCCACCCAAAAATATAGAAATTGTTCCAATATGTCCTCTTGATTTGTCCCCGTAGTGGGACAAACAAAACTAAAAACTACGAAAATAAACGCTATACAATTACGTACATAAATATAGGAGTATCTATAAACTAAATTATTCTTCTTTCTTTCTAAACTCCTGTATCTCTTTTATTCCCATTTAAAACGAAAGAGATGTCACTAACAGATAATGCCCTGTCTCCCGTTTAAATTATGAAATGATAACACAATGTTACTTTAAGAATCCTTTGCATTATTCAGCAAGTTACGTATAAGATTAAATTAAGTTTTATGATGTACGCTATCTACACTCGTAAATTTTGTACTTAGATACAGAATAAGCCAACGAAACCGCAACTCTGTTCCATTGGGTTACGTTTCATAATCCATTTATCACTCGTAATGTGTTAAAGTGATTGCACTTACATACCTACTTCAGTACGCGGGGAGGCCTTTATTCGATATGATCAATTAAATACGTAACACGGCGTGTTACGATAATTTCATGAAATGTTCTATGAGGTCCGGGCACTTTTTTGTTATAAAAAATACAACAAGTTTATTTTAATTAATGTTCCTCAATGTGATGGCTGTTCCAGTAATCATACTCGTGAACAGGTGCTGCTTGTGACGACTGGTTCATCTGGAATCCTTTAGACATTCTTTATAAGTAACATAATTAGTCTCCTATCTCGGGCGTACGGCATCACACTGGAGCTAGATGGTAAACTATTTAATTGTAACCTAAACATTGTAATCGTCCAAATCCCTCGTAAGGTCCTTGAGCCTCAGTAAGCACACGGGAGCCCAAATTCAGAAACACCAGGAGAACACCCTGTTCCTGGTGCACACTCAGGCCGAGAAGGAAATCCTCCTCGGCCAGGGATATGCGTCGGGAAACGGGTCGCGCATCCCCACTGTGCATGAGTCTCAGAGACTAACAAGTGAAAATGTGGTGGCGCCCAAGAGACTAAAGCTCCACGGAAGCTATCCACACGCGGTCGTGGCTATATCTCGCCACACGGGAAGTTGCGTCTACTACACAGATAGCTGTGAAGGGGACGCAACGGCCACATTAATAGGCAGGGCAAGGGCAGCTACGACCACGAAAATTCTTTCTTTTTTTTAAAAACGTAGCCCCACACTAGGATTTATTCCTGTGTCGTGGGTGCGTTTACAAACATGAAAATTCACAAAGAAATACTCAGACCGGAACAAATAATTGTGGATCACACAAAGATTTGTCCCGTGCGGGAATCGAACCCGCGACTATTCGACACAGTGGGCGGAGCAGCTCAAGCTCTTAACCACTGCGCTAAATCGTCCGTCGTAAAAGAATACAACATAAAGATAGCTATTCGCAGTCGAGACATGGCAGTTGTTGAAAAGCTGTTGGTGGGGAAGGCCTAAAGGTCTAAAGGAAACCCCCACCAGCAGTCCCACACTCTAGGGCAAATCTAAATAGACAAAAAAAACCTAGTAATAGCAAAGCAAGCATGCATTTACACAATCACATTACAAAAAAAAAAGAAAAAAAATAGAGAAAAAAAAACTTCAACTACTGACGTACCGTATCAATCAAAAGCAACAACCAATGACTGCTACAAATAAACTAAAAAAAAAAAAACAGAAAAACAAAATAAAAGGAAGCGGCATGTACTATGCTAACTACAATAAAGCAGAACTAATACCATAAAACTAAAACATAAAAAAGGTGCGGGACGAACCGGGCCCGCAGTGCCCGTAATGTTTTCATAAAAAAAACGTTGTAATTTTGTAACTGGACCTAGATGGTAAACTATTTAATTGTAACCTAAACATTGTAATTTTGTAACTTTAGCTAGATGGTAAACTATTTAATTGTAACCTAAACATTGTAATTTTGTAACTTTAGCTAGATGGTAAACTATTTAATTGTAACCTAAACATTGTAATTTTGTAACTTTAGCTAGATGGTAAACTATTTAATTGTAACCTAAACATTGTAATTTTGTAACTGGAGCTAGATGGTAAACTATTTAATTGTAACCTAAACATTGTAATTTTGTAACTGGAGCTAGATGGTAAACTATTTAATTGTAACCTAAACATTGTAATTTTGTAACTTTAGCTAGATGGTAAACTATTTAATTATAACCTAAACATTGTAATTTTGTAACTTTAGCTAGATGGTAAACTATTTAATTGTAACCTAAACATTGTAATTTTGTAACTGGAGCTAGATGGTAAACTATTTAATTGTAACCTAAACATTGTAATTTTGTAACTTTAGCTAGATGGTAAACTATTTAATTATAACCTAAACATTGTAATTTTGTAACTTTAGCTAGATGGTAAACTATTTAATTGTAACCTAAACATTGTAATTTTGTAACTTTAGCTAGATGGTAAACTATTTAATTGTAACCTAAACATTGTAACCACACAATATGATTAAAAAAATAGAAAGGAAAAAGAGAAAGACAATTACATAAAAAAGACAAGCTCGCTGCGTTTCTTCGCTGGATCTTCTCAGTGGAGGCCGTTTTCCGATCCGGTGGTAGACTAGTAGCTGAATTAGATTAAAAAAATGTAAATTGACTATTTGTAAGCGCCCCGCAGGGCTTATACAAAATAAATTATTTGAGTTTTGAGTTTGAGTTCAATGATCACAATTAAACTACACTGGTAACGCGGTACCTTGTCGCTCACACGCGAGACCTCCTAAAGGTATTTGCCAAATTTAAACCCCTTTGATAGTTAAGTGTAACTGCTGGACCAACCGGCAGGCAGAACCAGGTCCGTTATTAGGCAGCAATTAGACTAATTACCAAATGACTGACATTTGTTGAAAACCTGGGGTTTATAAAGGCATATATTGCTGATTAGCATTAAGAGAATAGGAATGAATGTGGGAACTGCAATTTAGCAATATAGCCGTGGGAATTGGGGATGTAACAGTTCGTTAAACGGTATTCCAGTGGCATACAAAATACCATTACACGGTCATATCACGAAGATAACGTAACGTGCCGCGTTTGGTAAAAGGGAATAACCGACCTAGTGTAGACCGGGTTTTTCAATCTACATAACATTATATACCTCTTACGCCCGCAGGGAGGGGCAAAGGTGTTCATAGTACACCCACATTTCGCCGATGTATTTATTTTGGTTCAACTGTATCAGGGAATGAGTGAGTCTATTTGCTTTTCTTCGGGCATACCATTTAACTTGTCTTTTGAAATTTCTTAGAGTCTCTTGAAGATTTCCTGTTAGTTTCCTACAATCCAGGGGTGCAATTCGGAATATGAACCCTGAGTCTCGTGAATACAGGCCATGCGTTCTACCTCAAGGCTATCACTGGCAATCTAGTAGGCACGCAATAAATTTAACAATAAATATTCTAAAACGACGCAATATATTCTAACAAGTTTGTAAAAGAATCGAGAATTTTTAATTAATTTTATCTGTTAATTTATTCAAGTCTATCTTGACTTTTTTATATCAATTAGTGCGCAAAAATGTTGAGAACACGTGCTGAGTCACACCAACGTCAATATGATTTTTCTTTACAAGTCATAAAATTAATTGCATCTGTCAAAGAATAAAACATTTAAGATAATATACAAAAAAGAGAAATGATGTTAAAAAATTCTATTGCAAGAAGCTTTTTTGCTTTAAGCCACGTCATGTTAATTAAACCTATAGGTTTAATAGTAAACCTATACTCCTACCTGTTATACCTACTTGTTAATTAATTTTACATCATGTGTAATATTCGCGTAAATCTAAATTTACTTTTATGTCATATAATCAATCAGTTTCCCGCGGCTTCGTACCCAGTTGACAAAGGCACTATCCTACACCTAGGAAGGCTCGCTATGGGGAAGCCAGGGGTTATGCCGAGACTTCTACCGGCTAAAACCCCCAACGTCCTCCAACTTGTCGCTGTGGGCGGGTTACGTGAAGGCGTAAGCAACCATCCGCGACCCGCCAGCGTCTGTCGTCCGGCCGTCCACCTTTGTGGACATCCACTTATAGCCTGGTCCAACCAGCTACGAACCGGCGATACCATAAATACAACAAATAATCATCAAAATCTGTAAGAAGAGAAATGTTACGAACTCACGCTCACCGGAAAGTCATGTAGTATATATAAAGATGAATCACTAGAATTTATTCCTGGGGGCGTTTAAAAATATGAAATTCGCATTCATACCGAAAAGAATGATTGTGTGTGAAACAAAGGCTTATCTCGTGCGAGGGTGACCGACAAAATGTGTAAGAGAACATCGTATCCATTAACAGTTGATCTATTAAAAACGGGTCCTTTAAAAAAATACCCCAGTATCCGTGTGGTCCGAATGCTTAGTCCGATCAACCGAACTACGTGCATATACATAGATCAGACAAAGAGAAATCAGGAATTCTTATAGTCCAACCCATTGGACTACTGGAAAACAAGAGAGAGAGATATATATATATATACATCTGTCTTATCTGAAGGACAAGTCAGGAGTCTCCGTAACCGGCGAGCCTTTTGGAACTCTGTACTCTCTGCCTACCCCGTAAGGGATCTGGAGTGATGATATAGATATAGATAGATAGATATATATAAATACAGGCTGAAGCGTGAAAAAATATATGGAACGCCATTTCCAAACGCAGTGCGCCCCTCACATATTTACAATCTCCAAATCTCTTCGAACCCCAATAAAATGTCGACGAATTGAGTAGACATATAAAAATTTACAATATTGACTTTTCGATACTCAATTCGATGCCGCCATTCACTATCTACGTGGGACGAGAGTTTATGTTATGATATAAGAGGTTATGTATAAGTATGAGCGTTTTAAAAATATTACGCACCTTTATAAATTACTTCACCAAAAGGGGGATTATGTTTTAAACAACCTTGGTTATTCTTTTAAAACATATATTCTTGCAATAAATGGTAGAGAACGCACAATATCGAAAATTTAGCTTTATATCGCACTGTCAGAATTCTATTCTCCAAACGGGGATGGTAGATGTGTATCGAGCACTCACTTTTCGCTTAGGTCCCAATGTAATAGAGGACATGACTATAGCCTTGACACCGAGTACAATTACTGAGCAACGAACCAATCATTTTAGAACTTTTGACAAAGCTCACCTTATTGGCACTTTATATTTTTTGTTTACCGAAAGAGAAGCAAGACGTTACGATGTTTATTTATTTAATTATATTTTATTATACACTAGCGACCCACCCCGGCTTGGCAAAAGGTGAAATATACACAAACCTTTTTCTTGCATCACTCCGTCCATTGGTGAAAACCGCATGAAAATCCGTTCAGTAGTTATTGAGTTTATCGTGTTCAGACAGACAGATAGACAGACGCGCCGGGGGAACTTTGTTTTATAATATGTAGTGATATATAAGTACTAACAATTAACGATTTAAAGGTAGAATTTCCGTACAAAGGCGAGCTTTACTCAAATTGACATTTCTTTCAGAAAAATGTATGTTTTTATAGAATAAAAGTCCAAATTATCACTCCAATCTTGGCAAGAAAATGAAAGGGGCATTCTTTAAAAATAGTGAAATCAGCGAAACAGTACGAGCAGGCTTCAAATATCAAGGGTTTGAAGTATCAGTGCTATAGCAGGGATCCGTGCGCTCAAGGTTGCGCACTTGACCTTAACCTTGGACTAATAGACACGGAACATTTTACAAGTAACTTGTGATTGATATGAGATTATTATTCATTTGTCCATCTGCTATTTTACAATTACTGCTAAATCACACTTGATATGAAACTATTATTATTTGCAAAAGATGTTTTTAAAAACAAGCTTGAGCTGGATGCGTGCGGCATCTTGTCGTCGTGGCAATCTTTGGGGAGAGGCCTTACAGTGATGATGATGATAAAAAATTAGTTTTTATAGCAATTGTTATAGGGGGCGCGCCTATTGCCATTGCACCAAACACAATGCCAGACTCCGAACTAATACTGAAAAATTTTCTATTAGAAAATCACATTATTAGCTGACTTAGTTTTGTTCGAAACCATTACCTCGTGATCGTTAAGCGCATTATTCTCCACTAGAATAACTCAAAAAGGTAGTATCCGAGCTATATTATATAAATCCTATAACCCTCACCTATATATTATCTAAGGCAAATTGAACTTTAACTATCACAGATAAGGCACATTTCAACTAGTGCTCTACATAACCAGCCCTCATTAAACCGACAAGTGTAAACAACTGACAACATCTTCAAATTTGTTTGAGGTCACATTTTTTTCCTGTACTTCCAATTTAGAATCCATATTAATAATATAGTAAATGTGGAAGTAACTAACCTAACCTAAACCGCTCAATAGATTTTGATTAAATTAAGGAAGGAGATAAATTGCATTTTACGGAAAGACAAAGGCTATTTTTTGTCTTAAAAATAACCCCGAAGATCGCGGCTGATAAGCTAGTACTGTGGGTTTTTATAACTATAAACGAAAATACCCGCTCATTTGTATAGTAGCGATGCGGCTGGTGGAATCCGCACTATTTCACATTATAGCGATCACGAGGTTCTGTATTCAAATCCTAGATTAGGTAATATTGTTGGTCTATTTATGAAAAATAGATCGTTATAAATCAAAAGACTCCGTAACCGACGGGCAGCTCCGGGATGGGTAAGTCAAAAGTCTTTGGTACCGGTGAGCTTGTATGAAACCAACAGATAAAGCGAAAGATGTCTCTAAGGAGAGAACCTGTGGAACTCAACACTCGCAGATCTGGCGTGATGCTACATAGACGTAAAGAGATAATAGACAACTGTTAGACTTACCAATATCTTAATAAATTAAAAGAACTAAGTCACATACCAAAGAGAGTCTTACTGATATTATAAATGCGAAAGTTTGTGAGGATGGATGATTGTTACTCTTTAACGCAAATCCGGATTTTGATGTAACTTTACACTGATAAATCCTATACATCAAAATAACACACATCCTTTAACAAGATAAAAACGTAGACGAAGTCGCAGGCGGTCGCAAGTGTTACATAATTGTAACGCGTCCCATTAAACCACGTAGTCACGTAGAAGTTACCTGGCGTAGCGGTTACGCTCGTAGCTCGTAGCAATTACTTAATACCCGTAGAGCAAGATATGTATTATTTTAATGAGGCTTGCTACATATAAGTTTCTATTACTTATTAGTAGCAAGCCTCATTAAAATAATACATATGCCATACAGAACTAATATCGTATAGACGTGTAGTTTACCTAAATATGTTAAATAAGGTATTCTGGGAACATTAAGATATACTATCTTAATGTTCCCTAGTAGTACAATTATAAGGAAAAATTCATTTATTTAACACTGTCATGCCTATATTCCTCAACAAGCGATAATGTGTACCAGGTACACCTTTGTCAGTCAGATTCACTGAAATGTGAATATAATAAAGTAGTGAAATGATCGAGTTATAATATTCAGTACGTCACTGGAGTATCATTAAACGTATATTTCACGAAGCTATCGTAACCCATACTACTATACCATACTCATGCCCATACTATTCCCTTTTTACAAGCTTTTAACAAGCTTTTTTCGCCTGCAATGTTTGTTTGTTAGTATGTTTAGGTCAAATCTGGTGAGCTGAATTAGACCCACTTCCTCTTATACTACGGAGTTGATACACACACGTTGGTTCAGTTATGATGACAATACATTTTTGTGGTAAGCATGACCTGATTCTACACCTGGGACTGACTCCAGACGAACGGTCAACAGTATAGAAAAATTTAAAAGTGTTTTAATATAAAATTATTCGTCATTACGTGAGCACTTTCTCACCAAAAACGGTTTTCTGATATCGTTTTTATCTTTAAATAATATTATTAAAGTAAGCCAATTACAATGCAAATGGTTGCTAAGAAATAGAAATGCTAAGAATATTAAATTCCTAATACAATGACAACTGAACTGCCTCGTTGGTATAGTGGCAAAGCGCATCGCTTGGTGATCACGAGGTCCTGGTTTCAAATCCTAGGTCGGACAAATGAAGTTTTTCGAAGGAAAAACTTCCCAATATGAGTCCAGAGTCGGGAATTGTGCCCGGTATATGGCAATAGGCTCACCCCCTATTACGTGGGATCTAACATCGTCGGCGAAAAGTAAGTGTACTCAGTACCCTCAGTACACCTCTGCCACCCCGCTTGGGGAATATAGGTGTGACGGTGTGTTACAATAACAACTTGGAATTCTTCGTATTCCTTTTATCCTTCTTGCTGACACAAGAAGAATATCTAGTCTTTAAAAATAGATTAATTGGCAATTTGATTTTTAACTTATGAGTCCTGATATTATTTTAATTGTAATAGTAATCAACATTACTATAATTAACATTAATATAATTGATATCATTAAAACAGACCCTTGGAATAAATTTAATTTTACATATTTTATTACATATTTAACTTTTAATTAAATAATTTATAAATGTCCAATACAATTATTATGTTTTCTAAATTGTTAGGTTTTTTTAATTCTTGGACTATTCCTAATGATATTTGCATGCCTGAAGGCAGAATATGGCGTACGACCAATGTAGTTTTAACATCTACTGTAACCCATTTTCGCATAAACTGATTTGATTTAAACTTTAGTACCAGTACCCTGGGTACTTGTTTGCCGTTATCTAAGATTAATTACTTGTCTCGATGGAGCATCGCACGCGCGAAAACGGCTTAAAATTTATATACGAGTACCTAAAGGATAGATCAATTGTAGTACGCACGCGCATGCACACATAGTGCGTAACTGAAGCCGGTTTTGATGCCATTTTTGTTAGCAATGCTCAGTCCAGACAAGTCTTAGTCTAAAACCATTATACACATAGATGATACCAGTACCCCGGGTGCGTGTGTATACTCCTATATTCTTAAAGCGGTGTACATAGGGATTTTAGGGAAAGAAAAATGAGTTACCTTGCCCGAAATATTGGAAAATTTGGGAAAACTGAAAGCGTTTTTTCTATTTGATTAACAAATTCATTGAAATATAGTCAGGACAACGTCTATCGGATCAGCTTATAAATGATAAATATAATAAAGATGTGAAGTTCTATGTTACGTACATGTTTGTAGGAGATAATCTCTACAGCTTCGATTCTGAAAATTCTTTCACTTTCAGGAAGCTACATTAATCCTGTGAGTACTATACATTATTTGATATAAATAGCCTTATTACAAAATAACCGCGTGCAACAGCTAGTGGCAAATATAATTAACCTTGAAACATTGATTTCTCCTGCTATTGTTTTTTTTAACTTAAAATATGCATGGTCGAAGGTATAAGCAAAAACGGACACGCAATAAACCAGCTTTTACATACATACGTACATACACAGCGATAGAACGTAACACAGCGTGAACACCCCAGTGGACTGCGCCAGACGGTCATTGCAACCTGAATTCATTTGAACTTTGTTCAACAAACTGAAATGTGTGGAATGGATACTGTACACGCGCGACCACTGTAATTATTTTCGATGGAAGCAACTTACTCAACAGATAACGGCCTGGACCGGGTTCGATCCCCGCACGGGACAAATATTCGTGTAACCCATAAGTATTTGGGTGTTTGTGTATGTGAAATTCACGTTTGTAAATGCACCCACGAAACAGGAATGATTTCAAGCTTGGGGCTACGTTTAAAAAACAACGATGGAAGCAACATACAACTTACTCTATTTTACTTACTCTACAAATGAAGACACGTTTAAAATTGTGTCTTAAAGAATATTTTTTGCGTTCTATTTATTTCTGGGAACCACCTAATTACTCACACTTCAATTTGTAAGAGAAAGCCAACCCAGCAGCGGGTCACGTGATGCGCTTAAGTCATATATCAGTAATTTCAATAATAATAAACATGTTCTTCTCAAGAGGTGGTAGCAGAAGTATACTGTATGCACAGAAAACTACATAGCATCACTATTGTGGGTATGCATCTACAATAGTGACGCTATGTATTTTTCTTATGTAAATACAGCAATTTGAAAGCTTGGCGTGTTTCGCCTGGCGAGCCTGGGGTATTGCTGCTTTGTAGACACAATCTGGCTACCGTCTTTGGGGTTCTAATTTGGTTATGCTTACTATGATGACTTTGATTGCGGTGGCTGTCTGGCGCGGGTCACTCCCTTCCCTGCAATATGGTCAAAGGGGGTGATCACTGTTCCAGCACTCATACTCGTGAACGGGTGCTGCTTGTGGGGACTGGTCCATCTGGAATCATTTAGACACTCTTTATAAATAACATCATTAGTCTCATATCTCGGTCGTAAGGCATCGCACTGGAGCTAGAACGCAAACTATTTAATTGTAACCCAAACACTGTATCCACACAATATGATCGAAAAAAAAAGAAAAGAAAAAAGAGAAAAAGACGTAAATAAAAACGACAAGCTCGCTGAGTTTCTTCGCGTTCCGATCCGGTGGTAGAATAGTAGATACATTTCAAAAAAAGATTTCAAAAAAACCATAAATTGACTATTTGTAAGTGCCCCCGCAGGGCTTATACAAAATAAATTATTTAAATTTGAGTTCACATATCATCGTCGCTTATTACCATTACACAAAACACAATTGTGCACCTCCAGATTGATATTGACTGATATACAAAAAACACGTTTTGTCTGAACTAAGATTCGAAACTAGGACCTCCTAATCAACTGATCAACGAGACTGTATACATATATAGTAAAATTCTCCAAATGTCAGACGGTCAAAGTTTGAATACCTTTATCCCCAAAAATTGGGGTCATTCGGGACAAATTAATACTCGTATGTACAAGTTTATAACTATCGAACAAACTTTTGCAAAACAATAAATTCTGAAAACTTGATTTCAGTGACCGTTACAATGCAATTTGTGTTATTTACGGCTCGCCGCGGCTTAGCTTTGGTTTGTTTATAGTTATTATTGAATAACATCGTCAGAATATACTAATAGATTTCCAACGTGTGTGGATTTTTTTAAAAAGAACGTAGCCCCACACTTCTACTTCTTCTTCTTCTTCTTTAAGTTATAGCTTCACACTAATTTTAAGTGTATTTTGCCAGTGTCCAGTGAGATATGTAGTCGTTTGTTTAAATTTTTTCGACTCCCCGATGAACTTGATGACAACGATGATAATGAAATTAATGAAGTAGATTAGATAGTAGAGCGGTGGATACTTTACATACCAATTGCAACGGCCGTTTTGAGGGAAGTCGAAAAGGCACGTTTTATCACTTTGTTACAATTACCTTCACTCAACACATAATGGTTAATATTCCACCAACATTACAAATTATTAGTCGAAATAACACAAGTTTTTGGAAATTAAAACAAATTGACAACATCACTCTTCGACTTTCCGCCATAACTCCCAGCCCTTCACTTGTAACTATTACTGTTTCTAGGGTCCGTTTACAAACACGAAATTCACATACACAAGGACCATTGTCAAGGTAATCTATATTAATATTATAAAGAAGAAAGACTTATTTTTTTGTGAACTCTGTACTCTGAAGCTACTGAACCGATTTTAATGATTCCTTTACGATTAAAAGCTACATTATCAAGTAATATAGACACGGTAGGTGACGCTGTTGTCGACTGCTAAATAAATACCGTTCTCGATCCTATATCTGATCAAATCTATGTAACAGTAACACTATACTAAAATCTATATATTTTACCACGCTCTTGCAGGGTAGGCGAGAGTACACAGCTCCAACAGAGATGATCACACTGTTCGCAGTCGGGACATGGTAGTTGCTAAAAAGCTGCTGGAGGCGGAGGCCTAAAGGAAACCCTCACAAGCAGCCAAACCTACTCGACTGAGGCATTCTCGCTCAAAGGCAAGCCAAAACTGTGACAAAAAAAAACCTCATACTTTAATACACTTACATAAACCTTTAAAACAATAACATAAAAAAGTAAAATAAATAATAAAAATAAAATTAAAAAAGTAATAGAAAAAAAAGTACCTCTACTGAAGTACCGTAACAAACAAATACCAATCACTAACAACAAAACCAAAAACAAAAAAAAAAATAAATAAGCGACATGTACCATACGAGTTATAATAAAAGCAAAACTAACAAAATATAAATTAAACAAAAAAAGGTGCGGGACAAACCGGGCCCGCAGTGTATAATTATAGATAAAAAAAAAAAAAAAAAAAAAAAAAAAACAGATGATCAAATACAGACGCATTATACAAGCACGGTCACACTGCTGATTCTCCCCTTTGTGTTCGTGAAAAAACCGACAGTAATCAGATTGGCTTAATTGGAGGGCTGTTGGAAACTGAAATTCGAAACGCGAGAAAGTACCCACCAGCCACCAGCCGGCGGACGTCATTATTTTCGCGAACATCATTGTTCATGTTCGCAAACTAGTAATACCCTGATACTTGTGAGACAGCACAAGTATTAATATTGCATACTTGGGTTTCCTTAATCTACATAATATACTAATATAATTAAGCTAAAGTTCGTTTTTTGATTGTCTAAACGCGCTTATCTATGGAACTACCTATCGGATTTAAAAAGTTATTTGTGCATTCGATAGCCCAGGTCTTGAAGCTATATGCTACGAACCTTAGAAGCCGAACAAAAAGTCAGAAAGAACGCTAAGCTATAACTAAGTAATAGCGTGGCGGGCGATGCGTTGCTACCGTATTAGCTTCTAGGTAAACGGCGGCTGAAACCTCAGGCCACGGTGAGTTTTACATAAACCTTCAATGTATTTGATACCAATAAACCACTTTTATTTTATTTATTCATACTTTCAGAAATATGCCGAATTTGCTTGTGCCACTCGGCGGATGAATGATGTCAGAGTCAGAAATTTAACTAGTATTCGTCCTTTGATGTCAGAAATTTAACTAGTATTCGTCGGAAATATGTTGTAAGGTGCGCTCTCCTTACATTCTTTATTGGACCCCGCCAACCATTAGATGCATAGGAACTATTCATAACCAGTTGTAACCTGGGGGCCATATTGCTGGATTTAAAAGTAGTTGGGAAAATCTGATAACCTGTGACCGGCCTTAATTTTTGCTAGCGTCCTAACAGTATTTATTGTTTGTGAACTTGGATAATATGCGACCGGTTTTAAATTGTTATTTGTAATACCGTCCCTACAACTGAAATTATATATTATTATTAACTTAAAATTCGCCCTCAAGGACGATCTTGAGATCATATTTGTTAATGCCACATGTAAACGGCAACAACGTTGGCATTTAAAACAAACAGATAGGTACAATATTATTCAAGCGTCGGTCGAGTATTATATAAATATAAACCTTTTTATGTAGATTTTATGATAACATTGCACATAATTTAATTAGTTATTAAATAACGCTTATTTATTAACGGCACTCTAAAAATGAGCATTTGAGGTTTTTCTTAACTGTAAAGCTGTTAAGATAGTGGACCATTTCAAGTACCTTGGTCATATTGTTACCTCAAGCCTTAAAGATGACGCGGATGTTGAGCGGCAACGCAGAGCTTTATGTGTTGTAGGTAACATGATAATTAGAAAGTTTTCTAAATCTGCTCCTGACGTGAAAATAACTTTATTTAAATCATTCTGCCAAACGTTTTACACGTGTCAACTCTGGACTAATTATACCGAACGGGCGCATGATGGCATTCGAGTAGCTTACAACAATATTTTTAGGCAGCTGATGGGATTGAAGCGCTATTGCAGCGCCTCTGAAATGTACGCCGAAGCTCGAATGGACTCATTTCATGCCATCCAGCGAAAAAGGATAGCTTCATTCATGTCCAGAGTTTACACGTGTAACAACGACATCATCAGCAGTCTAGCTGACAGACTCATAGGGACCACAACATATAAGTGTATGAGTAGTTTTTTTTTTTTTGTATACTGTTTTTATTGTTTATAACTTAACGTTTATTGTAATATGTTACTCTTTTACTGTAACTAAATATGGATCATGTGTCTGAAATATACAATTATTATTATTATTATATAATAAAGTGCATAGGTTTAGTACACATAATTTATAGTTTTATCAGGATCCAGGACCAAATAAAAACATACCCTCCTAGGACACTCTAGTAAAAAAATACAATAAGGTTATTACTACTAAGTAAGGGTACTTACCTGTCTTCACATTGTTGTTGTTATTAGTGCCCGAAGCCTGGCTGAAGAGCGAAGCGCCGGTGAGGCGGGCCCGCCGGAGAATCCACCACATCTTTAAAATTACCTTACTACCGTCTCAAAACTACTCACAAGTTACTGTAATACAAATACAATTATTGTTATGAAATAACTACAATCTAATCCGTAACCACTGCTAACACTGTACAATACAACTCGAAATTTAAACTCTAAAATACTGTTAAGTGAAGTCCAGTTTCAAACGAAAACTATATTAATTCAATTATACCACTCTTAAATACGTATACGATTAAATTTTGATTTAATTACTAAAAGTTTATGTCTAAAATATGTAGTTTTCTTTACGATTCGAGCTTCGGATATGTCGTTCGGGGTTGAAACACCCTCGCCGCGTCGTGCCTGTGCCAGACTGACTGGCATTTACAAACAAGACATGCGCAATACCTTCCGAATAGTAAACTCTTTAACAGGTGAGTTTCAGGACAACAAATTATGAAATAACTGTCTCGTATTCTGAAACAGGTACCAGAGGAATTTTAGTGGATTTTTGGACAAAAGCCGACGATAATTTTAACGATATTACCGTCCTATCACAAAATATCGTCGGTAAGAAATAACTTCTTTCATGATAGCGTTGATCAGTGTCATAATAATAAATAAATATTATATTATTACTATTTTGATACATATCCAAAAATAACGAAAACTACACATCCATTATTTAATTGGAAGATGCTTGTAAATCTTATACAAAAATTATGTTAATTTACTTAAAATAAACTAACTGGATTTTCAGTTATATAATACAACTAGTTTCTGCCCGCTACTTTGTCTGTGTTAACTTTAGACAGGGACCTAACATTTTTGCGGGATAATAAGCATATTCTGTGTTAATTTAGGTTATAAACTATCTTTGTGCCAAATTTAATCCAAATCCGTTCAGCAGTTTTTACGTCATTGAATAACAAACATCTAAACATACAAACTCTCATATTTATAATATATTAGTAGGACTAGCAATTTCCCGCAAAATTGCACCCGGTCGACAACAGCGCCACCTGTCGGATTTAACCATAGCTGACAACCATCCAGGTGACCCCATAAGTTCACTTTCAACTAATCATCAAAATCGAACAAGGCGTTTAAGAGAAGAATGAGGAATACACATGTGGCGTATAGACTACGGGATAGCTCGGATGGCGAACGGTGACATTGGGGATTCACTTGTTGACTGCCGCCATGAGCGGTTGTCTGTGCATTGAGTGTATTTATGGTGATAACCAAAGAAGTGTATCTTTTGAGTACACCACAACACACATACACACCGGAATTTTATACACTGTACATAAAGACATACAAAGCTACAATCCGACTTTACTTAACAAGTTTATGAATGAAGAAAATAAGCTTAAAACATAGCATCACCTATTCTGGGGCCTTAAAAAACGCAGTGCGTTACGACGACTTCGTGAAATGAACGTGTAATGGTGTTCTGTATACCACTAGAGTACGGTCAGCAACATAAGTAGCTTAACATTCTCAGTTTTTTAAACCATAATACAGTTTATTTTATAGACATTGGTGAACACTGTCAATGCCAAATCATTAGCAACATATCCAAATATATTTAGATCAAGAAAAAAAAGTAATTTGACGCCAAACAAAAGTGTGCAAGCGATTTAAACATCTGAGAATGTTAAGCTACTTATGTTGCTGACTGTACCGTTAAACAATCGTTTTACAGGGCTATAGGTGCCACGTTACGTTTTCAATTGGTCATACCGAATAAGAGCCCAGAATAAATCAATTTCCCGAAAACATCATATCAAACGACGTTCGCATGACGATCTACTCCGATATGAATAAAATGGATGTTATATCCGCGTCGTGTGACACACGGATAATAATGTCATTATCGATACGAGATGCCTTCTCGGGATGGATTCTGGAAACGTTTAGCGTTTCAAAGGAAAAGCTGACAAGTGTTGAATGTAGGGTTGTCAACGTACTCTAAATCAGAGTACTGTGGTGTACTTTGATCTACTTTGTGTAGATTTATGTTGTGATCCACTTCATGTAGGTATTCTTTATGGTCTGCCTCATTGGTCTACGCTTTGCGATCACGAGATCCTGATTTCAAATTCTAGGTCGGCAAATATAGAGTTTTTATCGTGAAATTCCCAGTATCTGTCCGAAGTCTAGGATCGTGCCCCCTATTATATGAGACCTAACATAGTCGGTCGAAAGTGGGTGTACACAGTACACCTCCACCACCCTCGCTTTGGAAATAAAGGCGACACTGGGTTTATTTATTTTTTTGTAATCTATTTAACTAAAAGAATATGCTAAGATACCATTTTATTTTTCGTGGGGAAAATTCTGCATAACGGGGGAACTTTGTCAAACTTCTACCGACTATGAACTGAATAGTGGTTATCGATACTTCAGAGGGGCTCCAGAATTTCTCCGAGAAATGCACCGGTGCCGGTGCGGTCTATGCTGTGCTCGAAAAAGACCCGCCATGTTAAGATTGAAGTCACTCTCCTCTGCACCGACGCGGTGCTTATGAAATCGGCCACTTTTCGTCGCCGCCCCCACCCCTTGCATCCAACGACCCCAAGGGGCCTCCTGTGGATGTTGATGCTGGGAAGGAACACTAAAATTCCCTAATCTTCTAAACCTAAATTTCTTTTAACTGGACTACAAAACTCTATTGCTTTAAATTCTTTACTAAACAATACTCTCTTGCTATAAGTGTTTGCTCTTTATTTACCCTCTTATATAATAATTTATATTATCTAAAAAAGTTTGCAGCCCTAGTTGTATGACTTGTCAAGCGCCGATACACGTAACGTTGTTTGATCAACAAATCGTATGTCAACGCTTCTGCTCTACTTTGTAACATCGTTTCAATATTCGATCGATGGAATATCTTAAGGCGCAGTTTTGCGTCTGTAACGGTCATAGAAAACGAAAAATTTACGCGAATAATACATGGCAACAAAAAGTCTCGTGATCAAAGGGCCTTTTTTTCTATCTTCATCTATCTATAGCATCACGACAGATCCCTAGGTAGGCAGAGTGTACAGAGTTCCAACAAGTTATTTCCTTACATAACTCTCTGGCTTCCTCCTCTTTTATAGTTCATACACGCTCTCCGGTTACGAAGACTCTTGACTTGCCCTTCAAAAAAGATACGGCCTGTTCGGTCATGGTAAAATATTCTAGGTCTTCTCCGGCACCTACATCCTTTTACTTTCGCATTGTATATCTGTTTTGCCAGTCTTTCTTCTGACATTCATTCCAAAGGGAAAGGAGCCTTTTTTACCTAAGGAAAAATCGCAAGGTGGAAACTGGCGGGGCATGTCGGATTCCTACCGACTAAAAACCCCAGGTTTAAAACCCCAGACATGTTGATGTCGGCCACCCTGAGCAGCCTTAAGCAGGATTTTCCCAGGTAAAAAAGACCGTTTGATCACAAGACTGTTTGTTGCAATGCATCATTCCCGTACATTTTTCGTTGTCTATGTTCGTTAAAGATCGTAGAAAGTCCATTTGACTACAGGTGCAGTTCTGTTAAGAATTGGAGGGGCTCTTGGAAGGCTGGAACTAGAACGCACCGGTGGACCTCTTGAGTCGCGCTCCGAAGAGCCCACCATCGGGGGGAAACTTGATAGCCGAGGGCCTAGACAAGTGGCAAGCGCTTTGTTTCTAATGTCTTCGTTAGTGCATTGTCACTGTTAACGAGTCTTTTTTGTTGCAAAATGTCATTCCCACACATTTTCTCTTTTTCTATTAGCATTAAAGACTGTCACAAATCCACTCAAACTCAAATAATTTATTTTATATAAACCATGCGGGGGCACTCACAAGTAATCAATTAACATTTTTGTTAAATCTAATTTAACGACTAATCTACCACCGGATCGGAACGCGGTCTCCACTGAGAAAATCGGCAAAGAAACTCAACGGACTTGTCTTCTTCGGATTTCTTTTTCATCATGTTGATTTTAATTGTTTCTATTTGCAAAAAATAATTTACCATCATTGGTTTTAAAATGACTTCATTCATCAAATTAACATAACCGCCATCCGCCATCTTACTTTCATTATTATCAGACTGTTCGTCTTTGTGATAGGAGCTGTGCGCATCTTTTCCAAATATAAAAGTGACAAAGAAGGATAATATAGTGAATATTGCTTTTTAAATCCTAAACTACGAGTTTCATTACACCCATAAACCTCATATAACCTACATATCATACTATGTGTGGATATAATGTTTAAGTTACGATTAAATAGTTTGCGATCTAGCTGCAGTGTGATGCCGTACGACCGAGATATGAGACTCATGATGTTATTTACAAAGAGTGTCTAAAGGATTCCAGATGGACCAGTCCCCACAGGCAGCACCCAGTCACGAGTATGACTACTGGAACAGCCATCACTCCGAGGGAAGTACACCATAATTGAGGGAAGAGAGTCACCCCTGCCAGATAGCCACCGCAAGCAAAGACATTATAGTAAGCATGACCAAACCAGAACCCCAAAGACGGTGGTCAGTTGGTCACTTGGCTACAGAGCAATGCGCTGGTTATTACGGCAAAAGAATAGAAACAAAACGCTTAGGACTAGTCTGGGCTCTCTGAACTATTCTAAAATTTCTTACTATTTATCCGTAGTTTGTCAGTATGTAATGGGTGAATGTTTGTGACATTTTCATTTCCGAGCGCCTACATGCTTTGGAAAACTCGGTAAGCCGTTGGTCCCGGCTGCCACTTAGTTCAGTAGCCGTTAGCGAAGTTGAAAGCCTTATGGGCTTAATAAGTTTAAGTAGCAGGTGGGCAAAAACCTACCTCCGCCAATACTCTTTCACCTCAATTTAAGAAAGCACTTTGCCAAGCGGTGTCAAGTAAAGGCTTACTTTTGTGTTCTTGGTATTTAATAGCTATGAAAGCTCAATTAACGATCGCTCAAATTGTAAAGGTTTTTCGCACAAATTGCAATTTTGGGTTTACCGATTTATATGCGATTGTCATTCCCTGCATCATTTTTTTTAAAGATGTAGCCGTAGACTAGGATTTATTCCTGTGTCGTGGGTGCGTTTACAAACATGAAAATTCACATACACAAATACCCAGACCGGAATAAATAATTGTGTGTGACACAAAGATTTGTCCCGTGCGTAAATCCAACCCGCGACTATTAGACACAACGGGCGGAGCGGCTTAAGCTGTTAACAACTGCGATATATGTGTTTACATAGTACACCTCAGACCTGTGACGGTGTTCAGTTTTTGTTTGTTTATAGTGTTTGGTTTAAATTGCGCTGTTCGTATGTCTATCTGTATTTTTGGTTCAAATATTGTAATACATTTTTCAAGCACTAGCGAGTATCCAATTGGACTGAAATTTGGCATACTTATGTACACTGCCAAAGTTTGGTCCAATGGAGCTGATCTGATGAGGAATAATTGTGGATCACACAAAGATTTGTCCCGTGCGTAAATCGAACCCGCGACTATTAGACACAACGTATGGAGCGACTTAATTTGTCAACCACTGCGCTAAAAAATGATAACAAGGTGAGTTTTTACGACAGAATTTTATATGTTCAAAAGAAACTGAATCTGGAAATAAGGTATAATGAATAGTCTCTCATATTGGCTTGCTAAACTTGATACGAGAGCCGCGTGTTCCTTCCAAAAGTCGGTACATATGTCGATGGTTTGAGTACACTCAAACCACTGACACCAATGTACGGGGGTGACCCGGCCTACAGGCCGTTGAGATTACTGAATTGAATAGTCGTGAGTTCGATGATCTTTGCCAAATCTTTGCGACTTAAATGTCTATGTAAGTGACTTTCATGTTTTAAAACTTTTTTTAAGAACTCCCCTCACCAAAATTATTTCTATGCCGCAGTTATAAATATTCAAATTCAAAAGTTTTATATTCGTGCAGACCAAAAAAGTGCTTAGGAACAGTTAAGAAATATAGTAGATATCTAAGACTCTACTACCCGTTTCGAACGTAATTTCTGTAGAGAAGGCAAGAAATTCCACGGTGACACTTGTACAAAATGCGAGACTAACAATTCTTTCTATAGAAGAATTTTAGATCTCAAACATCGTTACACAGAAATAAAGAACAAATACATGTTTCCAGGATGAAACAAAATAAAAAGAATCGACCGGAACCCAAACTGAACAAAGTTGCTGCCGGCGGGAAGCGGGCGAGCGGCAAATTTGGCTTGAAATAAGGGCCCAGGGGCAATCATAACGGAGCCTGTTCGAAGTTAGCACCAAATAATATGACACCTACTGGTGGTGCCAGAATATCGGAGTTTTATTTTAAATTGGTGGTACTCGTCAAAGGCAAAAGGACGTAACCAAATTATTAAAAAATAAAATATTTAAAAAGACTTTTTAAAAACAAGCTTCTATAGCAAAAACACAGCGAAGATATCTTGCTTAGTTGAGGTGTTCCTATGACTGGCTGCATCGTCAGACTCTGGACACCATCCGGAACTAAAGTACTCAAGACAAATCCGACGAGCCCAAATACCGTGGAGTTACATTGAGTAGTTGGGTGACTCCATTAGCCGCCTTTCGACTTCATTATTTAGTTGTATAGTACTTCTCAATAGTTTGGGTGTAGTGGTGTGTCTCTAGGGTTCGCCAGCCGACCCGCAAAGGGTGGCGTTCCCAACTGATAGGCACTCTACAAACTCTCACCGGTGGCTCCAAGTAGTTGTTATGCACACAACGGCCACACCCCGGCAAACCACGTCGGCTCGTGGACCAAACCCGGTGAGGGGAGCCTGAAAAGGTCTGTGGACGGACAGGTTTTTCGCGCGATACCTCCTGCATTGTGCATGAAGTCTTACTCGGCGAAGAAGGCAGGCCACGTTGATAAGCACCGGATACTGGCGAATTCGGCGAGTTAGCAAGGCAATGTTGGTGGCCTAGGGCGGCAGTTGAGGTCAGAAGTGACTGCCGGCTAGATACTGCATCTGAACTCCCTGCCAGTCGTAACGGATTCCGTTCCATTGGGTTACAGGGAAAGAAGACGAGAGAGGGCATGTGCGGATGCGCGCCCGCATATGCACTAAAAATGTTCCTGCGCAGATGACTGCTTCCGAGTATTGGCCTCTGATTGACGTAAAGTCCCGTGGCGATGGGCTGAGGTAGAGAGGTTCGGTTCGATGCAGACCGGGCCTTGTCTGAGGCCTGCACATGGGCGGCTCCGGGGGTGTTCTTAGAGCATCGTGGTCGTTTTCGCTTTGCACTGGGGGGACAGAGAGGATACGGCAGCACCTGGAGTGACAGAGCAGCCCTATTTAGGGATGGCACTGCTCTCCTTGCTCAGCTTTAGAGGGGGCTAGAAAAGGTGCCCTAAAAAAATGCTTGCCCCAACCTATAGGGATGGTAGTAACCACGGCTGCCTCCGCATCTCTTAATTCGTGGTCGACGTAACAAGGATAATATTATCAAAACATCTAATATGACTTTTGGTGCATGGAACGTGCGAACACTCATTGATCGTAATGACAATGCCTGTCCTGAACGGAAGACCGCTATTGTAGCTCGGGAACTTCTTCGCTATAATGTGGATGTAGCTGCTGTCAGCGAAACACATCTTGCCGATGAAGGGGAGTTGGTGGAACAGGGTGGTGGATATACTTTCTTCTGGAAAGGACTCGCTCCCTCTGAACCACGACGGTCAGGTGTAGGATTTGCGATCAAAAACAAGTTTATAAAGCACTTACAAGAGTATCCGGTGCACATCTCGGATCGCGTTACCACACTGCGCCTGCCCCTAGATAATAGCAACCGCCTGAATGTCATCAGTGTCTATGCTCCCACGCTGGACAAGGCTGATGACATTAAGGATCGATTTTACGAGGAGCTGACACAATGCGTCGAAAGCGTACGTCCCAGTGAGCATATCCTCTTGCTGGGGGACTTTAATGCCAGAGTACGACAAGATTACGATGCTTGGCCTAAAATCTTGGGCAGACATGGAGTTGGAAGCATGAACAATAACGGACAACTGCTACTCAGCTTTTGTGCTCAATTTAATCTTGCGATTACGAACACAATGTTTAGACTTCCCGCCAAACATAAGAATACCTGGATGCACCCAAGATCCAAGCACTGGCATCTTATTGATTACGCTATTGTACGGCAAAAGGACGTTTCCCAAGTCCAAATCACGCGCGTCATGCGTGGTGCACATTGCTGGACTGATCATAGACTCGTGGTCACTAAACTACGTCTCCGCCTCCAACGTCCCAGTAGAGCCGGCAGAAAAAAGCCTACGTGTTTATACGTAGACAGGCTCCAGGATCTTGGAACAAGAAAAAAATACACCGAAGCTCTAACTACTGTGCTTCTGTCTAGAGACAAGGAGATCGATGACATTGAGGCTAGCTGGGCGACTCTATCTTCTCATATTTTAGATATAGCCACAAGTACGTTGGGTCTAAAAGTCCGTAAGAACGAGGACTGGTTTGATGAGAATAATAGTGTTTTAATAGAAGCTATGAATAGACATCGACAACTCCTTCGGCAGTGTAGTAGAAAAAATCAACGTCACTATCTCAGGAGACAAAAAATAAGTGGTGGCAAGACAAAGCTCATCATATGCAATGGCTCGCTGACACAAATCAGCTTGGCAAAATTTACGGTGAGGTTCGAAAGTTGATAGGAACGTCCTCTCTTGTAAAAGTGCCTCTCAAGCCTGCTAGAGGGGAAGGTCTTCGCAGAAGCAAGGAGGAAGTGCTAATGCGATGGGCAGAGCACTTCAACACTCTGCTGAATGTGGACCGGTCTGCTGACTTAGAGCACGTTCAATCGATTCCTCAACTACCAACTGCATCGAAGCTGGACGAGCCGCTGTCACGTGGGGAAGTTGTTCTTGCCATTAAACAACAGCAAAATAAGCGGGCGGTTGGTGTTGACTTTATACCGGGAGAGATTCTGAGGTATGGCGGTGTGGAATTGCATTCGGTTATATGGGAACTCTTTGATCTTATGTGGAGGAAACAACAAGTCCCATTATGTTTTATAGTAACACGCATCCGGGCCCTATATAAGTGCAAGGGCGACCGTTCCGATTGTAATTCCTACCGTGGCATTTCACTATTATCAGTCCCTGGAAAAGTCTTTGCCAGAGTGCTACTAAACCGCTTCTTGGAAGTGTCAGAAAAGCTGTTGCCGGAAACCCAGTTTGGCTTCCGACCAAATAGAGAAACATGTGAGGCCATTTTCTCAGTACGTCAACTGCAAGAGAAGAGCAGGGAACAGGCTAAGCATTTGTACCTGTGCTTTGTTGACCTGGAGAAGGCCTTTGACAGCGTACCTCGAGAAGCCCTTTGGATGGTGCTTGGAAAGATAGGGTGCACGGAGAAGTTTGTAGGACTACTGAGGCTCCTGCATGACGACATGAAGTGCTGTGTCGCCGTCGACGACGAACAATAAGACTTTTTCCCCGTCACCTGTGGGGTAAAGCAAGGGTGCGTCCTTGCGCCTACATTGTTCGCGTTGTACTTTGCGATTGTAGTCCGAGAGGTCTTGCATCCGTTACCGCACCGATGGCAATCTCTTTAATCTGGCGAGGCTCAAGGCCCGCACTAAAGTCTCACATGCTATGATTACTGAGATCATGTATGCGGACGACCTATGTTTTGCGTCAGAATCCTCAGACGGCCTGCAACAACTAATGTCTGACTTAGATGAGTCCTGTCGAAAATTTGGCCTGAAGATCAGTGTTAAGAAGACGGAAGTAATGTCACTTGACATCAACGGTCACGAGGCACTGACCACTAAACTCTGCGAGGATGAGCTGAAGCAGGTCGACAAATTTCGTTATCTGGGGAGCACATTAACATCCAAGTGCGACCTAGATTCGGAAATCAACAGCAGAATCGGTGCTGCTGCTGCAGCATTCGGTAAGTTGGATGCTAAGGTCTAACTAGCCACAAAGATCTCAGTGTACATGGCAGTTGTGCTGCCCAACATTCTTTATTCCGCTGAAACCTGGACCGTGTACCGCCGGCACATCCGCATGCTGGACCAATTCCACCTCAGATGCCTACGTAAGATTTTGATAGTCAGATGGTCAAACCACGTGCGGAATACTGAAGTACTGCGAAGAGCTAATGTGGGTGGCATTGAATCCTACCTCATGCGGTGACAACTTCGTTGGAGCGGGCACGTGGCACGGATGGCAGAGCAGCGTGTAGCGAAGCGCATTTTCTATGCTGAACTTGAGGAAGGCAAGCGCAAGCATGGTGGACAACTCCTTAGGTACAAAGATGTGCTAAAGCGCCACATGAAGAGGTGCGGCATAGAGCCCTCTCAGTGGGAAAAACAAGCCGCTAACCGATCGAAGTGGAGGACCCTGGTTAAATCCAAAGTTTGAAGCTTTGAAGCTCAGCGACGCGCTGACCTTGACGCAAAGCGTGATCAATTGAAAGCCCGACCGCCCGTAGCGATCAATTATTCATATATTAAAGGTATGCTCACATGCCCGCAATGTGCGAGGATCTTTACCAAGAAGATTGGTTACATAAGCCACATGCGAGCGCATGATCGTTAACAATAACGGAGCTCATGCAGTCGCCATGGCCGAAATCGGTCTGGATCACATCATCACTTCTTAATACCAATCTAACAAGAAAGATAGATAGATATACTCTTTCTTGTGCACCAATAATGCAACAAATAGTTATTGGACATAAACAACATCACAAGTAACACAACGGGCGGCCTTATCGCTAATGAGCGATCTCTTCCAGGCAACCTTAAGATGGAGAATTTCCAGGTGATACGAATGTACGGGGGTGCACTAAATTAGAGTGATAGTAACGAGAAAATTTTAATATTACTTAAATACAATGACAACCAAAGATGTTGAGTTAAAAAATAAAGAAAATAAAATCATTATAAATACTAACAAATACGAGGGTAAACAAATACATATTTGAAAAATGACGCATAATTATAATAAAGATGCCAATACCGGATCTGGTAAACGGTCTGATAATTAAAATTCCTTTACTTGTTTTTAAAGAGTTCTAACAAGCCTAAACACGAGGAGGTTACGTTGTATATTTCACATGTTCTTATGGCCACGTTTCGTCTGCATCATCAGATCTGCTCCATTGGACCAAACTATTGCATTGACACCGAGCTTACATAAGTATGCCAAATTTCAGCCCAATAGAATACACGCAAGTGCTCGAAAAATGGATTACAACATTTGAACCAGAAATATAGACAGACATACGAACATTGCAAGTTAAATAAAAGCCTGTAAAACCACAAAAATTCACTGCGCAATACATTATGAAATTAGGTAAAGAAACGAAACACTAAAAAAAAAAACTTGAGATTTTTTTCGATACAATAAGCACACCGCTTCTGACCTACGATTTGCACCCATGGGGTCGCCACTCCCAATATTGACAACTAGGCCAATAAGCTCTATAGTCTAATTTTGCACCTTGCAGTGTCTTATGTTGATACATACTTAGGAAAATAATAAAATAAATACAAAAAAACACAGTTACGCCAATACACGTGTGCTGTGTGTGCACATACATTTCCTATTTTTTATTATTGTACTAAAACGCAGCTCTACACTAGGAATAATTCATGTGTGGGTCCGTTTACAAACATGAAATTCAAACGCACAAACATTCGACCGAAACAAATATCTGTGCGTCACAAAAAGATATGTCCCGTGCGGGATTCGAACCCACGGCTTCTCGATCCAGTGGGTGTAGCGACTCAAGCTCTTAACCACTGGACCAAGCCGTCCGTTGTATTATTATATCCTACTTGTGTGTTAGTTCTATCGTTATAATGTAAGTGTAGCGATACCGCAACGATAGTGTAACGGCAGTGCAAAGATAGTGTAACACTAGTGCGATGATAGTGTAACAACAGTGTAACTATAGAAATAGCATACTAGCAAAATATTGCGCACTTGTAAGCCATTAGAAAATGTGGGGCGCGTCTTCATAGATCAAATGATTTCATAATTAAGGTCAAGTTTACGGCCATGATAAGAAGTTGCTTGAACGGCGTTAAATAGTTTTACTGCCTAGATAAGGCAGTAAAAACTTTTACGATTGAGGGGAATGGAGTTGCTACTTTATTATACCGGTAACTAAATAGGTTAATTAGCAGTAGTAAGGACACCACCACCATACTTCAGCCCATGTCAGGAGCAAATACCGCCAGGGCACCAACTATCATAGCCGGTGTGGAAATCATTAAATCAGGTCCGCGCGCTAGTAGGCAAATGCAGGCAAATTCTATGCACATCGGTGCTCAAAGATCTAAATTTAACAGCCTGCGATTGTGGTGCGACCTCACAGACTATGTCGCACTTGCTAGTCTGCCCTTTGTGTAACACCACCTGTACAAGAGAAAACTGAGCGCGGCCACAGACGGCGCGATTGAACTAGCCACTCACTCAACAACGACGGACGTTTTAGCGCAGTGGTTAAGAGCTTAAGCCGCTTCGCCCACTGTGTCTAATAGTCGCGGATACGATTCCCGCACGGGAAAAATCTCTGTGTGATCCGCAATTATTTGTTCGGGTCTGAGTATTTGTGTATGTGATTTTTTTTATGTATGTAAACGCACCCACGTCACAGGAATAAATCCTAGTGTGGGGCTACGATAAAAAAACAGGACCAATATGAACCATTGACACGAAAGGAAGAAGAAACAATAGTAACACTTTTTGCCTTATATGATGAGTCGCTCGTAGCGTTGTGGTATCGCGGTGTTCCTAGCGATCACCGAGGTCAAGCAGCATGTGGCTCGGTCAGTCTGAGATGGGTGACCGTTTTTGGCATTTCCTTTTTCGAGCGTCTCTTCGGAAGGCACGTTAATCCCGGTTCCCGGCTGCTACTAAACTCGAACATTAAACGAGTGTACCGTATTAGGTAACTCCAGAGTTAAAATAACTCCAGAAAATTCATTATTTTCCCGAGGACCAAGCCGCCGGGAAATGTCAATAAAATACATTAATAATATCGTCCACAATTTGCTTTCAAAAGCGCTAAGTTGCCGTTATTAAAATTTGTTGAAAGCGTGTTTTTATCGTCTGAAACGTTATGAAACCGTGGGTTGTATTTCAAAGGCGAATCTCTCCCCTAAGCGGCTATTGACCAACATTAATTCAAGATAATATCGTGCCTTTGAAATATTAGAATTGTATTGCGATAACGTATTTTTCCGTACTTAAGATTTACTAACGTCTAAAAAGTCATAAACAACTTTAGGTATTCTTTTACGTATTTATCTGTGGGCGTTATAATATTAATTTGAACACGCAAGAAGAAATGAAAAACTACAAAATAGATACCCAAAGTCTATAGACCTGTGAAATCCAAACTGTTATTGATAATTTTCAATAGGAAAATAACAATTTGCACGACCTCGAACCAAGGACCTCGTGATCGCTAGCCGCCATATACGATATTTGAGGAGTAGTTTCATATAAGAAAAAATGTAGGTACTACACTAATTTATTTATTTATGCTTTATGCACTTATGTACATAGGTGGGCCTAATGCCTGCGGCATTTTCTGCCAGTCTACCTTAAGGTGGTGTGAGACAAGTGTGGTAGGGGAAGTTTTGGCGGGAAGTCAAATGTTGTCAATTTGTTCTAATTTCCAAAACTTGTGTTATTTCGACTAATAATGTGTAATGTTGGTGGAATATTAACTGTTATGTGTTCTTATATGTGCATGAGTGAAGGTAATTGTAACAAAGTGAGAAAACGTGCCCTTTCGACTTCCATCAAAACGGCCGTTGCAATTGGCATGTAAAGGATCCATCGCTTTACTATCCAGGGTGGGGTACTTCATTAATTTCATTGTCATCGTTGTCATAAAGTTCATCGGGGAATTGAAATAATTTAAACAAACACGATTATGCTACTCACTGGACACTGGCAAAATACACTTAAAATAGTGTGAAGCCATAACTTAAAGAAGAAGAAGAAGGAGAGAAGTGTGGTAGGTGTGAAATTACACAAATTTAAGGAAAAAAAAAGTTACAATAATAAATATAAATAACAACTAATTAACTATTATACAACTAATTGGTGGTGATGGCAGCTCCAGTAGTCGTACGTCGTCGTGAACGGGTACTGATTGTGGAGACTGGTACACCCAGAATCCTCTAGCTTTTCCTTATAACATATATTTTAAAATATTAGTCTTATATCTCAGTCGTGCGGCATCACACTGGAGGTGGATCGCATAAATAATTTTGTATAATATAAAAATGTATGTATCACTACATAAAATAATGAACAAAAATGAATGGTGAATTGGACCGTCCAGGCCGCGTTCCGTTCCGATCCGATTAAAAAAAACTAAATATTTGAGGTTGAGTTTGAATCGTAACCTTACATGATTAAAAGATTTATGATTAAAAGATTACATATCCGCACATTTCCACGTCATCCTAATTTTGAGCTATGAAATATCTAACTCTGTACTATCTGCCTACACTGCAAGGGATCTGACGTGATGACACAGGTAGATATATCCACGCAGTACTGAATTTAGTACTTCGTGGATATATCGAAAATTCAGCCTTAATTAGCACGAGCGCATTTTCAAGCGCGTTAACAAGACGCTGGAATGAATTAAATGGCTCATAGTACATTTTTTTAAAAAGCGCTTACAGTGCCTCATAACTCGCTCGTGCGAATGCGCGCTTAGTGACCCGTACAAATCCACCCATAGATCTATCCCACCCTTATCCCACCCATTCTGTGTTGCCACCTACACGCCAAATTTAATTAAAAAGTTATCACCAACCCTGCCAGTCTATGTGGAACGCAAAAAGAATAAACAATACGTAGTTTAAACTTTTTAACATGACGTCCACATGTTCGACGTTGTTCGGAAAAATTGCAGCTTTTGAAAATCTGTTGGCGATTGCGAAGAAAAAAAACAGTTCGATGCATTATTTGAAAACAGTAATGCGATTTTTTTAAGTCGCGTTACATTTTCCGTTTCTTTGAGCATCAATATGATTGATGCTCAAAGAAACTAGCTAACGAGAGATTTTCAGTTAATATATTAAAAAGTGGCAATCATTTTTTTTATAGTAGTCCCACACTAGTAATTATCCCTGTCGAAGGTGCGTTTATAAACACGAAATTTATATACACAAACACCCAGACCGAAGTATTTGTGAGTCACACAAAGTTTGCCTCGTGCGGGGTCGAACCCGCGACTACTCAGTCCAGTGGCCGGAGCGGCTTAAGTTATTAAACACTGGACTAAGTCGTCCTTAAGTATATACAATATAAATTTGGGCACTGGACCTAAAAAACTTGGAATTAATTAAATCGTCCCAGAAAAAGAAATACATTTATTCCTTAGCTGCCACGTTTAAAAGGAAAACAAAAATTCTAGCCACCTTTTATTGTCCTTTCCGAGAAAAGTGGAACCGTTCACAGGCAATAAGTCGACCGTAAAAGTCAACGCTAACAAAGGTTGCCTCACTATAATTAAGTAGCCCCCGAGATCGGCAACCCCTGATTGGTGTTTAGAAAGAGCTCAGACGGGGCCTTTTTGCGTTTTTACCTAATTAAGACTTTAAATGTAATCAAGAAAAATAACTTCTTTTTTTGGAAAGTTTCGTGTTGGCAGAAATGGGTTTATTCATTTTCGTTTTCGTATTCTTTAGGCATATATAATATCAGCCTAAGCTGACCACTGCTGGGCAAAGGCTTTCTCTCACAAATTCTATGGGCATGGTCAACAATGAAAGTAATAAGTAAGTGAAAAGCGAATATTAATTTTAATGATGAATGATTGATGATTGATTTATTTATTACTCATTGATTTTGGCTTAATAATCTACTGTTAACTAGTTCAATATACGGTTGGTTACTTAATAATACTTAGTAATAAATTTGTAAGTTCATGAATAGGTTTCGAAATCAAATCAATTATTTACTATTTAATAAAGTGCAATGGATGATATACAGCAAGTGCTTAGTATATTTAGTTTTTATTCGGCATGTAAATAGTTACAATGCGTTAATTAACATGCTAATTAAGACGTTACGAAGATGTAGCCAATATTTCATGCTTTAGGTTATTGAGATGTTTCAAAGCAGGCGTTAGCATCGACTTTAACACAGGTGGAGCAAGAACATAATAAGTCAGTCAATACAGCTTTGATAAAAATTAGGTACAATTTAATATAGAGATCGAAAAATATTTACGCATACGCAAAATAATATGTATCTACGCAGGTATCAATTTAGTACCTATCGTAGAGATGCTTATCGCTGTGGCATTTATGCCGTTTCATTCCAAGCTATTAATCATCGTCGGCTAGGAATATTCGTAACAAATGGGACAATATTCGCTGCTAAACGGATCGCGCCTCATCACGCAATAAACAATAGCGAGCGTCATCGCCGCGCGCTAACCTTGCGCCATCACCATTACAAAATGGCCGAAAATATAAAATGGCGGGCTAACTTTAAGAAATTAGAATATACTTTATTTTACAGCGTTTTATTTAGTATTAGTATTTCGTTCGGATCAATTTTTTAAGGTCCACAAACCTTAAATGCGTACGTACCAAAGAAATCTGTATTATTATTAAGATTTTTGTGGTACCTAGCCATACACACCTCACCAGAGTCCTCCAGACGAAGTTAAATTACTAAGGTTTTAGATTTCTCGACATATTTTGTTTCTCGACTTTCTTGAGTGGTTCGAGAAAAAAAATAAATGGGTAAAAATGTATGTAGAATAATTTTAAATTCCTTGCAGGGCAGCTAGAGAGTACAGAGTTCCAATAGGTTCTTCTCTAACAGACCTTTCTGGCTTCCTGCGCTCTCATAGTTCGCCTCATCCCTCTTGACTTGTCCTTCAGATAAGACACGGTCTATTTGGTCATGGTAAAATAGTCTTTGCCGCGTGGTTCCCGGCTTAGAATAGGACCAACCCATCTCATCCCATCGGGTGTCGTACAAGGCGACTAAGGGAAAACTAGGGAATGGGCAGCAGCGTTCCCTTAGCACTTCGACGACCAATAACTGCGCTCGCCAACCCGCCTGCCAAGCGTGGCGAGTATGGCAAACACCCCCAATTATGGAAGAATGTAAGAAAACCAGGCCCCTAGTCCCCGGCGGTCCTGTTCGTCCTGGCCACGGTAGCAGCCATGGTAACGACAGGACAAGGGGTGCTAAGAATCTCCGGCAGAGATTCGGCTACCACCAACACCGAAAATTGGCCCTGGTGACATACAACGCACGCACGTTAAGGACAGATGAGAAGCTTATTGAGCTGGAGGAAGAGATAAACAAGTTGCGGTGGAATATTGTTGGTTTATCGGAGGTCCGAAGAAAGGGCGAGGACACGATAAACTTAAAATCCGGCAACTTGTTTTACTACCGGGAGGGCGAACAGCAGTCCCAAGGTGGTGTCGGATTTATCGTCCACAAGTCACTCATAGACAACGTTGTGTCCATCACTAGTGTGTCGAGCAGGGTAGCGTACCTGATACTCAGAATATCCAAAAGATATTCGCTGAAGGTCATACAGGTCTACGCACCGACCTCGGCATACTCAGATGATGACGTCGAAGTAATGTATGAGGACATTAGTAGAGCCATACATACTTCCAAAGCACACTTTACAGTGGTTATGGGTGACTTCAATGCGCGGCTGGGCAAACGGGGCGATGATGAATTGAGAGTGGGGCAATTTGGATATGGGCAACGCAACCCCAGGGGTCAGAGGCTGGCCGAATATCTGGAGAAGGAGGGACTCTTTATGATGAACTCTTTCTTCCGGAAGCCGCCTCATAGGAAATGGACCTGGATGAGCCCTGATGGTTCCACAAAAAATGAGATAGACTTCATCATGAGCACCAAGCGACAAATATTTAATGATGTCTCCGTGATTCACAGGGTAAAAACCGGCAGTGATCACCGAATGGTCAGAGGCACATTAAATATTAATGTCAAAATGGAAAGATCGCGTCTGATGAAGTCTACGCTCCGACCTTCTAATGCACATATCCAAAACCCCGAGAACTTTCAACTCGAATTGTCAAACCGCTTCGAATTGCTAGACAGCAGCGCATCAGTGGACGAAATCAACAATAGGTTGGTAGAGACTGTCTATACGGTCGGGTCCAAGCATTTTAAGCCCCACCGTAAAAATAGGCCTCAAAAGCTATCTGACTACACCCGAAACCTTATGGCTGAGCGACGTACCATGACACTCCAAACCTCCGATGATGCTAAGTCCTATAGGCAGCTCAATGGACAGATATTGAAGTCCTTGCGACACGATTTACGGTCCTTCAATACAAGACGTATTGAGGAGACCATAGAGCAGAACAAGGGCTCCAAAGTGTTTGCAAGAGACGCGTCTATTGGGCAAAGCCAGTTGACGAAGCTGAAGACGGAGGACGGAAACGTAACGTCGAATAGGTCAGAGGTGCTCAGGGAGATAGAGAGGTTCTATGGGCAATTGTATACCTCAGTAGCTGAACCTGTTGTTGACTTGGTAAAAGACCCAAGAGCCAAGCTAACCCGACACTACACTGAAGATATCCCGGACATCAGCCTGTACGAGATTGGGATGGCTCTCAAACACCTTAAAAACAACAAAGCGCCGGGTGAAGACGGAATTACCGCAGAGCTTCTGAAAGCGGGCGGATCGCCGGTACTTAAAGTCCTTCAGCGGCTGTTTAATTCCGTCTTGCTCGAAGGAAAAACGCCGGAAGCGTGGAACAGGGGTGTGGTGGTACTCTTTTTCAAGAAAGGTGATAACACTTTACTGAAGAATTATAGGCCCATCACACTGCTGAGCCATGTTTATAAGTTGTTTTCGAGAGTCATCACGAATCGTCTCGAACGCAGGCTTGATGACTTCCAGCCTCCCGAACAAGCCGGTTTCCGGAAAGGCTTTAGTACCATAGACCACATACATACGCTGCGGCAGATTATACAGAAGACCGAGGAGTATAATCGGCCACTATGCTTGGCGTTTGTGGACTATGAGAAAGCCTTCGATTCGATCGAGACTTGGGCGGTTCTTAGATCTCTCCAGCGATGCCGCATTGACTATCGGTACATTGAAGTGTTGAAGTGCTTGTATAATAACGCCACCATGTCAGTCCGAGTACAGGGGCAGTGCACGAAGGCGATCCCCATAAAAAGAGGAGTAAGGCAGGGAGACGTCATTTCTCCGAAACTGTTTACGGCCACCTTAGAGGACGCCTTCAAGCTCTTGGAATGGCAAGGACTTGGCATCAACATCAATGGCGAATACATCACTCACCTTCGATTTGCCGACGACATTGTGGTCGTGGCGGAGTCGCTGGAAGATCTAGGACGAATGCTCGGTGACCTCAACAGAGTACCTCAACAAGTGGGTCTTAAAATGAACATGGACAAAACGAAAATAATGTCTAAAGTCCATGTCGTACCCACCGCACTCACCGTTGGGAACTCTACTCTTGAAGTTGTCGACGAATACATTTACCTGGGACAGGTAGTCCGGTTAGGTAGGTCCAACTTTGAGAGAGAGGTCAATCGACGAATCCAACTCGGCTGGGCAGCGTTCGGGAAACTGCGCAACATCTTCACATCCAAAATACCTCAGTGCCTTAAGACTAAAGTTTTTAGTCAATGTGTGTTACCAGTGATGATATATGGATCAGAGACGTGGTCTCTTACAATAGGTCTCATAAAAAAGCTCAGAGTTGCTCAGCGAGCTATGGAGAGAGCTATGCTCGGCGTTTCTCTACGCGATCGAATCAGGAATGAGGAGATTCGTAGAAGAACCAAGGTCACCGACATAGCCGTTAAGATTAGCAAGCTGAAGTGGCAATGGGCGGGCCACATAGCGCGTAGATCGGACGGGCGTTAGGGCAGAAAGATTCTAGAGTGGAGACCACGTATTGGCAAGCGCAGCGTGGGACGACCGCCTGCCAGATGGACCGACGATCTTGTGAAAATCGCAGGAAGTCGTTGGATGCAGGTGGCATCGGACCGGTTACGCTGGAAAGCGATTGGGGAGGCCTATGTTCAGCAGTGGACAAGTATAGGCTGAGATGATGAAAATAGTCTAGCCTATCTTACTAGAAGGATTGATACCTAGTGAAAGGATATAGGTACCGGGGAAAACTTGGGTCTTCACCGGCACCTACATCCTTCCACTTGCGCATTGTATACCTGTTTTGTTATTCTTTCTTCCGACATTCTTTCTGTATGCCCGAACCATCGGAGCATACCCTTTTCCATCTTCACCGATACTATCTTTCATACCTACACGCTGTCCTACTACGCTGTTGCGAATACAGTCGGGTAGCTTTACTCTGTACACCTACCGCAGAGCTTGCATTTTGACTTTCTTGCTTTCATCCTTTTTCTTACATACCTCATATCAGCGTTGGGGCAAGCACTCCGTTATGTATGACCAGCTGCGCCTTTAGGCTTAAGGGCCAGCTCCCAAGTAGTTTTCCTATCGCGCCATTCACTCTTATCCCTGCATTCACTCTTTTTTCTATGTCAGCGGTGTATTTCTTATCCTTACTGATGGCTTATCCAAGACGTACAAACTCGTTCACTTGCTCCAGCACACGTCACCTACCACAATCTTTGCATTCGTCTTTTATTATAAATAATTGTTTAGATCAATCATCTTAATTCTTAATAGCTATAAGCTAAGCTAGGCCGTATACTTTTTCCTTATTTATCCTAATAAAATAGGCTTTCAAAAACACCAGAGTATTAATTTGTCTTACAATCTGTTACTTATTCAGGTAAAAATATTTCCAGATATTGATTTTGTTTGCGGATAAATGTCTCGAGTTCTCGACTTCTCGATGCAATTTTTCTCGTGTCGACTTGGAGTGAATTTCTCGACTTTTCTCGCTTCGAGAAATCTCGAGCAAAAACCCTACACATTACTAAATCAGTTTTTCCGGAATTCACTCCGTATGCGATTGGAACTCCGAACACTCAATCCCGGGAACAGAGCAGCCCACTCAGACAACCAACAGTCATCAATCATTTTTGTATTGATTTCTTAAAATAAGTGGTTCTATAGTCATTGGGTACACTTTAAAATAAACAAAATTAATATTTATTACAATTTATTGATACATAGATACTCTAGATAACTTAACAAAAATGTTGTTTATTACGAAATTATATCAACCCAACAGTAAAAAAAACAGTCTTTACAATAAATTCAAATGCTTCGTCACAAAGATACCTATCGTAAAAATAGGAAAACATTTTAATATTTAGACATATTTGCCTATGTTTATGAAATTTTTATAGGTATTGATTCTGACGAACATTATACATATTACATATACATTCAAGGGGCCCTTTTTAATGGTGTCTTCATTTGCTAAGGGACAAATATCATAAAACAAATTTTGCAAAAAAAATGCCATGAGAAAACAAAAGGCATCGCCAAACTTAACATACCTGATTTTATGAATATGATTGAACTGTTGTGTTTAATTACATAAGAGTATTAATATTTACTCATTGTCTTGAAATTTGAATGAGTTCGAACAAATGCGAAAAAATATTACGTTAGACATCCTATTCTTAGTTTGATCGTATAAATAAACTCTATCGTAAGACCTCAATCTAAGCAGCGCTTTATTAAGGATAGACAGAGTGGCTATTTTGATAGCAATAAGTATAACTTTGCGCGATCTTTATTAACACAAATACTGTCGCAAACGACTAATACAATATAAAATTTAAAAAAAATGTCGCTTAAGTATGATATGAGTAGCTATTTAACTATATTTAAGCTGTGATTATCTTACATTCTCAAAATAAAAATCAGGCGGTAGTCCAATAACATTCGTCCCTAAGTCGAATTGCAACTTACCAAATCAATCTCAAGTGTAATTGACTTCAAAATTATTTTGTTCGAAAGGACCATAAAAATTTTAAGATCATTATTACACTTGAGGTCAATTTACAAGACCCTGGATGGTTGGTTTACCCGGACTTGCCAGCTTTGGCGACAGCTTCCTTGGCCTCCTTTACTTCCCTGAGTTTGGTGTTTTCGGCGACCAGCGCTTGAACTCTCTGTTCGTACTTCATCCGTAATTCCTGGCCGAAGAAGAAACAAATCACGGGTAAGAGTAAAAGTGGATCGAACATGTCTCTTAAACAAGAAGTTAAGAGGTGTTGGGTACTTTAGATGATGATATCCACCATCTGGATTTTTCGAAACCTTTAATGAAACTCGTTTAATAGGTAAAGTAATTATTCATTAGGTACACTTTTGGGGATAAACTTAAAAAGTCATATCAGCAGTCATTTGTGAAATCAAACTGTTTAGCTATGCTTATATAATCGTCCAAAATCGACTGGCAGCTAAGTAGTAACTCTAGTCAAATGTTCGCTACAGTACTTTGTCAGATAATAGCTAATAAGAGAGGTAAAGTGCATTCATCATACATTATGCCAATCTTCTTCTCCCACACCAGTTTAAAAAATGGGTTCATATTATCTTAGTTCAGTGAATACTTCTCTCTATTTCTTCTTCAACTTCACTAATAATAGTAGATAGACTTCCCCAATAGAATGTAAGCTAATGAAACAGAAAGGCGAATGAGAGTACCTTGAATATAGCGAGCTGGGTCTCGTACTCCTTCTTGAGGTCGTCGTTGAGCGTGGTGCTGGTTTGCGCGCGCTGAAGCACCAGCCCGTAGCGCTCCTTCTCCGTCTTGAATCGCGCCTCCATCGCCGCCAGACGATCCTGCACCCGGTTTCCATTAATTTACCATGTAGTTTCCAGAATCACACGATATACTCATACTTCATAAAAACTATCAGATACAATATTTCGATGCTGAACAAAAGCCTCGCCCAAGTATCTCTGACAGCAGGCTTTGCGCTGTTGGCATCCAGACTTTATCCACGACCTTCACCATAGGTCATTAATATCGGTCCATCTTGTGAGAAGTGTCCCGAATGACCACACTTCAAATAATGAACTCCAACACCTCAAATGTTATTGGTATCCGTGATGTTAATAACCACAATGTTTTCAAAAGCCAAGCCAAGTTCCAATCAATATTACCATTATTACAACAGCAGCTTCTCGACCTTCCTCCACCTTCAGAAAGATTAATTAAACTATTTATAGCCACAGCCGATTGCTAAACCACAGATTATTCCAATCCATTTAGTACCTGGATGAAAATAAATCTATCTATATTATCACGCAAGGAATCTGCCCTTGCGGGGTAGGCAGAGAGTACAAAGTTCCAACAGGTTCTTGAAAAATAAAAAGCTACACTATATTATGAACCTAATCTAAAACCATTTAAACTATCTTACCTCCATAGCTTTAATTTCAGAGTTCCTGATTTCGAGCAAGTCCTTGGTGATAACGTTAATGTCCTTAAGCGACTGCACCTGGGTCGTCAGCGCCTCAATCTGGAGTTCCTGGTTCTTCACCATTTTGGTCTTGTCGAAGATCATGCCGCGGGCTTTGCTCAACAACTGGAAACATTTCAGATTAAGTACCTAAGAATTCCTCTAAGATCACAAATTTGCTACAATGGCAGCAGAATCATCAAAAATCGTTGATTTTTTAGACGTTAGTAGAATAATACAACTTGTGTAGAAATCAAAAAATGACTAAAGGACAATATATTATAGAAGCTCTGGTGAAATCTATTTAGAGATCCTAGAGCCCCTTTGACTTGTCAACAGAAGCGACTAGGGGGTTTTTATACTATCGTAAAAAATCACATACCGTTTTTCCTACAGCCTACAGAGGAATATGGATCGTGTGGAGATGTTGCTCTCACAAAACAAAAAATATCGAGCAGCAAATTGCAATAATCGTACATTCTTCGACCACCTTTTTAGAGATAAGAGTTATATACCTAAAACACTATTAACATCCATTCCCAATGATAATTTATTTAAATTCTGTAAACATACCTCTTCATGCTGCTGTTTGATGTTTTCAATCATCTCTTGGTTCTTGCCGCCCGGTTTGGACATCGCAGCCTGCAGTTCCGTTTCCAAATTCCTCACTCTCGCCTTGAGAAGATCAATCTCTTCTTCACGAACCTGTTCAATGAATGAATTGAAGTGTATATTTAAAAACAAAATCCAATCGTAGACTTAATAATAGACTTAGAATTCGAAATTGTCTGCATTACACAAAAAATTACTTGCGTAATATTAGCAACTTGACTTATTACCTTCAATTCCAATTTGAAACCATCTTCTGTCCTTTCGTTTTTAACCTTCTCTAATTCTTCAATCTTCTTTAACAGTTGTTGTTCCCTTTCCTGCCAGTCACCCTGTAATTATAAAAGGACTTTGAAGATCTTGAACCAATCAGTAAATATATATAATATAACAGATAATTACGGAAATGCCTCGTTGGTCTAGTGGCAAAGTGCATCGCTTGGTGATCACGAGTTCCTGGGTTCAAATCCTAGGTCGGACAAGTGTAGGAGTGTGAAAGTGGAGACTGGAATTGTGCCCGATATATGGCAATAGGCTCTCCCCCTATTACATGGGACCTAAAATCGTAGGCAAAACGTGGGTGTACTCAGTACACCTCTGCCACCCCTGCTTTGGGAATATAGGCGTAAAGGTGTATTAGGGAAATATCGCTCACATTCTCATTGTTATTGGTTGCAATTTGCTCTGGAGCCGGTGGCATAACTGTTTCTTGCTTGGGTAGCTCAGCGGGCTGGGGCTCTGGGATAGGTGCGGCTTCTTCTTGCTTTACTTCTTTTGTATCTTCCACTTTCAATTCATCCTGAACTTTTGGGGTTTCAACCTGAAAATCGGCCTGATTTATTGACATTATGTTGTTGTTAAAAACGTTTTAATTATATCATTCGTGTATTTTAAGGTTCTGGGCACACTGGCAATGTTAAGCTAAGTTCAGAATAAAACACGGCGGCGCACGTGTTGTGTTATCTTACACGAACCATTTTGAACTACTCTTGATCCCTCCATAACTCAAAACCTATTCAACGCACACTATTTTATTATAATAAGTGAACAGGTTCTGTCAGCGGGGAATGTTAATGGGGCGTTGTTGCACGCTCGCCCTCTTGTCCGGTCAAACTGTAAACTCATCTTCATTGACATACACACAAAAATATAGATAGATATCCGCACTAACAGATTTAGATTCTTCTGGCACTGAGGGGGCTGGGGCTGAGGCTGGGACTGACTTGTCGATTCCCTCGCCACCTCCCGACTCTTGAGGTTGGGTCTGCACTTGATCTGCCTGTAACCAAATACCAAACATGTTTTATCTGAAAAAGTTAATTTATCTAAAACGAAGAAGTTCTGTCGAAGTTACCGACGACTTGGATAGTGGTTTGAATCAAATTGTCGTGGGTTCAACCCCGCTTGTAATAAATCTGTGTGTGACCCAAATTACTTTACTTCTGGGTGTTTCAGTGTGTGAAATTAACGTTTTTAAATGCACCCATGATGGAGGAGTAATTGCTAGAGTAGGCATGGTTGGTTTTAAATACGATTGTATCACACAAGGATATGCAGAAATGTACCATAAGACTACATATTTCTACATAATAATATGGTTCTGATCTCTATTCATCCACATTTAATACAGTATAGTGTATTTACGGGTGCAACGGAAAATCAGCGCCAAGCTGTTTCAAGCGAGGCATCTATGCTGAGTTGTAGCCTTTTCACTGCCGCAGCAAACATATCAATATAACCTGTAATAGTATACACTGCCTTATTTGTGGTAGTGAATAAATTATTTTCTTTCTTTCTTTCCTTCTTTATTTCCGTAAAATGGAGCTAAGCGCCCCTGTATTTTAAGAACTATGCCTATTAGACATGTAATTATTAGACCTAAGTGACGGACAAAAAGGAAAAGAACGTGTTACCACATAACATGTTGTAAGTACTGAGTTCTTAGATTTACGCGAATATGAAATAAAACTATTTTTTCGGATTTTATCGCGGTTTATTTTGATTTTTAAGTTTTAATGTTGTAAGTAGTTATCTCTAACAAGAAATTAAGTATTGTACGCGACAGCATATTTCAAACAAATTGTAAACATTTAGGCTAAAACGCCATTACCTTAGACTCTGGATCACCGTCGTCTAATCATTCATAAACAATGTGATTGATTGGAAATTTATTAAATCCATCAATCAACGTTCACCGGTATTGACCCCTAAATGATTGATCGTAATTATTAGGGTTCACTAAGCCCTCGTTCACACGGGCACTTTTATAACGCGATGGGCTGGAACGCTGTAAGCGTTTATAAAACAATGTACTGTTAGTCGTTAATTTCCTTTTAGCGCTTTACTAACGTAGGGTAAGTACAGACGAACTCTTTAAGACCAGATATTTTACTAGATTAGAACATTCATAAAATGTCTGATTATTGAAAACTCACTTTATTTTTTAGCTAGTGGTGATCCACTACCGGGCAAAGACCTTCCTCGTTCCTTCCAGATTGATTAATTACATTTATTTATAAGGTTTTGATCGTATTTGTGGAAGCTACCTACTTAATAAGTGTCAGCTAAATCTAACTGAAGATGCGGCGCATAGCGTCTCGGTTTCTATATGCCAGAATAGAATATTTAATTACGTTATTACATATATCCAATCATAATAAACTTAACGTTCGTTATTTTTTCTTTATAGAAATTTGCTGCACCCTTTATATTATTTCTGTTCCGTCGCTGCGTTAATTTCACACGACAAAAATTTCATAAACAGGCAGACCAAAACAAATATCTAATAACGCATAAATATTTACGTGCGGGATTCAAACCCGAGACTAGTTGATCCAATCCGAGAGTCCCACGCTGGTTATGGTAGGATGTACCTACAACACCATCTATACAGATACAACTCTATACATCTTTTAAATATAGGTAGATACACGCTCGCAGTACGAAGAATGACACCACCAAAAGGCAGGCAAAAGTGGGTGGTACTAAAAAATTAACAGGCTTCCGCTTTTTTGCAAATACAACTTTAAGTAACTGTAAGGTACAATATTCCCTAATGTATGTTTATATCATAACGTTTTTAGTGCAACTTTTAAACGGGACTTTGTATCTTGTTATGATATATCGATGCCTCTATAATATTTTCTAAAAACAACACGGCAACGTATATTTCTGAGGTCGTAAGCACGTAAGTCTAAATACCATGAAGTCATTTTATAAATACACATTTAAAAATAAAAGTATAATTCTTTAAGAAAATACAATCTAATTTAAAGTAATGCCTTCGGGTTTCACGTAATGGAGGCACGCTTTTCAAGTGAAACCTGTAGGTACTCGTACAATAGCCCGGCGCTATAACAGGAAGACGTGCCGAAGTAAGCAAATTCCTACATTTGAAGACTCGACAAAAATCTATCATAGTAGGTAAATACTCTAACCTAAATTCCAATAGAATTCAGCATTGTAATGTAAATATCATTTGTGTCAGAAAAAGAACTTAACTTATTAAAAATACTCATAATATACCCACTCTTCATGTGATATTTGCTTTAGTATGTTTCACGCGCTTTTCAATGCGTTAAGTGATTTGACTTTATTTTCTACATACTTTTTTTCGTATGAGGACTAAATTGTGGTAAATGGAGCATTCCATTATATCCGAGATAATGTAATTACCTAAAGTAATTCCATAATTTTCTGAGGATAAAGGCCTTATCTGATCTTAGATGACAAACTCTTAGTCTAAGTAATGTCTGATGTACCAAAACCAGCTTAAACGTAACTTACATATATACATACCTTGTTAAAAATCAATACCAGTATACAATAGTTCGTATATAGAAACATAAGGCCGATGAAATGTACAGTTACAGCTCTCAGATCTCGGATACCTATACGTAGCTATTGTAATATCTTTCCAAATGCTTTGGTAGTGTCTATCAAAATCCAAAGGTTTTTATTAATGCAGACCAAAACGTACTTATAAATAGACAAGAAAGAAAAGGCCAGTGATTACTTATGACTCTACCACTCTCCCACCCTTTCGGGATGTCATTCTTTTCCTGAAGAACAGAGCCAAAAACTCAACCGTTACTCTTTTAAAATCAGAGTATTACAATTATGACTACAGTTCTTACTAGATTCTGCTAATAGGTACAAATGAAAACTTACTTACCTGTACACGTAGGTCGCTATCACCTTAGTGTTGTAAAAATGAGCGCTGAAGTCGAGCGTTTTTACAACACTATATCATCTACAATTTATAATAAATTCTCAATAAGCCTTACGAAAGCTATGTAAAGGATTTTGCTATAAAATGATATTGAGGCATTTTGCCAAAGATAACATTGTAATGAGTGCCACATAAGTGCCTTAGCCTACTATACCGTGAAACACGCAATGAGTAGGCAAATTTACGTTTACACAAAATTACCCTCGCTTTCCGCTCGTAACCACGGACCTTAGTCCAAATTGACCTCATATTAAACCCTTCATAACTCTCCAAGCTGACGAATTTTGTTCTCACTTCTTTTTTGTTCATATCAAGAGATGTAAAATGCCGCCACGTGAAATAATTTTGACAAAAACATTGAACTGACGTTAATCAATTTGTACCTTGAAAAGCTATCGATAAAAATTAATATACATAGATACTGAAAAAGGATTTTACTTACCATTCTATAAATGAGTTTCTATTAAATGTATATTAACTAAACCAATAATAACAGAATCACGATTGAAATTCAAGAGAACGCAATACACTATGTTCAACTTGAACATCTATTTTTGGGAGTGCAGACGCGTTGTTACAAAAATAGAAAATTCTGAGCGTCGTGAAATTCGTGAGACTTTTCACGCGCCAGTTTCAATTACAGATAATACTTACTTACTCATGAATAATAAAATGGCGAGATGTTTGCGGGAGAAAATAAATTGCCCGCCGCGCCATCTCTGCCGATTACCTCGCGTTAAGAAAGTGGAGGCAGGTAGATAAGTATGTGAACATTACGCTTATGTAAAAAAAAATAAAGCCCACAAAATAGGTACTAAATGATTGTGACACTTTCTCAAGTGCGTTATTTAGCATTTATATTACGAAAAGGAAGACGGGAAAGGTGATGATAAAACGCGTTGCGGGGTAACTAAATTGGTAGAGCCTTCCTGAGCCTTCCGGTTGTAGTAAAATGAAAGCTTCAGCAATCATTTACGAGATATAGCTGTTTCTTCGTTTTGTTAATACTTTGGCATATTTCCTTCAAACACATCATTTTTTTACAAGCTTTTATTTAACTCGCAATGTTTGTATGTCTGTCTTTCAAATCAAATCAAATCAGTTTATTTGCGAAAATGGGTTACAGTGGATGTTAAAATTACAATGGTCGTACGCCATATTCTGCCTTTAGGCATGCAAACTCCGTCTTTCCGGTTCAAATCTTGTGATCTTTTCTTCAAGCACTTGCAGGTATCCAATTCAGCTAAAATTTGGAATACGTATGTAAGTTCGGTCACAGCGCAATAATATGGTACCACGAAGCTGGTATGATGACGGAGTCGCAAGGTGGCCATAGGAACATATAAATTTATGCAACGTTACCTCCTCGTGTTTAGGCTTGTTAGATTGATATTAACAATACAACCAAATAGTGTTCAGGGTCTAATGATGAAGCCGAAAGGTGTCCAATGGAACCACCCAACTACTCAATTCTCTCTTTGGCTTTGCCTTGACGAGTACTTTAGACTCAGACGGTGTCCAGGGCCTGATGATGGAGCCGGAATGAAGTCATAGGACTCCTCAATTAAGCAAGATATCTTCATTGTGTTTTGAAATTTAAGGTTTTTGTAAACCATCATGACTTATACAAGGTGTATCGTAATTATCGCAAGACCTCAAACACCCCGATTAGCTATTTGCTTGCCAAAACCAAATTTGCAAATTTAAACTTTTTTACCCCTCTTTTATGCACTTTTATACCCCAATTAATTATGAAACTTGTATGTGTGCATTATGAGAAAAACATTTTAGAAATGCATTTGAAATCTCCATATTGCTATGAATTAATAATACATTTAGTTTGTTATAGCGCACTGAAGGAGTAACTGCACTTATTATAAATTTTGAAAAAATTTAAAAAACATTAAAAATAGTTGAAATGATTTCAGTTACCGATTTAGAACAAACTACTTTCAGGTCTCGCGTTTATTATGTTACACCTTGTATATAAAATCGTTAACACTTTCATAAGTATATCTATATCATCCTTGCGGGGTATGCAAATTTTCACGGGTCCTTCACTCACATATTTCTCTCGTTTCCCTCACATATTTCTCTCATAGTCATACCTGAGAACAAATGATTGTTGTTGTTCTAAAGGCCACACTTCCCTATCTTTACCTTATGGACCACGCCATAACTTCTCTCTGAACCTCAAAGCTCCAACCATCCGGCTTGTTTCCAGCCATGAATCTCTATCCCTATGCTAATGGCCACAGAGCTAGTTACTTGCTAACGGCCTAGCGGCAAAGATTCTACCTACCGAAGGGGACTCTTTTTGTAAAACGTACTTTACGGCCTACTAGTGTCCACCCGCGACTTCGTTCGCGTTGACTTAAGACAGGAACCATCCAGATAATAAACTATGTATGCCAAATTTCATTGAAACCCGTTCAGCAGTTTTTGCGTGATTCAGTAACCAATCCAAACTTTCACATTTTTAATATTAGTAGGATCCTCTATATGGGTCTACGCCCAATGACGCTACCTTTACTCCGTTTCACACTAACGTTACTAAAAAAAACACTTACCCTACGTTCGCAAGAGCGTTTTTTCGCTCGTTAGTAAAGCGATGGAATGAAAAAAAAGCCAACTACTTTTTTTGCGCTCTAAAGCGCTTTAACGCTTTTTCAACGCGCAGTGATTACTGCGCGTTGAAAAAGCGTCCGTGCGAACGCCCGCTTATTCTATAACCAATTACAATAATACTACAATTTAATAATGTTGTGTAATTGTTTCAAAGCTTATTCAATAAGCAATATCATTTATATTGCAGTACCCAAATGATTAAACGAACCTGAAAACGGAACGTATCGAAAGCTGTCAGAACTGACAGCAAAACAAATAGGTAGGTAATGTACTTGTCAAAAAAAATTGAAAAAGTGATATTTGGTTCGATATTGTTCAGAAGCGACTCGTTCGTTATTTATTGATTAAGAGTTAATATTTCAGAGTTCTGCACCATAATAAGAATTTAACTAGGAAAAAGTGAGTAACAAATGTGACTTGATTATTCTGTACATGAGATTACAATGATCAATAGTGCTACTTATCTAGTGTAGGGCATTTTTTAATTGTAAGATCAAAAAAACACCGTCACGTCTATATTCCCCAAGCGGGGGTGGCAGAGGTGTACTGAGTACACCCAGGTTTCGCCGACGATGTTAGGTCCCATGTAATAGGGGGCGAGCCTATTGCCATATACCGGGTACAATTTTACTGGGAAGTTTTCGTTAGGAAAACTATACTTGTCCGACCTAGGATTTGAACCCAGGACCTCGCGATCTCAAAGCGATGCGCTTTGCCACTAGACCAAGGAGGCAGTCAATCAATCAATTAAAACTAGTTCTTGTCTGCTGAAGCTGTAAAGGCCCCGTGGTCAACAGCGTAGATCATTCACACACACACACACACACAATAAAATTACAGTTGCAATAAAATAATCTCCCTAAGGTACTCTGGAATAACAATGACTTTTGGATGACAAATGCCTCAGTCCCTCCCATGACTATGGGTCCTGTAGGACACTTGAAACGTTAAAAATTTAAAAACCAAGAACAAAAACGCAATAAAATAAATTTTATCCAACTCTATACCTATCTATAGAACCGTTTGTGCTTTACAGGTTGTTTTTTTTTTTCAGATTAAACTATGACATCAGAGAAGAATGCCCAAGTCGGGCAAGCAAGAGAAGCATTCCAAATGATGTACCAGATATCTCAGCTTCTCTGCACTGGTTTAGATGCAGAAACTTTATCTATATGTATAAGGCTCTGTGAGTTGGGTGTGGACCCTGAAGTATTAGCTCATGTTATCAAAGAAATCAGGAAAATGGGAGATAATGCTGTACAAAACAAACCTGCAAATTTACAATCTTAAAATGTTTACTGTTATGTATTAATAAGGCCCCAACTATTGCCCCAAAAAGATACTAATATTTTGTATAAACTAATTTTAGGTCAGATCCTACAATGTATTGAAATTAACGTCTATTTTGTAATCTAACATAATGAAGAGAGATCTGTAAGCACAGAACATGTGGGTACTTTTTACAGTTAACATACCCTGCAAGGGATATCTGGCATGATAATCTAACAATTTAACATACAAGGTTTGTTATAGAATTATTATGCAAAAATGTCAATATAATTTTTAAAGATAATGGCGCTACATATTTATACTAATACTTTTTTTCATGATTGCATTAGTTGATGAAGTAGATAATTATCATTATAGAATTACCATGTTTGCTATGAACGTGTATTCATGTCTTGGTAAACTTTAATTTCCAAACTACTTTTTAGTTCTACCATTATTTCTGTTTGAATCTCATTATTCTGAAGTTAATGTTAATAATCTAATTACAACACCATGTGATAACATATTAAATACCGATCGGTCACTATAATGTGTACATACTAATAGATTGTCCTTTAAGACAAAGTTAAATAAAACAACATTTTGTAAAAAAGTCTTTATTTTTCAATAAATTCTGTTTGGGATATTATCTCATAGGAAATTGTCTGTAAATTGAATCATAATTATGTTTACATAAAAATTTACACACTTAGCATCAGTATGGCAAGGCTAACGGGAAGATTGAGTAAAAAATCTTCATGATTAGCAATAAATAAACTGATATCAAGGTATATGGTCACCCTCAACTATATGGGAACAAATAATTTAGCTGAGGTGACTTTTACAGATAATTTTCTATAATACAAGGATAAATAATGTTGCATTGTGCTTTGCTTTGAACAAAATAATGCTAGTGAACAACAATTGGGTACTGATAAAAACATTTTGGGAGCGAAATTATAAGCAACCAGTACAAGGGTCATACCACAATACTTGTAGCAGTATTATTTCAATATTACTTTGCCAGAAAGAGACATGGATATATGGAACTAGACTCCGTCTCTGTCTTAAACCAAAGCAAGATCACAATAATATTGCTAAAGAGGTTGTAGTAGCTCCCCAACACTGTAAATATCACAGATGCAAATAACTCACTCATAACAACCAAAAGGATAGTGAATCTAAAATTCGGTTTTTATGATGATACAATGATAATGCCATTATGGCAAGATATAACCACTTGATTGTACAGCCAGTTACCAAATTAAATTTACACCATAAAGTAATGAACTTTTTAATTACAATAATGCTCATAGACAAAATGTACATGTTTTCTGTTGCGTTAACCATCCATGCTTCATATGCATACTGAACTCCTATTCCATCCTTTAAAAAAACTTTCTTTCCCACAACAAATCAATCTGTGAAAATGTTTAATAATTGTGAGGGCTGTACAATCATGATCCCTATATAGTTAATACCTATCTTATTGGAAAGACTGACTTTGACCAGCACCTTGACTTCCTAAGACTGAAGGGTCCTCAAATATAGGCTGTTGAGGTTTGAACTGCTCAGCTGTGATCCTGGAGAACATGATACCTATGCCTTCAATGAGTGCAAGAAGAATTCCGCCTACAAGGGCACTTCCAGCCATGGCTGGTACACCTGAAATATAATAAAGTGGTAATTAAATATTCCTGAGACTGACATTGTAAATGTATATTTTACAGATTTTGAGAAACTTTTTTATTACTGTTATCTTGGGAACTATACTAATGAAAAGTGAAATTAATAAAATAAATCAAGAATACTCTATTATACCACAGATTTCCCTAAGCCTGTAGCAAGAGGATTTTTTAAGCTAATAGAAATGAAAAAATTGGGAGTTACAGGATTGATATTTTACAATAAAAATGCACATGTTTAGGACAAGGCACCATGAATTGCAGCAAGAAAACAAACAAAAAGCTTGCCACTTCGCTATGCCTTCTGAACAAAGCAAGAATATCAACCTGATATTAATTTAATCATGAGCATTCCGGCAAAACAGTATTATAACAATTTGTTTACCATTTCGAGCTGCCAGTATGCCCCCAGTGAGTGCCCCACTCATTATAGAGTTCCACGGGTCTTCCTTCTGCCTCATGTACACTAGTGAGCAATCAATCGTCGAGAACATGCCGCCCCACACCGCGAAATTGCCGCCAACAATCGGAGACCGCTCCTTCATAGCTGCTAAACTACCAAGCTAAAAAACATTTCAAATATATTGTATTAGGTACCCCACAAGGCATCTGGCGTAATGATAAAGACGTATAAAATTTTTATTACGTACAATATACAGGGAAAGCGGAAATTATAAGTTAGGTCCATACCATTTTTCTACTAAATCCCACTGGCGCATTCCTAAAACCTTTTATTGAATGAAATATACCGCCACCTATTGCCCCCATGATGAATGCTCCACCCGAATCATCAAGAATTCGCCAGGGGCACGGTTCTCTTGTGTATTCATCCATGTTCTATTGATTTTTTTTATCCTGAAATATATGGATTACCTAATTATAACCTCAAACTGAACACAAAGTTGAACTTTAATTGGTAAAAACTACATATTAACGTACTGTTCCGGTATTGAACAATTTATCAACACTTGAATACACAGTTTTTATATTTATTTCGTTTGGAATTTTTCACTGTTTATTGCACCATGGTTCTCACGTCTTTCAACTACAATTTTTTTTTGAAAAAGGGCATATTTGACAGAAATATAGACAGCCTCTATTAATTTAAACAGATTATAAAAAGTATTTAGAATCGTCTAAGAAACAAAATTAATATCGATTATATTGTACTACGCACAGTTCACAACATACTATTTTACTTTACTCTATGATCACTATTAATGATTTACATAATCGAGAAATTTACTAATTACTAATAATGATAATCGATTGTGAAATTAGTAACTTATTAATTTTCATAACGGAAAAAACGAATTAGTATTACTAATTTAAGTTCAGTAGCCATCATGAATCACAATTGGTAAATATAAAAATATATTACAGTAAGTACTTACTTACAAAAGTTACATATTTATTTTGCTTGGTAAAAACTTTGGTTTTTATTTGATACTTTTAAGTTTGTTTCTAATTTACATTAAAATAACTAATAAACCATTGACTAGTATTCACTTAATACTGTTTTCTCTTTAAAGTTTATACTATAAAAACAATAGTTAAACGAACACAAAAATATATTAATAAAATATTGAATACTTATTACTTTGTCTTTTATTTATATTGAACCAAAAACTATTATTAAATACCTTGTAGAATAACTTTTAAGCGCAAGTTCATAAATAGTAATATTATTTTTTAAATCTAATTAAACACGTAAGAAATACTTTTACAGCTCAATAGAGCTGTAAAAGTAATAATAACTCAGGAACGTACGCCGCTGGCACAGCAGGTACATATAGTAAGCCCGCGCCAAGTGCCATTGCATCATTCGCATCGGCCATGCCGCAGCGCGTGGCTGAACTTAGCTATTGGTGGTGGTAATTCATTACTAGTGATGGGCGATTATCAGATATACTATTGGAATCATTCGATTATGAAAATGTCTCGAGATATCTCGATTATAACCATTAGTAATGAATTAGTAGTCAATAGCTTAGTACGATTACACGCCTCACGCGGCCGATGCGAATAAGCGATGAGCGACTGCGAATGATTGCATTCGAATCATTCGACTTTATAAATCATTCGAATTATGCGAATGATCCACGAAAATTAGTTACTAACTGCCTCCCATTCGACATCAAACTTGCTGGACTGAATGAACGAATAATGAATAAAAAGTTCGGCCAACGAATAACGAATTTACATGTCGTTCGCACCACAGACTACACAGGAAAGTAAGTTAGCATCATTGGGGCCGCAGCTTCGACCCCCACGTTCGCACGGGCCCTTTTGTGCTGAAGCACTCTAAGCGCTTTTCGAAAAATGTACCATGTTGCCGTTTGCTTCATTCCAGCATTTGATTACCGCGCGCGGATTATATTTAAATTCTAAACTAGAAACTTCATTAAAACGCACTTTTAAACACAAACCAGCAGGAGCTTCATTATTTATAGTTTAATTGTTACTCCTCATCGCACACGTAATTGGTTTTGGCGTGGAAATGGCGCGAGTAGTGGCAAATCATTCGGATAATTCATTCATAATCGGGTGAGACTCACACAAAAAAAAAATAGAAACAAAGCTTTTACCAAACAAAATAAATGTATAACTTTTGTACGTGAGTACTTACTATATTTTTTTAGCACAGTCGACGTAGCATAGACGGACGATTTAGCGCAGTGGTTAAGAGCTTAAGCCGCTCCGCCCAGTGTGTCTAATAGTCGCGGGTTCGATTCCCGCATGGGACAAATATTTGTGTGACCCATAATTATTTGTTTCGGTCTGGGTATATGTGCGTGTGAATTTTCATGTTTGTAAACGCACCTACGACACAGGAATAAATCCTAATGTGGGGCTACGTATTATAAAAAAAAAACATTATATATATGTCGGAGTGATGATTATAGAACATTATATTGGTTTGGTATGTGGCAAGAAGGCCGTATGCTAACGGAACGTTGGAGACTGGCTGAGTTAAAAATAAAAAGAGAAAAATAGAAAAAAGCGGCGAAAAAGGAACGTCGTGAACGGATGGTGGAAAAAGATTCTCGGGCGGATCGTTTTTGCCTATTTTTGGAGTGAGAAATATACCTTGGTTTGAGCGAGAACGGCTGTCGTGATATTAAGTTGAGAGGAGGAAATATAACCTGGTTTAAATTCAATTCTTGTGTTTTTAGAGACCCCATAACCCCCCACGAATACCCATGACTGAGCGGAGAGATTCGGTTGCTCCTGGCCATTCGCCGACATATATTTATATATTCACAAATTGTGATTCACGATGGCATAGTTTCATTTCATGTTCTACTGATACTTAACCTTAATAAAACCTTTAATAAATCACAGCTATCGACAGATCAGTCAGTTAAGTCTTCAATGTTATTAGTCGTTTAAAATGATATTAGCATTTGGGAATACGATTTCGTTGTTTTTTTGCCTTTAACACACTGCGTCTTAGTTAGACACAAACTTAATTTAATTAAAAAAAAATGATTTATTTTGACGGGATTATGACTGAACTAAAATTAGTAATACTAATTAGTAATATCATTCGATTATGAAAATTAGTAAGTTACTAATTTCATTATCGATATTACCTTGTTATACCTTTTAAGCGCAAGTTCATGAATAGTAACATTTATTTAAATATCTAATTAAACACGTAAAGAATACTTTTACAACTCAATTACTCAGGAGCGTACGCCGCTGGCACAGGCGGTACATACAGTGAGCCCGTGCCAAGTGCCATCGCATCATTCGCATCGGCCATGCCACCGCGCGTGGCGCGGAATCCAACTTAGCTATTGACTACTAATTTATTACTAATGGTTATAATCGAGATATCCCGAGACATTTTCATAATCGAATGATTCCATTAGTATATCTCTTAATCGACCACCACTAGATTCTATTAGTAAATCTCATAATCGCCCACCACTAACTCACTCCGGTCAGTATCAGTTGTTTTTATCCTATCTCTATGGTATCAGTTGTTTTTTATCTGTCAGTTAGGTTTGTGACACTTTGTCAGTCGATATTGTATTTTCATCGAAATTCAGATTTTCATGTGAAAGAATTTATGTTTAAATAGTTAAGTTAAAATGACTATACATAATTTATATATTTTCGACAGATATGGTTCGTTACTTTACTATGGCGAATGGAACAGATCAAAACAATCTGGCATGTCCAGAGAGGAGGTGAGCAATTTAAATCCTTTTAATATTGATCCCATCAACTATTATAAACTACACCGTCACGCTTATATTCTCCAGGCAGGGCCGGCAGAGGTTTATTGAGTACACCCACTTTTCACCGACAATGGTAGGCCCCAAGTAATAGGGGGCGAGCCAATTGCCATTACTGGGCACAATTCCGAACTCTAAGACTCCTGCTGGAAATTTTTCATTAGAAAAACTATATTTGTCTGACCTAGGATTTGAACCTCGTGATTACAAAGCGATGTGTGTTGCCACTAGATCAATTGGGCAGCTATCTGTAATAATTATGAAATATTACCTATATTTGAAAAAAAAATATACTAGACTAAGTAAACCAAGGTTTGTACCGTAACAGTACTAATGTAACTGGCTATATAAATATTTAAAATGTTCCTCTATTTTCAGGAGGGGAAGCTTATGTATGGAATGCTGTTTTCAATCAAATCTTTTGTTGCAAAAATATCTCCATTGGACCCCAAAGATGGATTCCTACACTATAAAACATCAAAATACACATTACATTGCATGGAGACACCTTCAGGGTTGAAATTTGTGATGAACACTGACAACCAGGCTCAAGGAGTTAGAGACTTGTTGAAGAAAATATATGGAGAAATATATGTTAAGTATGCTGTGAGAAATCCACTGTGTGGAATCGGGGAGCCAATTAATAGTGAATTATTTAAGAATAAACTAGACACCTTTATCAAGCAGACCCCAATACATGTTCGGGCATCTTGATAAATTGTAATTCATAAGTCTGATGATTTATTTTAGTATACTCCTTATTGTACACATAATAATTTGACCCAAACAATATTTTATGTAATGTTTGGTAAGAAACATTGCAGTTAGTGTTTTAGGCTGCATCTCAATGGGTCTGGGAAAAAGTCATATACCCAATATAAACAATGGTATAATATACAACTGTGGGGTCAGCTGAACAAAGTTTTATATGCCTATAATATTAACATTATACAACATTGTTCAACTTGTGACTGATTCATACAGGTCTAGCTGAGGAACTAGAATGATGAGTCATTGTATAAAAATTGCATGGATTTTGTATGAACTCATTTACTCCACCTGCTGTTCACTGAAGCTATACTAGAATGTGATAAGCCTGTTTAGTCCATTGAAAAGTGACATTTGGGGTTGCGTTTTTTAGAGGACTCAATTTTATTTTTTTGGTGTGTAGGGGGGGTCAGTGTATTATCAGCTATTCTTACAATAAGAGAGGTTAGATATAATAATAATAATAGCAGGCAGATGTTCTTTTGTTCCCTAATGGTCACTTGGGTATTTTCTACCTGGACAGTATTCTTGGTAACGGCCATCAGATTTAAAATTATTTTAAAAATCAATAATTGTAAAATTCTGTAATGGAGTGGAAAAGTCAATAATTAATTATTAATAATATTGCAAAATAAATAATTAAAATAATTATAAACAAAATAATAAAAAAACAATAACTGATGACACATTATTAGTACACACGTATAATATATGTATAGTTAAGAGTACTGAAAAAAAAATGTTGGTGATAAAAGTTGTTCCTTAAAAAACGATCTACAAAAATGGTCTGATTACATTTTTTCGTAAAATGATAAAAAAAAGTTATATCGAAAATTTTTTTTTTTCTCGAATTTCTGAACATTATCGCTTATAACTTTTTTATTTATAGTTCTACGACAAAAGTTACTGGACCAAAGTTGTAGAGAATTTAATTTGCAACAAAAAATACAAACAATTTTTTTTTATCAGATAAATAGTTTAAGAGATATATTCGTAAAAACCATTTCAACCCCTATTTTCAAGATAGCGGCCGTGGGACAAGGGTGGCGACCCCACAAACTTGGATTTAGCTTCACACTGAGCCCCCCTTTACACATCAAAAAAAAAATTGCTTTCTCTAAAACACGCAAGGTAAGGCTTAAAAATGTAACATTTCAATGGACTAGTTTATGTAAATAAATTTTAATATTGGAACAACAAGATCAAACAGAAGGTTTGTCTTAGGCTGAAGATATAAATAAAGTGGCACTACACATCCGGCGCACACATCTATCACCTGCGATTTGCAGACGACATCGTCATCATGGCTGAAACGTTGCAAGACCCACAGCAGATGCTGGACAGCCTTGCTAATTCGTCTCAGCGAATCGGTCTCCGGATGAACTTAGATAAAACTAAAGTTATGATCAACAAGCATGTTGACCCGTGACCGATCGCCGTAAACGGAGCCTCCCTCTGATTGTGATGTTTCTGAGTATGTATAACGAGGGCATTTGCTCCAACTAGGTAAAAACAACTTCGACAAGGAAGTTAAGAGACTGATACAGCTGGGCTGGGTCGCATTTGGAAAACTCCGTCCAGTCTTCTTATCGCCCTTACCCCAATGGCTAAAAACGAAAGTTTTTAATCAGTGCGTCCTACCTGTAATGATATACGGAGCCGAAACGTGGCCGCTCACTGTGCGGCTTGTCCACCACTTCAAGGTCGCTCAGCGAGCTATGGAAAGAGCCTATGCTCGGAGTTTCTCTTAGGGATCGAATCCGGAACGAAGTTATCCGTCAGAGAACCAAGGTTACCGGCATTGCTCAGCGAATTAGCAAGCTGAAGTGGCAGTGGGCAGGTCACATATGCTGCAGAACCGATGGCCGTTGGGGCAGACTGGTTCTTGAGTGGAGACCGCGTGTCGGCAAACGTAGTGTAGGGCGGGCGCCCTGTAGCTAGGTGGGGCAACGATATTCGTAAGGCAGCGGGCAGGGATTGAAGAAGGAGAGCTGAAGATCGAGCTCAGTGGCGTGCCATGGGAGAGGCCTACGTCCAGCAGTGGACTGACACGGGCTGATGATGATGATGACACATCCACCACTGCCACTTGTGGATATAGGTGTGACAGTGTAAGTAGCACTAGTGAATGTAAAAAATAGTTGGAAGTCATTAATCTGTTAAGGGATAAACAAGATTTTGTACTCCGTATAATAAAACAATAAAATTATTATGTTGTTTTGAATTTTATTAAGAAAATGCTTTTGTAATCATACATTGTAGATCCTGCTAAATGAACATAATAAATGCATACATTTAGATGTTTTTTTTTCTCTTTTACAATTTGTCATCAGATGCATTTGTTCCTCTTTGTATAATACTAGCTGTTTCCCACGACTTCGTACCTGCTCGACAGCAGCGCCATCTACCGGGTCTATGTTATATAGCCTATGTTACTTCTGGATGAGGTAGCTTTCTAATGGTGTAAGAATTTTTGAAATCGGTCCATTAGTGTTTGAGTTTTTTCGTTACAAACATACAAAAATTCAAATCTTTTCTCTTTATAATACCTATTAGTACAGATTATCTCGGCCATGCTTGTTTATATAGAAACGCTAATCGTGCGTAAAGGTGCGTCAACAAACCTAAAGACGCTCGTCTTAATTCGTGTGTAAAGCACTACCTATCTACCGCTTTCTTACTGTTAAGGTAGAATATTTCATCATTAGGTACCATTATTTTTATAGAAGGTTTAAATTAATATGAGTTTTAACCTTTCCGTCTCCAATAATTCGTCTCATTGCCGGCAATGTCGAAAAATCCCTTGTCCGCCGGCCGGTGTAATGCACCACGGCGACGACTTCTAATTGGAGGGTAGTTTTTGTACGCTCGCTCTCTTACCCGGTGATGGTGTAAAAGATCTACTCTATTGGCCGAGCCAATAGAGTACATCTTTTAGACACACAAAAGACGCTCGCCAGTTACGGAGACATTACTTGCTCTTCAGACTAACGAAATAGTCCGAGTCCTTGATGTCTCAAAAAAAATACATGTTGGAACTCTACTTTCTGCCTACCCTGCAAGAGATCTGGCATGATAGAGATTGAGTTTTGACAAATGTCTAGTAGTCAAGGCTGTAAAAAAAATATATATAAAAAAATCATCATGACGTCCGTTTGACGTTTGTATTTTTATCTGTCTGTCTGTAACCATAACAAACGGCATCGCTGTCCTTGTATGAATTGCGTTATTTCTTTACAATTATTTACTATAATTTATTTTAAAATTGCGTTATATAAAGTAATTTATATGATGGCTCAATTTTTCTCAAGTGGAATACGTGTTAGTTGTTGTGATGAGTGAGACCGACGACACAGATGTCCTCCTGTTAATACCACCAAATTTCTTCCTGGTGCAGAGCTCTGGATCTGATGATTCTTTACTAGAATCCTCTAGAACTGTTGTACATAAACCACTGTCCTGTACGGCACAAGTGCTGAGTAAATTAGCCACACAAGTGCATACATTGGAATCGAGGTTGGAGAGTCTCGAGTTGTCGAGCGATATATCTAGCTTAGGAAGGCCTAAAACTTTGGATACGACTGATAGTTTCGACAGCCGGAGTTTAGACCGCAAATGCTTCACCTTCCCGCGCAGGCGTAAAAGGAAAGTTAACAAAAAGCAGAGAAGTAGAGACTTGTCTTTAACAAGTTTGGATTCTGTGAGTACGCGCTGTAGACACATACCGCCTCTAAAACTTGATGACGAACCTGTTTTCTTAAAGCCGGTTGACATCATAAATGACATTCAAAGTATGGATGGGGATTTAAGCAGTATAGTATCAACACCCAGTAAAAAGAATGATAAACTGCTTCTACATGAAATAGATGAGTTTCTTACTAAAGTAGAAAGTTATGAGAGCCCTGAAACTCAATACAAGAACCAACAAGAGGCTATAAGTTCCGAAAATGTGATAAAAGCCACAGGTGATTATATTTCACACAAGTTGGATGTAAAGAGTGAGGGAGATGAAATAAAATTGCCAAGTGGAAGAGTTGTCTCCAGTAACATTCTGGATAAATACATTTATTTAGTTAGAAACAGTCCATCTCAAATGGAGAAGCCATTGCCTTCAAGTACTAAAGCTAGCAGTGATGACTCTAAGTGTCCTGAACCTACTCCAAAATGTGCTGTGGAAACAACTAAACAAGTTACTAGGTCATCAATAAGACACCTGAATTTCAATGAAAAGGATGTCCAGCCAACGTCAACTCCGAAAAGACCTATATCTTCTTACGTAGAAACCTTCAGGCCTTCATCAAATAAAATATACGATAGAGCATCAAAAGTTCTAGAACAATACAAGTCACAAAGCTACCGGACACAGAGTTCAGTAACTGATAGCTACTCTTCTCCGAAAAAGGAAGAATTCAAAATGCCTCAAATGAGACCATACTGCCCTGACTATAGGGATGGGATCAAATTGACAACATTACAGAATAAGTTTATGGATAGTATAGATACAGATCTGCTGAGCTTAAGTGAGCTTTGGGGAGAAAGGGGGGATAGAATGGAAAGAGTTGATGGTGTTAAATTGGAAGAAGAAAGGCTGAAAAGAGAAGTAAGTATGAGTACTCTGCATACCTGATAATTTTTTAAATGCTTAAGCAATAACTAGATTATAAGTCAGATCTTTAATATCTATTTCTTTTGTACCACAATTTTACTAACTTTTTTCCTAACTCAGCAAGTAAATACAAATCATTATTTTCAATATTTATAACTATGAAAAGTCATTCCAATGTATTGTAAACATTTGTTCAATAGTTTTTCTCTATTATATAAATTGTAAAAGTACAACACACAGCCGAACGAATGAGTTAAATGTTAAATTGTAACAAAAAAAATGTTTCATTTTCATATTCCTTTCAGTACATTTCAGGGTAATCTAGGTTTTGGCCAACCATATAGTCACATTTCTTCATTAAAAAATCATCAATTCTTTTTAAATTCATAATTTTGTATATTTTTCTCACAGCACTGTGAAGCAATGATACAGCAGCTTCAGAAAAAGATACTAGAACAGCAAGAGAAGTTAGCGGTGGCCATTAAAGTGGACCGAGCAAAAGATGCCGCTATTACCAAGCTGCGGGAAGCCTGGCTGAGGCTCACCGGTAACCTGGACAAGGCCGAGGAGAGGCACAGAGCAGCTTTGGATAAGATGGTTAGGGAAGTTGAGAACTTTAGGATGGTCGCTGATGAGGCACAGAAGGTAAATATGTGAAATAGTTGTTGTGCCTATTATTTAACTTCTCAATGATTTGTCATGGCTTTTTGAGGCTTGTTCGCGTGTTTCCGCAACGTACAGGTTAATTGAGTATATGATGGGACATGATTGGATTTCGATTTTTTTATTCAGCACCACATCACTATCATCACAGCCTGTATCTACCCACTGCAGAGCCAAGCCCCATTTTGTTTTCACAACTATCTCCGTTCTACTTTCTTCATAAAAATTCCACCAATCCACATTGAATCCTATGACATATTCTCTCTGTCCTCTATTTGCATGAGAAGGCCTTTACCTAGCAGTAGAATGGTAGCAGAAATGGGCAAAATGTAATCAGATTAATGATTACAATTGCATTTTGTAATATTCAATCATGATTTAAGATTAAAAGTGTAATCGTAATTGTTGAAGATTACAAAATGTAATTGTAATTGTTAATCTATAATACACCATCTCACCTATATTCCCCGAGCGCCCCCGCTTGGGGAATATAGGTGTGGTTAATCATTAATCTGATTACATTTTGCCCATCTCTGGATGGTAGAAACAGATGTATTTATTTATACTAGTGGTCGCCCATTGGTCGAAATTCGACCTACTCTTTCATTGTTTGCTGGTTATTTTTGACATTCAGTAAGACTATAGACAAATAATATTAAAGACAAACAATATTAATCTATTCTTAATTTGACCACAGCCTTTACAATAAACAAAAGAGTATATATGTGTGTGTGTGTCAAATACATGGTAGTGTTACACACACAGTTTTTTTTTTTTTTATTGATTTAATGTATTTTTTTTGCATAATTTAAAAAAATATTAGCATTCTGCACTCCTTCTCTATATAAACTATAAGTGTGGGAAATTTCATATTCCTCTGTCCGTGCAATTTTCGTAAAAAGGGGTTTAAAGTTTTTGCTTCACATATTAATATAATGATATTGTCACTTAAGTCATATCAGTTAGCTTTCTACATTTATGAGAACTTATTCAATTAATATTAATCTGTTATATCACAATGTTGAAAGAGTAGGATAAATAATGTAGAAAAATACATCTTCACAAGTTTATATATTGTAAGTTTCACACAAATTCCATTAAAAGTTAAATAAGTTAATGATATCTTCTTTTATAGAAAACGAGTCACTTTGAAGCAGAACTGTACAAAACTTTAGATTTGGCCCATGACTACCAAGAGAAGTGCAAACATTTAACAGCAGAGAGGAAAGACTATGAGGAAAAATTTGAAAAGATATTGTTGAACAAAGAAGATATTATAAGCAGCAAAGACAAAGAAATTGAGGTGCTTAAAGAAAACTATGACACTGTCATGAGATTGAACAAACAGTCCACAGATTGTGTTAAAAATTTAGAAGATGCTTTGGAAAAGGTACAGTTTAATCGTTTGTTTTTCCATATGTTACTTGATAAAATCTCAGACTTTTCTTGTAATAAAATCAACACATCAACAATAATAATATTAGCCCTGTTAAGAATCTGTCCCTCCGTTGGGAACGGGCCTCCTCTCAAACTGAGAGGGTTTAGGCAATAGTCCACCATGCTGGCCCAGTGCGGGTTGGCGAACTTCACACACCTTCGAGAAACTCTTAGGCAAGCAGGTTTCCTTACGATGTTTCCTTCATCGTTAAAGCTAGTTATAGTTAATTTCTAATATGCACGTGCTTTCAAAGAGACCGAGGTGCGTGTCTGGGTGTGAACCCGAGACCACTGACTTCGCAGTCCAATGGTCTAACCTCTATCCATCACTGCTTTTTTTACACATCAATAGCCAAATGAAATAACAATACAACTGAAAACGCAAGAACAGGAGAAATTAGGCTTTAAGGCTGCAAAAATAGGGCGCTAATTGAAATAATTAAATTTTTGAGTTGTGTCGCTGTTACGTTGGGCCTGCAATATATAAAAACTTATCAAAATCATGTAAGCCAACACTTTAACATTTTAAAAACTTTGTTTACATAAATATGAGTTACAATAATGTTGTTTAATTAAAGTTAACATCTTTGCTTTACAAAAATAAAAAAATAATAATTCTATATCATCATGACACATCCCTTGCGGGGTAGGCAGAGAGTACAAAGTTCCAAAGTCACATACCTTTCTGGCTTCCTCCACTCTCATATTAACATTTAAAAATCTGACATTCTCAGGAAAAATCAGATCATGAACAAACAAGGAAGAAATCAGCAGACTTAAGTCACAGAATACAATCTCTTAGCGACGACATGTCCATTCTAGGCCAAGAACGCGATTTGCTAAAGGAGAAAGTGAACGAGGAACGATCTAGAAACAACTTGACAGAACGCCAACTCTGTGAAATGCAGAATCAAAACAGTGAACTACTCAAGAAATGTGTAAGTATGATTTAGGTTTTCTTTACCATGGAACCATCTGGTCTTAAACCAAGTTAAGTAGACTTAACTTAGACCTCACAGGCTTTTATTTTGTGTTATACTCCATTTGACTGCCTCATTGGTCTGGCAGAGTATATTTCGGCTGGAAATCTTAAGGTCCTTAGTTCGAATCCTAGCTTGGACAGAGTGTGGTCTATTCAAAAATTGTCAGTCACAGTGCAGAGTTCTGCCTGGTATAATGGCAATGCTCGCCCTCGGCCATGGTTGACGAGTATACATCTAACCGTGTTTATTTCATTTTTTGCTCTAAAAAGAGAGCTACAAACCCAAGTTCTCCATGTCTTTCCAGTTGTCTCTCTCTCTCTCTCTCTCTCTATCTCTCTCTCTCTCTCTCTCTCTCTCTCTCTCTCTCTCTCTTGTCTGTCTCTCTAGGTCTTCTAGATTTTATGTTTATATTATTTAATAGATGAAATAGTTTCGACCTATTGATACTATGTTCTCTCGGCCTACCCCACAAAGGATCTGGTTAGATCTTATCTTATCTTATATTGGCTTACCGGACCGAGGATACCTCTGGCGCACTTCGACCCATGGGATCTTTTGTGCTGTCCTTGCCCTAATGCTCGTACGTAACTGAGGTGTCCAGTACTCCCTGTATTAGGTTGTAAATTCCAGCAGGGGGACAGAGCCGTAGTTCTTCTGGGTTTGGATAGGCCACTCCCAGCAGTTCCATTCGCCGCGCAGCCAGAGCGTCGCAGTGACAGAGGATGTGCTTCATGGTTTCAGTTTCTGTGCTACAGCTCCTGCATACCACGTCGCCGCATAGGTTCATCTTGTGTAGATGTTCTTTCGTGCCATAGTAGCTGTAAATGCTCCAGTTATTTGCCTTAGTTGTAGTCTACTATATTTTAGTAGTCTCTTGCTGTCGCTTTCACACCATGCGAAAAGGAATTCCTTTGAGTGTCGAAGCCCTGTGTGTGTTTCGCATTCTTTCTTGTGTTGTTCTTGGGCATATTTGAAGAGTGCGCCTCTATAGGCACCGTCTGGTAAGCCTATGAACGGTTCTGGACCAACGGGTTTTTCCATTGCTCCCTTCCTGGCTAAGTCCTTCGCACGCTCATTGCCATCAAATCCCGTGTGCCCAGGGACCCAGACTAACCTGACTGTGTTGCGCGCTCCACATCTGTCAAGAGGGTATGCGCACTCCGCAGCCAGTGCTGAGTTTAACTCATAGGAGCCGACGGCCTTTAGGGCAGCCTGACTATCACTACAAATGTAGACTTTCTTGCCCGTGATTCGTTTGTCCAATATTTCTTTTGCACAAATGTTTATCGCATAGGTCTCTGCCTGGAATATTGATGTAAACCTGTCCATGCTTTGGCTGAGGCTGTATTCTTCCGTGTATACTCCGGCTCCCGTTCCAAACTTGGATTTGGATCCGTCAGTGTACCATATCATTTGCTCCTTGCCTTGCTTATTTAGACCACTTTTCCATTGTTCCCTGGTTGGGATGTGAGTGCTAAATCTCTTATCTGGTTAGATAGATAGATTTATTATAATATTTGTAACTAATTTAAGAGCTAAGCTTTGTTTGAATATGTATTTATTTCTATTTATCTATATCATCACGGCAGGTCCCTTGCGAGGTAGATTCTAATTATTTATTTTTGTAATAAACCTCGATGTTAGCTATAGTGTAGCATAATACAAACCTCAGTAGTTTAAAATGTATAAATTCTAAACAATTGTCTTTTATGTTTATTTATATGATAAATTAATGACAAAGACAACTTGCTGTGGAAAAAAAGATGCACCAATTTCAAATTCTCTTTAATTTTAAGGATTACCTAGACAGCGAAGTAAAAACCCTTCGCAAGCACCTGGAACTGCAGAAGAATGAGCTAAAATGCCACTACCAGAAGCAGCTTGAGGACGCCGTGCTGGGCAAGCTGCAGGAGTTCCAGCAGCAGCTGGACCACGCCGAACGAGAAATGGAGACCGACGCCAGGACGAAAGAGATGGCTATCGTTGATACTTACAATAAACAGATCGCTCGGATCGAAGAACAGTTAGTATATAAACATTTTGTTTTTTTTTGCCTTGTTGGTCTAGTGGTGAATGATGCGCGTATCGATCACGAGGGTTCGATTCTTAAGTCGGACAAAAATTAATTTTTCGGTAGAAAAAATTCCAATATAATACTGGAGTCTGATACTATGGCAATAGGCTCACACCCTATTACATGGGGCCTAACACCGTGTGCACAAAGTAGGTGTCACCTCTGCTACCCTCCCTTGGGGAATATAGGTGTGACGTGTGTGTGTTAATTCTTCGTTTTTAATATTTATTCTGCCTCACCTGTGTTAAAATGTGCGTCAAAATGCGCTTTGGACAAGGCCTTAACACGTCGTCGTTTCTTAATTAACGGCTTAAACCTTGACTACATCTGCGTAATGTTACTGTTAGCGTAATAATTAACGCATTACAATAGCAGTAGTATTAGAAAATATGTTTTCACACTAGTAATTGTCATGCCGCGTGGTTCCCGGCTTAGAATATGCCGCGTGGTTCCCGGCTTAGAATAGGACCAACCCATCTCATCCCATCGGGTGTCGTACAAGGCGACTAAGGGAAAACTAGGGAATGGGCAGCAGCGTTCCCTTAACACTTCTACCATCAAAAACTGCGCTCGCCAACCCGCCTGCCAAGCGTGGCGAGTATGGCAAACACCCCCAATTTATTAAAATGGAAGATAAGAATAAAACCAGGCCCCTAGTCCCCGGCGGTCCTGTCCGTCCTGGCCACGGTAGCAGCTATGGTAACGACAGGACAAGGGGTGCTAAGAATCTCCGGCAGAGATTCGGCTACCACCAACATCGAAAATTGGCCCTGGTGACATACAATGCACGCACGTTAAGGACAGATGAGAAGCTTGTTGAGCTGGAAGAAGAGGTAAACAAGTTGCGGTGGAATATTGTTGGTTTATCGGAGGTCCGAAGAAAGGGCGAGGACACGATAACCTTAAAATCCGGCAACTTGTTTTACTACCGGGAGGGCGAACAGCAGTCCCAAGGTGGTGTCGGATTTATCGTCCACAAGTCACTCATAGACAACATTGTGTCCATCACTAGTGTGTCGAGCAGGGTAGCGTACCTGATACTCAGAATATCCAAAAGATATTCGCTGAAGGTCATACAGGTCTACGCACCGACCTCGGCATACTCAGATGATGACGTGGAAGTAATGTATGAGGACATTAGTAGAGCCATACATACTTCCAAAGCACACTTTACAGTGGTTATGGGTGACTTCAATGCGCGGCTGGGCAAACGGGGCGATGATGAGTTGAGAGTGGGGCAATTTGGATATGGGCAGCGCAACCCCAGGGGTCAGAGGCTGGCCGAATATCTGGAGAAGGAGGGACTCTTTATGATGAACTCTTTCTTCCGGAAGCCGCCTCATAGAAAATGGACCTGGATGAGCCCTGATGGTTCCACAAAAAATGAGATAGACTTCATCATGAGCACCAAGCGACAAATATTTAATGATGTCTCCGTGATTCACAGGGTAAAAACCGGCAGTGATCACCGAATGGTCAGAGGCTCATTAAATATTAATGTCAAAATGGAAAGATCGCGTCTGATGAAGTCTACGCTCCGACCTTCTTATGCACATATCCAAAACCCCGAGAACTTTCAACTCGAATTGGCAAACCGCTTCGAATTGCTAGACAGCAGCGCATCAGTGGACGAAATCAACAACAGGCTTGTAGAGACTGTCCATACGGTCGGGTCCAAGTATTATAAGCCCCACCGTAAAAATAGACCTCAAAAACTATCTAACTCCACCCGAAATCTCATGGCTGAGCGACGTTCCATGACGCTCCAAACCTCCGATGATGCTAAGTCCTATAGGCAGCTCAATGGACAGATACTGAAGTCCTTGCGTCACGATTTACGGTCCTTCAATACAAGGCGTATTGAGGAGACCATAGCACAGAACAAGGGCTCCAAAGTGTTCGCAAGAGACGCGTCTATTGGGCAAAGCCAGTTGACGAAGCTGAAGACGGAGGACGGAAACGTAACGTCGAATAGGTCAGAGGTGCTCAGGGAGATAGAGAGGTTCTATGGGCAGTTGTACACCTCAGTAGCTGAACCTGTTGTTGACTTGGTAAAAGACCCAAGAGCCAAGCTAACCCGACACTACACTGAAGATATCCCGGACATCAGCCTGTACGAGATTACGATGGCTCTCAAACAACTCAAAAATAACAAAGCACCAGGCGAAGACGGAATTACCGCAGAGCTTCTGAAAGCGGGCGGAACGCCGGTACTTAAAGTCCTTCAGAGGCTGTTTAATTCCGTCTTGCTCGAAGAGAAAACGCCGGAAGCATGGAACAGGGGAGTGGTGGTACTGTTTTTCAAGAAAGGTGATAACACTTTATTAAAGAACTATAGGCCCATCACACTGCTGAGCCATGTTTATAAGTTGTTTTCGAGAGTCATCACGAATCGTCTCGAACGCAGGCTTGATGACTTCCAGCCTCCCGAACAAGCCGGTTTCCGGAAAGGCTTTAGTACCATAGACCACATACATACGCTGCGGCAGATTATACAGAAGACCGAGGAGTATAATCGGCCACTATGCTTGGCGTTTGTGGACTATGAGAAAGCCTTCGATTCGATCGAGACTTGGGCGGTTCTTAGATCTCTCCAGCGATGCCGCATTGACTATCGGTACATTGAAGTGTTGAAGTGCTTGTATAATAACGCCACCATGTCAGTCCGAGTACAGGGGCATTGCACGAAGGCGATCCCCATAAAAAGAGGAGAAAGGCAGGGAGACGTCATTTCTCCGAAACTGTTTACGGCCACCTTAGAGGACGCCTTCAAGCTCTTGGAATGGCAAGGACTTGGCATCAACATCAATGGCGAATACATCACTCACCTTCGATTTGCCGACGACATTGTGGTCGTGGCGGAGTCGCTGGAAGATCTAGGACGAATGCTCGGTGACCTCAACAGAGTATCTCAACAAGTGGGTCTTAAAATGAACATGGACAAAACGAAAATAATGTGTAACGTCCATGTCGTACCCACCGCACTCACCGTTGGGAACTCTACTCTTGAAGTTGTCGACGAATACATTTACCTGGGACAGGTAGTCTGGTTAGGTAGGTCCAACTTTGAGAGAGAGGTCAATCGACGAATCCAACTCGGCTGGGCAGCGTTCGGGAAACTGCGCAACATCTTCTCATCCAAAATACCTCAGTGCCTTAAGACTAAAGTTTTTAGTCAGTGTGTGTTACCAGTGATGATATATGGATCAGAGACGTGGTCTCTTACTATAGGTCTCATAAAAAAGCTCAGAGTTGCTCAGCGAGCTATGGAGAGAGCTATGCTCGGCGTTTCTCTACGCGATCGAATCAAGAATGAGGAGATTCGTAGAAGAACCAAGGTCACCGACATAGCCGTTAAGATTAGCAAGCTGAAGTGGCAATGGGCGGGCCACATAGCGCGTAGATCGGACGGGCGTTGGGGCAGAAAGATTCTAGAGTGGAGACCACGTATTGGCAAGCGCAGTGTGGGACGACCGCCTGCCAGATGGACCGACGATCTTGTGAAAATCGCAGGAAGTCGTTGGATGCAGGTGGCATCGGACCGGTTACGCTGGAAAGCGATTGGGGAGGCCTATGTTCAGCAGTGGACAAGTATAGGCTGAGATGATGATGAATTGTTATATCGTGCCTTAATAAGCAGACGACCTATAATGTATCTATAGAATATAGATCGAACTTGATACCGAATTATTGTTCAGATAGTCGTCCACTGCATGATATGGGAACGCTGTTAAGCATCCAACGTGGCACTCGATACTAATACTAACTGCCTAGAAATAGAATACAATTTACGTTAGCACTTTTTTTCAGACACAAATTGGAAGTAAATGTTTTAGAGGAGAAACAGAAGGAAGAAATAAAACTGTACAGATTACAACTGGCACAAGCCAGCGAGAAGATTGGACTGCTTGAGGTGAGCACAAAATCTTTTAGCATCTAAATCTTTATTTCATTAGTTGCCTCGATGTTTGAATATTATACCAGTAGTATGCAGGTTATCAAAAAGAAAAGTATATATGTGTAATGTATATATATGTGTAAGTGAGCTCAGCTGTCAGAAAAGAAGAACAACTCTGAAAAATACAATCTTTAAACATAGTGATACATGGTCACATAATAATAATAATATTAGCCTTTATTGCCCGCTGCTGGGCAAAAGCCTGGGCAAAAGGATTGGTGGAGGCAGGTTTGGGGCCACGTGCTGTTGGAATTTATCAAGTCTAGAAGGCTTCCAACTCGGCTTAACGACTACTACATTAAGGGGTAACCGGGACCACTCCACCGGGACTTAACGTGCCTTCCGAAGCACAGAGTCAAATGGTCACCCATCTCAGGCCGACCAAGTCGAACGTTGCTTAACCTTGGTGATCGGTAAGAACACTGCGGACGCACAGCGCTACGAGCGCCTATCGCGCGTGTATTCCCCAAGCGGGAGAGGCAGAAGAGTATTGTTTTCACCAAGACATCGACGATGTTAAGATCTGTAATAGTGCACAATGCTAAACTCGGGAATGTTACTGAGAATTTTTAATAGAAAAAAATACATTTTGTCCGATCTAATTTGCGCCTCATGATCACCAGCTGGTTTATGCTCTATAAGATCAATGAGGCAATCAAATTGGGTCTCTTGGGGAAGTAGTCATTTTGAGAGACTGGCCATTCTGTACCAAATGGCTTCCATTATTTTTATTATTTAAGCATCTTATTACTAGCGTCCCGAATACAAACTGCGATCGCTCGCGATTAATATTCTTACATTACCCTGTATGTATATATTCGAGACAGCAAAATTTGTCAAGGCAAACTCATCTATTTGAAACACTGCATTCTAAAAGGCGTCTTCATGAAATTCAAATGTCTGCTCATACTAAAGCTCTATTTATGCATTTTATGGATGGCTCCTAGAATATATAATAAAATTCCTGGATACATTAGAAACCACACGGATTTAAATGTATTCAAAAATAGCCTGCTCGAACTGCTAAATAAAAAGACATACTATTCTGTGTGTGAATTTCTTAATGATACAATAACATTCTATAGCAAAAAAGGGTGCTGACATTGGTTTTGTTATAAATAATGATTTATTATTAATGAATTAAATTGTAATTTATGTTTATTGATTATTATTATAATTTATAACTAATATTTTGTACGCCATTGAACGACCAAACATAGAGCTCATAAATTACTACTTAAAGATACTATCTCTTTTACCTATGTTTCACAAATAAATAATTTGAATTTGCATTCGGTCTAGGCCGCCACGGCAGCTCTCTGGGGGTAGTACCCGCTAAAGAATAACGAGAAGCCGCATAGACCGCGCGTCTGTGCGTAATTTTTATTCGGGCCGTTAGTACTAACATGCTCAATGGTTTACATATAATAATATGAGCCCCGTTAGGAACTGTCCCACCGTTGGGCACGGGCCTCCTCTCAAACTGAAAGAGCTTAGGCCATAGTTCACCACGCTAGCCCAGTGCGGATTGGCGAATTTCACATACCTTCGAGAAACTTTTAGGCATGCAGGTTTCCCCATGATGTTTTTCTTCACCGTTAAAGCAAGTGATAGTCAATTTTTAATACGCGCGCCTTGATTTGAACCTGAGACCTCTGACTTTGCAGTCCAACGGTGTAACCACTAGGCTATCACTGCTTTATCGGGGGTGCGATATGTTATGATTGCTCGGTGTGATAGAACAAGCTGGAGTCGTACCGCCGGCGGCGCGGGCAGATCGCGTCGCAGCTGCACGCCGTCATGCAGGCGCAGTGGCGCCAGGCGCTCTCCATCCTCACCAGCTCGCACCACCCCACTACCACCACCGCCAGCACCAACCCCAACACCACGGCCGGCGGCTGCTCGCTCGACCTCACCAGACCTGACAGCGGTGAGCTTGTCCTTTATCACTCCCATTCAAGTTCACTCGATCAGATAGAAAACGAAAAAAAAAATCCAAAAAATAAAGTTGTAAAGTCTGTCGTATAAATACAACTTTTGGAATGATATCCCCATTCGTCCTGAGTATCATCAAATCCGTTCCAGGGTAGATTGAAACCACGAAATTTTATTTTTCCGGTGAAGCTGCAAAGCCCCCGCGGGCAAGTACTTAGATCATTCACACAGACACGCACACCAGGAAATTCCGGCTAATTTTCTTTAAAAACCTCTTGCTTCCTTTACTTTCCTAGTTTATCTTATGTTGTATTATGAAATATTGTATTAGCCGTAGATAAACCTGATAATAAATAAATACACGTGTCAGTATAGGAGTTCTTGACTAGCCCATCGGATGAATTCGCCATTTTAATGGCGTAATAATATAAGTCTTTTCCTGTCTTGGCCTGCGCGAAAAGCGAAGCCAGCTCTGTCATACGAAGTCTTCAGTCCCGCTTTCGTTCCTTTCTCTTTCTCGTAGAGCTCATACTAGATGTACCCGCAACTTTGTGCGCTTTATTTTCAGGCGTGTATTTTACTCTCTTAAGTTTTTTTGTGACAAGGCAGCATATGTCCTTTCCCTGGATAAAATCTATGTCCTTGCCGAATTTGATCAAAATCTGTTCAGCGGTTTGGGCGTGAAAAGGTAATAGAAAAACAGACATACAGACGGACAGACAGTTACTTACGAATTTATAATATTAATATGGATTAGTATGGATTTCAAGAATTAGTCACTTACACACTCTGTACCTGGATCCTTCCTTCGTTAGCGGTTATTTTAGATGGAGTAAAAAAGGCTGACAGCGCGAACATGATCAATTGGACTCCACATTGCCCTCACATGCTCAGTCTGTGTTGCCAGAAAACTTCACCATTGTCAGAAAATAACTTATTATGGGGAAATGTCACAAATATGAGACACAAAGCGATGCTTGAATTACAAATTGAGTGTATAAAACTAGTCGCACTTTCACCGAACTCCTCTATGCTTTGTGGCGACTGTGGCATAATATAAATTTGGTAGAATTAATGCTTAAACTGCGACCCATGAAGTTTTTAGTAAATGGTGTGAAGGTTCAAATTCTCTCTCTGAAATCTGCCGATCCTACGCCGCGGCCTACACGGCCCAATGACATATCCTACATACTCATTTATTTTACAGACCATCTGATGGGGTTTTTATCTATAATCGTTATGTCCCAATGACGTAATGTTACACTAGAGAATGGATGAATTATTATTTGCTGTGTAAACTCTTTGTTGGTTTAAATATGGAAGAAGTATTTTACAAAAGAAATGTCAAAAGTTAATTATTTCCTGTTCCTGCCGGTTCGCTGTGTGAGATCGATTAAAATGGACGCTATTGCTTGCCTTACGACTTTCTTTTACCCATTCCGCTTCTGAGGGTTTAAAAGTAATGTCGCTCAGGGGAATAATTAAATTGCGGCGGGTCCGCCATTTTAACGGTCATCTGTTACCATGGTTAGCAGTACATCTTCGGTTAAAAATGATATGAAGTCGTGAGCTGCAATTGTCTGCAGTATTACCGACCATCATTTTAACATCCTGACATTGGTTATTTGGACAAGTTCATATATTAGTGTAACGTAATAGGGAATATGCGTGTAATTCAAATAAGGGTCAAATATTTTTTTTTACAACCTTTATCGCATTAGAATAATGTTTATACCAATATTTTTTTAATAACATTACTATTTCATTAAGAAAATAATTATTGAAAGTACAAAAAATGAGTGGGAAATTCAAAGTAGCGGGAACGCCACGCTATTGGTCAGATCGAATATGACGTCAATGGCTACAATATAAATGTCAACAAGTGCATATTTGTTGGATGTTTGCTATTGAGTTAGTTTTATTGTTATTTTTTGTTGTCGATTTACACAATGACAAAATTTTAGTTTAAATTATTTAAGTTAATTCTTAAGTTGAAGTGATCTTCGCAGCAATATAAACAAGTTGATGGAGATACCATGTATCTTTTTCTGATTTTACACCACATTCTCCTTATGTCCGCACCTATCGGGTGCATTTCTTATTGTATTTTTACACCTAGGCACAACACAGTGTTCTTACATTGTATAATAGTCGCAAAATACAAAATAAAAATAAATTACAGAATAAAATATTTCCACAGCTGTTCACTAATTGGTTGTTATTAGACTTTGACGTCACGCCAAGCGCGCCAAAATGGCGGGCGTTTAAAATGCTCTTATCTGTTTGCTATCTTCAACATTTTTTTTTGCCCTTTACATTTTGTTTTTGACGCTTACATTTTTTATGCAGTTATATATTGATGTAATCTATCGTATCAAAATATAAAAAAAAATACACGCATATTCCCTATTAACGCAGGACCTGAAAGTAGTTTGTTCTGAATTGGTTACTGAATTACTTCCAACATTTTTTAATGTGTCTTAAATGTGTTTACACACACCGTCACGCCTATATTCGCCAACCGGGGGTGGCGGAGTTGTATTAAGTACACCCACTTTTCGCCGTTGATGTTAGGTCCCATGTTATAGGGGGCGAGCCTATTGCCATATACCGGGCACAATTCCAAACTTCGGACCCATACTAAGGAGTTTTCGTTAGAAACACTTTTTTTTTAAATATGCACCGTATGATTTTGCTACTTCAGATCTTTTTAACAAATTAAATCTATTCTTGATTCAAAACAATACGGAGATTTCACACATACATGTACAAGTCACACATACATGTACAAGTTACGTAGTTAATTGGGGTATAAAAGTGGTTAAAAGGGAGTAAAAAAACTTTGAATTTAAAAATTTGGTTTCCTATTAAATTGTTAAAGGAATTATTCAATGGGGGTGTCTGAGGTCTCGCGGTATTAACGATACACTTTGTGGATTATGTAATTGTTATGTGCCAGTGTGCACCCCCGTGGGGCAGGACTACGCGCCGCCCAAGATCCCGCCGCTCACGTTGCCGGCGCTGGCCGCGCGCGGGCTGGCGCGGGACGAGCGGCGGCTGGGCGACAAGCTGCTGGACCTGGAGGGGCTCAGCGACAACGAGCTGCAACAGTACGTCAGGCTGGTACTTATATGCATTTTTTTTTGTTTTGTTTCGTAATGCGAAATCGCACTTTGAATATCTTTATAGTATTTTTCACATAGGATCGGTAGTGATAGTTCTAATTGCCGAACGAAATTATACTTTATTCAATAGGGGATATGCGTGTAATTCAAATAAGGGTCAAATTTTTTTTTACAAACTATCGCATTAGAATAATATCTATACCGATATTTTTTAGAGTAGACATGATATCTGCCGAGATGATCAAATATGGTGGAACTTGCGTCCGGGACGCTTTCCGGGCCCTTGCAAACCTTTGCTGGAGGACCGGTAGAGTCCCTACAGATTGGCGCCGCGCAGTCATAGTACCCTTGTATAAAGGCAAGGGTTCACAATATGACTGCGCCAATTACAGAGCCATCAGTTTGATCAGCTTGGCAGCCAAGGTGTACGGTAAAATTATTGAACGGAGAATGCGCGTGAAGTCCGATGGAATGTTGTGCGAGGCACAAGGGGGTTTCAGGTCTGGAAGAGGATGTTCGGATCAAGTCTTCTCACTCCGCAACATCGTAGAGAAGCATCTGGCAGTGGGCCGGAAGGTTTTCTGCGGTTTTGTAGATCTAGAGAAGGCATTTGACAGAGTTGTGCGAAAGAGACTTTGGGACATTTTGCCAGAGTATGGTATAGATGGCACTCTGTTGCGAGCCGTCCAGTCCACTTATGTGGACTGCAAGGCATGCGTACGGGTGGGTGGTAACAGGTCACCCTGGTTTGACGTTAAAATCGGCGTCAAGCAGGGTTGCGTGTTGTCCGCTAGACTGTTTATAATATATCTGGACAAAAGTCTTCAAAGACTGAAAGCGATGAATGAAGGTGTACAAATGGGTGACTTAGTGGTAAACCATCTACTTTATGCAGATGACGCGGTTTTAATAGCGCCAACAGCCACTGATCTGCAAACACTAGTCACAGTTATGAAAGACGACTGCATGATCAATGGCTTACACTTGAATGTGAAGAAAACCAAGATTATGGTTTTTGAAAGGGAAGAAACCAGAACGAATGTAAGGATTGTGGTTGGTAACGATGTGCTGGAGCAAGTGAATGAGTTTGTATATCTTGGATGCGCCTTCAGTAAGGATGGGAAATACACCGCTGACATAGAGAGAAGAGTGAGTGCAGGGAACAGAGTGAATGGTGCGATGGGAAAGCTACTCGGGAGCCGGCACTTAAGCCACAAGGCGCAGCTGGCCATACATAACGGAGTTCTTGTCCCAACGCTGTTATATGGTAGCGAGAGCTGGGTATGTAAGAAGGAGAATGAAAGTAGGATAAATGCGGTAGAAATGCGAGCTCTGCGGAAGATGTGCGGAGTGAAGCTGACCGACCGCATTAGCAACAGCATAGTAAGACAGCGAGTAGGTATGAAAGATAGTATCGGTGTAAAGATGAGAAAGGGCATGCTCCGTTGGTTCGGGCATATAGAAAGAATGCCAGAGGAAAGAATGACAAAACAGATATACAATGTGAAAGTGGAAGGATGCAGGTACCGGGGAAGACCTAGACTATCTTACCACGACCAAATAAACCGAGTCTTATCTGATGGAAAAGTCAAGAGTCTCCGTAACCGGCGAGCGTGTATGAGACGAACTATGAGAGTCGAGGAAGCCAGAGAGGTATGTAAGGAAAGAACCTGTTGGAACTCTGTACTCTCTGCCTACCCCGCAAGGGATCTGGCGTGAGGTTATAGATAGATAGATAGATAGATATTTTTTAATAATATTACTTTTTTAATAAGAAAATAATTATTGAAAGTACAAAAAATGAGTGGGAAATTCAAAGTAGCTGGAACGCCACGCTATTGGTCAGATCGAATATGACGTCAAAGTCTACAATACAAAAGTCAACAAGTGCATATTTGTTGGATGTTTGCTATTGAGTTAGTTTTATTGTTATTTTTGTTGTTGATTTACACAAAGACAAAATTTTAGTTTGAATTATTGAAGTCAATTCTTAGGTTAAATTTTTTTTGCAATTATATATTGATCGTAAAATTTGACAATCTATCGTAAAATTTGAAACAAACCCTATACCAACCCGTCTGGCCTGCGTGGTATAGTAGGCCAAAAACCTCTTAACATGTTAAGACACCAAACGCAAAGGCCCCCAGTTCCCGGTAGTCCCGCTGTCCGCTGCCACGGTAGCGGTCGCGGTAACAGCGGGGCAGGGGGTGCGAAGAATCTCCGGGCTACGACATAAGACTACCAAAAACATCTGACCCTGGCTACGTACAATGGACGCTCTCTACGGCTGGACCAACACCTCACTGAACTCGAGGTAGAACTAGGTCGCATAAACTGGCACATATTGGGGTTATCCGAAGTCCGAAGACAGGGCGAGGACACGATAACCCTTGAGTCAGGCCACCTGTTCTACTTTCGGGAAGGTGATCGGACCTCTCAGGGCGGTGTCGGTTTCCTGGTCAACAAAGCTCTCACTAACAACGTTGTGGAAGTCAGCAGTGTGTCGACACGGGTAGCGTACCTCATAATTAAAATCACCAACAGGTACACCCTGAAGGTGGTACAGGTATATGCGCCGACCTCGACATACTGCGACGACATAGCCGAAGCCATGTATGAAGACATAGCCAAGGCATTACATGGCACCACCAAGGCTCACTACAACGTTATGGGGGACTTCAATGCCAAAGTGGGAGTACAAGAACGCGGCGAAACGATAATCGGACCCCACGGCGTGGGGCGCCGAAACCACAGGAGGCAGATGCTGGTCAACTTTCTGGAGTCGCAGGGGCTCTTCTTGATGAATTCGTTCTTTAAGAAGAAGCCTCATAGAAAGTGGACATGGCGAAGCCCCGACACTGTGACGAGGAACGAGATAGACTTCATCATGACTGACAGGAAGTCTATATTTAGAGACGTCTCCGTGATCAACAGGTTTAATACCGGCAGCGATCACCGACTTGTCCGAGGCGCTCTAAATATAAACTTCAAGGCCGAAAGACGTCGCATGATGAGGTCTACTCTCAGACCTACTGCGCCTCAAATAGCTTTAGGGTCCGAAAAGTTCCAACTGGAGCTTCAAAATCGTTTCAACCTGCTGGAAACCGAAGGCAATGTTGACGAGAACACCGACACAGTGGTCAAAACGCTACAGAATGTGTCTCAAAGGGTGTTTCCCGGCAAAAGCGGTAACAGAGAGTCTAAACTCTCGCTCGAGACTCTCGAACTTATGAGGCAGAGACGGGAAATGTCATCCACGCAGGCGTCCTCGCCGGATGGGAGGAACCTCAACCGGAAGATCCGGAAGCTGGTGCGACGTGACCTCCGATGTTCCAACACCCGCACCATCGCGGCTGCGATTGAACAGAACAGAGGCACCAAAGTCTTCGCTCGCCAGCTAGGTAGATCCCATCTGACGAAACTTAATACAGCGGATGGCAAAACCGTGACCTCCAAGTTCGAAATACTCGAGGAAATTGAGAGTTTCTACAAAGACCTGTACGCATCACGGATGTCTAAACCCTCGAGACCCAGCGCTGACGACCACAGAGCCCCACTAGCACGCCACGATACGGAAGACATCCCTGATGTCAACCAGGACGAGGTCAGAGTGAAATAAAATAACAAGTCGCCAGGCGATGACAGAATCACCACTGAGGTCCTAAAAGCAGGCGGGACTCCAATCCTGAAAAAGCTAGCGAATCTCTTTAATTCCGTCATCCACCAGGGCTTAACACCTCAAGCGTGGAGCGGGAGTGCGGTGGTTCTGTTCTTCAAAAAAGGTGACAAAACCTTGCTGAAGAACTACAGACCCATCTCACTCCTGAGCCACGTCTACAAGTTGTTCTCGAGAGTACTCACAAACCGCCTCGCCAGAAGACTTGACGAGTTCCAGCCACCGGAACAAGCCGGGTTTCGAAAAGGCTACAGCACCGCAGACCACATCCATACTGTTCGGCAGATTGTACAGAAGACCGAAGATTACAATCAGCCGCTGTGTATGGCTTTCGTGGACTACGAGAAAGCCTTCGACTCCATCGTAACCTGGGCGGTTTTGGATGCTCTGCAGCGATGTGGCATCGATTGACGCTATATCGAGGTGTTGAGATGTCTGTATAATACCGCGACAATGACCGTCCAGCTCCAGGACCAAAATACCAACCCGATCGAGCTGCGTCGAGGGGTAAGACAGGGGGATGTAATATCCCCCAAGCTCTTCACCAATGCACTCAAAGACGTCTTCAAGACGCTGGACTGGACTGGGCGGGGCATTAACATCAACGGCGAATACATCTCACACCTTCGGTTTGCCGATGATATCGTCATCGTGGCAGAGTCACTGGAACAGTTAAGCGAAATGCTGCATAGCCTAAATGGAGCCTCTGTCGGTGTCGGTCTCGGCATGAACTTGGATAAAACCAAGATCATGTTTAATGAGCATGTCACGCCGGGACCGATCTACATCGATGGTTCGATGCTCGAAGTTGTTCGGGAGTATGTCTACCTTGGACAAGTTGTCCAATTTGGTAGAAACAACTTCGAGAAAGAAATCAACCGCAGGATCCAATTGGGTTGGGCAGCATTTGGCAAACTACGTCACGTTTTCGCTTCGCCTATACCGCAATGCCTGAAGACTAAAGTCTTTAACCAATGCGTTCTACCTGTTATGACTTACGGGGCCGAGACGTGGACACTCACAGTGGGACTAGTCCACAAATTCAAAGTCGCACAGCGGGCTATGGAGCGAGCTATGCTCGGCGTCTCTTTGAAGGATAAAATTCGTAACGAGGTAATCCGACAAAGAACCAAAGTTACCGACATAGCTCGCAGACTCAGTAAGCTAAAGTGGCAATGGGCTGGTCACATCTGCAAAAGGACCGACGGCCGATGGAGCAAGCGTGTCCTAGAGTGGAGACCGCGACTTGGTAAGCGTAAGGTAGGACGGCCCCCAGCTAGATGGACCGACGACCTCAAAAAGGTCGCTGGGACAGACTGGATGCGGAAGGCGGAGGACCGTATGCAATGGCGCGTGTTAGGAGAGGCCTATGCCCAGCAGTGGACTACGATAGGCTGATAGATTGAATCTATCGTATCAAAATATAAAAAAAATATATGCATATTCCCTATTGCAATAGGAGGCCGATTCTATACTTATGGTTTTATGCCTTAACACCATTGAATTAAATATTAATTTCGTTTGGCAATTAGAACTGTCACTACCCATTCTATGTGAAAAATGCTATAATCTTATAAAAGGAGGTTTGATTAACATGCTGTGTAAAACAATCACACATATGCTACTTAAAGTATTTTGTCTTTTTGGAACTGTAATGGCAAGTTTTTATTATTGAAATTTCCGCGGCTTACAGTAGAGTATATAGCCGACAATGTTAGAATTTAATATAATAGGGGGCGAGTTTATTGCCATTATACTGGGCACTATTTCAGACTCCCGACTGCTGCTGAAAATTTTTTGATACAGAAACTACACAGACCTAGAAATTTAATTCAAGACCACGAGGTCGCCGAACCAAAAGACATTTGATGACTCGCAGACAGAGTTAGGTAAAAAATAAAAAAATATTTCGGATTTCATCGCGGCATATTAAACAGGGGCGTAGTTACCGCCGTATCAGCCGTATCAAAGATACGGGGCCCCCCAGCTGTAGAGGCTCCGACCCCGTGTAGGCAAAAATTCGTAAAATATTATCCACAATCTCACTCAAACACTTTGGCAGTATGGTAAGCTTTCCGGATAAAAATAAACATATCATACACCATCATATATGGATTCACACACATGATCAATAGCAGTAAGGATCCTTAAAACGATATTGCAGAAGCAATTTGTAATGTTTTGATAGATTTGATTTTTTTTTTTTTTTTTTTAAGAAAAGTTGCCCCACACTAGGATTAATTCCTGTATCGTGGGTGCGTTTACAAACATGAAAATTCACATACACAAACCCGGACCGGAACAAATAATTGTGGATCACACAAAGATTTGTCCCGTGCGGGAATCGAACCCGCGACTATTAGACACAGTGGGCGGGGCGGACTAAGCCCTTAACCACTGCGCTAAATCGTCCGTCGATGGAATCCGTCTTCAGCTATGGATGATTTAATAAACCGAAAATAGGCGAGAAATTGTATTTGATTTGAATTTTTTGGCTAACTTAGCTCCTAGGAGCATTTATTGTAAGCAATAACTTATAATCAATATATGTTTATTTCATTCAATGCAAGTCATTTTTTCTTTTGTGATTTTTATTTACTTTCCATTTGGGTTTCGCCACAGTTAGGTAGCAGGGGGGGCCCAACAAATATTGATACGGGACCCGTCTAGGGCAAGCTACGCCACTGGTTTTAAAGTCCCCGACTTTTGAAGTGCTTAAGACCCATGATCATGTGAGGGACTGAGGCGTTTGACGTTATTTCGGAGTACTTCAGGGAGATAATTTAGTTGCAAATGAAATTTCAATGGATCGATTATACAATTGAAAAATCACCCACACTGCTCACGTAAAATGTTGCTATTACACTCAAACTGATATAAAATATCTGTTGGGCAGTCGTCAACGAGCAGTATTAGCCTAGTGGTTAGACCGTTGGACAGCAAAGTTAGAGGTCTCGGGTTCGAACCAAGGCACGCACCTTTGTCTTTTAGAAAGCATGTGCGTTTTAAAAATATTTATCACTCGCTTTAACGGTGAAGGAAAACATCGTGAGGAAACCTGCTCGCCTATGAGTTTCTCGAAGGTGTGTGAGGTCCGCCACGCACTGGGCCAGCGTGGGGGACTATGGCCTAAACCCTCACAGTTTGAGAGGAGGCCCGTGCCCACCGGTGGGCCAGTTTCTTAACAGGGCTGGTAATATTTATTATAGTTGTTAACAAAGCCGGCGCAGCTGGACGGTAGCGGCGACAGCGCGGGCGGCCGCGAGCCGCAGGAGGAGCCCACCAGCGACCGCGCCGACGGACACGCGCGGGCCCCCCGCGCCAAGCGCAGCCTCAACGCCTCCAAACCACCTTGGAAAGCGTAGCCGACCGCAACAACCGTATTTATACCAATAGAATATAGCAGGGATACTGCGCGTATGCTCAGGTGCGCAAAATGACGGATAAGCCATAGTCATTTAAGCCTCGTATTTGGTAGAAAGTAAAATGGTGGTTAAACATTACGTCACACTTGCAAGTTATGTGTTTGGTTTATCCAGTAAATACGTAGTCTTATACAATCTATATCGTAAATAACGCAACACCTCAGACACCCCGATTAGATAATTGCCTCACAAATTCAATACGAAAGCAAACTTTTCAAATTTAAACATTTTTAACCCCTCTTTTGGAGCAATCGTGTCCTAGAGTGGAGACCGCGACTTGGTAAGCGTAAGGTAGGACGGCCCCCAGCTAGATGGACTGACGGCCTCAAAACGGTCGCTGGGACAGACTGGATGCGGAAGGCGGAGGACAATGTGCAATGGCGCGTGTTAGGAGAGGCCTATGTCCAGCAGTGGACTACGATAGGCTGATTGATTGATTGATTGAACCCCTCTTTTACGCACTTTTATACCCCAATTAAAATCTCTGTACCGCTTTGAATCAAGAATAAATTTAGTTAATTAAAGCGCACTGAAGTAGCAACAGCATTTTTTTTTTAATTAAAAAAAATGTAAGGTACATTAAAAGTTGATGATGAATCAATTTAGTTATCGATTTAGTACAAATTACTTTCAAGCCTTGCGTTTATTATGTTACACCTCGTATATGTCATTATGCTTGGTATTTTACGTATCAGACTATACAGCCTGGTTTCCACTCCAAAAGGATAATGAGCGAGAAATAGTCGAGTGAAAAAAGCACATCTAGTTAAAATAGGTGTTAACTTCCACTGAGAAAGTTTTAATTATTTGCCATCCACTGCAAAAGCGAAGAAGCGTAGCGAGTCCGTTTTAAACTACTTATACTCGGTCAGTCCTATCCGCTTAACTCTTTCTTGATGGAATCATGCCTATGAAAGGACATTCTCGAAAATTGCCCCAGAACCAACAAACATTTGAGCCATGCCATCATTCTTTATCTATTTAATTAAAATAATGGCGAATATCCGTATCTAAAGGATAATTTTCAATCTAAAATGAATATTTCAAAGTATTTTGAGTACTTTATCAAAGTAGCCGACATCTTTACTGAATGTCAACATACACAATATAACCTCATATGTCTATCTATAACCTCACGCCAGATCCCTTGCGGGGTAGGCAGAGAGTACAGAGTTCCAACAGGTTCTTTCCTTACATACCTCTCTGGCTTCCTCGACTCTCATAGTTCGTCTCCTCATACCTCTCATAGTTCGTAACCTAATATGTATTAATGGTTACTGTATTATAACCTCAAAATCGAATACTTTTTGTGCAATATTGCGATGCTCCCGCTTGACTGTTTAATAATAAATGCCTTAAAAGAATTTATGGGTGATTTGAAATCATACAAGTATTTTTTTATTGTTGTTGGTTCTGGGACAAATCGTATAGCCAAGATCCCTAACTAAACCAAGATCCCTAATGCATAAAGAAACATACTGAATTGACGGATAGGTGCGTAAAACCCGAAATAATAAAATATTAATTTTATTTACTTACAATAAAATTGGGATTGTTGCTGACGACAAACGCATGAACAGCAGCACTATTGATGTTGCCGTATGTTATTCAGGTTCGATTTCACTTTTCATGGCAGAAAATAACAATCTCCTTTCTTTGCTACAAATCTTCGTGGATAATGCAAAACTGCATAACCAACACCACAATACGGCGTAAATTAGGTATGGCAAAACTTTACAGGGGAGCCAAAACACTAGATATTTTCACTTTTACCCATTTAATACGTGGTAAACAATGCACATTTTTAAATATCTAACACCCGTATCTAAGAAAAATGTCTAAGTTTTTCTCAAGTATTTACTTACTACATCATTTTTACTCTATAGTTGAAAAACATGTCGAAAGTTAATTTTTTAGCCATGTATATAATTTTAAACGCATGACAAAGAGGTTAATAAAATGTTTATAGATACGGGTGTACAGAAGCAGTGATAGCCTAGTGGTTAGACCGTTAGACTGCAAAGTTAGAGGTCTCGGGCTCAAACGCACCTCTGTCTTTTCGAAAAATGTGCGTATTAAAAGAAAAAAAACGATCAGTTGCTTGAACGGTGAAGGAAAACATCGTGAGGAAACCTGCACGCCTAAGATATTCTCGAAGGTGTGTGAAGTTCGCCAACCCGCACTTGGCCAGCGTGGTGGACTATGGCCTAAAACCCTCTGTTTGAGAGGAGGCCCGTGCCCAACAGTTTCTTAACAGGGTTAATATTATACATACGGGTGTTTCACCGTTTGAAATTTACTGAACCATGTGTTTAAAATTATATACTTGGTTAAGAACTACCCTTTGACATTTTTTACTATTAACAATTACTCAACTATCGAATAAAAATGATGTACTAAGAAATACTTGTGTAAAAGTAACTACTTGGACATGCCTATACATACGGGTGTTAAGAGTTCAGGCATGTATTAGACAAGTAGAAGAAAAAATATTTAGTTCTTAGGTTCTCCCGTAAAGTCATACCTAAGCCGTATTCTCTATTGTTACGCCGTTTTGCACTATCCCCGACGAAATTATTCCTTGAAATTCGTTAGGCAAGTACTTAAAAATCCACTCCATTATCCCACCGAAATTTGAGTTTTCCAACAAATTCATATTTCAAGTCTGTAATGCTCATTTATTATACATTATTTTAGTTTTATAAGGTGCTTTATTTATAGATTATTGAAATAAGGAAATTATTTTTTTTATATAAATGTTCATGAAGACATATCATAAATGTTTTGTAGGTAAAGTTATGAAGTTAAAACTACATTCCGAATTGATTGCACTCCATATTTTTAATGTTGATGAATAAATTATATTATTTTATAAAAGGAGTTTTATTTGTTGTTCTCTTCGGGATTACCAAAATATATTAGCCCGTCCTGTAACACTACTATCTTCTCTCACTTAAAGAGTATCGGTCTTGACTCCAACACGTAGCCCTATGCGGATTGGTACGGGCAGGTTTTTGGCCACCTCAGTGTCGGATTTGCCGCCAGTAGGCTATTCAATTTTTGCCGCTTTTGCCAACTTCTGCAATTAAATACCCTAGTTCACAATTATATTAATTACATTTGATTTGTCAATGAAATTGCATATTTATGATTTAAGCTCTATCATCATTACATAGTGAACTAAGGAATCGTTGTTTCAGTTCCTATAGTATTTTTCACATAGGATGGGCAGTGAAAATTCTAATTGCGAAACGAAATTAATATTTAATGCAATGGTGTTAAGGCATAAAACGGGCGGGCATTCTGAAAGCGGGCGGAACGCCGGTACTTAAAGTCCTTCGGAGGCTGTTTAATTCCGTCTTGCTCGAAGAGAAAACGCCGGAAGCATGGAACAGGGGTGTGGTGGTACTGTTTTTCAAGAAAGGTGATAACACTTTACTGACGAATTATAGGCCCATCACACTGCCGAGCCATGTTTATAAGTTGTTTTCGAGAGTCATTACGAATCGTTTCGAACGCAGGTTTGATGACTTCCAGCCTCCCGAACAAGCCGGTTTCCGGAAAGGCTTTAGTACCATAGACCACATACATACGCTTCGGCAGATTATACAGAAGACCGAGGAGTATAATCGGCCACTATACTTGGCGTTTGTGGACTATGAGAAAGCCTTCGATTCGATCGAGACTTGGGCGGTTCTTAGATCTCTCCAGCGATGCCGCATTGACTATCGGTACATCGAAGTGTTGAAGTGCTTGTATAATAACGCCACCATGTCAGTCCGAGTACAGGGGTAGTTCACGAAGGCGATCCCCATAAAAAGAGGAGTAAGGCAGAGATGGTGGCCGTAAACTTGAAGGCGTCCTTTAAAGGACGCCTTCAAGCTCTTGGAATGGCAAGGACTTGGCATCAATATCAAAGGCGAGTACATCACTCACCTTCGATTTGCCGACGACATTGTGGTCGTGGCGGAGTCGCTGGAAGATCTAGGACGAATGCTTGGTGACCTCAATAGAGTATCTCAACAAGTGGGTCTTAAAATGAACATGGACAAAACGAAAATAATGTCTAACGTCCATGTCGTACCCACCGCACTCACCGTTGGGAACTCTACTCTTGAAGTTGTCGACGAATACATTTACCTGGGACAGGTAGTCCGGTTAGGTAGGTTCAACTTTGAGAGAGAGGTCAATCGACGAATCCAACTCGGCTGGGCAGCGTTCGGGAAACTGCGCAATATCTTCTCATCCAAAATACCTCAGTGCCTTAAGACTAAAGTTTTTAGTCAATGTGTGTTACCAGTGATGATATATGGATCAGAGACGTGGTCTCTTACTATAGGTCTCATAAAAAAGCTCAGAGTTGCTCAGCGAGCTATGGAAAGAGCTATGCTCGGCGTTTCTCTACGCGATCGAATCATGAATGAGGAGATTCGTAGAAGAACCAAGGTCACCGACATAGCCCTTAAGATTAGCAAACTGAAGTGGCAATGGGCGGGCCACATAGCGCGTAGATCGGACGGGCGTTGGGGCAGAAAGATTCTAGAGTGGAGACCACGTATTGGCAAGCGCAGCGTGGGACGACCGCCTGCCAGATGGACCGACGATCTTGTGAAAATCGCAGGCCTGGAAATCATCAAGTCAAACAACTTGTAAACATGGCTCAGCAGTGTGATGGGCCTATAGTTCTTTAATAAAGTGTTATCACCTTTCTTGAAAAAGAGTACCACCACACCCCTGTTCCATGCTTCCGGCGCTTTTCCTTCGAGCAAGACGGAATTAAACAGCCTCTGAAGGACTTTAAGTACCGGCGATCCGCCCGCTTTCAGAAGCTCTGCAGTAATTCCGTCTTCACCCGGCGCTTTGTTGTTTTTAAGTTGGTTGAGAGCCATCCTAATCTCGTACAGGCTGATGTCCGGGATATCTTCAGTGTAGTGTCGGGTTAGCTTGGCTCTTGGGTCTTTTACCAAGTCAACAATAGGTTCAGCTACTGAGGTATACAACTGTCCATAGAACCTCTCTATCTCCCTGAGCACCTCTGATCTATTCGACGTTACGTTTCCGTCCTCCGTCTTCAGCTTCGTCAACTGGCTTTGCCCAATCGACGCGGCTCTTGCGAACACTTTGGAGCCCTTGTTCTGCTTTATGGTCTCCTCAATACGTCTTGTGTTGAAGGACCGTAGATCGTGTCGCAAGGACTTCAATATCTGTCCATTGAGCTGCCTATAGGACTTAGCATCATCGGAGGTTTGGAGTCTCATGGTACGTCGCTCAGCCATAAGGTTTCGGGTGTAGTCGGATAGCTTTTGAGGCCTATTTTTACGGTGGGGCTTAAAATGCTTAGACCCGACCGTATGGACAGTCTCTACCAACCCATTGTTGATTTCGTCCACTGATGCGCTGCTGTCTAGCAATTCGAAGCGGTTTGACAATTCGAGTTGAAAGTTCTCGGGGTTTTGGATATGTGTATTAGAAGGTCGGAGCGTAGACTTCATCAGACGCGATCTTTCCATTTTGACATTAATATTTAATGTGCCTCTGACCATTCGGTGATCACTGCCGGTTTTTACCCTGTGAATCACGGAGACATCATTAAATATTTGTCGCTTGGTGCTCATGATGAAGTCTATCTCATTTTTTGTGAAACCATCAGGGCTCATCCAGGTCCATTTCCTATGAGACGGCTTCTGGAAGAAAGAGTTCATCATAAAGAGTCCCTCCTTCTCCAGAAATTCGGCCAGCCTCTGACCCCTGGGGTTGCGCTGCCCATATCCAAATTGCCCCACTCTCAACTCATCATCGCCCCGTTTGCCCAGTCGCGCATTGAAGCCACCCATAATTACTGTAAAGTGTGCTTTGGAAGTATGTATGGCTCTACTAATGTCCTCATACATAACTTCGACCTCATCATCTGAGTATGCCGAGGTCGGTGCGTAGACCTGTATGACCTTCAGCGAATATCTTTTGGATATTCTGAGTATCAGGTACGCTACCCTGCTCGACACACTAGTGATGGACACAACGTTGTTTATGAGTGACTTGTGGACGATAAATCCGACACCACCTTGGGACTGCTGTTCGCCCTCCCGGTAGTAAAACAAGTTGCCGGATTTTAAGGTTATCGTGTCCTCGCCCTCTCTTCGGACCTCCGATAAACCAACAATACTCCACCGCAACTTGTTTAACTCTTCTTCTAGCTCAACTAGCTTCTCATCTGTCCTCAATGTGCGTGCGTTGTATGTCACCAGGGCCAATTTTCGGTTTTGGTGGTAGCCGAATCTCTGCCGGAGATTCTTAGCACCCCTTGTCCTGTCGTTACCATGGCTGCTACCGTGGCCAGGACGAACAGGACCGCCGGGGACTAGGGGCCTGGTTTTCTTGCTTTCTTCCATATTGGTTGGGGGTGTTTGCCATACTCGCCACGCTTGGCAGGCGGGTTGGCGAGCGCAGTTTTTGGTTGTAAAAGTGTTAAGGGAACGCTGCTGCCCATTCCCTAGTTTTCCCTTAGTCGCCTTGTACGACACCCGATGGGATGAGATGGGTTGGTCCTATTCTAAGCCGGGAACCACGCGGCACTATAATAGTTAGTATATAATAGTGTGAATAAAATCTAAAATATTTATCGAGAGTGCAGACATAAAATAAACTGGCTTTAAGACCTCTCTTATGATGATACTGAATGTTTAATAACATAATATTTTTTTCCATCTTCGATGTTAAACTCTAAACACAATACATAAGATGTATACTATTCTATAAATCATACGCATACAAATTGCATTCATATGTACATGCACACACGCACACACCCATATACACACACTCACACATACACATACACTCTGCACACACATGAAAATCTCTAACATTTCCTATAGTACAATAGAATTGTAAAAACAAAATTATTTATTGTTTAAGGGAGACGGGCGCAACACAGTTTTTACTAATGCAGTTGTTTACGAACGCACCGTTATTATTTTTCTGTGTTTATTTTAATCTTTATCTTTATAATAATCTTTAAATCTCTAATCCGAATCGAAAAAAAGTCCTGTTAAAACGATTAATGATTTATTCATGAAGGTAAATGCGATTTAAAAATATACTCCAATATGAATACGATGGCATCATGATCTTTATACAACACTTAATGTACACTTATTAAATATGCAATTATAACAATATTCTTTTAAGGCAAGAAATTAACGAAAATAATTTTGTATACTTTAAAAATTAAAATATAGAAGAGACACAGCCAAAATAATATAAAAATATAATAGCATAAGACGTGCGCGCGCGCACTTTTAACATTAGCAACTTCCATAGAACTTTATGACGAATCCATTTAGCCGCCAAGATTTATAATCCCAGATTTTTTTAGTTAATCTTTTAGAAGATTTATGCGCGTTATATCTTTATAATCATACTGATACTAAGATAATATAATAATGTAGTCTCATTTTACATAAAAATACCCCAAATATGATTCGTTCAATTATTTAGAAGTTCGATTTCAGACTAATGTATAAATAAACATATGTCATAAGAAAAAGCAGCAGAATAAAAGAAAGTATAGACCTGCTATACTTTCTGTTATTCTGCTGCATTTTCTTATGACAAATGAATATCCTAGACCTTTACATAAGTGGCCATTTTCATAAACAAAATAAGGGGTCGTAACTAAAGAAAGTAAAATTGGTACAGTTGAGACAAAGAGGGGTTGGGAAATGAATGAATGAAATAAATGAATTTTGAACCGTATCAATTTTATTGTCTTATATATCACGCGATATTTGTTTATAAAAAAGGCCCCTTAAAAACAGACCATACATACGCATCGTACGTAATAATCATTTCCTTAGTAAGAAACTGCTGAAGATATTGGTTTAATAAAAAGATCTGCAAGAATTAAAAACTTCGGAAATTGTAAATTAAAAAATATATTTACACCTTTGTCGATAAGTGCGCGCGTATAAAATATTTTTATGATACATTGTAGATATAGTAGTATATAAACAAAAGTCGTGCTAATATTAGAAAAATTCATAGCATCTAAAATAATTATACATAACGTTCACTTATCACTATCCAAAGTCACAACAAAGAACCAAGAATCTTATAATCATCGATTTTTAGTTAAATAAATTAAAGAATAGAGAAAAGTTTATACCCAAGAAATAGTTCAGTTATTAATAAATCTAAACAAAGTAACGCATAACTTGCAAGTATTAATATAATAAGTAAAACTATGGTGCATTGATTAAAACAAAAATAATATCACTTGTCGCCTCTCAAAAACATATAGGAAAATTTAAAATTGCACAATTTGTTGGAACCCGTTGATTATCGTGTGAACCCCTCGTTCGTACGAGTGCTTTTTAAACGCGCTTTTCAAAAGCTCTGTGCGCTTTTAAAAGCAATGAGCGCTTTTCAAAAAAAATACTGTTAGCAGTTTGTTTCACTCCAGTGCATTAGTATCGCCTGTGTGACCGCTAGCTAAGACACCAATTAATGTGCTTTATTTTAACCATTACCCCACATTGGTACTAGCGCTTTGTCAGCGGACGTTAATAAAGAGCTGGAATGATATAAATGGCAAACAGTATTGTTTTATACAGCGTTTCCAGTGTTTCCACAATGCGCTTTGTAGAATTACTCGTACGAATGCGGGCTTATTGCCGCTATCGACTATCGACATAGAAAAAAGAGTACTTGTCATCTGTCAAAAAGTACTGCGATTCTGCGCCGTTCCGTGCCGCATCAATCATAGAGATAGGACTATCCAAAAGCATAGAGGGATTATAAACCCAGTTTCTGTGGACACTTGGTACCACTTAGGTAACCAATTCTCTTCTCTTTCCAATCTTTGTTCCTACATGTTTCGTCCTGCCTTATTATTCAAAATATGGCTTGTAATTTTGACGTAGGCTCCACGCAAATTTATCGGCTAATTTTTGTTTGCCCAGTGACTGTATTCTCGATGACTTTTTATTTGTTGTCACAAGAGTGTAACTGATTGCGATAGATTTGTCCCTTTCCTTATCATTGACAGGACACAAGTGTAAGCAGTGCAATTATATAATCTTGTTAATGCTCTCTCTATGCTTTTAGTACCTCTATGACATCAATAGACGGCAGGCCTGTATTGCTATAATGTATACTGATTATTACGATACTAATAAGCGATGCTCATTTGTAAATTTAAATGTACGACGGTAATTTATTACTAATGATCGATATTTATCTGTATTTACAAAACCTCTATATTATCTACAAAAAAACCGTCAAGCACGCCTACATTTACCTATTGCGGGTGGCAGTTACTACGACGACGTTGGGTCCCGATGTAAGGAGGGTGAGTTTTTTTCATAAGAAGACTTCAATAACACTTCGTTCGAGTTAGGATTCGAATCCAGGATCTTGAGTGCACAGCTGCATACGTCGTTAGACCAACGAAACCACGACTATCAAGGCAGTCGGTATTTCCTAAATATTATTTTAACATCCATTTAACACCAACATCATGAATTCTTATTATAAGAAATCGATGCTGAATTATCGATGAATATATATCGTCAATTTTTTAACCATAAATTTTATCTCATTACTTATTTTTAATCACTGTAATTTTCTGCAATAGAAATGTGAACAAATCACAATAATATTATCATAATATGAATATCAGGGCGTACCTACAACGGAACATTCTACTGGGAAATTTGGGAAAAATAATCTTTTCAACTTTTTCCTCAATACGTAAATCATCACTCCAAATCCCTTGCGGGGTAGGCAGAGAGTACAGAGTTCTAAGTTTCATTCCTTGCAGACCTCTCTGGCTTCCTCCACTCTTATAGCTCGTGTCATAAACGCGTTCGTCTATATTTCCTCAGTGCAGTTAGCACAAGGGCTAATTCTATTTATTTATGTATCATCACGCTAAAGAATGCATAGCTAACATAATAAGTTATTTCTCTTCTGGTCAGTTTCAACTGCGGGTTGTTGCTAAAGGGTAGGTATTGTTCAAGCGAGCGCTGAGGCCGGTAAGGAGCTGTGCTTGGGCTTGGCTTTGTGCACGAACACTTTGATGCAGCCGTTGAAGTCCGCACTGACCAGCACGTGGCCTGTCTGAGATGATGCCACCATACCGCCTTCAACACCCTTCTGTAATACATAGAATACATTGCATTGGTACTAAATGGTGTAATTACATTCCTTTGTTCACCTATATAGCTTTTTTTTAAATATATTACCATACTAAGAATTATTCCTTGTCGTGGGTGCGTTCACAAATTTCTATGTATCTATATCATCACGCCAGATCCTTTGCGGGGTAGACAGATAGTACAGAGTTCCGATACGTTTTTCCCTTCGGTTCCTCCACTCTCATAGTTCATCTCATAGACTCATAAACGCTCGCCGGTTACGGAGACACTTGACTTGCCGTTCACATGTCACGGTCTATTTGGTCATAATCAGATAGTGTAGGTCTTCCTCAGTACACAAACACCGGATTGAACATATATATCTTTGGACCACGTAAAGATTTTTCCCGTGCGGGGATCGAACCCGCAACTACTCCGTTCAATAGGTGGAGCCACTTAATCACTGGACCAAGCCGTTCTATGGCTGATTTGGAAACTATCCGGGGTAGAAAAATCAGTTAATTTACTGTAGAACTTATTAAAAACTATTCTGTCCCTATCCCCACAGTAGGATTTATTCCTGTGTCATGGGTGCGTTTACAAACATGATAATTCACATACACGAATACCCAGACCGAAACAAAAAAAAACAAAAAAAAAGATTGTGGATCACACAAAGATTTTTCCCGTGCGGGAATCGAACCTGCGACTATCAGACACAGTGGGCGGAGCGGCTTAAGCTCTTAACCACTGCGCTAGATCGTCCGTATTATAAGCCGCCAGTTTTACTTAGCACTATCTCCTTTTAAAAATAAGCTTTTATAGCTAAAACACAACGACGATTGCTTAGTTTGAAGGGTTCCTATGGATTCCTTTCGGCTACATCACCAGACCTTGTAGGCTTTGTACCAGAAAGGCTACAGCACCGTGGACCACATCCATACTGTTCGGCAGATTATACAGAAGACCGAAGAGTACAATCAGCCGCTGTGTATGGCTTTCGTGGACTACGAGAAAGCCTTCGACTCCATCGAAACCTGGGCGGTTCTGGATGCTCTGCAGCGATGTGGCATCGATTGGCGCTATATCGAGGTGCTGAGATGTCTATATGATACCGCCACAATGACCGTCCAGCTCCAAGACCAAAAGACCAACCCGATCGAGCTGCGTCGAGGTGTAAGACAGGGGGATGTAATATCCCCAAGCTCTTCACCAATGCAATCGAAGACGTCTTCAAGACGCTGGACTGGACTGGGCGGGGCATTAACATCAACGGCGAATACATCTCACATCTTCGGTTTGCCGATGATATCGTCATCGTGGCAGAGTCACTGGAACAGTTACGCGAAATGCTGCATAGCCTAAATGGAGCCTCTCGAGGTGTCGGTCTCGGCATGAACTTGGATAAAACCAAGATCATGTTTAATGAACATGTCACGCCGGGACTGATTTACGTCGATGGTTCGATGCTCGAAGTTGTTCGGGAGTATGTCTACCTTGGACAAGTTGTCCAATTTGGTAGAAACAACTTCGAGAAAGAAATCAACCGCAGGATCCAATTGGGTTGGGCAGCATTTGGCAAACTACGTCACGTTTTCTCTTCGCCTATTCCGCAATGCCTGAAGACTTAAGTGTACAACCAATGCGTCCTACCTGTTATGACCTACGGGGCCGAGACGTGTCCACAAATTTAAAGTCGCACAACCGGCTATGGAGCGAGCTATGCTCGGCATCTCTTTGAAGGATAAAATTCGTAACGAGGTAATCCGACAAAGAACCAAAGTTACCGACATAGCTCGCAAACTCAGTAAGCTAAAGTGGCAATGGGCTGGTCACATCTGCAGAAGGACCGACGACCGATGGAGCAAACGTGTCCTAGAGTGGAGACCGCGACTTGGTAAGCGTAAGGTAGGACGGCCCCCAGCTAGATGGACCGACGACCTCAAAAAGGTCGCTGGGACAGACTGGATGCGGAAGGCGGAGGACCGTGTGCAATGGCGCGTGTTAGGAGAGGCCTATGTCCAGCAGTGGACTACGATAGGCTGATTGATTGACCAGACCTTGTACACCATCCGGGTCAAAAGTACTCGTCAAAACAAATCCCACGAGCTCAAAAACGAAGGGGTTATATTGAGTAGTTGGGTGGTTCCATTAGACACCTTTTGGCTTCATCATCACACCTTGAACACTATCTCGTTGTGTAGTACTTGTCAATACCAATCTAACAAGCCTAAACACAAGGGGGTTGCATTGTATAGTTCACATGATCCTATGGCCACCTTCAGACTCCAAGGTGAGGTCATCAGACCAGCTCCATGGTACCATATTAATGCATTGTCACCGAACTTACATACGTATACAAAATTTCAGCTCAATCAAGTATCCGCAAGAGCTCGAAAAATGCATCACAAAATTTGAACCGGAAAGACAGACAGAGATACACGAACATTGCAAGTTAAATAAAAGCTTGTAAAAATACGTCGACTCACCACTTCTTCCTTATCCTCCGCACCCCTATTCGCCAGCTTCGCTTCCTCCTCCCTCTCATTGATCATCCTGATCATATGATCAGGGTTCGGCGCGAAAACCGCGCACGTGACCAACGCATTATGCGCCTTAATCCCCTCCCAGAAGTCATTCCTATCTCGCCTCACAGACGTGAACTTCGAATAATCATGGTAGGTCTTCCAAATATATATACACTGGTTTTCTGACCCGCTAACTATGTACTTCCCATCGTGGGAGAACGACGCTTTTATCTGACTGGACACATTGACATATCCTTTGTATTTGCAAGAGAGATTCAAGTCTCGTAAATCGTAAAGACGTATGCGACTGTCGTTCGAAGTGACGAGTATCTTGTCGTCATTGGGCATGGGTTCGATGCCGCTGATTTTTCGTCCAGTGGAGTTCTTGCCTCGTGTGGATCGCACGTCGATCTGCGTGTGGTATTTGAGCTGGTCGGTTGTGTAGAATATGCAGCGGCCGTCGTACGTGCCGACGACGGCGAATTTGCCGTTCTGACAGAAGTTCGCTGCGGTTATCAGTTTGGTTTTGCCGTCGACTTCGTTCCATACTGCTACCTGGTGGTGATAGTTTAATTTTTTAGATTTGGTTTATATGATATTTTGTATGTAGTTACCTATATCATCACGTCAGGTCCCTTGCGGGGTAGGCAGAGAGTACAAAGTTCCAACTGGTTCTTTCCTTACACACCTCTCTGGCTTCCTCCACTCTCAGATGTCTGAGCTTTCTGATTTTGAACACTATGATAAGGGACACCGTAACGCCTATATACCGCAAGCAGGGGTAGCAGAGGTGTGTTGTGTATATTCACGTAAATACGATAATGTTAAGTCCCAATGTAATAAGGGGCGACACTATTACTATTATACTAGGCTCTATTCCGGACTCCGGAGGCTGAGAATTTTTCTATAAAAATGCACATTTTGTTTGATCTGGGATTTTAACCGACGACCTCATAGTCATCGGTAATTATTGTTCTTATTTTTAACCAATAAAACAGCGTCAGCGTAACGTTTTTCCAATTAATCTATGGTAGCGTACAAAATAATCGCATCACAAACTATAACACAAATACAAACAGCACCTACCTTCTTATCTGGAATATTCCACAGCCTCAGTTTTCCATCTAGACTCCCCGACAAGAAGTACCTATCGTCTCTAGGATGGAAGACGATCGCAGTCACAAAATCAATGTGTTGGAAGCAACACAGACATTCCCCACGCGATATGTGCCATAGTCTCACCGTCTTGTCCATAGAACTCGACAGTATAAAATTATTTTTCGACCAGGACACATCTAGAAGGTCGGATGTGTGTCCAGAATAGACACAGAAGGGTTTTGGACAGAAGGGGGCGGAAGGCCCGAGAGGGGGCTGGTCGTCTGGACTGGGGGGAGGGGCTGAGAGAGACGCTAAGGATTCTTGAGATGGTGTTGGAGATGATTTCTTTTCTGCGTTGTATTTCGTTCGCATGTCCTGTGGATGATAAGCAGTTTTAAGTTAGTACGTGAATTGGAATATGGATTTAGTAAAGCATTAAGTACAGGTCATAATGAAGTGCATTACGTTTATATTACCCTGCGTTTAAGTCCTAAAATCCTTACATATTGTTACAACCCGAACATACCCCGATATCTTGAAAAGTCTCTATCGGGGGATGTCGATTCTGAAACGCATAACACACCCTTAGGTCCCCCGGTGATCTGACTAGAAAGATCTAGAAGCCGCGCTTAAGTGGTGAAACGTCTAGAAGGTTCCACCCCTTTAATTAGCGCCGGCGCGCGGTCGCGGTATACAAGTACCTATTTGTTCACGCGCAAATACGAGTTGGTATGTAATAATATGTGTGTGATGTACTTGGAGGGTTCGCGTCCGTTCTAGAACTTTCAAACAAGTATAAAAGGACCACAGACCGCGGGGACGTCACAGTCTCTTCTTGGAAGCGATAGTGATCAAATCGGAGAACAAGCGATCCAAGTGGAATACACCGGCGACTTTAGCAACAATATACGGATACTACGAGTGACTCAGCGACTTGGAAGCAGTATTTGGGTACTAACGAGAGTAGTACAAGTGTGTGATTGGTTCGCGTGTGTACTTGCATTCGACGTACTGTTTTTGTGTGTACAGCGCCTAATAAAGTACTTCGCACGTTATTCGGCATTTAATTACCCCGCAAACGTAACGTATTATGGGTCGCTATTGTACAGTTTTAGGTGTAAAATAATAAGAAAAATCTTATTATTATCAAATGGTTAGTTGAAAGTAAACATAGTATGCTCAGATGTCGTCATCATGATCAGCAGAATGACGTCCATTACAAGTCAAAGGGCTCTCCCAAGATCGCCACAAGGACCGGCATTGTCTAATTAATTTTACAGGTATATTGTATGTCGTATGTGTTTTTTACAAACACGAATTTTATAAGCATAACACTTACACAAGACTGAAATAAATGTTACTGAGTCATACAAAAAATATCTTCTTCTACATTGTTTTCTAAAAGATTTTATCCATTTGCAAAAGAGTTTAACCTCGACCAGGAAAATAAAACCCTGTTATGAGAGCGAATTTTTTTATAGTTTATATAGTATCAAGATGTTTTTACGGCTATGAATCTTTACCTATTAAATTATCGTAAACACGTATCGTATCGAGCTCACTTTGACAGATGATACTATTACATTGATATAATATGACTGTGTGTGTGTGTGGTACGGCATTTACCATCGCTACTAAGTTTTGCAACCACTCGAATGATATTTCTTAGCAAATAATTTGATGATTTAGCGCAGTGGATAAGAGCTTAAGCCGCTCCGCCTACTGTGTCTAATAGTCGTAGGGTCGATTCTCGCACGGGAAAAATCTTTGTGTGAGCCACAATTATTTGTCTGGGTATTTGTGTATGTGAATTTTCATGATTGTAAACGCACCCACGATACAGGAATAAATCCTAGTGTAGGGCTATATTTTTTAATAAAGAATAAAAAAAACAACGCGGTGGTGGCAAAGGTGTACTGACTACACCCACTTTCCGCCGACGATGTCAGGTCCCATGTAATAGGGGGCGAGCTGCGGACTCATACTGGGAATACTTTTTAGTTAAAAAAGCTTTATATGCGACCTAGGATGTAAAAGCAGAACCTCGTGATCACAAAGCGATGCGCTCCGCCACTAGACCAACAGCAGTTCTAAGAGAAATAAAAAACATGTGTGAGTGTGTGCGTGTGTGCGTGTATGCCTACGTACGTACGTGCGTACGTGTATGTGACACGTCGTTTAAAACCGCCACCACGACTGCGACACGCAACTAGTTGCACAAGTTATGACTGTTTGGTTGGCAAGTAATCGGTCGGTAGGTGTAGGGTGGGGAGCTGACCTGGAACATGCGGTAGGCGTCCCGCGCGACCCACACGCGCAGCAGCTTGTCCTGGCCCGCCGTGGCCAGCAGGCGCCCGCACACGCTGAACTTGCAGCACCACACCGCGCCGCAGTGGCCCGAGCCCATCTCCTGCCACACGATACCACTTTATAACATAGCATCAATAAAAAAAAAGAGATAATTAAATAAAAATAAAAAGCCCGCTGAGTTTCTTCGCCGGATCTTTTCAGTGGAGGCCGCGCTCCGATCCGGCGGTATATTAGTAGTTAAACAAGATTAAATAAAATATAATGTTGACTAATTGTAAGCGCCCCGCCCGCCCGCAACCCGCACTGGGCCAGCGTGGTGGACTATGGCCTAAACCCCTTTCAGTTTGAGAGGAGGCCCGTGCTCAACGGTGGGACAGTTTCTTAACAAGGCTAATATTATTAAGCGCCCCCGCTGGGCTTATAATAATATTAATATTAGCCCTGTTAAGAAACTGTCCCACCGTTGGGCACGGGCCTCCTCTTAAACTAGGAGGGCTTAGGTCACATACCTTCAAGAAACTCTTACCCATGCAGGTTTCCTCACGATGTTTTCCTTCACCGTTAAAGTGATAGTTAATTTTTAATACGCACATACTTTTTAATAGACGGAGGTGCGTGCCTGAATTCGATCCCGAGGCCTCTGACTTTGCAGTTCAACGGTCTTACCACTAAGCTAACAGTGCATTTTTGAACATATAAAAAATAAATTATTTGAGTTTGAATAAACACTGACAATATTCCCTAAGTGGAGGTTGTACAGGCTTACGTTATATAGACAATGTCAGATCCCAATATAATTAAGATGAACGTATTGCTACAAAGCACTAACTGTAAGTGTTTTGTGTGTGCGTCTGTATCAATAATGTTCGTTGAGCCTTCATAATTTTACCGGACAGCACGCAAAAACATTATCAACAGCCAAAGACGCGCGAGGTGCTTCATTCTTGACTAGAATCTAGACAATAATCTCTTAATAATATAGAATGTTTTTTAAAGAAATTGGTCTTTATCTCTGGTATTTTAAATTTATTTTTTATTAAATTTAATCTATTGTAAGAAGTCTAGCAAGCTAAGTGGGTGTGGCTTGGCGATCACGTGACTGTCATCCGACCACAGCTGATTTCTGCCCGGCCCGTCATTACATCGCTCACTTTGGATCGGGCGGTCGGGGCGAACGGACGTTTTAGGCTAAATATTTTCCAGTGTTGATGTTGATTTTAAGTGACACTTATAATCTATAAATAAATTAATAATTATATAAGTCTAGGGTGTTAAACTTTTGTATTTTTTTAAATAAATTTAGTTTCTGGTTGATTACACTATATATTGAAAGATTGTTGCATAAGCTACTCGGGAGCCGGCACTTATGACATAAGGCGCAGCTGGCCATACATAACGGAGTTCTTGTCCCAACGCTGTTATATGGTAGCGAGAGCTGGGTATGTAAGAAGGAGAATGAAAGTAGGATAAATGCGGTAGAAATGCGAGCTCTGCGGAAGATGTGCGGAGTGAAGCTGACCGACCGCATTAGCAACAGCGTAGTAAGACAGCGAGTAGGTATGAAAGATAGTATCGGTGTAAAGACGAGAAAGGGCATGCTCCGTTGGTTCGGGCATATAGAAAGAATGCCAGAGGAAAGAATGACAAAACAGATATACAATGTGAAAGTGGAAGGATGCAGGTACCGGGGAAGACCTAGACTATCTTACCACGACCAAATAAACCGAGTCTTATCTGATGGAAAAGTCAAGAGTCTCCGTAACCGGCGAGCGTGTATGAGACGAACTATGAGAGTCGAGGAAGCCAGAGAGGTATGTAAGGAAAGAACCTGTTGGAACTCTGTACTCTCTGCCTACCCCGCAAGGGATCTGGCGTGAGGTTATAGATAGAGATAGATAGAGTTGCATAACCGCCTTCATATGGCCTAGTATTTACGTAAAGAGCACGTTACCTGAACATGCCGGACGCAGCCGTCGAAGTCGTAAGGCCCCTTGTGCGAGTTGGAGGCCTTCAGCTTGATGTTGTGTTCGCCGCGCACGTCGTCGGCGATGTCGGCCACGTCCTCCTTGTGCCGCGCGTGCGACACCTCCTGCGCCAGCGACTTGGCCGCGTCCACGGTCTTCTTCACTGTGCTGCCGAAGAAACGCTTCAACCTGCAAAGTTATTACATCACTACCTATAACATATAACTAAACATATCCGGAAAACAGGACCAGAAAGAATCCTAGCTCTTACGAAGTGTGCTTCTTCTATAGAAAAAAATTGAGTCACAGTCCGGAGTCAGGAATAGTACTTTCTCTTATACTAATAATATATACTTTTACTTTACTTTTTAATATTTACTTTCTCTTCTCCACCTATAAAATAAATATATTCCCGCCTAAATTCCCCAAACTTACACTTTTATCTTAGCCGAAAGGCCGAGAAACGACTATATTTCCCAAATTTAACGCTAAACTGTGAAAACAATAGGGGGCGAGTCTATTGCCATTGCCGGGCCCGATTACAGCACTCCGGACTGCGAGAGATGTTTTTTCCATAGAGAATGCACACATTATCTGTACTAAGCTTTAAACGCGAAACCACCCACGCTATGCGCTACATGACCAACTTGGCAACCTAACTGTAAAATAGTGTCACACCTAATAAAGTAAAAAAGAATCCTAGATTATATAAAATGTGCTATCGAGACATTCTACCACAGGCTTGATTTGTTGCAGCAAAGAGGTTTGCAATTAGGTTTTAGTTTTTTAAAATCTCACTACTGGCACACATAACAGATATTGTAAAATTGAATACTTTCACTGAATGTTCTGTCAGTCTGAAAACAGTATATTATTAGTATTTGTATATTTATACCATCATGAACGTTTTGTAACCATTTAGCTATAATGTAAAACACTTTATAAACGTTATCATTTATTGTACAATATTAAACAATAGGATTTACGGACCACTGCTACCAATAGGAATTATGCCTAGTATAATTGCAATCTAAAAATAGAAGAAATTGTTACCTGCAAGAACTATAATGAAATTATATACATACGCACACACACACGTGCGTGCGTGTGCGTATGCGTTACAATATATTCTTATATTAAATGGGTAAAGCCCTAGATATGTAAGTATATTTCACAAAAAAAAAAATTATTTAAATCTAGTATCTTAAGGTACAATAAGCACACACATATTAATATGATTTTAAAACTCTTTATTTTTGTGTAAACGCACTTCACACTTTTAATTTTTATTATTAGCGATTAGGGTTCGTATTAGAAGTTAAAACTCGTATGTAAATCATATTTATAATTACTTAGAAATTATTGATGGCTCTTTATTTTGAAAAGTTTTATTTAAAAGCTAGTTGTGTACAGACCAAGCAAGTAAAGACTAACGAAAGGTTTAGGCAACAAATGCAACAATGCAAGTGAAACACGTTCAAATTCTCTTGTTTCGCTCACTCGTCCTACCTTAACATATGTTAAATACACGAAAAAACATATCTAAGCACGCTTATGCGTCCACACTTATTTTGAATGCAATTGCAACGCATGTCAAGTTATCTCGCGTATTCATCAATGCATATTTTTAATGCGAGAGAAATGCTCGTGCTAAAATCGCTCATCCACAAAATTTATTGTCCTGAAATTTTGTCAAAATTTAAATTCAACGTTCCATATAAAATGCCTAGAAAACCCAAAGTCCGTCTTAGGTAGTAACTCACCTGTGTCAAGGCTATGCAAATTATATAACAAATACGACAAGCTCATTGATGTGTTTGGCATATCGACTAAAAGTCTCAAGAACCAAGTCCACAATTTAAGTATGTCTAATAAAGTTTAATCACTCAATTTGTTGCTCTCTTTTTATCTTTTTATTTTGTCTTTTTATTTTTGTTTCTTTTTTTTTGTTCATTCTGTCTGTCACTTTGTCACTTTTACCACTTCAGTTGAAGTGGTTATCTTTTATTAATTTAACAGTTCCATAACTTTGCATGTTGTGTTTGCCTATTAAAATTGTGCACTTAGATTAAGTGAATATGTAACCCTGGTTAATAACATAAGTTATAGTGTAACAATTGTTGGTAGACCAATAAAAAATAAAATAAAATCCACGCTTATCTAGTAAGTCTGCATTCGCTTGGTCTGTTCAAGGCAAAATGTATTTATTAGCAACCACGCAGCGTCAGCTTATCACTCATATCACCTGATGTTTATATGGTTTGACAGTTTCTTGTTTATGTTGTCCTGTGAATGACTCTTGACGAGGCCCGCGACAGGCGCCCTGTTGAGACTAACAGAATAAGCCTGTTAACAATATTGTTTGGCGCCTGATTGTAGTCGCATGAAATAGTAGGTTTAAGACTATTGGTATCTTTAAAATTCTTGTTTTTTGAGTCTTCGGCGCGTGCCAGTACAAGGCCGGCCAAACTTTGTCACGAAATTCCTTTTCTAATTTTATTAAAATTTTCCTCTTATGGTATGTAGCCGGCTTTACAAGTTAATGCACGTTCCAAAGTAACAACAAATGCGTTATTTAAAAGCATTTAAAAATGCTAATAACATATGATAATGACTATTCAAACTAAACTGTTACTCTCAAAATAAACGTAGGCGCTCGCAGAGTGCTTTTTCAGTGTTCTGTGGCCTGTTCTTTACTCTTTATAAAATATGTCTTATGCCTTTAGTACTTACTTCTCAGTCTTTCTCTTGATGCCGGTCGTCTGTCGGTCCGTAGACTCTCGCTTAGCTTCCTTGGCTTCGTCTTCGCCGCCGCCAACGCACACGCTCTCGCTTTCCTCATCAGTTTCTCTGTAAACAACAAGTATATTGAAAAACACTCTAGTAGCTGCCTTATTGACCACTTGATATAAGCTTTTTATATATTCCTAGTAATTTTCCGCGGCACCCGGTCGACATCTACCATGGTGTCTATGCTATACATACAAGGTCTCTGCTATTTCTGGATAGTGTAGATTTCTAATGGTGAAAGAATGATTAAAACTGGTTCAGTAGTGTTAGAGTTATTCGATTACAAATTAATATTTCCTTTTTATAATATAAGTATAGACTAGCTTTACCCGCGGCTGTTTACGCGTTTTGTAATTTGATATAGGTAGGTAGGTAGGTCTTGCCGCGTGGTTCCCGGCTTAGAATAGGACCAACCCATCTCATCCCATCGGGTGTCGTACAAGGCGACTAAGGGAAAACTAGGGAATGGGCAGCAGCGTTCTCTTAACACTTCTGCGATCAAAAACTGCGCTCGCCAACCCGCCTGCCAAGCGTGGCGAGTATGGCAAATCCCCCCAATCACTATTATGGAAGAAAAGAAGAAAACCAGGCCCCTAGTCCCCGGCGGTCCTGTTCGTCCTGGCCAGGGTAGCAGCCATGGTAACGACAGGACAAGGGGTGCTAAGAATCTCCGGCAGAGATTCGGCTACCACCAACACCGAAAATTGGCCCTGGTGACATACAACGCACGCACGTTAAGGACAGATGAGAAGCTTGTTGAGCTGGAGGAAGAGATAAACAAGTTGCGGTGGAATATTGTTGGTTTATCGGAGGTCCGAAGAAAGGGCGAGGACACGATAACCTTAAAATCCGGCAACTTGTTTTACTACCGGGAGGGCGAACAGCAGTCCCAAGGTGGTGTCGGATTTATCGTCCACAAGTCACTCATAGACAACGTTGTGTCCATCACTAGTGTGTCGAGCAGGGTAGCGTACCTGATACTCAGAATATCCAAAAGATATTCGCTGAAGGTCATACAGGTCTACGCACCGACCTCGGCATACTCAGATGATGACGTCGAAGTAATGTATGAGGACATTAGTAGAGCCATACATACTTCCAAAGCACACTTTACAGTGGTTATGGGTGACTTCAATGCGCGGCTGGGAAAACGGGGCGATGATGAATTGAGAGTGGGGCAATTTGGATATGGGCAACGCAACCCCAGGGGTCAGAGGCTGGCCGAATATCTGGAGAAGGAGGGACTCTTTATGATGAACTCTTTCTTCCGGAAGCCGCCTCATAGGAAATGGACCTGGATGAGCCCTGATGGTTCCACAAAAAATGAGATAGACTTCATCATGAGCACCAAGCGACAAATATTTAATGATGTCTCCGTGATTCACAGGGTAAAAACCGGCAGTGATCACCGAATGGTCAGAGGCACATTAAATATTAATGTCAAAATGGAAAGATCGCGTCTGATGAAGTCTACGCTCCGACCTTCTTATGCACATATCCAAAACCCCGAGAACTTTCAACTCGAATTGGCAAACCGCTTCGAATTGCTAGACAGCAGCGCATCAGTGGACGAAATCAACAACAGGCTGGTAGAGACTGTCCATACGGTCGGGTCCAAGTATTTTAAGCCCCACCGTAAAAATAGACCTCAAAAACTATCCAACTACACCCGAAACCTCATGGCTGAGCGACGTTCCATGACGCTCCAAACCTCCGATGATGCTAAGTCCTATAGGCAGCTCAATGGACAGATATTGAAGTCCTTGCGACACGATTTACGGTCCTTCAATACAAGACGTATTGAGGAGACCATAGAGCAGAACAAGGGCTCCAAAGTGTTTGCAAGAGACGCGTCTATTGGGCAAAGCCAGTTGACGAAGCTGAAGACGGAGGACGGAAACGTAACGTCGAATAGGTCAGAGGTGCTCAGGGAGATAGAGAGGTTCTATGGGCAGTTGTATACCTCAGTAGCTGAACCTGTTGTTGACTTGGTAAAAGACCCAAGAGCTAAGCTAACCCGACACTACACTGAAGATATCCCGGACATCAGCCTGTGCGAGATTGGGATGGCTCTCAAACACCTTAAAAACAACAAAGCGCCGGGTGAAGACGGAATTACCGCAGAGCTTCTGAAAGCGGGCGGAACGCCGGTACTTAAAGTCCTTCAGAGGCTGTTTAATTCCGTCTTGCTCGAAGGAAAAACGCCGGAAGCGTGGAACAGGGGTGTGGTGGTACTCTTTTTCAAGAAAGGTGATAACACTTTACTGAAGAATTATAGGCCCATCACACTGCTGAGCCATGTTTATAAGTTGTTTTCGAGAGTCATCACGAATCGTCTCGAACGCAGGCTTGATGACTTCCAGGCTCCCGAACAAGCCGGTTTCCGGAAAGGCTTTAGTACCATAGACCACATACATACGCTGCGGCAGATTATACAGAAGACCGAGGAGTATAATCGGCCACTATGCTTGGCGTTTGTGGACTATGAGAAAGCCTTCGATTCGATCGAGACTTGGGCGGTTCTTAGATCTCTCCAGCGATGCCGCATTGACTATCGGTACATCGAAGTGTTGAAGTGCTTGTATAATAACGCCACCATGTCAGTCCGAGTACAGGGGCAGTGCACGAAGGTGATCCCCATAAAAAGAGGAGTAAGACAGGGAGACGTCATTTCTCCGAAACTGTTTACGGCCACCTTAGAGGACGCCTTCAAGCTCTTGGAATGGCAAGAACTTGGCATCAACATCAATGGCGAATACATCACTCACCTTCGATTTGCCGACGACATTGTGGTCATGGCGGAGTCGCTGGAAGATCTAGGACGAATGCTCGGTGACCTAAATAGAGTATCCCAACAAGTGGGTCTTAAAATGAATATGGACAAAACAAAAATAATGTTTAATGTCCATGTCGTACCCACCGCACTCACCGTTGGGAACTCCACTCTTGAAGTTGTCGACGAATACATTTACCTGGGACAGGCAGTCCGGTTAGGTAGGTCCAACTTTGAGAGAGAGGTCAATCGACGAATCCAACTCGGTTGGGCAGCGTTCGGGAAACTGCGCAACATCTTCTCATCCAAAATACCTCAGTGCCTAAAGACTAAAGTTTTTAGTCAATGTGTGTTACCAGTGATGATATATGGATCAGAGACGTGGTCTCTTACAATAGGTCTCATAAAAAAGCTCAGAGTTGCTCAGCGAGCTATGGAGAGAGCTATGCTCGGCGTTTCTCTACGCGATCGACTCAGGAATGAGGAGATTCGTAGAAGAACCAAGGTCACCGACATAGCCGTTAAGATTAGCAAGCTGAAGTGGCAATGGGCGGGCCACATAGCGCGTAGATCGGACGGGCGTTGGGGCAGAAAGATTCTAGAGTGGAGACCACGTATTGGCAAGCGCAGCGTGGGACGACCGCCTGCCAGATGGACCGACGATCTTGTGAAAATCGCAGGAAGTCGTTGGATGCAGGTGGCATCGGACCGGTTACGCTGGAAAGCGATTGGGGAGGCCTATGTTCAGCAGTGGACAAGTATAGGCTGAGATGATGATGATGATGATGAGGTAGGTCTTTAAAGCGCAATCTTATTCGACACTAACGTCTCATAAAAACATATACAATACTTGGGTACTTTCGTTTTGAGAGTGATTACCAGTATATCTATTTATTATAAAATTATTGGTAAAATGGCTGATTTAAATCTTTTCTACCAACCTTGTCAAAGATCGAAATCTGTCGTAATAATATTTAAAAAAGGTACATTGCGAGCTAAGTTACAAAGTTTTTTCAGTACATTTCATGAGTCTCCTCGCAAGAATATACTGTTCATTTTCTTGATTAAAAATCATGTTAAGATATTTGAATATACAAATTAAATAAATTATTATACAAACTTTCGTGTCCAGGCCATGCCTCGTTAAAGAGCTCTCTCCCCAAAAGACAACCCTGAATGCATTATCGGTTCATAAACGAAATCATGTTCGAATGTTTAAATCAAACGTATGCGCAATTCCAGGTGAGTGCTTTTAACCACCGAAGAGTTTCTCGTAAAGAGGCGAACCTGAATCCAATATCAGTTCATGGAGGAATTCTTGTGTAGGCAAAATAACACATTGTAACGTAACATTGCAGCTCGAGACTAACAATAATAAAAATAATAAAGTTATATGGTTTATCCCGGATGGGTTCTTCTTTCCGGAATAAAAAGTATTTATTATTTTAAGTTAGGATATAAGTTATTACCATACCAAATTTCATTGAAATCTGTTGAGTAGTTTTTGCGTGATTGAAACACAAAGACATTTTTTTTTTAATTATTGTGTGTCTGTCACACACAATAATTAAAAAAAAAATGTTTCGCCCTCTACAAGGTGTAACATAATAAACGCAAGACCTCAGACACCCCAATTAGAGAATCACTTCATAAATTCAAAACGAAAACCAAATTTCCAAGTTTAAAGGTTCCCCTTTTTTAAGCACTTTTATACCCCAATTAACAATGAAACTTGTACGTGTATGTGTGCATTTTGAGAAATACGGGTTAGGAATGCATTTGTGATCTCCTTATTGCTATGAATCAAGAATAAATTTAGGTTTTTATAGCGCACTGAAGGAGTAAAAGCATTTATTGAAAATTTAAAAAAAATGTATGATACATTAAAAATAGTTGAAATCGATTTAGAACAAACTACTTTCAGGTCTTGCGTTTATTATGTTACAGCTTGTATATCGATAAGGAAATGTACCCCAATTACAATTTTTAAAATATATAGTTAATGTACAGATTCGGCTGGGTTACAGTTTTATTATATGTATAGATAATGTTTGTACAGAACCATACAGTTCTAAAAAAAAACAAATTATTTAGAACGCAATCTAGATAAGAAACTAGAGCAAAAGCTACTTAACCCACTAGCTCGAAAGGTTTCTGAACTTCAAGCTGTTATGGAGATAGCTTTTAACACACGCAGTATAACAATATGTTAACAGATGAGTGGATTACCGGCCGGTTTCAGAGAATATCTACCCGCTAAAAACCTGCCGAGAAGCCACTTACAGCGCGCGTCTGTACGCGTGATTTCGACCGCTATAGTATTTTTTACATAACATGGGTAGTGACAGTTCTAAGTAAGAAATTAATATTTAATTCAATGATATTAAGGAATACAATCATAAGTATAGAAATTGGTCATGCCTCTTATTGCCATTGGATAAAGTATAATTTTCTTTGACACTTACAACTGTCACATTACCCATCCTTCATGATACATATTATAGTACTGAAATGCTCTATTGTTTACATATTTTTATATTGTGTTTCTAGTCAAATACGTAAGTAAGCGATGGTTTATACAATTAAAACTATTCTTTGAAGCGGCTTTGTTCGTTGACGTCTAGCCTTGAGACTGATTGCGATTTTAAACGAGAAGTGACATAACACGTCAGGTCCTTTCATCATCATCAACCCATAGCCATCCAATGCTGAGTGTAAGTCTTTTTCGTGGACTCTACTCTACAGTGATGCCCTTTCCGCATCAAGAAAGTTTTAGCCACCTCGGCCAGGTTATCAGTTCACCTTGCGACATTATGTCAAATAAGGGCTAAATTCTAATAACGGCCTCTTTTTGGTGTCTCCAATTTATTCTATATGAAGTATATTTTATATTAGCAAAGCTAGAAAACCACGCTATAAAACTCATCAGCTTGCCTTATATGCAAAAAGTATTTGTACAATGATAAATGTTATAGTTATTTTTTATTTGGAAATTAAATTAAATCAAAATTGACTTAAATGAAAGTAAGCTTAAAGCAAGATATAACTCTCTCAGCCTCACGCCAGCTAAAAAAAACGATCAAAAATAAAAATGTACCTTATTGGTGTAAAGGTAATATAAAGAATTATTAAAAACAAATCCTAAATATATTAATGAATTAGGCATGAAAAATATAAGCCATGAATCTTTCAAAAACAACATTTTAGATACAGAATTAATGAAAACCAAATGGCAGAAGACAAACGTTACAGAAATGAAATCAAATTATTACCCACACGGAGATTACACAAAATCAAAAAATCTCTAACTGTAGAACATTTCATTATCTTATTTTTTTGCAGATTTTATAGTAGTTTATTTTTAATTTTCCACAGCATCTATGATCACGAGGAGAACTGAGGTGTTTAACGTTAAATGGCGAAATAAATTTTATTCCATGTGTAATATTCGCGTAAATCTCCAACTGTAATAATGAACAAAGCGTGAAAACATACGCCATGAATTTAACAAACCAAAACGGACAGAAGCTAAAATATTACGAAATTAAAAGAACTCAAAATGGCGGGACGAACAAAAGTGTTAAAATAAAATGGAACCTATTGTCTAGGCTGAGGCTGAGGTTCGAGTGGTGCCGCTGGGGCGTGGCCGAGCGCCGCGCCAGGCTCAGTGTGGACGAGAACACGCGCACACGCCACCATGAAGAGCGCTTGGTGGGGCCCCTGCCATCTATTAGTGCACTCACCCTGCCAGTTTTTTTGGGTTAGTATTATGACGGTAGACATAGGACAGTGATTCGGACAAACTTGACGATGAATCAGTAACTTAACATATTCGGATGCCGTACTACAGATATAAGATGCCTATTTTAAAACTAAATATGTTGCCAAAGATACGTGCTTGGGCAGTACTATTGCTATACTTTGGCAGCCATATTTAGTTAAAAGTTCAAATGTATGTTGTTCATATATATAATGAACTAAGTAAGCCCAAGTAGACTCCCTCGAACCATTGAAGGGGTAAACCGTTTATATCTAAGAAGTACAAGTCCTTTTTAGTAAAATAGGGATTGCAACCGTTTCAAACGCCCATCTAAATCCAGAAACACTACTAAATACTTCCTGTTCGTATCTAAATGAGACGAAATTTATTTATCGAGTCCATTTACGGCACCTTAAGTGTATTTTCCATGTCTAAATGTCAAATGGATATTTAAATCCCCATGTGCTGACACCCTAATATGCATATACCTGTCTAAATGCGGTCCCGATTTGAGGATTTCTGTCTACCTAGAGTAAGTTGCTCCCGACTTGATAAGGTAGCCGTTGCTAAAGGAAATTGCTCCTAACATTAGTGAAAGTAAGACAGCGGTTTTCTTTTTCAGAATTACCTTAAGTCTGGTTGTTTGGGATTCTACTCGGGGAAAGCTTTCAATAATACTGCCAAAAGAGGGTGTGATAAGTTAAACAAATAAGTGAAATAAAAGGCAATCAATCACCTGGCGTTGTCTTCGTCGTTGGGCCGTCCGATGTACTCGGAGGTGAGGCGCATGATGTGCAGACTCAGCGGGTTGATGCACTGCGGTAGCTTGTGCTCGGCCACGCTCAGCGGCACGCGCTCACCTGCGGCCGGGGAAGGGCTTGGAGTAAGTCGCCTGTTCAATACGTGTACACCTTGCAATGGGAGATGGTATTTGTAAATTATACAACTTTTTGAGATCTTCGACTTGTAAAGGACTGTATTACAAATAGGATAATATTATACTACAATTTGTTTCATTTAACTTAGATCCACCTGACAAACCAGCCTGCTTTGTTTTCCCATAACCCACAACAAAATTTAGATAGAAATAAATGTAAAAAAAAATATTATAAAAGAATAACCGTAGAGTTTCTTGCATTGCATTTACAGGAATGACATTCCAAAGTAGCGGTAGAGTCTTTGTTACTTTTATGATGATTCATAAATGCTATAATGGTTAACCTGAATAAAAATATTTTGTTTAATGTTTGAACTTTGCAATAGTGTTTCTGTTACGTCCTTGACTTGTACAGGCTGTTCAATAAGACAATTTTTTTTTTCTCTTTTTTTTTTAATAACGTAGCCCCACACTAGGATTTATTCCTGTATCGTGGGTGCGTTTACAAACATGAAAATTCACATACACAAATACCCAGACCGGAACAAATAATTGTGGATCACACAAAGATTTGTCCCGTGCGGGACTCGAACCCGCGACTATTAGACACAGTGGGCGGAGCGGCTTCAGCTCTTAACCACTGCGCTAAATCGTCCGTCAATTGTAATGGTGGAAGGCTGTAGGTACCTGGGAAACGACGAGAAACGGCTGTGTATTTTATTATCTGAAGAAATTATTTGAATATATCTCTATCTATCCAATTATCTGAAGAATAAATCAAGCAAGAGTCGCCGAATCCGGTAAGCATCTATGAGAGTAGAGGAAAAAACTACTCTGCCTACCCACAAGATATAGATAGAGAAATCAATTACAACTGTGAAGCGATTACCTTCATGCGGTTTGGAGTTGTGCTATAGTCATAATGTATTTGTTGGTAGACATTTTTCTAATATATTTTTTTGGTTTATTTAGTTCTTACGTTGTTCAAAGCCACAATGATTTCCTACAAAATGTGTGGGAATAACATTGTGATTCCTGACTTTCCTACCACTTCAACCTTAGTTGGTCCAGTACAAGTTTTGGATCCATTTTAGAAACCGGATCGATTGGCATCAATTTTTTTTGTGTAAATTGCCCATTTTCTTGCTAACTTTACTGACGTGGTGCGCGTGCGCAGCGCCAGCCCCAGCTGCTGCTCGTGTATAGGTACATGTGTGTGCGTGCGACTGACCGGTGTCCAGGTTGAGCACGGTGACCTGCTCGAGGATCTCGATGTCGGTCAGCTGGTGGCCCGACGTGGTGCGCGTGCGCAGCGCCAGCCCCAGCTGCTGCTCGTGTATAGGTACATGTGTGTGCGTGCGACTGACCGGTGTCCAGGTTGAGCACGGTGACCTGCTCGAGGATCTCGATGTCGGTCAGCTGGTGGCCCGACGTGGTGCGCGTGCGCAGCGCCAGCCCCAGCTGCTGCTCGTGTATAGGTACATGTGTGTGCGTGCGACTGACCGGTGTCCAGGTTGAGCACGGTGACCTGCTCGAGGATCTCGATGTCGGTCAGCTGGTGGCCCGACGTGGTGCGCGTGCGCAGCGCCAGCCCCAGCTGCTGCTCGTGTATAGGTACATGTGTGTGCGTGCGACTGACCGGTGTCCAGGTTGAGCACGGTGACCTGCTCGAGGATCTCGATGTCGGTCAGCTGGTGGCCCGACGTGGTGCGCGTGCGCAGCGCCAGCCCCAGCTGCTGCTCGTGTATAGGTACATGTGTGTGCGTGCGACTGACCGGTGTCCAGGTTGAGCACGGTGACCTGCTCGAGGATCTCGATGTCGGTCAGCTGGTGGCCCGACGTGGTGCGCGTGCGCAGCGCCAGCCCCAGCTGCTGCTCGTGTATAGGTACATGTGTGTGCGTGCGACTGACCGGTGTCCAGGTTGAGCACGGTGACCTGCTCGAGGATCTCGATGTCGGTCAGCTGGTGGCCCGACGTGGTGCGCGTGCGCAGCGCCAGCCCCAGCTGCTGCTCGTGTATAGGTACATGTGTGTGCGTGCGACTGACCGGTGTCCAGGTTGAGCACGGTGACCTGCTCGAGGATCTCGATGTCGGTCAGCTGGTGGCCCGACGTGGTGCGCGTGCGCAGCGCCAGCCCCAGCTGCTGCTCGTGTATAGGTACATGTGTGTGCGTGCGACTGACCGGTGTCCAGGTTGAGCACGGTGACCTGCTCGAGGATCTCGATGTCGGTCAGCTGGTGGCCCGACGTGGTGCGCGTGCGCAGCGCCAGCCCCAGCTGCTGCTCGTGTATAGGTACATGTGTGTGCGTGCGACTGACCGGTGTCCAGGTTGAGCACGGTGACCTGCTCGAGGATCTCGATGTCGGTCAGCTGGTGGCCCGACGTGGTGCGCGTGCGCAGCGCCAGCCCCAGCTGCTGCTCGTGTATAGGTACATGTGTGTGCGTGCGACTGACCGGTGTCCAGGTTGAGCACGGTGACCTGCTCGAGGATCTCGATGTCGGTCAGCTGGTGGCCCGACGTGGTGCGCGTGCGCAGCGCCAGCCCCAGCTGCTGCTCGTGTATAGGTACATGTGTGTGCGTGCGACTGACCGGTGTCCAGGTTGAGCACGGTGACCTGCTCGAGGATCTCGATGTCGGTCAGCTGGTGGCCCGACGTGGTGCGCGTGCGCAGCGCCAGCCCCAGCTGCTGCTCGTGTATAGGTACATGTGTGTGCGTGCGACTGACCGGTGTCCAGGTTGAGCACGGTGACCTGCTCGAGGATCTCGATGTCGGTCAGCTGGTGGCCCGACGTGGTGCGCGTGCGCAGCGCCAGCCCCAGCTGCTGCTCGTGTATAGGTACATGTGTGTGCGTGCGACTGACCGGTGTCCAGGTTGAGCACGGTGACCTGCTCGAGGATCTCGATGTCGGTCAGCTGGTGGCCCGACGTGGTGCGCGTGCGCAGCGCCAGCCCCAGCTGCTGCTCGTGTATAGGTACATGTGTGTGCGTGCGACTGACCGGTGTCCAGGTTGAGCACGGTGACCTGCTCGAGGATCTCGATGTCGGTCAGCTGGTGGCCCGACGTGGTGCGCGTGCGCAGCGCCAGCCCCAGCTGCTGCTCGTGTATAGGTACATGTGTGTGCGTGCGACTGACCGGTGTCCAGGTTGAGCACGGTGACCTGCTCGAGGATCTCGATGTCGGTCAGCTGGTGGCCCGACGTGGTGCGCGTGCGCAGCGCCAGCCCCAGCTGCTGCTCGTGTATAGGTACATGTGTGTGCGTGCGACTGACCGGTGTCCAGGTTGAGCACGGTGACCTGCTCGAGGATCTCGATGTCGGTCAGCTGGTGGCCCGACGTGGTGCGCGTGCGCAGCGCCAGCCCCAGCTGCTGCTCGTGTATAGGTACATGTGTGTGCGTGCGACTGACCGGTGTCCAGGTTGAGCACGGTGACCTGCTCGAGGATCTCGATGTCGGTCAGCTGGTGGCCCGACGTGGTGCGCGTGCGCAGCGCCAGCCCCAGCTGCTGCTCGTCGCCGGCCGAACGTCGCCGTGACCCCCGCGACGACTCTGAGTTGCTGCGTCTGCACAACCACCATACAACTTAATATTTCTTTCTTTTTTACACCAGGAAGTATTCCTGCGTCGTGGGTGCATTTAGGAACACGAAATTCACAGATACACACCCGGACCGAAACAAATATTTGTGGGTCACACAAAGATTTGTCCCGTGCGGGAATCAAGCCCGCGACTACTCAATCCAGTGGGCGAAGCGACTGAAGCTTTTAACCATTGAACCAAGCCATCTGTCTAAATCTAATCGATCTCTAATCTAATAATCATCATCATTAGCTTTCTGCAACCTGCAGGGCATAAACCTCCTTCTTTTCGTGCCATTATTCAAGGTCCTGTACCAATCTACTTCAAGTTTTTTCTCCAACTCTCGATATGTCATTTACCCATCGAGTCATTGGTCTGCCCGCTCGTATTTTACCAGTTTTATGCCACCATTCCGTCAATATCTTACTCCATAGTCATTCTTTCTGGAACATGCCGTGCCTAAATCCTCTTTAATATAGAGATGCGGGTATAACTTAATACCCAGTTTAAATTATGCCACTGCCGCCTCTTACCGCATCGAGCATTGAGAATCTAATACCGGTGGACTATTCACATACCCATTTCCTACTTCAAGTACCCCTCTGTTATTCTCATTATGTTTGTGAACACTCTCCAAAGATAATAATCTATCTTGTCCCAAAAACTATATTTGTTCATAATGTTATCCCCAAGGTACATTTTATACTAGCTCTCCTATGCATTTGAATATTTCTTTCCATTTAAATCCTTAAATTTGTATTCACAATTATTTTTTCGTATCCATCGGCTACATTCTGTGAGGACGTAAAAATTGGCGCGAGCTGTATTCGTCAAATGTACATTATTTATTTTAAAAAACAGAAGCATAGGTTAGAGGATGTAGTACAAAATAAGTGTGGGAGCTGACCTGGTGGCGGAGCCCAGGCTGGAGTGTCCGGCTGGAGTGTGCGCCGCGCGGCCTTCACTGTGCGTGCGCGCACCCGCACTGCGCATGCGCTCTTCGTCTTGCGCTCGCACCACGTACTCACCTAACACACCAGCCAATTGAAACTTCATTTCCTTACACTGACTATAGCAAGGCATTCGACCGAATTGACCATAATATCTTGATGGATAAGCTGAACCGCATAAGAATTTACATACACTGACGAAATACAGCATTTGAACGAATTGATCATAATATTCTAATACAAATAATGCTTGATCACATAGGAATACATGCAGCTCTACTGAGTGTGTTTTCCTCTTACGAAAGCAGAATGTAAGTTGTTGTCCTACTTAACTATATTTTCAGTGCGATTCATGAGTACTGAAAATATTCTCAAGGTGCTTTACTTGGTCCGTTGTTGTTTATTGTATATGTATAGTAAATAATTTAACTATTCTGCTGTATGCTAAATTAACGATTGACAAATATCTTTTTCAAAGCATTGCTATATGTAGAAACATGCAATTGGCTGAAGACATGACAGCACTTCAGACTAATCTGTCTCAGCTAGAAGAGTACTATCATCCCAACAAACTGAATCTTAATCATTCTTAGCGCTCGGTAATCACATATGTAAGGAAACAGTATGTTTTAATCACTGCTTTAGTAGGCATAGCTTTACCTAAATGCGACATGCTTTGTGACTTAGAAACAGCAGTCTTGCTACTTTTAGCGTCGGCTACCGGCGACTATATTACTATTCGGAAGATCTACACCGCTTCCATCCTCATATACACAAACTCCAGCCGTGGTGATCATGCCAATTTTATGGAACCAGCGACCTTCCTTCCTTCCTGCAATTTCGATATCGTGATCGAAAGCAGTTAATTCCAAGCATGCGATTAAGCATCGATGCAATTACTAACGGCCGGTTTCAGTATTTAACTCAAGGATCAATTTGCCTACTACGGATAGAATTTTGACATATTTTGTATGAAAAATCTGTAAAAATTCTACTGAAAGTAAGCAAAATTTATCCTTGAGTTGAATATTGAAACCGACCATAAGAGGAGTTATTTTATCGATCGAACGCAGTCACAAAATCGGCAATGGTCGATGCTAAAAGTATCGTATGTGCTTCGGTCCTTGGGTATTTATCACGATTATGAGTTGGTTTTTGACGTACTCATTAACAACGTTGTCAGAAAAAACTCAAAAACACTTTGGTTATACGGTAGTACACATAGTGCGGCTTTCTAAATAGAAAGAAAGATATATTTATTAGCAAGGCTGACAGCTTACTTGACACTACAATAAAGAACAACGAAAAACAATTTTGTTTAAAAAAAAACAATAATAATAATATGCACTAACTATTAGCCGCACTAATGGGGTACCACTCAGCATAAAGCTGTGCTGCAGCGTGAACCACAACACAGTGCTGATTTTCAGTGGTACCCCAAGTGACGTGCACGCATGAAGCGGTTCACAAAAAAAAAATCCAGTCGCGCGGCAATGAGCGGGGAAGTGAAAGTGGCACCAACTGTGCCACCAAATGTTTTACTGAAATCAAAACTCTTAAAATATTATTCTGTAATTACTTCAGAAGCCACTTTATTTGTCACGCATATGGACGAACGGAGATGAATTATATCTACCTTTGACAGCTTCCTTGATGTCGAGAGTGGAGTCGGTATGTCTGGCGGCCGTGCTGCTTCGGGAGGACTCACTAGCTCGTTCGCTGGATCGCGACTCGTGAAGGCTCAGCGATGACTGCTCACGAGCTAACAAGCAATACTATTCTTAAGTTAAGTACGGATCGTTCCGTACACAGAAACAGTAATAATAAAGACACGTGACCGTGACACGTGGAGTATTTGTATGCAACACACAAAAGTCTACCAGAAGTTGTAAGTATACTTATAAAGGTAAGGTGGGGCTCGTAGCGCTGGGCGACCGCGGAGTTCTTACCGATTACCAAGGTTAAGCAGCGTTCGACTCGGTCGGCCTAAGATGACACAAACGGTCACCCCGTTTGTGTCATTTTCATATTCAAGCGTCTCCGTGCTTCGGAAGGCACATTAAGTCGTTGTTCCCGGCTACCACTTTATGTGATGGTCGTTAAGCCACGTTGGAAGCCTTAAAGGTGGCTTGATAAGTTCCAACAGCAGGTGGCCACAAACCTGCCTCCACCGCACTCCACTGTGTCTGCGTGGTGGAGTACTACCTAATCTCTCTTACCTCGGTTTTTGAGAAAAGGTGTTTGTCCGGCAGTGGGCAGTATAAGCTGATATTATATTTATTTTAAGGGTCTAGGCTGATATTATATAAATTTAGTTTTACTATTTATAAGAAACTATTTTTACAGCAATAATGTAAGTGTGTGTGAGACTGTGCCTATTATTTCAAACTTTACATTTGTGATGATGCGGCTACAGTCATTTCGGAAGAAATTGTGCGCTATTTCTAATGTCTTATTATAACGATTTCTGTGGGAACGATTCATGAGTTATGTTAAGCGCGATTTAACTTCACGGACGATTTGGCGCTGTGGTTCAGAGCTTAAGCCGCTCCGCTCACTGTGTCGCATAGCCGCGGGTTTGATTCCCGCTCGATACAAATCTTTGTGTGACCCACAATTATTTGTTTCGGTCTGGATATTTGGGTATGTGAATTTTCATGTTTGTAAACGCACCTAAGACACAGGAATAAATCCTAAAGTGGGGCTAAGATTCTATTTAAAAAAAACTAAAATTGTACTGAGTTCTTAGATTTACACGAATATTACACATGAAATAAAACTATTTTTCGGATTTTATCGCGGTTTATTTTTGATTTTTAAGATCCCGTCGTTTCGAGTGTTTTGTACGGGATGGACTGAGGTGTCAGACGTCCAAAAGGAATAGTTGTTCCGGGGTACCCTCAACCTTCTTAATTATTTTTGTTGGTCCGATCTACGCAGAATGAGCTTACGGTGTCTTGAGGCGTTGCAGTGTTATGCTTGGCTTTGAATTTGATTATATTAATTACTTTACTACTTAATTACTTAGGATCCGGTATAGTTTAGTAAAAATGAGCGCCGAGCGTTCAGCGCTGAGTCGACGCTTACGAGCGTTTAAGACTCAAGCGTTGAACGCTCGTGCGTTTAATGCTCACGGAGCGTTGAAGACTTGGACTGGAACGCTCGAGTTGCGTGCTCAAGCGTTATAGCGTTATAATTTCTTTTGCTTTGATCCTCGAAAATCGAAATTAATTTATAGTGCCGAAACAACTGTATACAGAGGCGTACCCAACACCAGTAACTAAGATTTTTGTTATAGTTATTTGTCTGTGTACACCTGCCAGAGGCGCGGCGGGGCGTACGGAGCGGTCGCCGGGGGATGTTACTTGCCGAAAGAGTAAAGAGGTTAAAAGATAAGCCAAAAATGAAATAATAAATAACATAGGTAAAATAAATCCTTTGTAAGGGCCGACTATGTTTATAGGTAAGTACACACTGTACTCATTGTATCGTATAATAGGTAACATTAAGTATGTAATCGTATTTCATATATGTATTTAGCGCCGTTTAAACGCCGACTCAAGCGTTTTTACAACACTAATCCGGCATCGACATCTTAATTACTAAAATTCAAGTTCCTCATGTCGTTCGATGACGAGTAGTGACAGATAATACGGACGACTTAGTGCAGTGGTTAAGAGCTTAAGCCGCTCCGCCCACTGTGTATAATAGTCGCGGGTTCGATTCCCGCACGGGGCAAATCTTTATGTGATCCACAATTATTTGTATCGGTGTAAAGATGAGAAAGGGTATGCACAACGTGGGAAAAAAGAATGCCAAAACAGATATACAATGTTAAAGTGGTAGGATGTATGTACCGGGAAAGACCTAGACAATCTTACCAACACCAAATAGACCGTGTCTTATCTGAAGGGCAAGCCAAGAGTCTCCGCAACCGGCGAGCATGTATGAGACGAACTATGAGAGTGGAGGAAGCCAGAGAGGTGTGTAAGGAAAGAACCTGATGTAACTCTGTACTCTCTGCCTACCGCAAGGGAACTGGCGTGATGATGTAGATAGGTAGACAGGTATTGGGCGTAAGTCGCGCATCTGTGTTGCGTATCGCGAACTTCAATCCAGCCAAGTTAAATCGCGCCCAATGTCGGATTATTCTTAGTAGTAGTAGTTAGCTAGTTAGGAATGAAAATGATTGCAACATCTATTTCATTTGATGAAATCACAATTTTGTGTCACAGTAATTTCACATGCGAAATTTCAGGCAATGACATTAAATTACTAAGACCCAGTGCTATGTAGCGTAACACTTGTTGCTGTTTGCTCAGTACTAAAATGAATAAAGAACATGCGATTTCATATCAAGTGTGATTTTAGCAGCCACTGTGAATTAAAGTAGCAGGAGCGACATATCAAAAACATTTTCATATGATTTCTCACATGTTACCTGTAAAATGTTCTATTCCTGGTTCCAGTATACGTGTAGTCGGGTACGCGTACTCTGGAACGCACAGTCCATTTATGGCATTAAAATATAAATATTATTGTGTCACTATCAGACCAACTGATTTAAAGAGAACAACAAAAATCTATACACATATTCTTCTATGGATAACCCATCAAATTATGTATGTGCAGAATTGTGGACTAGACTCTAAAAAAACTCACGCTTCTACCTCGCACGTAGACCATACTTAAATTTAAATGCAAGTTTTTTTATGTATGTACATCAAAAATGTACTTATGAATAGACAAAAGATATTCTTTTAGTACATATCATGGATATACAACAATGGATTGAGCACTCTGCGAAAAAAACGGGATGACAAGGATACTCACTGAGAGCCTTACGTTTCTTTCTAAGTAGGGTGACCAAACATTGGTACGATTATGGCCTTGTTGACATATAATTAACGTATAATTCCCGGGCATTGTTTATTGCCGCAATTATTTCTTTGTACGCATATGCCACATCTTAAATGAGTAGTAGTCAAAGTTTTTGATGAAATTGTCCATTTTCTTGCTGACTGTATATTTTTTCCGAATCTAAATTCAGCTCCAAATATCGCAAAATGTAGGATAGTCCCCTAGAGCCGTTTTCCTATATCTACAACGGTTGAGATAGCCGCTCTTACTGCCCTATCTTAATCCATTCTGTATATAAAGACGAATTGAAAACCTTGTCCGTTTTGAACTCGGTAATAAATGGTTTACAGCGTATTTAAACTACATCATAAATAAGTATAGTCCATATTAGTTCTACCTTATGGTCACCGTACTGCATCGTAATGGGTGCGAACAAGACACCGGGCTCCGGGCTATAGCTCTCACTCATCATGGTTTCTCGAGTTGTTTAAATCATAGAAAATTCAGTGTTGTGTCTGTGAGTAAGAGTTTAATTTTCTTTAGCAATATTTTGACAGTACTCAATCCGTTTAGGGTTATAAATTCATGGTACATATAAAGACTACCGCCCGTTTGGAATGTCATTCTCGTAGAGAAGAGGGGCTAATATATACATCATGTAACTGAACAGAAAATATACAATTCAGATTGTTTCGTTTGTTGAAACCCCAACAGCCCACATTGCAAAGATACTAACCGTATTTAGAGTGAGAGAGCTCGAGCGAGTCCTGGAACTCTCTGGTGAGCGACTCGATGGTGCTGGCCGGGCTGGGCAGCGCCATCGACTGGTTCAGGGCGCTGCTGGCCGGCGCCTGCAGTACACAAACAAAAAAAGATTTAAAGGAAAGAACCTGTTGGAACTTTGGAACTCTGTACTCTCTACCTACCCCGCATATGACGTGATGATATAGACAGCTAGAGATAGGAAAAGACAATCCCACGAAGTCTCTCTCTAGGTGATGGATTAGTACATCACTACATATTATAAAACAAAGTCCCCCCGCCGCGTCTGTCTGTCTGTCTGGACGCGATAAACTCAATAACTACCGATTTTCATACGGTTTTCACCAATGGACGGGTTGATTCAAAAGGAAGGTTTATGTGTATAATTCACCCGTGCGAAGTCGGGGCGGGTCGCTATTGTTATTATAAAATAAAGTGCCCCGCCACGTCTAACTGTCTGGACGCGATAAAATCAATAACTATCGAACGGTTTTTCATACGGTCTTCACCAATGGACGGAGTGATTTAAAATGAGGGTTTATAATTGACCCGCGTGAAGGCGGGACGGGTCGCTCGTAAACTATATAAAAACCAAACAAATGCGAGCTGGACTCGCTCTGCCGCTATTCAATTTTTTCACCGAATTCAAGAAAAAATATGTTTCTGATATAATTTTATTGTTGCATTTATTTCTTTACTGAACACTTTGCTTTACTTACTTCAACGAACAGTATCATATTCTTCACTTACCTCAACGATCAAGATCTCCCTATAAACTTACCTCAACGATCAGTGTGTCCAGCTGCGGTTTCTCAGGTCGCACATCGTTGCGGCGAACCACGTATCTGTACTCGTCCGTGTCCGTAGTGCACACGCTCAAGTTATCGCCGTCCGTCATGGATAGCGACTGGGACCCATGCAGCTTATCTACGGAGATAGTTGAAGTGACATTACAAAAAGGCTTCTATTCATCTCACCACGCGAAATCCCTTGGGGTTAAACCGAGAGTATAGAGTTCTAGAGTCTGTCTAACGAAAGCTGAGTGCAAAAGGGCTGCAAATTTAAATAAATTGGGTCGTACAACCCCAGATGAACTGGGAATAAATGGAGTTGATACTTTAATATTTTAGTAAAGTAATATATGTAAATAAGTTTCATGATTTTAAGGAACACAACATATACACACAGGAGAGTGGAGGAACGAGGGAGGAGAAGGAGTAGGGAGGGTGTTGCATAGAAATATAACATTCTAATTTATTACATTCTTTCGTCCATGGATTGTAAGTTTTTTCTTTTCTGCTTTTAGAACCCGATACTTATTGGCTTTCTTATATTAAATCAATTTCTTGTAAGTCTTTCAATTTTTTTATTAAAATACGGATTGACTGAAGACTCAATGCCTCATCTATATATTCCATCAATGCAATGCCACGGAATTTAATAAGATTTTACATTCAGCAGTGTTAAATTTAAATTGTGTGGAATTTTATGGAAAGATATCACAACAATAAATAAATCTAGCGAGGATCAAAACCAATTTGTCTTTGTCTATGGTTCACTAGAACAATAGGAGACATTGATTTCAGTGTTGCTTGTTTATGAAAACGTTAAAAAATCACTCTCAACCTTCATTAGACAGACTCTAACAGGTTCTTCCCTTACAGACCTCCCTAACATTATTTTTTATGTATAACATTTACGCATTTACCTGAACATTTGGAAGCTTGCCTAGGCATATGGGTCTGACACGTTAAGGCACGCCTTTTTATTGAATGAATCAGCCTATGCTGTTCCACTGCTAGATCAAGACCTTCTCCAACTAAACGAGGTCAGAGTGATTAAGTCATACTTCACAACATTAACCCAGTGCATATTGGCGGAGGCAGGTTTGTGGCCACCCGCTGTTGAAATTTATCAAACCGCTCATTAGTTTTCCAACTTTTCTTAGTGACTACCACGTGAAGCGGAAAGACGCGAAAAAAACGGAAATGCCACAAACGGACACCCATCAAAGCCGAAGGCAGCAGCGGTACTACAGCTCTATGAGGACCTCGCTTTTTATAATGATTATCTATTTATATATAAGAATCAGTTGCCGTGTGTTAGTCTCGCAAAAAAACGTAAATGGCTCGACCGATCTGAATATATTATTTTGTATTATTCGCCTCAATACTGGGGTTTTGTGGGGAAATTAGGAAAACCTAAAGGAACGAAGAATCAATCAAATCAAAATTGGTAATGTTGTATGGCAATTGCTAATGGATTACTTTCAATAGATGGCGTTCTTATGAAAAGTTACAATCAAATCAATTTCAGGTGGCACGAAGTTTACCGAGTTTAATTAAAAATAAAATTAGGTTCGAATATTAAGAAGTCCCTGAACATAAAACAATGTTATTTTTTGTTCATTTGTTTCATCCTTTGGGAGTGTAATATCCTCACTTCTCTTCTTCTTGCGGGGCGGAGCTATTGGTCCCGAGAACGAAGCTGGTCGGGGCTCATGCGAACCAGAAACGGCTACAATGGCAGCGCCGCTGACTCGAGACTGCTTGAGACTGTTTGCCTTCGTGCTCGCTATCACGTCGGGCTCCGCCATGGCCAGCACTGGGAGAAAAATACTTATGTTCATAACCTATTGAAGCGAACCTATTGGAAGCGAATTTAAGTTTTTTGCTACTCCCGTTTTTCTTTTCTTTTTTATTAAATTTGTTCCATATACCAAGACAATTAAGCCTCGTAATCATTAGGGCACATATATCCCGCGACACGTCTGGCTTGATATATCAGACGAAGTCGAGTGATGTCGTGCCACGAATGACCCGCGACCTACGTTTTTACAACACTAGTTGTAGCATGTCGAACGAAGAGGTTTCATGCATCGTTCGTTTATAATGTTGCGCAACATACATCTACACTTTGTGACATCAGTTCCTTAATAAAAGCGACGTGGCGACAAGGTACAGGTTGCGGGATTTGGCCAGACATGTTGGGGGTTTTCATTCAACATGGTTAGACTTCGTCCGAGTCACAAGTGATAGGCGTGGAGGGACATTTGTAATGAATACGAGGCTTTAAAGCGCACCCCGATACATCCGGAGGTTCAAACCATGAAGCAAATACGAAGAGGAGATAGCCTAAGCTAACGAGCCTGTATAATTCCTAAAAGCCTTAACGTCATCTTGGTGGGCGTGGTTTATCTCAGTTTGTCATCGCTACTCGCTTCATTCACACGACGCTTAAGGTCGCATACCTCTTAAATATTCTTTATTTTTATTAAAAACTAGCTGTTACCCGCGGCAGCGCATGCGTTTGAATGGGAAAACGAGAAATGAGGTTTTAAGTTTTTCCGCGAAATTTTTCCATTTTTTTTCTCGGACTTCAACATATATTTCCAAAAAAAAAAGGCAGTATCGGTCCACCTGTCTCGAGTTTTGAGCTTAGCAACACATTTAGACATTCATTTTTATTTATATAGATAGATAAAACTGTTAAAATGAAATGATGTATCTTAACATGCAAACATTAATTGGACCGATTCCATTCTGCTCACAAATATCACATTTCACTTGTAAGTATTTTTTTCGTAATTTATTAGATTACTTCAATTACAAATGCCATCTACCGTAATATACTTGAACTTACAAGTCAGTAACATTGACATGGACGAACCGTTTAGTTTTTGCCATTCTCCGCCAGATGGCAAATACAAATGTGGGTTGAGCGTAACGTCCCTCTCGCCCTGTGCCACCTCGCGCAGTGGCACGCTTTAATTCTATGGAGACCATTGTGGATCCGGGCTTACAAGAGATACAGTGGGGAGAATGTGTGGCGGGCTTAGTCCCAAAAAAAACTATTGGAGCCCATAAATATATATATATATATATATATATATATATATATATATATATATATATATATATATATATATATACATAATAAGTTTCACTTCCATTTCACTACATCATACTGTTGATTTATAAAGCCAAATGATTAGTAGGTAATCATTCAAAATTCCGCATCGCTTCATTATTTCTTAGTTGTTTGAGTGCCTCGTTGGTCTAGTGGCGATTCGGACGCCTTGGGTTCGCAGCAAATGTCGAATAAAGTGTGCTTTTTATATAGAACAATTCTCAGTTGCTGTCCGGAGTCTGGGCCGGCCCGGTATAATGGCAACACGCACGCCTCAGTCGCATAAGGACCTACCATTGTGAGCGATATGGGAATAGGGATGGAAATGTAGGCGTAGCGGTATTACCTTTAAAACTGTATGTTACTTTTTTTTAACCTACCCCACCCCAGAAAGTTCCTGTTGTAGCTACGTTTATAACATGAAATCATAGAGCTACTTTGTCTGAAACATACCATTTTGATTTCTACTTTCACTTATCAAGGGCTCATCGGATATCGTCGAAGGCTCTCTCGACGACACTGAAGGCACCGCGAAGTTGTCTCGTATGTTCGCTACAACAGAAAATAACTTTACAATATAATTGCGCAATTTATACAAACAAAAGAATTCCGGCTTTATCTTCAAATATGACTTCATTGACTGCCTCGTTGGTTTAGTGGCGAAGAATGCGCTTTGCAATCACGAGGTCCTGAGTTTAAATCCTAGGTCGAACAAATACAGTTTTTCTATCGAAAAATTCCCAGTATCAGTCCGGAGTCTGGAACTGTGCCCAGTATATGGCAATAGGCTCGCCCCCTATAGGGTCCCTACATGAGACTTAAGATCGTAGAATAAAAGTGGGTGTCCACAGAATACGTCTGCCACCCCCACTTGGGGAATATAGGCGTGACGGTGTGTTTATCTTTAAACACCCCTTCCCCTCCCATTCCCTTCCCACCCCATGTAGGACATACGCCTCCCCCAAAGATCACCACGACGACCTGTTTTGTGCTCTCCACATCCATTGGGGAAGTAGAGATGCAGTGGCGGATTTACACATTTGCCGCCAGTAGACTATTCAATTTTTGCCGCCCCTACTACCTCTGCAATTCAATACCCTAGTTCACAATCAAATCATCTTAATTACATTTTCATTGTCAATGAAATTTTATGATTTGTGCCCTATCGTCATCATTACATCAGCTTTTCCCGTGATTAGTATGATTGTGAACTAAAGGATTGTTGTGTCAATTCCTAGATTATTCTTACAACTCATAATTTAGTGAAGTTTACCCAAGAAATAGTCTTTGGGTATATTTTAGAGCTAATAAAAGCTCAATCATGTACTACTTATAAGGTGGGGTAATGCCTTTAAACTACTTACACGTGTATATAATAATATATTTTTTATTTCTGTATGACAAAAAAACAATTTGATTCAATTTTGCCGCCCTAGGCTCCAGCCTACTCAGCCTGCTGGTAAATACGCTGCTGTACAGATATATTATAAAATAAAGCACTTCGTAACTCTTAATAATAAATATCGAAGAGCTCAGTTTTGATGGTTTACATGACAATGTGCAGTTTGGATTCACATGATTGGTTTTTTATCAAGCTATTAATTATTGTACTGATTGCTTACACTACACAGCTGGATAATTAATATAAAATTGCATAAAAGCAAAGATAAATAGAATCAATGTTATAATTTAATCAGTCAAATCAATTTGCTGCAAAAACGATAGCGTATGTGTAGATATTCGATGTGATATCCTACTAATATTATAAATGTGAAAGTTAGTATCTTTAGATGTTTGGATGTTTGTTACTCAATCACGCAAAAACTGTCGAAAAGATTTGTATGAAATTTGGCACACAGATAGTTTATTACTTGGATATATACTATAACATATAGGAAACTTTTTATCTCGGAAAAAAGGAAGGTTCCTGTCTAAAGTCAACGCAGATGAAGTCGCGGGCAGAAACTAATTCGATTATAAACCCTAATGTCATATCAATAAAAGTCTAACTAATGTTTTAATAACTGTTTCTTTGTTTTTATTTTAATGCTTGTCGTATTTGCATACTGTATCAATGATTCTAAATTAAAAATTCTAGATATTTAGAACCACTTTCTTTTTATTTCGAATCATTATTCTACATTATTGCGTATATCCAGCAATTGTAGCCCAGTGTTACTTACAATGAGATTCTGAAGCACCGCTGAGTATTCTGCCGATCTTTCCGAGTGACGTCATACTCTGCAAGCTCATTGTGTCATGTGCTATTATTCTGTGGACAATATTTTGAGATAAAGATCGCCAGAGATAAAGATTTGGCGAGGGCTTAGTCGACTGGTTTAGAGAGAAAGTTTCTCCGTATACTAAATCGAGTAGTTTGTGAATTTTATGTTAGTGAACGCACTTATGACACAGGAATATCTAGTGAGGGCTACAAAATACGAGACTACAGAACATCTTTGTGTGTATGAATGATTTATGCTGTTGCCCAAGGGGTCTTCTTCAACAGCTTCATTGGGCAAGAGAGTGAGCAACCAACAATAATGCTCCAGTCCAAAAAGGAAACATGTATCAAGTAACATTTAAAGGTAAAACAGCTTAATGTGTCAGAAGTCAGAGTCACCTAAGCTCGCACCTCTAAACCAAGTATGGAGTCGAAAAGTGAAAGGATGAAAGTCTTACTTAAACGGATGTTCCAAGGTGAATGTTTGTTGGTCGACAGACCCAGCGGCATCCGGTACACCATCATCGTCCTCCTCTGTCTGCATACATCGCCGAAGCTCCTGGAATCTTCGGCGACCTTGAACAACCTGCACACAAAACAAAAGCTTTATCTACTTATGCCATTACACTAGGTCTCTTGTAAAGTAGGCAGTTAGTATAGTTACAACACATTCTTTCCTTACAGATCTATTAATCCCTCTACTCCCATAGTTTGTCTCATACGCGCTCGCCAGGTATGGGGACTTCCCGCAAGTGTCATATCTTGATGTAACCTACAAATAATTGTTTCGGTCGGGTTGTTTGTGCATATTAATTCCATGTGTTTAAATGCACCAACAATATAAGAAAAAATGTTAATGTGTGGCTACATTTTTTTAACACTTATTTTTCGCTTTTTTCATTTTTTGGCGACTTTCGGTAATATTGGTATATATTTAGAAAAAAAATCTAACAGTTTTGAAATGAAACCTGTCGGAAATCAATACACTGCTTACCCTTCAAGGTTAAACATTTAGGTAAACATTTGAGATATTTGAGATAAATTTAATATAACACACCCACAAAAACTGAGAACATAACTTCCATAAGACTTAAAAAAGTTCTTTGAAACAAGGAAAAGAGAAACCAACATTTTTAATAGTGGTCCTATCATCCTCAACTGGAGCTTCATTGGTTTGACTACTTGTGGTCCCTGTGATTGGTTGAACCGAGTCTGACTTTGTCACGTTTTTGTCCTTGTCTGGCGAATCGCCACCCTCGGTCACACTTATGTTCTTGCATAGTGAAGATCTTCTGAAAAAAAAAATATTATGAAACCTTAACAGACAAATTTTTAAGGCATAAGAAAGAATTGGATACTGTGAGATATATGTTAAACAAAAAAAAACAGATATGACTTTAAGAAAACTTGTTGTCAAGTTGTAAGTCTCCGTAACCGGCGAGCGTGTATGAGACGAACTATGAGAGTTGAGAAAGCCAGAGAGGTATGCAAGGAAAGAACCTGTTGGAACTCTACTCTCTGCCTACCCTGCAAGGGATCTGGCGTGAGGTTATAGATAGATTGATAGAAAACTTGTTGTCATGTTTATGTAAGTCAGCCTACATTGTCCAATTGCCGTGCAAAGGTCTTCCTTTACAAATCAAGGTAACAGAGTCACAGGTCATATTCCACCATGCAGAACCGGTACAGATTGGTGGAGGCCTATAAGGTTTCCAACTTAACTACCACATTAAGTGGTAACTGAGACAAAAAGCTTAACATGTTTTCCGAAGCAGAGATGCTTGAATATAGAACTGTGTCTATAAACACACTTGGGATAAAGACAATTAATTAATTTCGCTGGGCAGTGTTTTTTTAAGTAAAAGTAAAAAAGAGTGTTAGTTTTACGGACAATTCAGCACAGTGGTTAAGAGCTTAAGCGGCTCCGCCCACTGTGCCTTATAGTCGGGGGTAGATTTCCGAGACAAATCTTTGTGTGATCCACAATTATATGTTCCGGTCTGGGTCTTTAAGTATGTGAATCTTCATGTTTGTAAATGCACCCACAACACAGGAATAAAGCCTAGTGTGGCTATGTTTTTAAAAAAAAGGAAAAATACAAGAAAGAACTAATCCCAATTATTCAGTTGTAGCGGGGCACAGTGCATAGAATTGTAGTATTATCAAACAAGTTTTGTGAAATATGGGTAATTATTTCTTTGAACTCCTATCAAAAGATGTAATATATTTCAAATATTTGTGTGTAATACATGAATTATTTTGAAATGATGTTGTAACTAATAATTATTATCAGCAACACAATTAGTAAAGAACCCTAATTAGTTTTATGAGTATTTATCAAGTTCATAAATTGTGTTCCAGAGATTTGGCCTTTCTACAGTTAACATTAATAAAGAATAAAAAAATGTGGTCAGACTAATACACTATGAATAAGAGAAGAGAATCAAAATGCTTACCACTTACCTGGGACCTATGTATCTACATGTAAATAAACAAATTTATGTGAAATTTAACCTCTTCACTGATTTGTCAAACTTTTTTCAGGCAATTAGGGCATGTTTCCACAACCTTCAGGTTCAAAGCTGGACGAAATTAGACCATAAAAACATTATTTAACTATGATAATAAACAGGTATTGTTATTGTTGTGTCTAAATGTATTTATGTTGTGTACTTTTCAGAATCTGACACTTATAAGTTCATACTGGAGTTTGAGACAAACAGATGCACACATTTAGTTGCAAAAGAATTCAAATGCAGCATTTAAATCAGAGGAAGCCAGAGAGGTATGTAAGAGCCTGTGGGAACTCTGCACTCTCTCCCTACCCCGCAAGGATATGGCATGATGATATAGATAGAGATGTTACAATACTTCTATCTATAGACTGTTTAAATATGCAATGATTGCAGGAGTCATTGCAAAATCAATATTTAAATAAATAATTGGTTTATTTAAATACAGTATGACTTATATAAACACTGCACATAAATATGACATCAACCTGCTCAATATGTAGAGGGCTCAACTTATTAGCTAATCATGCATTGGTCTAATAACTTATTGTTTAGTTAAACAAATGAGTTTCGCTTCGATGGATGTCTGTTTTTGTCACTAACGACCTGTCGCTGATGCCAAGGACGCGACTCTATTGGAAATTCAAACATCTGTTTCTTTTACAAAACACTTATTTTAATCCATAAAAAAAACCTATCGCTACCCTAAAAACCTAATTATAAAACGGTTTTTTATCAAGTACAAAGCAACAAAAACAAATTAATTACTTTAAAATGAGGATAATGCCACTAGATAGCAAGATAACATGATTTTGTTTCACTTACTTGGAACCTTTAATGGGTGTGAACTCTTCAGCGTCATAAAACTCCTCAGAATCACTACTGTCGCCCATTGTGAAGCAATAAGCATGTAACACGACACTAGTTACTGCTTCACATATATATATTTACATTATCATGAAGTAAAAACTATTTCTTTAATCAAATTTAGGAAAGTTGCATAGGGTACAATCACTCAACCATTCATATGACAGTTCCATCCAAATGACAAGTGTCAGTTTGACAATTAACAAACGTTCCGTTGTACGCTTTAGACTTTCTTTTTATAAAATCACCAATGTATATTACTAAACATGTATAATAGGTATAGAATTTTATTGCACCATTATTGTTCTGGGTTGAATGCAATAACATTTTTTTCCCTGTATAGGTACTTAAAAATGACCCTTTGGATAACATATAAATGCAAATAAGGTAACGATATACAAGCCAGAACGATATACGACATATATGCAAGAGATTTTTAAGAAAATAACCTTTTGGAATTCTGTACTCTCTGCCATAGAATAACAATAATCTAGAAGCCGCGGGTGCGCATCTATTTGAAGCAACAATTAGTAACTGCAAAGCAGAGGGCCTAGACACGTTGTAAGCGTTTTGTTTCTATTCTCTTGTCGCAATTGATAGCGCATTGTTTTAACCACGTGACTTTTCGTTGCAAAATGTCATTCCCATACATTTTTCCGCTTTCTATTAGCGTTAACGACTGTAGACTGTCAACTTAGCTATAGGCGCAGGTAGTCACACGTTTACGCGAGTAGTCATTGGCGACCGTTTCGTGAAATAACGTGCTTTACGCATATCAAATTACAATTAATTATGGCGTCTTGCGGCGTTCTTACCTGTAACAATTCCCTTCAAGCTCAAAAAGAAACACGAGGGGATTACATATATGTGTAAATAGCGCAATCGGACATCGTATTATTTAAATATCGAATTAAATGTTCCGTTCATAATTGTCACCGAAAATTATGCGTCCATTTTGTCTGTGCTGCCAATAACACAGTATATTTTTTTCCTACTTTCATTTACTATGTGTGTGAGTGATGTACGCTGTTGGCCGCGAGGCCTTTACAGCGTCACCGGACTTAAGGGCGAGTGTGCAACCACTACGCTCGAGCCAGAAGGGCAAGGGGCGACATACTCGGTTGGGATAGTCGCTGTAGGGGGACGGGTGCACTACTAAGTGCACCGGTCAACCGCCGGCTATAGGAGCGAATCCACGACTACGTCGTCGTCGCCCGTATTCTCAGTGGAAAGAATGGATGAAAAAGCATCGGGGGGGGGGGGGTCGGCGAGAACATGTCGCGGCCGGCGGTGGCGGCAGGGGTCGGGGGGGAGATCGTAGTCGGCGGCGGCTACGATTAACAGATTCGCATAGGTAGATGCGTTCGCGAAGTGTCGTGTTGTCGCCTTTTTAATATAGGCGCGAATAGGTTCGAGACCTAGATCGGAGTGGAGATCGACATTCTGTACGAACCAGGGAGCTCCTACGGCTTTACGGAGGAAGCGGTTTTGAACCACTTGGAGTTTATCGATGTGAGAGGGGGCCGAATGCACACACAACACAACTCACGCATAAGTCATGATGGGTCGAACGCAAGTTTTGTAAAGCGTCACCTTATTTCTAAGGGACATTTTACTCCGCTTGCAGATTAACGAATGGAGACGACCGAGCACAAAGGATGCTCGGTGACCGACCCGCTTGATGTGCGGGCCAAAGGACATGGTACTGTTTAGGGTGACCCCTAGATATTTGACCTCTTTGACCCAGGGAATGGGTAGGTCGAACATGGTCACTTGGCCGAGATTATTTCTAGGGCGGCGCAGGGAGTGGCGCGGGGTGGCACCTCTGGAGAAGAAACTACTAAGGTAATGAAACCCTTATTCCTATGCGAGACATAGAGAGCGGTATCATCCGCGAATAGGGCTAGATGCGCCTTACTCGAACGAGGAATGTCGTTCGTGTAAAGGCTAAACAGGAGGAGCGAGAGAGCTGAGCCTTGCGGGACTCCAGCTCGGGTGGAGTGGGGAGTGAAGCACGTCATTTCGACGCGATATCGGAAGGCGCGATTTGACAAAAAGTCTCGTATGATGAGCACGAGTCTGTCCGGCACACCCATTTGGTAGAGCTTGTAGATCAAGCCTTTGTGCCAGACTTTGTCGGATGCCTTCGCGACGTCGAAGAAGAGGGCGCCCGTGTAGACGGGTTTGGGTCTGTTAAGACCGGAAAGGATGTGCGGTGCACTTGATGGACGCAGGAGTGTTTGGCTCGAAAGCCGAACTGTTCGTCGATAAGGATACCCCTGGACACTACAAAGTCTTTGATCCGCGCCAGAAGTAGGCGCTCGTAGACCTTAGCCAGGGAGTTGAGAAGACTGATAGGGCGGTAGCTCGCGGGGAGATTACGAGGTTTGCCGGGCTTGGGAATGCCTATGACGTCTGCTTCCTTGCACTTAGCGGGGAAGGTGCAGTTCGTCATGGCGGCGTTCAATATGGCCACTAAGAGGCAGATGAGTTGGGCGGGTAGGCATTTCGAATGCGATTCGAAATGCCGTCAGAGCCGGGTGCTTTTTTGGTTTTGAGACCCCTAATGAGATCTTCGATCTCCGTTTGGGTGATAGGAGGTAAGAAATCGGCGGGGGGGAGGGATGCCCTGCGCTCGACTTCCCTGTCGACCGCATCGACGTGGGACTGGTCGACGGACTGAGAGCTGGGGGTGCACTGGCTCTCGAGGGAGTCGGCGAGAAGCTCGGTCTTTTCGTCGTCGTCGAAGGCTGGGGGTGCGCCTGAAGGGCGGGACAGCGGGGGCATGCCAGTCGTGTAGTTGGTTATGAGGCTACGCGCCAGCTGCCAGTAGGCCAGGTGCGATGGCGCGATGCCTTCTAGGAAGTCACCCCACCGTTCCTCCCGGACCTCCGCGACACGACGCTTTACCTCTCGTTGTAAAGCGCGCATCCGGGACCGATTGCCTTCGGTGGGGTAAGAGTCGTGCGCTCGGATTGAGGCATTCTTGGAACAAATGAGATCCCTAACATCGTCCGGCAGTCGATAGCGGTTGAGGTTGAGATCTTCCGCCTCGACTTGCTTAGACGATCGACTGACAGCCGATCGGATGTGGTCGGTGAAGGCATCTACGGCCTGATCGGTGTCCTGAGGGGACGGGATGGAGTCCGAGCTGAGGGGGAGGGGGGGAGGGTCGGCATCCGCTAAGACCGTGCTTAGCGCATGCCAATCCACCACCGTCTGTTTGGGTCGCTGAGGGGCGGTAGGGGGGGAACCGAGTCTCATGACTACAGGTCGATGGTCAGAGTCGAGCTCCTGGACTACTTCTAAGGATTGCAGCCGTAAGGTAACACCCTTCAGAAGCGCCATGTCCAGGACGTCGGGTCGGACATGGACCTTAGTTGTTATTTTAATTGTAACGCACATTATATATATATATATATATATATATATATATATATATATATATATATATATATATATATATATATATATACTACTACGATCTCTCCCCCGACCCCTGCCGCCACCGCCGGCCGCGACATGTTCTCACCGACCCCCCCGAATGCTTTGTCATCCCTTCTTTCCGCTCAGAATACGGGCGACGATGACGACGTAGTCGTAGATCCCCTCCCATAGCCGGCGGTTGACCGGTGCACTTAGTAGTGCACCCGTCCCCCTACAGCGACTATCCCAACCGAGTATGTCGCCCCTTGCCCTTCTGGCTGGCTAGAGCGTAGTGGTTGCACGCTCGCCTTTAAATCCGGTGAAGCTGTAAAGGCCTCGCGGCCAACAGCGTACATCACTCACGCTCACACACACAGCACGTTATATTTTTTCTACGAAATAAAAATAATATTTTATAGTCTCAGGAACAAGACATACAAAGAAGTAAGTGTTGGTTTAGTTAATCAGCGAATCATACATAAATAATCAAAAATTACATACCTGATAAACACTTAGGTCAGCGCCTAATACGCATATCGTAGCAATGTACCTTAGTCGTACAAGTCCGTTCTTGTACATACCTCACGAGGAATAGATATAATAAAGAGCCCCGACTTCATAGCAGCGAATAAAACCAACAATTGTCATACCTGGGAAGTGATAAAGTACACCAGTATTAGCTGAACTTAGATACTTTCTGTTATAACCGCCCGAAACACGGTTGATTGGATTTCAATCTTCCTTATTTTTTTGCATACCTACCTACCACAATGTTAGGAATATAGACTCAATGACTGGATAAAGTAAATAACACTTGAAAATAGGCCTTCTTTATTAAACTTACTCCAAGAGACGAAAAAATATGAATTATGTCAAATATCTAGATTCTAATAGGTTTTATCAAGCTTTTATCATTATGTAACAAAAAACACGTAACTGTGATAATTTTATTTCAAAACATTAGATAAATTACATACAATTTGTACAATTATATAAAATAAAACAGCAAAGAATTATTAATAAAAAGCCGGTGTAAAAGAAAGAAAAATACATATTTACATAGTGCCAAATGGTTCCACGCCGCTGTCAGTAGGTAGTATACCTAGAACGCTGGCTGCATTGCCGCGCTGAATAGCAATGCGTATATGCTGACCAAAATACATACCAGCGTTATGGTCGCCAGTACACTCCACCAAACGATTCGAAATTTCTCGAAACATCCGGTGGGCTCCTGGCCCCCACGGACACAATGTCTCTACCCCAAATACCTCAATTATGTACTTCGATCTAACAGAGGTCCAGAGGTGACAACATCGAAGAGCGTATCTAAATTTAGGAACAAAAAGACAGTATTTAATTATGTTGAAGCCAATTTGAGAATATATTTTGTGCAAGCGATCCGAAAAAGACTCAAAAATTGAATTTATTCTTTAATAAAAACCTGAAAAGAATTATCGAGGATGGGACTTACTAAAAGGAGGTTCTCGGAGGTTCCTGATATTAATTATTTTGATAATGGGTGCCAAATCATATTTTTTTTCTCAAATACGTCTTTATTGGAAACTGTATCAAATAAATAAAGTTCGCAATTTCTATGGCTTAATTCCAAACCGATAGATCTGAGTTCTTCAATCAAGAACTTCAGATCACGCAGAACCGTATTTACGTCCCCTCCAAGTGTCCCATCAACGAGGTACCACACAGTGTATCAACAAAGAAATGATATTATACCTAAGTATAATATCATTTCTTTGTGGTTTTATCATCACTATAAAAATTTGTTTATACTAACGGGTATCTGCATACAAACCACAAAAATAAAGCACTTCGTCACGGAGTTATAGGCTGTGCTGTAACTACTTTATAATGGAGTACAACTTTCAAAACATTTAAAACCTGTTCCGTTCTAGAAAAAAAAGTTCCATTTTCAAAAGGGCGTATGTTTTATTTTTCATTCCCGCGCATTGTTCCTGTTTCGGTGACTGCGTATGCTACCAACCCGAACCCGACAGGCCTCAAGGCTCAGCTGATATCCTTGCGGCTGAGGTCACCTGACACCTGAGATCCTGAAGGCAATGGCCTAGTGGGAAGGTCACAGTTAAACAATAACAAATCAACGACCCAGATAACGTGGACCGAATATTTGTGTCGTGGACATTTCGTCAAGTTTTAATTGTCTACGTTTATGAAATACTTTCAAAAAGAGAAAATTTTATCGTATTTCCTTTATAGATATGTGAGTGAAACTTTGTCTATGTCCTTTCACGTCTCGCGAGCCATTGTGCGATTTTAATTTCGTAATTTACCAACTGATACAATGTCCAACTCACCTACTGTAATACTCGTAGCTTACCTGCCTATACTACAGCTGCTGTAAAGCTGTGAAGATCACTATGTTACAGTCACTAACGTGAAATTGACACCCATCGATCGGCCTACCCCATCTTATGACAAGTTTAGTCTTTAAAGAGTTGATAGAGCATTATACCTACCATAATAATTCTCTACTAACCATCTAGCTAGGGCTGCCATCAAGCAGTTTGATAATGCTGCACATCATTTTAAAACATCTTGGATGAAATCTGTTTTTTTATCGGATGCCTTTGAGAAAACCGATCAAGCAAGCCAGTCTCGAGCATGACGATTCCCTTACTAAAAGTTTTTGGCGTTGTCTGCTTTCTTAATTATACAGACATTTTTCCGGACACTCAGTAGATCGGTACCTATTCGGGAGGGTTTACTCGGACATATTTTGAAAACCGGGAAGATCGGCCGGAGGGCAGCCCTACCTGACCATTGTTAAAATAAATTTAATTATTGACAATATCGGTTATTGAACTTGAATCTCCAAAAGAAAAGGCGAATTTACATTTATATGGAAAAAATAAGATGGTGGCGGTGGTGGATCCATGGCCATGCTGCTTTGTCCGGCACAATATTTTGCTTACATCTATACTAATATTATAAAGAGGTAAAGTTTGTGATTTTGGATGTTCGGGGTAATCTCCGGTACTACTGATCCGATTTTAATGTTTTTTTCACTATTGAAAAGCCACCTTATCCAGAAGTAACAGAGGCTTTATAACATAGACCCGGTAGGTGGCGTTGTTGTCGACAGGGAGACGAAGTCCCGGGAAACTTACTCTTTAGATAAAGTCAAAAATGATTTATTTGTTTAGGCCAATAAAAGAACACTCACAATTGTCAGAATTATTGTTAACATTTTACATCTACCACGGCATCGGAAAGCGGCCTCTACTCAGAAGGTCTGGCGAGAAACTCAGGAACTTAAGCCCACTTGTACGAACCAGGGTTAGCTTTACTTACTGACTAATTTGAGGTTATAACGTTAAAATACCTTCAACTTAACGTTATAACATCGAGTTAGTCAATAGGTAACGCTTTTCCCTATAGTATCTCTATATGTGGTAGCTTATAAACGGCTTATATGGAAAAAGCAATGGGTGAGTTTGGTCGCCTTACAGGGTAACATCACCATAGCCGACCCCTCAACTAAGTAGTGCAAGGCTTCAAAGAGCAACGGCTGGTGTGGTCCTCCTTCAACCGAATCAGAACCGCAGTCGCAAGGTGCAATTATCATCTTCGCAGTTGGGGCATCACTGAGTCTCCTTGTTGTGACTGTGAAATTTAGCGCAGACTATCCAACACATCGTGGAAGACTGTCCCACTCGAAAATTCAGCGGCGGATTGGAGGGGCTACACTAGCTGACACCGGAGGCTAAACAATGGTTCCTCCACTCTGACATTAAGTTTTAATCGTGGTTCGCATTATTAAAAATACACCGCCATACGATAATAATGATATTACTATGATAGTTTTGAATATTGTTGTTAGTAGCTGTGAGCTATCCAAATAACATAAAAAATAAAATATGTAGTAGAAACGTTTACAGATGAACCAAAAAACCCAAAGATGCGAGCCGGAGTTCATCACTAGAACTCATTATTAGGCAAACGAGCAGCATGCGTTCTATTTGACACCGTCACGAAAGTATTCCCCAAACGGAGGTGACAAATGTATTGCGCACACCCATATATTGCCGACAATGTCAGGTTATGGCATGCTTATTGTCATTACATCGGGCACAATACCAGACTCCGGGCAGCTATTGAGTATTTTTTGATAGAAAAACCACATTTTGTCGAGGATACAAATCCAGGACCTCGTGATTGCCAACTGCACTATCAACGAGACAGTCGACCAATTGATTATAACAGGTCTTCGTCCTCGAGCCTGTATATGACTTACTTTAATCTAAAACATATATATGTATATAACATGACGGAAGATTTAGCGCAGTGGTTAAGGGCTTAGCCCGCCCCGCCCATTGTGTCTTATAGTCGCGGGTTCGATTCCCGCACGGGACAAATCTTTGTGTGATCCACAATTATTTGTTCCGGTCTGGGTATTTGTGTATGTGAATTTTCATGTTTGTAAACGCATCCACGACACAGGAATTAATCCTAGTGTGGGGCAACGTTTTTTAAAAAAAAAAAAAATATCTTTAATCTGATCTATACTGTGATCAATATTTTTTTAACGCTTGCAAAGATGACATGCATTTTATGCTGCTCAGAATGACATAACGCTGAATAACGCTTAATGGTGAAACACACCAAGGATGTTATCTGTTGTGTTCTAGTGGTTTTGTCCTCGACATGCGTCATGCATTCGGCTCAACTATAAAACTGTTGGGCTCCCTCCTTTCGTAGTTAGTCAATCTCACAAATTCGCGTTGGCCGTACGTCTCGCGGTCTGTGCCTTGTTTCTAGAAAAAAACTATTTTTATAAAAATATTATGTAAGTTTTTTTTTATTTTAATTTGTGCCGAATGTAGTTTTTATTCTTTGAATCTCTCTAAGATTATTTTTACATAAAGATATGTAGTTAGGTATTATTAATATCAATTTGTACATAACGTTCATAATCTTTATGTACTTAGCCAGTACGTGGTTACTTGATTTTTTTCAATGTTTAGATGAGTATAGTCGTTAACTTTTTTAACATGAATAAGCCACTTCGTAACTTCGGTACCTATGTCATTGATAGTGTTGGGCATTATTTAATTATTTTTTTATTTGGAGGATCAATCAATTGAAATTTAAATTGCAATTAAATTAATCCCCCTAAGGTGCTCTGGAATAACAATAACTTTGGACCGACCGACTCTACCGTGACCATGGGTGCTATAGAGCACTCAAAACGTTTACCCACTAAATAATAAATTAAAATACATGAAGCCATACTAGTCAAATCCCTCGAGCGAGACACAGAGTGTCTGACTATGAAGCAATCTGCAAAATGCCGTATCATAGTGCATTATTCATGTAGTTTATCTGTGCATACAATTGGGTTCGCACGCAAATAGCCGCATGAATTGTTGAAAAAGTGAAAGGCTGTAGAAAAGTAAACGGGTTTACTGTATTGGAACGCATGCCCAACACTTAAAACGGTCAATACTACCTACGTGAAATGTCAACAAAAAAACGCAGACCTTGTTTAAAAAGGTACTTGAAAGAGACTCCATCCTAGGTGTTAGATAATAATTAAATAAATTAGAATACATATATTTATTCTAAGTTAAATAGTTACTTAATAGTCTATTGAACCAGTTAGAATCCTCTTCTCTCTGCTGTAAATCCGTAATATTTATTCTTAGGTAGGTATACTTAAGAATGACAAAACAGATATACAATGTGAAAGAGGAAGGATGCAGGTACCGGGGAAGACCTAGACTATCTTACCACGACCAAATAAACCGAGTCTTATCTGATGGAAAAGTCAAGAGTCTCCGTAACCGGCGAGCGTGTATGAGACGAACTATGAGAGTCGAGGAAGCCAGAGAGGTATGTAAGGAAAGAACCTGTTGGAACTCTGTACTCTCTGCCTACCCCGCAAGGGATCTGGCGTGAGGTTATAGATAGATAGATAGATAGATAGATAGGTATACTTAAAATAAATGAACATTGACTGGCCTAACAGTAGCTCTAGTTCTTGCTTGGAGGGCTTTAAATCTGCTGACAAAACTGTCCTAAAACCCTCAGACTTTATATTCTCCGGCATCTTAACAACGGCGTTCAGCCACTTTCGAATTAGTACTACTAGCATTAGTATCGTTAACATAGGCATATTGTTCGTAAATTTTCCAATAGTTTGACTACCTACCACCACCACCAGTTAAATAATGAATATTGATCCACGTTTACAACGGGTCGATCAACGTAGGTGGGTGTAATTATTTGATTCTGACAGAGACATATTACATGTCATAGGTACACAGTATTTACAATTGAAATAAAATCGTAGTGTGCCTATCAAGTGGCGATACCCAGCTAATAGTTTCAAACACGAAACACGCAAGGTCGTGTTAGCATGGGACCGGTGTGACCTCGCTGCATTTTTTACATAAAAAAAATCGGAAAAACACACAGGTACCTAATAAATAATTACTTACTGTTGACCAGACGTATGTAGTTATGAGATCAAATACATTTAAAAACCTAATCGTGTACTTACATAATATATATAAGTATAACATATATAAGTTGTATACCTCTTAGCATCCATTGTACCGAAATTATATTTAAAGTATGTTTTACTACCTACTTAATTAATTACATATTATTATATATAGAAGCGCCTACGTCTCTAAACTAAACCTAAATTATGGAGCCAAATATATTTTATAAAGCAGAACAAATGTTGATTATCTTTGCCTTGAAATATTTTGAATCTCTTCTAAGTATAAATGAAGTCAAAGTCTAAAACCGTTGACTTAATATAGGTACCTGCGCATGTAGTAAAGCCCAGGCAATATATCCATTGTCTACTGTTTACTGGTGTATACTAAAAAAGAAAACTTCAATAAGTAACATCTCCATAAGAATATTAATTAGGTGCATAAAAACACATATACCAAGCACCAAATGATTACATTGAGGTGCGTCGTGGCTCGTCAGCTGGCTGGTAGATACCTTCCGTGTTCCGAATTATGACTCTAGCCAAGTTAGTCAGATAGGTTAGTAGGTAGATGAGACTTTTTGAAGTGTTATTATTATAATTTTTTTTTGTCACCAGTAATTGTAGGCATATATTACATGGGCTTTCGCTCCAAGAAGGCTAAAATTAAAACATGTTTATTAAGTATTTGCCCAAATCAAGTATGGAGTTTTAAGACACTTTGGTAAGTGCATACCTCCTTACATAACTACAAGATTCAGTTATCTCTTATCTCTTACTGGGTATATCGATCAAAGATAATTCAAAAAAATAAGAGTACCTACCTACGTATTACCCCGGGAACTGAAACTTTCATTTGCCTGAAATCAAATTAAAACTTGACGAAGAAATTATAAAACAGGTTTTAAGTCATATTCGAATGTTTCCTTTTACAATAATATTCGCTCATCAAGCTGATATTTCATGGAGGTTTATTACTCTTTAATCACCTGTATGATCAAAGGTGAGTAAGTTTCAATCGACCTGACTTATATTCCAAGGCAAAGGGATTCTCGAAAAAGTTCTTAACTTAGTGATTCCTAAAAACACTGCGGCACCACAGAGCTCTACAAGTGCCTACATAACTTACCCACAATAAAACGTAAACAATAGGAGGCCATTTTCATACGGAAATCCTGACATTGATTTGACAAAGAAAATTGTGTAAGGTCAGACAGCAAAGCTACAATGAATCATGACTAGACGGTTAACGTAAAAAAGCATAATGCGGAAAATTAGTCAACTGTGGCCTTAACTGTATTGATTTTCCGTAGTTATGATACTGTTAGTACAACCCTAATCTTGGTAAGAAATAATGATTTAATCTATAGTTATATAGTAAGCTCCATAATTTGACATGGGCACTTCATGAAATAGAAATTATCAGGAGTGAGTTTACCAGGATAAACATAACGGGGCTTCTTAAAATGGCAACATTCTTCCTTGAAATAGACAAATAAGGTAAAAATTAACATAAAACAGGCAGTATATTTCGTTATTTTCTCTTTTAACAACAATATAATTCCTCCTTACTTCTTATGTTAGCCGTACGAAATAAAAGAGCTGACAAAAGTCTTCAGAAAAGTTATGAAAACCCAAATGTTTGCATCTAGAAACTTTTACCTTATGAATATTCTTTTCCCCAGCACAATGCCGATCGACCTGTACTATGTACCCGGATCAGCGCCGTGCCGCGCGGTGCTGCTCACCGCCAGGGCACTTAACCTCAACCTGAACCTCAAGATCGTCGACCTGCATCACGGGGAACACTTGAAACCCGAGTTCTTGAAGGTGACACTTCATCAAATTTATTATTAAGGTTATTGGAAGGCTGTTGATACTCCAGAGAATGGGTTCTTTTACTTCTTCTTCTTACACGGCCCGTTTAATACTTATCCGCTAGTTGTGAAGACTTCAAATGTAAATATTCACTCCTAATATTTTGATACAATCTATCAAATACTTTTTCGACCTTTTTCTAGCACTATCTGCTTTGTCATCGCGCAGGGTCTTAATACAGACTTTAGTACAGTACAATTTACTAAAACCTCCCTCGTGAATCAGTCATCTATATGTATTATATTGGAGATAATTTAATGAAAATCCATTAAGTGGTATTTGAGATTAGACCGAACATGCATAAAACAGAATAATCGATAAATAATCGGTTTTTGGATCGATTCGAATCGAACGCACTAACATCGATTCTCGATCAATTGATTCGAAGTCGATTTTAATGAATGTGCTGATTGAATGATAATATTTTTGAATCCTTCTTTTGGTACCGTTTTTTGGTTGCCTCGATTTTAGAAATTATCAAATAGACCTCCACTTTAAAGAAATACGTTTAGTACCTAGTATCATATTGTCGATTACCACTACCACCACCACTTTTTACTATTGAAACGTGAATCAATTTAATTTTAGAGCTTTTAGAATCCACTAAATCGATTCAGTGCTTCAGATCGATTTATAAAATCATTTACTTATTTGAATCTAACTAACGATTTTTCGGATATTTTTTAAGCGGAGGACGGTATATTGACAGGTAGATGTAGATTAGAAGCACGATGATTATCTTAAAGTTATCTCGTTTCAGACACCTGCTGTATTCTACATTATACCTACTTACCCTACTGCTTTGTCATCTTTACATCATACATTCTTTTTTCATGCCTGAACTAAAACCCCAGATAATTTATGAGTCATCTACGAGGTATTCAGTATATCTGCTTAACCAAATGCAAGGACTTCACGTGGGTTAACTTTTGTTAGTGAGAGAACTTACCTGGAAATGTTTGAGGATATATAAAAATGCGGAATGACCGTGTAGGCTAGAAACCGCAAATCACCAATAAGCTTTACCCTTTTAATTTAGCTACTTGCGGTTGGAGTGGGACTTTTGTCCCACAAAATTTTAAGGAAAATGGCGGCAAGAAATCCCAATTTAATAAGTTTACCCATTTATCATCGCCTTACCTGCTCCCATTATTTAAAATTGGCAGAAGCTTTTATTGTTTAATCTTCTTCTTAGTGTTTCGACGGCAAACATGATTGTAATTATATGGATGCGGCACATAAGGTGGCCAGACCGATTGTTGATTGTCGGTAGAAGACATCAAATCCTGCTGCGTGCAGTTGTTAGGGCACGCAGAGCATGATATAAGGTGGGACATCGTTTGGGTTACACTGCACAAACACCACAGATTAGTGGTGTCAGTGAATCCCTACCTGATCACGTTTTCATTGCTTCCGCCGACCTGGGTCCGAAGTCTATTTAAAGACTTCCAGACTGGCCATGGTAATTCATGACCAGGTACGGGACTCTCAGTAGGTGTAACAAAGGTATTTGGTAGCGATACTCCTTCCCTCCAAAGGTTACGCCTCGCTTTTTTTGGCTCCAGTGTTAATGGTCGGTCGGTAATTGTTGAATGGAGTACGTATACAGTGTAATCTGGCTGTACATTATCTATGTATTTACAGTATTTACATCTATGTAATCTCTACAATAAATGATTTCCTTCGTGTCGCTTATCTTGTACATTCATTGCTCATTGATCGGTTATCACTGCTATAATAATATGCTCCTTGTATTTACCCACTATATTCTTGCAATATTTGTTTAGTCTCCCTGTAGTTATACCTAGTTCCTGTAAGTAAAATGCAGGTAATGTAAAAAACTACATCTTCCTACGCTAAGGTAAAATAAAATAACAATTGAATAATACCACAACCGTTGAAATTCACAGTGTTTCTTTGCAGAACAAATTAAGATAATTCTAATTAATTCCAATTTACCTCCTCATTGTATACTTACTGTATAAATGTAAATTATAAATGTATCTACCTATTGTGTTACACCTACCTAGTAAGGTTTCATTAGTGGAGTTAGGCAAACAGTAAACGACTGGGTAAAAATATTATTCGAGGTAGTAAGAAATCCACAATAGTCAATATTCCATCCATACCCAATAGCCATCAATAAACACACACAACTACAAGATTCAATTATCCAACAGCTTGGTTAATACTAAAATAGGTACAGCACATGAAGAAATATTGCTTCATGGTACAGCAGCAGCATTAGATGTTCAATAATTCTATACATTTTTTTTGTAATCATTCGACGTAAAACGACATGTCGTGAAGGAATTCGTCGAATTGATACTAAGGACGTTAAAATGAATAAGCAAATTAAAGATATAAAACAAATTATTGATCATCATATGAAAACAACTGTAGTTGTAGTAAGACTAGTAATTAAAAAAAAAACAAAAAAGGCTAAGAATAAGCGACGTACTAACAGAAGACGTTAAATTTTTAAAAGCCATAAATAAAATGATATGCTAGGAACCCATGGCACTCGGCCAGCGTTTCCCGTCGAGGTACCAGATTCAATAACTTGACAACCAAATTTTATCTTTAAACCCATAAGTTTAAGTTCAAAATAACTTAGAATGATCTGAAGGTCGTCTTAGAAGGCAAGTGATGTAATTTTGCAGTACCAATTCGAGTGCGTTGAACCTTTATTGCTACAGCACCATTGCGTGTTAGAGATAATGTCTATTTATGTTATCTGTAGAATTCATTTTTATTTGACTACTACCTGCTACTGTAGTTTTACTCTATTTATTCTTAAACCAAGATAGTAATAATCTACTTATTTAAATGTTATTTTTCCTCTAATTTGTCTGTTTGTACTGGCGTCACCAAAAAGCAACTGAACCGATTTTGACGAGATCTTCATATTTCACATAATTCTAGTCTATATTAAAATATCTTGTATACTGTAACCGGCGATCTGTGTACTATGCGACGAACTATCAGAGTAAAGGAAACAAGACAGGGCTGTAAGGAAAGAACCTGTTAAAAGTCTGTACTATCTGCCTACTCCGCAAGGAATCTGGCATGTCTGATCGGAATGGGTAAAATATACACGGAGTTTAACTTAGCCTCTTTGCAGTACGCGATTATTGAATTCGAAGTTACCACAGAGGTTAATAAATATATACATATATCAATAGAAGAAACAATGGGCTATGTCTACGTGTTTGATGGGACTTAAAAATTCAGGAAAAATAACACGTTCTACTCCAATCTAGATAGATGCGTCATACATTCGTTAATCACTTTCTCTGGCTCTTGTGAATCCCCCAAAAAAACGTAGGCATTCGGTCCTGTTTATGATATATGCAAGCCTCACTTTGAACTTTGGACGTCAGTCGACGTGCGTTGCCAAAACAGGTTTTAGGTCCACGCCGCGCGCCCGCGCCGACAATTTACCACCCGTCATTTGGAAATACCTAAATGAGGTTTTTATTGAAGTAATTTTGAGTATGCTTTTTTCCTAACACAAAATTCAAACACAAATTTAATTCGTCTTTGATGATTATCTCAGGCTACAGGGACCTTCCATCACGTATTTTATGTGATTCAGATTAAGTTTTAAATTAAAGTAGGTATTCTAAGGTGAACTTCTCCATTCCGACTTTAATAAAATAATAAAATACAAGAAAAGAATGGAAGGAATTTATGCCAAAATCTATTTTTTATGAATTATTAGATCCACTTTCAGCTCTTGAAAAATATATCTCCTTTCTGTAAAAACTTCTTTACGTAAATTCATGGACTAACTACTAATTATATTGTTGAGTACAGGAATATATTCTTTAAGCAGGGGAACGGAGGTGTACTCTGTATACACGTATATATTGCCTGCGATGACTGCCATAATATAGAAGGCAAGCCTTTTGTCATTATACCGGATACAATGCCAGACCTCTGGACTGCTATTGAGAATATATAATAATAATAATATCAGCCTATACCGCCCACTGCTGGGCAAAGGCCTTCTCTCACAAATCGAGGTGAGAGAGATTAGGTCATACTCCACGACGCGGACCCAGTGCGGATATTTCGATATAAAATATACACTAGTCTAACCTAGGAATTGAATAAGGTCTAGCCACAGATCTAGTGGCTCTTGATACGGCTGGCGATCATTCAATACATTGCAGGCAACACGAAAAGAGACTTTGATTGAACATCGTAGCTTGCGAGGTAGTGCAATTTAATATCATTACGTGTATTATACTTGTGCAAACAAGTATAAAACACGAAATGTTATTAAATTGCAAGGTGCAAGGCAAACCGGCTGCAGCTATTTCATAATGTATCTAACCAAAACTGATTGACGTAACACGAACGATACACAGTATTGACTTTAATGATATTTGATAGATGTGAAGTGTTATGAAAACACTGGTATCCATGGATTGTCTTGGTATAACCAGTCGATCCGAAATCTTAGTTGTTGCAGGATTAAGCTGCTACCCTATTGGCGGATTCACACATAATCACAGTAATCGAAATAATTATTATTACGACAACTGTGTAAATACCCCTTTGCTATGCATCGTTCCGCTCCCAGACGGCTTTAAACTTATATTCGAAAGCTATAAACTGATCAAAGTCACTTTAATCCCTTGCCTGATAACAGACAATAACAAGACCCATCTACAACAGCAATATCAGTCACCGATGCGTTGACTACAATACCCACTCCTCTTCCAGCTCAACCCACAACACACAGTACCCACTTTGGTGGACGACGGCCTCTCAATCTGGGAGTCCCGCGCCATCTGCGCGTACCTGGTCAACAAGTACGGCAAGGGCAGCAGCCTGTACCCTGAGGAGCCGCGCGCCAGAGCCCTGGTCGACCAGCGCCTGTACTTCGACATCGGCACGGTTTACGGCAGATTCGCTGACTATTTCGTGAGTATTGGTGTTATTATTCACCTTCATTCTTTGTAGAGCTATCAAAAGCTTGATACTAAATTCTAAACTTATGTAAATAATTGAGGGAAAGCAAAACAGGTTCTACCAGTCATGACATACGCTGCCAAGACGTGGACACTTACAGTAGGGCTAGTCCATAGGCTCAAAGTCGCTCAGCGAGCTATGGAGCGGGCTATGCTCGGAGTCTCTTTGAGGGATAAACTCCGAAATGAAGTTATCCGTCAAAGAACCAAAGTAGTTGACATAGCCCGCAGAGTGAGCTCGCTAAAGTGGCAGTGGGCTGGCCATGTCTGTCGAAGAACCGATGGCCGATGGAGCAGACGAGTTTTAGAGTGGAGACCACGACTCGGCAAACGTAAGGTAGGGCGCCCCTCAGCTAGGTGGACCGACGACCTGAAGAAGGTCGCAGGGTGGGACTGGATGCGGAAGGCAGAGGACCGTGTATTGTGGCGCAAATTGGGAGAGGCCTATGTCCAGCAGTGGACTGCAATAGGCTGATTTGAAAACGGTTAAACGTATTAAAAAACTGCACACTAGTTTATCAGAGACTAATTAGTCTAGTTCAATATGGAAAAATTATTTGAGGTATGTTTTCATGCCCTTGGCGTTCAGTTGTTGGGATGGAACGATATTTTTCACAGAATTCAATAAAGCGTGGCACAAGAGAGTGGCTTCAGCCCTCCACCATCAGTGGTGGAGTGGATTCTAACGCGTTTATAGGGTCGAAGGAGGATACCGCGAGATTTTTGTAGTGTTGTTATGCTCTTACATTCCTCAGTCATGGCCCATGACTCATGGAAACCTATGACCATTGTTACAACTAACATAAAGTCAATTTTTTCCTTTCCCTCTAGTACCCACAAGTGTTCGGTGGAGCTCCAGCTGACAAAGACAAACTGGCCAAGATCGAAGACGCCCTGCAGCTGCTGAACACTTTCTTAGAAGGTCAAAAGTTTGTGGCAGGTCCCAACCTAACCATCGCTGACCTCAGTCTCGTTGCCAGCGTGTCCAGCTTCGAGGCCTCTGACGTAGACTTCAAGAAATACGCGAACATTAAGAGGTGAGATTATTAGAACTAAATCACATTTCGTTTTCTTGCCTACTTAGTCGAGGAGATCAGAGTGCAAAATATGAAATGCTAGGTATTCTCGTTATTATATCTAGTTTGATGTTACAGTGCCCAAGAGTGTCCCTAGACTTGTTTGGAACCAAAGGCAATTCAATATATTTATTGGAAAAAAACACGAGATAAATTCCACGTTTGACAGCTAGTCAGAAAAATAGTTTCGCAATGTTTATTCCAAGTTTGTTCTAATGAAAGTAAATGAAAACTTAAAACGAAGTCGGATTATGCTCAATACTCAAGCTAGTCTTTAGTAAAGCGCCGCTAATTAGAAGAAAACGTATACTACGTGACCCGTCTTTAAACATAGTTAACTGTATATTTTATTTTCAGTCCCACGGTCTGTTACAATACTAGGTAGATATTTCTGATATATTTCCAAGGATATTGCTAAGTTATGTAATTAAACTTTCTAATTACAAAAAAGAAATCGTAAATGTTCTGCTTTGCTTCGCTACACGTTTTGAGATTAGTAAGTAGGTAGGTAAAATGAGAGAAAGCTGGTCAAAGTAATCACTTATCAGACGCGACATCTACCTAAATGAAAGTTGCCCAAGAGCTGGTTGGGTTAACATTTGTAACTTGCACTAGAAAATTTGATTTATCTATCTATATCATCACGTCTGATCCTTTGCGGGATAGGCAGAGAGTTCAGAGTTCCAACAGGTTCTTTCCTTACAGACCTCTCTGGCTTCCTCCACTCTCATAGTTCGTCTCCGTGCCAATAAAATATAAAGGGACTTAATATAGATTATGAACATAGTCAATTCAAAACTAAAGATAGTTTGGTGATATTTTCCAGAAGCTATATATCCAAAACACTTCTAAAACATGTATTTTCAAACTAGGTAGTAAGTTTTTCAATAATTCATTCATTAATTTTATCATAATCGTGTCTACCTGTAGCCATTAATTGTTGAGTGTAGGTCTTTTCAGATATTTCAGATAAGTTTGAAGATAGAATAAAAAAATAACTATAGAGGGTTTTCAATTAGCAGATCAGTCTGACGTGATTGTTATTACAGATGGTACGAGACACTCAAGACCACAGCGCCCGGCTACCAGGAGGCCAACGAGAAGGGACTGGATGCGTTTAAAGCCCTCATTAACAGCATGAAGAAGTAACTGCCACGCTCTTACATTCCTAACATGACCTCCATTTATTGCAACATACACCTACTACATAATATGTCTCATTGGCAAATTCAAAAGTGAGCGAATTTTTTCTCTATGACAATATTAAATCTTTAAGTGGAATTCAGGTTTGTCTAATGGTACAGTTTCAATTTCTTGAGATTATTGGATACCAAAAGACAATGTTCTTATAATAGTTATTACAAAAAATCCATCACGTATTGAAATTAATAATTTCAAGTGATTTTTGACGCAAGTTTTAAGACATATTCGATAAATCATTCATAAAACACCGTTTAGAGATGTGCAGATAAATGGAGTCATGTCTAAACTAAGAATTAATTTTATTGTTGTCACGTTCACGAAATGTTGTTTTTTAAATTACACCAAGATTACTTTCAGAATTTATTTTTAAAGTACTAGTTCTTAAGGCACAAATAAATATTTTAATAAATACATTCTAGTTTTTTATTTACATACATAAACAATATACCTCTATCATAAAAATAAAATAGTTTACAAAACAATATATTTTATAATTACGTAAATACTAAACTACATTATTTCATGTTTGTTGGTAGCTACTTTATAACTCAGTCCCGATGTTTCTAACTTGAGCTACCAAATATTTATACTCAATTACGCCTTTTTCATTTGCATCTCTATAATCAGTAGCTGCAGATTTTACCATCTCGAATCATCTGTCGATATACAAGGTTCAAATTAAGATAATACTGATTAAAAGACAATAATAGCAGCTTGTTTTGATGTAAGTTCACAGTTTACAGAAGCAGAAATGGTAAGAAATAAATTTCTTGCAAAATTGCTGTTCTTGTAAGAGACAATAACTTAAAAAAAAAGATAATATTTGAGACGCTACTGTAAAATGTAAATCACTGTACGGTTTTTTGGAATCATAATAAATTAAACCACCTTTTAAAAGAAGAATATACTCATATCATTAAGACCTCTCTAGAGCAAATTAAAACTGAAATTAAACATAAAAAAAATTAAAACCTTCTCCAAAAGCTTATTAATAGGTAAACTGACTAATCTCCGTTTTGCCGATGATATCGTGCTGTTTTCATCCGTGTGGATGAAAACAGCACGATATCATAAGAACAACAACAAATGCTCCAAGACTGAGTATAGCAAGCCTCGAGGCTAGATTATCCATGAACACATCAAAAACTCAACTTATGATCAACAGCACGAAATGTTGGGTAGAGATAGATGGGCAGATCACTACTATACGTAGAGCATAGTGTCAACGAACATACGTATTTGGGCCAGACTGTCTCGTTTCATAACCGGCAACATTCACTAGACAGAAAGAGAACGCCTGGAAGAGTGTGGTCCTTGAGGGATGTGATGAAGGGCAACCTTCCCTTGTCCCTCAAGCCAGACTAATGGATATGTGTGTTTTACCCGTCGTAACCTACGGTGCTCAAACTTGGTCGCTACCTGAAGAGAAGAAATCTAGACTTAAGGTTTACCAAAGAGCACTGAACGGATGGATTGCATCAGAAACTGCCTTTCACACTCAGGTTATGGATGTAGGCTTAAAGTCAGCAAAGCTGTAGTGGGATTGGGCGGGGCATGTCTTGAATATGAACCTGCAAAGTTGGTCAAATATCGTCACGGCATGCATCCCTGAAGACGGTCACAGGTGTCGTGGTCGAACGAGATGAAAATGGAGTGTCAATTTGGATACTTTTTCGGGAAAGACATAGATACTACTGGTCCAGGACCGATTTATGTTGAGACATCAAGGGGAGGCCTTTGCCCAGCCGTGGGATATAGGATAGGCCATTAAAATAAGCACGAGAGTTTCAGGTTGGGGTGGGCGACAATGTGACCGCGCGGCCCTATAGAACGGATTTTCGATTTTTCGTCCGCTGAGGCCATGGCGGTCAATGTTGTCCGATGCTTAATAATTCATAAAAGATGATCGGAAATCATTTTGCGTTAATTAAATACATTAACTATGCATATTATCTAACAAAATAGTAAAAAAAACGACCATTAAAATTAAGAGAATCTCGGAATATTGCTTGGCTTGGTAGCATAATCAAGTGTCGCACAATATTGACCGCGTTGGCGGTTACCGTGTTAATAAAAATTATATTTGGTATTTATTAAACTTTAAATTTGGTATTTGGGCCAGCGTGGTGGACTATGGCCTTAAACCCTCTCAGTTTGAGAGGAGGCCCGTGCCCAACAGTGGGACAGTTTCTTAACAGGGCTAATATTATTTATTTTATTTTTATTAAATTTGGTATTTTGGTTTTCGTATTGCATTTGAGAAGCAATTATCGTTGCGTCGGGTGTGCGTTATTTATGATACACCTCGTATAATTTTTCATTACTTAACAACATCTGGAATTTGATATTTTGTCATGCATTTCATGAGTATCTATTAGCAATGGAATAGATTGTTCTAGCTCACCCCTTCAATTGACTTTTGGGATATTAAACCACAAAAAGCTAGTAAAAAGAGTAAGCTATCTACTTATTAAAGAAGGGACTTCAATTACACAGTTTACGTCCAACAAAATGCAATAAGACTTACTTTTGAATATTCGGGTGAGCTGACAGGCTGATGCCCGCCGCATCAATGGTGGAGATGGTAGCCACTAGGCTAAAATCTGCCAATGTAAGCACTTCTCCGGTGGCGAATATGCAACTTCCTGGAACGTGTCGAGGAACGCCAGGGCTTCTTCGGGTTTCTCAGCAGAACTTAGTCCGGCTTCATGCCGCCGTATATTTGTGAATACTAGAGATGTACTTTTGTCTGACTTCCTTTACTTTATGAATAATTTACGCGTGTATTATAAGACTGCCTCGTTGGTCTATTGGCGCATAGTCCTGGGTTCAAAGGTCGGACAGAGTGTGTATTCCTATCAAACAAATCCTCACTTACAGTCTGGCGTCTGGAATTGTGCACGGTATAATCGCTATCAGTGCGCCCCTTATTAACATCGTTATGATATGTGGGCGTACGTAGGTACACCTCTGCCACTCGCGCTTGAGAAATATAACGTGATGGTTTATCATGTGTCAATTACGCAGTACGAACTAAAACTTGCACTAATTCTAAAGCATTTTAAATCTATCCATATAACTACGCTAGATCTTTTGCGAAGTAAGCAAGGAACCTAATTCGAAGGAATCTTAATCTGTCTATATCATCACTCCAGATCTCTTGCCGAATAGGCAGAGTTTCAACGGACTCTTTCTCTACAAACCCCTCTCGGCTTATGACTGCAGTTCTCAGCAGAAGTTTGGATTGAAGATGCCAATGAGAGTGTATAGTTACTCACGAAATTATTAGCGAATCTCGGGTACAATGTGCCCCGGCCGAAGTCCAGGCGCTGGTCGATGACCGCCCTAGGCTGTGGTTCCTGAGGATACAGCAAGCTGTAGTTGCCGTTCTTGTTGACCAGGTACTGGCCGATCGCGCGGGACTCCCACAGAGAGAACCCGTCATCCACTAAAGTGGGAATGGTGTGTTGGGTATTCAGCTGAAGACAATAGTGAGGTAGGGAGAGAGTACAGTGTTCTAACAGGTTTGTGGCGCATCGCGGTAATGAGGCCTGATTGCCAAGGTTAACGGCAGAGTTAATACTTTGGCATTTCCTTTTTCTAGAACATTGCGTGTACATACTTTTAATATTATTTACGTTTTTCCTTGTAAATATATTTTTGGAAATATAGTTAATGATACGGGTTTTATTCCACCATAAGAACACGCACACCCGTGTCATAGTGGTGACCCCATTGAGGTACCTGAAGAAAGTTAACATATATATCAATGGGTGGAATATTGGAAATTTGAAATTGGAAATATTAAAATTGAAAGAAAACAACATCAGAGGATGTCGACAGTCGCGAGCACCAGCGATAGTAGCCAACACACTGTGTGCCATATTAGTGATACCATAGGTTCTTCCCTTACATACTCTCCTGCTTCCTCCACTCTTATAGTTCGTTAAGACAGTGTAATGTATAGGTCATAGTAAATTTCAAAGGAGGTCTAGTGACAGACGCTGGAAAGCGAAATGATTGCCTAGGTACATAATAAATGAGAGAAAATTATTTTTTGGATTTTATCGTGATTTTCGCATATTCTCGACTTTAAACTCCCGACTTTTCGAGCCCTTCACAGCACCCATGGTCACGAGGACTGAGGTGTGTGCCGTCCATATGTTGCTTTTTTGAAAACTGCGATAAAATCGGTACCATACCTACGCCCATCGGTATATCGATGCCTACGCCTAAGTTTCGTTGTAAAGATATCGGAGCAATCGCTGCCCTTTTAAGTTGACGACGGCTTTTAAGGTAGGTATCTTCTATTTGGTGATCATGTTTTGAAAACCGGCGGAAATGTTTTCGAATAGGTAGAACACGAAAATTACGCCAAAAGAAATCGTAATACTACGTTCCAAGATAAGCTTAACAAATTAAAACTTTTCTAGAAATGAAACACGTTCAACTAATTATTTCGTGACCTTCATAAAGTTGACGTGTCGGAATTGTATCGAAGTATCGACGAAGGCACATGACTAACGGCTCCAATGGCTTGAAAAAAAAATCACACCGTCACGCTTACATATTTCCCAGCAGAGGTGACACAGGTATAGGTACGGTGTGTTGTTCAATCATTTTTTAGAAAATATAAGTTTGATAATGGAAGAAACTGCGCAACATCTCATCCATAATACCTCAGTGCCTCAAGACTAAAGTTTTTAGTCAATGTGTGTCGCCAGTGATGACATACAGATCAGAAACGTGGTCTCTTACAATAGGTCTCATAAAAAGCTCAAAGTTGCTCAGCGAGCTATGGAAAGAGCTATGCTCGGCGTTTCTCTACGTGATCGAATCAGGAATGAGGAGATTCGTAGAACCAAGATCACCGATATAGCCCTCAGGATTAGCAAGCTGAAGTGGCAATGGGCGGGCCGGGCCACATAGCGCGTAGATCGGACGGGCGATGGGGCAGAAATATTCTAGAGTGGAGACCACGTATTGGCAAGCGCAGCGTAGGATGGCCGCCTGCCGGATGGACCGACGATCTTGTGAAAATCGCAGGAAGTCGTTGGATGCAGGTGGCATCGGGCCGGTTACGCTCGAAAGCGATTGGGGAGGTTCAGCAGTGGACAAGTATAGGCTGAGATGATGAAGACGATGAATGGAAGAAATCAAAATCTTTTTAAAAAAGGTAAACCGACTTCAATAAGCAAAAAATAAATATTTGAAGTCGGTGCCAAGTAACCGACTGCACCAACCAGCACCGCTTTTGCTTTTTGAAGTCGGTTTACCTTTTTAAAAGATTTTTATTTTAGAATTTTAAGTGACGTATTTACTAATATTTATATACCAATATTATATTACTTTGCTGAGTTGTACAGTAAGGTTTAACGTAATAACTATAATAACGAAATCTATACATTCGTGCTGTTCGCCGTTAAGGAGTTCCTTTGTGTATCTTCAAAGTCCAAAGTCCAATACCAATAACATTAAAATAGGACCACCTCAAAACTATACTGAACCCCAATGCAAAAAGGATCATCAAAATCGTTTCATAAGCAAAGGAGGTATAAAAGAACAGACGAATTATGAACCTCCTCCTTTTTTGAAGTCGGCTAATATACTGCTTAGTTCTATAGTGGGACACCTATAGGATTGACGTAATACCCATAATATCTCAATTTACACATTCCTATTGTTTGTCGTTAAGGAGTTCCCTGGTGTATCTTCTAAGTCCAAGGTCCGATGCCAATGAAATTAAAATGGACCCACCTTGGAGCTATAATGAACCCAATGCAAAAAAAAAAACATCAAAATCGGTCCACAATTGACGGAAATATCGCTGAACATACATACAAAACAAAAAAAAACATATACTATACAACCGAACATAGAACCTCCTCCTTTTTTAAGTCGGTTAAAAAGAAGGAAAGTAGTTTCTAGAAAGTATAAGTTTAAAAAAACGTACCTACCTTTAAAAAGAAACACGTGGCCCCGTCCTAGGAATTATTTACAAACAAGAAATGCACATACACAAACATTCAGAACCAGTGTTTGACAGAAAGTCGATTTTTGGCCGAAGCCGAAGGCCAAAACCTTCGGCCGAAGCCGAAGGTTAATAACCCTAAGAAATTTGACTAATGATTGGCTAAACTTATATTGACTCTGTTAAACTTAACGTGATGATTAAAATTATCTATATCTGGTTAAAAATAATATAATTTATAATGTTAATTTACTTAAAAGCATTCCTAAGTCGTAAATCGTAATAGATCGCTCAATTGTGCTTGCTGGCAACCTTCAGCTATGGCCAAAACTTCGGCCCATTTTTGCTGAAGCCGAAGATTTGGCTGAAGTTGGTATTTTTGGCAGAAGGAGGCGAAGCCGAAACTTCGGTCGGACACTACTGAGAACAAATCTAACAGTTGTGGGGCACACAAAGATTTGTCCCGTGCGGGAATTAAACCCGCGACTTCGACCCAGTGGGTGGAGCGACTTTAGCTCTTAACCTCTGCGCCAAATCGTCCGTCGAATTTGCACACAAGTTCAAATTTCAAAGAGATAAATACTGAACTAGCAATGCAAATAGATACAGTAGGCATGCTGTAGGTTCTAATGCAAGTAGAAACTTTTATAGTGATAAAATGAACGTTCCCAGACTATTGTAGGTACAACATAGGGAGACTTAGCAGTGACTCCCCTCCTTGCAGCCGTTACCGCCGCCTGCGGCATGTTCTCACCGACCCTCCCTATCCCCTTACATCCATTATTACAGATACAGATACCGCACACAGGATCTGACACAGACTTCGCCGGCGATGTCGAAGAATTCTTTGCACGCCGGCCGGTGCAGAGCACCACGGCGAGACACCTAGTATGGGCATATATCTCCCATAGCTACTGCCCAAGCCGAGGCCCGAGGCTTGCCCTTCTGGCTAGAGCGTAGTGGTTGCACGCTCGCCCTCTTGTCCGGAAAAGCTGTAAAGGCCCCGCGGCCAACAACGTAGATCATTCACACACACACACACACACGCACTTAGCAATGAAGCACTAAAATTCTTCCAGCATCCCGCTAAAGTTAGAGACAAATAATATACATCACGATTAGTATAGATAATAATCAATCAATCCATCTCCCATCTATATCATCATGCCAGATCCCTTGCGGGGTAGGCAGAGTTTAGATCAAGTACCTATTATATCGTAGAATATGCTTCTTCTTTAGTTTTACCTTGCTATTCAATTTTAATAACCTTGTTTATTAACTTTATAAAATAATGTAGTAGGTAGCGGGTATTCAAAAACACAGCACGAATCATGAATAGATGTGTGACAGATGCTGACTGACAGCAGAATCCAAAGAGTAAGTATATAATCCTTTAATATAATCACTAAAGAATTATGGACCAGTTGGTGACTTGAGTGACTTGTGAGCATTTGTGTGTGACCTTATGTTGTCTCTGGCCAAGGATTTTAATAAATCCTTGCTCCTATGGTCCGTTTTGAACAAAGTTCATAAGAGGAATAATAGGGGGTCAAATTATTACCGTGACATGCTACTTTGATCATTGATACTGGTATGGTTGATGTTGATACAGTAATTCTTTAGTCACCTTTAAGGTTAATAGCCGCACAAGTATTGTATAATATGTTAAAACACATTTCTTTTTATGTATAAAAACGTTTATTACAAAAAATAATGTAGAGTACAAAAAATATTATCTTATAACTTTACAATTAAAGTTTACAGTTCAGTTTTGATACCTCTAATTTGAGCTATCAGATTTTTGAACTCATTTATGCCTTTTTCGTTGGCCTCGCTGTAGCCAGTCGCTGTGGATTTGACGAGCTCGAACCATCTGTAAAAATATAGCCCTATCAAAATCAAAATCAAAAGTTTTTTATTCATGTAGACCAAAAGGCACTTATGAATAGTCAAAAAGAGAAAATTATTAATTACTTCCCGTTCGGAAAGTCATTCCTGTGGAGAAGAAGGGCAAGAAACTCCACGGTTACTCTTTTTAAAAAATGATGTTTACAATTCTTTTTGTATACATTGCATTTATGGAGTATGGGAGAACAATGCAGAACGAGCTAAATAGATGTGCTTAATCATAAGTGTACTTAGATTCATGATATTGGTCAGTGTCTACATAGTCCTCTCATTTAGAAAATAGAGATGTTGTAGAGGTATATAATAAAAAGCATAATAATAATAGTAAGAGAAAGTGTTACTATAAAATATGTAAAGAGCGCGTACAAAACAACTGGTCATAGCTCCAGTGTGATGCCGAACGAGACAAAATTCAACAGCATTATGGTACACGTTCAGTCAGACAAAGGGCAGGGGACGGACCAGTCCCCACCAGCAGCACCCGTTCACGAGTATGACCTGAGAAGCAGCCATCACTCTCCTCAACCATTTTAGAGGGAAAAGAATGACCCGCTCCACAGAGCCGCCACTAGCAAAGACATTTTAGTGAGCATGACCAATCCACGACCCTGTCGACATCGTTCGAGAATAATATTTAAAATCAATGAACGCTCGCTAGGCAGGACACGCTGCACTTAACATTATATTCTTCTAGATTTCAGTTAATTTGTGTAAAGGCATTTTTATCATTTAAAAAATCATTTAGTGTATAATATCCTTTACTCATTAGTGAAGATTTAATATACTTTTTAAATCTGTCAAGTGGCAACTCTAACATGGGCTTTGGTATCTTATTGAAGCAGCGAATACCGACTCCTACGAAGGAAGTAAATACTTTTTTAAGCCTAACAATTGGTAATACCAGTTTATGTTTATTTCTAGTATTTAATTTATGAACGTCACTCACTTTATTAAATAAATGGATATTCCTACGTATGTACACTATGTTGTCGTATATATACTGTGAAGCGACCGTGAGAATGTTGATCTCTTTAAAAAGTTCTCAGAGGGAAGCCCTAGGTCTAAGATTATAAATGGCACGGATAGCTCTTTTTTGCAGTATGAATACATTTTCCACGTCAGCAGCGTTACCCCACAGTAGGATACCATAAGACATAATGCTATGGAAGTAACTAAAATAAACTAGACGTGCTGTATCCACATCCGTAAGTTGCCGTACTTTCCACACTGCATAAGCAGCGGAGCTAAGTTTACCCGCAAGTGATGAGATATGGGCCCCCCATTGGAGTTTGGAGTCTAGGGTAATGCCTAGAAAGACAGTGGAGTTCACGAGGTCCAGCTTTGTGCCATTAATAAGAATATTCGTAGCATTAACTTTTACATTGGGCATAGTAAATTTAATACACTTTGTCTTGAGTGAATTAAGCAATAGATTGTTTATTTCGAACCAATTTGATATCCGTGAAAGAGCACCATTCACATCGTCAAAATTAAGCTTAGCTCTGTCAACTTTGAAGATCAAGGAGGTATCATCTGCGAATAGTAGAATGTCATAGACATCACGGACAAAGTTCGGCAGGTCATTAATATATACTAAAAAAAGAAAGGGTCCTAAGATGGAGCCCTGTGGAACACCAATTGAAATATTAACTTCCTGAGACTTGACCCCGTTAATCTCAACACATTGAGACCTTTCACCTAAGTATGAAGCTAATAAATTAAGGGCAGTGTTTTTAATACCGTAATGCCTTAGCTTTTTAATAAGCGTTGCATGCTTAACACAGTCGAATGCCTTAGAGAGATCACAGAATACACCAATTGCATTCTGCGATGCCTCCCAGGCACCGTAAATTTGCTGAAGCAGACCTACTCCCGCGTCTGTGGTTGAACGTCCCTTAGTAAAACCATATTGATCACCGTGTAACAGCTTATTCTCATTAAAGTGGTTAAGCAATTGATTGAGTAGGATCTTTTCATAAATTTTACTCAAGGCCGGCAAGATGGAAATCGGTCTAAAATTGGAAGGCTCGCTTTTAATCCCTGATTTAAAAATCGGTACAACTTTACTAAGTTTCATTAAGTCGGGGAACCTACCCTTCTCTACACATTTATTAAATATCGTCGCCAGCGCAGGTGCTATAGCCATTACTATGCTATCTAGTATTTTTAATGATATACCCCAGAAGTCGACAGTGTTTTTAATGTTTAACGACTTAAAGGTTAAGATTATGTCTGTCGGGGTCACATATTTAAATTCAAACAAGACATTGCATTCTTTTACACTGATTTTTAATATTAGTTCAGCTTTTCAGGAAGAGGAGTTCAAAGAGCCAGTAGTATGAACTGGAATTTCACTAAAAAATTAATAAAAGCCTGCGCAATATCGAAATCATCTGTTAAGATGTTATCATTAATTACAAGTTCAATAAGATCATCGCGTGGTTGAGTTCTCCCAGATATACTGTTAATTATACCCCATGTGGTTTTGATCTTATTTGATGACCTTTTGATCATATTGCTATAATATAAAGACTTTGCTGCAGTACACACCTTCCTAAAAGTCTTCGAGTAGTTTTTAACATATTCCAAGAAAGCAGGGTTTTGATTATATGTTTTCGTATCATACAGTTCATACATCTTAGCTCTACTTTTATGAATTCCTACAGTAGCCCAATCACTAAACTTTGCTTTCTTGGCCGTTGAAAATGATTTTATTTTAAACATATTATCGAATTCTGATTTCATGGTATCAAAAAGGTTTTGATATAGGTAATTGGGATCACTATGTAACCAATCCATATTAGATATGCGATTGTAAACTTTATCCCTAAAACAGTTTATACGTCGATCTGATATCGGCCTACAAGTGACTTTACATAACTTAGGTATAAGGTGGCTGGGTGGCTATAACTAACATGCACATGTTATAATAATACTTAACTTAGAAGTGATTAAAAGAATATTTATAACGGCAAAAGTAAGCTGCGAAACACCATCACAGCTGCACAAAGGTACAGGAAAAAAGTTTTTTTCTATTGCATGAATCGATCCTACTCCTATTTGATAAAAATTAATAATATTTAAATAAACGAAAAAAGAGTATTAAAAAATACAATTTTCCTGCCTACATTCCGCACGCGGGGATGGTGATGTAATGTATACATACACATTTCGTTTGAGAACCTACTGCCATTACACCGGGCAAGATTCCAGACGCCGAAGTGCTTGCTGCTGAGAATTTTTGAAAGAAAACCCCCAATAACACTATATCTGACCTAGAATTCGAACTCAGGACCTCGTGATCGCCAGCTTTACTATGCACCGCGAGACCAACGAGTTTGTTATAACTTCATTAGTCGCCTCTTATGATACCCACAGAAATCAGAGTTTTCTGATTTCGGTGATGAAACCCGTATGAAAAGAAGCTGGACCTTTTTCACATTCCTCAAGGAATTATTCCTGACTCGTGGGCGCATTTACAAGCATAAAATTCGCATTCCCGAACGGAAATAAAAGATACGAGTACATTGGTCCCTGTGGCAATCGAACCCGCGACTAATCGATTCGTTCCATCCATCTCTTATCTTAACTTATCCATTTCTCAACCAGTGTACCAAGCATGGACCATGCCGTCAGTGTCATCGAAAAGTTTATTGTAGTATTTATTTACTAGTCTATACTGCTCTACTTATGAGGAAAAGGCCTCAAAATCAGAATCAGAATATTTTTATTCATGTAAACCATTATAGTATTTATGAATCGTCAGAAAAGTGCAGAAAAGTAACAAAGAATCTACCACCACTTCGGAATGTCATTCCCGTGGAGAAGGGCAAGTAACTCCACGGTTACTCTTTTAAAATAGTATTTTTATATTTTCTTATTCCATCTACATTTTGTTGTAGGGTATGGGAGAACAATATAGGCTGGTCTATCAGGTGGGTTGAAGTTAAATTAAACAAATTAAACTATTTATGAGAATGGTTTCATGGTTCCCCAGATTTACAGAGTAATTTTACTAAATTAATAGAAGGAAGAGAGAATAGCTAAACAAGTTATCCATATTCAACCTTCAAGTGGAACTAGAACAGAACCTATCCAAGTATTTTAGTCTTTTAAATAATCTAGCGTATAATAACCTGGCTTGCGGGCGAAATTGAGGTTGATCTTATTTATTTATTATAGCAATGCCTATCACCTAGCTGATTAAATAGACTTCCCTTTACACTTCCACAACTGTCAATATATTGCTTGTAAACAAAAGGAAGAAAACTTTACCTCACAATATTCGAGTAAGCTGAGAGGCTGATGTCTGCGGCGTCGATAGTGGAGATGGTGGCGACCAGGCTAAGATCAGCCAGCGTGATGTCATCCCCGGTGGCGTACTTATGCCCTTCCAGGAACGTGTTAAGGAATACCAGGGCTTCTTCCAGTTTCTTTAGTTGAGCTTCGTCAGGTTTCGCGCCACCGAATATTTGAGGATACTGAAATAAATAGGTCTTACTACTGAGCAAAGGCCTTCTCTCACAAATTGAGGTGAGAGAGATTAGGTCATATTAGCCACCATGCAAACCCAATGCGGTGGCGGTACAGTGTGTAGTGGAGACAAGTTTGTGATCATCTGCTATTAGAACTTATCAAGCTCGGCCCATAAGGCTTCCACATGGCTTATTTACCTCATGAAGTGGTAACCGGGACCGGGTCTTTTTCCTGCAGCGGACGTCTTTCGGCTACTGATGAAGTTTCCCATAATGCAACAAATTTATAAATATAAAACAGTGTACAACTATACTTACGAAATAATTAGCGAATCTCGGGTACAGTGTGCCCAGGTCGAAGTCCAGGCGCTGGTCGACTAGCGCTCTAGAATGAGGGTCCTCAGGGTACAGGACGCTGTCCTTGCCGTACTTGTTGACCAGGTACCGGCTGATGGCGCGGGACTCCCACAGGGAGAAGTCACCGTCTACCAACGTCGGGACTGTATGTTGGGGATTCAACTGGAAAATAATATGATTATTTGGACAGGAGGAATTTGTCACACGCACAAGTACCAATAGTATGTTCATTTACTGACTCGTTGGTCTAGGACTGCTTCGTTCCCCCCCCTGCATCAACATCAGCAGGGGGGCCTTCGGGGTTGCGGACGCAAGGGGCGGGGGCCCTGAGCGTCCTTCACGAGCAACCCCGAGGAGGAAGGTGGCGTGGTGTGGCCCACGTTACCGTGAGCACCGCGTCGGTGCGGGAGGGAGCATGTCATCAAGTCTCCCTCCGATGGCGGTCTCTTCGGAGCGAGGCACAAGAGGGGCACCGGTGCGTTCCATACGGAGATCCCGGAGCCCTTCCAAAGTGCTGATGTCGGCCACCCTGGGGTTTTTAGTCGGTAGGAATCCGACACGCCCCGCGAGCTTCCCCCGAAGCTCGCGGAAGTCCTATGCAGGATTTTCCCCAGGAAAAAAAAAAAGCACTGCTTCGTTCGTCTAGTGGCAAAGCGCATCGCCTTGTGATCACGAAGTCCCAGGTTCAAATCCTAGGTCGGACAAATGTAGTTTTTCTAACAAAAAATTCCCAGTATGAGTCCGGAGTCTGGAATCGGGTCCGGTACATGGTAATAGGCTCGCCCCCTATTACATGGGACCTCATATCGTCGGCGAAAAGTGAGTGTACTCAGTACACCTCTGCCACCCTCGCTTGGGGAATATAGGCGTGTCGGTGTATATATAGTATATACTTTTAAAGATACAAGGCTATGTTAGCCCCAGACTTGGAATTATTCCTGTGTTTATAGACATGAAATTCACATACACAAACAAACACCGAAAACCCACATAATTTGTCACACACAATTTGTTCCGTGCAGGGATTGTATCCTATAAAATACGTTAGTAACAGTGGGCGCGATTCCAGTACCTAATCTCCCTCGACGTTCAGACGTTGTATGTTAGTTCTTCATAGCATTACGAGTAACATTCAGATTCTTGGTCATGGGAAATAAACAGAGATAAAGTCCGAAGAAAATGGTATGGCGGTATGAACTGGAGAGCCTGGCCTGGAGGCCTGAGATGGCAAATAACAGCAAAAGTGGAAAAATAGTTGCAGGACAACAAGGGCTTTTAATAATAATATTAATAATTTCGTGTGTAGTATTCACATAAACATAACTTGGTAAGCGTAAGGTAGGACGGCCCCCAGCTAGATGGACCGACGACCTCAAAAAGGTCGCTGGGACAGACTGGATGCGGAAGGCGGAGGACCGTGTGCAATGGCGCGTGTTAGGAGAGGCCTATGTCCAGCAGTGGACTACGATAGGCTGATTGATTGATTGATAACAAATCAACATGTTTTGTTAATGCCATACCTCGATCACTGGAACTGGAAATAAACCGCGATACTGGCCGAAAATTTAGTTGAATAATCATGTGTAATATTCGAATAAATGTAAGAGATCAGCATGACATTGTTAAATCAATCTTATCTCGTGGCCTTCATTACGTTTAAGTGTCGAAATTGTCTCTAATATGTCCAGACGAAGGTCGAATGACTAACGGCTACAATGACTTGCAGGAAACCATTGTTACCTTCACCCCGCGATTGTCCAGGCATAACGACGATTGTAGCTCTGCTAGGTTTGCATAAGTTATAATACCATGCTCCTAATTGTTAGTGAGCACGATCGCAAAACATCAACTTTTTCTTCGGACTTTTTCATATCAACTTTACAGCAAGAACAAAAATCATTGTGGTTTTATAGCATGCACTAAAATAGTACTTTTTAACAATATTTTTTCTTCATTAAAAACATCACCGTCAGGACTACTTTCCCAAGTCGCAGTGGCAGTAGTGTACTGTGTACGAAGTTGCTTAGTCCTAATGCAATAGGGGGCGACCATTATCCCAAGCACAACTCTAGACCCTGAACTACTAACTACTAAGATATTTTCTAAGAAAAAATCCCAATAACGCTTTTGTCCGATCTAGTATAAGAATTCAAAACAGAGTAATCAACTCAACTACTTTTCACTAGAGTGTGTTAATTTAGTGTCAATAATGACCACTCTATAGTATTATCACCAGTCGAATCACGTCCACTGCAGGACTTAGGCCTTCGTTTTCTATGACGTCTATGTCAATATTTCTACCTTTAAGAAGTCCGGTTTGAACTGCTCGCCATCGCGAAGGTTAACGAGGTTCAGGTCAAGTTGGATGTTGAGGGCGGCTGCGACGAGCAGGACCAAGCGGCAAGGGGCCGAACCCGGGGTATAGTATAAGGCTATGGACATTTTGTTTGAGTCTGCAACCAAGAATATACATTTATTATAATCATTTACAGAGCTTTAAGATTTAAATTGCGTTAACATTATGCACGACGAAATTTTGTATTATTGCATATTCTTTTACATTACTTGGCACCGACTTCAAATATTTATTTTTTGCTTTTTGAAGTCGGTTTACCTTTTTTTTTTAAAAGATTTTTATTTAACAATTTTAAGTGACGAGTGAATTATTTAGTAATATAATTTTTTTTTTTGTTTTTATTTTATTTAGAACACTAACAGCGATACAGTTAAGGTACAAATTAAATAGTATAACAATTATGTATAGCTAATAATAGGTTTCCCTGTGTAACAATATTAGTATAACATACAGATTTGCGAACGGAACGAGAGGTACACTGTTTTACAATTCAGTAGACAAAATCATAAAAGAAACAAAAATAGTTTATTAAATACAAAATAGGATTTAGTAACTTAATAAGCACAGATTGCAACTTCACGTAGCGGGGATGAGATGGCCTTTGATCATGTCTTTTAGGGTTTTTATAATTTTTTTTTTTTTCCTTCCCTGCAATCAGTCTTGTGCAACTATAATCAGGCTGGTTTAATAAGATGGGTTTTAGGGAATTAGAGCCACTGCCCCAACTCTCTTCAGTCATCAAACACATTGGCTCTTTTCAGACGATTGATGTTATTTCTTTGCAGAAGCACATTTGTCAGAGGGTTAGGATGGTCCATTAGGCGGTTTGAGTATTTCTCTGTGTACTGTTTTGCTTCTTCCATCACAGTTTTCATGTCTAGGTACTCATGAATCTCTGAGTTGCGAGTGAACCAGGCTGCGCCACTTATGGTCCTTAGTATGTTGTTTTGGGCTCTTTGAAGACATTGGATGTTTGATTTGCTGGCTGAAGACCACAGTTGAATTCCATAAGTCCAAATGGGCTTTATAGCTGAGCTATACACTCTAAATTTATTACTAAGGGATAATGTTGATTGTTTTCCAAGTAGCCAGAGCAGATTTCTGAATCGGTTATTAACTTCGTCCCGTTTTTTCCGTATATGGTCTTTCCATGTCATACGTTGGTCCAAGTGGAATCCCAAGTATTTCACACACTTGGATTGCGGCAGCGGATCCTGGCCGAGGATAACTGTTGGGCATAACTTCTTTCTTAGAGTAAATGTAGTATGGTGTGATTTAGTGGCACTTGCTTTAACGCGCCATTTCAGCAACCAGTCATTTGTTAGATTTAATTGAGTTTGTAGCATTGAACTGGCATTGCCTGGGTCAGTGTTAGACGATAAAAAGGCAGCGTCGTCCGCGAAGGTCGCCACAGTTACATTGGGAGCCTGTGGTAGGTCATGAGTAAAAATATTGTACAGCACAGGACCAAGGACTGAACCTTGTGGCACACCAGCATAACAAGTGTAGATAGATGATCTGGCGTTTCGTTGCTTAACTTGAAACTTCCTGTCCCTAAGATAGGAAGTCATCAAAAGGTAGCACGAGTGTGGAAGTGTATTTTTAATTTTGCACAACAAGCCTTTATGCCATACTCGGTCAAACGCCTGTTGGACGTCCAAGAATGCTGCAGAGCAATACTCCTTTTTCTCTAGGCATTGTCTTATAGTGTGGTAAACTCTATGCACTTGTTCCACAGTTGAATGGTCTTTTCGGAATCCAAATTGATGAATAGGTATGATGGCATCTTCATCGAGGTGCGACTTAAGCCTGGTAAGGAGGATTCTTTCCCAGAGTTTTGACAATAATGGCACAAGGCTGATGGGTCGGTATGATGTCACTTCATTAACAGGTTTACCAGGTTTATGGATCATTACTATTTGCGACATTTTCCAGAGGGACGGAAAGTAGCAAACTCTTAGGATGGCGTTAAAGAGGTATGTAAGAAAGACGATGCACTTTCTGGGCAGCTCCTTCAGTACTCTTGGGGTGATAAGGTCAAATCCAGGAGCTTTATTTATGGCCAGAGTTGATATTTCCTTGGGAAGTTCACTTGGAGACGTTGGACGTAATGGGGTACCCAACTGAAGGTCCTGATTAAGGATGGCTTTTATTTCAGGGTCATCAGGGCCATCGGTCGCGTTTGGCGTAAATACTTCGGCCAAGTGAGCTGCAAAGGCTTCAGACTTTTCTAAGTCAGTACGAGCCCAAAAAATACCAGACCTGATAGGAGGAAGGCATTGTTGGGGTTGAGCCACTGACCTGGTAGCCTTCCAAAGGGAGTGACGGCCACTTGAATTAGGAGACATCATTTCCAATTTCCGTTTGAGTGTTTCATTAGCTGCTTCGGCCAGAGTAAGTTTGAGATTTGCAATCGCACGGTTAAGTCGAGTTTTATCTTCCTTGTTGCCAGAAAGCTGCCACACTCTGCGTAGTCTGCGCTTCTCTGATATTTTTTCACGAATTGTGATAGGAATCGCAACGCTCCTGAGGGGTATGTCTATTGCGGGTGTATTAGTCCACGCGGCAACCTGTATTAGATTTGTGATATGTAAGCATGCTTCATCAATGTCCGCGTCAGATTTTAGCGGAAGATTGAGGTTAATAGTGGACTCGAGATAGCTTCGAAAGTTGACCCAATCAGTTTTCGCGTTATGTAGGTTATCGTTATTCGTCTCACTAAATATGATCGTAGTGCTTAACATCAGCATTACTGGAGTGTGGTCTGAGGAACCTTCAAGGCTTGATTTTAAGTGGACATACAGATGACTTATATTTTTTGTAATATAGAAATCAAGCAGATCTGGGGTCTTATGGTTGTCAGTGGGCCAGTACGTTGGTTCTCCAGTAGATAGAGGCATCAGCTTAATGGAGTCGATGCTTTTTTTCAATTCGCGACCTCTCGTTAGGGTAGTCCTTGCTCCCCAGTAGGTGTGCTTGGCATTCCAGTCACCGCCTGCTATGAATCGATTCCCCAGTGATTGGAAGAACTCCGTGAACATGCCTTCTTTTATGGAGTGACGTGGTGGGCAGTATACCGCCGAGAGATTAATAAAGCCCGATCGGTCTTCTATTCGGACTGTAGTGGCTTGCAGATAATCCGTGGAGAACGGTTGCAGTAGGCAATGTTTTACGTTGTTTTTAATAACGATTGCAGAGCCAGCATGTGCTCCACCATCTGGATGGGAGGTAAAGTATACGCTGTATCCCGCTATGCATATTTGACTTCTTGAGATTGTATGAGCTTCAGATATAAGACACGCTTCAAGTTTATTATAATTAAGGAATATTTCTAGTTCCTGAGTATTAGGTGCGAGACCGTTAATGTTCCATGTTGCTATGTGAAGAGAGGTCATTTTGATAGTTTAGACACTAGTGTTGTGATAAGACCCAGCATGGAACTTATTTGTTGAATTAGAAGATCAATCTTCTCGCTTTGTTTCAAGAGGATATTTTCGAGAGAATATTTAGTATGATGATGATTGTGAGAGTCAGAGCTTAAGACTGTTGTTGAAGCATTAGTGTTTCCGAAGGCTACAGCTCGTGCATAGGTCTTTTGAGGAATTCCACCTTCTTTAGGTATTAGGGGAGGTGGAATAAGAGACTCGACAGAGGTGGTTGGTGGTAAGGTTTGTGAGCTGGTGTTATGCTGGGTAGAAGCTCGTTCTCTAGGTTTCGGATGAGAGTGCTTCCGAGCAATGAGCTCCATATAGACCTGACAGCCTTTGTAGTTTGCTGGGTGGTCACATGAACATAAAGCGCATTTTGCAGGTGAGTTTCTGTCTTTTTTGCTACACTCTGAGGTTTTATGTTTCTCTCCACATTTGACACACCTAAAAGGTCTCATGCAATTGTTGTGTTGTTTATAATTTGAAATTTAAATACTGTTTTAGAGTTACAAAAGAGATCGACTCCTCTGAACATGACATTATAATCATGAACGATTCGTGTGAGTACGCTGTTCTTGGCGTAATTAGTGGTGCGATGAGGTACGTGAAACATCGGCGTGTGGCGTGTGCGACGAAGAGGAGTGTTAAAAGTAATTTGCGTAAGCAACTCGGGACAATCTATGTGTCCATTAATTACGTCGTAAAATAAGCACATACCTAAAAGTTTGCATCTATCTTCAAGAGTAAGCAGACCCTGTGTGTAACAACTTTTCTCGTATGACTTTGGGGGTTTACGGAGGCGATAGTTGAGATGGTTAATTTTTGACGGACGATTTAGCGCAGTGGTTAAGAGCGTAAGCCGCTCCGCCCAGTGTGTCTAATAGTCGCGGGTTCGATTCCCGCACGGGACAAATATTTGTGTGACCCACAATTATTTGTTTCGGTCTGGGTATTTGTGCGTGTGAATTTTCATGTTTGTAAACGCACCCACGACACAGGAACAAATCCTAGTGTGGGGCTACGTTTAAAAAAAAAAAAAAAAAATTTGTACACGTTCTAATTGATTGATATGGATTATGTAATGCGGGGACCAAATAGGGCACGCATAGTCTAGGACGCTACGTGCATATGCAGAATAAACTGACTTAAGAGCTTCAGTCTTTTTAAAAATTTTGCAAGATCTTAGTACAAACTCCAAATTTTTATAATCTTTTGTGCTAATGAAGTCGACGTGTTCAGCTAAAGTTAATTTTTCATCAAACATGACTCCCAAGTCACGAACCATCCTAACTCTTTGAATCGTAATGCCATTTATATACCGATATTATATTATTTTGCTAAGTTGTAAAGTAAGGTACCTACAGGATTAATATAATGACTATAATAACGAAATCTATACATTCGTGCTGTTCGCCATTAAGGAGTTCCCTCTTGTATCTTCAAAGTCCAAGGTCCTATATCAATAACAATAAAATAGGACCACCTCAAAACTATATTCAACCAAATGCAAAAAGAATCATCAAAATCGGTTCATCAAATCTATAGGATTGACGTAATACCCATAATATCTCAATTTACATATGCCTATTGTTTGTCGTTAAAGAGTTCCCTGGTGTATCTTCTAAGTCCAAGGTCCAATGCCAATTAAATTAAAATGGGACCACCGCGGAGCTATACTGAACCCAATGCAAAAAAAAAACATCAAAATCGGTCCACACTTGACGGAAATATCGCTGAACATACATAAAAAAAAAGCATACATACAACCGAACATAGAACCTCCTCCTTTTTGAAGTCGGTTAAAAATACATGTTACCAACAAGAAATTAGGAGCAACACACATATTTGTGGGTACTAAAGGACCTTAATAAAACAACGAAATATTAATTCATTATTGTAATGTCCATTTCATAGTTTTTTAAGAGTACTTGTAACTTAGTGCGGGTTAATTGAAGGAGGTTTGCTAATTGATTCAAGATTAAATTGATTATCTCCTTCAATCAATTCACACTGGACCCGCATGGTAGATTAGGGCTCATTATCTCTTACACTTACACCTATTCGTGAAAATAGTCCTTTGCCCAGCAATAAGATAGTATAGCCTGATTTATTAACGATTATTATTATTGTACTCACCAAAATTCACCATTATTCTTTATTTTTCCATACATATTTAAGTGATAAAATCTTAGAGAGTTAAAAACTGAAAGTGGCAGACGCTTCGGAGTCTACTATAGGATTAGAAGTTTTCCGTTAGCATGCTTTCAACCACATACTAAAGAAGTAGGTACTACAACCTACCTACTTTTCTGGTCTGTGTTTTGTTTTGTTTTAACACTGGTTGGTAGGTATATGGTAATAAACTTGGAATTAAATTATATACAAAGAATTAATAACCAAAATGTTTACTAATTAACCCGGAATTACTTATGCCTAGAATTGCGTTATTGTTATTTTTGTACTTTGTCCTTACACAACGATCATAGTGGGTACCTTTTCTTTTTTTTTTAAGAAATCTTGCATATTGAACTTCCGAAAGCCTCGGAACAAGCTCACGGCTCGTCTCACTTCTAAGCGTTACCAACTAACTGTTATGTGGTAGCCGGTACAGAACAAGGAAGTAGGTAATTCTTTATTCCGTAGTAGCCGGCATCGGCACTTTGGGGCTCTAGAATCTCCGAAAGGAATCTGTACCTTTTTGTGCAACGTTATTACTTATTCCTACTTACACGGCAGTTAAGTTGTTAATAAAACTCTATGAGTGAATTGATACATACGACTTTACTCTTTATGCGCGCAACTATCGCCCAAACGTAGAGTAGGTGTCACGATCTCATACACAGTAACTCTAACTTTCTTTTAACCGCGCTTTATTCAACAACTAAACTGGTTTGAGTATGATCACCGTGTATGAACACGCCTACACAAAGATGTCTTCCAGTATCATAGCAATAAAACAACAATATTTCAATAGTTTTAATTGAAACTCACCTTTCGTGTACTTTACACCGACACGACGCGCGGAGAACAGATACTGTGTAATGATAAATAAAAAGCATATAAAAAGCATCTGGCCTTGGGCTGGTGTTATTGCCTTGTTAAACGACCAATTTATGTATTCGCTCGATAAGGCTCTATGGCCGACCAATTACGACTACGAACGAGAATGGAGATGGTTGTTATTTTCGTCGGATTATACCAACAATGTCAACAGGAAGATGCAATATCATTCACCAAGCCCTTTATGCCTTTATTACAAGCTTTTAAATAACTTTCAATGTTCGTATGCCTGTCTTTCAGGTTCAAATTTTGTGATCCATTTTTCAAGCACTTATCAGATTGAGCTGAAATTTAGCATACGTATGTAAATTCGTTGACAATGCAATCTAAGAGTATATAATCACTACGTAATGCAAAAATATAGTACCGTGGACCGAGCCCTAGACCAGTCACATGATGGAGTTGAGAGTTGGCCATGGGAACATGTCACAACATAACCACCTCGTGTTTAGGCATGTTAAATTGGTATAAATAAGTATTATACAACCCGAAAGTGTGCAGGGTCTGATGATGAAGCCGAAAGGTGGCCAATGGAACCACCCAACAATGGTGGCCAATGAAATAAACCCGCCATGTTTAGGCTCGTTGGAGTTGTCTTGACAAGTACTTTTGACCCGGATGTTGTCCAAGGTCTGATGATGGAGCCAAAAGGAAACAATAGGAACTCCTAAACTAAGCAAGATATGTTCGTTGTTTTTGCTACAAAAGCGTATTTTTAAATCGTTTTTTATCACTGCACTCGTTTTGGATCAGCGCAGTTAAGGCGGAGATCTGCTTGAGTATTTTACTACTGATATAAAATGTACCTACTGGGTGTGTACACAAAGCCAGCCGTCGTAGTCTTTGTGCTGTAGACATAACTTCTTGTTCTGGAGAGGTCCATATCCGACAGTGAACGTCTCTCGGCTGATGATTAATTAAATATCATCCTTGTGCAATTACTATACCTACTAATTAAAAATCTAGACTGCCGGTCGCGGCGAATGATGCGCGTAGTGATCACAGGTCCTGGGTTCGTATCCTAGGTTGGACAAAATGTAATTTTTATGTTCCAGAGCCTGTGCCCAGGAAAAAGGCAATAGGCTCGCCCTCTATTACATGGGACCTAGCATCGTCGGGCAAAAGTGAGTAAACAAGTAAACCTCTGCTGCCTCCGCTTGGCAAATGTAGGCGTGATAGTTTATTTTTATTTTTACTAATAAAACTCCTCTCGTGATGAGATGTCCCGAAATTCACTGAACCGTACAAATCAATAGTTCAAATTTTTGCCACAATAACTTACAGATATACTTGTTCTTTGCACAATAACTTCACGACACCAATGATTTAATTAAGACGTAGGTTCTGCGCACGTTCTGAGTCTTTAAGATTTGAAATATGCTCACCCTAAAATTCAGGTCACCGCAATCTGCTTTTTTGCAATTGCGTTACAATCTGGTTTAACCCTTACCCTATGCTTTGACAAAGGGATGGAGCTATAAAATGTGTATATCTACTACTCTTAAGATTACAATAATACTGCTAAAGATTTTGGTAATCCTCTTATGCATGTGGACGATAATGTAATTTGTATAGCACACTGACGAGCTTGGGCACATTTTAAAGATTCCTTTGTGTAAGACTCATGGTTATGATAAGGTTTGTTATTTTATTGAAACAATAAAGATACATAATATTTATTCACATAATTAAAACGCCAAGAAATTTACATTATATTTTATTATCTTTGTCTTTAATAAAGTAATTACAGGTAGGCACTAAAAAAATAATCATGCATATTGAAGACCATAATACAATAACATATTACTTAGATACAACAAACACCGCATACTCTCTTGAGATATAAAACGGTCAAACGCACTAATACCGATGCCTGGACTTAAAACTAAATCCGCTGACATTTATCCCAATGGCACGGCGCCTAGAACACTTCTGACTGAGTATCGTGTTCCTTTTAGCGAACTAACGGCATTAGATAACAAGAATTTTAATCTCAATGAGACAGCGTACACCAAGCGATTTTATGCATCACTTACAGTTTGCAACAACGACCTGAATGGCTACCAGCACCACCTTAGCCAAACTATTTTAAACTTACTTTGCCGTGAATAAGACAGGGCTATAAACTGCGTATATGCAAACATCTTTCTTACAGTAAAGTAAGATTATAACAGTTTTGTTATAGAGATTGTGGTGTTTCATCTGAACACTGTCTAATAAAAGTGGCCATGACACCTGACATTGCGATAATTGGACAAATTTGACAATAAAAAGCCATACACATGGATAATGGGATGGGCATGGATTTATTGCCAAACAAAATCGCCACACAATACGTGTCCTGAAAATCAATTCAAGTCAATTTTGTAGTTTTTTGACCAATATATCGCATTGTCAGCTTTATTAAATAGCGTCCTGTGGGCTTAACTTACAACAGATTGACGCTAGGGTAACGTTGTCAAGACATCATAATGTCACGATCATCTTTATTTAGCAAAGTTGTACTGCAAAAAGGATGGCATACTAACTCGATAGCGTTACGCTAACGTCAATCTGTTCGTGTTAAGCCTTCTGGGCCCCAACTCTGCAAACAAAATTGCGCTTAAATGGAAATGGATGCGAAACATGACGCAGGCGTTCAATGTTTTGTGTTCGCCGTACGATCGGCGGGCGATAACGGGTTCAAAACAAGGTTTGTTATTAGAATTGGGGCCCTCTATTATACAAGTATGCTGGACTGGCTACGTATACGCAATGTGACGTTTGATGATCGCCATTTTGGCGGTGATAACTGCAGGGAGCGTCCACGCAACTACCAGTTGAGTTGAATGAAACAAAACATGGTTTATTAAGCTGACATTCTGCACACGTAGTAGGTCAGTTCAGTTAAGAGTGGACAGCATTGTACGGTTGAATGTATTTAGCTCCTAGTACTCTCGGGGGCGGCCCTTCAGACAGACAACTCAGAGCAAAGACTAAACTTTACTCGGAGAGATGAAAAATCTGTCCATTTTCGAATTATAGCTTGTCCAACCTACTTGTATAACGAAGATCAGTGGTTTGCAACAACAATCACTCCTAACTGCATGTATACAGCGATAATCCATCCCAATCCGTTACTGGAGCGCAGCGACTTCAACATGAGGCAAAAGAAAACAATAAAAGCTTTCAATAAAAATGTACATGTCACGCCGTTTCCATAGAAGGCACGTATTCGTAAAATAAAAATTTTCCTTTTTAAAAAAGCTATTTTGTTACTTAGTAAAACTACCAGCTAGTGTATTAAAAAACAATTAGACGTACTTTAATTATGAAGCTATGATTTGTGTGCTATTAAACAGTGAACGTTATATGCAAATTTCTTTAACCAGCCCATTTTATTGCTCATTACAATGAATTACGACTAACACTATGGAACAAATATATCGAAATAATAAAGGTTTTTTTTAGTTAACCTTCCATCAATTAATTCACTAAATAAATAGCATATAACATGAATTATCTACTAACGAAATAAAAGGTTTACCCCTAAATACAAAAAAGTTTAATTCAGGTATAAATTACACAGGTATAGTGTGTCTAGCGCCAAAATCATAAAACTGTGCTTTCTATAACCGAAGCGTTGTTCCTTTACTAAATTGTGTTATATTGAATCGTCTCTTCACGTTATGTTAATTATTATAATATTTTTTTACTTTATTCGTTCGGATACTAATTATCAATAATTACACAAAGCTATCTACATGAGCCACTCTTAACCTTTTTTGAGTATTGTTGCCAGGCTTAAATATCTGACATGGACTATTTAGAACAAATTTCATGGTTTTAAGATTTTTACCTTGCGCGGGGCAGCATATTTTCGCGCTGGCAACAATGTTATTATGTTGGTAAACACCATTGTCTGGGAATGATTCGTAATGATTGCATTTATACTTTCAGCCGCGACTCCTCGGCTCCGATGAAAACTGGACTTCTGAAAAATATAGACGAAAACGTCATTACTACATCATGTCATGTCTACATGTTCATTTACTCTGATAAACTGTTTGTATTGCTTTTTCTTTGTATTTTTATTGTGCGCAGTTACGCTCCTAATTTGAACTGGTATACACGGAAAACCATCGTCGTGGCACCTGAGTTGCCCCAGCATTATGCTGTATTATGGCACTGAATGTCTCAGGTCCTCAGAAAACCTTAGCCTAAGGATGCCCCTTCATAGTAGTAGCTTCTATGATAAGTCTTTTGCTGTCCAGGCGGTACAACTATGGAATACTCTACCTGTCAGTATACGGCATGCGTCGTCGCTAGAGAGCATCAAAGATCAGGTGAGAAAGCATTATTTATCTCTTTCTCCACCGGATCCCACTGTTATATCTAAATAGTAATTAGTAATTAGTATTAGTAGTTTAGTAATTTTGTATTGTATATCTCTGTTATATCGTATTTTGTTGTATGTGTTTGCGTTTATATATTATATTTTAGTCTATACCGCTAGAGCTATTTACTGTCAGTATTTATAACTATTTGTTTTTTGACTAGTGCACCCCAACGACTCAATCAATTTCTCCATCCCAAGGTTGCCTGGAAGAGATTGTTTTTTAGCGATAAGGCCGCCCATTGTGTTACATATAGTCTTCTTTTCTTTTTTGATTTTATCTTAACACGTTTAGTGCACAATAAAGAGTTATCTATCTATCTATGCTATTCAGTGCTACATTTAAAATTTTATTTCATTTTATATTAATTGCAGTGTATTTTATCTCACTGAATAAACGTTTTCTTTCTTTCATTATTCTGGGCACAATATTTACGGGTTTGAATCTAGTTTTAAACACTGTTAAGTTATCGCTAACCCTCACTTATCATTGAGGCAATTTTACAGTGTAAGTTTGTGTCCACTTGCTGGTAGAACTAATCAAGCCGCCTAAAAGGCTTCCAAATTAGCTTAAAATGCCTTCTGAATTACGCAGACGCCCGAATATGAAAATGCCATAAACAGTCATCTTACGGCCGGTTTCAATATTTAACTCAAGGATAGACGACTACGAATATAATTTTGATTTTGTATGGAAAATCTGTCAGTTTGAGAGGAGGCCCGTGCCCAACAGTGGGACAGTTTCTTAACAGGGCTAATATTATTATGGAAAATCTGTCAAAATTTTACTGACAGTAAGCAAATCTATCCGAGTCGAACACTGCACAACGTTGGTGGTCCCCAAGAATACCGCGCTTGGACAACGCTACAAGCGAACGGCCATACTTCACAGTAATAATACTTTTTTTGTTAACTTTCTTACTTTACTCTTTGGGCCGTACCGTTGTTAGCTACACCTTGACATCTCTCGTCGTCCAGCTGAGAAGGCCAATTTTCGTATTTAAGTTACACTAAGACTGGATATTGACTGAATTGAGATTTCATTCTGAATTTACTCACATTTGGTATTCTGCTTCAATAAAATATCCAACAGATTTCAGTAACATCTTAATCTAATTTCGATATTTTCGTTCAACTTTAGTTCAGATCTCCGTTCGGTCGACGTCATTGAAGGATTTGATATTTTAAGAGTATACAATTTGTGGTATTTTTGCCATTGAGATTAGACCAAGACTGCATTTTAAACACATTTAATTACGGGGGTTGGCTTTCATAACTTGATTTGAACCTGTTTTAGCGGTAGTTAGCAAGACTTTTTTTTTTTAAACGTAGCCCCCACACTAGGAGTAATTCCTGTGTCGTGGGTGCGTTTACAAACATGAAAATTCACACACACAAATACCCAGACCGGAACAAATACTTGAGGATCGCACAAACATTTGTCCCGTGCGGGAATCGAACCCGCGACTATTAGACACAGTGGGCGGAGCGGCTTAAGCTCTTAACCACTGCGCTAAATCGTCCGTCACAGACTGGCATGATGTGACCGTATCTTTTTTTTTTTCTTTTATAATAAACGTAGTCCTACACTCGTCGTGGGTGCGTTTACAAACATGAATTTCAGATACCCAGACTGAAACAAACATGTATTTGTGGGGCACGCAAAGATTTGTCCGGCGCTGGAATCGAACCCGCGACTATACCAGTGAGCGGAGCGGCTCTTAACCACCGCGCTAAAACGTCCATTCAAAATTTTATTTGAACATGTCTTTAATGGTAGTTAGCAAGAGTCTGGAATGTCCTTCGAGTGTACCTAGCGTCGGTTTTTTAGTGTGAGTGAATGATCTAGGCGGTTGGGCAGACTGGCATGTTGCTAGTGTGTGGCGTACGCACCGGCGGGCTGCGGGCTACTGGCAGCACTGCTTGCGCACGTTGTCGGAGTGGCTGGGCCGCACGTCGGCGGGCTCGGCGTCGGGCCGGATCACGTCGCCCTCGGGCGGGTCGCGCATCTGCTTCTGCGACACGATCCTGTAGATCTCTGCAACAGATCATCGCATTTCACTGCCTAGTTGGTCTAGCGGCGAAGCGCATCGCTTGCTGATCACGAGATCCTGGCTCAAATTCTAAGTCGGACGAATGAAGTTTTTCTAACGAAAAAAATTACTTACTGGTATTGTGCCCGGTATATGTCAATAGGCTCGCCCCCTATTACATGGGACCTAACATCGTCGGCGAAACGTGGGTGTACTCAGTACACACAGGGAATATAGGCGTGACGGTATGTAGATAATCGCGTCATCACTGCCGAGTCACTCTTGTAGCCGTGCGGATGAAATAGAAATATATTTCAATCAATCAATCAATCAGCCTATCGTAGTCCACTGCTGGACATAGGCCTCTCCTAACACGCGCCATTGCACACGGTCCCCCGCCTTCCGCATCCAGTCCGTCCCAGCGACCTTCTTGAGGTCGTCGGTCCATCTAGCTGGGGGCCGTCCTACCTTACGCTTACCAAGTCGCGGTCTCCACTCTAGGACACGCTTGCTCCATCGGCCGTCGGTCCTTCTGCAGATGTGACCGGCCCATTGCCACTTTAGCTTACTGAGTCTGCGAGCTATGTCGGTAACTTTGGTTCTTTGTCGGATTACCTCGTTACGAATTTTATCCTTCAAAGAGACGCCGATCATAGCTCGCTCCATAGCCCGCTGTGCGACTTTGAGTTTGTGGACTAGTCCCACTGTGAGTGTCCACGTCTCGGCCCCGTAAGTCATAACAGGTAGAACGCATTGGTTAAAGACTTTAGTCTTCAGGCATTGCGGTATAGGCGAAGCGAAAACGTGACGTAGTTTGCCAAATGCTGCCCAACCCAATTGGATCCTGCGGTTGATTTCTTTCTCGAAGTTGTTCCTACCAAATTGGACAACTTGTCCAAGGTAGACATACTCCCGAACAACTTCGAGCATCGAACCATCGACGTAGATCGGTCCCGGCGTGACATGCTCATTAAACATGATCTTGGTTTTATCCAAGTTCATGCCGAGACCGACACCTCGAGAGGCTCCATTTAGGCTATGCAGCATTCCGCTCAACTGTTCCAGTGACTCTGCCACGATGACGATATCATCGGCAAACCGAAGGTGTGAGATGTATTCGCCGTTGATGTTAATGCCCCGCCCAGTCCAGTCCAGCGTCTTGAAGACGTCTTCGAGTGCATTGGTGAAGAGCTTGGGGGATATTACATCCCCCTGTCTTACCCCTCGATGCAGCTCGATCGGGTTGGTCTTTTGGTCCTGGAGCTGGACGGTCATTGTGGCGGTATCATACAGACATCTCAACACCTCGATATAGCGCCAATCGATGCCACATCGCTGCAGAGCATCCAAAACCGCCCAGGTTTCGATGGAGTCGAAGGCTTTCTCGTAGTCCACGAAAGCCATACACAGCGGCTGATTGTACTCTTCGGTCTTCTGTACAATCTGCCGAACAGTATGGATGTGGTCTACGGTGCTGTAGCCTTTTCGAAACCCGGCTTGTTCCGGTGGCTGGAACTCGTCAAGTTTTCTGGCGAGGCGGTTTGTGAGTACTCTCGAGAACAACTTGTAGACGTGGCTCAGGAGTGAGATGGGTCCGTAGTTCTTCAGCAAGGTTTTGTCACCTTTTTTGAAGAACAGAACCACCGCACTCCCGCTCCACGCTTGAGGTGTTAAGCCCTGGTGGATGACGGAGTTAAAGAGACTCGCTAGCTTTTTCAGGATTGGAGTCCCGCCTGCTTTTAGGAGCTCAGTGGTGATTCCGTCATCGCCTGGCGACTTGTTGTTTTTGAGCTGCTCGAGAGCCACTCTGACCTCGTCCTGGTTGACATCAGGGATGTCTTCCGTATCGTGGCGTGCTAGTGGGGCTCTGTGGTCGTCAGCGCTGGGTCTCGAGGGTTTAGCCATCCGTGATGCGTACAGGTCTTTGTAGAAACTCTCAATTTCCTCGAGTATCTCGAACTTGGAGGTCACCGTTTTGCCATCCGCTGTATTAAGTTTCGTCAGATGGGATCTACCTAGCTGGCGAGCGAAGACTTTGGTGCCTCTGTTCTGTTCAATCGCAGCCGCGATGGCGCGGGTGTTGGAACATCGGAGGTCACGTCGCACCCGCTTCCGGATCTTCCGGTTGAGGTTCCTCCCATCCGGCGAAGACGCCTGCGTGGATGACATTTCCCGTCTCTGCCTCATAAGTTCGAGAGTCTCGAGCGAGAGTTTAGACTCTCTGTTACCGCTTTTGCCGGGAAACACCCTTCGAGACACATCCTGTAGCGTTTTGACCACTGTGTCGGTTTTCTCGTCAACATTGCCTTCGGTTTCCAGCAGGTCGAAACGATTTTGAAGCTCCAGTTGGAACTTTTCGGACCCTAAAGCTATTTGAGGCGCAGTAGGTCTGAGAGTAGACCTCATCATGCGACGTCTTTCGGCCTTGAAGTCTATATTTAGAGCGCCTCGGACAAGTCGGTGATCGCTGCCGGTATTAAACCTGTTGATCACGGAGACGTCTCTAAATATAGACTTCCTGTCAGTCATGATGAAGTCTATCTCGTTCCTCGTCACAGTGTCGGGGCTTCGCCATGTCCACTTTCTATGAGGCTTCTTCTTAAAGAACGAATTCATCAAGAAGAGCCCCTGCGACTCCAGAAAGTTGACCAGCATCTGCCCCCTGTGGTTTCGGCGCCCCACGCCGTGGGGTCCGATTATCGTTTCGCCGCGTTCTTGTACTCCCACTTTGGCATTGAAGTCCCCCATAACAACGTTGTAGTGAGCCTTGGTGGTGCCATGTAATGCCTTGGCTATGTCTTCATACATGGCTTCCGCTATGTCGTCGCAGTATGTCGAGGTCGGCGCATATACCTGTACCACCTTCAGGGTGTACCTGTTGGTGATTTTAATTATGAGGTACGCTACCCGTGTCGACACACTGCTGACTTCCACAACGTTGTTAGTGAGAGCTTTGTTGACCAGGAAACCGACACCGCCCTGAGAGGGCCGATCACCTTCCCGAAAGTAAAACAGGTGGCCTGACTCAAGGGTTATCGTGTCCTCGCCCTGTCTTCGGACTTCGGATAACCCCAATATGTGCCAGTTTATGCGACCTAGTTCTACCTCGAGTTCAGCGAGGTGTTGGTCCAGCCGTAGAGAGCGTCCATTGTACGTAGCCAGGGTCAGGTGTTTTTGGTAGCCTTGTGTCGTAGCCCGGAGATTCTTCGCACCCCCTGCCCCGCTGTTACCGCGACCGCTACCGTGGCAGCGGACAGCGGGACTACCGGGAACTGGGGGCCTTTGCGTTTGGTGTCTTAACATATTAAGAGGTTTTTGGCCTACTATACCACGCTGGCCAGACGGGTTGGTATAGGGTTTGTTTCAAATTTTCCTTTTCTGGTCGTTGATCGGATGACGTTACTACCTTTGGTGGACTCTTACCACCAGCCAAGCAAAAGTATGGCTACTGGGGCATTCTAAGTTTTTCTTTCGCTTCCAGCCCAGTAAGGAAGTATATTTAATTTAAAAAAAACTTATTAAAAAAGCTTTTGTAGCGAAAACACATCAAAAAAATCTAGGTTAGTTAAAGTGTTCCTTTGGCTTTCTTCCAGCTCCAACATCAGACCCTGGACGCTATGCGTATCTAAACTACTTATCAAGACAAATCCAAGGAACCCAATGTCCAGGTTATATCGAGTAGTTGGGACATTGGTTACATTTCAGCTTCATGTGACCCTGAACACTATCTGGTTGTATAGTGCCTGTCGATACCTACAAGCCTAAACACGAAGGGGTTACGTTGTATATTTTACATGTTCCTATGGCGAACTTTCGACTCCATCATCAGACCGGCTCCATGGCACTATATCATTTTACTGTCACCAAACTTACATATGTATGCCAAATTTCAGCTACATCAGAGACCCGCAAATGCTTCAAAAATAGATCACATGATTTGAACGGGAAAGACAGACAGACGGACATATATACGAACATTGCAAGTTAAATAAAAGCTTGTAAAAAATATCACTGCCTCGTTTGTCAATCAATATATAAATATTTATTTTTTGCTTTAGACATGTTATTTTCTTTATGATGATATAGATAGATGGATAGATTTTTTTTTGAAGTGGTATTTTATCATTTATAGGAGCCTGATTTTGGCTGATCAATGACAACAATAGACTCGCCCGTTATTACCTACAAAAAGAACTACATTGCTGGCATATGTGGGTTAGATTATTATGAACTCCCTCATATCGCCACACCTCTGCTGCCCGGTTTGGAAAAATAGATATGATGACTTTTTCTACAATTATTTATTCATAAATACACTGTTAAGTTGATGATATTGTTACGAATTCGATACACCCCGATATCTCGTAAACCCCTTATCGGGGAATGTTAATTTTAAAATGCATTACATACACTTAGGTCCCCAAGCGATCTGGAATCCGCGCTGAAGTGCTGAAACGTCTAGAAGGTTCCACCCCTTTAATAACACAGGCATACAAAATATTTATTTTGGTGGATCTCTATGGTCGATAAAGTAGGTATCGTACAATATATTGTCATACGTTATTTTTACTCATCAGCTCTAGTTTACCTTCTACCCTCATTTAATTATTTTTTCCGGTCTTTTTCGTAAATAGTCATTATTACAATAACATCGATAAAGTTATGTTACTATATCATTATGGCTAGTACGTCCAGATGTTGTGTTAACAATCCTGATACATTTTATGTTTGCGGTGAATACATACTAAAAGATCAGCGTAAATCGATAACAGACACTGTGAATCGTCTGTATTTTGCTTACTTCGGTATTGAAATTCGACACCAAGATAAAGTGTGGGCGTCTCATAGTGTATGTAAACTATGCGTTGAACATTTGCGACAATGGGAGAAAGGGACACGTAAGTCTTTGAAGTTTGGAGTACCTATGATATGGCGAGAACAAAAAAATCATTATGACGACTGTTACTTTTGTATGACTAATATAGTGGGCATCAACAAAAACAATCACCGTAAATGGAAATACCCTAATATTTCTTCAGCACAACGACCTACTCCGCATTCAGAAAATGTTCTAATACCAGCTTTTCACCAGGTAGTGCAGCAATCTCAGGAGGAAAAGGCTGAAACACCTATTTCTTCTCGAGTAGATGATGACTTTGAATACTGCGGAAACACATCAAATCCTAAGCCATTTTCGCAGAATGAGCTTAATGACCTCATCATAGACTTAGATCTTTCTAAGGAACGTGCCGAGCTACTAGCGTCTAGATTAAAAGAAAAAAAATGCCTTTCCTCAGATGTTCGAGTGTCTACATATCGCACGAGAGAACGACGCTTATTACAGTTTTTTTCATCTGATAAAAATTATGTGTATTGCTATAATGTGAATGGTTTGCTGAAATTCATGGGTTTGACAATCTATCAGCCCAATGAATGGCGTCTCTTTATTGACAGTAGTAAACGAAGTCTCAAAGCAGTTCTTCTACATAATGGAAATAAATATGCTCCCGTTCCAATTGCTTACTAACATCTGTGAGGCAATTTCAATTCTTTTACAGAAAATAAAACATTTTGAACATAACTGGGTGATCTGCGTCGACTTGAAGATGGTTAATTTTTTATTGTGTCAACAGAGTGGTTATACTAAATACCCATGCTTTATTTGTCTCTGGGACAGTCGAGCCAAATCACACCATTGGACTCAAAAAAATTGGCCTATGGGAGATGCTCTTGTTGTCGGAGAAATGTTATAAATGAACCCTTAGTTTTAAGAGAATTAATCATTCTTCCGCCATTGCATATAAAATAAGGGCTGATGAAACAGTTTTCAGTTTATTTCACAGAAATTTCCTGATTTTAGTACTGAAAAACTTAAAGCAGGTATCTTTGATGGACCTCAAATACGTCAGTTAATGAAAGACACCACTAATTTTGAGACTTCTATGAATGATCTGGAAGGGCTTGCGTGGAAGTCTTTTGTAGCAATTGCACAAAATTTCTTCGGAAATCATAAGGCTGATAACTATGTAGAATTAGTAAAAGAAATGCTGGTTCGTTTCAAAAATTTAGGCTGTAAGATGAGTATAAAATTACACTATCTCAATAGTCATCTAGATCAATTTCAACACATCATCATCAGCCCGTGTCAGTCCACTGCTGGACGTAGGCCTCTCCCATGGCACGCCACTGAACTCGATCTTCAGCTCTCCGTATCCAATCCCTGCTCGCTGCCTTACTAATATCGTCGCCCCACCTAGCTACAGGGCGCCCTATACTACGTTTGCAGACACGCGGTCTCCACTCAAGAACCAGTCTGCCCCAACGGCCATCGGTTCTGCGGCATATGTGACCTGCCCACTGCCACTTCAGCTTGCTAATTCGCTGAGCTATGTCGGTAACCTTGGTTCTCTGACGAATAACTTCATTCCGGATTCGATCCCTAAGAGAAACTCCGAGCATAGCTCTTTCCATAGCTCGCTGAGCGACCTTGAACTGGTGGGCAAGCCGCACAGTGAGTGGCCACGTTTCGGCTCCGTATGTCATTAGTTTTTAATCAGTGCGTCCTACCTGGACGCACTGATTAAAAACTTTCGCTTTTAGGCATTGGGGTATGGGCGATAAGAAGACTCGACGGAGTTTTCCAAATGCTGCCCAGCCCAGCTGTATCCGTCTCTTAACTTCCTTGTCGAAGTTGTTTTTATCTAGTTGGAGCAACTGCCCTAGGTATACGTACTCAGAAACAACTTCGAGGGAGGCTCCGTTTACGGCGATCGGTCTTTAGTTTTATTTAAGTTCATCCGGAGACCGATCCGCTGAGACGAATTAGCAAGGCTGTCCAGCATCTGTTGTAGGTTTTCAACTTTCAACAAACACAAATTTCAACACAATTTAGGAGATTTAAGCGAAGAACAAGGAGAACGTTTCTACCAAGACATAAAAACGATGGAGAATAGATACCAAGGAAGGTGGGACACCCATACGATGGCCGACTATTGCTGGAGAATCATGCGAGATTGCCCACGTCAGTCTCATTCTAGAAAATCACTTAAAAGGCAATTTCTTGATGTTTAATACCAATAAAACATTATTTTTTTCTGAAAACTGTATTTTTTATATCTCGGGAACTCGAGCTGATGGAAAAAAAACCGGTAACATTTTTGATATCACTATGTAAGACATACTTAAAATCAGATCTAAAATCTCCGGCACCAAAATCGTTGTAGGCCTGTGTTATTTTTCAGTGTCCATTTTTGTACTATTGCCATTGGACAAAAAGTGAAAAATTGTTAGAAATGGACTAGTGATCTGTTTTTGATTTGCTACACCAGAACTTAAAAAGAATCCAAAACCGCTTTGAATTATCCCACACTAACACAGAATGTGTTTAGAACTCTATACATTTACTTAATTTACATAATCTTTGTATCATTCTCAAACACGCACAAAATAAAAAAAAAAACGATATTCGTTACATCATTATGTAAGAATGCTACATTACGTAATACATGAAACATTCGACAAGTTTCGCATACCAAGTCTGTCCGTAAAATATCTGGGCTATTTAGCGCACAAATTGCATGTGTAACGTCTACTTCAAATTCAACAACAAAGAATTTGGTTCGTTATTAAGTCCATGTTCCTTCGTAATTATTGAAAGTGTAAATATGACAATCACGACGTGCACGTAATACAAATCATTCAATTCAGTGGATTCATTCATAATGTCCAGAAAACATTGCTAAAAGACCACTTCCCTGTACGGTACCGAAATGCGAAGCTAATACCGTCCTTTTTTTTAATCCATGCCCTCAAATCAGCAATAGATTACTGGTCGTGGATGCGTTTAAAACATAAAAAAAAATCGTTTTAAAGAAACATTGCTTTTCCTACCTCTGTAGAAAACTATTTCCACAGAGGTAGGAAAAGCACGAAATAATAAGTTAGAATAGAACCATATTGTATTTTTCCACGATTTGAAATAAGACTTATTGAAAAGTCCTTCCTCTTTTCAAAATGCCCAATTTTTCTATAGTTCGACTTTATTAAGTTAACTTAAAACGGGCGAATATACCTTTTGCACCTTCACTTGTCACTTCACAATTCAAAGCAATCGTAACCGTCTGGAGGGTCTATTAACCAGCTTACGCAATTCCCTTTCCGAACCAATATCGAGCTGGCATCAAATAACCGGGGCCAAATGGCCTCGCCATAGTCCCATTAAATAGAAATGACCCTATAGCCGGCACGCCAGCGTGCCATAATTATATGCTAGTTGCTGGGTGTTGGTGAGCTAAATATAGTTTTATTTGGCTTGTATTGTGGTAACACATCTCTGTAGGACGTTGACACTTGTCGTGACATATTGATAGTGTCATCGGCATCTGCTAATTATGATGCAGAAATATATTTTTAAGCTATTCCAAATTTTCAAGTATCACGTCATCCGCTATGATGAAATTTTTTTCAAAATCTTTTGTGAGGGCCTTGACAAGGTAACGAACAGATTTCCTTTAACATTATAATATGATTTTTTATCTTCATTATTAGTTGTAAGTTAAAACAAATTTAAATTTCGGGCTTCTATGTCCGGTAATGAACCCTTTCTGATATGTGGGCGGGCATTGACATTCACACCGTCATATCGGTAGAGTCAACAACATGATGTGTCGTGTTTAATTATCATATATTCAACTGTAGTTCCGATAACCATAATATTGTGTTTTCAACTTACACATCAAAAAAATAAAAAACACCGTCACGCCTATAATCTCCAAGCGGGGGTGGCAGATATGTACTGTGTACACCCACTTTTCGACGGTGATGTCAGGTCCTATGTAATAGGGGATGAACCTATTGCCATATACCAGGCGCGGTCCAAACTCCCAGTACCAGCTGGGAATTAATAAAAATCCCAACACTAGCTGAGAATTTTTCGATAGAAAAACTACATTTGTAAGACCAAGGATTTGAACCCAGCACCTCGTAGTCGTAACACATCAACAGAAGAGATTATCGCAACCGTGCAAGATCAGTACAAAGATGGGTCGACGTTATGGTTAAATGCGTAGGTAAGATCTGGCCAAGGTTGGCTCAGGATAGGGATATGTGGTGTAAGAGGGAGGAAGCTTAAACCCTGCAGTGGGTGGAATGAGCTGGAAGTGATGATGGTGTTGACATCAACAGAGTATAGATTGTTCAATTCATGAAACCGCGCCTCAGTCATACACCTAACCCATTACGTGTGTATGTGTGTGTGAATGATCTACGCTGTTGGCCGCGGGGCCTTTACAGCTTCACTAGACAAGAGGGCGAGCGTGCAACCACTACGCTCGAGCCAGGAGGGCAAGAGGGCAAATAGCTCAAGGGCGCCTCAAGGAGGAACGGTCTCGGCTTGGGCAGTCGCTATGGGGAAGGGCGTACACTAGATGTCTCGCCGTGGTGCTCTGCACCGGCCGGCGGGCAAGGGATTCTTGGATCTCTGAGTATCGTTACGTAATTGTAACGATTCAATTATTTAGTATAAAATTGCACATGTACACTATAAGTTATTACGAAAAAGAGTGGAGCGGGTTCGAGAATTGAATTATGTATAGAAATATGGCAATACATTCACTTTTTACTAAGTCCATAAACTTACTGTGAATCTATCTATCTATATCATCACGCCCGTTCCCATTCGGGGTATGTGGGGTACTCTGAAACATTCTGAAAAAGTTTGCGTTTCTTAATATTGTATAAAAAAATCGATTTTCTTGACCCAAATAATCCATTCTTCAACTCTGATCACCCGTTTAAGGGTAATATCTTAGAGATAACTGTCTGTTATATATTTACCAGTTAATATGTTCTGGAATGCTGGCTCGACGTTGGTGGAGTCGAGGGCGGACGTTTCAATAAAACTAAGACCGTTCCTTTCCGCGAATGCCTTGGCTTCTTCTGTGGGGATGGATCTGCAGATGACACCAATTAACAGATTAATACTATTATAAACGGTACTTTAGGACTATAAAGCAAACATATATTGAACAACAGCTCGAGATTTGTAAACCTTTTTTCACGAAATGCATACTATAGAGCCCACTACACTTGGTCCTACATCATACTAAGAAAAACTGACCAAAAAAAGCCTTCAAACACTTGTGTACCATACGTAATAAGTTCTAATGTGAGCATTGATTCGTCCCATTATGCACTTTTGTCACAAGGCACTCATCATGAGTATACTATTATCAGCATGGTAACACATGGTAACTTATCATCTGACGCTTTCGGAGAGATACAAAGTTATAAGTTAAAACTCTCAAAGAAATTAATTCTAGGTTAGGTTCTCGAGTGGCGACCACGTACCAGAAGACGTGAAGTAGAGTGAAGGTCGGAACTAAAAGCTGGATACGTATATTACAAAGCCGGTCATTTTCGGGATCTTTTGGGGAACCGTTTGCCCTGAATGTCTTTCGGCTGTTGATGAATATATTGTTCCGTTTTTCTGTCTGTCTATAGTCTATAGATGCTATGCTCACTTCAAGGTGCCTGAGCTCGCTCTTGGAGGAAGATAAGAATGTTCTGGTCCATGGGATTTCACAGCTATTTCGCAATTCTCGGTCGTGAGAGAGAACAAAGCAAAGTCATCGGCTATTAATATTAATGTCTTGTTGGAGGCGTCTTTCGGCTAGTTACCACTAAATATGCGCTGTTATGCTCACCTAAGATGCCTGAGATCACTCTTGTTACCGACGAGCATGATTAGGATGTTCTGGTCGGCGTGGTCACGCAGCTCGCGCAGCCATCTCTCCACGTTTTCGTACGACAGGTGCTTGGCTATGTCGTAGACGAGGAGCGCACCAACGGCGCCGCGGTAGTACGCCGACGTGATCGCGCGGTACCTCTCCTGACCCGCTGTGTCCCATATCTGGGCCTTTATGGTTTTGCCGTCCACCTGGTGATGGAAAAGGGTATATCAGGTAAGCAGGTATATAAGGTATTAGTAGTAAATTAGTATAGTAAGTATATTGAGTATTCAGCGAGTACGGACAGCGACATATTCTGAGGGAATTCCGCCGCAGATATGTGCGGACGGATTTAGTGATGCTCAGTTCAACGTTTATGCCCGAATTCTCAGTGGCGATGAATCGCTAGGTATTTCTTTTAGACAAATAAAATAGTATCATAAAATTGTACGCCTTGTTTACTGTGCGTGTCTAGAATCTTCAGGTTCAAACTGTTAATATTGTACGACTTTGGTATACAAGGTGTATCTAAAAGTACTTAGTTTCAAATCGGCAACCCCATCTGTTTTAACTACTTTAGACATGTCGCACCTTCAGAACAGTATAGACGTAACTCAAAAATATAAAAAATCGAGTTACGGTAACTACTACTTAATTACTAATAATATTTTAAAAATATTATTATGGTAGAATTAATAAATACGATACTTCGGTCTCTTTCACTTTCCCTCTATCTACCCGCGCTCGGTTCTGAAGGGACACGATTAGTTTCCCAAAAACTTGTTTTTATTTCTCAGATAAGTCACTTAAATCAGTCAATCATTCCTACTTATTTATGGTCAAACTTCGTTTTATGGCCGTTGTAGTAAACGAAATTTAACCCACAATTATAAGCAATACGACGATTACAGTTATACTTCCCAGCAGTATTCGTCAATACGCCAGATTCCATAGTTAATTTAGATATCAAACTACTTAAGACAATTGGTAATAAAACTCTTTAAAACCAGTTTTAAGTTTGGCTTTTGGTATTGCATTTATAAGTAATAATTGAAGGGCGATTTAGCGCAGTGGTTAAGAGCGTAAGCCACTCCGCCCACTGTGTCTAATAGTCGCGGGTTCCATTCCCGCACGGGACAAATGTTTGTGTGATCCACAATTATATGTGTATGTGAATTTCCATGTTTCCATTTCCACGATACAGGAATAAATCCTAGTGTGGGAATTCGTTTTAAAAAAAATTGGTTATACATTAATTCTTACTACACGCTACTGACAAAAATGGCGAAGTTTAAAACCTAACAAACTGTTTAAATTTTCACATAGCTCCGCATAACATGTTCAAACTAAAGAAGATTTAATGCGTCACGGCCACATTTCCAGGTCAAATTCATATGTATTTATGAACGTACATCGCGTATTGTACCGATCAATAGCAAACTAACGGTAAATCAAACACATGTGTATGTATATGAGGACCAAATATCCGTGGACGGAAATGGTGACTAGAATAGATGTCTGTTAGTGACATGACGGAATGACGTCACGGCAGTCCGTAGCCATTCACTACGACTTGCCCTACACTACACACCTATCTATCTATATCATCACGCCAGATCTCTTGACTACACACCTACTTTGAAATACGTATATGGTTTGCATGTGTAAAATAAAATACAGATGTCTATATCCCCAAGCGGGCAGGTAGGTGTACAGTGTACCCTCCCATTTCGCCGATAATCATCATCGTCTCAGCCTATACTCGTCCATGGCTGAACATAGGCCTCCCCAATCGCTCTTCAGCGCAATCGTTCCGATACCACTTGCATCTAACGACTTGCTGCGATCTGCACAAGATCGTCGGTCCATCTGGCAGGTGGCCGTCCCACGCTGCGCTTGCCAATTCGTGGTCTCTAGAATCTTTCTGCCTCAACGCCCGTCCGATCATATCAGTCCCAATATGATAGGGGCGAACTTATTGACATTATACCGGGCACAATCAGATACTGAATAGCTAGTAAGAATTTTGGTTTATTTATCAGCGCTATGAGAGCTCGGAGGTAAGATTCATTTTGTGTATATACAGGAATTAAATGCCATTAGGTGCTATATCTAATCGTGTACTAAAATAATACAAAAAAAACCTTTTTTATTGAAAATAAAAACCTTGGTTAATAATTAATCGTAACGTAACGTAATTAAACGTATTTCTGCACTGGTTTTTCTACTTAACTTAACGAGTGAATGTTAAAGACTCTTTAACATTTAGGTTTGGTTTTAATTATTTAATAAAGAGCTTCTATATTAAAAAAGCCATGACACAATTTCGCACCGAAAAGTGAACTCTTCAGTGACGTCATAGTGCAATCGATTACAATTGCGCTCCGAAATCACAACCTTGCCAACGAAACAGTTTACAAAGAAAAAAAAGATATATTCGTCTTTTCCTATAACCCGCTCTATATCCACGCGAGAATGGTACGAGGAAACAAGAACAACACGAAAAACGTGAATGTGAAGTCGAATTATATCTTTACAGGTTTTCGCATTGATCTTCAACATCGATATATTATTTTCCTAGATTCTGTACACTGTGTTGGTGACCACGGGATAAAGTTGTCAGTGAGTCAGAAAAACTACCAGAAAAATATAAAAACAAGTAGGGGGTTGTAAAGAACCTGTTGGAACTCTGTACTCTCCTGCCTACTCCGCAAGGGATCTGGCGTGATGATATAGATAGATATTTATTTCGAATAAGGACGATTCAAGTATCACCAACGTGAGGACGCGTAATAATGCTAAAACTACCATTATAAAAAAAAATATCCAAACGGACTTGTTTCTTTTGCTGTCATTCTGTGCGTGCTCCGTAATTTATACGAACAAATAGTCCTGTAGTATCTTCAATTTAGTATTATTACAACTAAATCTTAACATTTCAGATGCACTAGCAGCCATTACATGACCAAAGTCTTTTATATTTTTATATGGCACATTCATAAAACTCTGCACGAACTTCGAGTACATTAAAACGAAGTTAGAACTGTATATCCGAGGGTAGCTTTTTTATCCGTGACCTTAGTTCAAGCAGGGCATTTACTTCGATGAGGTAGAGATTAGATGTATTTTAACTTAACCACTGCCAACGTTCATTGATTTTTCGTCTTTTTTAAAAATGTTCCACACTATGATTCCTGTATTATGGTCGCGTTTACAAACGAAATTTTAACGTTTGGCTCAGACAGTCTTAGATGGGTATCCATATTTGAGCGTCTCCATGGTTTGGAAGGCGATTATAAGCGGTTTATCCCGGCTTCCAGTTAATCTAGCAGTCGTTAAGCCAAGTTAGATGCCTCACAGACGGCTTGATAACTTTCAACAGCAGGTGGCCAAAAACCCGTCTCCACTAACCCGCGCAGGGTCCGCGTGGTAGAATATGACCTAATCTCTCTAAATGTGGCAATAGTTAAGATTCATGATATAGATGGTTTGATAAGTTCCAACAGCGACTGGCCACAAACCTGTCTCCACCAATCCGCATTAAGACCTCGCAGTGGAGTATGACATCTCTCTCACTTCGATTTGTAAGAGGCCTCTAGCTCTACCATAGCTCTACCCAGCAACGGGACAGTATGGTTGATTTATGTTTGACTAGTTTCTGCCCTGTCGTGCTACCGACGCATACTCCGTATAAGTTGGACACGGAAGGTCAGCAATGATAAGAGTGCTCCAGCGTATTGGTATGACCCGAATATTGATGCAAACCATCAAAAAGCGAAAAATCGGACATCTCGGATACGTGCTTCGCCACGATAAATATAATATCACCTCCATTAAATGATTATGATGGGCAAAAGACGCGTTGAACGACGGGAGAAATCATGGCTGCGGAACATTATGGAGTGGACCGGTATTGCCAGTGTTGAGCAGTTTTCCGTATGGCTCAAGAAAGAAGCACATACGCAAAGCTTACGGATCCAGTCATGGAGGCCTCTCCATTACTGGATCCGTCAGCTTTGAAGAAGTTTCTGCCGGCCACTTCGACCGCGTTGTCTTCAGACAGGAACCTTACATTTTTTCGGGATAAAAAGTATCCTTGGTGTTAATCCAGGTAATAAACTATCTGTGTGCCATTTCATCCAAATCCGTTTAGCCGCCTTTGCTTGATTGAGTAACAAACATCCAAACATCTACAAACTTTCACATTTATAATATAAGTAGCAAGTACGATAAACAAATAGACCGCAATAAATATTTGTGAGCCTGATCTGACCATTAGACCAAGCCGACGTTACAAATTTTGATTAGAAATATTATCGTGAGTGTTTCAATATTATGTGTCACATTACGGAATCATTATGATCTGTTTCCGTGTCACAATACCTATACAATGCATTTTTACCTACGTGATACGCTGAGTGGTATTCAATAAAACAAAAGATTAAAATAGCAGGTGTTATCAATAACCGATAAAGAATTATAGGTTAAAGATTATGTTCGTACATTGTTGATATTGTATAACCCACCACCTTGTGGTAATTGCATAGGCCGATCGGCTCATGGGATCCTGTGGGGAGGGAGTTTGATTTCCATATAGAGTAAATTATATAAGAAAGAAGATTTTGAGAGGCTTATGCAGGCAGTGGACTGCTATAGGCTGGTGATCATGATAGGACAAATTTCAGAAACTTATTACGTTCTGATTTCCTCTTTAGTCTAGTGCAGGGTTTTTGCAACTTGTTGGTCGCGACCCTCTGGGGGGTGCGAAGACTCTATAAGGGGGTCGCGGGGAGTTGCGAAGCCTTCGTAGATATTTTTTTTACTGAGGCTTCGCAACTCCACGCACTTTTAAATTATATTTTAATTAGGAAAATGTTAATTAAAGGACATATTCTGTAGGTTAACACAAGGCAACAAATATCTAGTGGGACCTAGTGCTGATGGCGAATACAAAGTCCTGGGTTCAAATCCTAGGTCAGACAATAACTGATTGAGGATTTTCTATAAAAAACTTTATCAGCATTTTGTCTGGAACCACGCCTCCAATTACGTTGGGAACATGGTTGGCAAAATATGCGTGTACACAGTGCAAACCTTTCAACCCCATTTGGGAAATATAGTCGTGAAGGTATTTACTTTTCTACAGACGTCTACGCCGTCGTTAACGTCCTCTTGATTTAGGTATGAATAAATTGTGGATTCCACCCCCGCACAGGACAAATCTTTTGATCTTGAAATCAATTGGTCTGGTTGTTGGTGTACATGAAGTTCATGTTTGGGATCGTCAATTATTCACGTTAGGATCGAAAGGGTGGAGGGGGTTCGGAAAAAAACGTCACAGAAGGGGAGTTAGTGAGAAACACGTGTATTTATTTTTTCGTTGAACGCGCGATTTCTAAACCGAAAACGGCGCGTGACTTTGACTCGCCTAAGAAACTTCGTATAAAATAAAATACACGTGATATCTTGGGGTAGGTTAGTCTAAAACCTCACCACGTATCACCAGGGGGAGAGGGGAGTTTAAAAAGATGCTAAAAAGCATCACGTATTTAATGGACGACGCCTTTGTCAACGTTCTCACGATAAACAGTAAGTAATGATGGGAAATACACCGCTAATATAGAGAGAAGAGTGAATGCAGGGAATGATGCGATGGGAAAGCTACTTGGGAGCCAGCACTTAAGCCAAAAGGTGCAGCTGGCCATACATAACGGACTGCTTGTCCCGACGCTGTTATATGGCAGTGAGAGTTGGGTATGTAAGGAGAATGAAGCAGGATAAATGCGGTCGAAATGCGAGCTCTGCGGAAGATGTGGGGAGTTAAGCTGACCGACCGTATTTGCAATAGCGTATTAAGAAAGCGTGAAGGTATGAAAGATAGTATCGGTGTAAAGATGAGAAAGGGTATGCTCCGTTGGTTCGGGCATATAGAAAGAATGTCGAAAGAAAGAAGGACAAAACAGATATACAATGCAAAAGTGGAAGGATGTAGGTACCGGGGAAGACCTAGACTATCTTACCATGACCAAATAAACTGTGTCTTATCTGAAGGGCAAGTGAAGTCTCCGTAACCGGCGACCTTGTATGAGACGAACTATGAGAGTGGAGGAAGCCAGAGAGGTCTGTAAGGAAAAAACCTGTTGGAACTCTGTACTCTCTGTCTACCCCGCAAGGGAACTGGCGTGATGATATAGATAGATTCTTACGATACACGAATAATTCCTACTGTAGGGCAATGTTTTTATTTACTGAAAAAAAAATACAGGAAAAAATAACTAAGAACTTTTAATGGTTTATTTACAACTACCTACAATGTTCCAGTGCAACAGGAAATGTGTTCGCAGATTGAAGTTTATTATTGCAATTAATTTACAGCGAGGATTGATCAATAGAGCTTAATAACGAAACTATCATAAGGAAACCATGTCTAAGAGAACATAAGTTTTAATAGGACGTATGAAATAATTTATAGAATAGGATGCAGGGATGGCTAGTGGAAGAACGCCATGTAATTACGAGGCCCAGAGTTCAAATCCCGGCTCGCACCTGGGTTTTACAACACCGCGTGTACGATTATCACTTGCTAACTGATTTAGAAAACAAAAAAAATTTAATTAATAGTAATTGATTTTAGACCTCGTTCACCCCCAAAATTAGTTTTCGTTTATGTCGACCCCTGGGAAACCGACCGACCGACAACTTTGGGAATCCCTGGTTTAGACTGTCTGTGAAGACTACTAAAAATGTCCTGTTTGATTAACCCTTTATGTTATGTGAAATAATATCACCAAAGAAAGTTGACATGCACAGCTAGACAGATCGGGGTCAATAATATTTCTAATCTTAGTATGCAAGATAGGCTTGATAAGCAGGATCAAGGTCACCCAAATGGCAATGAAGTGTAATGTTTGGAGTATTCGTATAGCATCGATTAGAAATCAAGGAGATCCCTAGAAGAACCAGTCATCGAAATAGCGCTCAGAATTGCCAAATTAAATGGCAGTGGGTTGGGTTTATAGAACTGATGGTCGTTAAGGTAAAAGGTTCTCTCCCATAAGATGGCCTGATGATCTGATATAGGTCACGCGTAACACCTGGCTGCGATAAGCACAAAGCCCGTCGTCCGTTCCTATCTTTAGGGGGAGGCCTGCATCCTGGACATCTTTCAGCAGATCATGTGAATGCACATCTACACCTAACCTATCGGGTAAGTGGTAACTAATACTTCTATACAGTACATTCACCCCTCCAATCACTAACCCTTTGTTGAATTAGTCGGGTTTCACGAAATCAAGAAGCTGTTTTTGGGAGAAGATTGATGACGATAAATTTATTGAATACTTCCGGTCTTCAATCGAGTCCAGTAGCAAAGGTTATCAGGGACATATGTTTTGAAGACGGTGACCTTTACAGGTCATTCACATACAGAGGTCGGCAATAAAGCTCCCTGACAAAATATACTTTTTTAAATACTGATACATTTAATAAACAAACTTGAATTATACTACACAGTTATCTAGTGCACAATAATGTTTGTTTACATATTTTGAGCATAGCATTTTAAGCATTTCATAGTTTCGGACTGTGCTCTCTCAACTATATCGGAATGGCTCCTATTTCGTATCACAGAAAGGCATTTCAAAATTTATGCTGGTAATAGAAATATTGTACTAGTAAGTTGTTTTGCTATTAGGGTGTTTTGATGAAAACTCTTTTTTCTCAGGTGGCTTTCGATTCGAAAGTTAGCCCCCTATTAGTGCAATTATTAATATTGGTACATTCATAACATTTAAACAAAATTTAACACATATATAGTAAGTATTATAAATGAAAGCAGAGTGTTAGAAAGTATAAAAAAACTCTGTACAGCAAACAATAGATGGGATTTTCATTGTGAAATTATGTAGGTACTTGACATTATCTAGTAGCAATTATGGGAAACTTATGAAAATCATAAGTTTCAAACTGTACCAGAAAAGTTTATTTTACACATGTGTGTAAATTATTAAGTATATAAAATAAGTCAGAGAAATCCTAGTTCATGATCAAATGAAGCACAGGACAAAAAGTTTAATTCTTCATCTGATTATAATTTGATTCCAGCAAAATTTTCACAAGCCAACTGCAAAGATGTATTCTAAGTTTGCTGGGAAATGGCTAAGGGGCACGTAAATTTATTCTTTTAAATTAGGTAAAGCTAGGAAATAAAAAAATACAGTTTGACGTGTCCAACGAATAAAGTCGTATAATCCAGTATTTATATTTAGCATAAATAACCTTATCCTTGACCACGAAAGTTGCTAGTGCCATTTATTTTGTTTGGCATATATAACTTTGTTCTATGGGGACATCGAGTTATCATAACAAGAAACAAAATGTGCTGTTAGCTTCATCATCAGCCGAAAGACATCCACTGCAGGACAAGGGCTTCTCCAAAAGATTACCACGATAACTGGCTTTATGCTGTACATATCTAGCTTTTACCTTCGACCTCACCAGGTCATCTGACAACCTTGTGGTATAGGAGCTTGCTCCTTTGGTAAGAAAAGTGAATTAAATAAAAAAGATAAGCCCGCTGAGTTTCTTCCCTGGATCTTCTCAGTGGAGGCTGTGTTCTGATCCAGTGGTAGATTAGTAGTTCATCAGCTCAGCATATACTTGTCCACTGCTGAATATAGGCCTCCCCAAACGCCAGCGCTCAGATTAGTAGTTAAATTAGATTTACAAAAAAGGAACGTAAATTGACTATTTGTAAGTGCCCCTGCAGAGTTTATACAAAATAAATTATATGAGTTTAGGTTTATAGTGAATACCACTAAATGTTTAGTCTATCTATCTATATCATCATGCTAGGCCCCTTGTGGGGTAGGCAGAGGGTACAGTGTTCCAACAGGTTCTTTCTTAAATGTTTAATAATGCATTAATTATCATTATTTTATATTTTACTTTATAAATTAGGTTCAGCATAATGTTTTGTGTCATAAACTACTGTGCAAACGAATAACAATAGTGCAATCAAAGAAATTAAAACAGCTTTCATAATAGTTTTGCAATATTTGATATGCACCTGGTTTCTGTATAAAGTATTACAATATAAGTGTAGAAATTTTTGCGTCAATATTTTATGTAACAAAAATCTTTGGTAGTAGAAGCACTAAGTTTATGTTAATCTTTGTTTATAAATATATTTTGTTTTATATTTTGTTTCTGCACACTACAGATAAACCTTGTTTAAATTTATATGACTAGCATAATGCATGTTTATAGTGGCAAAATTTTATCAGAATGATATTAGTTCATTCCAACTAAGATGGTGTTTATATCTTTTAATTAATTTAACTGTCTATGCCATCTTTAAATTATTATTACATAAACCTGTTTATCGTTCACACTAGCATAAATAATAGTTCTAGATTTGTTATGCTACAATAAATAAAAAAAAAATATCTATCCTGCTAACACTAAATAGGTTTTAAAATCCAGATATAAGACAAAAGCTTTCATTTACCTCATTAATTAAATATGTAGCCAAAAAAAAGGAAGTGCAATAAATTCAACACAATTAAAATCTATTTACCTATGTGTAAGAAAAGAATGCATGTTTAGGAAAAATTAAGACTAGAACATAACTTAACTACTGGTAAAGATTAAATATAATAACATGTTATTAGCTGCACAATAAACAACTGCATTGTTTGAATAACTCTATTTAGATACATGCTTTATGATACTTAGGCCATTAGTGCATTCATAATTTTGTAATAAATCCACCAATAATAGAAAGAATGACAAAACAGATGACAATGTGAAAGTGGAGGGATGTAGGTACCGGGGAAGACCTAGACTGTCTTACCATGGCCAAACAGACCATGTGAGTCTTATCTGAAGGGCATGTCAAGAGTCTGTATCCAGCGAGTGTGTATGAGACGAACTATGAGCGTGGAGGAAGCCTAAAAGGTATATAAAGTCAGAACCTGTTGGAACTCTGTACTCTCCGCCTACCCCAAAAGGGCGTCATCTGGTGTGATGATATAGATAGATAATAAATTGTTTATTGTATTCCAGAGTAATACCAATTAAAGAAAATGAAACAAAGAAATTTCTTCACAAAGGCATATATATACACAGCACAATTAGCACAACTGAATGATATAAACAAAAAAATATATTTACCTCTATACTTCTTGTAGCGAATTCCACACCTATTGTGGATTTAGACTCTAAGTTAAATTCATTTCTAGTGAAACGTGACAGCAAGCTGCTTTTACCGACCCCAGAGTCACCTATTAACACAACTGAAACAAAGAATAATAACAAAGCATCACTAAACTACACGTAAACAGGACTTTCGGATTATTTAGTAGAATTTTCGTGTTATGAATATTGTGGCTAGCGATTAGATCATTGAATGTGATGAAAGGTGACTCACGGACAACGAAAATTTACGAGAAATCGATAACCGTGACTCAATCAGCTGATGTTATCCATAGTTAAGATCTTACACTCGTTGAACGCATTCAGCGGCATTTTTGGGCAATTTGTGCATTTAAGGACTCAAAACCTGAGCCAGTTTAATACAAAATATAGGGGAAAATCATATCAATCACTCTTATCCTACGTCATTCAAAAATGAAACAATGGTATCTACAAAGTCATATATAGAATCAAATACCTTATGTTTCACTGTATATAAATAGTGTATTTGGATATTCTAAATTACGAATCCTGTTACCTTTGAACAAATAGTCGTATTCGTCCTCTCTTGTGCCCATTTTGATTTATCTAGAGCTCTGTTCTAATCGACGTCAAAATCGGTCAACTATAAAACGTCAAGATCTAACGTAAACAAAAATAACTGGAGACACAAATATCACAGGCTTTTGAAACACTGCACAGTTTTCCAAATATCACTTAAAATGTTAGATTAATTAGATTTAAACTGGTTTGAAACTAATAAAATCCTATATTGTCATAGAGACAAAATGGCGGATTGTTTTACGCCCTCCGAGGTGCGTTCAGAACATAGGAAATTAGTTGGGATATTAAAATCTCATAATTTACAAGACTTTCAAGAATTTATAATAAATATGAAAGATTTTTTTTTTTAAACTGATAAACTGTGTTGTAATTGGTATATATGTATTTTCAGATAGAATTCTTACTTTATTTCTATAGTATAAGTCATTAATTTTTCCGTGTTTGCCTGTTCAGTTAAGGTTACAAATAAGTTTTGTTATTCTCCATTAAAAACAATTAACTGGTGGAAACAAGGACATATAAACTTTGCCAAAAATTCAAGTTTCAATATTTTTTCAAAATTTTGAATTCAGAACGCACACTTCCAGCGTTCACAAAATGACATTAACGTGACGGTTGCCAACATAATGGACGCGTTCAAAAATAACACACAAGTGAATGTAATAATTATAATAATCTTTGATAAAACTAATTTCTACATAAATGTAAGCTTAACATACTAAGCTTTAGCTGCAGCAGCTACAACTTCTTCTTCATCATCGCTATCCTCTTGTACTTCTTTAGATAGAGTCCGATCTACATATACAAATGGATCTATCTTGAGTTTCTCTGGAGATGGTGGGGAAACTAGTAAACACCTACAACAAAAAAATAACGAAATTAATACTGCACAAAGGTGGGAATATAATCATTGCAGTTTATCTTAGATACAAAGCAACAATATATAAGAAAAATAAAAATTACTTTGTGATAAAGAGCCCATCTCTTTTTGGGCGTGCAGATTGTAAATCTTTCAGCAATGCTTCAATGTTTTCCGCTACTTGTTTCGGTTCCATATTTAGCTGAAATTATAATAAGAAGTATTATAATACATCACTATATTAAAATGTCATGTTTCGAAAACAATGTTTTTGAACATACCCTTCCAACAGGCACTTCAACAAATCCATAGTTCTCTTGATGCTCATCTTTCAGAACTCTGTACTGAATTCCACCGGAGAACTTCTTCACCAGGTTCTTTAAATCAGCGTCTAATGTCCCTGACCGCAAGTTCGGGAAGCGTCGCTTCATTAAACCACGTATCGGCACCAGGTCTGTAAGGATATTGGGGTGCGCGACTACATAATCGTAGTCACCTAGCTTTATCTGGCCTTCCTGTTGATAAAAAATTCATTGCAATTATTCTGACATTTACCAAAAGCTTAAAAGGTATAAGAAATCTACATTTAAACACCAATATTAGCCTAAACTTCACTGCAAAAAAAGGTTGCCACCCCTCAAAGATTGCCCACATCCACATCCAGCTTTCATCTGTCACAATCACCAGGTCAGTCTACCTTGTGAGAGGCTTGCCCACTTTACATCTTGTGGCGCTCTTGAGCTAGTTGCTCCCTTGCCCTTCTGTCTTGAGAATAGTGGTTGAACACTCGCCCTCTTGTGCGGTGAAGTTGTAAAGAGCCTGTGGCCAACAGCATAGATCGCTCATGATATGAAATATGAGAGTGGAGCCAGAGAGATCTGTAAGGAAAACCTCCATTGGAGCCCTGACCTCTCTACCTACCCCACAACCACAAGGACTCTGGTGTGATGATACAGATAGAAAAAAATATTTCTTTCAGTTCTTACCTGCACTTTCTTAATCAGTTCCGTGCCACCAGCAGTAGTGGCACCAGCTTCAATCACTTCCTTAATTTGTTCAGAACCCTTCAAAAATGCGAGGATTGTACGCTCTTCATCTCTTGGGAAGGGGTTTGGTAAGAGAGACAGACGGGTAAAACTGTCCATGTAGCGATTCTGTCAACATACAAGAGAAAGTGATTGAATGTAAAGTTTATCAACAGTGTGAATATATGGTGTTGTTTTAGATTCTTTGTACTGTATGGTCATTCGTCCACTTATAAATCAAGCTGATTTATGATTTCATTTATCACCGTATAACTGCCTTCATTTATTGGTTTAATGATATACTCGACATTGGCAAAATTGTGGCAACCTCCCCACAAAGGTTATAGACAGGAATTGAATTAAACAGTGTGAATAAAGGGTTCTACTAACGAAAATCCGAAAAAACTGAATCTTGAAAAAGATTCACTTGGGCGAAATTGATTTCCTTTATAAAAAATTCAAATAAACATTGTCAAACCTATTTTCGCAAGGGGAGGGATATTGCCTATTTGCCTCTCATTGCCTGTATGGGTACAATTTCAGACTGCGGACTGGAATTTTTTTTGATAGAAAAACTGGATTGACTGTCCCATAGAACAAAGTTACATATGCCAAACAAAATAAATGGTATTTGCAACTTTCATGCCCTTCGATAAGGTTATTTATGCTAAATATATATACTGGATTATAGAACTTTGTTCATTGGAGATGTTGGTATTTTATCCAACCTACTACTACTAAACCAAGGACCTAGTGACCGCTACGCGCATTAAACGCCACTAGACCAACTAGGCACTTCATTGAATTTATTTTAATCTTATGTTCTTGAAGCTTCCCCTGCTTTATGGTACTGAAATATAAATAAGGAGCTGTATATCTGTCTGTAATATACATGTAAAACTAATGGTTGAATAGGTATTTTAGTCTTTGTCTAATTTTCTCTTACTTTCTTGGCGGCAGTCATGTCAAATTCAATCTGTGCAGACACAATAGCATCAGGCACATTATACATGGATGGATGATGCGTTTGCTGGTGGGCCTTCACCGCATCCTCAGCTGTGTATACTATCCAACGGTAGTACTTCAGAGGATACACATCATCTATTGGTAATGGCTTGTGTATGTCATCTGTATGTTTACTAACATTTGTCTTTATGATCCTGTAATGTATAAATATAATTAAGTAACATAAAAAAAAATAATGATGATGTAAGGAGTCACATAAGCTTCAATAGTGCAAAAGTTTGAAGAGTAACTAAGTAAAACATCATCACACCAGATCCCTTGCAGGATAGTATGAGTAGTAGATAGGTTCTTTTCTTTACAGACCTCTCTGACTTCCTGTCATAGTCTGACATTCATCATCATCATCATTTCAGCCTATACTTGTCCACTGCTGAACATAGGCCTCCCCAATCGCTTTCCAGCGTAACCGGTCCGATGCCACCTGCATCCAACGATTTCCTGCGATTTTCACAAGTCTGACATTATATTAATAATAATAATAATAATAATTTATTTATTAAGCATTCAATATAAACTTAATTCTAGCACAATTGATGACACATAATTTATGAGTATAGAGGTACATAATTTCATAATTATTAAATATATTAGTAGTCCAAATTTATACATTTTCATTTTTGAGATACATTAGTCAGGTCCATTTATTGTGGCTTACAATGTACTGCTGGTGCTTAAAATAGGAAAACCCTGAGCTATAAGCACCAGCAACCTTCCAGTGACTCTTAATTTGATCATTATGGCACCTATTAATGTATACAATTAATTAATATTTGATACTTGGAATTTATATAATTAAAAATATATAAACCGAGTCTTATCTGATGGAAAAGTCAAGAGTCTCCGTAACCGGCGAGCGTGTATGAGACGAACTATGAGAGTCGAGGAAGCCAGAGAGGTATGCAAGGAAAGAACCTGTTGGAACTCTGTACTCTCTGCCTACCCCGCAAGGGATCTGGCGTGAGGTTATAGATAGATAGATAGATAGAAAAAAATATAATTGATAATTGAGATGCTTTCCCTAATTGGTAAGTATGTGTGAGTTTTTCTGTATATATATAATATTATTAATTAAATTAATTAGAGTATTGTGTTATATATTTAAATCTATTTAAATTTAAAATTACATTTATTGTATAGGATGAAGAAGTTTTTCTGTTTCGTCATAATTAAGTTGCAATAACCATTTTATTAATGTTTTTTTGCATTGATATTTAGATGTCGACTTGATATCCAGATTCTTATTAATATTATTGTAAAGGAAACTTCCCAAAAAATAGTAAAATTTCCTGCTAAATGAAGTTTTACAATCGTATGGTCTAGATATACTAAATCTGCGCGTAGTACGGGAAAAGGAGGCTGGTGGCGACCAATGGACTACACTGTGTTGCTTAGTAATTATATGCAGGATAAATAGTTGGCGTACTGTCAGGACATTGCAATATTGGTAGAGTTCCTCAGTAGGAAATCGTAGAGGCTTAAATGTGCTTACTTTTAATACAGCTCTCTGAGCTCTTTCAAGCTTTATTAGTCGATTTTTAGGAGCACCTCCCCAGGTGGAGATGCAATAGATCAATATAGATTGACATAGTGAGAAGTATACTGTTTTTAGCAATTCTGGTTCAGCTATATGTCTAAGAGTTTTAAAAATAAATATAAGTTTACGCACTCGGGCTGTCAATAAATCAATGTGCGGAGCAAAGCTTAGCTTCTCATCTAGGGTTATTCCAAGATATTTGATGGTAGTGACTTTTGACAACTTCGGACAGTTACATATTTGATGTATATTTTTAGCGTGGTTATGAGCAGTTAATGAAAATTGTCTAGTATCCAGTGCTCTATTTATTTTAATGGTGAACGTCAGATATTTTGTTTTGTCGACATTAAGAGCTAAAGAGTGGCTTGACAGCCATTTGATTACCTTATCAAAGCCAGATTGCGCTGCATCAAATGCGTTTTCCCAGGAATCCGCAGTAAAAAGCAAGGCAGTGTCATCCGCAAAAGCAATCAACTTTCCTTTTCCTAATTCTAAATTACACATATCATTCACGTATGCCAAATACAAGGTAGGACCAAGAATACTTCCTTGTGGAACACTATGATTTACCAGGAGGTCACTACTTTTACTGTCATCGATCTTGACACATTGAGTGCGATCGGTAAGGTAACTCTGAAATAGTTTGAGCTGTTTATCCCGGATTCCAAGTTTTTCTAGTTTAGAGAGTAGTTTAGATATAGAGACCGTATCAAACGCCTTAGCTAAGTCAATGAATATACCAACACATTTTCTTCCATTGTCCAATGCTTCGACAATATGATTCGTGAGATCGTGTACTGCTCTATCTGTAGATCTATCATTGCGAAAACCATACTGTCGGTCAGAGAACAAGTTGTTACTTTCAAGATAATTTTTGAGTCTTTTGTTCATTATTTTCTCAAGAATTTTTGATATACTAGGCAATATGGAAATAGGACGGTAATTATTGATACAGTCTCTAGCTCCAGACTTATGTATGGGGTAAATAAGTGCTCGCTTAAAAAGGTCCGGAAATACACCCGTATCTATGCATACATTAATAATGTGTGTTAAAGGAGGTGCTATAATATTTTTGAATTGTTTTAATACTTTTGCAGATATACCATCTATGCCTACAGCACAATCTGTTTTTAGTGTGTCGATGAACTGTTCCACTTCCATATTATCGGTGTTGGCGAAGTAAAATGAACCACATTGTGATGGAATTCCTGAATCTTTGCTGCCATTTGATAAATTTACAACACTAGCTGCTATCTCTTTACCTATGTTCGCAAAGTATTCATTAACTGCATTAACCGATCGAATGGGCGAGCTACTTATCTTTAACAATTCATGAGCTGTCTTATTGGTTTTAGTGGTGTGTGTAACTTCTTTAATTATATTCCAAGTTTTTTTCGGGTTAGACCTTGCTTTAGTTAATTCGTTTTTTTCATAGTTGCGTTTTAGGTTTTTTAATAAATTATTGCAGTAGTTACGGTACCGTTTATAGGTTATCACGAGAACTGCATCGTTTGGTAAGCATTTCGCTTTCTTATGCATCCTATCCCTGTTTCTCATACATCTCAAAACTCCACTGGTAATCCACGGCTTAAGAATTCTCAGACGATGCGGTACAGAATAAGTTTTTGAAGACATAGTCAGAGCTCTGGATATAGAATTAACGAAATACTCAGCTGCAGCGTTTGCTTCGTGATAACTATAAATCTTTGTGAAATCTAACTTTAGCAATTCATTTTCTAGAACATCATAGTTGACAATTGTTTTGGTTTTAGGAGAGTGATTTAGCTTTATTTTACTTAAAGTTAGTACTACAGCTTTATGGTCGGTTACTGTGGAATCAATCACCAGTGTTATAGCTTTGAACCTGGTTTTTAAGATGACGTGATCAAGGGATGAGCTATTACGAGTAGGGTATGTATGAGCTGGTAAAAGACCATGATAGGCAATAAGATTGAGGTAGTCATTGGAATTATTATCTAAATTACCATCAGAAATGTCTATATTAATGTCCCCGATTATAACAATATTGGCAATCCCAGAATTATTTGTTAATATCTGGTCAATTGAATCCAAGAAAGATTTAATATTTTTTACGGACGGGGATCTGTATATTGCTAAGATACACAAGTCGTTCCCAATTTTTACTAAGACGCAGCTGCCATCTGAAATATCAGGTTCAATCACAGTTACGTTCTGAATAGATTTATTCATATATACAACCACCCCATCATTCTGATTTTTAGTTTTGTGTGAGTAATAGTATTCGTACCCATCCAATATGGGGATGTTGGGATTTTTTGGTAACCAACATTCAGAAAGTACAATAACGTCAAGGTTAATCGCTACTCTACTTAAAAGAGTTTGGAAACCATTTATGTTCGCCGATATGCTGCGAATATTTTGCGATATTATTTTAAGATCTTGTCCATTATTACTAATAAGGTTTCTACAGTCTTCGGGAGTGCATTCGTAGGAATCCGAAATATTTATAGAATCTATATTATTTAAGTTGTTATGTATTTGATCGAATTTGAATGATATTGTTATTGGTGATCAGCAGCATTTCTCTATTATAATAAATTCTATCGGATAATATTACTAGATTTCTAAATTTTATGTCGATAAAAGTGCTGGACTTGGAGCAGGCATCTAATAATAGGAAATATTGGACTAAATGCAATTTTAGTATATGTATCGTTAGGACTTTGAAATCAATAAAATGTGTACGCCGTGATAAATAATCTGTATGAGGGATTGTGTACCTGTTTTCTAACTTAAGTATAATATGGTAAGTATTAAACATATGCATGCAATTTACATTAAGAATATTACATAATAAAGCTGCTTCATAAGTTATTAATATAATTAAATTATTTAAATCTATTGTAAAACTTTTAAAACAATTTTGAATTTAATTCAAGGCATTGTATAGATTTGTGTTCCTGTTACTAGATTAAATATTAAGAGATTGACTATTCATTATTTCTTTTCTTTTGCATTTGTACATCCACCTAGGAAAGTTCTGTTTGTTTAATTTATACAATCCAAGATTTTTTTACTCTGCTTTTCCCCCCGAGGAATCTGGTGTAATGTTATATACAGATAGAGATAGAATTCAGTGATTAAATCTTGTCTCTTAAAGGTTCAGGTATCCTTCATACTAACTTATCCTTTCCTCTCTGGTTGTGGGGAATGAAACCGACTTTTGTGACTTCAACTTTGACTTTCTTCGCGCGAGCCTTGGCTCTGGTGCCCTTACGAGCTGCATAATAAACGGGGGCAGTATGTATCAACCTCTGAAAGAAATACAAAAAGAATAAACAAACGGATATCACTTGATTAAGAAAACACAAATGTCACACATAGTATCGCATTTATAATGAATGACACACTTGTTACGATTACCTTTACTAATAATTTAATGACTGTATCGAAATATATTTACTTACCAAACTAGTTGTATTGGTTTTATAAAATGATAAAGTGGTGTTGAACATAGAACCTGGAAATAATCATTTAATAATGTTTTAATTCACACCACTATCTTTTTAATAGGTTATTTGATATTAGCACACTTACGGAACAGTGTCCCGGCCATGATTACGCTTAATTTAATTTATATCTTATGTAAATATTCAAATTCTGTAACTATTATGTCTAATTTAGGTTATCCATAGACTCTCTTCATGACAGCATTGTTTTTAAATGTGTTTGTGTTGCCAGGTGGTAGGAATATTTATATTGTGTTTATTTTTAGGAACAACGATAGGTAATCACTCTCTTTTGCCATTTAAGGTGGATGGACTTATGTGTAAAGCATACATTGTGTGCATATCACCTGGGTAACTCATCGTCGTCTAAAAAAGCGTTTTCTTTTTTAAAATGTACTTACCCTTTGTAATGTAGAGGCGACTGGCAACCCAGCTGTCACTTTCAAAACATTCGTTGTTGTGGAAGTTGTAGCAGATCTGTTTTAAGAGTATTTTTCCTTACTTTGTATACAAAATGTATTAAACAATTATTATTGTTAAGTTACATTATTAGATAAGTTATAAAACCACCATGGATAAAGTGAATTGCACTTTATTAGCGATATCTTTGTGTGCCTTACTGTGGGGTGTGGCCGGTCAGTATGAATGGCAAATACGTGATTCTTTTGACGAGATCCGAGGTAAAATGGACAAGGTAAAGGCAGATAACTGCTTCATAACTCATCTGGATGATCTTTACTTACCGGATGATTCGGTATCGCATCACCCCGATGTTAAAGAAATAAACATAAACCCGGTGTTCCCGAACAGGACGGCGATGCTACATCTTCACAATATGGGTATGAATAGAGCTTTCTTCTGGAGCTATATCCTCCAGTCGAGGTTTATACGACCCGCTATTAATGACACATACGATCCTGGTATGATGTATTACTTCCTATCCTGTGTGGCTGATATATCAGCTAATCCATACATAAACGCCAGTGCTATATATTTTTCACCGAATATGTCATACACATCGTCTTATAGAGGGTTCTTCAATAAAACCCTACCACGTTTCGCACCAAGAGCATATCGGGCTGACGATTTTAATGATCCAGTACATCTACAAAAGATATCAACACTAAACACATTCATAATTGAAGATCTTGGTGCATTTGATCCGGAGAGTTTATCAAAAGATTATACGTCAGAGTTCTATAGGATCAATGAATGGTACAAGAAGTGGTTGCCGGACAGAGTTGAAAAGAGACATGACACAAAGACTACATACCAGGTGGAAATTAGATATGCTAATAATACGAATGAGACATTTACATTCCACGGACCTCCAGGAAATGATGAGGTTAGTATTACATTTTTTGTGTAACTCCTACCTTGAGATTATTTCTGTGTACTTATGAAGATTAACAACATAGATTTACTTACTCAAACACTTGGGTTTTTAAGACCACCAGATTAAAAGACATATTTATGGATCAATCAAAGATTTCTCCCATGTAAAGACTGAACCTGCACCTACATAATCCAAAAAGCAGAGTGCCCTGTACTCGAACCACTGATCTATCTATACTAATAATATTATAAAGAGGAAAGATTTGTATGTTTGTAACAAATAAACTCAAAAACTACTGGATCAATTTCAAAAATTCTTTCACCATTAGAAAGCTACCTTATCCAGAAGTAACATAGGCTATATGACATATACTTAGTAGATGGTGTTGTTGTCGACCGGGGATGAAGTCACGGGAAACTGCTAGTCATCAATAACATATGACATATTATTTTGTGAGAAGCATCTACAATACCACTATAGGTACTTCTAAATGTAAAATTAGTGTTGTGGCTAATTTTATAGTCTTTTGTAGAATTAGATATTTCACATTCTTTGAAATTCTTCCATTCAACTTCTAATTCTAACTATCTATATACAAAAAAATTTTGGGAGCAAATTTCAAGCTACTGACAGCCAAACATAGTTTATAGGGTCTCGCACCCATTCACCCCATATGTTTCCTGATAGCCTAAATGAATCTGTTTACCCTTTGAATGTTGAATTGGTCCCATTCACCCCTCCTTTAGTCTATGTCTAAATACAGTTTTGGAAAAGCCGTCAACTCAAAATAAATTGTAGTTACAATGAAATAAAATTTAGATTACTATGCACATTTATTTTAAAAATAATGCTTTTATTGAAGGAGTAGCAAACTGTTCCTAACAAATATTAAAAAAAAAGTTTGCCTCCTGTTGAGGGATGTAGGGTAAAAAGGGCGAATGGCGCTATTAAATAACAAGGGGCGAAACCAGGGGGCAAATGGGTGTGAGACGTTTAAAGTTTTTGAATTAGAAAATATTCTATCTATCTATATCATCAGGCATTATATAGAAAATATTGTTGAGCGAAAACCAATTATAATGGACTTTGATACAGCATAATTGGCTATTGCAGCAGGATGGCTTAATGTAGCTTTGTATTGGTGTAATGGATTGTAGATATGTCTGTTTATGATAATTCTCTCTGCATGAGTCTTGACTGTGTTAATTGCTTCCAGAATCCTGGTCCTGTGAATTGGACTCGGCCATATTTTGACTGTGGAAGACTGAACAAATGGCTCGTTGGTGCAGTGTCACCTGTTGCTGATATATATCCTCGACACACACAGTTCAGACACATTGAATACCCTACGTAAGTAATTTCTGTACTTATAGTATTAAACAATTTCTTAATTTAAGGAAGAAACTTACTTAAATAAGAACTCTATTCAATATTTTTGAACCTATCCTTAGGTGTGCAGCTCTTGTAGTCAAGTCCTTAAAGCTATCAGAAAATGGAAAATATTTACAATTATTATTTTATCAAGCTATATAGTCAGAACAAGGCGCTATTTATTTCATAAAGCAAATAAATATAGGATCCTGGCTGGTTGGACAAAGTATTATTGTGGTTTTTCTATAGAAAAATCCTTAGTTCCAGTTTGGTCTGGAATTAGGCTCAATATATTAGGAATAGACTCACCCTCTTGTGTATTAAGACCTAAAATTACTGGCCAAAATAATGTACTGTACCCAGTATATCCCTGGAAACCGAAAGATTTAGGGAATAGAGATAGATAATGGTGTTTATGAAGGTGTTTAATTTTTTATGACTGATTGTGTCCAATTTCATCCTTGTGATTAGTGGGTCGACACATTGTGTAAGTTGACACAATAGGCTATTAAATATTTCTGATACCTGCCTTGATGTTTAGACACTTGTTGACATATATCCTCTGATATGGCTTGGCAGATGACTGTTTTAAAAGATAATATTGATGTTAAAAATCTTGATTTATATATTATAATAATGAGGGAATACCTCTCTTACATCAATTAAGATTTACACCATCAATGTGACCACAGTACAAATTAAGTTTTATTTCGACTTCTAATTCAGTTTATTTGGATAGTGATAAAATCTTTCTTATAATTAACTTTGGGTTCAGACACATAACTTATCAACCATTTCACTGAATGCATTGTCTGAACCGAATGGATGGTCTGAAGCAGAGAGATGTTATTTTCTTACAAGAAGATACGAATATGTAATAGAAATTAGACATTGACCTTGGCTCTACCTGCGCGATTGTCATAAATTGAAATTATGTATTGACAAAACTTAAAAAAAACACATGGGTTGTCCTATTCCTAGCACCCATCTGCATACTATGGAGAAGTTAAGCTGTATGTCTAAGTTCTACCTAACTAATTATCACCAAACTTAATATCTCACCTTTTAAGCTTTACGCAAAAACCATTGAATGCGGTTTTTGGGTTATGCTCAAGTAAAGATAAAAAAATCGTTTGTGTTTAAGTAGCTGTAATAGTAAACACCTAAATACTCTATCCTATGGAATAAAATGTTGATCCCAAACATATTCTAGTACTTGTAATCTTTAATTATAGAACCTTTTTACGATTATTAAAGCATGGATGACTTTATCTAACAGGTACACTGCAGCTGTGGTGATGGAGATGGACTACGATCGGATAGATATAAACCAGTGTCCGCCGAGTCAAGGGAATGATAAACCCAATAGATTTGCTTCAACCGCCCGGTGTAAGGAAACAACAGAGGTAAACAATTTATATTACAGTAATATCTTTACATATTACCTTGATGAGGCACTCGTAGCGCTGTGCGACCGCGGTGTTCTTACCAATCACCAAGGTTAAGCAGCGTTCGACTCGGTCGGACTGAGATGGGGGACCGTTTGTAGCATTTTCATATTCGAGCGTCTCCGTGCTTCGGAAGGCACGGTAAGCCTTTGTTCCCAGTTACCACTTAATGTGGTAGTCGGTAAGACGAGTTGGAAGCCTTAAAGGCGGCTTGATAAGTTCCAAAAGCAGGTGGCCACAAACCTGCCTCCACCAATCCGCACTGGGTCCGCGTGGTGGATCTAGTCTCTTTCACCTCGATTTGTGAGAGAAGGCCTTTGCCCAGCAGTGGGCAGTATAGGCTGATATTATAATTACCTTGATTGTGATGGTCTAGTGGTGTATATAGTCTGTGATCGCGAGGTTCTAGGACGAATTCAAGATCGGATAAAGCAGCATTGCTACAGACTACAGATTGCTGTTGAGAAATTCTCGTTTGCGAATTCTCGAACGTTTTGCTATATGGGAGTTTCGAATGGGGTGTTTTACTGTTTATATAATAATATTAGCCCCGTTAAGAAACTGTCCCACTGTTGGGCACGGGCCTACTCTCAGATTGAGAGGCTTTAGGCCATAGTCCACCACGCTGGCCCAGTGCAGGTTGGCGAACTTCACACACCTTCGAGAAACTCTTAGGCATGCAGGTTTCCTCTCTGTTTTCCGTCACCATTAAAGCAAGTGATAGTTAATTTTTTAATACGCACATGCTTTCGAAAATACAGAGGTGCATGCCTGTGTTTGAACCCACAACCGCTGACTTTTCAGTCCAATGGTCTAACCACTTTTCTTTTGTTTTTCGTCGGGAAATCCTCATGGACTTCCGCCAACCGGGGGGAAGCTGATGGGGCATGTCGGGCTCTTACCGACTAAAACTCCACGGTGGCCGGCACTGGCACGAGTCAGAGGGGCTTCGGGATCTCTGAGTGGAACGCGCTGGCGGCGTGGGCCATACCACGCCGCCATCCTCCTCAGCGTCGCGCGTGAAGGACGCTTAGGGCCCCCGCCCCAGCGTCCCACGACCCCAAAGGCTCCCCTGCGGGTGTTGGTGCAGGGGGGGGGGGTCCCCCACCAGATGTTGCAACAGGGGACACAAGTTAGCCCGTATTAGAAAGCCCCGGGCTATTGGGCTGGGGGGCCTGGGTGGGCTGTGCCTCCGCCCCGGCGCCGTCGCCTTCGGCGTCGGCCTCTTCCTTCTCAGATATCACAGTTTCGCAGAAGGAGGATACGGCCCCCTACGCCGAATCTCCTGCCAGCATAGCCGCTACTCTTGCCGGCAAGGAGTGGTCCGGTCCGATCCGGTCGACCAGGATCCGCCGCTCGGAGGCCCATGCAGGGCACTCGACAAGCGTGTGCTCTGCGGATTTCCGGTCCCCACCACAGTGGTTACAGATCACCCACGCCTCGCGTCCGATCTTACTCAGATAATCACCGATACAGCCGTGACCGGTGATTATCTGAGCAAGCCTGTTGGAGATTCGCCCACTCCTCCGCTGTTGCCAGGCTTCGAAGGACGACGGTCTAACCACTAGGCTATCACTGCGTTTTACTGTATATACGAACTTATTTTATCAAGGACTTTTTGTTTGAACATTTTTTGGGCAGATCGGTTTATTAGACTGGTAACTGGGAAGTTAGTGACCAGCCACGGCCGTAGCCTACCACTGGTGAAATGCTGCTTGTTTAGTTTCACAGGAAGCATGTGTTTTGTAAACGTTTTGCATGGTTGTATGTGTTGTCATGGTTATCCAGGCTTATTTATTATTGTGAGCAGTGCGAGCCGCTGCACGGCTGGGGTTTCCGGCGCGGCGGCTACCAGTGCCGCTGCAGCCCGGGCTACCGGCTGCCCAGGCTGGTGCGCCGGCCCTACCTCGGCGAGATCATCGAGCGGGCCACCTCCGACCAGTACTACAACAACTTCGACTGCAAGAAGATTGGATGTGAGAATCATTTCATTACATTAATCAGAAAAATTGCCCACTATTATGGCTAGAAACGATAGTTGAATAAATCCGTTAAAAAGTTAAAAGATTTGTCCGCTTAGTTTTCTCAAATATCTTAGATGGATAAACTGTTGATTGTGTTTTAGTATTATTTTACTTTTATATTACATTTTGCGTTCACTAATATAGAATAATATTGACGGACGACTTAGTCTAGTGGTTAAGAGCTTAAGCCGCTCCTGCGCCCACCAGATCAAGTAGTCCCGGGTTCGATCCCTGCACAGGATAAACCTTTGTGTAACCCACAAATTTTAAATGTTCGTCAACTTTTTATTCTAAAAATGATTACTCGAAAACATACCCAAATAGCTTACGACCCAAAAATAATAAATTCGAAGCTTAGACCGAATAATCCATGACCAGCACATTCCCACCGCACGGCTATAGCGGGGCGGCATTACTATTATATTAGTCGAATGGTATATAATAAAATAAATAAAGTTTTAAATATCCACTCTCTGTCACTTTTTAAATATAAGTTAAAATGACTAAATTCTTTGCCCTAAGAAGAAACCGAAACCTTCTTAACGCTTCTGTTTTATAAGCACGACAAAATATGATTATACGTACAAATGTATTACACATGTTCATACATTTACCCATACCCTCTTCTACACATACATACAAACACACACACACACACACACGCACACACACACACACACACACACACACACACACACACACACACACGCACACGCACGCACGAACGCATGCACATGTACGCACACAGACTTGCACAGTTATTACCATTACGTTTTATGATTGTTTTATTTCACTTTTGCTTTTTTATTCATTTATGTAATCGGAGGAGGGTGTTGATATCTGCGACGCAGTTTCTAACTTCTGCAGATGTCATTGCTTTTCAATTGTAATTTGTATGTGTATTTTGATTTGACTAAACTATTTTATTTTAAAATGTTTTTTCGGTCTGGGTCTCTATGAATATGAATTGCATGTTTTTAAATACACCACAATAATTTTTCTCAGGGGCGTCATTATTTTTAAACATTTAAAGTTAAAAGACTAACCCACTGAGTTTCTCTCAGATTTCTTAGATTATATTGTAACCAGGGGCGTAGCTACCGTCGTATCAGCCGTATCAAAGATACGGGGCCTCCCATCTACAGGGGCCCAAAATTCGTAAAATATTATACACAATGTCATACTCTGGTCATACGCTAAACTTTCCGGGGAAAAAATAAACATATGATACATGAGTACACATGGATTCATTAACACACATGATCAATTGATCATACATGAGTTTTGGTCATGTCTGCGCAGTAAGGATCCTTTAAATGTTTTAGTAGCGTAGTAAGAAAGCGAGTAGGTATGAAAGATAGTATCGGTGTAAAGATGAGAAAGGGTATGCTCCGTTGGTTCGGGCATATAGAAAGGATGCCAGAAGAAAGAATGACAAAACAGATATACAATGCGAAAGTGGAGGGATGTAGGTGCCGGGGAAGACCTAGACTATCTTACCATGACCAAATAGACCGTGTCTTAGCTGAGGGGCAAGTCAAGAGTCTCCGTAACCGGCGAGTGTGTATGAGACGAACTATGAGAGTGGGGGAAGCCAGAGAGGTATGTAAGGAAAGAACCTGTTGGAACTCTGTACTCTCTGCCTACCCCGCGAGGGAGCTGGCGTGATGATATAGATAGAGAGAGATAGATAAATGTTTTATTCCAAAAGCAATTTGTAATATTTTACATTTTATAGATTTGATAGATAGAAATCGTCTATGAACGATTTAATAAATAAATTTGCCGAAAAAAGGCGAAAAAAGCGTGTACTTACTGTAAGTAATAACTTATAATCAATACACCAATGTTTAATTTATTAAATGCGAGTCATTTTCTTTTGTGAAATTTTTTACCCTCCATTTGGGTTTCGCCGCAGTTAGGTAGAAGAGCCATCCAACAAATTTTGATACGGGACCCGTCAAAGGCAAGATACGCCGCTGATTGTAACACCTAGGCTAATATAGAATAATATTAGCCTAGGTGTAACAGTATGAAAGTAAATACTTGTCACTTCGGATGCGAACTAAACCTACGTCTCATGTCCTGCTTCCACATTTCTCCGGCAATTTTGGTTAGAGCAAATGCTCTGTCACGATATCGTCTTTTCCATACCCATTAGAAGTCGAAGCGAAACTATTATCGCTCGCTTATATGTATATATGGAATAGTCAATCAGACTAACACTATTCTAGGGAGATATTACTTTTATTATATCCCCTTGCAGTGGGACAAATCATTTATTATTATTGTAGTAAGCTTATAAAGCTTACTACAATAATAATAAATGATTTATGCACAAAATGATGATATCTAGTCAAAATATTTGGAAGAGAGATTGGACTCGTGTGAATTGTTTTTCGTCTGTCAAAATGTATGAAACTCAAAAGTGAGTTTGTGTGAATTGTCGTTGTTGTGTGTTGAAATGTCTTTTTGTCTGTGGTCAGGGATCCAGCGGCTGCCAGTACAGTGGGAACGTGCGCACCCTTTCTTACGTGCGTTGTACCTGGACCGCTACTACGAGTACGTGAACGCTAGCAGTGGACCCGCTGCGCTACATACAGAGCGCGTCAACTTATACGAAGTCCTCAACTTTATCCGGGGCGTGCAGCCGCACAACTGTTCCCTGTAAGTACTAGTCAAATGGGATATGTGGTTAGCAGTACAAATACAACTACGTGATGTTCGCATCAACACCGCTGATACTGTCCTTCAAGCTTACAAACATTTTTTTATGTGTAATGTTTTTTGTAAATGTGGGATCTATGTATCCATTCTCATAAACAGTATAATTTGTTTTTGTTTCTAACTTAGACTCACCTGATCGCCAACTTACATTGTTCCCCCATACCCCACAACAAAATGTAGATGGAAAGTGTGTAAAATTTTTATTTTAAAAGAGTAACTGTGGAGTTTCTTGCCCTTTTTCTCCACAGGAATGACATTCCGAAGTGGCGGTAGAGTCTTTGTTACTTTTCTGACGATTCATAAATACTGTAATGGTTTACACGAATAAAAAATATTCTGAGTCTGATGCACCTGGGGCTTGCCGGGCGGCAAGATTTATCTCGCGCAGGACATAATTTTGTCTGTTGACCGAGGAGCCTTTATAGCTTCACCGTGAAAAAGGATGAGCGGGGCACACCTACATTCCAGACTGAACGACAAGGGGGTTACTAGCTCAAAGGTGCCTCAAGGGGAATGGCCTCAGATTGGGATGTCGCTATAGGGAAGAGTGTAAACTAAGTGTGTTTTGCCGTGGTGCTCTGCACCGGTCAGCGGGCAAGGGATTTTTCGATTTCGCCGACGAAGCTTTAGTGAAAGAAAAGCGTGAAAGAGCTAGTGTGATTGAGGAGAGGCTGACGAAGAACTTCGAGAATAACACCAAACTCTTTTGGAGCAAGGTGAGAAAGGCTCGAGGTGATTCGTCAGGCTCCAGAATGGAAAAGATAAAATCTAAGGATGGCGACATTCTTGCAGACACACAAGCTGTGCTAAACCGGTGGAGTGAATACTTTGGAGAAATGTATGAAAATGCCCCGGATGCTGGTGCCACAGACGAGCCCAGAGGCGAGTTTGCGGCACCAGAATCCACAGAGGACATCACTATGGAAGAAGTTGAATGGGCGATACGAAGTATGAAAAATGGTAAAGCTGCGGGAATAGACATGATATCTGCCGAGATGATTAAATATGGTGGAACTTGCGTCCGGGACGCTTTTTGGGTCCTCGCAAATCTTTGCTGGAAGACCGGTAGAGTCCCTACAGATTGGCGCCGCGCAGTCATAGTACCCTTGTATAAAGGCAAGGGCTCACAATATGACTGCGCCAATTACAGGGCCATCAGTTTGATCAGCTTGGCAGCTAAGGTGTTTGGAAAATTATTGAACGGAGAATGCGCGAGAAGTCCGATGGAGTGTTGTGTGAGGCACAGGGAGGTTTCAGGTCTGGAAGAGGATGTTCGGATCAAGTTTTCTCCCTCCGCAACATCGTAGAAAAGCATCTGGCAGTAGGCCGGAAGGTTTTCTGCGGTTTTGTGGACTTGGAGAAGGCGTTTGATAGAGTCGTACGAAAGAGACTTTGGGACATTTTGCCAGAGTATGGTATAAACGGCACCCTGTTGCGAGCCGTCCAGTCCACCTACGTGGACAGCAAGGCATGCGTACGGGTGGGTGGTAACATGTCACCTTGGTTTGACGTTAAAATCGGCGTCAAGCAGGGTTGCGTGTTGTCCGCTAGGCTGTTTATAGTGTATCTGGATAAAAGTCTTCAAAGACTGAATGCGATGACTGAAGGGGTAAAAATGGGTGATCTAGTGATAAACCACCTATTGTATGCAGATGACGCGGTTTTGATAGCGCCAACAGCCACTGATCTGCAAACACTAGTCACAGTTATGAGAGACGACTGCATGAACAATGGCTTACATTTGAATGTGAAGAAAACCAAAATTATGGTTTTTGAACGGGAAGAAACCAGAACGAATGCAAGGATTGTGGTTGGTAACGATGTGCTGGAGCAAGTGAATGAGTTTGTACATCTTGGATGCGCCTTCAGTAAGGATGTGAAATACACCGCTGATATAGAGAGAAGAGTGAATGCAGGTAATAGAGTGAATGGTGCGATGGGAAGGCTACTTGGGAGCCGGCACTTAAGCCAAAAGGCGCAGCTGGCCATGCATAACGGAGTGCTTGCCCAACGCTGTTATATGGCAGTGAGAGTTGGGTATGTAAGAAGGAGAACGAAAGCAGGATAAATGCGGTCGAAATGCGATCTCTGCGGAAGATGTGCGGAGTCACGCTGACCGACCGTATTCGCAACAGCGTAGTAAGAAAGCGAGTAGGTATGAAAGATAGTATCGGTGTAAAGATGAGAAAGGGTATGCTCCGTTGGTTCGGGCATATAGAAAGAATGCCAGAAGAAAGAATGACAAAACAGATATACAATGCGAAAGTGGAAGGATGTAGGTGCCGGGGAAGACCTAGACTATCTTACCATGACCAAATAAACCGTGTCTTAGCTGAAGGGCAAGTCAAGAGTCTCCGTAACCGGCGAGTGTGTATGAGACGAACTATGAGAGTGGAGGAAGCCAGAGAGGTATGTAAGGAAAGAACCTGTTGGAACTCTGTACTCTCTGCCTACCCCGCGAGGGAGCTGGCGTGATGATATAGATAGATAGATAGATAGACGAAGCTGGTGTCTGATCTGGGTGCAGTATTTGTATCCGAAAGAAGGGAAGTAACGGCATCGGGAATTATTTGTATCGGCCCGTGATCGTGATACACGAATATAATACAATCCTTGAAACGAGTTCCCTCATGTCAAACTTCTGTCACGACACACCATGTTGATACATACATAAGACGAAACTGTTATCTCACACCTAGGACGACAAAATATGTGACAGTGCGGGGACGCATGTATTTATTGACGCTTTATACTTAGGTAAAATAACATCCATATGTGAAGTGCAACTGTCACTCTCAAAGAAAATTGATTTGTTTCCTAAATCTTGTATAATTTTCAGGTATAATCCAACTGATTTGTTCTTGAACGGGGATATTGCATATGGTGCAGAAGATCAATTCGAAAATCAAGCGAAAATGGCCGTCCGTCTGGCTAATTTCATCAGTGCATTTTTACAAGTAAGTTTCACAAAAACACAGTTTTGTCACGGGATCATTTAGATGCTCGTATCTCTAGGGGAGAGCACTGTTCTTAGTGAACACCGAGGTTAAGCGGCGTTTGACTTGGATGCTGTAAGATGGGTGACTTTGTGGTAATTTCATTATTGAGCGTCTATGGTTTGGAAGACGGGGTACACTTCATGCAGTGGCTGTAAAGCAAGGTTGGATGCTTTATAGACAGCTTTATACGTTCCAACAATAAGTGGGTGACTAATCCTTTTGTGTGTGTATGTGTGTGAATGATCTACGCTGCAGGCCGCGGGGCCTTTATAGCTTCACCGGACAAGAGGGCGAGCGTGCAACCACTACGTTCGAGCCAGAAGGGCAAGGGGCAACTAGCTCAAGGGCGCCTCAAGGGCGGCTTGGGCAGTCGCTATGGGGGAGGGCATATACTAAGTGTCTCGGCGTGGTGCTCTGCACCGGTCGGCGGGCAAGGGACTCTGACCTCGCCGGCGAGGTCGGAGTCTGATCCTGTGAGTGACTAATCCGCATTGCGCCGGTGTGATAGATTATGGCCTAATCTTTTTTACCTCGATTTGTGAAAGAATGTTTTTGCCGAGCAGTGCTACAGTACAGGCTAATTTATTGAAACATATTTACCAAAGCTTTTGCTAAGTTACAAAGATTCATTTATCTTTCTACCTTTCTTTTCATACAGCATTTATCTATCCTGTATATCTTATATCATAGTTTTTTATTTGTTTTTTTTTTGGAATGGCGCTGCATACCGAAATACAGTATACTACCTATATACTACCTAGTTCGGCTGCAGAGGCACCCTCAGTATCATTTTGCTTTTATAATCTAATAAAAATGTATGTGCTTTCATCAAAGTTTTAAAAAAATGTATATCATGTCGCCAGATCCCTTTCGGGGTAGGCAGAGAGTACAGAGTTCCAACAGGTTCTTTCTTTAGTTCATTTACTATGTTAATCATTATAACTTTACACCAGGTGTCAGACCCGCAAGAAGTGTTCAGTGGTAGCAGAGTGGCAGATAAACCTTTGACGGAAGATCAAATGCTTGGTGAAACCCTTGCTATAGTGCTTGGTGATTCTAAAATCTGGTCCGCAGGTAAGAGAGTAATTATAACATCTACTAACTTGGTAAAATGCTATTGTGACTTAAAATTGCTGTATACAACATTTAAAACTAAGATATTATTAGCTCACAATAATTAAAAAATATGCCTACTTAAGATGAGTGACCATTTGTGGCATTTTCATATTCGAGCGTGTCCGTGCTTCTGAAGTCACGTTGAGCCGTTGATCCCGGTTACCACTTAATGTGGTAGCCGTTTAGACGAGTTGGAAGCAGGTGGCCACAAACCTGCCTCCGCCAATCCGCATTGGGTCCTCGTGGTGGAGTGTGACCTAATCTCTCTCACCTCGATTTGTGAAATCAGGCTTTTGCCCAGCATAAGATAGTATAATATTAGCCTTAGTTAAGAAACAGTCCCACTGTTGGGCACGGGCCTCTTCTCAAACTGAAGAGGGCTTAGGCCATAGTCTACCACGCTGGGCCAGTGCGGGTTGGCGAACTTTACACACCTTTGAGAAACTCTTAGGCATGCAGGTTTCCTCACGACGTTTTCTTTCACCGTTAAAGCAAATGATAATTAATTTTTAATCCCTGTGATCGGGAAACATACCCAACGTTTGAAGTACTTTTTCGGAAGCGGCCAGGGCTGGCGAGGTCATTATTTGCCGACGTATGCAAAAAAAATTATAATTCGAATCGATTCGAACTAAAGCGAATTTTTACTTGAAATATAAAGTAAACGACTTTCTGATAATGACGTGTTTTCTTAAGTACAAATATACAAAATTTATCACCTAATACTTTTAAAATTCCTACCTCAAACAAACGGACCCGAGAAATACAAAATTTTTTAGGTAAACAAATATTTTTAGGAAAATTTTCAGAAAACTGACAAATAAATGATTTATTGCACTTTTTAATCGTTTATAACTAATAAATAAACCTGCACATCTAATTTTAGGTCATCTAAACAAAAAACATTTAAAAATACCACGTAATCTACTAAAAAAAATCTTTTTAAATTAAAGGTAAACCGACTTCAAAAAGAAAAAAATAAATATTTGAAGTCGGTGCTGGTTGGTGCAGTCGGTTACTTGGCACCGACTCCAAATATTTATTTATTACTTTTTGAAGTCGGTTTACCTTTTTTTTTAAAAGATTTTTATTTTACAATTTTAAGTGACGAGTGAATTATTTAGTAATATTTATATACCGATATTATATTATTTTGCTAAGTTGTAAAGTAAGGTACCTACAGGATTAATATAATGACTATAAAAACGGAATCTATACATTCGTGCTGTTCGCCGTTAAGGAGTTCCCCCTTGTATCTTCAAAGTCCAAGGTCCAATACCAATAACAGGACCACCTCAAAACTATACTGAACCCAATGCAAAAAGAATCATCAAAATCGGTTCATAAGCAAAGGAGTTATAAAAAAGGACAAATTATGAACCTCCTTTTTTTAAGTTGGCTAATATACTGCTTAGTTACCGTAATTGGCGTTATACCCATATTGTTTGTCGTTAAGGTGTTCCCTGGTGTATCTTCTAAGTCCAAGGTCCAATACCAATGAAATTAAAATGGGACCACCTTGGAGATATACTGAATCCAATGCAAAAAAAATCATGAAAATCGGTCCACAATTGACGGAAATATCGCTGAACATACATAAAAAAAGCATACATACAACCGAACATAGAACCTCCTCCTTTTTGAAGTCGGTTAAAAATAGCCTAGATTTCGGCCTAGGTAGACTGTGAAAAACGATTTTTTTTTACAATAATGTAAAGGTTTACGACCTATTTTTTTTTGGCAAAAATAGAAAGAATACATCCTATTTTAGCATTATACACATAATTATATACAAATCTATCTATATCATCACACCAGATCCCTAGCGGGGTAGGCAGAGAGTACAGAGTTCCAACAGGTTCTTTCCTTACATACCTCTCTGGCTTCCTCCACTCTCATAGTTCGTCTATGAAATTTCAAATGTTCGTCAATTGAAAATCTAACTAGTCGTCGTTATTGCATAGTAAAAAAAAATTGCTTTTACTTTTCTTAGAGTACCCATTTTGTACGCTAAAAAATTTAATGGCTATTAAAAACGTTTACTTCGATAATTTCATTTTTTAACAACTAAAGCGTAAATCTCTCGTAAGGGGAACGGGGGGTCCCACCAAATTTCAATACGGGGGAGGGAGGGGTCCAAATTAAAAGAAAAACAGCTCACTCAATTAATGGATGCGCCTATGAAACAAAACTGTTGCAACTTGTCTGTGTTTTGTTAAGCTCTGGGCAGCTAGACTGAAAGATGACATCTTTAGGGTTCAACCGCGCCCAACTTGGCCCCAAGTCTGCTATTTTAGGGGGATTTGTAATTATGCATGCTATATCATTCGTTCAATTACAATTATACCTAAAGTCGGTAATCTACTAAATTCTTTATGGGCTTATTAACAAATACCGACAATTTTTTTAAGTGGTACGCCTATGGAATACCATAAGGACATCATAGAATTAATAGATTGTCAAAACCAACGATTATGAAGTCAATGAACGACAATTTTTCATATCAGTGGCTGTTCCTTGTAAGTTTTTTATCTAAAGGTTGACTGTAAGATTCCTTTTTTTCAGGTACTTATTGGGATAGGAACAAGTTCACAAACCGAACATTTTTCGCACCTTTCGCTTATAAGACTGAGTTAAACACAAGAAAGTTCAAATTAGAAGACTTGGCGCGACTGAATAAGACTGGTGAGTTCTTGCTGTATAATATTATTTATTTTTATATATTTTTTAAAACGTGGCCAGTCACTAGGATTTATTCCCGTGTCGTGGACGCATTTACAAATATGAAATTTCACATACTCAAATACCCAAATCGAAACAAATAATTGTGGGTCACACAAAGATTTGTCCCGTGCGGGAGTCGAAACCGCGACTATTCGACCCAGTGGGCGGAGCGGCTTAAGCTCTTAACCACTGCGCCAAATCGTCCGCCGAAAGTTATATAGTATAAACACTATAGATGACTGCTTGGTTTAGTACTAATCGGATAGGATCAAGTAGTTAGGGGTTCGATCCCCACCGGGACATATGTTAGTGTGAACCACAAATATTTGTTTCGGCCTGGGTGTTTGTGAATCAAATTGGCCACAACAAAGGAATTTTATTCATAGTCTGGGTTTTTTTAAAAGTACCACATCCTAATAGACCGTGTCTGATCTGAAAGGGGAAGTTAAAGTCTCTTTAACCGGCGAGCATGTATGAGACGAACTATGAGAGTGGAGGAAGCCAGAGAGGTTTGTAAAGGTATAATTCTTTCCTTACATACCTTTCTGGCTTCCTCCACTCTCATAGTTCGTATATGCTCACAAGAGTATAATGTAAAATCTATATCATCAGATTCCTTGCGGAGTAATCATAGAGTTCTCTATACTTACTCTGCTTACTCCAGTACTCTATGCTTACTTCTGTACTCTATGCTCAAATAACTACTTCTCCTATAACATGTCTTTTTCTCTCTTCTATTGTTCTTCTGTCCTATAGTGTATCTGTATTTTCTATTAAAAAATCTCTTCTACAGAGGAAGTATACACCAATAAGGCATGGTTCCAATTCCTGAAGCAACGCTGGTCGACCAACTTCGACAGTCTCGAGCAGTTTTTCCTGAAGATGAAGATCAGAGATGACGTGTTGGGCAAGTACCTGAAGAAATACGAGCGGTACCCGACCTACTACAGGGCGGCCAACATCAAGCACGGGCACTGGACCAGGCCGTACTTCGATTGTGAAGGCCACGTGAAGCAGTGGGTTATTACTTACTCGGCGCCGTTTTTCGGATGGGACAGCGTGAAAGTGAAGTTGGAATTCAAGTGAGCTGATTGATTTTTAATTTATTTGCTTTTGAGAGATTATGTAGAATATTTATTCAAAGTCAAAGTCAAAAATCATTTATTTGTATAGGCCAATACATAAGCACTTACAAACGTCAAATATATTACATTTTTTACATCTACCACCGGATCGGAACGCGGCCTCCACTGAGAAGATCCGGCGAGAAACTCAGCGGGCTAGTCTTTTAATTTAATTTGTTTGGCCTTTCCGATAATCATTTTTTTGGTTTTTAAAAATTGTATTATACATCATTTATAAATGTTGCTGATTGAGGAGCTGCTCAAACCCAATCTGTTTTATCGTCAAGATAATCCGAAATTTTATAATACCCTTTCTTTCAGAGTCTAGTTTTAATTGTCTTTTTAAACTTATTGATAGGCATGTTTCGGATATCTATGGGTAATTTGTTGTAGAAGCGTATACATTGCCCCATGAAAGAATTACTAATTCTGTGGAGACGAGTGGAATGTACAATAAGACATATTGCGGGCAGTTTTCGGTTATATACTTTTGAGCGCACATAAAGAAGCTGAAAAGGCAGATAGTATTTAGTTATACGCTCTCAGGAGCATATAAACTGTTTCGATGCTGGTTCATGATGCGGCTGGCAATCACAAGGGTCACGAGTCCTAGGTCGGACAAGGTGGCAAAGGTCTACTGTGCACACCTACATTGGGTTGATGTTAGGTCCCAATATAACATAGGGCAAGCTTATTACCATTATATACGAGGTAGTATAGGCACGATAGTATCGGTGTAAAGATGAGAAAGGGTATGCGCCGTTGGTTCGGGCATATAGAAAGAATGCCAGAAGAAAGAATGACAAAACAGATATACAATGCGAAAGTGGAAGGATGTAGGTGCCGGGGAAGACCTAGACTATCTTACCATGACCAAATAGACCGTGTCTTAGCTGAAGGGCAAGTCAAGAGTCTCCGTAACCGGCGAGTGTGTATGAGACGAACTATGAGAGTGGAGGAAGCCAGAGAGGTATGTAAGGAAAGAACCTGTTGGAACTCTGTACTCTCTGCCTACCCCGTAAGGGAGCTGGCGTGATGATATAGATAGATAGAGATATACGAGGTTTATCGTAATTAATGTAAGACCTCAGACACCCCAATTAGCTAATTGCTTCACAATTTCAATACGAAAACCAAATTTGTAAATTTAAAGATTTTTATCCAATTTTTAAGCACCTTTATACGCCAATTAACAATGAAACTTGTACGTGTATGTGTGCGTATTGAGAATTACGTTTTAGAAATGCATTTGAAATCTCCGTATTGCTTTGAATCAAGAATAAATTTAGTTTAAATAAGATAAGAATAAATTTATTTTATAGCGCACTAAACGAGTAACAGCATTATTTACAAATTAAAAAAATGTAATATACATTAAAAATTGATGGAATCAATTTAGTTCGATGTAGAATAAAATATTTTTAGGTCTTGCGTTCATTATTTTACACCTTGTATATAAATAGTGCTTATTATTACTACTACATTGCCATCCTATGGGGTACAACTCTGGAGTCTGTATTGGTCAGTTTTACTATGTAAAAATTCACTATGCTACTGAGAAAACCCTAATAGCACTTTGTTTTTTTCTACCTGGAATTCAAACCTAGGACTTCGTTGCCAGTTACGCCATGCACTATTAACAAGGCAGGTTTCAGTAATAATCAAAAATTATTTGTCTTATTCCAGGGGTGTGGTTGCAGTGACAATGCCACTCATGTCTCTAGACATAAACCAGTGTCCTGACAAGTATTATGTACCTAACGCTTTTAAGGGAACCGACAAATGCGACAGGAGTTCTTCTTATGTAAGTAATATTTAATTTGTCTGGCGGCTGCTTTATACTCCAATATCTTCAAGGCCTTTAATTGTTATAAGGCACATGGTCTCTTCTAAGTTGTAGAGAATAATAATATTAAATTGACCTATACTGTCCAACTGCTGGGCAAAGGCCTTCTCTTACAAATGAGGTAAGAGAGATTAGGGCATGCTCCACCACGCGAACCCAGACAGGTTTAGGCAGGTTTGTGGCCACCTGCCGTTGGAACTTATCAAGTCGCTTATGGGACTTCTAACTCGGCTTACCGACAACTACATCAAGTTTTAACTTGGACCATTGGTTTAAAATGCCGTCCGTAATACGGAGACGCTTGAATTTGAAAATCCCAGAAATGGTTACCCATCTGACACTAACCGAGCCGAACTTGCTTTTGGTAGAGATGATCTTAATGTTTTTTTTAACGTAGCCCCTCACTAGGGTTGATTTCTGTGTCGTGGGTGCATTTCAAACATGAAAATTCACATACACAAACACCCAGGACGAAACAAATAATTTTGGGTCACACAAATATGTCCCGTGCGGGAATCGAACCCGCGACTATTAGACACAGTAGGTGGAGCGGCTTAAGCTCTTAATCACTGCGCTAAATCGTCCGTCAAATGATAAAAATCAACACTCTATATGATTTCTAATGAAACTTGCAATCATTCCAGTGCGTTCCAATTTTGGGTAGAGGTTTCGAAGCCGGCGGCTACAAATGCGAGTGTCTCCAAGGTTATGAATATCCCTTCGAAGATCCCATCACTTATTACGACGGTCAGATCGTGGAGGCTGAGTTCCAGAACATTATAGTGGACAAGGAGACACGTATAGACATGTTCCAGTGCAGATTGGCGGGGGCGGCTAGTATACAGAGTAGTATGATCATACTGATAACCGTTCTGTTCTTGATATACAAGCTAAGGTAATGCGACAGGTTTCAGAAGTGGTCAACGCTAATGATTATGGCATGTGATTGAGTAGCTTTAGAAATGATTGCTATTTTTAATAAGTGAGGTAAGCTAGGAGTTCCTGGTTTTCAGGCCTGTTCAAATGAAAGTGATATTTGTATGAAGATTCACTCAAGCCGCCGAACTTCAATGTATGTAGCTTATATCTATAGACCTTAATGTAGGTATGATGAACTGTATTGTTAAGTGAAAAAAGGGAGGGTTTTTGTGTCATTGTCATCAGCCGAAAGAGATAGACGCCCCTCAAAACTCGCCATAATGACCGTAATCGTGTCATTAACCAGGTCAATAAAGTTGATTAATGTGATCTTTATAAAGTGGCGAGCGAAATTTTTGTATGGGAGAGTTGCCTACTTTATATTTGAGTTGTGTGCATCTATTACATTATACAAAAATGATCTGTTAAGGTTAGGATGATTTTTATGTGAATTATAATTTACATACAAATTAGGAAGACAATTTTACGCAATTATTGATGAATTTTCTATCAAATAATTATTTATTCAATGTAAAACTAAACTGACCGTGTAACTACAAGGTTAGCGACTAGCTACAAGCATCTACAAATTGATATTTCAGTGACTAAATATTAAAATTGGGCTTCTCTCACAAATCGAGATGAGAAAGAATTTGTCATATTCCGATGGAGTGGTTTTTAAGCAATAGTTTAAGTATTTCACGACTAACAGTAGTTTAAACGATAAGACGTGTATATACATTTACTTTTTAGATCATTTTTTCGCATTTATAAAGCTTTTTTACTAGAATAAGAACAAGATCATTTTAGATATCTATGGTCAGTCATCGTTTTATGTAAGATCTAAATTATATTTTTAAAACATTTACTCAATATTTTATACATAAGCCGTCCACATGTAGACTGATGTTTTGCATTGTTGAATCTCATTGCAATAATTATGATTATATGAAAAGTAAGTTTATTTTAGATATAGTTTGGTGTAATTATTGTGTATTATAGATATTACGATTTTACACTCTGTCGATTGTAAGACGCAGCTGCATCAATATATATTCTTAATATTTGTCTGTGTTTAGGTTTGTATTGTCTTTAGTAACAAAAGTTATTGATTGTAAGATTCACGGAAGAACTTCAACGAAGGAAGTGCTTAAGCTACCTCAGTACGGGAACCAGTGAAGACACGCCTGCCTGTGAGTTTGTCACACAATTACAAACTGAAGGATTTTTTAGTGTTCCTGCTTTAAAAACGCTGGGCATTTTGTAAAACAACTATATTAGCAAATTAACTGTTCTATTAACTGTATTCTTTATGGATAAGTTCTGTATTTTTTCCACTTATAGTTTAGTATTAGATCCACGAAGATCATATGTATTAAAATAGTACTTATATTCCCGATACTAAGTTTAGGTTTTATTTACAAAGACCAATTTGCACGAACCAGGGTTAGCGTTTCCTATGAACCAACACACCGTCTCGCCTATATTCCCGAAGCAGGGGTGGCAGAAGTACACCTACTTTTCGCCGACTAACATCGTCGGCGAAAAGTGGGCACCATGAAATAGGGGGCGAGCCTATTGACATATACCGGCCACAATTCCAGACTCCGCACTCGTACTGGAAATTTTTCGTTAGATAAACTACATTTGTCCGACGTAGGATTTGACCCCAGGACCTCTTGATCACAAAGCAATGCGTTTTGCCACTAGACCAACGAGGCAGTCACTACAATATGTATTGACAATAAGTTTATATGCATTTCTGGAGAACAGTTGAGAGTGAATTTTCTACTTAGAAGACTTGTCTACTTAATCCATTCCCATAAAACACTTAACGCATTTTCATAAAATGCAACAACTTTGATGAGGATGTTGAATGAGAACTAAGCTGAGTGGGACAGACCTAAGATAGGCGTTATGCTAAATAATTCGTCAAATAGGCATTCTTAATTTGTGCTTAATATTTAAATCCTGCTATATAATCTTGAACCCCTTTTTTATACCCCTTTTTTATAGAGACATTTTAGAATTAATGATTAACTTAACATAGTGAGTTCTTAGATTTACGCGAATATTACACATGAAATAAAACTATTTTTTCGGATTTTATCGCGGTTTATTTTGATTTTTAAGTTCCCGACGTTTCGAGTGCTTTGCAGCACCCATGGTCACGGGAGGGACTGAGGTGTTAGACGTCCAAAAGGCATAGTTGTTCCGGGGTACCCTCAAACTTCTTAATTATTTTTGTTTTTGTTGGTCCGATCTACGCAGAATGAGCTCACGGTGTCTTGAGGTCTTGCAGTGTTATGCTTGGTTTTAGATTTGATTATATTAATTACTGGATCCCAAGACGATGGAAGCACCGAGCCATCTTCTCTATTGAAATTAGGATGTTTTTTAATTTCAATAGCCTCGCGAACCATCCTAACAACTATGCCTTTTGGACGTCTAACACCTCAGTCCTTCCCGTGACCATGGGTGCTGCAAAGCACTCGAAACGTCGGGAACTTAAAAATCAAAATAAACCGCGATAAAATCCGAAAAAATAGTTTTATTTCATGATTAGCTTAATTTAAGAATGAATTCGAAAATGACAATGCCTTATTTAGTAGTCATTTCTATAGTCTAGTAACTAGACATTATTGCAACTCAATGACCAACTAGACTCTAGTTGGTCATCGGGTTGCAATAATGTATTAAACGTCAAAATATCTCATTGAAAATTGTACCTTATTTGTACTGGATTAACATTCTAAATCGATTGCTTTATCGGATGGGGTTAACATGTTATTTCTTATTAGCGTCCAGTTGACGGAGGAAATATCCTAGGACAGCTGACAAAAAATTCACACCAAAGTTTGCTATTATCATTGGAAACCTTTATTCTCCACGTAAAAATAATAGTCTATGTAGCCGTTACTTTTATATTTTCATTGTTTGATATTTATGTACAAAATATTATAACGCAAGAATTTTTTTAAACATTTTTAGTAAATATTTTAACGTTATTTTATATTCTTACAACTGTAAATCATAAAAACGACGGGTTTTCAAGCTCGTTGTGGTATTGAACATTCCATCTATTGTAAGAAATGTGGCTCATTGCCGTCCACTGTCAGTGCCTTTTTTAATTACAATACTTTTGAAATACAAAATGTGTTTTCATTTTAAGTCACATCTTCTTGAATGCTGTAATAGAAATAACTTGTATTAAAAACCCATTCGTGTACATCTCTAAGAACATAAATCATCTCAGCCTATACTTGTCTAGTGCTTAACATAGGCCTCCCCAATGGCTTTCCAGCGTAACCAGTCCGATACCACCCGCATCCAACGACTTCCTGCGATTTTCACAAGATCGTCGGTCAATCTGGCAGGCGGCCGTCCTACGCTGCGCTTGCCAATACGTGGTCTTCACTCTAGAATCTTTCTGCCCCAACGCCCGTCTCATCTTCGCGCCATGTGGCCCGCCCATTGCCAGAACAGCTTGCTAATCCTGAGGGCTATGTGGGTGACCTTGGTTCTTCTACGAAACTCCTCATTCCTGATTCGATCCCGTAGAGAAGCGCCGAGCATAGCTCTTTCCATAGCTCGATTAGCAACTCTTGAGCTTTTTTATGAGACTTATTGTAAGACACCCCGGCTTGATTCGTATGTCAGTACTGGTAACACACATTTACTAAAAACTTTATAGTCTTGAGGTACTGAGGTATTTTGGATGAGAAGATGTTGCGCAGTTTCCCAAACGCTGCCCAGCCGAGTTGGAGTCGACGATTAACCTCTCTCTCAAAGTTGATCCTGACTAACCTGACTGCCTGTCCCAGGTAAATGTATTCGTCGACAGCTTCAAGTGTAGAGTTCCCAACGGTGAGTGCGGTGGGTACGACATGGACATAAAACATTATTTTCGTTTTGTCCATGTTCATTTTAAGACCCACTTGTTGGGATACTCTGTTGAAGTCACCAAGCATTCATCCTAGATCTTCCAGCGATTCCGCCATGACCACAATGTCGTCGGCAAATCAAAGGTGAGTGATGTATTCGCCATTGATGTTGATGCCAAGTCCTCGCCCTTCTAAGAGCTTGAAGTCGTCCCCTAAGGTCGCCGTAAACAGTTTCGGAGAAATGACGTCTTCCTGTCTTACTCCTTTTTTTATTGGGATCACCTTCGTGCACTGCCCCTGTACTCTGACTGACATGGTAACGTTATTATACAAGCACTTCAACACTTCGATGTACCGATAGTCAATGCGGCATCGCTGGAGAGATCTAAGAACCACCCAAGTCTCGATCGAATCGAAGGCTTTCTCATAGTCCACAAACGCCAAGCATAGTGGTCGATTATGCTCCTCCGTCTTCGGTATAATCTGCCGCAGCGTATGTATGTGGTCTATGGTACTAAAGCCTTTCCGGAAACCGGCTTGTTCGGGAGGCTGGATGTCATCAAGCCTGCTTTCGAGACGATTCGTGATGACTCCCGAAAACAACTTATAAACATGGCTCAGCAGTGTGATGGGCCTATAGTCCTTTAATAAGGTATTATCACCTTTCTTGAAAAACAGCACCAGCACACCCCTGTTCCATGCTTTCGGCGTTTTCCCTTCGAGCAAGACGAAATTAAATAGCCTCTTAAGGACTTTAAGTACCGGCGTTCCACCCGCTTTCAGAAGCTCTACAGTAATTCCGTCTTAACCCGGCGCTTTGTTGTTTTTGAGGTAAATTTAGAGCCATCCTAATCTCGTACAGGCTGATGTCCGGGATATCTTCAGTGTAGTGTCGGGGTAGCTTGGCTCTTGGGTCTTTTACTAAGTCACCAACATGTTCAGCTACTGAGGTATATAGTTGCCCATAGAACCTCGCTATCTCCCTAAGCACCTCTGACCTATTCGACGTTACGTTTCCGTCCTCCGTCTTCAGCTTCGTCAACTGGCTTTGCCCAATAGAAACGTCTCTTGCGAACACTTTGGAGCCCTTGTTCTGCTCTATGGTCTCCTCAATACGCCTTGTATTGGAGGACCGTAAATCGTGTCACAAGAACTTTAATATCTGTCCATTCAGCTGCCTATAGGACTTAGCATCATCGGAGGTTTGGAGCGTCATGGAACGTCGCTCAGCCATGAAGTTGTTCAGCCAGGTGTAGTCAGATAGTTTTTGAGGCCTTTTTTACGGTGGGGCTTAAAATACTTAGACCCGACCGTATGGACAGTCTCTACCAGCCTGTTGTTGATTTCGTCCACTGATGCGCTGCTGTCTAGCAATTCGAAGCGGTTTGACAATTCGAGAGTTGGAAGTTCTCGGGGTTTTGGATATATGCATAAGAAGGTCGGAGCGTAGACTTCGTCAGACGCAATCTTTCCATTTTTACATTAATATTTAAAGTGCCTCTGACCATTCGGTGATCACTGCCGGTTTGTACCCTGTGAATCACGGAGACATCATTAAATATTTGTCGCTTGGTGCTCATGATAAAGTCTATCTCATCATTTGTGGAACCATCAGGGCTCATCCAGGTCCATTTCCTATGAGGCGGCTTCTGGAAGAAAGAGTTCATCATAAAGAGTTCCTCTTTCTCCAGAAATTCAGCCAGCCTCTGACCCCTGGGGTTGCGCTGCCCATATCCAAATTGCCTCACTCAACTCATTATCGCCCCGCTTGCCCATCCGCGCATTAAAGTCACCCATAACCACTGTTGTTTTGGAAGTATGTATCATCATCTGAGTATGCCGAGGTCGGTGCGTAGACCTGTTTGACCTTCAGCGAATATCTTTTGGATATTCTGAGTATCAGGTACACTACCCTGCTCGACACACTAGTGATGGACACAACGTTGTTTATGAGTGACTTGTGGACGATAAATCCGACACCACCTTGGGACTGCTGTTCGTCCTCCCGGTAGTAAAACAAGTTGCCGGATTTTTAGGTTATCGTGTCCTCACCCTCTCTTCGGACCTCCGATAAACCAACAATACTCCATTCCAACTTGACTATCTCTTCTTTCAGCTCAACAAGCCTCTCATCTGACCCCAACGTGCGTGTATTGTATGTCACCAGGGCCAATTTTCGTTGTTGCTGATGGTAGCCGAATTTCTGCCAGAGGTTTTTACCACCTCTTGTCCTGTCGTTACCATGGCTGCTACCGTGGCCAGGGCGAACAGGACCGCCGGGGACTAGGGGCCTGGTTTTGTTCTTTTCTTCCATAATAATAATTGGGGGGATTTGCCATACTCGCCACGCTTGGCAGGCGGGTTGGCGAGCGCAGTTCAATGGTCGTGGATTTATCTAGGAGAACGCTGCTGCCCATTCCCTAGTTATCCCTTAGTCGCCTTGTACGAAACCCGATGGGATGAGATGGGTTGGTCCAATTAAGAGCCGGGAAGCACACGGCTAAAACATAAATAGGAATATCAAAGAAGTAATCAGAGTCCAGTGATTGACAGCTTTTTTTGTGTAAAACATAAACATGCAATTCATACACGAACACCCAGATCGAAACAAACTTATGAATAACATCTAGATTTGTTCCGTGCGAGAAATTGAACATGCGACTACACGATCCAGTGAGCATTGGACTATGCTTTAACCAATAGTCGAAGCGGACATCAGTCATGTCAACTTTCACAAAAGTCACCCTTAGATTATATGCCATTTCGGCGGCAGTGAGCCGAGAAGTCGACAACTGACCAGGCGCGAGAATCTAAATCGAAGCAGTAGACAGAAATGAGCAGTGCAGGAATGTAAAGTTTACATATACATGCTGTTCCTTCTCATATCTACTGCACTGCCACACGATTCTGCGAAATATAAACCAGGAGTAAGGTCTACAAATCCATGTTCCTCGGCATTGATAGAATTATAAATATCCTGAATAGGTGCAGCTTTCCGACTGCAGAAAGTGACTGTTGTTTTGCTTTGATGTCTCGCATTCTCGGATACCAGCTGGGTCTGCAGCTGGCGGGTATATCGCTGCGCTTTTAACACGCAAACACAAAAGTAAACAAGCAAGTACCTTATTTCTACATACTTGTCAACCATGTGTACACTTCTCACGTAGAGAAGAGCTCCGATTAATCCAAAGTACACGGCAACGTATATTAGTATGTACAAGATAATAAGGATCCGGACAAATCCCATGCTTCAGTACTAGAACGCATTTTGTTTATTTACTTGGTGCCATATTTTTTAGAATTTATTTTATTTATAGCGAAACATGAGATTTGATGTTTTGTGGTGGACCAAAGTCAAATTCCTGGGGAGAAAGGAGTTATATTTCTTTACATAGATGGTCTATGTTAACAAGTGATTATATTCTCTCTGTATGTTAATTTAAAAACTCATTGGATTGAGACTAAAGGGCCGTTCGCACGAGCGGTTTTTTTGCAGCGCTGGAATAAATCGCCCTAGGCGATATTTAATTGCTTGCAAAATAAGTGTTCAAACGAGCGTTAAAAAATCACTTCTTCTTCTACTTTAAGTTATGGCTTCACACTAATTATAAGTGTATTTTGCCAGTGTCCAGTGAGATATATAATCGTGTTTGTTTAAATTAATTCGACTCCCCGATGAATTTGATGACAACGATGATAATGAAATTAATGAAATACCCCACCCTGGATAATGAAGCGGTGGATACTTTACATACCAATTGCAACGGCCATTTTGAGGGAAGTCGAAAAGGCACGTTTTATCACTTTGTTACAATTACCTTCACTCATGCACATATAAGAACACATAATGGTTAATATTCCACCAACATAACACATTATTGGTCGAAATAACACAAGTTTTGGAAATTAAAACAAATTGTCAACATCACTCTTCGACTTCCCGCCAAAAAAACTCAAAAAACACTTGAAAATGTTATGGCTTCACACTAATTTTAAGTGTATTTTGCCAATGTCTAGTGGAATACTTAATCGTGTATGTAAGATTTCTAAAAGAATTCAACTCCCCGATGAACAATAATTAGAGATGATCGACTTCATAGATTATAAAACGGAATGGTTTGACGGATTTGAGAAAAGTGGGCAATATAAACATAAATTGAATAAGATAACTTGTAAAACAATTATAGACACGTACAAAATTAAATATAGATATTATTATTGTGGGGGGCCAACAGCAGAGGTCCAAAGATCCTTATTGTTTAACAGGATCAGTTTCTCTGCTCACTCTAATGCGCAGTGTAAGAGAAATCCTTTTTAATGGAAGCTTGAAATAAAAGGCTGGAACACTTCACGGTATACACATTATTAATCCGTTTATACAGCATAGGTATATAAGTTATTACAAAACGTTCATGATGGTATAATTGTACATTATTATACTGTTTGCTTTGACTGACAACACTGCTCTTTCAGCTCTAACAAAATTTTTGCCAATCAAAAATTTTCTCAAGTCATTCTGTGAAAATATTTAAATTCAAATTTACAACATCTGTCATGTGTACCAGTAGTGAGATTATAAAAAAAACTAAAACCTAATGGCAACCATTTGGTTCAACAATTATTATGTACAATAAACTTTACAATAGCTTAAATATATCAATTATTAGATTATGACAGAATAGTTGATAAATTCTAAGCAAGAGGAGCTTCACATTCAATAAGGAAATGGTGTAAGGATGAAAAGCTTAAACGAGGACAGGAAAATAAAATGTGGCTTAGATCGCCAATTACTTGGCTACACAACTCGCACAACGGCGAGTTTCTTATATTCAAATTATATGATAATAAAGATGTACAGTACTGTAACAATGATTACATCTAAGACTGAAAAGGATAGAAGTCGTTTTCTTAGTCAATTTTAATTCGGAGGGTTGGTTTGGACTACAGATTGAATGGTCCGATAAAATTTGGCCTTGTATAAATTTGCATTCACATTATCACGATTCCAATAAAAATTTTCAAATACCTGTATATGTGGAAGTAATAGAATGCCATTACAATAAACAGTACTATCTAAACGGCCTTGGGGGCTAACTAGTTTTGCCAGACCATCGACAGTTTCATTGCTCTGAAGACCCGAATATCCAGGAATCCAGGCCAACAAACGGTTATACCGGATTCATATGTTTGTTAAATGGATTAGCATGCAGCGATTGCAAGCAACTAAGAGAATCAGTAAATATAATGGAGTAGTTTATAATGTTACGTTAATTAAATGCCAACTAACGTGCGAAGTACTTTATGAGGCGCTGTACGCACAAAACAGTTCCTCTAACTCTAGTACACACGAGCACTAAACACACACTAGTACTTCTCTCGTTAGTACTCAAATACTCAAATACACACCATCTTGGATTTCCTAATTAACCCCATATTCTTAATCAGCATCACCTAAAACTCTAAAAATGATACCCATATTGATTTTATACAAGAAGTCGCCTCCACCATCTTGGATTCCAAAAAAAGAATCATCAAAATCGATTCATAATTGGAGGACTGTTTGAGTAACATACAAAAAAAACATACAGTCGAATTGAGAACCTCTTCCTTTTTAGAAGTCGATTAAATAATACCCCTTTATTCTTAATGATCGATATAAAATTAAAGTGATTGGTGATGTTTCGAAACATCAATCTTTTATTAAACTTTCTTTATTGTCGATGTATGATTTGAGCTTTTGTAAAAATAAACATCGCTTTAAAAATATCGATAAATCGGTATTTTAGAACTTGTTTATGCACTTTTTTTTCGGATGTCTGTTTGTCATTCTGGTTCAAAAGTTGTGATCCATTTTTCAAACACTTGCGGGCGTCTGCAGGAGTTGAGTTTTAGCATACGAATATAAATTCGGTGACAATGCAATAATATAGTTCCTTAGAGGTATGTTGCCAACACTACGTCTGTTTACTGCATTGTACTGACCTAAAGCGAAATCGAAACATAAATAACTCGCAATTTAAAACGTCGATTTGTTGCCTATTATAACACCGATATATCGTTTTCACCCTTAGTGCTGAATTCCAAGTCGCTGCATGCTACACGTCTCTCTGTGAAGAAGCGCGCGCGCTGACTGATCTAAAATAATTATTTGTCAATCTACCTATTTTTTATTTATCCGGACAGGAAAGATGAAGAGATATACGAATAAAGAAAGCCCAATAAAAGGTTGATGTTTCGATACATCATCAATCACTTTCATTTTATATCGTTCATTAAGAATAAAGGGGTATTATTTAACCGACTTCTAAAAAGGAGGAGGTTTTCAATTCAACTGTATTTCACGATATTATTTCTTTACACGACAACAATGCCATATTATATCGATACACTTATACTTATCATAACGATGACTGGAGAATATATATATATACTGGAGATAATAATAGGACATATGGATAACCATATGTTAATAAACAAGCCTTGTTCGCAATCGGGGTCGGGTGAAGTTGAATCCAACTCTGTCTCCGACCTGACTGCCTTGTAATGGCGTCTCAAGGCAGTCAGGTCGAATTCGGAATCGGCAAGTGTGATCACTGCTCAATGGCGTCTCAAGGCTGTTAGGTCGGAGTCGTGGTCGCGAAGTGTAATCACGGCTTAAACGCTTAAACGTCGAGCGTTGAAAGTAGAACAGGCGCGATTAAAATCGGTCGCGATAACAAATCGCTCACGTGTGAACGCATGTACTGTTTTCCATTTGTTTCATCTCGACGGTTTTTTCCAGCGCTGCAAAAATACGCTCGTGCGACGGCCCCTAAAGCTTCATATTCACAGACAACAGATCTAAAATAAACACCTGTGCTCGTATTAATTCATATATTCATTATTATAATTGTAGGCCTTATGAATAGAAATCTAAATTACCGCAAAGAATGGATAAAATGTACCCGTTCAAAAAGTAACTATAATATGTCAGGTTATTGTGTAGTGTGAAATTTAAAAGTAATAGGGAAATATGATTTAAAACAGTAATATAATTCTAAATAGGGAATAAATAAAAGGGATCTGGCATGATGATATAGATATAATTCATTCAATTCTATTTTTATTTTCATTGACACGTTTTCATTTTTACCAAGAAAATATTAAAAACGAAATTAAAAGATTAAATTTCAGAACGAAAACAAAGGTTTAGTTTTATACAGAACGACACGACACGATCGATATTAAAAGAAATATTTGGAACACTAGGTATTTCAACCGCTCGCCAAATAAACACGATTATCACGCCCACATGCCTCAAGGGTGTTGGCAGAGGTGCAATGTGTTTACCCACATTTCGCTGATGATGTTAGGTTCCAGTGTAATAAGTACAAAGTATTTACAACCAAGTACAATTTATTGTAGATCCCTGACTGCTAACGAGGTTTTATTTTATGGAATCTAGAATTATATAGGTTTATATTAACACGCCATATCCCTTGTGGAGTAGACAGAGTACAGACAGAGTTGAAACAATTTTCTATAGAAAAGGCCCAATAATACGTTGTCTAACTTAGAATTTTAATCCATGCGCTATGTATACGATAAGTTAGACATAATTTATCGTAGAGTGTAATTAGCTTTCTTGCTCAAATGACGTTGCTTATCATTCGTAAAAAAATTAAATTATCAATGTGACACTGACATTGGTGTTAAATTTGTGGAGGACAAACGTTTACAGCAGGAATTTTAAATTATTTGTATTAACTACGACGAAAAATTAAATAGGTTAGTAACCATTCTGTACTATGGACTATTTAATTCACATGTTTTAAAAAAACATACCTTTTACTTTTTAACCTTGACATCTATTTTAATAAAAACGAATACGTAATTAATTACGAAAAATAAGCGTACCTTTAATTTAATTTAACTGCCTGTTTAATGATAAATTGCTATCATAACATTATTCCTGAATTTAAAGATCATGTAAATTTTGTTTTTCAGCCAAAATGAGTGCACTCTTCAGAAATCTTATGAATCAGCTTAAAAGCAAAGAGTTTAGAGACTATTTAATGAGGTATTATATTTTTTAATGTTGCCCCATAGTTTTTTAATCCTCCTAGTGCATATAGCGAAAATAAAAAAATACATTTCAACATCCATATCCCTGTGGTGATGAAGCAGTGATAGCCTAGTGGTTAGACCGTTGGACTGCAAAGTCAGAGGATACGGGTTCAAACACCTCTGTCTTTTTGAAATCATGTGCATATTATAAATTAATTATCACTTGCTTTAACGGTGAAGGGACACATTGTGAGGAAACCGGCATGCCTGAGAATTTCTAGAAGGTGTGTTAAGTTCGCCAAACCACACTGGGCCAGTATGGTGGACTATGGCCTAAACCCTCTCAGTTTGAGAGGAGGCCCATGGCCAACGGTGGTCAACCACCACTCACTTCTCAGTGGAACAGCAGAGCAAGCATTTGTATTGACACAAAAGCAACACATCTCTTGATCATGAACGAGTATGATTACCCAGCTCGGCTCGGTGCTGAGTCACAATCCACCATATGGCAAATGCTGGTGTAGAGCTATGTTTTTATAGAGTGTGACTGGGGTGGTATATGTTTAATAGAAAGAATAACTTTGTCCAACCTGCGATTCAATCCCAGGACTTTGTCATCGCCAGACACATTAGGCCATCAAGTTTTGTGATATGGAGTATTTCATTTCTATATTCCAGCACACACTTTTGGGGTCCAGTGGCCAACTGGGGTATACCCTTAGCAGCAATAGCCGACACTAGAAAAGACCCTAGCTTCATCAGCGGTAAAATGACTTTAGGTAAGAAAGATTTTATTATATTTTTTACACATACTGATATCTGTACTTTCTGCCTACCCCACAAAAGATTGGGTGTGATGATATAGATGAAGAGTATTGATTATGAAATTGAAACAAACTTTTATTTCCTAGGTGTTTGTTTTGTTAAGATGTATCTATTTATTTGGTCATGGTAAGATAGTCTAGGTCTTCCACAGTACCTACATCCTTCCACTTTCGCATTGTATATCTGTTTTATCATTCTTTCAATATGCCCGAACCAACGGAGCATACCCATAGTGTGTATGAGACGAACTATGGGAGTGGAGGAAGCCAGAGAAGTATGTAAGAAAACAAACTGCTGGAACTCTGTTCTCTCTGCCTACCCCGCATAGGATCTGGCGTGATAATATAGGTAGATTGATCTATTTATTTTGAATTAGCTGCTACTTATCGCTGTTCACTGGATTATTTTATAATTTATTACATAATACCTCTATAAATTATATTCCATGTGTTATTCTGCTGTATAAACATTATTACTTTAGTTTCACTAAATACTCTCAGTAGTTTTTGCATGAAAGAGTAACCGATCCTTCATACAGACGCTTTTTCAAGGCCCGGTTCTGAAGCGCTGTACAGCGCTTTGATACAGAATGCACGATTAGCCATTTATTTCATTCTAGTGCTTTACTAACGCGCGTTAAAAAAGACCCCGTGCTAACAAACATCATCCTTAAAACTTACATGATTATGATGATTATAATATTAGTAGGGTAGAATATAGTCATACACTAAGAATTACATACATAAATACTCAGACCAAAGTAAACATTTGTGGTTTAACACAGATATTTTTAAGCCTCACAACTGGAGTTGCCATCCATACTATATTATGAAGTATTGTGCGTTATTTAGGTTAAGTATATTTTATACTTTATGAGTACTATAAAGTACGCGAAAATACTTTATTCGCTTTATTCATTTTACATATTTCAATAAAAAGAAAAAATTGATCGCAATTTTACGTATAACGGCTGAGTGGCTTAACTGGAGTATTCGCAATTAAAAGGAAAGTGGCTGATGTCTGGTGTTAAAATCTGAATCTATGGTAAGCTAGATTTAAGAAAAAATTTTTGTTGCATCTAACCTCACTAAGATAAAGGAAATAGTAAATACTATAAAAATTTCCAAATTGCTACTATCTTTCTCCAATCTATTCAAGTTATCAGACTGTAAAGATGCTGTGAAGCTGTTTAGCAGTGATAAAAGTGATTGAAGATTGCTAAAGTAATAAAAATATGTTTTCAACAAAATAATCAGAATCAGAATATTTTTTTCTGATCTGAAATATGTAATACTATACTTTGATACAATGTACTTTTTTGCCTATCTTTAAAAACCAATGTATTCAAATAAAAGGTGGCAACCCTACTCAGAACCTTAATATGTTATGCTATAAAGCAAACTTTTTATCAGAAAACAGTCGAGTTAACTCTGCATATGTCTTAATATAAGTATTTAGACACCTAACCCATCTTAGATGGGTAACACCTAATTGTTTACGGTTTCGCAAAATATTATATTGAGTCCTTAGATTGGCTATCTACACTAATATTATAAAGAGGAAAGATTTGTATGTTTGTAACGAATGAACCAAAAACTACTCGACTGATTTCAAAAATTCTTTCACCATTAGAAAGCTAACTTATCCAGAAGTAACATAGGCTATATAACATCGACCCGGTAGTTGGCGCTGTTGTGGACCAGGTAGGAAGTTGCGGGAAACTGCCAGTTAATATTAAAACTATTGTTTCCGCTTTTATCACTGTATATGTTTTTTATATTATATATACAACATTTTAAGTGTTTAACAGCACCCATGGTCATGAGAAAGACAATCGTATATGCTATTCTTAAGTATAATAATTATTTATTTTTGTCAAAGTATTTATTGTATAAATTGTCTATCTATCTATCTATCTATAACCTCACGCCAGATCCCTTGCGGGGTAGGTAGAGAGTACAGAGTTCCAACAGGTTCTTACCTTACATACCTCTCTGGCTTCCTCGACTCTCATAGTTCGTCTCATACACGCTCGCCGGTTACGGAGACTCTTGACTTTTCCATCAGATAAGACTCGGTTTATTTGGTCGTGGTAAGATAGTCTAGGTCTTCCCCGGTACCTGCATCCTTCCACTTTCACATTGTATATCTGTTTTGTCATTCTTTCCTCTGGCATTCTTTCTATATGCCCGAACCAACGGAGCATGCCCTTTCTCATCTTTACACCGATATTATCTTTCGGTGTATAAATTGTGGTATTACAATACCAGATCTTATGGTCTAATTCCGCCGGTCAAACACAATTTACCCTACATTAGGCATACAATATTTTATTATGAAAGGTAAATATTGTGTAAAATATTAAATCAAGTATTATTGGGCATGCTAAGACAACTGGATAATATTTAATTATGTATGTCAATAAATAATCATAATAATATAATTACATGCCATTAAATAGTAGTAATGTTCTTATAATAAAATTTATGTCACTTGATGATATTAAAATTATAATTTATTTACTTATATTTTTTAAAAAAACCTAGCCACACACTAGGATTTTTTCCCGTATCGTAGGTGCGTTTACAAATATGAAAATTTACATACACAAATACCCAGACCGAAACAAATAATTATGGATCACACAAAGATTTGTCCCGTGCGGGAATCGAACCAGCGACTATTAGACACAGTGGGCGGAGCGGCTTAAGCTCCTAACCACTGCGCTAAATCGTCCTAATTAAAATTAAGAATATATTATAATCGAAGCTTTGTCAGATTAGGTGCATCGATATTTCATAAACTCTTCTACTGAATAGAAGCAATTTCTCAACAGAAATTTAAATAGTTTAAATTTAAACTCATTTATAGTTAGGTTTCTGACGTATTGTGGTAGGTGGTTATATAGCTGTTTCTACTGCATATATCTGTTCTTATGCTAGGCAGCACTAGTCTATTAGAATACCTAGTAAGAAACTTACAAATTATTAATTTACGTGTATACAATTTGGGATTCATTTTGACGAAAAGGCAAATTTCAAAAACATACAAGCACGGAGCAGGAAGTAACGACATATTTTGGAATAGAGGCCCACAGATCTCCTAAGGGGCTGCATTACAGATCGCTCGAATAAATTGCTTTTGTGTTATGAGCACAGACTAACTTCGCTGAGTTGTCCCATAACGCAATACCATATTTGAGATTTGAAGCAACAAAGGCGTGATATGCCATCAAGGCAGTTTGCGTAAACGCAATCACAGTAAGCCGCCATAAGGCATAAACTAATCTATTTAATTTTTTGCAAACTTTTGCGACATGCGCCTTCCAAGTACAGTAAGTGTATAGCTAGTAAACCTAGAAAACAAGTCTCCTCTACTTCAGTAAGAAGCTGGTCACCACATTTCAAAGTCAAGTCTTTATTTTTCGCCCCTCTATTACAAAATTGAATGTATTTGGTTTTCGGTATGTTAACTAACTGTTTTTATGCGGAAGTAGGTCGAATCTTGTCTTGGTAACTGCGCACAAAATTTCATATGCGGATCTTTTCCTTACTTGCCTACAGTGAAATTAAATATTGTGAGATAATACAGACATACGCTCACGCCTGGATCCCACAGGGATATGCAGACTACAATACGCCGTATGCTACAATTCTGGCACACCGCTTTCCTGTCTTGTACATGCAAGACATGTAAAGAATTATCTCAAAATTAAATCAGTTTTCGAAAACGTGTCACACAGATCGTAGATTGATATCACTTCGTCTCACGCACTCGTAGAACTTATCAATGTGTGTAAATGAGATGCAAATACCAACCCGCTCGGCGCCGACGCATTGATAAATAGTTTTTATTATTTTAATTGTCAAATTTATTATGTCACGGTGTTTGAACTCGGTTATCTGTCAACGTCTCACTGATATGTAAATACCTAATGGTAATATCCATGGAGATAATTATGTAATATGAACTGTATTTCTTTTATGCTATGGTATGACATGGTATGGCATTTTATCTCTTACGAATATTGTGTCAAATCATTGAGGATTCTATTGATAACTTTATCTACATTTTAATTTTTAATTCTCTGAATTATAATTCTTGTGTACCTATATTTTCCTTATATGGGTCAATATTTCAGTGAATATCTTTGACTGCCTCGTTGGTCTAGTGGCAAAGCGCATCGCTTTGTGATCACGAGGTCCTGGGTTCAAATCCTAGGTCGAACAAATGTAGTTTTTCTAACAGAAAATTGCCGGAGTCTGGAATAGTGCCTGGTATATGGCAATAGGCTCGCCCTCTATAACATGGGACCTAACATCGTCGGCGAAAACTGGGTGTACACAGTACACCTCTGCCACCTCCGCTTGGAGAATATAGGCGTAACGGTTATAACACCTTAGTAACTTCCTTATAAAGGAGAAATAACAAATCAACCTCTCCTCTCAGCAATACGTGTTTAGGCGTGATGATAAATCAACCTGTACACTCTCGCTGTAACGTAATGGTATTCTCTCAGAAATCAAATTGATAGAGATGGGGTGATATCATGTGGCCCGTGCCGACCCAATGCCGTGTGGCGAAGAAAGGAAATTCTTGGTAAAGGATACTATACTTACATGTCGGAAAATAAATATCTAGTTACTTTTCGGAAGATAGTAATAAGATGTGTATTCACATTAGAATACAGTACTAGATTAACAGACTTGTGCCCGATCTTCCTTATTTTTCCTTTAGCTGCTTTGTAGACCCAATCTGACCACCGTCTTTGGAGTTCTGGTTTGGTCTTGCTCACTATAATGTCTTTGCTTGCGGTGGCTGTCTAGCGCGAGTCACTCCCTTCCCTCCGATATGGCCCCTCGACCATGATGGGTGTTCCAGTAGTCATACTCGTGAACGGGTGCTGCTTGGCCCATCTGGATTCCTTTTGACATTCTTATCAATAACATCATTAGTCTCATATCACGGTCGCACGGCATTTGCACTGAAGCTAGATGGTAAACTATTTAATCGTAACCTAAACATTGAAAGAAGAAGAAGACCTAAAAAGAGAAAGAGAATTAAATTAAAAAAGACAAGCTCGCTGAGTTTCTTCGCCAGATCTTTTTAGTTGAGGCCGCGTTCCGGTGGTAGATTTATAGTTAAATAAGATTGACTATTTGTAAGCGCCCTAGGGCACCCGCAGGGCCTATACAAAATAAATTATTTAAGTTTGAGTTTACGGCTGACTGTCGGCTAGCTGACTCTAAACTGTAAATTGAAGGCAAACTCGTGTTAAATTCTGCGCAGTATGTCATCGAGTGAGCAGATGACTAGGTAATTACGCTGTGAACTGGCCGCTGACTAAATGAGTCGGCAAGTCTTCGCGGACTAACGATTTAGTGCAGTGGTTAAGAGCTTAAGCCGCTCCGCCCACTAGGTCGAATAGTCGCGGGTTCAATTCCCGCAACGGACAAATCCTTGCGTGAACCACAATTATTTGTTTCGGTCTTGTCTATTTGTTTATGTGAATTTTCATGTTTGTGAAGGCTGCGTTATTATTTAATTAGAAATGAAAAGCCTAACGTTTCTAACTGCGTACAGTACGTATTGTGTGAACGCTCCATCTAAATTATATGGCAGGCAAACAGGCTGAAGCCTTAAATAATTTTCTCTGCATATAAATTTGTATACTCTTTCTCTTATATGATTTTATAAAATTCGGGAAGCCAGAGAGGTCTGAAAGAAAAAAAAAATGAGTTGAAAGTCTGTATTCTACTCTGCCTACCCAGCAAGAGGTCTGTCTTTTATTAAGTTCCGGAGGCCGGTGAGGTCTGTAAGTAAAGAATCTGTTGAAACTCTGTACTCTGCTGTACCTACCCCGCAAGGAATCTGGCGTAACAATATAGATAAATGTAAACAGCTTCTGTTTCTACATTAAAAGTAGTACTTTCTTTTCCAGGGTTCTGAGTACGATTAATGTAAAGTGTCTTGTCCATTTATTTGAGAGATAAGTTCGTAATATTCTGTATTCTGTTCACTGGGTTTTTTTTTGTTTTTTTTTGTTAAAACGTATCCCCACACTAGGATTTATTCCTGTGCCGTGAGTGCGTTGACAAACATGAAAATTCACATAAACAAATACCCAGACCGGAACAAATAATTGTGCATCACACGAAGATTTGTCCCGTTCGGGAATCGAACCCGCGACTATTAGACACAGTGGGCCGAGCGGCTTAAGCTCTTGACCACTGCGCTAAATCGTCCGTCAATGTACTGCATGTCGATGCTATTCTCTATTGTGTGAAATACACGACCACGGCTAAAAGCAAACACAGTTTCAGTTCTCGTATACGGCTCGAGATAATGCAATAGATATTATCGCGAGCGTCCATCCGTGTTATCAGTACATCTGTTAGACCGTCGTATTTACAGAACCTTGTGTTATCACGTTACTACACTTCAATTGGATCTGATTTTTATGTGTTAATCTTATGTGTGATATTTTTTGGAGGTTTTGAATGTAATATTTTTTATCTGTATCATCATACCGGATCCATTGCGAGAGAGTTTGAGGTAGAGAGTACCGAGTTCCAATAGGTTGTTTTCTTACAACTATACTTGGTCTGATAGTAGAAGTATTATTTTATACTCTATTACTTAGCTATTAACAAAAATGTTTGACGATTTTTATTTAATAAATACAGACTATGACAAATTATTAAAATATTATTGCTTGTGACTACATAATCTTTAGATCAATTCAGCCACTTTCCGCGAAGGCGAAGGCATGTCACGATATCACTGGTATAGAGGACTGTTCTGGGTCTGTAGCCAACTGGACTTTCTTCAGTCGTTAACCTTAATAGAAAATGAAAAGATGTATAAAAATGACATTTTACAACGAAATGTGTTCATAGGGTCAATCCAAGTTGTAATTGCAAGGGTTTTGTTTTTTTTTTCTTGGCGCGTCAATCATCAATAGTGTATTCTGTCTACGTAACTTTTCGTTAAAAATGACATTCTCCTATATTTTGTCGTATTTTACTAGCGTTGACCACTGTAGAAAGTCCACTTAGGCCCTGAACAATTCGCTATCGTTTGCGACAAGAGAATAGACACAAAACCCTTGCAACTTGGCACTCTGGTATCCCCTTTGGTGTACTTTCCAGAGGCAAACCTATGAAGCAAATATAAAAAGGAATCGGCCTAAGCAACTGTGCACTGTGTCTTCCAACTAGGCCCTAACGTCATCGCGGTGGGCATTGTTTACGTCAGTCTGCCATTCTCAGATGGAAAATAAAGAAGTGGGTGGGCTGTAACGTCCTCTTTATCCCGCGCCACTCCGCGCAGAACGAATTGGCGGGATGTGACGTCCTCGTCATCCCGCGCCCCGTACAGTGTCACGCTTGATTGTATAGGGATATGTAATGCCATCTCCTCTTTATATTCGCGTCGTGAACCATCCGTCATCTTGATTCAATCCAATCCAAAATTGTCATCTTTCCAGCACTCTCCATCTACTCGTTGATGTTCATGCGGTTCGCGTGGCGGGTACAGCCGCGGAACTTGCTGTTGTTTGCGTGCCATGTCACCAACGAATGCGCGCAGCTGACGCAGGGCGCTCGGTTCATCAACTACCACTACATACAGGGAGAAAAGACGCAGTCAGAAGTCCAGAAAGAGGCCGATAAGAGCTAAAGAAGCGATATACGAAGCTTGGAACTGGAAGGTTTGGGTATGCCTTTATTCTGTTGTGGAGTGCGCGTGACCAACTTAGCGGCAAATGTTATACAGGTATAGGAGACAGTTGCGTAAAATTTGAAATAGGTTTTTTTTTGTGTTTGAATGACCTACGTCTGGGCTGTTCAGAGCGCGGCCCGCCCGCGACATATTTTTGATGTATCGCAAATACGAAAATGTTCCTTCAACAAAATTTATTTGGTAGAACATTATTGTATTTTTATGGTATCCCAAATAAACGAATGAAATATTTATTCGGAAAGCCGCAGCTTTTCTGTCACCATTTTTAGAGGCAATCCCGAACTGTGTGTTCGTGTGCGTTTTGTTGTTGTTGTCAGACGAAATGTGACGTAGAGCGTGCCAGCTCTTCACGTGATTGGTCTGATCACAATCCGATAGTCGATGCTAGACGTCTATTGGGCTTACACAGTACACCTTAATTTTCTTAAAAAAGTTGAAGTATTGGTTTTTGCTGGCCTCGTATTTATTTAAAAAGTTATATTGGCCTGGGATCGTATCTGGATTGGACAGCCCTGATCGACGTGGTTGGTCTAGATGCCTTTACATCTTTACAGCAACAGGGCGATTATGCAGCTACAATGCCTTAGCCTAAAATAGCGTGTACGTTTGGGGTGTATGGGTCTAAAACCTGAAATGGGTGATGAAATCCATTTAAACCATTTATTTATGATACATGCACAATACACACATACACAATGAAATTACGTACATGCTCTTCTGGAGAAGGTGTGCGTAGTAACAAGGGAACCAGAATGCATAGCACGAGCAGATTCGCGTTATCGAGATGATATGCTATCCTTTTCTCACTATAAATTTATGAAATAAACATGAACGTGACAGCATGCTTTCTCGACTACGTTACTATAACGTCAAATTGTTTGTGCTAAGCCCTCAGGTCCTGTTTAAGGCTTTGCGCATTTGTTCTTATGACCTGTATATTATAGGAGCTAGGAATTGATATGTACTGTTAGTAAAGACCAGTGACTGTTCTATGTAATTCAGTAGTAAATACCCGAATATTTTAAACAGAATAATCTGTACTGTACATAAGTGAATAAAAATAATAAAGTTAACGATAGCCTCTTAGTATGAATATGGCATTTCATAGCCACTTAGTTGCATTACCACTGCGCTTCTTTAGTGAGCAACGAGGCAAGAAGGTGGCTAATGGCTAAGTATTGGTCACGACCATTTTGTAATGCAATGGTTTTTAAAAGACGATTATTTTGTAGTCATTGTCTAGTTGTGGCCTGGTTCACATTAGTTCTACGGACGATAAATATGTCAGATGTGTATTGCCTTTGTATAACAGTAGTTTTTTCATTAGTGGGAACTTTTTTTTTTTCTCTTTTTTTTATTTCTTTTTAAAATAAAAACGTTGCCCCACACTAGGATTAATTCCTGTGTCGTGGGTGCGTTTACAAACATGAAAATTCACATACACAAATACCCAGACCGGAACAAATAATTGTGGATCACACAAAGATTTGTCCCGTGCGGGAATCGAACCCGCGACTATTAGACACAGTGGGCGGGGCGGGCTAAGCCCTTAACCACTGCGCTAAATCGTCCGTCGAACTGATAAAACTGTCAGCCGTAACAAATTTATCGGATCTTCTGTCACGCTTCGAATGTCGAATTGGATATTATTATAGTACTCACCAGATAATTTTGCACGCGGTCGGAGGTACTGTATGTTTTAATGAGGTAAAGGGATAATTTAAATCCCGTTTGGATTATACACCGACCTCGCCGGCGAGGCCGAAGAATCCCTTGCCCCCCCGGCCGGTGCAGAGTACCACGGCGAGACACCTATTATATGCCCTCCCCCATAGTGACTGGCCAAGCCGAGGCCGCTCCTCCTTGAGGCGCCCTTGAGCTAGTTGCCCCCTTGGCCTTCTGGCTCGAGCGTAGTGGTTGCACGCTCGCCCTCTTGTCCGGTGAAGCTGTAAAGGCCCCGCGGCCAACAGCGTAGATCATTCACACACAAATTGATCCCGTTTGATTCTAACTTTGCCAGATTGCAAGTACTGTTAGGGCCTTATATTTTGTACACAATCATGTTAAGTTGTCTAAATGTCGTCGTGATTGTAAAATAATATAGTGCAGAAGTATGTCACGAACTTTAGCATACAGCTTTGTATTGCTCTGTTTCCACTTGTCAGACCGTGTATTTTACCCGCCCGCTTATACTTTGCTATCGCCTAGTTCTGTAGAGGTGCGTAGACTAGTTTACCGACTATATAAGCGTAGGCACGATAAAGTTTTGAACAGCAAGAGGAGTCAGTCGGCCTGCGACAATATTGTCGGTCCGACCTAATGTGAACTAAGCCTTTATCTTCTTTACTTGTCAAATCTTAGGGTTTAGCATCATTACCATCATTTTTATATTAAAATAGATACAGTTAGTTATCTCACTTCAGAATATCGATATATCCCGAACTAAACAGTACAAAATGAATAATTGTAAAGCTTCTTAGATTTGGGTCTGGCGAACGAAATTATGTTGTGATACGAATGCCATGACCTTTGGCATTGTGGCCTTTAACGTCGTGAGAATAAGTACCATTGATACGTAGCACGAATATTATTGGATCTTATATATTGACGGTTGTTATATAACGCAGTATCGAGTTAAAGTATGAATAATGTTGGAGCACCGAAATACTAAAGGCACTAATACCCGTATCTATAGACATTTAATTACGTAGTTTTAAGAATTTACTTAGCCGAGTAATCATGTGTTTAAAATTCTATACTTGGCTAAGGAAAATAACTTTTGACAGTTTCTCAACTATAGAATAAAAAGGATGTACTAAGTTAATACTTGAGTAAAGAGTAGTCAGATTTATAGATACGGGTGTTAGACTTATCTCTCTATTGACTATCGTTGTCACTTTAGCAAGAATGTTTCGTTGCCATTATGTTGTATGCAATGTTTCGGTTGTCGTTATAACACTTTTTATTTAAGAGAGAGAATATACTCAATGAAGCTGATTTCAACCCGCACATATTTTTTGATAAATGTGGATTGCAGGGTTGAATTGGAACAGAACAATTTTATATTATTCTGGACACAGAAACCCATGATTGTATATCGTCAACGACGCGTGAAAACCTTGTAAATAGTTCTTTTTTACCAAAATAAGTTTTATTTTAATAAAGTTAGAAATGATGCATAACTTGAACACACCCTAATTCAGTATAATAGGCCAAGGCCATCTACGACTAAATGCAAACCTCGTAAAATTAAAAGTAAGCCATTTTGAAGTGAGAAACTCTACAAGACTGTCGGCGTGTGCGTTTCGTTTTAGACACTTACGAGGTTTTCACTCGTCGCCGATGATATGGACATCTAGTCAATACAAGATTAAGACTGTTGGATCTGGAGGTAAAAGTGTGAAACATTTTGCTTGGTGCTCTATAACCTGCTCCCTTATTCGTTATGACTAATTAAAACACGTTAAGATAACTTCGTGAAATGAAAATTTAATGTTATAAAGAAGATCATTTCACGAATATATTCTAATGCGCCGCATTTGGTCATACCGAATAACTGCCTTGTTTAAAATACATATACAATATCGAACTGCGAATATGTTAATATATTATTTATTAAGTTATTAAATTAACAATTTCTTCTTAATGATAGAAAATATGTAATCAAATGAACGCACAATTATTGTCACGTATCTTGCAAATATGACACGTGTAGATGTAATGGATAATACACAAAATCCATTCCGATCTCGGTCTCGAACCTATTCGCGCCTTCACTAAAAAGGCGACAACCCGATATTTTGCGAACCCGTCCAATCATAGTAATCCGCTAATCGTAGCCGCCGTCGACTACGAACCCAACTCCTCTCCTACCAACCGCTACCGCCGTCCGCGGCATGTTCTCACCGACCCTCCCAATGCCCTTACATCCCTTCTTTCGGATACAGATACCGCACACAGGAGCAGACACCGACCTCGCCGGCGAGCTCGAAGAATCCCTTGCTTGCCAGCCGGTGCAGAGCGTGTGTGTGTGTGTGTGTGAATGACCTACGCTGTTGGCCTCGGGGCCTCTACAGCTTCACCGGATTTTAAAGGCGAGCGTGCAACCACTACGCTCCAGCCAGCCAGAAGGGCAAGAGGCGACATACTCGAGGCGCCCTCGGTTGGGACAGTCGCTTTAGGGGGACGGGTGCACTACTAAGCGCACCGGTCAACCGCCGGCTATGGGAGGGGATCTACTACTACGTCTGCGACTACTTCGTCGTCGCTCGTATTCTGAGCGGAAAGAAGGGATGACAAAGCATCGGGGGGGTCGGTGAGAACATGTCTCGGCCGGCGGTAGCGGCAGGGGTCGTGAGGGAGGTCGTAGTCGGCGGTGGCTACGATTAACGGATTCGCATGGGAAGATGCGTTCGCGAAGTGACGTGTTGACGCCTTTTTAATAAAGGCGCGAATAGGTTCGAGACCTAGATCGGAGTGGGTCATCGGTGCAGAGCACTACGCCGAGACACCAAGTATACGCCCTCCCCTATAGCGACTGCCCAGGCCGAGGCCGTTCCTCCTTGAGGCACCCTTGAGCTAGTTGCCCCCTTGCCCTTCTGGCTCGAACGTAGTGGTTGCACGCTCGCCTTCTTGTCCGGTGAAGCTGTAAAGACCCCGCGGCCAACAGCGTAGATCATTCACACGCACACACACACTCAAAAAAATAATACACAAAATAGTAGTTCAATTTTTATATGGATGATTATTTATTTTAAGATATAATTTATTTTAATGACCAAGCGAACGTGAGCTTAGTTAAACGAGAACGACCAACGTAGAACGAAAACTCGACTATACTCTGAACTTTGAATTGGTTTGTGACGACCACGGTCTGTGGCTAAGTTTATTGATTGTAATTGAAGTCTGTGACTATGTTAAAAGACGGTAATTGAGGTTTGTGACTATGTTTAAAGATTGTGCTTGATACGGCCGAAGGTCTATGTGTGGTTTAAAACAAGAAGTTGTGATATATTACTATACAAAGCTATAGCAGGATCATGGGGTAAAAACATTACAATTAGGTTCTGCTTACGACTCTTGCTCCTTATTGTACTTAAAGAAAAGTGTGATAACTCTAAATCCAGACGAAAGGTAGAGTTGAAGTTAAAAAGGTGTCTGCTTTGGCATTTTAATAAAGAAGCCTTCTCATCAAGCAAGTCAAGAGTCTCCGTAACCGGCGAGCATGTATGAGACGACCACGGTCTGTGGCTAAGTTTAATTATTGTAATTGAAGTCTGTGACTATGTTAAAAGACGGTACTTGAGGTTTGTGACTATGTTTATACAAAGCTGATCAATAGCTACTTAATGGCTTTTAAAATCATAGAATGTGAGAATGCGGGTGAGGCCGAAGTCTTTCGTTAGATAAGTGTTTACTACGAATTATATGCTTATGCATATATTAATCTTTATATTATGTAAAACTATTATAAGTGCTTTTAAAATCGTTGGTAGAGCGGCCGTGTAGTAGTAGAAATCGAAATAATTTATATTTACCATTTCTGAGGATGGACACCCTCGTTCGCGTTCGTTCGCTTGTAATTTACTACGAATTATGTGCATAAAGATCAATTTCTATATTATGTAGGCTATAGCAACTCATTAGCTGCCAGACGATGTTAAAAATATGAGAAAAAGTACAATTACAACTAATTTACAGTGCAACATAAATTGTACTTCATTTATTTTCACTATGCTATTGTTCCATTTGCTTTGTATTGCGTTAATTAACACGTTACCTAAAAGTATTCCGACATTCCGATTCGGAACTCTGTTTAACTTCCTTCTGTTTCGGCTAATAATTAGTCAGCGAACTACATCTTCGGCCCTATCGTCACTTTCCATCAGATGAGATAGGGGCCAATCGCTGACCACTCCTTAATAATTAAAAAAAGTAGCCAAAATTTAAATATTAAGGTATTTATTTGATAAGTAGCAAAATGTTTAACGCCTTAATTTAAACACATTTTAAAGCTGGCTTTCACTTTAATAGAGGTGGAACCGGAGCAAAACGTAACAAATTGCTGCCACAGTTGACATATGTAGACAGTGGAGCATCTTAGTACTAGCGGTCTGAATCATAATCACACTCTCAGATGTGCGTTGTACGCGGCTTCTCGGGAGGACTTATGTCTGTGTACATGATTCTTATTTGGATCGCTAGTAGGCACTATGAAGCACAACTGTTTACAATATGTTAACTACTATCTATCTATCTATATCATCACGCCAGATCCCTTACGGGGTAGGCAGAGAGTACAGAGTATGTTAACTACTAAGTGTTTTTGCTCATGTTATAATAACTGGCGATTTTCTCACATAAATCCTCACGTGTTATCTCTGCAAATAGTCGTAGTCAGAGATGGGCAAAATGTAATCAAATTAATGATTACAATTTCATTTTGTAATATTCAATCATGATTCGAGATTAAAAGTGTAATCAGAATCGTTGGAGATTACAAAATGTAACTGTAATCGTTAATCACTACTACACCATCACGCCTATTTTCCCCAAGCGGGAGTGGTTAATCAATAATCTGATTACATTTTGCTCATCTCTGGTCGTAGTTACCAGTTCGCCAGACCCGACGTAGTGTTAAGAATGTAGGTTGTATAGAATCTTATCGAAACGTTTATGTTTTATCATTATACAAGGGTATATTTTTTAAATATATTTATTGTGAATTTTATTATTATACTATGTTGTTGATCTGTTTGTTTTGTTTCATTTATAATCCCTATTCCGTGCTCTAATTTGAAAAAATATGAATGAATTTGTGGGAATAAGATTTTAAGATCGTTCATATTATGTGTACATAGTGGTTAGTACAAAGAACTAAAGTTACCAACATAGCTCGCAGACTCAGTAAGCTAAAGTGGCAATGGGCTGGTCACATCTGCAGGAGGACCGACGGCCGATGGAGCAAGCGTGTCCTAGAGTGGAGACCGCAACTTGGTAAGCGTAAGGTAGGACGGCCCCCAGCTAGATGGACCGACGACCTCAAAAAGATGGCTGGGACAGACTGGATGCGGAAGGCGGAGGACCGTGTGCAATGGCGCGTGTTAGGAGAGGCCTATGTCCAGCAGTGGACTGCGATAGGCTGATTGATTTGATTTGATTGATTGATTGATTGATTTGATAGATTGATTGATTGTGGTTATTATTCCACCAAACACAACTACGTGTTATGCTATTTGAAAGTATTAATTACGTATCTTACGTCCCAGCACATTTCATTAAGAGAAATTCTCGTATTTATTTGACACTGAAACTGAATATTTACTGAATTTAGACTTGACTCATTTGGTATTCTGCTCTATTAAAGTATCGGTTCGATTTCAGTATCATTTCAGTCTAATTTCGATATAATGTCAAGTTATTTAATTTAAAATATATTGTTGATTTATTTATTTATTGCACAATGTAGATAAAGTTACAGACTTAGCTATAATTTATGTGAACATGACCTTGCTAGGGTGTCGCAAGACTTGTTATAATTTTCCTTAAATGTTATTAATTTTGTACATATTCTGGTTTATTACTACTTATTTAGCTACCACTTATCTTCCATAAATTCTTTTATATTATAGTAACATTTTTTTTAAGTAATAATGAGTTTATTTTTGAAAGTACTGTTATCATTTGTATTTCTTATATAATCAGGTAACTTATTATACACTTGTATGCTACGATATTGTGGGCTATTTCTGTACATTTGTATTCCTGATGTTGGAAGGACTAATTTGGTTTTACGACGCTCATTTTTATCAAATTCAAATAAATGTATGTTTTTCCTGGCGAATGTGGCTATTTTTAATATATATATGGACGGTAATGTTTAGGGGTCTTATCTTATATATTATGCGTAGACATTTCTTTTGGGCAATAAATGAGTCTTTAGCATCAGTGCTGTGTCCCCACATGATGATTCTATAACGTAACCACGCACAGGCGTATGCATAGTATGCAGAGAGGGCACAATCTATGTTTGTGTTAGTTTTTAATACACTAAGCCCATACAAAAATTGTGATAGTTTTTTGTTTTGTGTTTTTCCAATTTGGGTGTGTGTCCAAAGTTAGACCTAGTAGGTTAAATTCCCTAACATCTTCAATGTTAATTTTTGTGATTAGTGGTTTAAATTAATTTTTTGTTTTTGATAAGGTCTAAATTGTATTATTTTTGATATTTTAATGTTTACCTCCAGATTATGATCATGTACGACCGAGCATAAATGATGCTCGGTGACGGACCCGCTTGATGTGCGGGCCGAAGGACATGGTACTGTTTAGGGTGACCCCTAGATATTTGACCTCTTTGACCCCTGGGACCGACCCATTCCCTGGAATGGGTCGGTCGAACATGGTCACTTGGCCGAGATTACTTCTAGGGCGGCGCAGGGAGTGGCGCGGGGTGGCACCTCTGGAGAAGAACACCGCAGCGCTCTTGTCCGGGTTCACCTCAATACGCCACTTTCTGAACCAATTCCCTAGGGAATTGGCGGATGCCTGAAGGTGTCTGGTAATGAAACCCTTATTCCTATGCGAGACGTAGAGAGCGGTATCATCCGCGAATAGGGCTAGATGCGCCTTACTCGAACGAGGAATGTCGTTCGTGTAAAGGCTAAACAGGAGCGGAGAGAGAACTGAGCCCTGTGGGACTCCAGCACTGATGGAGTGGGAAGTGGAGCGCGTCATTTCGACGCGATAACGGAAGGCGCGATTCGACAAGAAGTCTCGTAAGATGAGCACGAGTCTGTCCGGCACACCCAATTGGTAGAGCTTGTAGATCAAGCCGTTGTGCCAGACTTTGTCGAATGCCTTCGCGACATCTAGGAAGAGGGCGCCCGTGTAGATGGGTTTGGGTCTATTGAGACCGGAGAGGATGTGCTCCGTGATGCGGTGCACTTGGTGGACGCAAGAGTGTTTGGCTCGAAAGCCAAACTGCTCGTCGATAAGGATACCCCTGGACGTTACGAAGTCTTTGAGCCTCGCCAAAGTAGGCGCTCGTATATCTTGGCCAGGGAGTTGAGGAGACTGATAGGGCGGTAGCTCGCGGGGAGATTGCGAGGTTTGCCGGGCTTGGGAATGCCTATGACGTCCGCCTCCTTCCACTTAGCGGGGAAGGTGCAGTTCGTCATGGCGGCGTTCAAAATGGCCACCAAGAGGCAGATGAGTTGGGCGGGCTGGCATTTCAGAACGCGATTCGAAATGCCGTCAGGGCCGGGGGCTTTTTTAGATTTAAGACCCATAATCAGATCTTCGACCTCCGTTTGCGTGATAGGAGGCAAGGAATCGACGGGGGGGAGGGATGCCCTGCGCTCGACTTCCCTGTCGACCGCGTCGACGTGGGACTGGTCGACGGACTGAGAGCTGGGGGCGCACTGGCTCTCGAGGGAGTCGGCGAGAAGCTCGGCCTTTTCGTCGTCGTCGAAGGCTGGGGGTGCTGCGCCTGAAGGGCGGCACAGCGGGGGCAAGTCAGTCGTGGAGTCGGTTTTGAGGCTACGCGCCAACTGCCAGTAGGCCAGATGCGACGGCGCGATGCCCTCTAGGAGGACACCCCACCGTTCCTCCCGGACCTCCGCGACACGACGCTTTACCTCTCGTTGTAAAGCGCGCATCCGGGCCCGATTGGCTTCGGTGGGGTAGGAGTCGTACGCTCGGATAGAAGCATTCTTGGAACGAATGAGATCCCTAACATCGTCCGGCAGTCGAAAGCGGTTGAGGTAGAGATCTTCCGCCTCGACTTGCTTGGACGATCGACTGACAGCCGATCGGATGTGCTCGGTGAAGGCATCTACGGCCTGATCGGTGTCCTGAGGGGACGGGATGGAGTCCGAGCTGAGAGGCAGGGGGGGAGGGTCGGCATCCGCCAAGGCCGTGCTTAGCGCATGCCAATCCACCACCGTCTTTTTGGGTCGCTGAGGGGCGGAAGGGGGGGAACCGAGTCTCATGACTACAGGTCGATGGTCAGAGTCGAGTTCCTGGACTACTTCCAAGGAGTGCAGCCGTAGGGTGACACCCTTCAGAAGCGCCATGTCCAGGACGTCGGGTCGGTGATTGGGATTGTTAGGAAAGTGGGTAGGGTGCATAGGTGCGATGACGTCAAAGTCGAGAACGTCGACCAGGGCGTCAAGGCTCCTACCGTTAGGGGAAGTGGTGAGACCATTCCAGGCCACGTGCTTGCTGTTGAAGTCGCCCGCCAGAATGACGGCGCTTCCCAGATTGAGGAGTGCTTCAAAGTCACTCCTGAGAACGGACTTAGTGGGGGAAAGGTATACGGAGGCGATCACGATGGGCTGGTGCCCCGTGAGAGAGACGCGACAGACCGAGGCTTCGATGTTGGTGAGCGCGGGGGGATCGAGAGGGATGCAGTGCAGGGACCTCCTGTAGTAAATGAGAGTACCGCCTCCGCGGGAGCCGATTCTGTCATTGCGCACGAGGTTATAGTTTGCGATCCTAGGATCGCGTTGTGCGGGCTTCAGGAAGGTTTCCTGCACGAGGAGGATATCAAGTTGATGATCTCGGAGGAAATCAGCAACCTGATCTCGCTGGGAGCGAAGGCCATTGGCGTTAAAGAACGCCAGGGATAGGTTGTGGGGCTTATGGCGGGGAGATCGTAGATCCATTATTGGGTGCGGGGGGGTTGGGTTTTAAGGGACGCCAGGACGTCATATACGTCCCTGTATTCCGCGGCCAGGAGAACCTGGTCCGCCAAGTTGGTGGCGGCGCGGAGACGAAGTGCGAGTTCGCGGACTCTGGGGAAAAGTGCGGGGCTTATCACCGCCGAGACGCTCATTATGAGGTCTCTAATATAGGTACTTCTTGTGTGTAGTTCTATACTGCTAGGGTTGGCGAACGGTTTTTCCTGAAGCCAAATTGATTAGTATCAAGAATGTAATATTTTTCTAGAAATTTACATATACAGTTTGTCATTATTTTTTCAAATATTTTTGATAATGCCGGAAGTAGAGCAATCGGTCTTTCTTTAGTATAGGTTAAATAATTGCTATTTTTAGTCGGGATGGGAACGTTTTTTCTTTATATGATTGGTTTATTAAATAGGTTAGTGGGGGGGTTAGTTCTTTTGCACATGTTTTTATTAAAGAAGGGGGTATATCATTAATACTACAGCTATGCTTATTTGGGAGATTTTTGACAATCTCGTATACTTCTTTTCCAGTAGCCGGTTAAGGAATAAGGAGTTTACTGCAGGCGCACTACAGGGTGGTCAGGGGTTGGGCATGTTATATGTGTTATGTTCGAGTTACGTGTCTTAGCAGAACTTATGGACGCGAAAAATTTATTAAAAGTATTTGCGATTAAAATGGGACAATGTAATAGGGTGTTATTTGATTCTAATGTTAATTTACCAGCATAGTTATTTTTGTGTTTTTGGGTTACGCGTTTATGTCCCACATTTTTTTTAGTTTTGTTTTTTGATATTTCCATTTATTGTGAATAATTTTGTTTTTTAGACACATTGTTTTAGAATTTTTGTATATTGTTTATAATAATTTTTTAAAATATTTTTTTTAGATTGATATACCGATATTTTTAGAAGCCGTTTATGTTAACATGAGATTTTTAGTCCGCTAGTTATTGAGTTATTAGTAATTTTATTTAAAATATTTTCCCGCTTCATGGCATGGTGGTGTCCATCAGGGCTTTAAGTGTATTTTCAAATAAGTTATAGTTATCGTTTACATTATGTGCTGGGTGTAGAATCCTTGTCCAGTCTAATTCATTTAGCTCTGCTTGGAAAGTCTTAACATACTTAGGGTTATTTATTTGGCGCATTATTTTATAGACAGGTTTCATGTGTGCTTGAGCAGATAGATCAAAGCTATTAGTTACACATTTATGATCAGATATTCCTTCGTCGGTAATAGATATGGTAAACGTTCTATTATTTGTAAAGATTAGGTCTATACAAGTAGATGTTGTGGGAGTTTCTCTAGTCGGTTTTGTTACAATTTGATGTAAGTTATATTCCAGCATTATTTCTATAAGTTTATATAGTAAGTAAAGTTTAAAAGGGCATTCATATTAAAATCAGCACCAATAATTATATTTTGTGTAGTGATGCGACTTTAATTTAGCTAACAACAGCTCAATAAAATTTAAAAAAAGAGGTCTTTATTACGATCCGCCCTATACATACTTATTAAGAGTAAGTAAAGACTAATGCTTTAACTCTCTTGCACAGCATTCAACTATATAATCTATACTAAGATCGGTAATGTCAGTTCTCTCGGTGAATTCGGTTCGTGCCGGGAGCAGGATGGCTACGCCTCCCCCTTTGCGCTGGCGGCGGCAGTAAGCTGCAGCGAACTCGTAGCCGTCGATGTGTACGTATGGTTGTTGACTTTCAGTTATCCAAGTTTCGGACAGGCATACAGCTTTGTATTTGTCTTCTTGTTAAAGGTTTTCGAGTATATGAATTTTATTTTTTAGGCTTTGTACATTTTGTATTAAAATAGTATACTTAGTAGCGAAAGGAATTGATTTTGGCGGTGCGAGTGGTTATTATTGCGTCGTTATGACTGCTACAGTTATAAGTAAGGTTACTTTCGTCCATGTTAGTAGTAGGATTTTCCAGGGATTTGTCTGTGGTCAGCTCGGGTATATTCTCCTTTACTTTATTGATTTATTATAAGCTGATTGTTTCTTATCACTGCATGATAACCTTCCTTTCTCGCTTCATATAGCATTTTCTGTAAGTTGTTGTGATACATTAGGGCTTCTTTGTCTAAAAATTTATCAATTCTGATCCCAAACTCGACAAATAAACTTTTGTTTTGTAGTATATACCTTGTCATATTCTTGCTAAGTAATTCAATCATGATACGTCGACGAAAATCTTGTTTTCCTAGACGCGTTAAATTTTCAATATAGCCTTCTAAGTCCACGTTCAAGGTGTCGTAGAAAATATTAAGAATTCGGTTATAGAGCTGCTCCTCATTCCCCCAGTTGGGTTCTTCTAATCCATAGATAACAGTTTTTTTTCTATTGTCATCAGTAGTATGTTTATATTGGTTTTAAAGGGTATTTATTTCATTTTCTAGTCTGATCATATTCTTTTTCTAAGATATTTATTTTTTCATTAAGTATTTGAATTTCATTAGTGAATCTTGTTTGTTCAGTAGTGATATTTTTTAATTAAGTTGTAGTTTTCATGCAGTAAGTAGCCATAGCGTTCTTAATTTCTTGTTGTATAAGAGGGTTAACTCAGCCTTTAATATAGATATAATTTTGCTTTAATTACTTTCGAATATTTTGTCCAACAGTTGGCTGATTTGCTCAAGGCTAAGTGCGGGTTCTGATGTACTGTCTTGGGGTAAGAATATTGCCTGCGCGTCCCCTGTGAAAGTCCTATCTTAGTTTGATAGTTCACAGATGGAAGATCATCATTGTCTTTCTGTTCTGCTAACTGGTTTTTTTGAAATTGAGAATTTTTCCTCAATGTAACATTCGCATCTTGAGTGACTTTTATTATTTTCTCTAATGAAGTGTTACGGACTGGCGTATTGGTATTATTTATTTTGCGTTTATTGGCATGACATGCAGGACATTTACATATATTTTTTTGTTAATTTTCATCATATGTTAAATAAAATATGTTATTCTCAGTTACAACAACCAAAATAAAAAATATCTAACTGAAATCTAGATGACCTAGCTAGATGGACCGACGACCTCAAAAAGGTCGCTGGGACAGACTGGATGCGGAAGGCGGAGGACCGTGTGCAATGGCGCGTGTTAGGAGAGGCCTATGTCCAGCAGTGGACTACGATAGGCTGATTGATTGATTGATTGAACTGAAATCTTCAATTTGACGTTTCATTTGTATTTGTTGTTCATGTAAGTTCAACGTTTTATCGGAATACCGGCTTCATTTTGTATTTCGGTCGATGTCCACTTACTTACGTTACTATTTGTAAAATTTATGACATTGAGATTAGATCCGCGTTAGTACGCCGCGCCGAACGGACGTGTCCTTGTATCTCCGGTCAGTTCTAAGCTCACCCTTTAACCTGATTGGTCTACGACCACTATTTCGATTCCTTGTCGCGCTTGTGGCTATTAAACGTAGTGGCTCCTCCCCGTAGGCGTAGCACGAAAGGGATAAACATATTTCTGCAAATTTCGCTGTGAAAAAGACGTGTTAAAAGTATCCGGTCGTCAGGATTTGAACCGCTGGCCACACCCACCACCACCGGCCGCCGCTACCGCCGAGTCAACTATACATTGCCCCGGCGCAGCAAAATACGTGACCTTGTAAAGTGAAAGTACACCGCGCGCATCGCTTTGCTTTGCTTACGCTCTCGCTTATATTAATTGCAATGCCTAAAACACGTCGCACTCCACCGCCAACTGCACGGAACGTCATAGAGCAAGCTTTTTCGGACTCCGAACTCTCAAAGGATAGCGCAGTAAGTAACGAATCTCGATCTATACATACAAAATCCCGAACAACATCATCTAAACGTCCACGTCAAGACTATGATTCCCCTCCCAGGAGCGATTTAAACTCTCTCAGGGACGAAATTTTTGAAAAGCTGAATATATGGAGGGCGGAACAGGAGGCTACTCTAGCAAAATTTTCGAAGGAACAATGCACCAGTTTATCTAAATTAGCTGCGGATTTAGCAGAAATCAAAAGTCAGAATGACTGTATTCGAAAAACTAATATCGAAATTGAGAAGTCAGTAGCATTCCTTAGTCAGCAATACGAGGATATTACGAAGAAAATCGAAAATCTGCAACATGAACGTAAAAAAGACTTGGAGTATATACGAATGCTTGAAGAAAAGATTCGAGATCTACAACTAAGCTCGAGAATGTCTAGTATCACTATCAAAAATATGCCTTCAAAAGACAGAGAGATAACAAAAGACCTATTGAATGTTGTGACTACCATAGGGAAGACTGTAAGCACTGATATTGCCTCGACGGAAATCCGAGATGTTTACCGGCTGCCCGCTAAAGAAGGCTTACCCAAGACTATTGTCGCAGAATTTACCAGCGTACATATGAAGTCCACCTTTCTGTCTTCGGTGCGTGAGTTTAATAGAAAAAACCCACAAAATAAGTTGAACACTGAGCTTTTAGGAATTCCCGGTATTAAACGCCCGATATTCATTAGCGAACATCTAATGGTCCCCACCATTCTCAAACAGTCTCTTCAACAAAGCGCGAGAATTTGCCAAACAAAATAACTTCAAATTCTGCTGGACATCGAATGGCAACATATACCTCCGTGAAAATCAGGGTGCTAAACACATCGTAGTACGATCTGAATCAAGTCTGCAATATATTCTAAAAGAAAAACAGAACGGTGTAATGCCATGACTACCTAGTTACTGTACCGATGTATGTCTTGTATGTAAGTACAATATTTTATACTCGCTCCATGCATTTGTTAAGGTTTGTTACATAACACATAAATTTATACCAGTCTGTGACTATCACATAAACACTTTACACACATTTGATACATTACACAACCAACCATCAAATTTATATACAAACAACTTACACAATAAACAAAACTCCATAAAGTTTTTACTAAATATTTTTATGTCAATTACTATGGTTATGTTTAACAGCCTATATGTTTGGTTGTTTATATTATCTTTCCTGGTAACAAATTCTGGATATAACTGTATTAAGACGTGTTCATTTATTAGACATAGACAATGAACTGAACGTTTTAAATGTAGGCAAATCTAGTTTAATCACGCCCGATAATTGTTTTAAATACTTAGGTAATCCGAAGACCACTTTAAATATACTCCACCTAAACATACGTAGTGTTAGTAAAAATTTTAACGAATTAGTAGTATTATTGCATGATATCAAAGTCTCATGTGACATAATTATTCTGACAGAGTGCTGGCTTTCTAAGTCTTCAAATGTTCCACAACTCGATGACTATAATCATTACGCGACTACTAGAATACATAACCAAAATGATGGAATTATTATATACACCTCCCTAAGTTTAAATTGTGTTTTCCAAGAACCATCTTTTCAAGATTCAAACTGTCTAGCATGCCAATTAGATGATAACGCTGTCGTAATCGCTATATATCGCTCACCGTCTGTTAGAAATACTGATAATTTCATTAGTAGCCTTAATGATTTACTTACTTCTCTATCTTCTAAACAGGATATTATGATCGTCGGCGACATGAACATAAATATTAAGATCGGTAATGATGACAGCCGGAGCAACGAATATCTTACTCTCAACGCCTTACATGGACTCCTACCTACTCATCTTTATCCCACAAGAGGTACAAGCTGCCTAGATCATGTTTTCCTAAAAAGTATGAAATTATCAAGAACATTAGTTATAGAATCGTGTATTACTGACCACTTCCCTGTTTTATTAAGCATTTGTTGCGAAAGGCAAAAAAGAATTCATAATGAATATACTACTGTAATCGACAATAATTCTATAATCCAAGAACTTAAACAGAAAGACTTTTCTATTGTTATAGATAAACAAGACCCTAACGAAGCCACTGATACTTTACTCAATCTTATCCTGTCTGTCATCACCAAGCACACTACTAAAAAAAACCTCTCAAGGACTAAGAGAAATATTAAACCTTGGATCACACCGGGCCTGTTAAAATGTATTCGTAATCGGGACAAAATGCACAAAAACTTAAAGAAGACACCTGACAATACTATATTAAAGTTGACATACACGAGATACCGTAATTTTTGCAATAGATTACTAAAAAAACTAAAACGTGCCTACGAAAAAAGCTTGCTAAATCAACATGGAGGGCTATCAAACAAATAACTAATATGAATACCAAATGTGAACCACCGACTGAGCTCTTAGACTTTACTAACGACCCTACTCTTTTAATAAACGAGATCAACAATTTCTTTGTAGATATAGGAAAAAATGCTGCTCCTACGATGGACCCTTCTTCCTCACAAGCTTCTATAGCTTCTCAACATTCTTCGACGACTTTCCAGCCTCACTCACTAGCCTTATTGGCTGCCGACGAGACAGAAATTGAGTCCATAATTATGTTGCTGCGTAGCGACTGTGCCGTTGGATGGGATGGTATCTCAACGAACCTTCTAAAAGCGTACTAATACTTACTAGTACTAGCGTACTAGTACTTCCGAAGTGTACTAATCAGACCAATCACACACATCTGTAATCGCTCGATACTTACGGGAACCTTCCCACGTGCGTTTAAAAAGGCTATTGTCCATCCGATTTTTAAAAGTGGAGATCGCAAGCTCGTAAATAATTACAGACCTATTTCTGTCCTGACGTCACTATCTAAAATACTTGAACGCGTATTGAATAAACGCCTAACAGGTTTTCTCCACCATCACAACATCATAGCTAATAATCAGTATAGCTTTCAAGCGGGTACGTCGACGGAGGATGCAATAGGGGACCTTGTTGACTTTACAACTAGGAAACTGGATAAAAAAGAGAAATGTCTAGGTATTTTCTTAGACATCTCAAAGGCATTCGATTCGGTATCTATTCCCATCCTTTTGACACAACTTGAATCGAATGGAATTCGAGGCATAGCCTATGACATCTTTGAGGACTATTTAACCAACCGTTCTCAATGCGTTAAAATCAAAAGAATTTTCAGCGATGATAACTACACCACTCAAGGTATCCCACAGTTTACTAGGACCAACACTCTTTGTGATTTACTTAAACAACCTGTGCAAACTTCAGATCCCTAACTGTAAAATTTATACCTATGCAGATGACACTGCCCTGCTTATACATGGGAAAAGCTGGATCGAAATTTTTAAAACCGCGGAATACTCATTAAAAGTTGTTATAGATTGGCTAACGCATAATGCCCTTACCTTAAATCCAAGTAAAACCAAATATTTGCCCTTTTCTATATTATCCACAAATTTACCCCCTCAAAATATGCGCCTCAAAATACATTCTGATGATTGTACCTTTCTAAATTGCCCCTGTCCCACAATCTGCCGAGTCTCTTATATACGCTACTTAGGAGTAGAAATTGATGAACGCCTAACATGGCACAGACACCTCGAAACTGTCTCTTCTAAAATCAGAAAGATGATATATATCTTCAAACAATTGAGACATGTTACTGACAAAAAAACCCTAACATCAGTCTATAAAGCTCTGTGCCAATCAATAAATGGATATTGCATACCAATTTGGGGTGGTGCATCAAAAATTAAATTTTTAAAATTAGAACGAGCTCAAAGAGCCATCCTTAAAGTGATGCATTCATTCCAAACCCTTTCGATTTCCTACTAAGTTATATGTTCTTTCTGGCGTACTTACGGTTAGGCAGCTCTACATTCTTCGTTCCATTCTACGTAAACACTCAAGCCGACCCATACACAGTAACCCCCGTAGACGAAGCAACATAAACATATTCCAAATAGATCGGTATAGTACCGTATTTTATGGTCGACAATATACGACACTAAGCTCACGGCTTTATAATAAGGCCAATAAATTACTTGATATTGTAAATCTCACAAAATATGACGTAAAAACAAAAACTCAAAATTGGTTGCAAAACCTGGACTATACTGAAACTGAGAACCTCCTTACGTACATAAAATAAAATACAGTTTTGTTCCACCGCTACACACACACACACACACACACACACACACACACACACACACACACACACACACACACATACACACTCACACTAGCGCACTCTTTTATTTTTCCTTTACATACATATATATATATATATATATATATATTTGTTATTGTTACCTTATTAATTTTTAAAAGATCTTAATACAGGATGTTGAATCCTAGTTTGGAGGAAAGGGACTATATTTTACATTGATAATTAATTGTAAGCCTATTTCTTAATCTAATCTAAATTTTAATGTAACTATTTCTGGCTTTAATAAACGATTTTATTATTATTATCCACACTGCATTTTGAACACTTAATTACGAGAATTGGCCTTCTGTACTCGCTCTACGCGGCTGGATTCAACGGTTAGTAGCGGGTAATAGCTACTAAGAAGTGATCTTGAGCCCTAGCCTTACACAAGTAAACCTAGCTTTGAACAAGTAGGTACCGTATAATGCCTTTAGAGATCGCGGAGGATTTCGTAAAAATTGAAAAATTGTAGGGCGAGCAAAATGTAGTTTTTCTATAGAAAATATCCCAGTATCAGTCCGGAGTCCGAATTTGTGCCCGGTATAATAGCAATAGCCTCGCCCCTATTACATTGGCACCTTACATTCTCAGCAATAAAATGGTGTGCACACATAGTACACCTCTTAGCCACTCCCGCTTGGGGAATGTAGGCGTCCCGGTGTGTGTATATTATTTATACAGAAATAATTGAATATCAACGTTGTTCATTTAAATTGTAAAATATATAAAAATAAACATCGTCACATCTGTATTTCCCAAGGTCGGATGTTAGGTCTCATGCACTAGGGGGCATTATGTCAGGCACAATGCCAGTTGACACTGTAAAATATTTCTATCGAAAAATTACATTTGTTCGATTGGGATTCGAACTCAGGACCTCGTGATCGCTACGCGCATTATTCACCAATAGACTATCGAGGTATAGGTAACTTTTTAGAAGATTTAACAATCTGTCTTTCTGGTTGAAATCTTGTTATACATTTTTCAAGCACTTCGGGTATTTTATTTATTAGTTTTAATACGAGTACTAAACATACTCCCGCTGGGTTTGAGCTCGTTGGATTTGTCTTCAAGAGTTCTGTAGACCCTGATGATATCTAGGATTTGATGATGGAACCGAAGAGTGGACAACGGAACTTCCCAACTACTCAACACAATACCACCGTGTTTGGGTTCGTTGGATTTGTCTTGACGAGTATTGTAGACCCGGATGATGTCGAGGGTCTGATAATGGAGCTGGAGGGTAGCTAATAGAATTTCTCAACTACTGAACATAATCCAGCAGTGTTTGGGCTCGTTAGATTTGTCTTGACGAGTTTTATGAATCCGGACGCTGTCCAGGGTCTAATGATGGGTTGGCCAACGGAACTACCCAACTAGTCAACATAGCCCCGCCGTGTTTAGGATTGTTGGATTTGCCTTGACAAGTTCTCTAGACCCGGATGATGTCCATGGTCTGATAATGGATATGGAGGGTGGTCAATAAAACTTCCTAACTACTGAACATAATCCTGTCGTTTTTGGGCTCGTTGGATTTGTCTTAACGAATTTTATAGATCCAGACGATGTCCAGGGTCTGAAGATGCAGCCAGGGGGCGGCCAACGGAACTACCCAACTACTTATCATAACCCCGAAATATTAGTGCTCGTTGGATTTGTCTTGACAAGTACCCCTGTTTACGTATTATTAAATTCTATTATTTTTAGTTCGATATAACTTTGCTAGATGGCGTTCATTGTGACGCACGGAATTGTAAATCGCGGCATCAAGCTTTTTATATAGTTCATATCATCATTATCAGCCCCAATCAGTCCACTGCTGGACATAGGCCTCTTCCAATGTGCGCCACAGAGCCCGATCCTCGGCTTTATGCATCCAGTTCCTGCCGGCTATCCCACGTATGTCGTCACTCCATCTCGCGGGTGGGCATCCCACACTGCGCTTGCCAGTTCGTGGTCTCCACTCCAAAACGCGTCTACTCCAACGGTTGTCCGTTCTGCGGCAAATGTGACCAGCCAATTGTCACTTTAGCTTGCTGATTTTCAGATCTATGTCGGTGACTTTGGTTCTATGACGGATAGTCTCGTTTCTGATTCTATCTAGCATAGAAACTCCAAGCATAGCTCTCTCCATAGCTCGCTGAGCGACTCTTAGCTTACGGATCAGTCCCATCGTAAGAGTCCACGTCTCAGCTCCATAGGTCATGACCGGCAAGACGCACTGGTCGAAGACTTTCGTCTTTAGATTTTGCGGGATGCGTGACGAGAAGACATGACGGAGCTTCCGAAATGCTACCTAGCCTAACTGAATCCTCCTATCGGCCTCCTTCTCGAAGTTGTTTCTCCCTAGCTGCAACGTCTGCCCAAGGTATACATACTCCTGTACAACTTCGAGAGCAGCTCCGTCGACAATGACCGGTCTCGGAGTCACATGACGATTAAACATGACTTTCGTCTTGTCCAAGTTCATCCCGAGACCGACATGTCGAGAGGACTAATTTAGGCTGTCCAGCATTTCCTGTAGATCCTGCAAGGTATCAGCCATCACGACAATATCATCGGCAAACCTCAAGTGTGACCCGTCCTTTCCAGTTGAGAGTTTTGAAGATATCTTCCATTGCAGCAGTAAACAGTTTCGGGGATATAACGCCCCTCTGTCGCACGCCTCTGTACAAAGGAATATGCCTTGATTGACTATTCTGTACTTGAACGGTCATCGTGGCGGCGTTGTAAAGACATCTCAATACCTCGATGTATCGCCAGTCTACTTGGCACTATTTCTATGGAGTCAAAGGGCTTCTCATAGTCCACAAAAGCTAAACACAGGGGCTGATTATATTCTTCGGACTTTTGTGTAATTTTCCTCACTGTGTGGATGTGGTCTATAGTGCTAAATCCTCCACGAAACCCGGCTTGTTCTGGCGATTGGAATTCGTCAAGTCTTCTAGCTAGGCGATTAGTGATGACCCTTGAGAACAGCTTGTAAATGTGGCCTAGGAGTGAAATGGGCCTATAGTTTTTAAGAATCGTTTTGTCTCCTTTTTTATAAAACAAGATCACTATACTCCTATGCAACGAGTTCTCCCACTTTGGAGGACAGAGTTGATTATTCTTATAATAACTCAGTATATGTATCATATAGTTCATATAGTCGATAGTTTTTATTGTATGGTTAGATCGTGACTAAGCACATATCACAAGAACACCGCCCCGCACCGCGCAACAGATAGTTTCATTAGGGCATCCTGTAGGATCTACATATTACTCTAGACTAGTGATGTGTACCGGAGACAAAATCAGTCTCCGGAGATTTTACAACAATAACCGGAATATCTCTGCAGAAAAACCGGTTGATAACGACGTAATGAAAATAATTAACATATAACTATATAAGTTCATGGGTAAATAGCTGTACGTACGCATACCTACCGGATTTTCTACTACTATTATCTTCACGACTAAAGTAATAGTTCTGAGCAAAAGTGGTGGGATTAAGTTATCATTTATACATTCACATGTGTACATTAACTACGAAATGAACAATACTTATTTAACTAAGTGTCAGGACTTACTTCGTACGTAGATTTATATTATCAAAAAAAAACTGGTAGACAAATAAAACAATACTTCATAAATTTGTACCTAATTAAACATATCTGGGTTTGTCGGGAGTTCCTTCTATATGGACAAAATTATGGAGTATTATATACATAAAAAAAAACCGGTATTTTTGTAATTACCGGTGAAAACCCGGTTTATGTGTTAACCGGTGAATCTCCGGTTTTTATTGAACCGGTTCACATCACTACTCTAGACCCCAAACCTTAAATAACCATAGTACTTCGTCGGTCTCCGTTGTGTTTTTGCCATAAAGTTTTTACTATAAAAGCTTGATTTCAATAAGAACTTTTTAAATTGAAATTATTGTTTATGAAACATTGAATGATGTTTTTTTTTTTGCTTCGAGCTTAGGGTGTAGCTCCAGGCTCTATTTTTATTTCATTGGTATTAGATCTTGGGATTGGTAAATACACCAGGGAACTCCTTCACGACCAACAATAGGAATGTGTAGATTGATTTATTGTGAGTTTATGGTCGTACTATACATAGGTACTATAGGTACCTTACTATAGAACTAAACAAAATATTAACGAACGCCAAAAAGGGGGTTTACAATTAATCCGTATAACTATTTTTATGTATGTTTGACAATAACTTCTTCGTTTATAATCCGATTTTAATGTTAATAAATAATTCTAAAAAAAATCTTTTAAAAAGACATGCTTTTATTGTTACAATACGATGGAGATTTTTTACTAAGCCGAGGAGTTACTTTGGCCTCTTTCCGGCTCAGACCCTGCTCGCCACCCAGGTATATGGTACTTGTCTAGATAAATCAAACTAGCCCAAATAAGATAAAATTACGTTATATCGGTGAAATCATTGACGAAACTACAATTTGGCGCTGAACCTGGCCGAAACTGAACCCGGCACGAAACCCTCAGAGCGCAAGTACTACTCACACTTGTCCAGTTTATTATACTTGTCCCTACTGGTCTGCCGTGTTTTACACCTCATAACAGATGGATGATGATTGATTGATGATGAGTATTTTAAAATTGTTATGACACCTGTATTATATATTAGTCTATGGTCACATGGGCGATTGTTTGTTGTTCTTGTTGATTAGCCGTAGAGACCATGTGTAGACCGTGAATTAAAATGGATGTTTGCTGCTATATGCGGAGTTTTTTAACCCATTGGGTTTAAAACGTGATTCTTATCCAGAGGATTAGGACTAAGGTGTTCTACAGTTTACATATGTTTACTGTGGCAGTAATGTACGGTGTTTAATTAACACCTGTTGTGGGAAGCATTTAAACACAATGGGTCTGTTCTAGATGCGGCGACAATAGCCGGGCCAAATTCGCGATGCAATGTAACTGGAAAGTTTCGTAGAGTGGCGATGTCCTCTATTTCACGAAGTCGCGACATTTTCGATTCTATAATCCTCCTATTCCGTCCTATATAAGAAAATGCGCTTCAAATTAAGCTTTAAACATACCCCTTACCTTTTACGTATTAATTATAGTCTACTTCTGCGTGAATGTGGTAATTGACGCCGGTTTTGTCTAATGGTTAGAGATTACACAGCTGCGCTTACTGGTTCAAGTAGTAGCGGGATTCTTGTGCGACCGCAACTCCTACCTATTTGCATGGCTATTTATATGTATGTGCACAGATTTTGTGGTGGGTTTAAGACATTTGAGTACTGTTCAACGAATTATTTTACACTAAAACAATAACTGCAAGTATACAAAACACTCTCGTAATGAAGTTTTCATCACAATAATGCTTCGCGCGTGTTGTACCGCGCATTAAGAAACAATAGGTCGCGTTTAGTCGCGCGACAATGGACCCGGTCGCATTGTATGGAGTGTTTGCGACCGACTCGGGTTGCGCCGCTTAAATATGATATACTGATATGAATGGGATATGCAAACGCTTCTCCAGGTCTGCTTGCAATTTATTCTTTGAGGATTCCTTGCTTTTGTTTTGTGAAAGTATTTTTTTACAAAACTATTGCGCAGCGGAAATTATATCAAAAACGTTTTAAATGTTGTCCCAAATTTGGATTTATTTTCGTGTTGTGGGTAATCGTACGTTTACAAACATGAATTTGACAAACATTTAGATCAAAACAAATGTCTATTGGTCACACGAAGATTTGTCCGGAGTTGGGATCGAACTCATGATCCATTCAGTGAACGGAGAAGCTTTTAACCACTAGATCGATCCGTGGAGTATTCATTAAGTCTCAACTCGTCAAAAAAGGACAAAGACTACCTCTACTATAGAATTGCATTTCTGTGGAGAAGAAGGACATGAAACACCACGGTTAAAAAAATAACTAGTTAATAGTTAAATAGTTTACAGTTTTAAAATAGAAGGCTTATATTTTTTCTGTATCATGGATAATTGGGTAAAAATATTGTAATTAGGTACTGCTTACGACTCGTCTCCTTGTTGTTCCTAAAGAAACTGTGACAACCCTAGATCCAAATGAAAGGGCGCGTTTATCTATCTATGTATAGCATGTATGAGACGAACTATGAGAGTGGAGGAAGCCAGAGAGGTCGGTAAGGAAAGAACCTGTTGCAACTTTGTACTCTCTGCCTACCCCGCAAGGGATTTGGCGTAATGATATAGATAGATAGAGCCTTCTCATTCAGTGAGGCTTTTATATGCAAAATGCAACTTCTTCTTCATCTTTGTTAACCCCCAGTAATGGAGAGGCACTCGAAGAAGAAGAGGATCGTGACCAACGTGGTCAAGTTTTTGCATCAACGTTCTCCAGGCTTCCCGGCATTCAGCCTGTTTGATTGCAGCTGGGATACTGGAACTCATGGTCTCTTGATGACATCCCCCTGTTTCTCTACTCTTTTACGTCGAAAAGTTGTCTGGTTCTCGTCGGGCCCTGTCTGAAATATTAGAAGAGTCTGCATGCATACTGTAGAGAGACGAGTCTTGATTATTAATTCCAACAAAACAGATGCATTTCTTCGGTGTGCAGTCCAACATTTTGCACCAACACCACATGTCGAATACATCGATTCTTGATTGGATACGGGCCTTGTAAGTCCAGATCTCGGAAGCGTATGTAAATATCGAGAAGATAACATAAGATGCTATTATTATAATGTTAATTAAATGTTTTTTTTTTTAATTTCACTAAACATTCCGAAACTTGGCGCTCCTAGCACCTGTTTGTTCAATTAAACAAAATTATATCTTTCAACCCGTGTGCACATTGTGCGTAATTATCTTTGTACTAAATAAACTGCACCTATTTGCTCTAAATTCGGTTGGGATACTATTTGCGGTTTTAAAACGGCTAGGTAACTTTCAAAACCACACAATAGTGTGTATTATGCATTGTGTAGGAGCAGGTACAACCGACCAATTTTAAGGATTATCATAGTTCATTCTGAACATTAGCTTGTTATCCAGTTGGACGAAAACAGCCATATGTTCGTAAAACGATTTGCTTTGACTGCTTTTATGACTTGCAATTGTCTAGATTATTCCTCAGTTCTTTGCATCTGGTCCATTATCCGTGAGGCACTACACACGAAGTGAAGCCTAATGTTGCTTATCCTCAATTTTTTTCGATGGTGCCATTCTTAGTTTGTCGTGTATGACTTCCATACTTTTGTGCACTTTTGTTTCGCATGTAGTATATTTACTCCTTATTTTACAATATTTGGCGGATGTCTTTGGGCTGATGATTTATTTATTTATTTATTTATTTATTTCCACATAAACATCTACTTTTACAGAGTATATACTCCAATACAGTAGTGTTACCAACTATAAAAAAAATATTTATTTATAACATATAACCATGCTAGCTGTCTTTGTGAATTCACTCAAAGCACAGTGGAATAAGTCTATCTTGGTGTCAATAAGATTAATGGTGCGGAGCGCGCGCGTCAGCGGCGCCTCTTTTAGTAAGTTAGTGCGAGCTCGCGGCACCACCACCAGCGGCGGCCGGCGGCGCCGCCACACGAACCTGTTCGGAACACTTATTCCTATACGTACTAATATTTCCCTATTTTCTATTTTACCCCTTAAAACTTTAAAAATATATGAGACAAGTGCGAGGTCTCTCCTAACACTTAATTCATTGTACCCGACCATACCCAAAATAAATAGAGTCGGATACATCAGTGGGTAAAACGGGTACACCCCGTACTGTCTCATATATATATACCTAACAAATTTATTTTGTACCTTCTCCAACATAAGACTATACTTAGTTTCATGTGGAGCCCAAATGACTGCGTTACATTCGAGATGGCTCCTAACTATCCCGTTGTACAAGGCTTCAATAGCTTTCATGTCCGTAAATCCCCGAACCATGCGAAGCAAAAATCCTAGGTTTCTAAAAGCTTTTTTGCATATTTGAACAATGTGATCGCGAAACGTAAGCTCAGTGTTAAGCTTTACTCCTAAATCCCTGACATCTGTAACTCTCAACACTGTTTTTCCGTCAATAGTGTAGTTCCAAAGAATCGGTGAGCGCGATCTGGAGAAACTGATAGCTACACACTTTGAGATGTTAAACTCCAATAGGTTATGGTTACACCACCTCGATACCCTGTCTATATCCCTTTGCAGCTTCTGACAGTTGTCTTCACTATTGATAGTAAGAGATAGCTTCAGATCGTCAGCAAATAGCAAAGCCTTTGCATTTCTTACAACTTTTGGCAGATCGTTTACCATTATTATAAATTGTAATGGACCAAGATTGCTACCCTGACTTACACCAGATCGTGTGTAATACGGTTCCGACATGTGTCCTGCGTACTCCACATACTGCTGTCTATCTTTCATATAACTCGCGAAAAATTGTAGTAGATGCGGAGTGAAACCGACCCCTGCTAACTTTTTGAGCAATATGTCATTTTGAACTAGGTCGAATGCTTTTTTAAAATCAAAGTATACAGTATCGTATTGCCCTCCATTGTCAACAGTTGGTACCACATCGGCCATATAGTTAAGCAGGTTACTTATGGTGCTTCTTGCTGGTCTAAACCCATGCTGAGCGTCTGAGAGTTGTCCACTGACCTGTGCGAATATGCTCTTATGTATAGCAGCCTCGAACACTTTTGCTGGTGTAGACAATATTGCTACCGGTCTATATCCCTGTACCTTGTCGCCTGATTCTTTCTTGGGTACTGGTACGACCCTAGTTAATTTCCATCTCTCTGGGAACACAGCCGTCTCTAGACTTAAGTTGTATATGTGGAGCAGCGGTTCAGCCATAATCAATTGGCAGTCCTTAAAAATGAAAGGTGGGATACTGTCCGGTCCCGCCGATTGCTTGGGCTTAAGTTGTTGAAGTGCCCTTTGCACGTCGATTAACCGCAATCTGTCAAGGGTTATGCGCGCCGCTCCATTCTCGCCGCCTGATTCCGCTATTGCTTTGTCCACACACAACTGTGCCCGCTCAATATTATAGGCTGAGTGAAAAAAGCTAGCAAACTCTTGAGCACACTGTGCGGGAGACAAGACCTCACCGTTTTTTAAATTTTTTTGTGAATTCTTACTATCTCTTTTTGATCTTACATATCTCCAAAAGGACTTTGGGTCCTTTAGGAGTTGATTTTGTATGCGGTGCCGGTACTGGTTCTCTGCTGATGCTATCATTTTCTTAAGTCTTGTCCTACACTGAGCAAACGCTTCGTAATCAACAGCAGAGCCTGACAGTTTGTATTTCCTGTGAAGATGACTTTTCGCCTTAATGTCGCGTATTATTTCATAAGTGTACCACTCAGGGTAAGTGTACCTTGAGCTTACACTACTACGCTTTTTCTTTGGAACACAGTCATTAATAATAGAATTAATAGTGAGATAAAAATAGTTAAGACTCGACTCTAATCCTAATTCATACATTGGTGTCCAATCTGCCACCGCTAAAGATTAATACAATAACATAAAATTTGCTTTCCTAAAATTCCAACCCGCAAAAGTGCCTTTGTTTTTATCCGAATCCAAATAGTTGTCCGGTGTAGGCAGTTCGCGACAGCGCCGGCTCACCGTGACCTCGAGCGGGGGATGATAGGCGTCTACTGGCACCAAGGGCATCTCTGCCGCGCGAACCCAAACACCCTTACCTCCGTCAGACGTACTTAACACCAGATCTAACTGCCGCTCGTTACAGTTACCTACACTGTTACACTGAGTGAATCCACAAAATGTTAAAAAGTATTCATAATAATGAGCAACACCCACAGAACATGAATATAAATTAAAGTCTCCGATTACTAGTACATCGCGATAACTATAACAATATTTTTCTATAATTCTAAATAATAACATATATTCATTCTCGCAACAATTAGGTGGGATATATACACCGCAAATTAAAAATAATAATTTTTCTCGTGAATAGACGGTAGCACTAATAATTTCAAACAAATGGTTATCAATGTTTATGTCGTAACTGTGCAATCGTCGAAGTTCAAATCGCGGTGTGGCCACAAGACACGCCCCACCTTGCTTCCGCCCATCCGCTCGATCACATCGTAATATTGTATATCCAGGTGGTATTATTTCGGCATCTTGAATGGATTTATTACACCCAGTTTCAGTAATAACAAACAGGTCTGCATTCGAAACAGATATACTAGTATAAAATTCTTCTAGTTTAGTACGAAGACCTCTCACATTCTGGTAGTATATTTCTATGGGCTTAGTTTGACGTACTTGTTTTTTTGGTTGATCGACGAAACCAAACCCATTCACAAAATTCTACAGCCCAGTTTTTTGGATCAGTTAATGTTTCGTATTTCCCTTCTGGAATCCCTATTATAAAAGATGCATAATCTCTTTCGGTTTTATGTTTTATCCTTTCTACCATTACTTCTACTTCTTGGCCACATATATTCTTGACATGTGTCTCCAAATTTTTCTCGGATGTTTGTTTCTGCAGGCGCCAGACGTGCAAATATTTCTTACGTTCTGTTCCTTTTATTTCAAGTGCACTTGTGTTACCACCCCTTTTTACTTCATTGTTGAGATATCTACTTCTCTGTCTGCTAACCAAAGTCCACTTTTCATCCTTTGTCTTATGTTCGAGGCATTTATTTACATTTACCTCCTTTCCATTTCTAATTTCAATAACAGAGTTTTCACTATTATTGTGGCTTATTGTTGGCTGATCCATTTTTAAATTCGCCATTGTTTCCGCTGATTTCGTAGCCATACGTGGCTTTGGTTTGTAATTGTTAACTACCTGCATTTGATTTTGTGTATGCTTAACTGCGTCCGCAAATGATAAAACTGGTTCTAGGTATTCTTGATGTTTCTCTCTATTTTCTTTTACGGGAATTTCCTTGCTCCGATGCATTTCCATTAGATCAATTTTATCTAGTAAAGTCTTAATTTGCATTTCCAATAAATCAACTTTATTAGCTTTTTCTTGAACTACCTTCAATTCCTTCCTTAATTCTTGTAATTCAAATTCTGTCCTCATAAATCTATTTTGTAGTAATGTATTTTCCTTTGAATGTTTATCATACCGAGCTCTCATTTCCAGACGAAATTCCTTCATTTCTTTCAATATAAGATTTTCTTCTTCATTAATCGTCAGTGTATGTGTTTTCTGACGACTACCGCGTTCCATATTTACATAGTTGTTCGGTGTAAAGTTTCTATTCGTGACTGTGTTACCTCGTACTGGTGTATCAGAGTTGTCTTTCTTCGGAACGGTGCTTACGCATTCCGGACATTTCCACTGGCACTTATATTCCTGGGTGAGAGCCTCGAACTTCTCCACCGTCATCGCCAGGCATTTCAAGTGGTATAATTTCTTACAGGTCTCTTGTGCACATTCCATGAAAGAAATATCATAAATGATAGTTCCACAACCATTACATCTTGCATCCATTTAGTTTTCGGTAATATACAATTTTAAAGCAATAATTATATACACACGAACACCCAATGCGTCCGCACGCTCGCGGTGCGCACGGTTAATTAATGATAAAATAAGATAACGATAAAATGATTACTGATTATTTGGATAATTCGTTGACTTTACTTCCATGTAGGAGTATTTCAAAATTAGGCTAGGCTAGATATGGATTGATTATGATTCATGTTCTTTAGAAGATATGTTTTCCTTGTACTTGTCTCACCGCTATGTTGTAAGGTTTCTAAAAAGCTTAAGAATATAATGACAATAATTTAGTCTAGGCGAACTGAACTTCAAAACCTCGGAATCCATGGTAATTTGCCTAGATGGTTAGTTCCTATCTGTCTAATCATGCTCAAGCCGTAGTGGTAGGTGGGTTTAGGTCTGATTTCATAAATATCCCTTCAGGTGTACCGCAGGGGTCGCATCTTGGCCCTCTCTTTTACTGCGCTTACTTGTATGACATTAATTCGTGCTTTAAATATGCTAACCATCTTTTGTATGCAAACGATATGAACATTTATATGCGTATCAACTCCCGAATTGACTGTGAACTTATTCAACGGGATCTTAATGCACTATACGCTTAAAACAAACGTAATAATATCACAGTTAATATATCTAAATGTCAGTGCATTAGCTTCAGTCACTCTAAAATACCCTTTAGATTTTCATATAAGTTCGATAATAATAACATTGAGAGGACCAATGTGGTCAAAGATCTGGGAATAACGCTAGACTCTAAAATGCTCTTTCCACTGCACATTGATGACATTATTAATAGGGCATCTCGTAATCTTGGTTTTGTAATGCGCATGTGTGCACCCTTCCGAAATTGTAATAAGGTATGTGTGCACCCTTCCGAAATTGTAAGAGGTATGTAAGGAAAGAACCTGTTTGAACTCTGTACTCTCTGCCTACCCCGTAAGGAATCTGGCGTGATGATATAGATAGATTCTCGATCCCCTATCGCGCGAGTCGGCTGAATATAAACAGGAAGTTATACATTACCGTCGTCGTGATAATGATCGTGATCGTGAAATTTGGGGGCGATTCTTGATAGTTGTTTGCTTTCAGTGGACAGGCGATATATTTCTGACGCTCAAAAACTTTAAACATTCCGGAAGCGAAATAGGTCCCGTACCCGATATAGCCTAGCATAAATCAACTTTAAAAATGACCAGAGCAGAAAGCTTTCTTCCATTACTCAAGAGCAAAATATTATCCGATAAATTGAAACAGTTCGCTTGAACAACAATATAAAGTATCGAACGTAACGTGTCAGTTTGGTGCTTGGTGTAATATTGAAAAAGTCGCACATTTTATATTACTCTGTGTGGATCTGAAATAGAGAAAGATTGAGACAGAAAATAAAAGTAATTTATTCATCAACGACGCGAATCTAGTTTATCCCTCCGAAGTCGGGCTCCGAAGCGTTCCTCGTGAAGATAGTAAAACCTTTCCGCATTGTCGATGCCGGCCACAAATTAGCCTCTTAGTCGGTACCCAGTTAGCCTGTGCCTACTCCAACAAGACAACAAGTATTTATAAATTAGCCTTTATTGTCCCACTGCTGGGGAAGACTTTTCTTACAAATGCTCCACCACGCGGACCCAGCGCGGATTTGTAGAGGGAGGTTTGTGGCTACCTGCTGTTGGAACTTACCAAGCCGCCCATAAGGCTTCCAACTTGGCTTAACGACTACGACATGAAGTAGTAACAGATAACAACGTCTTAGCGTGTCAGTCAAAGCACGAAATCGCTCAATAATGGAAATGCCACAATCGGTCACCCATTTCAGGCCAACCGAGCTGACCGCTAGTTAACCTTAAGTAGTTAGTTAACATCCTTACTGAAGGCGCATCCAAGATATACAAACTCATTCACTTGCTCCAGCCCATCGTTAGCAACCACAATCCTTGCATTCGTTCTGGTTTCTTCTCTTTCAAAAACCATAATCTTGGTTTTCTTTACATTCTAGTGTAAACCATTGTTCTTGCAGTCGTCTTTCATAACTGTGACTAGTGTTTACAGATCAGTGGCTGTTGGCGCTATTTAAACCACGTCACCTGCATAAAGTAGATGGTTTACCACTAGGTCACCCATTTGTACACCTTCATTCATCCCTTTCAGTCTTTGAAGACTTTTATCCAGATATATTATAAACAGTCTAGCGGACAACACGCAACCCTGCTTGATGCCGATTTCAACGTCAAACCAGGGTGACCTGTTACCACCCACCCGTACGCATGCCTTGCAGTCCACATAAGTGGACTGGACGGCTCGCAACAGAGTGCCATCTATTCCATACTCTGGCAAAATGTCCCAAAGTCTCTTTCGCACAACTCTGTCAAACGCCTTCTCCAGATCTACAAAACCGCAGAAAACCTTCCCGCCCACTGCCAGATACTTCTCTACGATGTTGCGGAGGGAGAAACCTTGATCCGAACATCCTCTTCCGCACCTGAAACCCCCTTGTGCCTCGCACAATATTCCATCGGACTTCTCGCGCATTCTCCTTTCAATAATTTTACCGTACACCTTGGCTGCCAAGCTGATTAAACTTATGGTTCTGTAATTGGCGCAGTCATATTGCAGCAAAAGTTTGCAAGGGCCTGGAAGGAGTCCCGGATGCAAGTTCCACCATGTTTGATCATCTCGGCAGATATCGTGTCTAGTACCGCAGCTTTACCATTTTTCATACTTTATTTATTTATTATAAGAAACTCAACAGCTTGTTTTCTGTACCATCGTTAACAGTGTAGATACTCCCAGCACAAAATTCATAGTGTTAAGTTCATTTTGCTGTTATTTGCTTGGAGTACCCGTAACAAAAACAGCTTAAGCCAATAACAGAGTTTGGTGGCATCTTTAGTGGTTAGAAATGTAATGAAAGTTCATGAGTATAAGTTTAGTATAAAATAATAGTGTACATACAAAACCAAGCACCTAAAGATGATGTAACATCAAATCAAAAGATGTGAATATTGCAGCATAGTTATATTATTATGTAGCTAGCTAACAGTGCCAACCAGAAGGCGTATTAATTGTTTACGATATGTGGGTTTGGGTAAATTAAAGGGGTCAAAATTTGAGAAGCTTGCATTGTAAGTCCGAGGCAGCCCAGTCATAACCGCATTTTTGCCATAGTTGGTACGGTAAAGAGGAATGCTAAATAATGGAGTATTTCTGGTCCGCTTTCTAGGTGTATTGAAGTTAATTTTGGAAACCAATTGAGAACTGTCTATAATAACACGCAGGGTATCATATAATAGTTACATGTCTAACATCTTACGTCTATTGCTAAGTGGAAACATTTGATAGTGTATGCAGTCATCGATATAAGACGGTGACGCCTGTTGGTTTTAAAATTAAGGAACTTTTCAAATCGTTTTTGAATGCTCTCTAGTCTGTCAACATATATTTTGTATTAAGGCGACCACATAGGACTGCAATACTCCAGAATACTCCGTACATACGCATTGAAGATCATTTTTAAACTATTACAATTTCGGAAGGGTGCACACATGCGCATTACAAAACTAAGATTACGAGATGCCCTATTAATAATACCACAGGTTGAAAAATGAAATGAAATGAAAGCCCTTACTTACACAACAAGGGTTATTATAATATTTATTTAACTTCATCGGGCTTTCCCCGGACACCAAAGTTTTTTACAAACTACCGATCGGTTTGAAATTTTTTTTCTTAATATTTCATTTGTCGTCCTCAGTTGCCGGATGGCAGAAAACCTGGATGGAGGGCATCTCTATCGCGACAACACTGTCACGATTTTATTCGCTAAGCGACTGTAAGAGGTGTACTGCGTTCACCCATTTCACCAATCGTTAGGTCCCTATGTAATTGGAGGCGAGCTTATTGCCTTGACACCGGGCACAATTCCAGACTCCACCGGGCACAAATTTTTGATAAAGAAACATTAATAACGCTATCCGACTTAGGATTCGAATTCAAGACCTCATGATCGTCTAATTCTATGTCGGATGTACCTACTGGAACAATGAACCCATCAATTAATTAGATAGATAATCAATAACTCGATAACTATCTATTAATTATTTGTGTACGTGAATTTTCATGTTTGTAAACGCACCCACGACACAGGAATTAATCCTAGTGTGGGGCAACGTTTTTTTAAAAGCAATAAAAAAAAAACAATAATTATATTAGAGAATAATTAATTAACTAGGTTGATAGCTTTAGCATTAGGCCTTTGAAGTTTATCTACAAATTTTCAAGTCACATCCATTCGTGAGGTGGCTGCTATTTTGTCTTGTTCGGCATCACACTGGAGCTATGTTCAAGTATTTTGTTCGCACTCATTACAAATGTTATGGCAAGCAGTTTTTTTTTATAATATACCTTTACAAGACACTGATTAATACCATGAATGTGGTTACATTTATGTGTAATCTATATTTAAGATTATCTAGCTCATTCTGCATTACTTTCCCATGCCCTATGAACGCAATATATGAATGAATTGTAAAACTTACCGTGGAGTTTCTTGCCCATCTCCACAAGAATGCAATTCCGAACGGGTGGTTGAGCTCAAGTAATCACTATCCTTCTCTTTCCTTTCTTTCTCTTCTTAACTATTCATTTATGTACTTTCTGCTCGATCTAACTCTATCTATCTATATAATCGCTCCAGATCCCTTACGAGGTAGGCAGATAGTACAGAGTTCCAACAGGTTCTTTCCTTACAGATTTCTCTGGCTTCCTCCACTCCCATAGTTTGTCTCATACACGCTCGCCGGTTAGGAAGACTCTTGACTTATCCTTCGGATAAGACACGGTCTGTTTGATCACTTTCTGGTCTACATGAATAAAAACCTTTTTATTTTAAAGAAATGACGGTATCACACTAATCCAGTAACAACACAAAGCAAATAGAACACAAAATGCAAATTATTCGGTTCACGTGCACCTGTTAGCGGTACAATTTGGTTTTAATTAAAACAAGCTGGTATCTAAGTGTGGTCAGGCGCTGCGCCGCTGCACAGGTAACACAAAAGATATTGTGGTGTTGTATTTGCAGCTAGTTTCTAGGATAGTGGTTTTTGGTTGGTTATGTAAACTTTTTAAGCCAGTGCTATTATTTTTACAAGATTTAATTTAGCTTGTTCTGTCCGTATATCTGTTTGTCTTTGCAGTTCGAATTTGTGATCCATTTCTCAAGCACTTGCCGGTATCTGAGCTGATTTTTGACATACGTAGTATGTAAGTTTGGTGACAATGCAATAATAGGTACCATGGAGCTGGTCTGATGATGGAGCCGGCAGGAGGCCATTCATACTCCTCAACTAACCAAGATATCTCCGTTGTATTTTTGCTATAAAAGTTAGTTCTTCAAAACTATATACTACTTTTTAAAATAAAAATATTTTTCTTACTACCTAGTATCTCAGGTTCAAGTATCAGACGTTTGGAAACCTTCATGTTTTAAGCTAATATTGAAATTGGCCAACTATCTAACAGGTGCATAACAGGCTCCTTGATCGATGTTAAATATTTTTTCTCTTTAGTTCGTCTTCTACAAATGCACAGCATGTAGTAATGGGACTGTTCTGACACCTAAAAATCTAATAACAAGTTGCCACGACATCCGAGGAACTTCGATAATAAATCAGCATGTAGGTACCTATTGCCCCACTGCTGGGTAAAGGCCTTATCTCACAAATCGAGGTGAGAAAAAATAGAACATACTTCAATACCCAGAGCGGATTGGTGGAGGCAGGCTTGTGGCCACCTGCTGTTGGAACTTATATGCCGCCTATGCGGCATCCAACTCAGCTTAACTACTACCACATTGAGTGGCAGCAGCAGCTTAACGAGCTTTCTAAGGCATAGACACGCTTGATAATGGTATTGACACAAACGGTCACCCATCTCGGACCAACCGAATCGAACGCTACTTAACCTTGGTCATCGCTAGAATACAGTCTGTGTTGACGCCTTTTTAAATATTCGACAAAAAATCTAAGCATTTATTTCCCGGTTTCCCAAATACGACATTAACAATCTGTAAGCAACGAGTAAAATTCAATCATCCATCTTCCCTGCTACCAAAGTGCGTTATATTATCACGATTGCGTTCAGGAAGGAAGGATGCGAACTAAAAGTTGGAGAGCGAGTCTTGGATCCGTTTCAAATGTAAATAAGTCGGAAAAACGGCGATAAACGGGCCCCGACGGTGGCGCCCTCATCTACACGATTACGTATGCAGTAAACAAACATATTACGTACCGCTCACGGAACCCTATATCTCTATTAAGAGTTTTTTTACTTCGCCACACATCAAAGTTGTGATTAAGAAACGGATGAGTAGTACCGTGTTGATTTTAAATATTTTATTTTTTATTTTTGGTCGTGGTATAAAAATTTGTTTTAGTTCGTCATCGTTTAATGTACATATTATTAATATACAATCATTACATAAAAACTAGGACTTAATTCATACTTAAGTAAGTAGAACTCAAGTCGTTTTATGAATTCTTTGCAACAAAGCTATCATGCTTTATTCACTTTTCAATTGTAACTTCTCACAACAAGAACTGAGTTTATTCCAAAGAACAATTCAAGTTGCACCGCGGAACTCTCAGAGGAAACTACAGTAGTGACTGCCAGCAAAATTATCAACAATAGCGTCCCGTACATACTTATATACCGACAATACGCCTACATAAGTTACAAAGCAAAACGGGCGGAATGCCAGTTTAAAAAGTAGTTTTTTTTTAGCAGTACAACTTATTCGTCTGATGTCGTCACACATTTACACTCGATTGATTCTCAAGTGAGAGTTTGCGAACGCACCCGACCCGCCGTTTCCGGACGAGGCGCCGCCGTGACGCCGTCCGGTTCCGACTCAACGGCAAAATGGCGGACCGAAAAGCGCGCGAGAAGAAAAAGATGGCGATTCAGAACACCGCCATTACCGGCTTTAGTTCTAGTGTGCGTTAGTTATTGCTTTACATTTGTTCAAACGTCGTATGAACGCAAAATAGCCCGCTTTTGTGTTGAGTAAGTTGTTGTTGGATAAATGGCGTGTGAGAATGTATCAAAAGCTTGTGTATGGCTAGAGTGGCGAAGTCTGTTTTAAACTTATCTAGGCCGAAGATTTCAATTGCTGACTTTGTATGCATTATATACGTAATGTCTTTGTTTTTAATATTTATATAATTTATGGTTTTTAGATGTTATAGCCCTGTTCTTTCACTTAATAGATGATTAGCCTAGTTACAAAAAAATGGCGGCCAACTTTGTGACCGCGGGGTTAATGGGAATGTTTGTGTTTTCATAGACAGTAAATTCTGTTTGTTTTCTGGAATTGTTTAAACAGTATCTTAGTGCATATGAAGACATGTTTTTCAAATAAAACTTAGCACTCGAAGATGTCACGTTGTGGGAGACACCTGGAACAAATGGAACTAGAGTAGTAACTTGGAGTATTTTCTCTAATACGTAGTACGTAATAACTCATTGTGTATATGTAGGTATGTAAGTTTAAATTATCAAACAAATAGGGCATCAGTACCTAACCTACCTAAATTGGCCTTATGTAAGTAGGTATTCTCTTTGCTATCTATATGTAGTCTATTCCAATCAAACTTTAAAACTTTTTGTACAAACCATTACCATTTTTAGATGTTTTAGTTGTAATTGCAATCTATAACAAGTGAATGAAGGCGACAGTATTTCCGAACACATCGAAATAAAAATGCTGTTAGTAAGAGATCAACTTTTTACGTTGAGTGAAAAAAGTTTCTAAGTTTTAGTGGAATAAACTATATCTATATCGATACACCAGATCCATTGTGTGTGTGTGAGTGATGTACGCTGTTGGCCGCGAGGCCTTTACAGCTTCACCGGACTTAAAGGCGAGCGTGCAACCACTACGCTCTAGCCAGCCAGAAGGGCAAGAGGCGACATACTCGAGGGCGCCCTCGGTTGGGACAGTCGCTGTAGGGGGACGGGTGCACTACTAAGTGCACCGGTCAACCGCCGGCTATGGGAGGGGATCTACTACTACGTCGTCGTCGTCGCCCGTATTCTGAGCGGAAAGAAGGGATGACAAAGCATCGGGGGGGTCGGTGAGAACATGTCGCGGCCGGCGGTGGCGGCAGGGGTCGGGGGGACACCAGATCCATTGCGAAGTATGCAACTTGCCGAATCTTCTGTTATTTATTTATTTCAGGCAAATAAGTAAATAAAAAATATTTTGGCAAATTTGGTAAACATTATTTAAAGTTTTCATATCAATTCTCTCCCCCCGTCACATTAGTATCGAACAATTTATCTAAACTACTAAAAAGTACATAAGTTTGGATAGTAAAAATATACTTAACTCATAAAAAGTGACATAATTATGAAGAAACTTGGCTAGTTAAGTCGTTATTTGCAGTAATATATTCTCGATGTTTATCTAATTTTATTATGGAATCGATGTCTCAATAAAATCTTTTGATATCGCCTAATGGTCTGTATCGTAGTTATTATTATTATAAGCCCACACTGCCCCACTGCAAGGCAAAGGCCTCCCCTCCCTTCTTCCACTCATCTCGGCTTAGTGCAAGCCGATGCCAGTCCTTGTTATAGGAGTCCAGTTCGTTTCCCCGCCTTTTTCTGGGCCTGCCGGGCCGCCGTTTCCTGCCAGGTGGGACTCATATTGTGGTAATTTTTGCCCAAAGTGCACCCGACATGCGACAGATACGTCCAGCCTAGCTTTGAAAATTCTAAAAGAAACCAATTGTTTCTTTCACGATAAAAACGAAAAAAAACGTTTATTTCAGTTTTTTTCGTATCTTGGTTGAAAAATTGTAACCACGTGATTTGTTGAAAAAAAACCAAGATTTTTAGGAAAAGAACGGGTTTTATTGAAAAATAGGGTTAAAACGATGTTTTAAACATTTGCTATGTCGTTTGTCGTTGGTGAAATGTGGGTGTTCAAAGTACAACTCTGTAATTGCCGCTTGGGGAAACATATTTTAGGACCTAATGTCGTCGGCGAAATGTAGGCGTACAAAGTACACTTATAGTGGGTGAAATCGTGGGTGTACATAGTACACTTCTTCCACCGCCGCGCCGGGAAATATATTTTTAGGCCGAACGCCGACGATATGTCGGCGAAATCTGGTCGTATAAAGTACAACTATCGTCGCAGAAATATGAGTGCAAAGTACATTTACAATTCTCAACACCTCGCGTCGATCTCATTGTGGCAAATTTTAGCCACTCATGCTCACGGCTCTTTATGTAAACAAAAGAAACCATCGTTATTTCTGATTTTTTTTTGTTTTATTAGGAACATACATGCTTTATTCCGCTTTAGCTGTCATTTGTTTGTAACGGATGAAATACTCGTATGAAAACAAACGATGGATTTTGAAGGAAATGGGAATGTTTCAACTTTTTTTCACCGTTGGTCCAGCCCAGCTCCATTTGAGCCTTACAGCTGAGTGGCCTACATCAGCGATTTTGTTAAAGAGTTCCTGTATCATAATTGTCGGACAAAAATTCCAGACTCTGGACTTTGATCGCCAGCACCCATGTACAACTAGACCAACGAGATCGCCACTGGCAACTTCTTCTGTCCCTCATATTACCTACCTAAACGAAAGAAAGAAGTTATTGTATTTAGCGATGTTTACTACATTGAGATATGATGACTTTTCTACATACATCAAACAAAACACCTTTTAAAAAAAAATAAAACCGGCTTCAAATAGCGAAAAATAAATATTTGTAGTCGGTACCGGTTAGTGCAGTCGGTTACTTGGCACCGACTTAAAGTAAAGAAATAACAAGTTTTGAACGTTAACAGGACCTAGGTTCTTCTAGTAAGTTTTATAAAAAAACATGTCCCCGCTCTTCTATACCTCTAACAAACATAGAAATAAATATCTTAAATTAATACAAACCAAAAAGGTAAGTAAATATGGTAAATGAACTAACACTATTTTTCGGATTTTATCGCGGTTTATTTTTGATTTTTAAATTCCCGACGTTTCGAGTGCTTTGCAGCACCCAGAGCCACGGGAAGGACTGAGGTGTTAGACGTCCAAAAGGCATAGTGGTTCCAGGGTACCCTCAAACTTCTTAATTATTTTTGTTAGTCCGATCTACGCAGAATGAGCTCACGGTGTCTTGAGGTCTTGCAGTGTTATGCTTGGTTTTGGATATTATTATATTAATTACCGGATCCCAAGTCGATGGAAGCACCCAGCCATCTTCTCTATTGAAATTAGGGTGTTTTTTATTTCAATAGCCTCGCGAACCATCCTTGGTAGGAATCGGTGCTCTTTCACGAGAATTTGTGGTCTATCAAATCTGATGTTATGGCGGGTGCGGTCAAGGACATGTTCACAGACTGCAGACTTCTTTGAGCGACGGTGTTTTAGGTCAGCTATGTGTTCTTTAACCCGAGTTTTTACCGGTCTTTTTGTTTGTCCTATATAAGAGAGACCACATTCACAATCAAGCTTGTATACTCCTGCATCTTGTAGAGGGATGTGACACTTGACAGATGGTAAAAACTGACTGATCTTCTTCGGCGGCTTATAAAATGTTTTAATTGAAGCACGCTTCAAGATGTAGCCAATCTTGGCTGTGACTCCTCTTAAGTAAGGTAGTACAGCAGGGAGACGCTCGACTGTGGCTGGTTTCACTCGGTCACTGTGACGTTGGCGTGGGACTCGAAGCTTATTGTCGTGCAGGACTTGCTTGACATGTTGAAGCTCGGCAGCCAGATGTTTCTTGTCACAGATCTCTTGTGCTCTCTGAAACAAAGATTTAGCCACGGTAGCTAACTGTGTTGGATGGTGGTGAGATTCACCGTTTAAGTACCTATCAGTATGGGTCTTTTTTCCATAAACCGTATGGCGTAATGTGTTGTTGGGGTTACGGATTACTGAGACATCTAGGAAAGTTAGGGAATTGTTTGCCTCCAACTCCATTGTAAACTGAATTTTAGGGTTAATGGAGTTAAGATGATTAAGGAATAGAATAATTTTGTCAGATGGTAATATTATGAAAGTATTATCTACGTATCGCTTGTAGAAACTTGGCTTTACAGGTGAGGTACGAAGGGCTGTCTCCTCAAAGTCTTGCATGAATATATCGGCAACAATGGTAAGTAAGTAGCCAGATGTAAGGCAGCGTCTCAATAGTTCTGATTGTTCCGTTGGCATGTTGTTCTCCGCTAGTTTCCTTTCTACAATTTCGACACAGTCTTGTACAGGTAAGCATGTGAATAATGACTGCACATCGAAACTGGCTATAGTCGGGAACTTAAATATCAAAAATAAACCGCGATAAAATCCGAAAAATCGTTTTATTTCATGTGTAATATTCGCGTAAATCTAAGAACTTAGTAAATAAGGTAAAGTCATTAACTAGAAATCTAAAATGTGTGTGTGTGTTTCTGCGTGTGTGCGTGTGTGAATGTGAGTGTATGGTTCAATGGTTTGTTAGTAAATTTGTAATAATTAAGTTGAATGGAAACAAAAGCTCCACTATTCGTGTTTATCTTCACTCACTTGGATACAATTCGGATATTATCCTCAAAATTCTCAATCTAAACTGTCACAATTACCGCTCGGAACCGCAATAACCGGCGGCGAGGCGAGGGTTGTGTGACGTATTCGCGGCACATTCGGGCAATTACCGCCTGTCCCGGCCTGTCGCCTGTCCCCATCCCCGCCGCCTGTCCCCATCCCCGCCGCCTGTCCCCGTTCCCGTTTCTGCCTGTACCCGCGCTCAGTTATCGCGGGAAAACCGCCATCGGGGCCTGTCAAAAGCGTACCGTTGAAAATGAAGTTGCGTGTCGATTTACCTCTTAGGATGAGAAAGTACTACTTAAGTATCTAAGTAGCAATGTGCTGAAGTAATTTAAATCATTATCTATATTGGGCCTATCTGGATAAGGAGATAGAATTACGTTTTCAGCCATGATTTGTCAATAAATTTAAGAATCTGGCTTAGGCAAGATAAGTGTAATAAATGTATCAATGCTACTTATGTTTCCTTGATCTTCCATCCGATCCGTACTGGATCTGGAAGATGGAGTACAACCCCATCTCTCTTATTTCACACACACCGTCACGCCTTTATTCCCCAAGCGGGGGTGGCAGAGGTGTACTGAGTGCACTCACGTTTCGCCGACGATGTTAGGTCCCTTGTAATAGAGGGCGAGCCTATTGCCATATGCCGGGCACAATTCCAGACTCCAGACTCGCACTGGGAAGTTTTTGTTAGAAAAACTAAACTTGTCCGACCTAGGATTTGAACCTAGGGCCTCGTGATCACAAGGCGATGCGCTTTGCCCCTAGACCAACGAGGCTCTTATTTCAATTGTAAGAAAACGAGAGCTTGCTGTAGTGGTAGGCTGATTCGCGTACACGATAAATCACGGGTTCAATTACCGCTTAGTGCAAATGAAAAATCTTTGTGGAACCTAAGAATACTTGTGTCAGTCTGGGTGTTTGGTAATGTAAAACCTTAATCTGGTAGTGGGATAGTGGAGTCCGATGTGTTACTCTTCCGTGTACATTTTCATGTTTGGAATGCTGTAGGCTATGTTAATCACAGTATATCAGACAAAAGACGGATTGACGGATGATTTAGCGCACTGGTTAAGAGCTTAAGCCGCTCCGCCCACTGTGTCTAATAGTCGCGGGTTCGATTCCCGCACGGGAAAAATCTTTGTGTGTTCCACAATTATTTGTTCCGGTCTGGGTATTTGTGTATGTGAATTTTCATGTTTGTAAACGCACCCACGACACAGGAATAAATCCTAGTGTGGGGCTATCTTTTTTTAAAAGAGAGAGATTGAAAAAAGAAAAGTTAAACACCGACACGCCTGTATTACCCAAGCGGGGATGTCAGAGGTTTACTATACATCAGAGAAAAGATTCGTTAGATAATAGAAACTTCTCACACAGCCCTAAAAGATTTCACATGCATGGACTATCAAGTGAATCAACTTTAAAATATGTCTGTCTAGGGTCTAGAGAATCGAAAGCTCTTAGTTTAATGATTATCTCAATATACAAGGTGTAACATAATAAACGCAAGACCTCAGAGACCCCAATTAGAGAATCGCTTCATATATTCAAAACGAAAACCAATTTTTAAATTTAAAGGTTTTTACCCCTTTTTTTAAGCACTTTTATACCCTAATTAACAATGAAATTGTATGTGTATGTGTGCGTTCTGAGAAATACGTTTTAGGGATGCATTTGAAATCTCTTTATTGCCATGAATCAAAAATAAATTTAGTTTTTTATAGCGAACTGAAGGAGTAAAAAAATTTTTGTATATTTAAAAAAATTCTAAGATACATTAAAAACTGTTGGTATCAATTCAGTTACTCATTTAGAACTAACTCCTTTTAGGTCTTGCGTTAATTATGTTACAGCTTGTATATTTTAGCATTTTGCCGTGATGGTACAACTGCGGTAGTCGTTTGTAAAATACTTTCACTTAAATATAGTGAAAACTACTAATAAAGTCAAAGTTAAAAAAATATTTATTTGTATAGGCTAACACAACAGTTCTTACAAACGTAAAAAATATTACATTTTTTACATCTACCACCGGATCGGAACGCGGTCTAGTCTTTTAACTTATTTTTTTTGGCCTTTCTGTTATAAATTCGTAAGTAACTCTGTCTGTCTGTGTGTTAGTTACCTTTTGACGATTAAACCGCTAAACAGATGTTGATCAATTTTGGCAAGGACATAGATTTTATCCAGAGGAAGGTCAGAGGCTACATTTTGTCTCAAAAAAGCTTTAGAGTGTGAAATACACACCTGAAAATTACGCGAACGAAATTGCGGGTACAGTCAGTTAAAAATAAACCGTTTTTTTTTGGTATTTATAAAACCAAACAAAAACGATTTATTTCATGTCTAATTCTCAGGAATAATCTAAGAACTCAACGTATTACAAACATAACTCAGACGGACGATTTAGCGCAGTGGTTAAGAGCTTAAGCCGCTCCGCCCACTGTGTCTAATAGTTGCGGGTTCGATTCCCGTACAGGACAAATCTTTGTGTGATCCACAATAATTTGCTCCAGTCTGGGTATTTGTGTATATCTGGTTTTTTGTATATATTTGTCTATCTGATAGATAGATAACTCTTTTTATTGCACCAATAACAAACATCTTAAGATAAAAACAAAAAAGAAGACTATATGTAACACAATGGGCGGCCTTATCGCTAAAGAGCAATCACTTCCAGGCAACCTTGGGATGGATAAATTAATTGAGTGTATGTGAATTTTCATGTTTGTAAACGCACCCACGACACAGGAATAAATCCTAGTGTGGGGCAATGTTTTTCTAAAAAAAAAACTAGTAGAAAAAACACATGATCAGTTTACAATGACCCATATTCAAGGAGTTGATGCATAGCGTTAATAAATTTAAGTGAACACGAAATTGGAATAAAGTCATTCATAATTAACGGATGTACAAAAAACGTCCCCAGAGCGGTGTGCAGTCACGTAAAAAAATCATCAATCTCCAATTAGACGGAGGACCGGGTTTTTTCCCAAAACGACAGACTCAAACCAATTAGAGAGTCCCAATCCACCGGCTGATGTATCGACAATTTTATATCTTGATCAAAAATTACATCCGGTGGGAAATCGGTATCCGGCGTTCCGGTAATTGTTAGCAACGATGTTGCCATGCGACGGGAACATCTCTTATTTCGGAAAAATAAGAAACTTCGTTTCTCAAACAACCTTGTTCAACATGAGCCAGTGTGTAATTAGTTGGATTCCATTGTCTGAAAAATGAGTCCGAAAAAGTTGTTACAAGTTCTTAAAAAGCGTGTGATTCTTCGAGGTAAGTAGATTGACCACTAGATAACACACATTTTCTGCGATGGGATATAGGATCCGTTATAATTAAGCTAATTACAGGTTGCATAATGGTTCAAAATTAAGGTAAGTGTAAGCGACTTCATAAATTATACATACAAACTTAATACCTTGGACAAATTTCAAAGTTTAATGACTGGATTAGGTGCATTTTGGTGTTCAACAATTTGTAGATTAGTTCAAAAGAAATTAAAGTGGTACCTACTTAAGTGAATTCTTTGTTCACATATTCGTAAAAATGAAAAAGAGGTATCGTCACGTCTACATTTCCCAAGCGCGGGTCATCATCTTCATCATCGGTTCGTCCATGTCGATGTTACTTGTAAGTTAAATTATAATAAGGTAGATGGCATTTTAACATATAAGTATTCTAATGAATTACGAAAAATATACAAGTGCAATGTCATATTATTTGTGTGACCAGAATGTCCATCCAAGTATTTTTGCATGTAAGATACATCACTTAATTTTGAAGGTTTTATTTTGAGTAAAAATAGATAATATTTAACAGCTCTACGAACTCGAGCAGACGTGAGAATGGAGCGAGTAGCGATGACAAACTGAGGTAAGTCACGCCCACCACGATAACGTCAAGGCTTTTAGCAATTCAAAAGACTCGCTAGCTTAGGCCATGCCGTCTTTCTATTTGCTTCGAGGTTCAGGCTTTGCCCAAACGCGGTTCGCTTTAATATCTTCGAAATGATAGTGTAATGTAATACTCTATGCTGGAGCAACACTAAACGATAACTTAAAAAAAATTCTATTATGTGCCGCATTATGTGTTTAATTGATTATAGCCAATATGAGCCCAATTTGTTGCCGAATCATGCGCTAACCGATCAGGCAGTCGTAAAAAGCTTTGTATACTCAATTGGTAGAATAGACGTTGGTATCACCGGTTATTTCGGTCCATCGGATCTCGATTGCCGGATTACGATCTCGTCTAGACACTGATGACGAAAAAAGAGATTTTCTTTTATTCCTGCTCGCTGTTTGATCAATTAGGTCGTCGTATAAAGGAATACATAGTGAATGATTTATTTAGGAGACGATGGCTGAACTTCGATGGTTGATTCTCAGTGTTAACGCCTCGTTGGTTCTGTATTTGACGACTTTCGTCTAGTTTTAGTTCTTTTGTAGATTTTAGTGTATAAGTTTTATTTCTTGGCGATTATGACGGGGCCATATTATAGGTCAGACAAAGTGTTATAAAGATTTTTATCGAAATATTCTGAGTAGCGGGCTGGAGTCAGGAAATGTGCCTGGGTAATAGACTCGCCCCCTATTACATTGGGTCCTAATATAGTCTGCAGAATGGCGGCGTATACGATGCACCTTTACTACGGCATCCCCCCACTCCCCTTGGGGAGTGTAGGCGAACCATTAATCTACACTGATATTATAAAGAGGAAAGATTTGTATTTTTTGTATGTTTGTAACGAATAAACGCAAAATCTACTAGACCTATTTCAAAAATTCTTTCACCATTAGAAAGCTACCTTATCCAGAAGTAACATAAGCTATGTAACATAGACACGGTAGGTGGCGCTGTTGTCGACCGGGTACAAAGTCGTGGAAAACTCCTAGTACTTTATATAACCCATTTTGGATTTGAGCCTAGGACAGATCATTGTATTCACCAGTCACATTATGCCCACTAGACCAACAAAGCATTGAGACTACAATGAACGCAAACAGCTTTTTTTGTATAAACCCTATAGGACTTAAAATTTTGTTGTTAATTTACTTCTTCTACCACCTACTTCATCTACCGTCAGTTCGAAAAATATCCTGCACTGAGAAGTTCCGGTGAGAAACACCGAGTTTGTATTAGTGAGCGGATAATGTGGGCACAGTTCTTACACGAGGCGATTTATTCTTCTATTTTATAAGCAAATATATGTATGTTTTGTACATGTATATGTTTTTTTTGTAGCCTGTTCTGTATCCCACTTCTGGGCAAAGCCTTCCCGCCCATGACGTGGAAATGTGCAGGAAAGACATGGGTACTACAGGCTAAGGATCGATTTGTGTGGAGACGTAAAAGCAACATGCATTAAAATAAAATAATAATTTCGATATTCCTTAATTTATGAAATGGGTACATCAGTCATCGGAAGCGGCAAGCACAAAGGGAATATGTGGCGCGACCGATTGGCGGCACATTCTATCAATTATCACGGTTTTGTGCGGTCGGTCCCGGGAGCCTTAACGTTTCTAGTAAATCAGCCGGTTCTGTCCCACTTCTGGGTAAAGGCTTTCTCTCACAAATCTAGGCCCAGATATAGGATTTTGTTTATCGATCGATAATATTTGACTGGAAGTGCCTACCTCTCAGAAAATTTATCCTAAACAATAATAATACACAAAGGTACATTCTAATAAAGACTAATGCAGTAATTTTTGTAGTGCAGCATTTGTGAGAGGCTCGTTTCTGTATTCGGATAGAGTTATCCTAACTGACAGATCACCATGCCCCCATCGCAGAAGGTAGAGTACTTTTAATTTAGGTGAGTTAGGACTTAGGAACAATGTCGGATTGTTTCCTTCATTTGTACTGTGAAACCCTGCATGCTACCAAATTTCAAGAGTATAGGTTAACGAGTATTTACTGCTAAACCCTGTAAAGCATTTCCGTCTTCTAAGCGGTCGGTCTTAAATTATTGTGAACTATGTACAACGACTTTTGGCCAACGATGTCAGGTTCTAATGCAGTGGTAGTTGGTGAGTGATATTACAGTCTGAGAAGGCTGTCGTAAAATTCGGCCCCTTTACGCCAGCCTTCTAATATTCTTTAATTCTTCTCAATAAACTGCGTTGGTGCATTGCAGCTCCCGAGCCAGTAGAACCAGCTTATCCATCCCCAGCAACGGGAAGCTTAACTTTGTTACCAGCGGCGACTCAGCCTCGAATTAAAACAGAATTAAATCAAACCGCGCGCTCTGGAGTGACTTAACGTAGCGATGAGATTACGTATAATTAAAGAAGTGGTAACGTTTTGCAGTGAAGAAACAATTTGGTGTTGGTGTTAGCAGGAGATTGTCACTTGCTCTTGCTGAAGATGCTTGAGTTCTGGCTATCGCAAGGTGTGACAATTTGAAGGAGTTTTTTAATTGTGGTTTAAGTTAGATTAGCTGGGAGACACAGATTTTTAATTGTAGCTTTTTATGCCTTTGTTTTGTGTCCTGGTTGACTATGTAATTATTTTTTAATTTGTATTGTGTCTTTTTTGTGCTGTTTGATAAAAAAATCTTTTCTTATCTTACACAGTATTTTGTTTTTATTTCGAACTTCAATAAGACTTTCCAACCTAGGTATCGATACTCGTACATGATCGCCATCCGTATCATGCGTGCCTAGACCGAAGCGCTGCAGTCGGTTAGGCTTGTATACTACTGAATGTTTCAGACGGTCGTAAGTGATATTTGCCCTAAAAAATTGTCATATATGTACCTGTATTTTTAGGTTCCGTAACGTATTCAGTAACTCTGAAATTCGTACGGTCAGATTTTTCTAAACAAAAACTTTTTAAAATATTAAAAAGTGGACGAATAAAAATTCTCGGCTCACGCCGAACTAGTGAGCGAGCAATCGAGATATTTTTCACCATGAAAACATTTCATATAGCACGGGAGCCTGCAAACGGGGATGTTTTGAATTTTAAATATTCACGTAGGTTTAGCTTCTGTACAGTCGGTAATGAAAGTCATTGAATTAAATAATTTTTGGAGCTTATACAACGATGTGCTTGTAGCGCTCGGTGGGTTTCTGTTGTTGCTCAAAATGAATTAAATTTTCTTCCTTATATTTTAGCGCTGTGTGGCCGAGAGGGTATTTGAGTGATCACCAAGTTTGGCTTGGTCAGCCTAAGAGAGGTGACGTCACCGTGACGGTTGTGGAATTTCCATATTCGAGTTCTCTGTGCTTCGGAAAGTACGTTAAGCTATTGATCCTGGTTTCCACTTTATGTGATAGTTGTAAAGCCAAGTTGGAGGACGTATAGGCGGCTTGAATGTTCCAACAATAGGTGACCACAAACCTGCCTCCCAATAATACTTACTGAGCATCGTGGTAGAGTATGACCTAATTTATCTCACCTCGGTTTGTGGGAGATGGTTTTTGTGCAGCATTAGGACGCTATTGGCTGATTAATTCTATAACAATAATGAAATCAAAGATCCATAATCTCATTTCTCTCCTAAGCTCTGTACGCGGTATAGCAATAATTTCTCGAGGTATTTTTGGTCCCTATGAAACTGAGGATAAACATATCGTCATTTCTTGGATCAACAATTTACATGTCTGTCGAAAATTGAGTTCTCTATCTATCTATAAGCTCACGCCAGATCCCTTGCGGGGTAGGCAGAGAGTACAGAGTTCCAACAGGTTGTTTCCTTACATACCTCTCTGGCTTCCTCGACTCTCATAGTTCGTCTCATACACGCTCGCCGGTTACGGAAACTCTTGACTTTTCCATCAGATAAGACTCGGTTTATTTGGTCGTGGTAAGATAGTCTAGGTCTTCCCCGGTACCTGCATCCTTCCACTTTCACATTGTATATCTGTTTTGTCATTCTTTCCTCTGGCATTCTTTCTATATGCCCGAACCAACGGAGCATGCCCTTTCTCATCTTTACACCGATACTATCTTTCATACCTACTCGCTGTCTTACTATGCTGTTGCTAATGCGGTCGGTCAGCTTCACTCCGCACATCTTCCGCAGTATTGAGTTCTCGTCAAATGTTAAGTTCTTAGGGACACGTACGGTACTATAATGAAAGCAGTGTATTTAATTTGTCAAATATGTTTTATTCAAAGAATTTTGTCGATCACAGTACACTTCCGAATGTTCCGTGGAGTGGTAAAGATGGTCGTTTTATTTTCGACGCATTCTATATTTACTGTATTTTTATCTTATTCCCCATAGGTGCAAGGTCGTTGGAAGGGTTCATTGCAATATTTTTGGCAAAAAAATGACACATTACTAGTACGCACTTTTGAATAAGTATGGTACGTTGGTTTGTACAAGTTATAGCTTTGTTGACATGTGTGTTCCTCTAATGAACATCAAAAAACTGCATTCGTATAAGATTTTACATTCTTTGAAACGATATGGTATGTAATTCTGGATTTTTTGCTATGATCATTGAAAAAGGTAGTGAAAATGGTACTTACAGTAATTCTTCGGAAATAGGCATGCATGTGTATTAATATGTGCATTGTTTGCAAAAGAATTTGACTGAAAGCAAAAAAAAAGCATATTATATTTTGCCGTCGGCTACGGTTCTGTGAATGATACAACTTAAAACTGCAAAGATTTAAACCTAAACTCTTAGCCCATACTCTAGTACAAGCCTGAATACCTAAGGGAATAAAAAGTATACGTATATTTTCTTAGAAGCATACCTTCTAATCGTTTTTTCTTAACCATATGGCATGTTAGACCATAAGCCATGGTTGGCATTATTCAATCAATTTTGATGGCATAAACTATCGATGTGATGTCTCCGTCAAAATTAGCTTAGAGGCTATTGCTTCATGCTGAACAAACAAACAAAAAATCTCATCATTGCTTGTGTTTTTTCTAAAGAGTTCAAATTTGTGTCTTTTAATGTAGAGACAGAACCCCTTTGCAATTTAATAATAGTATAGACATTTCCGTATGAAAATTACTTTAGATGTGTACCGGAGCGTGCTTGCGATGTGCACTCCTTTTCGTTGTGCTCAACGAATCAATCGATTATAATGTTTTGGAGTGCTCCACACTATTGCAACTCGAGTATAACTAGAATCGGATACCGCAGCGTTGAGGCCTCTAGTATTTACGTAACTCTTTTCTGGATCCTTAACTCCAATTGTTTGAAGAGGAAAGCAGAGACGTGCGAAAATGTACTTTAACGTCATCGATGTACATATTAAGAAACATCCATATTACCAAAATATATAAAAAAGTAGACACCATAACATCTGTATTCCCCAAGCGTAGTTAACAGAGGTGTACTGTGTGCACCCACATTTCGCTGACAATGTTAACTCCCAAGTAAGGAGCGGGCCTATTGCTATATACCGGGCACAACGTCAGACTGGTACAGGAAATATACTAAGGTAAACCACAATTGCTGTTTAATATTGGTGATCGATACGAATACCGAGGTTTTTCAGAACTTCGAGCGTCTCGTGGTCTAGGACACTTGTATAATTATTAGTTAATAAATAATAATACTAATAATAATATCAGCCTATACTGTGCCTTCTCTCACAAATCGGGATTAGAGAGACTAGGACTACACCACACGGTGAAACAGGTGTGTGGCCGGCTGCTCTTGGATTATATATGGCCGATAATATTATGGTACACTAAAATTCGTTTAACACATATCTTAATGTCTTAACATACTGCTGTGTCGTTTTTATATTTCTTCAATCGTAGGAGCGCCATCGCATCGCAATCATTCCTCTAATAACGTGTCTCCATTTCCGCTGCACTGATGAAAGCACCGAATCGGATTTCTGAACGGAGACTGTTTGCGTTCTATCTTGTTTATGGTATTACGATGAGCGACCTCTTTGTATTCCGCGCTTTTTAAAGATTTTTGACGGGTAAAAGTAGTTTTGATCATAGACGTACTAAAAACATAGAGGTAGCTAACAAGATTATATTTTTGCACTGCTTACACTTATGTCATGTCAGTGATAAGAAAGAGGACAAATCCATCGTTACCAGTTACACCCTTGTACATTTTTTATGACATTAATGACATAGACCATAGACCTAACTTATGTTTTCCCGTAGATCATTTTGTATAAAAGCCGAAGATTAAATATTTTTTACAATACAAAATATCGCTGTATCTCATAATGCCTATTATAGATGCGCAACTTAGTTTTGTAGTAATAAAAGTAATTCTATCTAGCTATTGACAATCTAAATATATTCACTATATAATAATTTTAAATTAAAAATATCTTTTTAAAAACAAGCTTTTATAGCAAAAAGACAACGGAGACCGACAAGTACTATGGTACTTGTCAAGACAAATGTAACGAGTCTCAACATGTCAGGGTTATGTGGAGTAGTTGGGTAGTTCTCTTGTTCACCCTTCGCCTCCAACATGAGACCCTGGACACCATTCGGATCTACAGAACTCATCAACACGGCGGGGTTATGTTGTAAGTTAGTTAGTTTCATTGGCCACCCTCCGGCTCCATCATCAGACCCTGGACACCATCCGGGTATTAAGTACTCGTCAAGACAAATCTAACGAACCCAAACACGGCAGGGCTATATTGAGTAATTGTGTGCTTCCATTGGCCACCTTTCGGCTTTATCATCAGACCCTGAACACTATCTGGTTATATAGTACTTCTCAATAACAATTCAACTAGCCTAAATATGAGGGGGTTACGTTGTATATTTACATGTTCCTATACCCACCGATTCGATTCTATTGTCAGACCAGCTCCATTGTTCCATATTATTACAATGTCATCAGACTTACATACGTATGCCAAATTTTAGCTCAGTCGGATACCCGCATGTGCTTGAAAAATGGATCACAAGATTTGAAACGGAAAGACACAATTAGACATAAGAACATTTTAAGTTAAAGAAAAGCTTGTAAAAATAAAATTGAACCTATCATAAAGTTTTTATTTACTTCAATAAGCGCGAACAAAATATATGAGAAAAAACCTATTGCAATGAATATTATTAATTTAAAAGAGAACAAATTGAAGTTAATTTTACATCGAAACTGCTACTGGTTGTAATATTAGCTATTTGAGTCCAATATCGAAGCATGTGCTCTTAGTATTACATAAAAACACCATTCATTTAGGCTGCAATATCTGTAGACATACTAAAACAAAAAAAAACATGCGTTTATAATTATTTATTTACCAATTTTCGAAAATTCTATCGATATCGATGTCAATTTTCCAATCATTATGACTAATCTCTTTGGGAATACGATTCTTAAGATTCTATCTAAATCTAATCATTTATGCTCAAGGAAAAGTCAATCTGGTGTAGTTATTATGCATCTTCAAACTAGTTACATCTTTTTTTAGAAAATACATTTTATATTTACCATTATATAGGAAAACCAAGTCACCGGCCGAAGCTTACATAATTTAGCTTCATCTGCTTTTCTAGACCAATAAGATTTGCATTCCAATATAAAGCACGGTATGTTAGTTGTGTGGCACTATGTTTTCACAAACATTTTAATTGTATATATTTTTATTAATTGAAAACAAATTAAAAATCTCCGAGAACACAGTCACTAGATAAACAAATATTAATTTATATTAATTAAATTTGCGTGGAGCCTACGTCAAAATAACAAGTCATCAATTTTGAATAAAAAAGAAGTTCGAACCATGTAGAAACTAATATTTTTAAGTTGGTTACCTAAATGGTACCAAGTATCTAGAAAAAGTGTACAGTTGAACTCTATGTTTTTAATCCTACCTCTATGGTTAAGTTATTCAAAAGTCACTGATTCTATTACATTATAATTTATTTTTTGTGGCAATTGCGTTTACATTATGCCATTGTACAAAGTTTACGAATATTCATTTCTAAATTAATTCAACTACCCAATGAACTTGATGACGAAGATGATAATGAAATTGATGAAGTGCCCCACCCTGGATAGTAAAGTGATGGATACTTTACATACCAATTCCGACGGCCGTTTTGAGAGAAAACGAAAAGGCACGTTTTATCACTTTGTTACAATTAACTTCACTCATGCACATATAGGAACACATAATAATTCGAAATAACACAAGTTTTGGAAATTAAAACAAATTGACAACATCACTCTTCGATTTCCCGCCAAAAACCATTATAATTTGAAATTGGTGAAGGTTTTTTTTTCCTGTAATGGCGACAACAAGCCAATTTTAAATTTTACTGCTATATTATATTATTACTTGATATTGGCGAAAAACACTGTCAAAGTGTGGGGCCATTTAGTAAAAGAAGAAGAAGAATTTCAGAAAACGTAAAAAAATACGATCAGTGGAAAAATATTTACAAAGTACCTAAATAATTATATTTAAGTGGAACGATGATCTTCATAAGGTAACTGGCAGAAATTGAATCCCAACCGAGAATAGTTCTTAGTAGCGTGAAATTGGAGAGACCTATGCTATGCCCATAGAATAACAATGAGAAGTCGCGTTCTGTCGTATTTGCACGACGCGCGGTGAAGCCAAAACATCAACAAACGTCCCGCACTCACCGCACTTCCCACCCGCATAATGTTGCTAGTTAAAATGATTTACCACTTATTGGGGTAAATGTTCACTATGAGATTATAAAATTATTATTATTTCTAGCGGTAACATGTATCTTTATACATATTAACAAAATAAAAGAACGTAATTAAGTAGGTTCTTAAAATAAAACTCGATTCCATTAGCAAGTTAATAATGTTTATTTTTTTATTTGTGTCATTGCGTTACTATTTGACGGACAATTTAGCGCTGTGGTTAAAAGCTTAAAATGTCTAGGTATTTGTGTATGTGAAATTTCATGTTTGTTAACGCACCCACGACACAGAAATAAATCTTAGAGTGGAGCTATTTAAAAAAAAAGAAACAATTACCAGGTTCTAGGATCGATTCTTAGGACGGAAAAAGTGTAATATTATTTTAAATATTCCATTCGTTGAATATTTTTTTCAAATATTGCCTGAAATGTGGGTGCACGCGATAGACCTCTGCCACCCCCTATTGGTGAAATAGGTGTAAATCTAACATCGTCAGCAAAATGTAGGCCTATGATTTATCCGGCTTATCATTATACTACTAGGAATAAAATTATATCCCGACATTAACTATCTACTACTGCGTCATACATATAAAAGCGTCATTCCATACATCTTTTAGTAATTAAAAGTGGTAAAAGTACTTTCGTCATTTTAACTAAATAGATAAATCATTATGTAATAATTTACTAAATTAATAAAAGTTAGTACTATAATAACTAAGATCCATAGTAAAAAAGAAGAGAAAAATTACACTGCTGTATTGGCAACACAGACAAAATGGCCGCATCATTTTTGGTGCCAATTATGAACGGAACATTTAATTCAATATTTAAATAATACGATGTCCGATTGCGCTACTTACACACGGAATGTAATTCCATCTTGTTTATTTTTGAGCTTGACGGAATTGTTACAGGTAGGAACGCTACAGGACGCCATAATTTTTTTTTATAAACGTAGCCCCACACTAGTATTTATTTCTGTGTCGTGGGTGCGTTTACAAACATGAAAATTCACATACACAAATACCCAGACCGAAACAAATAATTGTGGATCACAAAAAGATTTGTCCCGTGCGGGAATCGAACCCGCGACTATTAGACACAGTGGGCGGAGCGGCTTAAGCTCTTAACCACTGCGCTAAATCGTCCATCAAATTTAATTTGACACGCGTAGAGCATGTTGTTTCGCGCGACGGTCGCCGAGTGACTAATCGCGTAAATGTGTGACTACTTGCTTTGCAGGTACTAAATGTTGCTACAACGCGATGCGCGACCGTGGCTTTTAGATTATTGTTATTCTATGGCTATGCCCAACAATGGCTGCTAATAGGCTGACGGTGGTGATACATTTATAGAAATATAAGTAGTTTTGGCTAAATATATAGTTTTTGGTGCTGATGCTCAATCAGAAATAAACAGATTTGAACAGTCCTAAAATAGGATTAGACAAAAATATGATGTTATAATGGAATGGATTTTTTTCCGAAATATGCTTTAATCTCGTTTTATAAAATTATTCCCCATGCATGTAGGTACTAAATATAATAGCTGTAAAAATACATTTCAAATGTCCTCTACCAAATATATTTCACGAAAACAACTTCAGAACTTTCAGAATCAGATTTTATTTACTCTGATTTTCATTACGTACTAAGATATTTCAATTATTAACTTTGAAATGCGACAGGTGCCAAAACCTACTTATCAGTTCGATTCTGTAACGGACAAGCTACGTCTAAAGCACAGTATATAAATGTAAACAGTAGAATATCTTAGTACTAGACGGTTTGACTAACCTGAACTGAAATGACATATTTTGTATGGAAAATCTGTCAAAATTCTACTGACAGTAAGCAAATCTATCCATGAGTTGAATATTAAAACCGGCCATAAGAATCACGCATGAAGACGCGTGCTCTACGCGTTATCTCGGCAGGTTCAGGAGGTAGTCATTATTATTGGTCGTTATTATCTATATCATCACGCCAGATCCCTTACGGGATAGGCAGAGAGTACAGAGTTCCAACAGGTTCTTTCCTTACATACCTCTCTGTCTTCCTCTATTCTCATAGTTCGTCTCATACACGCTCGCCGGTTACGGAGACTCCTGACTTGTCCTTCAGATAAGACCTGGTCTATTTGGTCATGGTAAGATAGTCTAGGTCTTCCCCGGTATCTACATCCTTCCACTTTCGCATTGTATATCAGTTTTGTCATTCTTTCTTCGGACATTCTTTCTATATGCCCGAACCAACGGAGCATACCCTTTCTCATCGTCGTTCTTATGGTGGCAGATAATGTAAGTCATTATATTTACGCAATCACAATACATTATTGAAGATACCCCTATCCGGCTGTCAATAACGGAACAGTGGACGCGATATTGCATACGATTATTAATATTTCGCTAAGAAATATTCACTGATAAGATTTGTAGTCATGGTGGTATGTGTTATTGTCTCCGATCTATGCAATTTTATAACATTGTTTGTTATTGTCGTCCTCGCGTGATGTATTGATCGTATATTCGAAGAGCAATCCATCTCATTATAAAACAGTAATAGAATAGACAGCAGCTTACAATGACAATTATTGAGAAAAAGCATGAAAGTCAAGTCAAAAATTTCACTATAGCAATACAGTCGTGATTGCCATCACTAGGCTAGTCAGCTGCTCAAACCTGCAGCGTGCGTCTTTGTGTTTGATTCTTGTTCGGACCGCTAGTACTAAGGTGTTCTACTGTTTAATCAAGTCTACTGTGTCTAAATCCAGAAAATGTTGGCTATTTGCTGTTTCAGACTTATTGATGTTGCCACAGACGGTGGTAAATAACTAGCAACCCTAGACTTGTGGAATGGAATTTGATTATACGAGTACTATTTGCTCGTTTTGACCCTCAATCTCTTAGATTTTGCATTTACAACTATTAGTAAATATAAATTGTAAGTAATATTGTACTCTACATAAGCGATTGATGATTCATTTTTTTGCCAACTGCATTGATAGAACTAACCAAAACTAACCATCAAATTTAATATCGGAGTTTGATATTTCAGTGTCAGTCATGATTTTTGAAAGTAGGTAGGTAATTAAAAAGAATAATTTTATTAAAAAATTTTTAAATAGAAGCTTTTATAGCAAAAATACAATGGAGATACCTTGCTTAGTTGAGGAGTTCCCATGGCTTCTTTCAGGCTCCATAATCAGACCTTGGACACCATCCGGGTCTAAAGTACTCGCAAGACATCACCAACGAGCCCAAACACGCTGGGGTTATATTGAGTAGTTGGGTGGTTCCATTGGCCATCATTCGGTTTCATCATCACACCCTGAACACTAACTGGTTGTATAGTAATTGGCAATACCAATCTAACAAGCCTAAGCACTAGGGGTTCCATTGTATATTTCACATGTTCCTATGGCCACCTTCTGACCGAGTCCTCGTTACCATATTATTGCATTGTCATCGAACTAGCATACGTATGCCAAATTTCAGCTCAATCGGCTAACCGCAAGTGTTTGAAATGGATCACAAGATTTGAACCGGTAAGGCAGACAGACAGACATACAGACAAACAGACAGACAGGCATACAGACATATGAACTTTGCAAGTTATATAAAAGCTCGTAAAATAAATGAACTTAAATTATTTTTCGGATTCTCTCTCTCTCTAGCTCGACAGATCCCTTGCGGGGTAGACAAAGAGCACAGGGTGTAATTGATATAATTGAATCCAAAACCAAGCATAATACCTCAGAACACCGTCAGTTCATTCTGCGTAGATCAGACCAACAAAACTTATTAAGAAGTTGAGGGTACCCCGGAATGACAAGGACTTTTGAACGTGAAACACCTCAGTCCCTACCGGGACCATGGGTCACGAACATCGGGAACTGCAAAAAAACTCTAAAATAAACCGCAACAAAATCCGAAAAACAGAATTGTTATGTGTCTTATACTCGCATTAATCTAAGAATTAACCCGAAAGTGGTGAACTTCTATCTATCTATATCATCACGCCAGATCCCTTACGGGGTAGGCAGAGACTACAGAGTACCAACAGGCTCTTTCCTTACATACTTCTCTGGCTTCCTCTACTCTTATGGTTCTACTCATACACGCTCGCCGGTTACGGAGACTCCTGACTTGTCCTTCAGATAAGACCCGGTCTATTTGGTCATGGTAAGATAGTCTAGGTCTTCCCCGGTACCTACATCCTTCCACTTTCACATTGTATATCGTTTTTGTCATTCTTTCTTCGGACATTCTTTCTATATGCCCGAACCAACGGAGCATACCCTTTCTCATCTTTACACCGATACTCTCTTTCATACCTATTTGCTTTCTTACTACGCTGTTGCGAATACGGTCGGTCAGCTTCACCCCGCACATCTTCCGCAGAGCTCGCATTTCCCCCGCATTTATCCTACTTTCATTCTCCTTCTTACATACCCAGCTCTCGCTGCCATATAACAGCGTTGGAGCAAGCACTCCATTTTGTATGGCCAGCTGCGCCTTTCGGCTTAAGTGGGTGGCTCCCAAGTAGCTTTCCCATCGCGCTCTGTTCCCTGCACTCACTCTTCTCTCTATGTCAGCGGTGTATTTTCCATCCTTACTGAACTTAAACTCAAATATACTGAGTTCTTAGATTTACGCGAATATTACACATGAAATAAAACTACTTTTTCGGATTTTATCGCGGTTTATTTTGATTTTTAAGTTCCCGACGTTTCGAGTGCTTTGCAGCACCCATGGTCACGGGAAGGACTGAGGTGGTAGACGTCCAAAAGGCATAGTTGTTCCGGGGTACCCTCACACCAGGGTTGATACAAAATAAATTATTTGACAAACTCAAATAATTTATTTTGTATCAACCCTGGTGTGCGTTTACATTGTTTTACCTAATCTAACTACTGATCTAGTTTTCTGGTATGGTGTAGTTATGCTGCAGTCCGTCTTTACTATCACAGTGAACATAATGGTGATTTTCAAAAGTGGATTCCAACGATCCTTTAGCACTTTTAAGGTATGTTAATATTGTTATCACTGTCATATAAGTGCGTCATTGTAAAGTGAAGACGAATTTTTAGTGTTCCCCTGCAATGTATCTTGTTTAAATTGTGCTTATTAGTGAAGTTAAGTCTGTTCTACGTTCTGAACAAAGAGCTTATGATCACTACATTTAACCTCGGTGATAGGTGAGTGATTCTTATAATTCTTCTTCTGATTAAAGTTTAAGAGCATTTAACAGAGTGATACGAAATGAGGTATTACACCGAATGTTTTTGCATTTATGCGCCAGTCTATTTTACAACTTTTACTTTTTCGCGATTTTTTCTTGTTTATTTATTTATTTACTAGCCGTAACCCGCGGCTTCGCACGTGTTTCTTTTGAAATCTGACATAGGTAAGTAAAACTTTTTTGGATGGCATTATTTTAAGACTGAAGATACACCTCCATATTCCGTTTTTTAAATCCGTTCAGCCGTGTTAATATAGAGAAATAAAATCAACTATCCTTCAGAAAGCTCTAAAAAGTAGTCTTAATCTCCTCTAAAAAGTTGTCTCAAACAATCTCTGAAAATTGCTCCATTGTCCAGTGATAGTCTATTTAAAATCGGTTCCGCCGTTCTGGATATTAACACAGACAAACAAATTTTTTTTTTGGTCCCGTGCACTTAAAATATCTTCTTTATTTCAAAATCACAAATCCCAAATCAATATTCTTGTGCGTTGTGCGGGGATCGTACGTACGTATACGTACGTTTTATCGGTTTAACCAAGTCATCTTTGTTTTGCAAAAGTATTTATTAAGTCATCGTAAAAATAAGTAAACTATATATGTTTATAGTGTATCTGGATAAAAGTCTATAAGTAAACTATATATGTTTATAGTGTATCTGGATAAAAGTCTTCAAAGACTGAATGCGATGACTGAAGGGGTAAAAATGGGTGATCTAGTGATAAATCACCTATTGTATGCAGATGACGTGGTTTTGATAGCGCCAACAGCCACTGATCTGCAAACACTAGTCACAGTTATGAGAGACGACTGCATGAACAATGGCTTACATTTGAATGTGAAGAAAACCAAAATTATGGTTTTTGAACGGGAAGAAACCAGAACGAATGCAAGGATTGTGGTTGGTAACGATGTGCTGGAGCAAGTGAATGAGTTTGTATATCTTGGATGCACCTTCAGTAAGGATGGGAAATACACCGCTGATATAGAGAGAAGAGTGAATGCAGGTAATAGAGTGAATGGTGCGATGGGAAGGCTACTTGGGAGCCGGCACTTAAGCCAAAAGGCGCAGCTGGCCATGCATAACGGAGTGCTTGTCCCAACGCTGTTATATGGCAGTGAGAGTTGGGTATGTAAGAAGGAGAACGAAAGCAGGATAAATGCGGTCGAAATGTGATCTCTGCGGAAGATGTGCGGAGTCACGCTGACCGACCGTATTCGCAACAGCGTAGTAAGAAAGCGAGTAGGTATGAAAGATAGTATCGGTGTAAAGATGAGAAAGGGTATGCTCCGTTGGTTCGGGCATATAGAAAGAATGCCAGAAGAAAGAATGACAAAACAGATATACAATGCGAAAGTGGAAGGATGTAGGTGCCGGGGAAGACCTAGACTATCTTACCATGACCAAATAGACCGTGTCTTAGCTGAAGGGCAAGCCAAGAGTCTCCGTAACCGGCGAGTGTGTATTAGACGAACTATGAGAGTGGAGGAAGCCAGAGAGGTATGTAAGGAAAGAACCTGTTGGAACTCTGTACTCTCTGCCTACCCCGCGAGGGAGCTGGCGTGATGATATAGATAGATAGATAGATTATCGGTTTAACCAAGTCATCTTTGTTTTGCAAAAGTATTTATTAAGTCATAAGTAAACTGTTTGCTGTAGAACAATTTCAACAGGTCTCTTCTTTCTCTTCACAGGCTTCCAGTCACCTGTGAAGAGAAAGACGGAAATCGAAGGATTGCCAGACTTTTTTTAGCGTAAATATGATTAATATCTTTGAGCCTTCATGCAGGCCGGTAAAAATGCCCCAAATGCATATTGGAGTGATTTTATATACCACTTCTACGGATAATATCGGCATGATATAGTGTGTGAACAAAGTTACCTATTTCATATTACTATTTCACTACGTAAGATACTTCAATACTGTCTATCAATCTATATCTTCACGTCGGATCCCTTGCAGGGTAGGCAGAGAGTACAGATTTCCAACAGGTTTTTTTCTTTCAGATCTTTCTGGCTTTCTCCACTCTCATAGTCAGTCTTATACACGCTCGCCGGTTACGGAGATTCCTGACTTGCCGTTCTGATAATACACGTACTATTTGGCTATGGTAAGATAGTTTAGGTCTTCCCCAATATCAACGTTCTTCCACTTGCTCATTTTATATCTGGGTTGTTTCTTTCATATTAAGTTTCTTTATAATCCGTTTAGCCATTTTAGTATGAAGAAATAATAAATATTCCGCAGAAGTCATGCTATTGTATATATTGCTATGTTATATATTTTTCGTAATGAAAAGTGTTTTGTTTTATTTTACGGTGTAAGACACCTTCATATAAACTTTCAATTAAATTCGTTTAGCTAGCTATGTCGCAAGAACCGTGATTCATTTTGGGATAAAAAGTATCTCGAATATTATTTCGAGACCTAATAAAACACCTTGAAAGTGTTATTAGTAACACTTCAAGGTGTTTTAGGTTCTTAGGATCTTAGGAACCATTCTGCCATTTTAGTATGAAGAAATAACAGCTATCCCGGAAGAACCGTGTGTGAATATATTGTATATTTTGTCAACTTCCACCCGACTTATTTCTCTATCAACTATCTCTATTACCGGGTTCAGTCTTAGCCCTACTTAGCCCGCACAGGTGGTCTTTGTAAAATATAAACTAAACTATAGCGCGATTTTATTCAATACACACCACTAACGCCGTCTCAAAAAAAAAAACACACACAATACCTTCCTTTTTAAGAACGATTATCAGTTTACCTTTTTATATTTTTTTGTTAATATTTATGTTTCTGATTTAAACCTTTACTTACCTTTCTTTAGAGTTTTCTCCGAAAGAAACAATCCTGAAAGCATCATCGGTCTATGCACGAAATAATGTTTGAGTGTTTAAATTTAACGTGTATAAACAATTTCCAGTGAGTGCTTTTAACTACTGCATAGTTTTTCGTGAGGAGACGAACCTGAGTCCAATATTAATTCATGGAGGATTTCATGTCTAGGCAAAATCACATAGTTTATGTTGTAACATGCAGTTCGGGACAACCAGTAATAAAGTTTTGCGGTTTATCCCGCGACAATCTAGTAGCTAAGTTGTTTTGGAACAATGAATGATTTACTGAGTTCTTAGATTTACGCGAATATTACACATGAAATAAAACTATTTTTTCGGATTTTATCGCGGTTTATTTAGATTTTTAAGTTCCCGACGTTTCGAGTGCTTTGCAGCACCCATGGTCACGGGAAGGACTGAGGTGTTAGACGTCCAAAACGCATAGTTGTTCCGGGGTACCCTCAAACTTCTTAATTATTTTTGTTTATGTTGGTCCGATCTACGCAGAATGAGCTCACGGTGTCTTGAGGTCTTGCAGTGTTATGCTTGGTTTTGGATTTGATTATATTATTTACTGGATCCCAAGTCGATGGAAGCACCCAGCCATCTTCTCTATTGAAATTAGGATGTTTTTTTAATTTCAATAGCCTCGCGAACCATCCTTGGTAGGAATCGGTGTTCTTTCACGAGGATTTGTGGTCTATCAAATCTGATGGCGGGTGCGGTCAAGGACATGTTCACAGACTGCAGACTTCTGATGGATGAGACATCCTGACGTATTGCCTCCGAATCGTCCCTCCCTATACTATTTTTGGCTACCTACTGTGGAAGGAGCAGTTCTACAAGCAAGTAGATGGTGTGGCGATGGGCTCCCCTGTATCTCCCATTGTTGCCGATATATTCATGGAAGACTTTGACGAGACAGCTCTTCGCACCTCACCTGTAAAGCCATGTTTCTACAAGCGGTACGTAGATGATACTTTCACAATATTACCATCTGACAAAATTAATGTATTCCTTAATCATCTTAACTCCATTAATTAAAATTCAATTTACAATGGAGTTGGAGGCAAACAACTCCCTAGCTTTCCTAGATGTCTCAGCAATCCGTAACCCCAACAACACCTTAAGCCATACGGTTTTTCGAAAAAAGACCCATACTGATAGGTACTTAAACGGTGAATCTCACCACCATCCATCACAGTTAGCTACCGTGGGTAAATCTTTGTTTCAGAGAGCACAAGGGATCTGTGACAAGAAACATCTGGCTGCCGAGCTTCAACATGTCAAGCAAGTCCTGCACGACAATAAGCTTCGAGTCCCACGCCAACTTCACAGTGACCGAGTGAAACCAGCCACAGTCGAGCGTCTCCCTGCTGTACTACCTTACTTAAGAGGAGTCACAGCCAAGATTGGCTACATCTTGAAGCGTGCTTCAATTAAAACATTTTATAAGCCGCCGAAGAAGATCAGTCAGTTTTTACCATCTGTCAAGTGTCACATCCCTCTACAAGATGCAGGAGTATACAATCTTGATTGTGAATGTGGTCTCTCTTGCATAGGACAAACAAAAAGACCAGTAAAAACTCGGGTTAAAGAACACATAGCTGTAAAGATGTCCTTGACCGCACCCGCCATAACATCAGGTTGGATAGACCACAAATCGTCGTGAAAGAACACCGATTCCTACCAAGGATGGTTCGCGAGGCTATTGAAATTAAAAAACATCCTAATTTCAATAGAGAAGATGGCTGGGTGCTTCCATCGACTTGGGATCCAGTAATTAATATAATCAAATCCAAAACCAAGCATAACACTGCAAGACCTCAAGACACCGTGAGCTCATTCTGCGTAGATCGGACCAACATAAACAAAAATAATTAAGAAGTTTGAGGGTACCCCGGAACAACTATGCCTTTTGGACGTCTAACACCTCAGTCCTTCCCGTGTCCATGGGTGCTGTAAAGCACTCGAAACGTCGGGATCTTAAAAATCAAAATAAACCGCGAGAAAATCCGAAAAAATATTTTTATTTCAAATGAATGATTTATCAAAATCGACTCTTTTTTTCTTTCCTCAGAAACCGTTAGATTTTTCGAAAATATGATTATACAGAGTTATGATCCTTAGGACAGGCCACAACTATCCAAAATATACGTTATAAATAAAGTTTCTAGAAACTTTTTAGAAATTCAATGTTTTGCTTATTTTCGTCTTATCTGGAAAAACCTTTTAATTTTCCGAGATAAATACTATACAATACGTTAGACAATATTTTAAGGTATCCGCATGCAAAATTTCATCAAAATCCGCCAGGAAGTTTTTGCGTGATGCCGGTTCATACCCTCCAACAGACAGGCAGACAGACAAACAGACACGAAAGCCAAAAATTGTAGAATTGGCTCCTACGTCGATAGTATGATACACCTGAGCTGTTCTTTCCTAAAAATATTCCATGTATAGACACGATTTCCTAACAGTTTTATTATATGTATAGATTTAAGGACTACCAACTGAGTTTACAATATTAAATTACAATTACTCATTATGTATATAAAACCTTATTCTAATTGCAACTTTGATAATAGGTAATCACAGCATGTACTAAAATATATTTTATAATTAGAAAGTTAAAATAAAAGAAAAATAATAATGCTTTAGGTTCAACAACAACTCTTTAGTATTTCTTTATTATATTTTGATTGTGTGTTGTTAAATATATCAATATTCTAATTTTTAGATATAAGTCTATTGTAGAGACAAGACAGTCGAGGAACAGGTGAATATGTACCAACATTAGTTCTACATTTTCTAAAGAAAATACATGTTTAACAAATCACGTCTATCACTTAATGTTTGCATTTTGAAATGCTTGACCCTATCTTCATACGATTTTATGTTTCTCGGTGGTGTGAAACGGTAGGCCATGTTTTTTAGTAACTTTTTTTGGACTTTTTCTATTTTATTTATATGGACATTATAGACAGGTGACCAAACAGCGCAGCAATAATCGAGTTTACTCCTGCCATAGCTGTTATATACCAATAATGTGGTGGATATGTTTTTCTCGCTGCCATTCCGCAAAATAAAGCCTAGTGATTTGTTAGCACTATTCAAGATTACGTCAATGTGTAAAGAAAATTTAAGTTTTGTATCAACTATAACTCCCAGGTCACGGATACCACATACTTATTTTATAACCTCCCCAGATAAGTTATAGTTGGTGTTGAATTTGTTGTGTTTTAGTGTAAACTTTATATGAACACATTTAGAGGGGTTCAAAAACATTTTGTTATTTATGCACCTTGAAGAGAGTCAGAGAAGTGCACGAGTTCTTGAGTGGAGACCGCGGACTGGCAAACGTAATGCAGGACGCCCTCAGGCTAGGTGGAGCGATGACCTTCGTAGGGCGGCTGGCAGAAACTGGATGCGAGTAGCCGAGGATCGTACCCAGTGGCGTGCACTTGGAGAGGCCTATGCCCAGTAGTGGACTGCTATAGGCTGATGATGATGATGATGAAGAGAGTTTGTTGATATCACGCTGTAAAAGCTCGGCATCGTTGATATTATTTATATAACGCATTATTTTTTGTTTCGGAGTATTGTGCAAATTGATCAGCTGATCAAGTGATCTTGTATAATAGATCCATATCTATTATACCAGGTCACTTGATCAGCTGATTCGCGATTTGACGGACGATTGAGCGCAGTGGTTAAGAGCTTAAGCCCCTCCGCCCACTGTGTCTAATAGTCACGGGTTCGATTCCCGCACGGGGCATCTCTTTGTGTGACCCACAATTATTTGTTTCTGTCTGGGTATTTGTGTATGTAAATTTTCATGTTTGTAAACGCACCCACAACACAGAATAAATCCACCATGGATATATTGTAATATATCCATGGCGCTAACTATGACTCAAATGTCAGTTAGGTATCGATCTATCTATCTATCTATCTATAACCTCACGCCAGATCCCTTGCGGGGTAGGCAGAGAGTATCGATATCGTATAGTAGGTATCGATAATTTGATATAATTCGATACAGTATCGATACCGGTCTGTTTGCCGGCAACCCTGTCGCCCGGGGCTCAGTGTTGCCAATTACCGCGTTCTGCCTTGTTTGACAGATCGCTCGATAACGAATGTTATTAAATATTTGTGTTCAATTTTGTAAAATAATTTTATTTTTGTGTGGCTTAATTTGGTAACTAACAGAAAAAATTATGTTATCAACTGACATATCATTAACTTTTCGTTGGATTTGAAATGAGTCTAGATGACTCATTGGAAAATCTAAGCCATAATTTGTATTTTAAGGACGTGTTTTCTACTGCTGAAAGCGTTTTCTCAACAAATGTGTGTGTGTGTGTGTGTGGATAATCTACGCTGTTGGCCGCGGGGCCTTTACAGCTTCACCGGACAAGACGGCGACCGTTTAACCACTGCGCTCGAGCGAGAAGGGTAAGGGGGCAACTAGGTCAAGGGCGCCCAAGGAGGCCTCGGCTTTGGCAGTCGCTATGGGGAAGGGCGTATACTAGGTATCTCGCCGTGGTGCTCTGCACCGGCCGGCGGGCAGGGGATACTTCGACCTCGCCGGCGAGGTAGGTGTCTAATCCTGTGTGCGGTATCTGTATCCGAAAAAAGGGATGTAAGGGCATCGGGAGGGTCGGTGAGAACATGCCGCGGACGGCGGTAGCGGTTGATAGGAGGGGAGTTGGGTTCGTAGTCGGCGGCGACTATGATTAGCGGATTACTATGATTAGACGCGTTCGCAAAATATCGGGTTGTCGCCTTTTTAATAAAGGCGCGAATAGGACCGAGATCGGAATGGAGATCGCCATTCCATATGAACCACGGGGCGCCGATGGCTTTGTGGAGGAAACGGGATTGAACCGTTTCGCGTCTATCGATGTAAGAGCGGGCGGCGTGCTCGAACACCTTACAAGCGTAAGTCATGATGGGCCGTATACAAGTTTTGTAAAGTGTCACTTTATTCCTAAGGGATATTTTACTCTACCTGCAGATCATCGGGTAAAGTGCGGTCCGAAGGTCATGGTATTGTTTAGGGTGATCCCTAGATATTTGACTTGTTTGACCCAGGGAATAGGTAGGTCGAACATGGTCACTTGACTGAAATAACTTTCGGGGTGGCGCAGGGAGGGGCACGGGGTGGCGCCTCTGGAGAAGAACACGCAGCGCTTTTGTCCGGGTTCAATTCAATACGCCACTTCCTGAACCAATCCCCTAGGGTATTGGCGGCTGCCTGAAGGTTCCTGGTAATGAAACCCTTATTCCTATGTGAGACATAGAGAGCGGTATCATCCGCGATAAGGCTCGATACACCTTAATCGAACGAGGAATATCGTTCGTGTAAAGGCTCAATAGGAGGGGGGAGAGAGCTGAGCCTTATGGGACACCAGCTTGTATCGCGTCATTTCGACGCGATACCGAAAGGTGCGATTCAACAGGAAGTCTCGTAAGATGAGCACGAGTCTGTCCGGCACACCCATTTGGTAATGCTTGTAGATCAAGCCGTTGTGCCAGATTTTGTCGAACGTCTTCGCGACATCGAAGAAAAGTGCACCCGTGTAGACGGGTTTGGGTTCGTTGAGGCCAGTGAGGATGTGCTCCGTGATGGGGTGCACTTGATGGACGCAAGAGTAGTTTGCTCGTAAACCAGACTGCGCATTGAAGAGAATACCCCTGGACGGTCCAAAGTCTTTGAGCCGTGCCAGGAGAAGGCGCTCGTAGATCTTTGCCAGGGAGTTGAGGAGACTGATAGGGCGGTAACTCGTGGGACGGTCACGAAGTTGACCGGGCATGGGGATGCCTATGACGTCGGCCTTCTTCCACTGAGTGGAGAAGGTGCACATCGTCATGGCAGCATTAAGGATGACCACTAAGAGGCAAATGAGTTGGGCAGATAATCATTTGAGTACGCGATTAGAAAAACCGTCAGAGCCGGGGGTCTTTTTCGGTTTAAGACCTTTAATCAGGTCCTCGAACTCGGTCTGGGTAATAGGGGAGGGTTAAGGACACGGTGGGGGAAGGAACGCCCTGCGCTCGACTTCCCTTTCGATCGAATCGACTGAGAGCTGGGAGTGCACTGGCTCTCTAGGGCTCAACAAATGTATATGGTCATTTGTTTCTTTCTAGCACTTTTTTAACGCGCGTTGAAAAACTCTTTCCCGTGCGAATAAGGGCTAACTTATAAAGAAAAAAAATCGTTGGTCACGTAACTAAAAATAATAAAGGCGGTCGTTAGAAATTCCAAATTGGAACCGTTATTTTAAAATTAAACGATAAAATGGCAAGTTGCGAGGAACCAAACTTTTAATTTTTATTTCTGTAGCTATTAAAACTGCTTCGTAATTTGCAGTGTAACACGGCTCGCCGCGTGACCTTTTGTTTTCCTTCCTTTTGCGTTTTTTCTCTTTAATTGCGCCTACGGAGCGGAACCGGGGGGAAATTATTGAAAAAGTTGGCATTATTCTGCACCGCTTCCGTCCGAGGCACACCGGCGATTTAAACGCTCAGGGCCCTTATTTACTATGACTATTTAGACACGTAACGCAGCGCGTTACGATAACTTAGTGAAATGATCGTTTGGTGATAATACTTTACTGGCACGCAGAATACTATTACACGAGAATTTCACGAAGTTATTGTTACGCTACGTTTGGTCCATAGCGAATGAGGGTCCAGATTGGCTAATGCCACCCGCTAATTTTATCATCGAAGCTAATACGAATTGCTGGCCCGTGCTATTGCTTCGTTTTATCTTAGCGTCCTTTCTGACCTTTTCTTTTTACTCAGCTCCTAAGGGTCGTAGCGTGATGTCAGCTAGAACCTAGAGCTAGAAGAATTGGGCTATCAAATGCAAAAAATGTATTTAAGTCCGATTGGTAGTTTCAGAGATGTTCGAACAAAAACACACAAACTCTTTCGCTTTATTGTATTAGTATAGATAATATGAGTGATCCGATTTCGAATGTAAATCATAAAGAGGGCGAATTAGAAAACTTGTTGTAGTTCTCCTTCTCTGGAATACCTAAATTTAATGGGATAACAGAATATCATTACTACTGTAGTTGCTGATGCCTCAGGGATCAGCGCAAATCAGAATATATGTATGCTAATACCAGTTTACATACAGTCTGGTCACATTATATTTAACTTTAATATGCCAAAAATAGATCTTTAATTCATTTGGAGAAAGCGAATAATTACCAGCTCTAGTGGCATTTAGCGGAATGAACCGGCAAAAAAGTAACTATCGATTTCTGTTCTTAAAGCAGCAGAATCATTCGGAATATTTATCTATTCCTCTATATATTCACGGCAGATCCCTTGCGAAGTAGTGAGAGTACAGAGTTCCAACAGGTTCTTTCCTCACAGATCTCTCTGACTTCCTCCACTTACATAGTTCGTCTCATACACGGACTGTAACGGAAATTGATTTACCCTTCATTAAGATATGGTTCGCATTTTACATGTTTTGTAATTCTTTGCTCCGAAATCCTTTCGGTATGGCTGACCACCGGAGCATTGCATTATGTTCGTAAATACAGAATATTAACACTCATCCATTGTAGAGAGCTCACGATAAAAGTTACTCAAAGGTCAACTTTACTTAATTAAAAGACTTATAGAAATATCAAAGAAACCGTAGGATTGTAGTTCAGTGTATTAAAAAAAATGTTTTAGGGAAAAGTGGACAGAGTCATGTACGAGTAAGGGTGAATATATATAACGATAAGCGGGAGTATCAGTCCCGGTACCAATGTAAAGCCGGACTGCCTATTTATTACTTTTTATTCCAAGTATATCTAGGCACTCTTCGTGGATAAAATCAAGGACATATGGTTGAATTAACTTCAGTCATCTATCCCTTATTTTTGTAAGGCAAAATAATAATTGCTGGTCTACTTAATACCGAATCAGAATCACTGCGTGCCGGCGACTCGTTTACGTTTCCATCTTACCGGCACAGCGCGTAATAGACGTGAAAATCGCAAGGAAAACAACTTTGCCCATTATACGGCGACCCGGTTTGGTCGTGGCCACTGTCCGAGTGGGAGGCGGATGCGTGTAGCGGAGCGGTTCAGAAATTGTTTTTTTTTTTTTCTAGGGAACTAAAAGACTGGTATTTAAGTTTAGATTCAAAATTCTTTTATGTGAATCTTCACAAAATATTTTTTCACGTGAATTAGATTACTTATACTGTCTATCTAATCTAAAGAAAGTGCGTGTACGTTAGGTACAAATACATTAGAGTAAGATGATTATATTTGCTTTTAGAGAGACCTATTGTCTTCAATGAGCATTGTGTTAATTAATTGTAATGTTACTGGCGTACAGTAAAAAGTACTCTACCTATCTATTTAAGACCTATTTTTTTGTAAAACAAAAACACTGTTACAAGAAACAGGTTTCTTTATTAATTTTTGTATTGATACTCTGCATACTAAAGAAAAATATTACAATTAAATAATTTGAGATCAAATAAGCTGGCTTTTTAAAAGTTCAACTGTTATCATAAATCCGCTTTTTCCTATAAACTGTACCAACCGATTTTCACACTAATGCCGCCTTCAACACTGGCTTCGATTTTAGAGCGGAAACCTAAATGTATTATTAAAATGAATTGGTTACTTAAGGAACTCGGTATTGGTTGCCATTGTAAACTAACTTTAAGCTCTAAAACCGACTTATACTAAGTTAGCGTAGTGGAAAAAATCCATAGATATTATTCTTTCCTTCCTACTGAATATTCAGTACTTATTCCTGTTTAAATTTCGCTGCTGAGAAGATTTTTTTCGCTTGTTGTTTTTATAAGTTCGAACGTAACTTCCATTCGCATAATTGTAAAACTTTTCTTTCCTAAAAGTTTGTTTTAGTTCAAGTTATTTTTTGATTAGGATTTTCCATTTATCTTTTGTTGTTTGGAATTTCGGAAATATATTTTGGATACCGCCTTTATAGAATTTAAACTCTTTTATTGAAAAAAAAACGGAGGCCTTCAAATTGTTACACCGGTACATCTACCATGATTTTTAAAAGGGGTGAAAATGTTTTATATTGCCTGAGAGTTCTTATATAAATGAGGCCATATTGTTCCACTGATGGCAAAGGCCTTATATTATAAATTTTGTTAAGAGAGTTAGGTCATATTCCACCACGGACCCAGTGCGGATTGGTAGAGGTAAGTTTGCGGCAAACGCCGTTCGAACTTATCAAGCTGCATGTAAGGCTATCTACTTGGCTTAAATACAAACACATAAGTGGTAACCGGTATAAGCGGTTTAACATTTCTTCAGAAACCCGAAGACGCTTGAAGCGACCAAGTCGAACGCTGCTTAAGCTCGATGATCGTTAACAACACCGCGGTCGCACAGCGCTACGAGCACCTCATCTATCAAGTTCCCATAACTATCCGGAAACTATTTGAGCGAACAAAGTATCCATTATGTCACTGATATACACCAAGGATCTCTGTAGAGATCCTTGGTATATCTTTATGTCATAAAGCTGTACCCTTATGTCGATGATATATTAACTCAATATCTTATTTAAACCCGTCTTATTACCCGTATTAACCCGTCACTAATTATACGACGTTTGTTGCCGTCTGAAAATAGTTAACGCTTAGATAAATAACTTGTCTAGACGGAGCGTTGCGCGCGGTAACGGCATAAAGGTTTCGCCACATAGCCGCGCAGCGCGACGGGGGCGCGACAGTGGCGCGGCTTGGGGAGTTGTAATGTACTGAAATGTACGGGAGACGCCAGACAGCACAGCCCCGCTCTGCGCGGCGGCAAACGTCACGACCGAACGTAGCCGAGCGCTTCCGTCGCGCACCGTCGGCTGTTTGACCAAACATTTAGGGTAGATACATTGTAGTACACACACATTGATAGCTTTTGGACGAATTCTCAAAAATCGAACACTGGCATCACGCACATATAGTACGTAACTAAGGCCGCTTTTAGGCATTTTTGTTAGCAATGCTGCGTCTAGACAAGACTTAGTCTAAGGTTAACGGCTATCCTTATAAATGTCGGAGGTAACTTCAGATTCTATCCTTTTTATTTCTTATGCGAATAACACTGCAGAAAAGATAAATCGTAATGTGACATCGACTTTGATCGACATCGAATCGTTTTTAAATATTTTCGTAAAAAATAATAATACTGTCACTCCTATGGGGAGTATACGCGTGACGGTATTATTTTTGTCATGCGGGTTGCAGAGATTTGTTGTGTACACCCATTTTTCGCTGACGATTTTATGTCCCATGTAATAGGAGGCGAACCTCTTGGCTTTACACAGGGCACTATGCCAAACTTGGACTTATACTAGATTTCTTTGTTATAGAAGTAAATTTTGTCCAAACTAGAATTCGAACATAGATTTTTTTTTGTTTTACTTCATAAATAATAATAAAAAAAAAGTTCGTTAGACTGACTTTCGGTTCGACTGCTTCATTGATTTAGTGGTGAATAATGTGCCTAGCGATCAAGAGGTTTTGGGTTCGAATTCTTCTCGGAATTTATAGAATGCCCTGCTGTGCATTTTATAGATTTCGAAAATACGGTCTGCATTATTCAGCTACTTAGGACGATCAGCTTTTGTCACGTCACACTGAAAATAAACTCCAAAGAAAGAACAAAGAACTGTGATTATTTTTTTCAGAAGGAATAAACATGATTAAAATATAATGAAAGCCGAGAAGTATTACGGTTTAGGGGCCACGAAAGGTTTTTATTATTCAACGCACTTCTAAGATTTCGGGAATGTTCAACAGAGTTCGGGGAAAGTGTTAATTTTGAAGCGGAAAGACAAAAATTCAATGCCCAGAGCAAATGGAAAATACACGGAAAGTAATACTGGTACGTGGCGATATATAAATTAATTGTTTGGTTTACAAACTTCTTGTTTGTTTTTGTACATGGGAGGTATCATTATATTAATACGTGAAGCAAAAACGTTGTACTTCTTTTTTACGAAAATTGCGAGGACTGAGGAGTATGAAATTTCCCACACTTATAGTTTATATAGAGAATGCTAATATATTTTAAAATTATGCATAAAACATACATATAATCCATAAAAAAAACATTACACACAATACCACGTATTTGACACAATACACTTCAAATTATTTGTCTATAGTCTTACTGAATGTCAAACATAACCAGCAAACGATGAAAGAGTTTTTAGAAAAAACTTCGCTTATAAAGAAGTTTTGTATCATTAATTAAATTATCGAAATGTGAATGTCAATTTCAATGGGCATCATTTTCTTTATCGCATGGTTTTTAGTTACATTAAAAAAAAATAGGTATTCTTTCTTCTTCTTCTTCTTTAAGTTATGGCTTCACACTAATTATAAGTGTATTTTGCCAGTGTCCAGTGAGATATATAATCGTGTTTGATTAAATTAATTCGACTCGCCGATGAATTTGATGACAACGAAGATAATGAAATCAATGAAGTACCCCACCCTGGATAGTAAAGCGGTGGATACTTTACATACCAATTGCAACGGCCGTTTTGAGGGAAGTCGAAAAGGCATGTTTTATCACTTTGTTACAATTACCTTCGCTCATGCACATAAAAGAACACATAATGGTTAATATTCCACCAACATTACACATTATTAGTCGAAATAACACAAGTTTTGTAAATTAAAACAAATTAACAAAATCACTCTTCGACTTCCCGCCAAAACTCTCTAGGTATTCTTTATTTTAATTTTTTTTTTTTTTTTTTTTTTTTTTTTTTTTTAATTTCAAATAATTTGTTAGAAAAAAAAAATAGGCAAATTAACAGTGTAACCTAGGCAAAATCTGTGATTACAGAAGTACAGTCTTTGACAATAGAACCTTAATAGTGTTGAAAATTATAATTTAAAATAATTATGGTCGAATTTCGACCAATGGGCGAACACTAGTTTACGTTAATATGTGTAGCAGACTTCTTAATTAAAACAGATTGTGTAGTAGTATAATCACTTGTATCTATTTATATCATCACGCCAGATCCCTTGCGGGGTAGGCAGAGAGTACAAGAGTTCCAACAGGTTCTTTCCTTACATACCTCTCTGGTTTTCTCCACTCTCATAGTTCGTATGTACATAACTTGTATGTTAGGTAATGTCAACAATTGACGGACGATTTAGCGCAGTGGTTAAGAGCTTGAGCCGCTCCGCCCACTGTGTCTAATGGTCGCGGGTTCGATTCCCGCACGGGACAAGTCTTTGTGTGACCCACAATTATATCTACATGCACGCACACACCCACGACACAGAAATAAATAATGTGGGGCTAAGTTTAAAAAAAAAAGAGATGGCAGTCGTGAAGACGAGGTGAGTTGACGAGGGAGAGGTGAGTTGCCAACTCATGGCGAGTAGGTAGGTAGGTCGCCTAACCTACTAGGGTGATTTGCTATTTCATTTGGCTTGTGTGGGGATGGAGTAAGAATAAAGTTTCCCCAATCGAGTAATAACCATTGTAAGAAGCACGATTACCTAACTACTACTAACGAAAGATTGACATTGATTCAAATGAAATGTCATATTGATGAAAACTGATTACGTTAAAGAAATGCAGGCAAGAAATAAAATATTGTAGCAAGTTCTCCAGTTGAAGATTTTTTTAAAACACGACTCGAAAGCGTCCGTCGCCTAGTCGTGTGTTTTCATTATAAGGTTGCGGTTTCAGAAATCGTACTACTATAATTATGTTAGCTGTGCGAAAATAGGAAAAATATATGTAGCGAATTCAAGAAAAGCCTTGATTTAATGGCGGCTTGATCTAGAAGTCAAAGCGTGTATTAATCTGTTCCACTGGAGGAACATTTTTGAAGTGAAAACTTCTTTAGGCGCGTTGGGCATTATTTGATATGGGAAAAAAACAATTGAACTGGTGACACTGTTACCGTTACCGACACCTCTGTATATAAGTATGTACATATATTGTGTATGTACGTACATAGTTACACATGCACGTTGGCATTTTTTGAGATGGGAAAAAACAATTGGACTCGCGACGCTGTTACCGTTACCGACACCTCTGTATATAAGTATGTACATATATCGTGTATGTACGTACATAGATACACATGCACGTTGGCATTTTTTGAGATGGGAAAAAACAATTGAACTCGCGACACTGTTACCGTTACCGATACCTCTGTATATAAGTATGTACATTTATCGTGTATGTACGTACATAGATACAAATGCACGTTGGCATTTTTTGAGATGGGAAAAAACAATTGGACTCGCGACGCTGTTACCGTTACCGACACCTCTGTATATAAGTATGTACATATATCGTGTATGTACGTACATAGATACACATGCACGTTGGCATTTTTTGAGATGGGAAAAAACAATTGAACTCGCGACACTGTTACCGTTACCGACACCTCTGTATATAACAAGTATGTACATTTATCGTGTATGTACGTACATAGATACAAATGCACGTTGGCATTTTTTGAGATGGGAAAAAACCATTGAACTCGCGACACTGTTCCCGTTACCGACACCTCTGTATATAAAAAAATCAAAAAATATTTCCTAACGATTCAAAAAATAAACACATAATTGTTCAAGTTTTCACTTCTGTGAGAAGTGTGAATTGTAGGATCAATTAATTGAAATTCAGTTGCCATTAAATTAATCTCCTTGAGGTATATCTATATAGCTTTTGGATGTCAAACGCTTCAGTCCGCTCCGTGACCATGAATACTGTAGAGCCCTTGCCATGTCGGGAACTTAAGAACCAAAAATATACTGTCGTCAAATCGGAAATATTTTAATTGCAATTTAAATTTTGACCTAAATTGCTCTGTTCACTAGTTTAATAAGTCGCGAGTTCGAACTATGTTGTAAAAACGCTCGAGTCGGCGCTTAAAACGCTCGAGTCGGCGCTTAAAACGCTCGAGTCGGCGCTTAAAACGCTCGCGTCTTCTACGTGTTTCAACGCTCGTGAGCGTCGACTCAGCGCTAAACGATCGACTTCAGCGCTCATTTTTACAACACTAGTTCGAACCCCGCTCGGAATAAATCTTTGCGTGGCTAACAAATATTTATTGCGGCTTAGGTGTTTACCTATCTGAAATTCATGCCTGTAAAGCACCCATGACACAAGAATAATTTTTATTGTGGGGTAATAGTTTTTAACAAAGAAAAAAAAAGAAATAAAAAACTTAAGCTTTGATGGCTCTAGGTTCAAGTTTTTGATGCAGTGTAAAGAAAAGAAAGAAGGAAAGAGACAAAGAAGTTATACAAATGCAGTTGTTGATCTTTGTTTCAAAATTAAGTATAGAGGAAATGTTTCTAGAAAGAAAAATAAATGGACTTAAACTTTGATGGGTATCTATCTATTTAAGGTTCTATTTTTTGTTAACCGGAAGGAAAAGGAAATAAGAAGCAAAAAAGTTAAACAAGGATGCCACATCGAATTTTATGTTTTAAAATGCAGTAGTAAAGTTACGCTTCACTAATAGTGTTTCTGAAATATCCGTTTCACTCGTCATTCTGAGTAAAATCTTAGGAATCCATTTTCCTCGCTACGCTCTGCACTACCGTGATCGCACCCTTAACTTAAATTTTTAATGTAAATATCATCGCAGCGCTGCCTTTAACGAGATTGACTCCCAGTTGGTTGTATCCGAGAACTTCTACATTTTTATATACGAAAGGGTTCATTATAATAAAATTAAAGGAGGAAAAACGTAATTTATTTAATAATGAACTCCTTAAAATTTTCGTTAAAAGGGTGACAAGGAAGTTCTTTAGACAGTTTATTGAGAGGAGAAAAAACTTTTTGGGACTAGGATTGTTGTTTTTTGCAATTACACTTAAAAACACCTTCACGCCTATATTGCGCAAGTGGGGATAGCACACGTGTACTGCTCGTACCCGTTAAACAAACTTATATGTGGAAAGCCTATTCTCATTGTACCTGGCATAATTTAAGACTTCAGACCGTTCTTGAAGAAAACGTGGTCAAATATGTGAACTTGATTAACACTATCGGACCTAGGGTTTTAAACTTAAATCTAAGCTAAGATATATGGGGAAAAATCGTGTTTTTGTAATCCATGTACTTCAAGAAGTATAAAGATTAGAGACTTAATATTTGGGAATATGATTTTTGACTGTATACTTTACAATATGGTAAAAGGAATACACGATTAAAAGAAAAAAAGACATTTTCTCTATAGAAAAAAAATTGTTGTTTGATTTATTCCTGTATCGTGGGTGCGTTTACAAACATGAAAATTCACATACTCAAATACCCAGACCGGAACAAATAATTGTGGATCACACAAAGATTTGTCCCGTGCGGGAATCGAACCCGCGTCTATTAGACACAGTGGGCAAAGCGGCTTAAGCTCTTAACCACTGCGCTAAATCGTCCGGCAATTTATCTTAAAACGCTTTACATTTTCTGATGCCAACGCAAAACGCTTAGGAACTAGTCAGTGCGATTTACTTAAAACCATAGCAAATAATTGTAGCAAAGTTCTTTTAAAGCAGTTTTTTATATCATTGTGTAGTCTTTCTAGAAAATGATAAATTTTGTTTTTGCACATACGTCGTTTATTGCCGAGCGCTCGCTCAATATATCCGTCCCTTATTATTCTTATGTGAAGTAATAGCACCACTATCACTCTTCCGGTCGATAAATGGTCGAACGCGGTAGGGCCTTCAGGCCTTGTCATTAGACCAATGACTACATACTATTTCTGACTACATACCTAATATTCAGAGATACCATCGTGTAGGAAGAATATAAAACAGGTTACACGATCGGGTTGACTGACAGTCGGAAAAAGATATGTTATATGTTTAAAAGAGAAGTATTTACAACTTCCTACTTCAACACATAACGGCATCTTAATTAGATATTCGATCTGGCGTGTAATTTTCCTATAACCAAAGAAAATCTCTCTATCTATCTATATCATCACTCCACATCCCTTGCAGGGTAGACAGAGAGTACACAGTTCCCACATATTCTTTCCTGACAGACCTCTCTGGCTTCGTCCTCTCTCGTAGTTCGTCTCATATACGCTCGCCGGTTACGGAGACTCTGCACTTCCCTTCGGACGGAAACGGTCTATTTGGTCATAGTAATATAGTCAAGGTTCGCATTGTATATCTGTTTTGTTATTCTTTCTTCCGACATTCTTTCTAAATGCCCGAACCAACGACGCATACCCTTTCTCATTTTTACACCAATACTATCTTTCATATCTACACGCTTTCTTACTACGCTGTTGCGAATACGTTCGGTCAGCTTGACTCCGCATATCTTCCGCAGAGGTCGCATTTCGACCGCATTTCTGCTTTCATTCTCCTTCTTACATACCAAACTCTCACTCAGTTTTGTATGGCCAGCTGCGCCTTTTGGTTTAAGTGCCAGCTCCCAAGTAGGTTTCCCAAAGAAAATAGAGAGAGAGAGACCGATAGGGCCGTCTTACCTTAAGTTCGCACGTGAGCTTTTACAATGCGCGTTATTAAAAACTGGTAATGAAACAAACGGCTAACAGTACATTCTCTTTTAAAGCTATTACAGCGCGGCTTACTGTACCATTATGACTATGCTCGATATTATTTATTTTTGTCGTATTATTATATAACGGAGGATCATTACTTTCCTGATCACGCATTGTGGGCAAAAGCAGGGATTCGGACGAGAAAATAAGCTCTCAGCGGTTAACTTGATAATTGAATGGAGGCAGGATGAAAAATACACTTTTATTTATCACACACCTCACTCACGATACATACTACAGTTTTTAGGCTTAAGGTTAACTTTTCCAGCAACGAACAGCAACGGAGTGACTCACGAATACAGAGTGCTCCCTATTTTATCAGTTACCTCATGGTTACCTCCCACCACCTAGGCGTTTATACGACACATTGACGTTTGTGTGTCGTTTAAAAATTGTACTCATGACCCGGATGCGACATATAAAATATATATAAGTGTCATAACTCTATCTTTTTCGAGGCATAGATTTTATAATATTTTTGACAATCGAAATGGAAATTGATTAAAAAAATACAATTCACTACACACAAAACTTTTTATAAATTTAACATAACTAGTGGTCGCCCATTGGTCGAAATTCGACCATAATTAATTTAAGATTAAAAGTTTGAACATTATTAAGGTTCTATTGTCAAAGACTATACTTCTATAATTACAGATTTTGCCAAGGCTACACTGTTAATTTGCCTATTTTTTTCAAACGAATTATATGAAATAAAAATGATTAAAATGAAGAACACCGGGAGTTTTGGCGGGAAGTCGAAGAGTAATGTTGTCAATTTGTTTTAATTTCCAAAACTTGTGTTATCTCGAATGTTGGTGGAATATTAGCCATTATGTGTTCTTATATGTGCATGAGTGAAGGTAATTGTAACAAAGTGATAAAACGTGCCTTTTCGACTTCCCTCAAAACGGCCGTCGCAATTGGTATGTAAAGTATCCATCGCTTTCCTATCCAGGGTGGGGTACTTCATTAATTTCATTATCATTGTTGACATCAAATTCATCGGGGAGTCGAATTAATTTAAACAAACTCGATTATTTTTCTCACTGGATACTGGCAAAATACACTCATAATTAGTGTGAAGCCATAACTTGAAGAAGAGGAAGAAGAACACCTCTTTTTTTAGTTTTTTTTTATTAAACCAAAAAAACCAGACAGAAATTGCTGTCCATTGAACTTGATATACATATTTCGATAATTTAATCAATGATACAAAACTTCTCTGTAAGCGATGTTTTTTGTAAAAACTCGTTCATCGTTTGCTGGTTATGTTTGACATTCAGTAAGATTATAGACAAATAATATTAAAAACAAACAATATTAGTCTATTCTCAATTTGAAGTGTATTGTGTCAAATACATGGTAGTGTGTGTAATGTGTCTTTTATTGATTTAATGTATTTTGTATGCATTATTTTAAAAATATATTAGCATTCTGCACTCTTTCTCTATATAAACTATAAGTGTGGGAAATTTCATACTCCTCCCGTCCCCGCAATTTTCGTAAAAATTAGTACAAAGTTTTTGCTTCACTGATTAATATAATGATATCCGTGAAACGTATAATGACAATTTAAATAACAAATGGTGAATAATTCGCACTTATCAACAAATAATCGCACTAAACAAAGATAACTAATTCCTTACGCAGCCTCTTAAACCAATTCTAGGGAGTTCCGACCGTTACGACCGTCTACAAGCAAAAAGGGACAAATCTAAGACTTATCTTGCTTTTATACAAAATGGGGAGTAGTCCAGCGGCGTCGGTGGGGGTACCGCTTAAATATTATGTTAACATAAAGTGCCGATGTACCAGTGTTCCGGAGTTCCGGCCTCAACCCGTAACTTATCGGCAGTATACTGTTATGGCTACCGGCAACTGCTAGAAAATTTACACGAACCTGAAATTATGAAAGTAGCTAATAGATAAATTGTTCCAGGCATTACAAGCCCGTATTTTCGGTTGTAACTAGGGATTTACTTGTATTTATAGATATTTCAGTCTGGAGTGGGTTAAGTTAAAATACGCCATAACAAATTCTATAAAAATACGTGGCAGAGGTGTACTGTGTACTAGGAATTTCGCGGACGATGGGGGGAGACATTTGATATTATAGTGGACACAATTTTAAATACCGGACGGTTAATGAAGTTTCTTTTCTTTTCCGGTGAAGCTGTAAAGTCACCGCGGGCAACAGCGTAGATCATTCACACACAGAAGAAGTTTCTTGTGTAAAAATAATTACACTTGTTTGACCTAGCATTCAAACCTCGTGAAAAAAAGTAATACAAGGTAAAAATTAAAGAGTAAATCAAAAAAATACTTCATATTATCCTCTTCCAGACATTTATTGAGCATTAAAACTATCGTAGTCATTATAGTACAAATCCCAAAAAATTCCTTTCCTTCATTACCATTAAAAATCCGGCCCCTATAATTCCTGTCAAATAAAATACGAGCGTTTATCTACTTAATATAATTTCTAGTTGTCCTAAGGGCCTTAGCACATCTCCGCTGTGAAAATAATTATGCGATCGCGATTCGAGTAGCGGAACCTCACGCGAGTTTTTAAATTGTAGCAATCGGAGCAAAATCTCGCTTTCGGAGTCAGAGGAGTAAGAAATACTATTGTGGTCATTAACTTTGAAAAGGCGCACTTGGGTGCACGAGATTAAGGCCCGTATTACAGAATGAAAATCAGTCGCGAATCTTATTTTAAAAACTGATTTTGGTATTAGTTTCAAAACTAGATTCACGACTGATTTTCGTTGTGTAATACGGCCTAAGTTTCGCTGTATGAACTTGTCGACTGGCTCAGATACGTACGAAACAAACGAAGTTCCGCATCGAAACGGCTTCTGAGCAGATCGGCGAAATCACGCAATCGTACGAGTAATCGAATCAGAGGACTTAGACAAGTTGCAAACGTTTTGTTTTTATTCTTCTGTCGCAATCGATAGCGCATTGATTTGACCACGTGACTTTTCGTTGCAAAATGTCATTCACATACATTTTTCCGCTTTCTATTAGCGTTACCGACTGTATATTGTCAACTTGGCTATAGGCGCTGTATTCCAATGCCTCGTTTAACACGCTTATTGGCGCGACTGGCTCGTTCGGGTACCGTGCGACTTGCGTGCAAGAAGTCTAGACTTCATGCACGCACGTCGCTTGCTATACCACTGACAACCAGCGCTGTGCTGTGGTTCACGCTGCAACACAGCTTTACGCTGAGTGTTATCTCATTAGTGCGGCTAAACGGTTATAAGTACATGTATAAATGTAATACCGCTATTATTTATTTTTTTGAGTCCTGGTCACTTTTTTATCGTTTTTTTTTCTTAAAATAACGTAGTACTTACTTAAAGTAACGTAGACCCATGCTAGGATTTATTCCTGTATCGTGGGTGCTGTGGGAGGGATATTATATAATAATATTCTTATAAATAAAACATTAAACAAAGTAATTTAATACGCAATTAATTAACTAAATTAACACAAGATTTTAATATAATCGAAAATCAGAGTTTATGCAAGTTAACGGCTTTTTATGTAACCAAACGAACAGACACGATGTTATTCGTCCAACGGTTGGTGGCAGAATGATCGCCACGCGTTGACAACCGCCTTTTTATACCCTGCGCGACCGTTTGAACAAATAAGTCAAACGATTATTTAACATTATATTATTTAACTATATCTTTTGTTTTTTTTTACAGTTGTACACGTATTTTAATTTCTGTCTCATTCATCGTGCATCGGATAAGTCAGAGCGGAACTATTGCGGTTTCACTGCTGTGGCTTGCGGTGGCGGTGTGCTAAGACCCTAAACGACTCTCCTTTAGTTCCCTCGCAAATTCAAATAAAACAGACACTTATATCGTATCTCCGTTGTTTTTTCCGTTAAAAATGTACTGCCCAAGATAATTTCTTTTGGGAGCAGGTGTAACACTGAGTTCGGTCGTTAAATTTAATTAGCGAAAATAATTCGAGATTATAAGGTTTTTTCTAATTAGCATTCAGGGTTGAGATCCGCAGTGTTTAGTTGGATAACTGGAAGGTATTCTGTTATGTATTGTTCTCTAGAGTATTTGGTGAATATGAATTGATGTATTCTTTGCCAGACCCCTTGTAGGGTTAGGCAGAGAATACAGAGTTCCAACAGGTATTCTTCGCAGTTTACGGTAAAGTCGTAGAAAACAAAATATTGCTCTAGTACGTTTTCGTTGCATTTAGGTATCATCTAGACTAATACAATGATAGTATTTAACGAGTATTATAAGAAAACTGTTCTCTGTAATAAACATTCGTGCCGGTACTCTCTGCCTACCTCGCAAGGGATTTGGCGTAATGATATAGATAGAACATTCATGTTGCATTTTCTGGTTTCTGTATATACTTACTGTAAACTTTGTGTTGTATGCACGATGTGTGACCATTACATCTCCAACAAGCAAAGGCTAAAATTATGAAGATAGTTGGTAGTTACTTATCACCGTCATGCTTACTTTTCTCAAGCCAGGCTGACAGAGGTGTATTGGTACTCAGACATCTATATATCGCCGGCGAAGACAGGTACCAGTCCAGTAGAGAGCGAGAGCGAGAGAGAGAGAGAGAGAGAGAGAGAGAGTTTATTAAGACTTAGCCGTAAAAAGTACAATCACAGATCATAATTCTAGGCTTCAGACTTCTAATGGGAATATTTCAAAAAGAAATTCCCAGTAGCTCGTTGTCCGACCTAAGATTCAAACTCAGGACCTCGTGATCGTCAGCCACACCATGCACCATTAAACTAACGAGGCAGTTAGCCAGTCATCATTAAGTACTCATTAGGTAAAGAGTTCTTCAACTTGTTGTAAAACTTTTTTATCAACTAGTTGTGCAACTTTTTTAGTAGTCAGTGAGAGGTAGTTGCCTACTCCCTTATAACGATCTTTAACAAAGTCTAAGTTTTCACTTATACTTTAAAGACCGTTGCTAAGTAAAACTCGTTTAATTATTAACTACCTTAAATTTGAAGTGGTGGGAACTCTCGTGAGCTGTGGAAGTTCGCGTCTTATCAGAGAGCCAGGATGCGGCGAGACGACGCTTAGTTCTTAGTAATTATGTACCTTAGACTACTGGGTTTTATGGTTAATTTCCTTTGTTACGGCTTGCGGTTTGTAGATGAGGAATTGTTAGGAATAATTGGGGACTTGGTTGGGTATTAAGGAATTAAGATGACGGAAACCTTTAACTAGTGTGAACACACTGGCTGTTGCCAGTAATGATTTACGGTACTGAAATATGGTCACTCACGATGCGCCTCATAGGAAAACGGTCACTTAGAGCAATGGGCATAGCTATGCTAGGTTAAGGTTCCTAAACAAGTAGATCTGAAAGAGAATCTATGTCATCGACATATCACTTAGATTTGCGAAACATAAGTTGCAGTGGGCAGGGTACATTGCTCGAACTCACGACTCTTGGGGAAGCAAGGTTTTCGTGTGGCGACCACGTCCCTAAAGATGTGGAGCAAGCAGGCCTTCACAAGATAGACCGATGGCCTGTGTTAGTTCACTGGTACGAGCTAGATGCGTATAGAACAAAATCGGTCATTGTTACGATCTTTAAGGTAATCCTATGTTCTGCTGTAGATAGACCGAGTCGAACGCAGCATAAACTTGGTGATCGCTAAGAACACGGCGGTCGTACAGTGCTACGAGCGTCTCATTCTGATTGTAAAATAGTTGTACAAAATACATGAATGCCTATTTAAAACAATATGATAAAAAATAAAATGAGCGTGGAGTCAACTCGGCCCAGAAACAATACGTCCCGGTCTCATTCATATTCAATAGCCCAAGAATAAAAAGCATACAACCCAAAACTTTTCGTTTGCAGTAAACCTCCATTTTATTTTGTTCGGGATCCATTTACATTGCAGAATATCTGCGGAAATGTTATTATATTTCTCTACTTTTATATTTTAATTAAAATTAACAGCAGTTTCTTGATTAAGGGTCTTTATAGTAACGCTTCTCATTTGGATATCGCCAGCAATTTCGATATGCGAAACAATAAAATAAAGGATTTGCATTTTTGTTCTAAAAAAACCTTGTTTCATCCTAGGAATATTCCTGTGTCATGGAGACGTTTACAAACATGGTATTTACATAAACACCCACGAATCTATTATTCATGAGAAACACAAAGATTTGTCCCGTTGGAGATCGAACCCGTGTCTACTCGATTCAGTGGGCAGAGTTAACGTACAGAGTAACTTAGACTCTCGACTTGCCCTTCAGATAAGACACGGTCTATTTGGTCATGGTAAGATAGTCTAGGTCTTTCTCGATTTCATCCTTCTACTTTCACAATATTAACAACTTTATTTTCTACATAACAAAAATATTCATTTAAAAGCCAAGTTGTTTGTATCGGATGCCGAAAGTAGTCGATATGAGCCCGGCTTCGATACTCGTGGTTATTGCGCAAGTTTCTTCATATTTTGTGTCGTATTCTTGACTTTCTCTGTTAAGCAAGTCAACCGTAGTTATTGTCAAGAATTGGAAAGAAAGTTTATATGACTGCCTCGTTGGTCTAGTGGCGAATAATGCGCTTTGCGATCACGAGGTCCTGGGTTCAAATCCTAGGTCGGACAAATGTATTTTTCCTATCGTAAATTCCCAGTATCAGTCCGGAGTCTGGAATTGTGCCCAGTATACGGCAATAGGCTTGCCCCCTAAGTTCGAAGCCCCATCGAAAAGTGGGTGTACAGCTGTGACGGTGTTTATTTATATATATATATATATATATATATATATATATATATATATATGTCGTCAGATGGCCAAACCAACTAGCACAAGAGCTCAATCTTTAGACTCAGACATGCGCGGGGTTAGGTTTCCAAACAGCTAAACACAATAATTGCCCATCAGTTATTTAATCACATAACTTATCCACATGAAACACAATATCAATCATTTAATTCTCAAAAGGGCAGGACGACCATTTTGACACGTCGTCATCGCATCGTTCTCCATGTTCTGTTCATCTTCCTAATTCAAAATCCCGTTAACTCTCGCGTTCCGTCAGCACGCGGCCGTAGCGCTGACTAGCGGACGACTCGCGCACTATTTGCCACAGATAATAACCACGCCGACACGGCCAACCTGACATGCGCCCGTCCTCGGGCGCCAATCATGCGCACATTTCGTTAACCATTCCTTCGGACCTGAAAGTAAATCTCGTTTACATTTTGCACATAATATTTACCGACATCTTCAGCATCATCAACCAACAAATCTAGTAACCTTATATAGGCTCAGAATGACCACTTTCTCAAAATGACTACTTTCCCAAAATGACTACTTAATCGCTTGAATTAAATGAGTTATTATTATAATTATTAATCGTCACCACCACATGTCCAGCTGGTCCCAACATCGAGGTACCACTGTGACATTATCACCACCGCAATTTACCTTCACATGTAACCATCGCACGTCCAGCTGATCCCAAGATCGAGGTACCACTGTTACATCATCATCATTGCCACCTTTGTCCATTAAACTCAACCACCACATGCCCAGCTGATCCTTGAAGAGATCACTGTAACATGGATGATAATTTTTCTTAAAATATTTTCTCCACAATACGCCATTATCATCACCGCTTCCATGCTCGGCTAACCTTGAAGTTACCGCATTTTCCGTCATTTTCCATCATCCATCTGCCAAACAATAATGGTATTATTATACCAATTTTAACTTATGCTCAAGAATGGGACTGTCCTCGAATTGTTTCAATGGAGATGCACCAGAATTAGTGACTAATATCAACTGAATCTCAAGCATTGTTATTTGCTGACACAGTATCAGCCGCAATAGGCTGACTGCAAATACTTTTGCCATCCTCACTGGATGTCACAATCCCAAGACTCTCGCGTTCCGTCAGCACGCGGCCGTAGCGCTGACTAGCGGACGACCCACGCACTATTTGCCACAGATAATAACCACGCCGAGATATATATATATATATATATATATGTATATATATTGCCGCGTGGTTCCCGGCTTAGAATAGGACCAACCCATCTCATCCCATCGGGTGTCGTACAAGGCGACTAAGGGAAAACTAGGGAATGGGCAGCAGCGTTCCCTTAACACTTCGACGACCAATAACTGCGCTCGCCAACCCGCCTGCCAAGCGTGGCGAGTATGGCAAACACCCCCAATTATGGAAGAAAGTAGGAAAACCAGGCCCCTAGTCCCCGGCGGTCCTGTTCGTCCTGGCCACGGTAGCAGCCATGGTAACGACAGGACAAGGGGTGCTAAGAATCTCCGGCAGAGATTCGGCTACCACCAAAACCGAAAATTGGCCCTGGTGACATACAACGCACGCACATTGAGGACAGATGAGAAGCTAGTTGAGCTGGAAGAAGAGTTAAACAAGTTGCGGTGGAGTATTGTTGGTTTATCGGAGGTCCGAAGAGAGGGCGAGGACACGATAACCTTAAAATCCGGCAACTTGTTTTACTACCGGGAGGGCGAACAGCAGTCCCAAGGTGGTGTCGGATTTATCGTCCACAAGTCACTCATAGACAACGTTGTGTCCATTACTAGTGTGTCGAGCAGGGTAGCGTACCTGATACTCAGAATATCCAAAAGATATTCGCTGAAGGTCATACAGGTCTACGCACCGACCTCGGCATACTCAGATGATGACGTCGAAGTTATGTATGAGGACATTAGTAGAGCCATACATACTTCCAAAACACACTTTACAGTGGTTATGGGTGACTTCAATGCGCGGCTGGGCAAACGGGGCGATGATGAGTTGAGAGTGGGGCAATTTGGATATGGGCAGCGCAACCCCAGGGGTCAGAGGCTGGCCGAATTTCTGGAGAAAGAGGGACTCTTTATGATGAACTCTTTCTTCCAGAAGCCGCCTCATAGGAAATGGACCTGGATGAGCCCTGATGGTTCCACAAAAAATGAGATAGACTTCATCATGAGCACCAAGCGACAAATATTTAATGATGTCTCCGTGATTCATAGGGTAAAAACCGGCAGTGATCACCGAATGGTCAGAGGCACATTAAATATTAATGTCAAAATGGAAAGATCGCGTCTGATGAAGTCTACGCTCCGACCTGCTCATGCATATATCCAAAACCCCGAGAACTTTCAACTCGAATTGTCAAACCGCTTCGAATTGCTAGACAGCAGCGCATCAGTGGACGAAATCAACAACAGGCTGGTAGAGACTGTTCATACGGTCGGGTCCAAGTATTTTAAGACCCACCGTAAAAATAGGCCTCAAAAACTATCTGACTACACCCGAAACCTCATGGCTGAGCGACGTTCCATGACGCTCCAAACCTCCGATGATGCTAAGTCCTATAGGCAGCTTAATGGACAGATATTGAAGTCCTTGCGACACGACTTACGGTCCTTCAATGCAAGGCGTATTGAGGAGACCATAGAGCAGAACAAGGGCTCTAAAGTGTTCGCAAGAGACGCGTCTATTGGGCAGAGCCAGTTGACGAAGCTGAAGACGGAGGACGGAAACGTAACGTCAAATAGGTCAGAGGTGCTCAGGGAGATAGAGAGGTTCTATGGAAAGTTATATACCTCAGTAGCTAAACCTGTTGTTGACTTGGTAAAAGACCCAAGAGCCAAGCTAACCCGACACTGCACTGAAGATATCCCGGACATCAGCCTGTGCGAAATTAGGATGGCTCTCAAACAACTTAAAAACAACAAAGCGCCGGGTGAAGACGGAATTACCGCAGAACTTCTGAAGGCGGGCGGATCGCCGGTACTTAAAGTCCTTCAGAGGCTATTTAATTCCGTCTTGCTAGAAGGGAAAACGCCGGAAGCATGGAACAGGGGTGTGGTGGTGCTGTTTTTCAAGAAAGGTGATAACACCTTATTGAAGAACTATAGGCCCATCACACTGCTGAGCCATGTTTATAAGTTGTTTACGAGAGTCATTACGAATCGTCTCGAACGAAGGCTTGATGACTTCCAGCCTCCCGAACAAGCCGGTTTCCGGAAAGGTTTTAGTACCATAGACCACATACATACGCTGCGGCAGGTTATACAGAAGACTGAGGAGTATAATCGGCCACTATGCTTGGCGTTTGTGGACTATGAGAAAGCCTTTGATTCGATCGAGACTTGGGCGGTTCTTAGATCTCTCCAGCGATGCCGCATTGACTATAGGTACATCGAAGTGTTGAAGTGCTTGTATAATAACGCCACCATGTCAGTCCGAGTACAGGGGCAGTGCACGAAGGTGATCCCCATAAAAAGAGGAGTAAGACAGGGAGACGTCATTTCTCCGAAACTGTTTACGGCCACCTTAGAGGACGCCTTCAAGCTCTTGGAATGGCAAGGACTTGGCATCAACATCAATGGCGAATACATCACTCACCTTCGATTTGCCGACGACATTGTGGTTATGGCGGAGTCGCTGGAAGATCTAGGACGAATGCTCGGTGACCTCAATAGAGTATCCCAACAAGTGGGTCTTAAAATGAATATGGACAAAACAAAAATAATGTTTAATGTCCATGTCGTACCCACCGCACTCACCGTTGGGAACTCTACTCTTGAAGTTGTCGACGAATACATTTACCTGGGACAGGCAGTCCGGTTAGGTAGGTCCAACTTTGAGAGAGAGGTCAATCGACGAATCCAACTCGGCTGGGCAGCGTTCGGGAAACTGCGCAACATCTTCTCATCCAAAATACCTCAGTGCCTAAAGACTAAAGTTTTTAGTCAATGTGTGTTACCAGTGATGACATATGGATCAGAGACGTGGTCTCTTACAATAGGTCTCATAAAAAAGCTCAAAGTTGCTCAGCGAGCTATGGAAAGAGCTATGCTCGGCGTTTCTCTACGTGATCGAATCAGGAATGAGGAGATTCGTAGAAGAACCAAGGTCACCGACATAGCCCTCAGGATTAGCATGCTGAAGTGGCAATGGGCTGGCCACATAGCGCGAAGATTGGACGGGCGTTGGGGCAGAAAGATTCTAGAGTGGAGACCACGTATTGGCAAGCGCAGCGTAGGACGACCGCCTGCCAGATGGACCGACGATCTTGTGAAAATCGCAGGAAATCGTTGGATGCAGGTGGCATCGGACCGGTTACGCTGGAAAGCGATTGGGGAGGCCTATGTTCAGCAGTGGACAAGTATAGGCTGAAATGATGATGATGATGATGATATATATATATATATATATATATATATATATATATATATATATATATATATATATATATATATATATATATATATTGCTAACTTGTACTTTATTTCAATAGGGTCAAATGCGTAGCATTTTTAATCGACGGAAATGCAATAAGAGACGCCTGAACGTAGATGAAGCGGGAGGTGTGTCAGAAGCGCAGTGTGTGGCAACTGTAGTCTCTGCCTAACCCAGTGGGTAAAGGCGTGAGTGTATGTTTGTATTTATTTAAATCTCTCTCTTTCGACGATAGACGATTTGGTACAGTGGTTAAGAGCTTAAGTCGCTCTGCCCAGTGGATAAAATAGTCTCGGGTCCGATACACGCACGGGAAAAATCTTTGTGTGACCCACATATATTTGTTTCGGTCTGGGTGTTTGTGTATGTGGATTTTATGTTTGTAAACGCGTCCACCCCACAGGAATAAATCCTAGTGTGGGGTAACTATTTAATAAAGACCAAAATAATCTATATAATAAGGCAGAGAGTGCAGACATAGTCCCGACCACGGTCCCAACAGAGGACTTAGCACGAAAACTTTGACGTCAGCGTGACACTAGCGAGTAATCGTGCTGTCAGGTTCAGGTAGTAATTTTGTAGTATGACAAGGGTGGCATATCAACTCGCTAGCGTCACGCTAACGTCAGTCTTTTCGTGCTAAGCTCAGGGTCTTTCCTTATAGACCTCTCTGGCGCCCTCCACTCTCATAATTTGTGGTGTTTTGTTTATATATAAGAAAACAACATCTTTTTATATAAGAAAACAACATCAGCGGAAGGTTTTCTGCGGTTTTGTAGATCTGGAGAAGGCATTTGACAGAGTTGTGCGAAAGAGACTTTGGGACATTTTGCCAGAGTATGGTATAGATGGCACTCTGTTGCGAGCCGTTCAGTCCACTTATGTGGACTGCAAGGCATGCGTACGGGTGGGTGGTAACAGGTCACCCTGGTTTGACGTTAAAATCGGCGTCAAGCAGGGTTGCGTGTTGTCCGCTAGACTGTTTATAATATATCTGGACAAAAGTCTTCAAAGACTGAAAGCGATGAATGAAGGTGTACAAATGGGTGACTTAGTGGTAAACCATCTACTTTATGCTGATGACGCGGTTTTAATAGCGCCAACAGCCACTGATCTGCAAACACTAGTCACAGTTATGAAAGACGACTTCATGATCAATGGCTTACACTTGAATGTGAAGAAAACCAAGATTATGGTTTTTGAAAGGGAAGAAACCAGAACGAATGTAAGGATTGTGGTTGGTAACGATGTGCTGGAGCAAGTGAATGAGTTTGTATATCTTGGATGCGCCTTCAGTAAGGATAGGAAATACACCGCTGACATAGAGAGAAGAGTGAGTGCAGGGAACAGAGTGAATGGTGCGATGGGAAAGCTACTCGGGAGCCGGCACTTAAGCCATAAGGCGCAGCTGGCCATACATAACGGAGTTCTTGTCCCAACGCTGTTATATGGTAGCGAGAGCTGGGTATGTAAGAAGGAGAATGAAAGTAGGATAAATGCGGTAGAAATGCGAGCTCTGCGGAAGATGTGCGGAGTGAAGCTGACCGACCGCATTAGCAACAGCATAGTAAGACAGCGAGTAGGTATGAAAGATAGTATCGGTGTAAAGATGAGAAAGGGCATGCTCCGTTGGTTCGGGCATATAGAAAGAATGCCAGAGGAAAGAATGACAAAACAGATATACAATGTGAAAGTGGAAGGATGCAGGTACCGGGAAAGACCTAGACTATCTTAACACGACCAAATAAACCGAGTCTTATCTGATGGAAAAGTCAAGAGTCTCCGTAACCGGCGAGCGTGTATGAGACGAACTATGAGAGTCGAGGAAGCCAGAGAGGTATGTAAGGAAAGAACCTGTTGGAACTCTGTACTCTCTGCCTACCCCGCAAGGCATCTGGCGTGAGGTTATAGATAGATAGATAGACAACATCTTATGGTATACAAGGTGTAACATAATAAACGCAAGACCTCAGACACCCCAATTAGAGAATTGCTTCATAAATTCAAAACGGAAACCAAATTTCGAAATTTAAAGATTTTTACCCTTTTTTTAAGCACTTTTATACCCCAATGAACAATGAAACTTGTACGTGTATGTGTGCGTTTTAAGAAACACGTTTTAGCAATACATATAATAATATTTTTTTTTATAGCGCACTGGAGGAGTAAAGGCATTTTTTGCAAATTAAAAAAAATGTAAGTTACATTTAAAAATTGTAGGAATCAATTCAGTTATCAATTTAGAACAAACTTCTTTCAGGTCTTGCGTTTTTTATGTTACAGCTGTATAAAGCCACAGCTCCTTGGTCCGTGGCGTATAGTTTGGTTGTCGACCAAAAGGTCCTGAGTATGATATTTTCTATCGAAAAATTTCCAGTACTAGTCCGGAGTCTGGAATCGTGCTCTTGTGTTCGATATAACGACGATAAGTTCCCCTATTTGGGACCTAAAATGGTCGACGAGAAATAGGTGTAGAGTACACCTTTGTTAACCCCGCTTGGGGAATATAGGCCTGATGGTTTTTTAAACTAATTAAACAAGCACCAACGCGGTTGTTTGTTTTGTCTGTTCGCATCTACCTTTACCTGTAAACTTTATTCTTTTCAGGAAATCCATGTTCGAAGCCACCAAACCGTTCTCATTTTGTAATACCAAATGACACCCAATATATTTTACTTAATACCCCATGAGTAAGCTTCCAATTTACGATACCTATGGCGCCCCTTTTCCATGATGTTTTCTCTGAAACCAATGATACGAACCACGAAACCCATTGCCTTTTCTAAACCCAATTAATTATTTCTGATGGGGTATTAGGAAATGATACGGGCAAATACAATATTTATTGCACCGTTCAAAAGGCCCTTTTATTTGAAACCAAGCTTGCAAGCTGTCAAACCCATTGCGTGTTAAGCCTATTGTGGCTTATTTATTATTATCTAATACTCCATGTTTTTAATGCTGCGTTACCCTGGCAAGGCGGGTCCGACAAGTTTAGTGGGCTAAGGTTAAGCAGGTTCAACATCTGGCCCCCGAGGTTGGAGGACGCGCTGAGTGAGGCGGGGTTACCGTGGCAAGACGGGTCCGACATACAACCGCTGGCGGGTCGCGGAAGCATGTCCGCGTCCTCGTAACTGGCTGCGTAGCGGGCGATCGAACACAGTTGGGTTTTATTGGGTAGGATTAGCTCCAGCGTCGGCTGGAGTCATGCCGACCGTCTCTGGAGCAAGGATTCCCACATAACCCGTTCACGTTCCTGTCGTGAACGAGTATCCATGAGGATATCCCCACATAAAAAAAAGGTAAAGCAGCTTTCAGTTTGGTCAGTCAGAGATGGGTGACTGTTTGCAGCATTTTCGTCTGCGTGCGTCTGGGTGTTTTAGAGTGCAGTGCCATAATACACCTTGTATCTTCTAAAGCACTGAAACCAGTGTTCCGGTTGCCATTTCATAAGATAGTATTTGAGCTAAGTGGAAAGTCTAAAGGTTTGGTCAAATAGCCGACGGAACGCGACGCAAGCGCTCGGCTTCGTTCAGTCGTAACGATTGCCGTTGCGCCGAGCGGGGCTGCGCTGTGTGACGTCTTCCGTACATTTCAGTACCTTAAAACTCGCCAACCCGCCGTCGCGCTGCGTCGGCTATTCGGCGAAACCTTTAAAGGTGGAAAATATCAAGGCACTAGGTTTTGTCTCTACTGAATTTTTGACCATATGCAATCCTGTTTTCACCATTCCGCACTGGGTCCTCGTGGTATGACTTATTTTCTTCCGCCTTATCTATAAGAGAATGCAGGACAAAGCAGGCTGATTTTTTTTTTTGTAATACTATACTATAGTAAGCGTATATTTACCCTAAACATACTTAGAGATACTTTTTTGTCTAAAATCAATCTTAAAAGCCATTAGGCAGATTGCGTATTGTTATACTAAACATCATCCAATTTATTATTAACATAATACGTCACGAACAAGCACTATATTTACGCCCAAACTCCACCAGTCTTACAAAAGTGTTTGCCGCCATAACACCACTTTCCGATGATTTATGGGACCGGCAGTATTGTCCGGTATATTTATCGATTTGTTGTCGATACACTGCGGGTAATGGCCTAGTGTTGGGCTGCTGGGCCTGCCAAGTACGTCATAAAACGCAGATAAGAATCTCTGTAATGTCGGGCATTAATCTGCGGAAGTAGAAACGTGATAAGTTTGGTGATTCTTATGTTGTTGAGTGGATAAATATGATCGGGTTTCTTGTAAAAATAAAAAGAATGTCCTTTGTATAACTACTGTCTAAGTATATCTTTCAAAATTTTTTTTTCATTAAATTTTAGAAAGATGTTTCTAAGTAGTAATCCAGAGTTCTGAATTGTGTCCGACATAATAGCAATAGGTTCCCCTTATATATTGGGAACATCAATCAATACACGCTCGTCGCACGAAAAATGACACCACTAAAAGGCAGGCAAAAGTGGACGGTATTAAAAAATTAAAAGGCTTCCGCTTTTTTGCAAATACAACTCTAAGTGATACGAGTAAGGTACAATATTCCCCGATTTATGTTTATATCATAACCATAATTACTCAATCGAATTAGGGACACGCACCTGGATGTTTTTTAGTGTAACTTTTGATTGGGCCTGTGTATCTTGTTCTGATATATCGATGACTAGCTATGCCCGCGACTTCGTCCGCGTGGAATAGTGTCTTTGGGTAGCATTTAATATTTTGTCTCTTGTCGCAAACTTAGAAAACATTCACATAAACCTTACATATTTCCATACAAACTTTCATCCCCTATTCCCTATTGCTATTTTACACCCTTGAGGGTAAAACTTTTATTTATATCGAATTAAGAGCCTATAAAAATATTTTCAAGCTTCTAGCTCTAAAAATGACGAACCTTTCATACAACTTTTCATCCCCCCCCTTTCAACCCGTTATAACCCTTTTTTCGCATTAAAAAATAGCCTATGTCCTTTCTCAGGCTCTAGACTATCTGTGCAATGTAAATTTCATTTAAATCGGTTCAGTAGTTTTGGCGTGAAAGCGCGACGGACAGACAGAGTTACTTTCGCATTTATAATATTAGTAAGGATTTGGAACGATCATCTTCGGCAATGTGTGGATTTACAAAGCACACCTCTGCAGCACCGCTTGGGAAATAAAGGCGTGACTGTCTATTTTTTTACTACTATAGTATTATATCTTTAACACATTTTCTAAAGGTGAGAAGACGCGTTTGAAGTCAAAGATTTATGAGCATGATTTAGGCATACAAATAAACACCAGTTGTAGTAGTCACTTTCAAGTATTGCGAGTAACGAGGCGACTTGAGGATCATTAACCACAACTCAACAAAACAAAGACGTTTCGTCTCACTAAATCCAAAGTACATAGCTTCTTCTTCTTTTCGTGTCAATGGTTCATATCTGTTCCGCTAAGTAAGTGGCTATTTTGATTGCGCCGTCTGTGGCCGCGCTCAGTTCTTCCCTTGTACAGTTGGTGGGGCATAAAGGGCAGACTAGCAGGTACAACGTAGTCTGTGAGGTCGCACCACAGTCACAGGCTGTTAAATTTTGGATCTCTGAATCCCCATGTACACATAGCTATGTAATATGTACATAAATATTATTGTTTCTATTTTATCAAAGGTTAAACAATACTGTATCATATCATACCATATACTCCTGTATACTCCCTTCAATTCACATGAATGAATACCTTACTCCACTTATATTAAAACTTTCTGAAAAAATATAAACACAAAACTCAAAATTTTAAACCTGTGCGCGTATTTTCTAAAAGAAAACCCGTGAAAAGTGTGAGCCACGGAACATTTTCCACCGTAGGAACATTTGAAAGAAAAATGCTTGTTGCATTCTCCGAAGCAAGGTAAGAGGCTTTAGTGCTGCGGAACCGCTCGAATTATTCGAATGACTGGCAACTTCGTGGTCGAAATAGTCGAGTTGAGCGTTAGTTCGAAGTAGTATCGATTAGAAGTTAGTCGATTAGTTTTTGGTTGCAGATTGCAGAATGATTCGGAAATTAATCATTTTGGAGTGGTGGAGTGTCAGCCATTATTTGCTGTCGGGTTTGTGAATTGAGATTTACGAATTATTCTGAAAGTCTTAGGCGATTATCAATAAAGGAAATCGTAGATACCTTTAACGAATTTATGCTATTTTTAACCGACTTCAAAAAGGAGGAGGTTTTATGTCTGTGTATGTTCTTCTGTATGTATGTTGTTCTATGCATGTTCACGGATATTACCGTTAATTGTGGACCAATTTTAATCATTTTTTTTGCATTAGGTTCAGCATAGTTCCAAGGAGGCCCCATTTTAATTTTATCGGTATTCGACCATGGACTTTGAAGATACATCAAGGGATTCATTGACGGCAAACAGCACGAATGCGTAAATTCAGTTCTTATGAGTATTATACCAATCCTGTAGGTACCTTATTGTATAACTAAGTACAATAATATAATATAGGTATTTAAATATTAAGAGATAAGATTAGCAAGCTGAAGTGGCAATGGGCGGGCCACATAGCGCGTAGATCGGACGTGCGTTGGGGCAGAAAGATTCTAGAGTGGAGACCACGTACTGGCAAGCGCAGCGTGGGACGACCGCCTGCCAGATGGGCCGACGATCTTGTGAAAATCGCAGGAAGTCGTTGGATGCAGGTGGCATCGGACCCGTTACGCTGGAAAGCGATTGGGGAGGCCTATGTTCAACAGTGGACAAGTATAGGCTGAGATGATGATGATGATATAAATATTAATAACTAATACACTCAACACTTAAAATTCTAAAAGAAAAAACTTTCCAAAAAGGTTAAACTTTAAAGGTAAAAACTTTTTGAAGTCGGTGCCAAGTAACCGACTGCACCAACCGGCACCGACTTCAAATATTTATTTTTTGCATCTTGAAGGCGGTTTACCTATTATTAAAAAGTTTTATATCTATGAATTTGTTCAATGTAATGGTAAATAAAATTTACACTCGTCTTACCTTATACGTACCTGTATGTCAATATACTTTTGCCCCTCTCTCCCAATCTCCTAAGAATATTCGGTAAGTCATAAATATATTCTATTCAATTAGTCATAACTTTTTAACTCTGATTGTTAATTACCTACGTCATCAACGAGACAGTTTCACCTAGTGCGTGGTCCAATGATCACTGAGACTGTATTATTTGTTTTGTTTTAATAAAATGAATTTTATTCCTGATTAGGCATCGGTAGTACTCGAATTTTGAAAATGTCAAGCCTTTTGTTCTCAGTAAGTGCCCATAGGCAGACTATCAGCTAGATGGAGCGATAACATCATAAGGGTGGCTCGCAAATGGAATAGACTAGCACAGGACGCGAACGAATGGGATGATAAAAGAAAGGCCTACACTTAGTCGTGGGCAGAAACAGGTTGAATGTTGATCATTGATGAAGCACCTAAGAACTGTTTGGAATAGAATTAAATATCCATTTTCATAATCTTATTTTCCCATCACTACTGTTAGCACCAACTGGCTGCATATAGTTTAAAGCGATATATAAACCCACCTATAAGTACACGGTTTTGTTCTGTTTTTAGTGCTGTGCTAAATTTGTGTTTTCTTAATTAAATTCCAGCCTTTAGTATATGGTGCTGACTTTAGTTTGGTGGAGTTGGATGTTGCTGTACTTGATTAGGTTCAAGTTGATTATATATAATAAAGTACTATTCTCTTTATTTAACAGCGTTGAATATAGTATAGTAATAAATTTTTGGATCATTTATTAGAAAACAAACGTCAAGCCAATTCAATGGCCTCTTGTGAATAAAGATATCATGAGTTCTTAAGTGGCGACAACGTAGGTACCCATAGACGTACTTCCCCTTGCACCAACATCAGCAGGGCCCCCCTGCTTCAGGGTTGCGGATGCCACCCCGAGGATGACAGTGGCGTGATGCGGGTCACGTCGTCGCGAGCTCCGGTGCGTCAATGTGGTGGGAGCGTGTTATCAAGTTTCCCCCCGATGGCGGGCTTTTTGGAGCGTGGCACAAGAGGGGCACTGGTGCGTTCCATACGGAGATTTCGAGACTCCTCCAAAGTGCTGATGTTGACCACCCTGTAGTTTTTAGTCGGTTGGAATCCGATACTTCCCGCGAGCTTCCCTCGAGACTCGCGGAAGCCCTATGCAGGATTTTTCACAGGTCAAAAAAGGTACCCATAGACGCGAAGTGGGCTAGCCCCCATAAAGAAGATCGATGACATGGTAAGGGTCGGTTAAAATCTGGATGTGTTTAGCGCAAAGCCGGTTGGGGGAGGCCTTGGTCTTGCAGTGGGTGTTTTTCAGTTGATGTTATTTCAAATGGCATGAATATCGCCTACTAGTGAAAATAATGAACATTGTCGTAACTATACCTTAAGCAGGGGTGGCAAAGGTGCACTGTGTACAGACACACCCACATATCACTAACGATATTAGGTTCCAAGGTAACAGGAAGCGAGCTTATGGCCATTATACCACATTATACAAAGCGCAATTTGAGACTCCAGACTGCTATTCAGAATCTTTCGATAAAAACACCCGTTTTGCCCAACCTAAGATATAAATCGCGAACCTCGTTACTAGATTATGCGCTACTAGACCAACGGGACAGGCCTTCTATTGATTTCCAATTCTCGCTTATGTAGGCCTCTAGTAAACCCCGGTTCGAGATATCATCGATATTTATACAAATCGACTACTTATCTAACTTCCGAGACGCAACAACTGGGGTTACCGGTAACTTTAGCCCGGGGCTATGCTGATAAGGCAATGACATGCTACAGCGACTCCACTAAAGCACTGAGCTACGACTTACCAACACAATTTTTTCGTGTTGCAATTTTGCCACAATCTCTTTGGCAGTGCGTATCGGCCTTATTTTTTGAATTTAACTTAAAATTCATCAGATAAGAAAGGGTATGCTCCCTTTTTTCGATCATATAGAAAGAATGATGGAAGAAAGAATGACAAAATAGATATACAATTCGAAAGTGAAAGGATGTAGGTACCGGGGAAGACCTAGATTATCTTACCTTGACCAAATGCATCGTGTCTTACCTGAATGGCAAGTTAAGAGTCTCCGTAACCGGCGAACTTGTATGAGACGAACTTTGAGAGTGGAGGAAGCCAGAGAGGGATGTAAGGAAAGAACCTGTTGGAATACTGTACTCTCTGCCTACCCCGCAAGGGATCTGGCGTGATATAGATAGATAGGGAGAAATTCATCAGGTGATTAAACACCGTCACGCCTATATTCTCCAGCGGGGGTGGCAGAGGTGTACTGAGTACCACGATTCGCCGACGATGTTAGGTCCCTTGTAATAGGGGGCGAGCCTATTGCCATATACCGGGCACAATTCCAGACTCCGGACTCATACTGGGAATTTTTCGTTAGAAAAACTACATTTATCCGACCTAGAAGTTCTAAATATATATGTCTTTACTTTTCTCTGGACTGCGTCGTTAATCTATTGGCTCTGTGGCTCGTGATTATGAAGAGGACTTCGTCCGCCAAAAATTTGGTCTTAGAAGAAGTCTATTCCTATGGTCAAAGGACATAGTGTTGTTGCGGTTTTTCTATCGATCATTATACGCGTATACGTGAGGGCGTGCGTGCTTTTGTGCGTGCGTGTGTGTGTGTAGGTGTGTGTGTGTGTGCGTGCGTGCGTGCAAGCGTGCGTGCCTGGGCTGTCGTGATAGGGGAGAGCATATACTAGGTGTCTCGTCGTGATGCTCTGCACAGGCCGGCGGGCATTCCATATCGCCTGCGATGTCGGTGTCTGATCCGGTGAGGTATCTGTAGTCGAGCGTCATTTGAGTACGTCACCTTGTATTGTAGACAAAATAGAGACTTTACTCAGTTAAATAGAGTTATCAACATAATTCAGCCGACACTAAGCCTATTCGCAGTCATTAGCAGTGGACGCCCGACCGCGGCTCTGCAATATCAACTGGGCCCTTATTCGATGACCAATCAAATACGTAACGTGGGGCGTTACAATAAATTCGTGAAATAATGCTTAGTGGTACTCCATTGACATAAATTGTATGTGTGTCTCAGTGACACATTTAACTGACGATTTAGCGCAGTAGTTAAGAGCCCCGGTGTGTCTAATAGCCACGGGTTCGATTCCCGCACGGGACAAGTGTTTGTGTGACCCACAGTTATTTGTTTCGGTCTGGGTATTTGTGTATGTGAATTTTCATGTTTGTAAACGCACCCATGACACAGTAATAAGTCTTAGTGTGAGGCTACGTTTAAAAAAATGACAAAATTCCATTCCGCCATATTTTCACAACGATATCGTAACGCGCCGCATGTGGTCATTGCGAATATGGCTCTGGCCCACTAACGCTTATGTATTAGTGTTATTTCCTGAACTAATTACAAGTAAAATCACACACACACACCGTCACGCCTTTATTCCCCAAGCGGGGTTGGCAGAGGTGTACTGAGTACACCCATGTAATAGGGGATGAGCCTATTGCCATATGCCGGGCACAATTCCAGACTCCGGACTCATATCGGGAATTTTTCTTTAGAAGAACTACTTTTGTCCGACCTAGGATTTGAACCCAGGACCCTTGCCACCAGACCAACGTGGCAGCAAGTAAAATGTATTACATATTGCAAAATTTTGGAATTTGTAACATATTAGAATTGATTTTGAAAGCGATGCTACAAGTGAATGTCCGATTATGATGTTCTAACTACAAAAATCTTACGAACATACTTTATTACAATTTTTGTGATCCTATCTGAGTCCACGTGGTGGATTATGACCGAATAATCTCTTTCACCTCAATTTATGAGGGATAGCCTTTGTCCGGTACTGCGATTATACAGGCTAATTTACATATGTATGTAGTAATGATGCACTTATTAATTATTTACCAAGGTCATCGACATAGCTTACAGGATCAGCTCGCTAAAGTGGCAGTGGGCTGACTATATTTGTCGAAGGACCGATGACCGTTGGGTTAGACGTGCTCTTGAGTGGAGACTGCGGCTCGCCAAACGTAGTGTTGGACGATATACGCAGATTGGCTGGCAGCGATTGGAGGAGAAGAGCCGAAGACCAAGCTCAATGGCATGCCTTGGGAAAAGCCTATGTTTAGCAGTGGACTGATACGGGCTGATGATAATGTACCCAATTATTATATGTACGAGAGAGAGAGGGAGACTGTCTATGTTAGTGGAAGAAGCCAGAGAGGTCTCTAGGGACATAACCTGTTGGTACTCCGTACCCTCTGCTTACCCCGCAAGGGATCTGGCGTGATGATATAGATAAATATTATATGTGCTGTTACTTTCGTTTAGAGGGGATAACCAACTTGAAAACGGCGTGTCACTAAAATAACAGCTCAATAGAATACCAGTATAGCCTCAGTAGGACTTCAGTAGATCTCGTTGATCCACAGTGATACCCAAATGCGTTGACGAGTGACGGCGCTGCATAAAAACTATCTCACTATTTTAACAGATCAGTAGAATATCAGGACAAGCTCAGTAAAACCTCAGTAGAAACTCAGTAGGACCTCAGTTAATATCGTTGATCCGCAGTGACAGCCATTTCGCGTTGACGCGTGAACTCGAAAACACGGCTCGAAACCAATTTAAATTGGCGCTACAGAAAAAAAAGACCCCCAAATCACGACGTCATACTCTGAGCAAGATGAATTATTGTTCCGGAGATATTAGATGCTTCTTACAGCTGTATCTGATTCAAATTGAAAACCTTCACGGTTTATCTACCTAAATCATCGCGCCGGACACGTTGCGGGCTTTTTTCTTCAAGTTCTTTTCTTAAAGACCTCTCGCTTACTTCATTCTCATATATAGTTCATCTCATACACGCTCGACGATTACGGAGACTGAGGTATAAATATGTTTTTATCTATTTAAACTAAAACCATATTTGGCGAGCTTGTATAAGACCAAATATGAGAATGTTGGAAGCGAAAGAGAAAAATCTTTAAGGAAAGAAGTTGTGCGAACTCTAAATGTTAATGTTATGTAAGTCACCTGCGATCAATAGCTGAAAATGATAAAACATAAACAGAACTGACTCCTAGATTATCGAACGAGAACAAGGATTATGTGCATGCAGATTAATGAACAAAAACTGGTCTATTTCAAAGACGACAGACACCATAATTAGTGATACCTAACTACCTACTTGTGGCCGGCTTGTGTATCATAATTGCTAATCTATACGCCACACACGCAATATAAGCTATATCACAACGCGTCCTCACTTCAACCGGGAAGCCTCGTCAGACGGATGGCTTAATTGCTTGGAGAGCCGCCAGATGAACTGTCTGTGCGGCAGCCAAGCTCGAGCTGGTGCTTTTATGCTTCATTACTGTGCTTATCGATTTAAACTTCCACATTGCAGTTGTTATTTGGACAGGCTGAAAAAAAACCTTTAAACAATCTATGGAATGTCTTCATGTTTTATAGTTTCATTACTTTTTTGAAATGGGTTTACTATGAAATATTTATTCGTTTCATAAGTTAATTGATTTTTTTAAATGGATTTTCTATGGTATTTTCCCACGTGAGAGATATTAGTCGTGAGATATTAGATATTGGTCTTAGTCGTGTTATAATAAAAAGTAAGTAAATTATAAAAAAATACCCATTGTTATGCCTTATGACTGAGATATAAGAATAATAATGATAATTTTTTAAAGAGTGAAGATTTAAACGGTTCTGGGTGGACTAGTTTTTACAAGCAGCACCCGTTCAAGAGATTATTACTTCAGCAACCATCACATCACTCGACCATATTAGATGAAAAGCAGTCACCCACACTATATACAAAGTAGCGCCAAGGTCTAAACTCTACCTTATCTTCATACAAAACCAACAGCGTCCATTGTTGCTTGATCCTCGTTACGAAACGGTAAACGTTTAAAAAAATCGATATAAACAATTGAGTTTGTACAAAGCAATCAGTAGTAGCGGGCGGTGCTGGGAACCGGGGCAAGCTACGGGGGTCATCTTAATCCTTTCGGGTGGAGGCACGATTGTGTTTTGATGCGGGACCTCTCGATTCTGGAGCTGATCATGGGACTGGGCAAGTCATAAGTTAGAAGCGGTGTAGTTGGAGTTAATGTTTTGAGGAGGACGGTGGCGTCGTGGCTATACGCCCACGTGAGCACCGTGAAGATGTGTGGAAAAAGAATGACTCAGACTGAGTGCTCAATCGAGGGGCACCGGTGCGTTCTCGAGTCCCTATCCCGCGTCAGAAGGGACCGCATGTGTTTTAAAGTGTACCTCTTACACATACCTCAGTCTTCCTCCCGCAGAGAACTGAGAATATAGATTATAGTCAGACAATATCTACTTATCTTTTACTTTGCTTTTGGGAGGTCAAGTTTGTCAATAGTGTTATCAAACATGGCTGAGATTTCATCGGTAGGTTCTTGTATATTTGCCGAAAAGACAAATATGCAAATAGTGTAGAGCACAACGGTGAGACACCTAGCAAGCCGAGGCCGTTTACTCCTTGAGGCATCCTCGGGCTAGTTGCCTACGTTGCCCTTCCGGATAGAGTGTAGTTTTTGTGCGCTCGCCTTCTTGCCTGATAAAGCTGTATATAATAATAATTTATTTTAGTTTTAAGACTTACAAATACATAGATTGATCCGATAATGGGACATCCTTTTAAGTATAGCAAATACCTTTGCCAGGATGTCCCAATAGGTACAGGTCAACGGGTATATTATTCACACACGCATACTTATAACAAGGAAGAACGAGTTGAAAAATCTTCGTATAAAAAGCAATGTGATTCCTAATTAAAGAAAACAAAGAAAAAATACTCTATTCCCATCTCCGTTCACTTGTGATTCGCACCACGTCTTGAGAGCGGGATTACCCGGGATTTTTTCCCTCTAAGCTGGACGTAATTGGATCCCAAATTGACCGTGGAGGGGGTCTGATCGTTCGACCAACCGCTCATTTGTTTCAGATATTACAATAAATAATATTGTATTGGGTTTTAAAATCTTACAGATATTTTGCTGTACTTCAGTTTACCTATGCTTCAAATTTTCCAGCTGTGGCTTCGGTAAAGTAGGGACATATTTTACGTTAAGCAGACATTTTGTTCTTTTTTTCTATTTCGCTGAGAAAATATCTTTAGAAGATTCTCAATTCTCTGTGAGGAATGTACCTCAATATGTAGGGTTTTTATTACAATAAATAAACTATCGCGGTGGCCTTTTTCGACACAGTAGAATATTCCTGGATGTCCAAACGCAACGCACTGGTGATCTTTTTTATACCTCGCTCGATTGAGGACATCTTGGGGATTATAATCGCGTACCCAAAACATTTACGGGGCTCACGATAGCATGGAATCACTCATGCTACCGACTTCCTCTGTCAATTGGATACCAGGAGCCACACACTCCTGCGTTCCTTGGACGCTGAGCAGACGTTGGGAATGAAAGTAAATAAAGAGGACAGGAGAACACCTAAGGGTTGCATAACTGCTATGTTATGTCTATCTCCCTGCTCATAGCCACGCGAGCACGTTGAATAGATTGTAATACTAATAAGAAGCGGGGGTCGCAGAGGTGTACTGTACCCACGCATATCTAAAATTTTACTTTTTATGACTATATTACATATTATGACGATAATGCATTAATTACAAGATGTGCATGTAAAACAAAAGTAGTTTAAGTAAATTAAGGTAAGTGGACAAACTGCTTATATTACAGTGTGATATTTTTGTCCCTTAAATAACCTTATTCATATGTTCCTACGCAAAATAAATGCCACCTATTTCGCTACACCATAACCACGCAGATATAAATTAGGCTCACAGCTGAGCAAAGGTTTTCTCTCACAAATCGAGGTGAAAGAAATCAGGGCATACACCACCTAGCAGCGTGCGAATTTGTGGAAGTGTAGATTTGTAATCATCTGCAGTTACAACATTTTAGGCCGCCTATAAGGCATCCTCAGCTTAACGACCATATTAGGTGGCAACCGAAATGAACGTTCGAAATTGTATTTGCCACATAAACAGTCACACATCTCAGACCGACAGAGCCTAACTTAACCTTATTGATCGCTCCACACAGCGCTACAAGCGCCTATGGATACGGATTATACTAAATCTTAATATTATATTTATAATATTATGATTAAGTTTAATCCTCCGCACTCAAGTAAAGCTACGTTAAAGTCGGCCATGTTACCCGCCTATGCCCCGGCAGAGCCACATCAAAGCGGTAAGATAAGATACGTCGCAGCGGTTTGTTTCCGCTAGAGTTTTAGCTAATCAAGCGGAACTTCATACGGAGAATTTAGAACATCCTGTATTATATATAGTATAATTAGACTACGATTCTACTCAAAAGCGACAGCGGTATATCGTTGCTGTTAGTTTAAACCATTGATATACATGTTAACACTAGATTAGCAGTCACGGCGTAAATGTATGTCGGCTAAGAATATGCCCGCAGCCAAGTTACAACCTTCTGTCATTCATTGGCCTGCCTCACATCTGTCGAGTAACACGTATTATTAAAAAAAAATACAAAATAGTTAAGGCGTAAGAACGCGATTTGAGGTCACAAAATCACTATAACGGAAGCGGAACTACTTTCCATATATACGTTTATTGTTTTTTTATATATTTACTGGTAAATAAAATAAAAAAACCGATTTCAAGTTACAACAATAAATTTGAGATTCAGTGCTGCCAATAAAAACACAATTCCGTGTTCCCGTCTTTATGGGAAAATGTTGGATGATTTTGTCACCTATAATTGTTAATTTACCTATTTTATTAATTTTGTTGGTTTCCAAAGGGTGCAATTTCTATCACGCCAGAACCCTTGCGGGGTAGGCAGAGAGTACAGACTTCCAAAAAATTCATTAGAATAATATGAAAAGCAATAAAGTATTTGCTCAAAGCGAATATTGTACATAATTCTTTATTACATAATTGCCGTATGGATCCGGTAAAGAATAGCTCCACCCCATTTGTTCTCACGCGTGTCGTACAAAGCAATTGGGGAATTAACCAAGACTTTTACTCTTCTTTTTTTGCCCCACACTAGTCATTATTCTTGTGTTGTGGGTACGTTTATAAATATGAAAATCACCCAAACAAATACCCAGACCTAAACAAAATGTGTGAGTCACACATAGATTTGTACTATGCGGGAATCGAACCCGCGACTATTCAGTCTAGTAACCAGAGCGGCTTACCGGTCTTAACGTCTGGACCAAGATGTCTTCACTGGAACAGGAAATGAGCAACAACGTTTTCCTGAGTTTAATTTTGTAAATTTGTATTTATTTTACTCTCTCTAAGTAGTTTGAAACCATCAACCTGCGTATTTTGAAAATAATGCAATAAATAATATTAGGTGTGTTTTTGTTTATTGCTCATTCGGTATCTTTTCATAGTTTGACCACATAACCTAATAGACACTATTAACTAATATCCAAATAATCTGTATTACAATGCTAGTATCATATTGAATAAAATGAAATACAATAATAATGCACTTTATTTATCTATGTATTGGATTATAACTGAAATGTAACGAAGTTAATTTAAAAAAATTACAATAAAAAATTCACATTCATAACATTCATTAAAATTTATATTCATTGTGAATTTAAATTGTGGGAAAAAATCATATAGTGAGCAACACCGAGCCTCCCATTACTAGTAATATTGCTAACTCTATCGGATCGACATAATGTCGGTATGGTGGGGAACAAGGGTACAAGAGATGGATATATGTTTACTCCAAATTACTTATCGGGTTCAAAGCTACGTCGCGTCGGCATACTTTTAGGTGGTTACACTTTTTTCGACGCGCCGAAGTGACGTTTTCATATCTATTTATTTGCCTCAATGGTTTAAACAGTCTGATGTAAAATGTAACAAGATTTTTCCGGTCAGTTTTGTTTTTGTAAGTTTGCAAGGATTCTAAAATATATTAATGGTAAAGTTGAGAGCGTGTATGAGACGAACTATGAGAGTCGAGGAAGCCAGAGTGGTATGTAAGGAAAGAATCTGTTGGAACTCTGTACTCTCTGCCTATCCCGCAAGGGATCTGGCGTGAGGTTATAGATAGATAGATAGATTAATGGTAGAGTTTGAACTTTATTTGCTCGTTTAAATGTAAAAACAGTACTGTTGTATCACCTGTCCTGCTTTCTTGTTCTGTCGTGAGAATACGTCTATTTGACCTATCTCTACAAAGATCTTTTAGCCCATGGTTGACATTGGAGTGAAATTATGGTTAATATTTAGTAAAATTTTCCTACTTCTAAGGAGAAATTAAAAAAAGAACTTGGGTCAATTACGTAGCAAACGGCAAGTAACATTTCACTTGATGATGGCGTTAGTTCCGATTTTAGACGCGGGCCAAATGACCCTTGGCCCGCGACTGTACGGTGATGATGATGTATTGCAGAAATTTGACTAACATAACTTTTTAATTTATATCGTTCTAATTTATATTTCTATATTTACAATTTATACTCCGCTCCATAAAAGTAAGATCATGTTGATGATTTCCTTAGTCCCATATTCGTAGTTGGGTTTTCATAATCGGCTAGGAAAAAAGAAATTTGATTTCGTTACTGGATACCGATTTAGAATTTTTTTTTCTGGAATCATAACTAATGTTTCGTAGGCTTTGAAAATGACTTTTTTGCCACTTTTATGTATTTATTGACTGACGCAGTCATTGTTTAAGTCGTTTTTTGCACGTTAGAACTTGCAAATGCGCCATCTATGGCATCATGTGCGAACCGTGATGTTGTATTGCCTCCACGGGGGGGGGGGGGGGGGCGCGCTAGCTCGCCTAGTGACCCGATCGCTGAATCAAGTCCAACAACGAAATGAAATCAGTAGCAATAGGGAGTCGCAAAAAGGCAGTGTCGCAAAAGGGAGTCGCAAAGGGGCTGTCGCAAGATCTACTACCGACCGAGCGCATCGGTCCGGTTACGCGGCCACCGCATTTTCAATTTATTCACGTTACCTCGTGAGATCTTCTTATCCCGCTTAAATGCTTATACTGTTAGTGACTGCTTCCTTCTTCGTGCTGCCTGCATAGCCACCGCCCGCTTGCATTGCGTGGAACCGGGGACTTGACTGACCGGTAAGTGCATATGCTTTGATTGCCGTTTGTTGGTTTATGTGTGTGTACGATCCTCCTCTCTGGCATCTTCCTTTGTAAGAACCTTTTATTCCCCTTCGCATCGCATACTGTTCAGCCACTTTTAGGCTACTCGCATCCCCGCATGCCGCATCCCAATACAGTTAACCCGCATCGCTCATATCTCCAACCGCAGTCGCCATAAGTTCTGGTCTCATTCGAGCCGGACTTACCAGCGACTTTCACCGTTCCATACCCAGTTAAGGTTCAACATCCCGCACCACCATAGTTTGGTCCTTCATTCCACATCATCAAAGTTTCGTCCTATACCATCCGACACCAGTAATGAAAGCGAGTACGATGTTCTATAGGGAATTGTAAGTTTAATTTATTTAACCTGATCTTCCGTCATTATTTTCAACACAGTTATAGGCTATGTAAAAGAAATAAATCTACAAAAACTTAATCGATACTGTATCATTTCATTTGTCTGCGCGTCGTTGCCAAATTACTCAGATTTGTAGCGCTCTCTCAAAGTAACCTTTACGGGGAGATAATGAATATTTGATACAGCTATCGTATTCGAAGCTAGTTGCTAACCATCATATTGGAATATAGTTTTTGTACATTATTGGATATGGTATTTGATACGGGTCCAACATTACTGTTGTAAAAATGAGCGCTGAATGTTGAATGTTTAGTCGACGTTTACGAGCATTGAAGCACATTGAAGGCTCGAGCGTGACGGTAGCATTTTTACAACACTCCCTTGTATCGTCAGCGCAAAGTGGGTGCCGTACACCTTTGCCCCCCCTGCTTGGGGAATATACGCTTTACTGTGTTTATTTAGTAAGTACTTACAATATACAATTATTAAAATCTTTCACGTGACCCGAAATGTTATGTTATCGATCTAGGTATCATAGGGATGAATCTAGGCTTTTTAAGTCGGTTTATTTTTGATTTTAAGTTATCGATGTTTCGTTTGCTTTAGGCATTTTAGTATTTTATAGGATTGAGGTTCTTTTTTGTTATAAACAAAATGATATTATATTCTTCTCGACGAGTTTTTACATGAAACTTAGAAGAAATAAACGTGAATACGGAATCACAATAGCGTATGAAATATTTTTTTTTATATTAAAGACGGATGTCATTGACCCCTATATCACCCGATGGAAGGTGAGTGAGAACGCCGTAATGTTATTTAAATATCGTTACAAAATTTCCTAAGTTTCTCAAAATACCACATCCTATCCATCACGATCGCGGTGGTTCGCAACCCGTCGACGAGTGGAGGACGGATTTACGTAAGTAATTATTTTGGAGATCCGCCAAATAATATCGAAACGTATGGATACGGGCGGAGGTGGGAATAGATTTGGCAGCTGGGACCGATATCGTTATCCCAGGTTTGATTGTTCGCTAGCATTGAAAACTCTATTCTATTTTATTCAATAGACTGTGCAATTTGTTCCTGGGCCCTATTTAATAAATCGAACAATGCGATATTTTTTAACGATATTTCGTTGGGTTATGAGCGAGTCACCTAAAAGGCAGTGCTTAAAAGGGCAGAATACCTAAATGCAATACCTATAAAGCGAAATACCTGGCTGGTTGAATCTAATCGAATCGAAATCAACTGCCTAAGTAGCTAAATGTCCGTCTATCTATCTATCTATCTATAACCTCACGCCAGATCCCTTGCGGGGTAGGCAGAGAGTACAGAGTTCCAACAGGTTCTTTCCTTACATACCTCTCTGGCTTCCTCGACTCTCATAGTTCGTCTCATACACGCTCGCCGGTTACGGAGACTCTTGACTTTTCCATCAGATAAGACTCGGTTTATTTGGTCGTGGTAAGATAGTCTAGGTCTTCCCCGGTACCTGCATCCTTCCACTTTCACATTGTATATCTGTTTTGTCATTCTTTCCTCTGGCATTCTTTCTATATGCCCGAACCAACGGAGCATGCCCTTTCTCATCTTTACACCGATACTATCTTTCATACCTACTCGCTGTCTTACTATGCTGTTGCTAATGCGGTCGGTCAGCTTCACTCCGCACATCTTCCGCAGAGCTCGCATTTCTACCGCATTTATCCTACTTTCATTCTCCTTCTTACATACCCAGCTCTCGCTACCATATAACAGCGTTGGGACAAGAACTCCGTTATGTATGCCCAGCTGCGCCTTATGGCTTAAGTGCCGGCTCCCGAGTAGCTTTCCCATCGCAACATTCACTCTGTTCCCTGCACTCACTCTTCTCTCTATGTCAGCGGTGTATTTCCCATCCTTACTGAAGGCGCATCCAAGATATACAAACTCATTCACTTGCTCCAGCACATCGTTACCAACCACAATCCCGTAAATGTCCGTAAAGCAAATATAGCTGCATATAAGAATACCTACAAAGCAAAAGGCCTGAGTATTCGATCGTTTAAGAAGTGGCAAAACTGAAACATGATAAAGTTACATCACATAACGTAATGTTATTCAAATAAATGCTCTTTTATTTTATGATATGGCATTTTTATACACTACCCGCAAAGTTACCTATTGTATTTAGGGCATCGTACTTGGTAGGCATAATGAATTTTAGGCATCCTGCATCTTAGCCATGATGCATTTTAGGTATTCCGCCTTCATAGGTATTCTGTTTTTAAGATAACTCCCTTATAACCCATTTCGCTTATATATACAAGGTGTATAACGCAAGGCCTCAAACACCCCAATTAGATAATTGCTTCACAAATTCAATACGAAAACCAATTTTCCAAATTTAATAAAAATACACCTTTTTTGAGCACTTTTATACCCCAATTAACAATGAAACTTGTAGAAAAAGGGTAGCCTTTAAATTTGGAAATTTGGTTTTCCTTTTGAATTTATGAAGTAATTCTCTAATCGGGGTGTTTGAGGTCTTGCGTTTATTATGTTACCCCTTGTATACTTTATATACCTACTCTTACAAATCGCGGGCCGAATTAATTAAAAAATAAGAAATAAAGATCTTCCTAACCTGACAGTTATTTATTAATTTAAACACCCTAATTATAATAACACTACAAAATAATCAACTACAAATAATTATTATTTGAACTACAAGTCTCCTAAGAAACGTCCGTCGCATCCGAACGCCAGTGAAAAAGTGACAGCTGTTGTGTGTGTGTGTGTTTGAGTGATATACGCTGTTGGCCGTGAGACCTTTACAGCTTCACCGGACTTAAGGGCGAGCGTGCAACCACTACGCTCGAGCCAGACGGGCAAGGGGCGACATACTCGAGGGCGCCTCGAGTTTGTACAGTCGCTACGGGGGGGGGGGGGGGGGATCTACGACTTAGTCGTCGACGTCCGTATCCGGAGCGTAAAGAAGCGATGTCAGAGCATCGGGGGGATGGGTGAGAACATGTCGCGGCCGGCTGTAGCGGTGGCCGGGGATGGGTTTGTAGTCGGTAGCGGCTACGAATAGCGGATTCGCATGGGAAGATGCGTCCGCGCGTTAGATTCGAGATCGGAGTGGAGGGACAGCTGTTGACAGCTCGTCGACCGTATTTATAGCCTGCTGCTCGGACCGGGCTTGCGGGTAGGGGGATTCCAAGACTACATTAAAATAGTTGGAATCAATTCGGTTATCGATTTAGAAAAAATAACTTTTAGGCCTTGCGTTTATTATGTTACACCTTGTATATTGGTTGTTGAGACCCCGATACTGAGGATTTTTGAATTTGAAAGTTCCGGGCTTGAGGAATTTATTGAAAAACTTAACTTTTTCCAACAACGCAATTAAAAATAGATACGTTGTTTGGGTAAAAAATCTTTCGTTGAAAATTGATTGGAGTTCCCTTTCTAAAACAGTAACTTAAAGGTTAATCTGATTAAAAGTATAACAAAAAGGAAACTCGACCCCAAATGTAATTAATTAAAACGGGTTTGTGATTATGAGGAAGTCAGACCTGATACTTGTTAATTAATAAATATAAAAAAAGTTCGTTCCCATTTGTTTTATTAAACAGTTGTACGGTTTATCGTAAAAATATTTCGACGAGATATAAAATAGATTATCATCTTAATAAGTAATGTAGTTTTCACAATTGTACTTTCCCGAAACCGTATGAAGTATACATTTTGCCGAGATATCTTTTTTTTCTTTAGCTTAAAATGACGAAGACGGGTGACGTTATCCCCGCGATAACGATAACTTGGATCTTTATCTGCCAGATATTTAGTAAACTTTTTTTGGATGTGTTTAATGCGGGCTATATGTATTTGGTATGGGGATTCCAGACCGATGATGCGTATTCTAGTACATTTCGCACCAAGGCGTTATATAAGCACAATAAGGATTTAAGACACCTAAAATCCTTTGTCATCCGCTAAAGTAAACCATGCATTTTTGGCAAGTGTTGATATGGTCGATAAAACTTAACTTACTATCAATTATAACACCAAGATCGCCAATGGTGTCTACCTCCTCTAAGGTATCAGAATTGGCCGAATATTAGCTATGTATTATAATATGAGCTATCAACTTTTTATTTTTTGTTAATTTAATGTGACCACACTTAGTACCGTTACACTTATCATGTCGATATTGTGTTGAAAATTTCAAAAATCGATTTCATTCTTGGTTTTGTAAACACATGTAAGGTAACGGTATGTGTAACTTTGGATTAACACACTAGAAGTTGGTTCAGTGGTTAAGCCCCTCCACCCGCTAGATCGACCAGTTGCGGTTTCGATTCCCGCGTGGGACAAATCTTTTCCCAAATTAATCCACTGCTGGTAGGCCACAGGCAGGTAGTACATAGGCCTCTTCCAATGTGCGCAACTGAGCCCGATCCTCGGCTTTATGCATTCAGTTCCTGCCTGCTATCCGACGTATGTCGTCTCTCCATCTCGCGGGGAGGCGTCCTACACTGCCTTGGCCAGTTCGTGGTCGCCACTCTAAAACCCGTATTTAGATTAAATAATTATAAAAGAGGCTCAAAAATAACATAAGGCATAAAGGTGTCTGACTTATGTCACAGGAGATATGATAAAAAACCATAATGTAACGATAAAACTAACATTCTATTCTATTCTATATCATCACGCCAGATCCATTGCGGGGTAGGCAGAGAGTACTGAGTTCCAACAGGTTCTATTCTTACATACCTCTCTGGCTTCTTCCATTTTGATAGTTCGTCTCATACACGCGGCCGGTTACGGAGACTCTTGACTTGTCCTTTATATAAAACTCGGTCAATTTGGTCATGGTAAGATAGTCTAGCTCATCCACGGTTCCTGCATCCTTCGACTTTCGCATTGTAGATCTGTTCTGTCATTCTTTCTTCTGATACTCTTTCTATATGCCCGAACCAACGGAGCATACCCTTTATTATCTTTAGAGAGAACATAAAACTAACATACTAGAAGAAAATTTCGCACTTGCATTGTAAGCAATTAGGGCAAATGTTGGGTGGTTGAGGGTTCGTAGATTGAACGATTATTAATAAAGCTATCAACACTCGCCCGATGTCTCTTCTATATAAGTTCCGTTATCCACACGTACACCCTAACAAAGTTGCTGAGGCAGTAAACTTGATTCAATAGCTATTACCCTGGAGTTTAGTAACAAACAAAAAATGGTACCGCTCAGAGTTCTGTATAATACAGCCCTTTATACGGGGCTGAAAAACTTTTAGCGATAGTTTTTATGGACACGAACAGTTCCAGTAAGTTACGTACAGATTACTCATAAAATTAGTTACATTTTCCTTTCTTTTCTAACGTTTTAAAAAAATCACCCTCACGCCCTTATTCCCCAAGCAGGGGTAGCAGAGATGTACTGAGTACACCCACGTTTCGCCGACGATGTTAGATTCCAGAGTCCGGACTCATACTGGGAATTTTTCGTTAGAAAAACTACATTTGTCCGAACTAGGATTTGAACCCATGACCATGATCACAAAGCGATGCGCTTTGCTACCAGACCAACTAAGCAGTCAGTTGAGTATACAGGTTGTTGATTTGTTGTATTCTTGCGGAACTTATAGAAAACGAAAATAATATAATAGATGGAGACCACATATTGTTTTTTTTTGTGTTTAAAAAAGAAACATAGCCTAACTAGTATTTATTCCTTCACATGAAAATTCACATACACAAATACCCAGACTGAAACAAATAATTGTGGGTCACACAAAGATTTTTCCTGTGCGGGAATCGAACCCGCGACTTCGACACAGTGACTTTGACTCTTAACCACTGCGCTAAATCTTCCGTCATGGCAAACGCAGCGTGGGACGGCCGCCTGCCAGATGGATCGACGATCTTGTGAGGATCGCAGGAAGTCGTTGGATGCAGGTGAAATCGTATCGGTTTCGCTGGAGAGCGATTGGGGAGGCCTATGTTCAGAAGTGGAAAGGTATAGAGATCAGGATAAAAACAATATGTCGATGGAATACTCAATAGACAGGAACAGTTACTAGATTGTTCTACATTACTTAAAGCACGCTATTTGTTTTATTTAGCTCGTATTTTTACTTTAACTGATTAGACTGTATATAAGAATAAACCTGAGTCGAAGTGAGTAATACTTTACCATGTAGTAAGTTCATACGTATTAATAAATAGTATTTTGTTACGTCGCTGAGCCCTCCTGCGCGGGCAGGTCACCGCACATTAGGCGAATTCTGGAGATTTTATATGCCCGGGAACCCTAAATACAGTGTCATTTGTAATGTAATGTATCGTGTAATGAAAGTTGATAAATTATTTGCCTAAGCAATATTTCATTTATTTATTTATATACTAACACGGCAGATACACCATTTACGTTAGCACAAAGAACAAAATATATATATATATATACAAGGTGTAACATAATAAACGCAAGACCTCAGACACCCCGATTAGAGAATTGCTTCATAAATCCAAAAGGAAAACCAAATTTCCAAAATTAAAGGTTTTTACGCCCTTTTTAAGCACTTTTATACCCCAATTAACAAAGAAACTTCTATGTGTACGTGTGCATTTTGAGAAATACTGGTTAGGAATGCATTCGTAATCACTCTATTGCTATGAATCATGAATAAATTTCGATTTTTATAACGCACTGAAGTAGTAAAAGCATTTTTTGCAAACCTAAAAAAAATGTGAGATACATTAGAACTAGTTGGAATTATTTCAGTTGCGTTTATTATGTTACACCTTGTATATATAAAAATAGAATAATTAAAAGTATGGAAGTGCAAGATACAAGCTCATTCATTCCAGTCCCTCACAATACCTCAGACACTCAGACAAGATATCACTCCATGCATCCGCAAACAGATCACATCCAGGACTGCCATTAAGGAGAGCGTTCAGTGCGGCGAGGGTGCGCGGGATTGGCGAATTGGCGGAATTCATGTAACGCTTATAATGCCGACATTATATGTGCTAAATGTAACGACAAATGTTACATTGGCAATGTTACAGGCTTACTCTGCACATATTTTACACGGCTGTAATCTCCACGCGACACAAAACATGGAGATCCTACTTGTATGGGTAAGCACAATAATAACTATGGATTTTCCTTACTTTAAGGTTTATTTCCCCGCCGATGACGTCACAAATCTTCCACGGCGCCCTGAAAGCTAAGCACAAACCATTTGACGTTATCGAAACGTTGTCGGGAGAACGTGCTGTCACGTTCATCTTTATTTAGCAAAGTTGTAGCGTGAAAGGAATAATATGATCAACTCTATAGCGCCAAGCTGACGTCAGTCCGTTCATGCTAAGCTCTGGGTTATATTCGCTATGACTAATAAAACACGTAACACGGCGTGTTACGATAACTTACTAAAACGGTCGTATAATGGTCTCTATCTATATCGTCATTTCAGATCCTTTGCGGGATAGGCAGAGAGTACAGAGATCCAACAAGTTTTTTCCTTACAAACCTCTCTGGCTTCCTCCACTCTCATAGTTCGTGTCATATGCGCTCGCCGGTTACGGAGACTCTTGACTTCCACTTCCCTTCGGACGGAAACGGTCTATTTGGTCATGGTAATATAGTCTAGGTCTCCCGTGGTACCTACATCCTTCCACTTTCGCCTTGTATACCTATCTGTTTTGTCATTCTTTCTTCATATAATGGTATTCCAGAATAAACAATTTCACGAAGTTATCGTAACGCGCCGCGTCAGGCCATAAGAAATAAGTGCCCTGGCCTAAAGTAATCGTAAACCCCGCTCCGTTAGCTATAAATTGTTCTCTCTCGATTTACTAGATGTGCTCCGAAAACACAGCTGAGGTTGGGTGGTGTTTAATTTATAATTTTTTAATTTCTTTTATTGTGTATTATTTCTAGCTTTCTGAGTGACTGATTCTAGTGGCGCATAGAGCGGGTATCGTGCCACAAGTATATTTTTGACCGTGAATAACATTGATAAGGGGGCGTTCATGTAAAATAAGTGTTAACATTTAGTCAAATTTTCCTAGTTCCAGGGAAATATTTCAAGAGGGTGATCTGTACTGTTACTAATTAAAAAAAGAACTTGGGTATATTTCATACTGAACGGCAAATGTGGGGCTGCCATGAAGTGAGTTTTCTTTTGATGACAGCGTTAGTTCCAACTTTGGCCGCGGGCCAATGATTTTCTTGGGAGTGTTACAATGATTTTCACTTCATACCACTGTTGGGATAACCTGGTGGGGCCTAGTGAAACTCTTCAACACGAGGATCTGGGGTTTAACCATCGAAAATTCTCTGTAGTTTTATGGAGTCTAGAATTGTGCCCTGGGCTATGGTAATAGGCTCGGCACCAATTAGATTGGGTCGTAATATTCTGTGAGTAAAATGTGAGTGTGCGTAGTACACCTCTGCGACTCCAGTTTGAGTTATGGAAGTGTGACTATCTGGTATTTTATTTTTAACTTTCTTTTGGATCAAACAATATTGTAACAATATGGAAATAGTGGTAACCGAGACTAACGGTTTAGCTTGCAACTCAAGGCACACAGTCTAATTAAATTTGTTCACATCTATCACACGTAGGTACGTACTGTGTATCTAGAAGGAAGTTAGACTTGGTATCGTGCAATTTCAACCTTATATCAAAGGACTTGCTTGACAGTTGTCAACGAATTAAATTAGACTACGTGCTTCGAGTGGCAAGCCAAACCGTTTGTCTCGGCTACCACTTGATATGGTAGTCGCCAAGCTAGTTGATAGCCTTATAGACTTATAAGTTCCAACAGATAGGCACAAAACTACCTCCATTAATCCGCATTGGGTCCACATGATGGAGTGTGTTTTATCCTTTTTTACCTCGATTTGTAAAGGCAACCTTTGCTTAGCAGAGGCACAGATCAGGTTGAAATTTTGAACCGAATTTATGTTTACAAAACTCTTAACTTAAAGTTGTCACAAAAGTGAGATAGTGCACTCAACGATATGCTATTATCATGCTAATGTAGATAGTAAAAGTTCAAGTTGCTAAAGCAAGGAATTTGGAGCGCCGCGCAAACTTAATAGCGGAACGACAAAACTTTGTAGGAAGCACTCAACAAGTGAAATCGGGGCCTAAAATTGCTTTATCGTTTACTTGATTCATTTAGCGAGAGCTCTAGAAACAAAGAAATATAAATAAGACTGCCTCGTCCGTTCAAGTCCTAGGTCAGACAAATGTAATTTTTCTATCGAAAGAATCCCAATATCAGTCCAGAGTCTGGATTGTGCCCGGTATATGGCAATAGGCTCGCCCCCTATTATGAGGGAACTAACGTCGTTGGCGAAATATGGGTGCACACAGTACACCTCTGCCACCTCCGCTTGGAGAATACAGGCGTGACGGCGTCCGACCGTTATTTTGTTTACGGAAAGTTTCGGTAATAAAAAAAGGGTTGGTTTGGTTTCTGTTTCGGCGGAAAACCTGCCGAAACTATGACCGAAACCGGAACTACATGTGTGAGTATGAGGGTGGCATTTGGAAGCGATCGGTGTATTTAGGAGTGTCGCTTCGAGTTGACGAAACTCATACACTCCCCTCGCACCCGTGCTAGCTGTCTTGTGCTCTTTATTTGTAACCTACAGTCCATATAACTTAAAGCGTAAAAAATATATAAGAGGAAACCTTTATAAGAAGTTTCAGTTTTGGACGAAACTGAAACACAGTTTTGTTTTCGGTTGTAAATACTAGTTTCGGTCGAATACTGTACATACATTTTATAGGCATACACACATGCCTTCACTGGCGTTATTCAGAAAGGATCAGAGGCAGTAAATACTATTTCTGTTCTATGCCATCAAAATTTAAAGCTACTAAAAACTGATGGCTAAGCAACAATTTGTCAGTTTTCTATTGAAAAAATATCGGTAGCACTTCGGTTTTTGGAATTTGGCCTAGTATAATGACAGTAGTCTCGTCCCCTATTACACTGGGACCCGACATTGTCGGCAATATGAGTGCTCACGCAGTATACCTCTGCCACCTCCGATTAAAAAGGAGTTGAGTTGCATCTATCTATCTATACCATCACGCCAGATCCCTTGCGGGGTAGGCAGAGAGTACAGAGTTACAAAAGGTTATTTCTTTACAGACCTCTGTGGCTTCCTCCACTCTCGTAGTTCGTCTACATGCGAGTAACAATATTTTGTACTGTACTATAGAATGTTTGTTAGGCCATTTCACCATTGTATTAATGACACATTTACCGTTAATTATACGCACATACAATATCTAAGCCGTGTATACAGCTTCGGGTCGAGTTCAACAAACAAGTAACGCCAATAACCGTATCCCATTGGACAATCGTGTTAATTTATAGTATGCCAACCTCGTAACAACTGCTTACCTCATCCAATCTAAATTGACCTCTGATTAGTAATACATTTGCCGCAGAACTATTGATTTATTTAAGCCCTGCGAGGGGGGCGGTGGCTCAAGTTTTGATGGCGCTTATTGCTGCTAAAGTCGTAATTAGCACCTGCGTTTGGGTAAGTTTGCAACACCTAACTTTGTGTATGTTTCGATGGTGAAACACAGCAGGCACTGTGTTCTGTGCTGCTGTATAAATGTAAGGGATTGTCTCGGTTTCATGTGTAGTTGGAAAAGGTGTTGTTAGTTCGAATTGTGTGACATCTAATTGTTTTGCAGCTAACGCCGTGTTAATTGAATGATTGAAGATTATTGGGGGATTGTGAACGGATATTTGTGTGTTGTGAAAATTTATGAACGTGTACTTTATAAGTTTAATGTTGGTTAATGATCAATTTATTGTTTGTGTATTACAACCGATTCACAGATTTCCTTTTATATCGATGTCGGCGTAAACAGGGTACCTCTGCATGCATCGCTAGTAGATAATAGGCTTTATCGAGTTTATTATTTGATTTTTGAGAAAACACAAACAACATTTTAATGTAATTAATATTTTTTGAGGACTTTTATTATTCATTTTTAGTTCGTGTTTTGAAATCTATCTGTCTGACAGATATCGCACAGCTTAAATTTGTGGGATGAGAAGCATGATGAAATTATGCACCAAATTTCCTAATATGATTTAAATAGGCACCAATAAGTATTTTTAATATTACCCTAAGGTGGTTAAATAGGCGTTTTAGAACTGCAAATCTGGCGTGACTATATAGATCTATAAAACAATAGATAATACATAGTAATTGATTAAATAAAACAAAGTATTTTATATAAAAAAGTACAAGAAATATAAGGAATTCCATGAATAAACATGTCACACACACTGAATTTTTCTACTGAAACCAACAAAGTTTCCATCGTCCACAATTTCCCAACATACCTTCCCCACTTGAACAATAAAAAGCAGCGCACACGGAAAATTTCCCCGCGGGCGCCGACACTATGCCTCTCATTAAAAGTTGTAGTAGTTTTGACTAATTACTGTTCGCGACACGCGATGAATATCTGCAATTTGTTACTGCAACTTCGAGAGCGTTGAACGTGCATGTAAATTGTACACACTTTATGTACAAGTGTATGTATTGTATATTTTAGGGCGATAGTACACACCATAATGTTTTATTAAATAGATTTATACTCACGAATTATAAATTGCCCCATTTACCTATAGGGCAATAAATTTCTTTATGAAACGTCTTATTAAGTACAAGACTAGTAAATAAATAAAACTAATATGCATAAACCTGTTGGGATCCTGTACTCTTTGCCTACTCCATAAATGATCTGGCTACTAATATTATAAATGTGAAAGTTTGTGTTTAGTAGTTTGCCACTCAATCGCGTAAAAACGACTGAACGGATTTGCATGGAATTTCGCACACATATAGTTTACGTACCTGGATTAAAACATAGGATACTTTTAATCCCGGAAAAATTTAAGGTTTCTATCTAAAGTCGACGCGGACGAAATCGCGAACAGCAACCAGCAGAAAATAATATGAAAAATGCCATTAGTAAACATGTCAAATACACTCATATTTGCACTGAAAACAACAAAGTTTCCATCGTACACGATTTCCGAACATAACTTCCCCACTTGAAAATAAAAAAGCAGCGTAAACGTAAAGTTTCCCCGCAGGCGCCGACACTTTGACTCTCATTAAAAGTTGTAGTAGTTTTGACTAATTATAGTTCGCAACACGCGACCGATGTCTGCAATTTGTTACTGCAACTCCGAGAGTGTTGGGATGTGCATGTAAATTGTACATGTTTTGTGTATGTGTTGTGTATCTTAGGGCGATAGTACACGTCGTAATTTTATTTTATTTTTATTTTTCAATTATTTGGGGGTTTACAGCTAGCATAACAGAGTTAATAGTATAAAATAGTTACAATTAGCCATTTACAAGCCTCCACATATAGACTTAAGATATAGATAATTTGCTTAATCGCTAATAACAAACAAAATGATACAAACTAAAAAAAAAGTTTAAGGAAACAGTAAATAAACAAGTGTAGTGTTTGGTGAGAATAGCATTAATAGAGGTGGGGCAACTAGTAAATAGATCTAATGTAAGGTGTTTGGACTTCATTAAGTCGGTTAACATATTACATGTGCGCACATGAAGAATGAATTACGACGATACCAGGTATGTGAGAATGGAATATGGAGCAAGTGTCTAGGGCGGGAATGTCGTGGGGGAATGTTTAAATATATTTTCGCTGTAAGTTGAGGGCAGTCGACTTTGGACTGCGCAATTTTTGTTATGTAGCGAACATCGGAAATTTTTCTGCGAATGTATAAGGAGAGTAAATGGAAGCGAGCGCAGCGATCTTCATATCTCAAGGGCGGAATTTTAAATTTGTAATTTAAATGTTTCGTGAACTTCTTTTGTATTTGTTCGAGTCTGTCGGAGTGAATTGCGTAGTTGGGATTCCATATCTGACTTGCATACTCGAGATGATTCCGAACATACGCACAGTAAAGCAACTTGATGGTCTTCATGCTAGTAAAGGAACCACTGTTGCGAATGATAAAGCCAAGAGAGGAGGAAGCTTTACTGACTATGTGGTCGATATGGTGATCGAAAGACAGTTTACTATCCATGATAACACCAAGATCTCTGACAACATGAACACGAGCCAAGAATTGATTGTTGATCGAGTAGTTGAAGATAAGAGTGCAATTCTTCTTAGAGAAACTAATTACTTGGCATTTGGATATGTTCAAGTCGAGCTTGTTAGATTTGCAGTATTTAACTACTCTGAAAAGATCATCTTGTAGGAGCACTGCTTCTGACTGGCAATTAACGAGCCTATATATTTTCATGTCATCCGCAAAAAGTAAGAAGTTGGAGTGTTTAAAGCATTTGCCGATGTCATTGATAAAGGCCACGAACAGGAAGGGCCCCAACAGGGATCCTTGGGGGACACCGGAGGGGATAGTTATCGGTAAAGAGCAGTATCCATTCAAGACTACTGCTTGAGTTCTATTTCGGACATAGGACGAGAACCATCTGAAAAAGTCTCCTCTAATACCCAGGCTGAGAAGCTTGCACAGTAATATATTGTGGTCAATACGGTCAAACGCCTTGCAGAAGTCAGTATATACAGTGTCTACTTGAGATCCAGCATCCATGTTGGCGGAGATGAAGTCAGTAAACAGAACAAGATTAGATACTGCGGACCTGCCTTTCAAAAACCCATGTTGTTGAGGGATTAGACTATCGACCAGGCTTGCGTACACTTGGTCGTACACTATTCGCTCAAGTACCAATGTCAAATACGCTCAATTTTTGCACTGAAATCAACAAAGTTCCCATCGTATACAATTTCCAAATATAACTTACCCACTACAACAATAAAAAAACAGTGTAAACGGAAAGTTTCCCCGCCGGCGTCGACACTTTGACTCTCATTAAAAGTTGTAGTAGTTTTGACTAATTACTGTTCGCGACACGTGGCGAATGTCTGCAATTTGTTACTGCAACTTCGAGAGCGTTAGATGTGCATGTAAATTGTAAACACACGTCACGCGGTGCGTTGAAATTCATGAAATAGTGCTATTTTTTGTAACTATTCATATGTTCCTGATGTACTGTGCTGAATAAATAATTTTTCATTTCATTTTATTATTTCTTGAGAACAATATGGCTAAGGACTTTGGTGAATGGTATAAATATTTTACCAATCGTGAATTACACTCCAATGACACACCGAATACAATTACACGATTATATGACGAAGTTATTGTAACGCGTCGCGTTTGGTTATAGCGAATAAGAATCCTGGTTTAATATATACACACACCGTCACGCCTATATTCCCCAAGCGGGGGTGATAGAGGTGTACTGAGTACACCCACGTTTCGCTGACGATGTTAGGCCTAATGTAATAGGGAGCCTATTACCATATACCTGGCAGAATTCCAGACTCCGGACTCATACTGGGAATTTTTCTTTAGAAAAACTACATTTGTCCGACCTAGGATTTGAACCTAGGACCTCGTGATCACAAAGCGATCTGCTTTGCCACCAGACCAACGAGGCAGACGAGTTTAATATACTATATACAAGGTGTAAAATAAGAAACGCAAGACCTGAAAGTAGTGTGTTCTAAATCGGTAACTAAATTAATTCCAACAATTTTTAATGCATGTTACATTTTTTTTAAATTTGCAAAAACTTCTTTTATTCCTTCAGTGCTATAAATAATAAAATTCTTTTACTCCTTTAGTGCTATATATAATAAAATTTATTCTTGATTCATAGTAATGAGGAGATATCAAATGCACTCCTAAAACGTACATCTCAAAACGCACACTTACAACTTTCATTGTTAATTGTGGTATAAACGTGCTTAAAAAGGGTAAAAACCTTTAAATTCGGAAATTTGGTTTTCGTTTTGAATTTATAAAGCAATTTTCTAATCGGGGTGTCTGAGGTCTCGCGTTTATTATGTTACACCTTGTATAGATAAGTAAATAGAATTATCAAACTAAGCAGCATTGTTAGTTGTAAGCCCACGAATAGAATAAAATGAAAGGTGTCGTTACAGAGAATCAGGGGCCGAATTTATTGCGTGATAATTAGTTGGTCACATCGCCGCCAGATGGCGCTCGATAAGTTCAAAACTGTCTCGCTGCGTACCTGCCCGCCAATTATTAGTTTTCTCACGTAACCACCGCAATATTTACGGTAAATCGTCGGTGGGACTAGCAAGAATAATTCGTAACCATTTTACAATCAGCAATAATATATATCAACCCTGTCCCATTGTTAGACTCTCTCATAAATCGAGATAACAGAGATAAGAAAGGAAACAGATAAGAAGAAGAAAAAGGAAAGACAACATTTATTTTATTTTATCACACACTAAGACGGCAAGGAAATAACAATGACTAAAATATAATTACACACATCGTCATGCTGCCACACTTCACCATAATATCTTAATTCTGGCGGCAGTCATTTGGCACACTCACGTTAACGTAGGTTCCCCCTCACTCGGGATTGCGTGCCAGTGCGGATTGGTGGAGGCAAGTTTGTAGTCACCTGCTGTTAGAACTTATCAAGCTGCCCTTAAAGCTTCCAACTTGGCTTAACAAATGCCACTTAAATTAGTAACCGTACCAACGTAACGTACCTTCCGAAGCACGGAGATGCTCTAAAATGGAAATGCCACTGATGGGCACCCATCTCAGACTGACCGACCCAAACGCTGCTTCACCTTGGTTAAATCACAACGTATACCGAGAAGCAAAGCAGTGATAGCCTAGTGGTTAGACCATTGGACTGCAAAGTCAGAGGTCTCGGGTTCAAACCCAGGCACGCACCTCTGTCTTTTCGAAAGCATGTGCGTATTTAAAATTAATTATCACTTGCTGTAACGGTGAAGGAAAACATCGTGAGGAAACCTGCATGCCTGAGAGTTTCCCGAAGGTGTGCGAAGTTCGCCAACCCGCACTGGGCCAGCGTGGTGGACTATGGCCTAAACCCTCTCAGTTGGAGAGGAGGCCCGTGCCCAGCAGTGGGACAGTTTCTTAACAGGGCTAATATTATATACCGTGATACCAAAGCACTATGAACGTCTAACAGCAACGTTTGATTCGAATTAAATTTACCGTTTGTGCGTAAAAGATCAGAAGGCTTAGCACGAACCGATTGAGAGTAAGGGCTGGTAGCATTAGTATCGCATCCTTTTCACACTCCAAATATAATATATAAATGAGAACGTGACATCAAGCTTTTTCGACAGCGCTACTATTACATCAAATGATTTGTGCTTAGCCGTTGAAAATTCGAATGATTTCCGAGAATTTAAATTGTAGAGTTCAATCTTCGCGGATTATCCTACAGGGGTTCGGCAGATGTGTTGAATGTCAAGTATGCGCTTGATATTCACGGAAATCCGATCACGATGGTTTTCAAAACGGTTTATAAGGATTATGTGATTTGAAATCTTGGAAACGTTTTATTTGAAATGTATATTTCATAAGGTTGGAAAGGGAAATCATCGTTTTTTGAGCTGGTTTACGAGTATCTACTCGTAGGTACCTATAGCTAATTACTAGTATGACTGGAGTTATAAGTAATCAATGTTCTCTGAAGGTCAAGTCAAGAGTCGCTGTAATCGGCTAGCGTGTATAAGACGAATTATGAGAGTGGAGGAATCCAGAGAGGTCTGTAAGGAAACAACCTGTTGAAACTCTGTACTTTCTTCCTATCCCGCAAGGATCTGGCGTAATGATATAGATAGCTATATCATCACGCCAGATCCCTTGCGGGGTAAGCAGAGAGTACATATTTCTAAGGAGTTTCATTATCGCATACATTTAAAAATATTATTATTAGACTTATATATCAATCGTAAGGCATCACACTAGAGCTGGATCGCTAGAATTGATAATTAGACAAAAAAGACATGTCCGCTGAGAGAGGCCGCGTTCCGATCCGGTGGTAGAATTAGTAAGTTAAAGAAAAAATGTGAATATGACAATTTGTAAACACCTCCGCTGGGTCTATCTATATCATCACGCCAGCTCCCTCGCAGGGTAGGCAGAGAGTACAGAGTTCCAACAGGTTTTTTCCTTACATACCTCTCTGGCTTCCTCCACTCTCATAGTTCGTCTCATACAGACTCTTGACTTGCCCTTCAGATAAGACACGGTCTATTTGGTCATGGTGGGATAGTCTAGGTCTTCCCCGGTACCTTCATCCTTCCACTTTCGCATTGTATATCTGTTTTGTCATTCTTTCTTCTGGCATTCTTTCTATATGCCCGAACCAACGGAGCATACCCTTTCTCATCTTTACACAGATACTATCTTTCATACCTACTCGCTTTCTTACTACGCTGTTGCGAATACGGTCGGTCAGCGTGACTCCGCACATCTTCCGCAGAGATCGCATTTCGACCGCATTTATCTTGCTTTCGTTCTCCTTCTTACATACCCAACTCTCACTGCCATATAACAGCGTTGGGACAAGCACTCCGTTATGCATGGCCAGCTGCGCCTTTTGGCTTAAGTGCCGGCTCCCAAGTAGCCTTCCCATCGCACCATTCACTCTATTACCTGCATTCACTCTTCTCTCTTTATCAGCGGTGTATTTCCCATCCTTACTGAAGGCGCATCAATATACAAACTCATTCACTTCAGCTCCAGCACATCGTTACCAACCAAAATCCTTGCATTCGTTCTGGTTTCTTCCCGTTCAAAAACCATAATTTTGGTTTTCTTCACATTCATATGTAAGCCAACACCTCCGCAGGGTATACGCAACATAAACGATTTGAGTTTGAGTGAGTTCAGTACGTGTTCACCTATACAGGAACAATGACTTGGTGAAAATGGCGAGTAATAGCTGAATACGTAGAACACAAAGGCGGTCGTCATTGCCATCTTTGGGAATGGCCCTATTTCTGCACTATTCATCTTTAGACTGATGATGATGATACATGCAGGTATTCATACCTTCTGAGTTTTATACCTGTATGTATGTAAGCGATAACTGTCAATATGTGTTATTAAATTTGTTAGCGTCCTCGCTTTTCAAATTTTCCAAATGTTTTCAATTCTATACGATATACTAAAACAATGGATACACACGATAGAGTTATTTATCTTGAGTAGTTAGGACGTTTTCCAGATCCATTATCAGACTTGGGATACCTTCTGGTTTTAAAGTACTTATCAAGACAAATCCAATACTCGTAACCCCAAACGTTATGTTGTGTAGTTCACATGTTCCTATGGCCAAGTGGATCACAAAATATCGGACCAGAAAAACAGACACGTACAAACCGAGGTAATATCTATTTATAAATACGTGAAGCAAAAACTTTGTACACATTTTTACGAAAATTGCGCGGCCGGAGGAGTATGAAATTTCCCACACTTATAGTTTATATAGAGAAAGAGTGCAGAACGCTAATATTTGTTTAAAATTATGCATAAAACATACATTAAATCAATTACACACACTACCATGTATTTGACACAATACACGTCAAATTAATGTTTGTCTTTAATATTATTTGTCTATAGTCTTACTGAATGTCAAACATAACCAGCAAACGATGAAAGAGTAGGTCGAATATCGACCTATGGGCGACCACTAGTATAAATAAAAGCTTGTAAAAAGAAACAAGAACTAACATTCCGTACGTTAACAACCCTAGCAGTCAATTTGTGTCGATCGAGGTCCTTTGTAATCGCCCGTTTGAATCCAGGTAGGGACCTATATCCGGCCTTCTTTTGGGGCCCGGCGCACCGTGAAATTGACTCACGCGATTGTCTGTCCAATGGAAAAAGAACCGATTGCCGCAGACGGATGTGAGTCCGATTCACGGTAATACCGATAAGCTTGACTTTTATTCGATGTTTGATTTCGATTATTAGTTTGGGCGTTATTTTATCAATATAAGATCTAGTGATAGCCTAGTGGTAAGACCGTTAGACTGCAAAGTCAGAGATCTCAGATTCAAACTCAGGTACGCACCTCTGTCTTTTCGAAATGTGCGTATTATAAATTAACTACCACTTGCTTTAACGGTGAAGGAAAACATCGTAAGAAAATCTGCATGCCTGAGAATTTCTCTAAGGTGTGTGAAGTTCGCCAACCCGCACTGGGCCTGCGTGGTGGACTATGGCCTAAACTCTCTCAGTTTGAGAGGAGGCCCGTGCTCAACGGTGGGACAGTTTCTTAATAAGGCTAATATTATTGTTATATTATAAGATAAGATCTAGTGACTTTTGAGTATGTGGCTATTCCATTTTTGAATAAGTAATATTCCATTATTTCCTTAGGGTTTGGTCCAGAATAGAACTTAAAATGGTAGTCGTTATACCAAGTTGGAAGCCTTATGTGAGGCTCGATTTGTTTCAAGCACTTCACAAATTTGCCTCTACCAATTTGGACTGGGTCCGCGTGGTGAAGATTCTGTACTCTCTCATCTTGATTTGTGAGAGAATACTTATGTTCAGCAGTGCTATAGTATAGTTTAATTAATATACTCCTTGTTATGTAGGCTGTCACATATAATGTTGGTAAGGTATTTACAAATGGAATACACATATGTATGTACGTGTTCGCCTCTTGAAAGGTATAGTAAAAATCGAAATAAACCCCGTCACAGTGGCGAATCCAAGATTGTCTTTTGGGAGGGGCTTGACCCTACGTTAAGTAAATAGTAAAAAAATCTCACAATATTTTATTTTTGCTTAACGCAAGCTTTGAATCAAAATTCATCAAGCAAACAAAACATAAATTCTTACACACTTACATAAATTTAAAACTTGAAAACATAATACTTATTTATTTATTATAAGTTTCGGTGAATTCATGACATATGTACCTTAGTTAGTGTAATGTTTGCTTAAAATTTTATTAGAATAATAATAACGAAAGAAGAAGAAAGAACGAGAAAGAACCTGTTGGAATTCTGTACTCTCTGCCTACCCCGCAAGGGATCTGGCGAGATTTTATAGATAGATAGATAGAATAATAATTATCAAGTTTAGATTTGTCACAGAAGAACTCTTATGCTTTTGGGGCTTGAGCCGCTTAGTGGACCCGCCACATCGTCACGTCCATATTTCTCGAGCGACGGTGGCAGAAATGTAATATCTACATCCACACATTGACAAAGATGTCAAAATCATTATATGCATTAAACTGGGCACAATACTAGACTTCTGACTGCTACTGAGAATTTTATTTTCAATTTGACCGACCTAGAAATTGAACTCAGGCCTCGTGATCGCCATAGTATGCGCCACTAGACCAGCGAAGCAATCATCGAAGATTATGCTCATGACATTATATATTAGCTTGGACGGATTCGCTTGATTTTTATCAAACAACCTTGAGAAGTATTTTTGTGCGTTTGTACCTACAAGATTGCATAAGATAAGGAATTGCTGGAAACGTTACGTAAAGTTACCGCAGATGTCTTTGTTTTAGTGCACCATTTGGAGGTTACACTTATCTGGTGTGATAGGAGCTAAATCTGTTAGATTTACGTACAGTAGTTATGATAGTATTACCTTGATAGTTTTTCATCTTCTGTAAGTACCGGGGAAGACACCGTGTCTGAAGTGCAAGTCAAGAGTCTCTGTAACTGGCGAGCGTGTATAAGACTAAAATGAGAGTGGAGGAAGCCAGAGAGGTCTGTAAGGAAAGAACCTGTTGGAGTTGAACTCTGTAACTGAAAGAACTCTGTACTCCTTGTTTAACCCTCAATGGATCTGGCGTGAAGATATAAGTAGATAGATTGATAGATTTTCTCGTCTGTTATCCTGAAAGGAAGACAGGTATATTGAGTATAGACTGGTGTACATCTACATTACTTGATGTATGCTGTCATTACATTTTATGTTACATAAAATTTATTAAAATGTATTAATGCAAATAAAATATAGGTACATACCTAGTCAAACTCTTCAAATTAATAAATATGTTTGTTATTTTTTTAAATTTGTTTATGTAAATTTCAACTAAAAATATAAATTGCGTTAAACATGACCCTGAAATGTCTGTACATACACTTGTTAAGTATGGTCTCTGAATTCTGCTGCTTACAACATTAATAATTTATATAGTTACACAGAAAGAAGACTTTCGAAGAAAGAAGATTTCGCCATTTTTTTTTCTCCCTTTAAAAGAACATGTTTAATTGAATATATATCTTTATTGTACTCCAACTAAATTATAAAATAAAATGTGAAATAAGACACTGATACAATAGGCAGTCGTATTGCTATAAGCAATATCTTCTAGACAACCTGGTTAGATACAAAATACTAAAAAAAAGGCAGTTGGTGGCGTACGCTGTTATTGGTATATATTAGTATTTAAATATGTATAAAAGATAAATAATTACATATAAGTAAATAAGTACAAAAAATTCATAACTACATACATACTCACAGATGAGTTTAACAAATAGGGACTGACTATGATGCATCCTATTTTATCAACAAGCAGAGAGATAGTGGTCTTTACCATCTTTTCGAAAGAAGCTGACGACTGTGCATGTCTAATACAGGCAATGCATTCCACAAGCGGACAACTTGAACTGTGAAGGATTCATCAAAGAAATTTGTGGAATGCATTGGTGGTTTCAGCTTAAGATTCTCCGACTACCTTAGGGACTTCAAATGTGTCTCGTGAAGGAATTCAAATCGTTCTTTGAGGTAAGAGGAAGTTGATGGATTAAACAGCATCCAAGTATGTGGCCACATACTTGGATTTATTTCAGGGTCGTGGGCGTGTTTACAAACATGAAAATTCACATACATATACCCAAATCGAAACCAAAAATAGTGGATCACCCAACTATTTGTCCCGTGCGGGAATCGAAACCGCGACAATTCGACCGAGTGGGCGGAGCGGCTTAAGCTCTTAACTACTGCATCAAATCATGCGTCTATATTTTAGATGTAACATAGTAATTGTTTGTATATATTATAAAAAGAAATGTTTGAATTGTACCTAACTAACAATGGCTATATTAAGGTTTTCAAATTCATCTAAGTTTTAATCGTTACCTATTTAACGATCTTAAAAATCATGTTCAAAAAAATAAAATATTTACTCTTCTATCAACTCCTTTACAATCTAATATGTACTGTCTATGTAATCTAATATATACTGCATGTATTGATATTTCACAACACGCGGCTAATATTAGCTTGTGAGCACAAGTTAATCGAATGTTATCCTGTTTACTTCGTCTTACACGAAGCCACTGACCTACGTTTCACAAACAACTATTACACACTTCTTCTTTTAAAATATCATCACGTCACAGCACCATTCGGCAGTTCCCCAATCCATCCCTTTTATATCCAATAGGACACTGACTAGGCACCGATATCAGAAACTTCGATATCTTATCTACGCAATTTCCATCCACATTTCTCACTGCACCTTCTGGACAATCCACCTTTTCATAATCATCCGGATTTGATTCTTGTTTACCATGGTACTTCGGTTCTATAATTTCCACTTCACTCTTTGGACCATCTTTCTTGGCTAAATCGACGTCTATATGGGATTCTGTTGTTGGGTGATCAATGAAGCCGGGTTCTTCAAATCTTCTAAAGGTTAACTTATCGTAAATACAATTTTTGTACAGGAGCAGTATCGCGCTGAAGCATTTTGATAGAATATTCGACGACGGTGCCTTCTCTTCAATTAAGTCAGCATTGTTCACTTTGTTAAATGAGAATATTTTGATTTTGTTCACTAATACGTCTGCGAGTATCTCGTTCCACGTCAAAGGCTTCGTTTCGTTCTTCGGGTCTTGGAAATCTTGCAATTTCCTTAAGAGTAGCCTTTGTTCGGGGGATGTTTTGCGCGCTGTGGGCTCTATGAAACACTCTGTCCCGCCCATAAGTATGATTACGGCTAAGACGTGTATTATTTTCATTTTTTTAATGTTTTTTTATTTTTGTGATACGACGGCGGCACAATGGGAGCTCGCTGCGAGATTGTGGAGAGATAAGGTAAAAGCGCAGTTAGTGGGTACAGTCATAGGGATAAGTGTTAGTAAAGAATGAAAAAATCTTTAAATAAGATAACTTCGTGTATACTAGAGAGTAGTGAGTGTAGTGATGTACAGTGTACGTATTACTGATTTTGTTAGGTCCAAATGTAATTGAGGATCAGCATTACACCTTTATATCGGTGACAGTTTTAGGCTCCGGACTGCTATTGAGAATTTTGACAAACAAAAAGAAAAACTACACTTTGTTCGATGCCTAGGATTCGAATCCAAAACCTCGTGATTGCCATCGACTTTGCGCGCCACTAAACCAAAGGGGCGAAGGTATATTATCCTTCTTTTGAATTATTGGGCAGAATTATTTTTAAAATATACCTATTTCTAACGTACATATGTTGAATGAATACACAACACGTGCAGAAAATTCTTATCTCAATTATGAGGTTTTTACAAGAAATGTAAGCAAAATAACCTCTATTCTTACACAGTCCTATTAAACTTTTGATAAAATACAATACTAAAACGCTAGTTTCAGAAATTTGGCGGAAACACTTTTTAGCTCGTCTCTACATTACTATCACAGTGATAAAGATAAGCGGTAAACCAAATATTGGTTGAGTGACGCTGGCATGGAAAAAACTATTTAATAGAACTTCTTCCGAAAACAAAATTTTTATCGATAAAAATCGAGTGTTTTGAAATGAATCAAGGACGCGATTTGGCCTCGGTCATATCGATAATCAGAACAGTCTGATTGAGGAGATATCTAGACTCGTCGAGAGATATCAAATAGGGAAGTACTTTTGTAGAAGAACTTTCGTAGTTTCTTACAATATTGTAAAAATTGTAGAATAAAAAATCTTTTAATACACCACGTTTTGAAACAAACTAAAAAGTATAGTTATACATCGGTGCTTGCGGTGCGCGTCGATGCTGATCCAATTTCACGGCGGTGCGACCGGGCGAGTCCGCGCTGGCGGAGCGGGTAGAATATTTACACTTGTCCGATCCATTGTATGGCTACAACACTATTCTATATTATCACGTCAGATCCCTTGCAAGGTAGGCAGATAACACAGAGCTTCAAGGAAAGGTAGGTAAGGAAAGATCCTTACTTTTATAGCTCTCATCATAGGTCATAGGTTCGAATCTTAGGTTGGATAGTGTGCTTTTTCTATCGAAGAATAAATATAATTTAAAGACAATAGATTTTCATCTACAGTGGATTGCATGTATCTGTCTGCTATCGACACTAAAGATAATATTTTACAACAAAACCACAAGTTATATGTCGAAGCTTGGGGTGTGCGTCGGTGCTGATCCAATTTCACGGTGGTGCGACGCGGCGAGTCCTTTGAGCTGTAGACAAATGACCGCGGAATATTTACACTTGTCCTCTCCGGTGAATGGATACAACTTTATTTTATTATTTGATGCCTTTTGAGCTTATAGTTTTACTACTTCGTTCGTCTAACAGTGCATAGAGCAGCGGACGAACACGAGGTCATGGGTTCAAAGTCTAGGTCAAACAAAAGTCCTTTTCCTATAAAAAAGAAATGTCACTTTCATCTATCACATGTATCTGTTCGCTATTAAAACTAAAAATAATGTTTTATATTAAACTATAAGTTATACATAGGTGATAGCGGTGCGCGACGGTACTGATCCAATTGCACGGCGGTGCGACGCGGGCGAGTCTTTTGTGTTGCGTACAAATGTGCGCGGAATATTTACCCTTGTCCCATCCAGTGCATAGTCACAACACTATTATATTATTTTATTTATTTTAGTTAACTTATAATTTTATCGTCCCATTCGTAGCATACAGCAGGATAGGTCATGGATTCGAATACTAAGTGAAATATAGTTTGCTTCTTCTATCGAAAAAAACATTATTAAATCTACAGCGGATCCAGCTACAGTAGATTCCATGTTTCAGTTCGCGATCGACATTAGAGATAATAATATTTTATACAATAAGTGAGGATTCAATTTCAAGGCGGTGCGACGCGAGCGAGTCGTTTGAGCCGTAGACAAATGCGCGTGCAATATTTACACTTGTCCGTTGCGGTGCATGGTCACAACACTATTTTAGTATTTCATGCTTAAAAACAAAATAAACACGCCAGATCTCTTGCGAGGTCGGCAGATAGTAAAGAGAAAAAACACTTGCTTTCTGCAGTGGGAATCTTTTGGCTGCTGATAATAAGAGTGTAAAAATAAGAACTAACTCCATCAAACTCATAATTTTTTCTCTCTACTCTAGGTCTTGTAAAAAAATAAACACCGTCACACCAGAATCCAGCAAAATGTAGTGGTAGAGGTGTACGATGTGTACCTTTATAGCGCCGAAGATGTTAGGCCCTAACGTTATGTGTCTGTAATCAATATTCTGAATACAATTCCAAACTCCGACTAGAGAAAGAATGTTAGCCCTTGTCACACATGTACTCGATTTATCACATGAGCCGTCGACTATGGCCGTCGAGTACAACATTGTCGGTGTCCGCATGAACGGCGTGCCGGACGCCTGGCTCGAGCACGCGGACCGCGCCACCGCCGCCACAAACTATTTCGAGAGCAACGCTGTTCAGAACCAGAATAGAGGAAATTAGACGACGATTTTACATACCTATTACTTTTTAACCGACTTTAAATAGGAGGAGGTTCTATAATATTAGCCTATACTGCCCATTGCCAGAACTGTGCTTGAATATGGTGCTGTTATTTGGTCCCCTTTTTATTCTGTTCACACGGAACGAATCGAACGTATCCAGAATAAGTGTTTAAGGGTTCTATGTTATCGTTGTGGCTTAGGTCGTAACGTCGGGTCTTATAGCGAGAGATTGTCAAAATTCAAGGTTCACAGGCTTGAGGAGAGGCGGAAATTCACTGATCTTGTCTACCTCTACAAAATTATACATTCACACATAGATTCCTCGGAAATACTGTCTTTAATACAGTTTAATACAAATTTCAGAACTCGTAATCCCAACATCTTCTCGCTTCAAATCTATAAGAATAATACCACATTCTATAATCCTATAGTTAGAATGTGCCGTCTATACAACGATCTGGTATGTAGACATAAATCAGTCGATATAATGAATTGCAGATCTGGAACTTTTTTTGGTACATTAAGAAAAATACTTTTCCATACTGGGTAATTGGAGGTTTTCCTTTGTCTATATTATTTATTCGTTTTTGTTTACTTTTACTTTTATAATTTGATCTTATAACTGTCACTGTCACTTTATTATGTATTAGTCCTAAATTAGAACACATAGTTAGGAATGCAGTCTAGTTTTAATTTAAGTTCTGTATTGTTGTTATATTTGATTGTATTCTGTTTTGTGTTTTTTATCAATAAATAAATAAAATAAATTGCTGGGCAACGGCCTTCTCTTACAAATCGAGGTGAGAGAGATTAGGTCATACTCCACCACGCGGACCCATTGCGTATTGGTGGAGGCAGGTTTGTGGCCACCTGCTGTTAGAACTTATCAAGCCGCCTTTAAGGCTTCGGCGGCTTAACGACTACCACATTAAGTGGTAACCGGGACCAACGGCTTAACGTGCCTTCCAAAGCACGAAGACGCTCGAATATGAAAATGCCACAAACGGTCATGCCATCTCAGGCCGACCGAGCCGAACGCTGCTTAACCTTGGTGATCGGTAAGAACACCGCGGTTCTATGTTCGGTTGTAAGTATGCTTTTTTTTTATGTATGTTCAGCGATATTTCCGTTAATTTTGGACCGATTTTGATGTTTTTTTTTGCATTGGATTCAGTACAACTCCAAGGTGGTCCCATTTTAATTTCATTAGCATTGGATCTTGGACTTAAAAGATACACCAGGGAACTCCTTAACGACAAACAATAGGCATGTGTAAATTGAGATATTATGGGTACTACGTCAATCCTATAGGTACCCTACTATAGAACTAAGCAGTATATTAGCCAACTTCAAAAAAGGAGGTTCATAATTCGTCCTTTTTTATAACTTCTTTGCTTATGGACCGATTTTGATGATTCTGAGGGGGTCTGTCCAAGAGCGTGCTCGTCGCGACCCCTGCCAGTCATTATGGCTGCAATCTTGGACCGAAGACGTACCGCAGTGCGGGCTAGGGCGTCCCCCCGAGGCGACGCGTACCGGCCCGCCCCCGTCGGTACGAATATAGGTGGAAGCGGCGATGGGGGCCGCCACCCATCACGCCGGGCCCGAACTGGCGAGTCGTGGGGTGCAGAGTGCCGAATAGGCACTTGGAATGTAAGAGGTGGTATGGAAGATAAGATGCATGAGGTGATTGATGTAATGAAAGAGAGACGCCTGGATGCTCTGTGTGTAACAGAGACTAAGCGGAGGGGCAGTGAAACCTGTGATCTTCCTGATGGAACGATGGCTCTGTGGTCTGGGGTACCGCAGAGCAGTCGTGCCAGCATGGGGGTGGGTATCTTGCTGTCCCGTCGCCTGGCCTCTGGAGTGAGAGATTATGGCCTGTGCGATGCGAGACTTCTCTGGGTCCGTTTAAAACTGGGTGTCACTAGAGTATTTTTAGTCGCAGCGTATGCTCCCGTAAGCTCGTCGACACCCCAGGACCTTGAGAAGTTTTGAGATAATGTCAGGGAAGTTCTGGATTTGGCTGAGGCTAACGAAAAGGTGATTCTGTGTGGCGATCTGAACGGATGGGTAGGAACCAGGCGGCAAACTTGCGACGCTGCTCTGGGTCCTTATGGTGATAAGAGAGTGAACGATGCAGGTAAGCTCATTGTAGATGTTTGTTTGGAAAGGGGTCTCCTTGTGTCTAATATGATATTCCAGCACAAGGATATACATTTGTATACGTGGAGAAGGAATGAACAAAAAAGCATGATAGATCTGATCCTGGTTGATAACCGTCTCCGAAGCAAACTACAAGATACGGGTGCGTATAGAGGCCCCACTCTGGAATCAGACCACTATCTCGTAGTTGCGCGGTTTAGTGGTCTGTTCAGGAAGTGGAGGCACTGGCGAGAGCGTATCCCCTTCGGAGACCTTGAAAGATTAAAGGTTGAAAAGTTGCAAGATGAGAGCGTGAGGAGAATGTATGAAGACAGAGTCCGGGACAAGCTTTTGACAGCAGGCTCTTCGGACTCAAATGTAGATGAATGCTGGAATAGCCTGAAAGAGAGTTTGGTGGAATCCGCGACAGAAGTATGTGGTTGCTCAAAGAAGCATATTACAGCAAAAGGTGATGCATGGTGGGATGCGGAGTTGCAAAGCTCCGTAGAAAGTAAGAAGAAAGCGTGGCAGGACTATGTATCTTCTTTGAACCTAAATGCCAGTATGACAGAGATGAGGAAAGAAATATACCGGCAATGCAAGAATGCCACTAAAACTTTAGTGAAAGAAAAGCGTGAAAGAGCCAGTATGATTGAGGAGGAGAGGCTGGCGAAGAACTTCGAGAACAACACCAAACTCTTTTGGAGCAAGGTGAGAAAGGCTCGAGGTGATTCGTCAGGCTCCAGAATGGAAAGGATAAAATCTAAAGATGGTGACATTCTTGCAGACACACAAGCTGTGCTAAACCGGTGGAGTGAATATTTTGGAGAAATGTATGGAGATGACCCGGATGCTGATGCCGCAGACGTGCCTAAAGGCGAGATTGCGGCACCAGAATCAACGGAGGACATTACTATGGAAGAAGTTGAATGGGCGATAGGAAGTATGAAAAACGGTAAAGCTGCGGGAGTAGACATGATATCTGCCGAGATGATCAAATATGGTGGAACTTGCGTCCGGGACGCTTTCCGGGCCCTTGCAAACCTTTGCTGGAGGACCGGTAGAGTCCCTACAGATTGGCGCCGCGCAGTCATAGTACCCTTGTATAAAGGCAAGGGTTCACAATATGACTGCGCCAATTACAGAGCCATCAGTTTGATCAGCTTGGCAGCCAAGGTGTACGGTAAATTTATTGAACGGAGAATGCGCGTGAAGTCCGATGGAATGTTGTGCGAGGCACAAGGGGGTTTCAGGTCTGGAAGAGGATGTTCGGATCAAGTCTTCTCACTCCGCAACATCGTAGAGAAGCATCTGGCAGTGAGCCGGAAGGTTTTTTGCGGTTTTGTAGATCTGGAGAAGGCATTTGACAGAGTTGTGCGAAAGAGACTTTGGGACATTTTGCCAGAGTATGGTATAGATGGCACTCTGTTGCGAGCCGTCCAGTCCACTTATGTGGACTGCAAGGCATGCGTACGGGTGGGTGGTAACAGGTCACCCTGGTTTGACGTTAAAATCGGCATCAAGCAGGGTTGCGTGTTGTCCGCTAGACTGTTTATAATATATTTGGACAAAAGTCTTCAAAGACTGAAAGCGATGAATGAAGGTGTACAAATGGGTGACTTAGTGGTAAACCATCTACTTTATGCAGATGACGCGGTTTTAATAGCGCCAACAGCCACTGATCTGCAAACACTAGTCACAGTTATGAAAAACGACTGCATGATCAATGGCTTACACTTGAATGTGAAGAAAACCAAGATTATGGTTTTTGAAAGGGAAGAAACCAGAGCGAATGTAAGGATTGTGGTTGGTAACGATGTGCTGGAGCAAGTGAATGAGTTTGTATATCTTGGATGCGCCCTCAGTAAGGATGGGAAATACACCGCTGACATAGAGAGAAGAGTGAGTGCAGGGAACAGAGTGAATGGTGCGACGGGAAAGTTACTGGGGAGCCGGCACTTAAGCTATAATGCGCAGCTGGCCATACATAACGGAGTTCTTGTCCCAACGCTGTTATATGGTAGCGAGAGCTGGGTATGTAAGAAGGAGAATGAAAGTAGGATAAATGCGGTAGAAATGCGAGCTCTGCGGAAGATGTGCGGAGTGAAGCTGACCGACCGCATTAGCAACAGCATAGTAAGACAGCGAGTAGGTATGAAAGATAGTATCGGTGTAAAGATGAGAAAGGGCATGCTCCGTTGGTTCGGGCATATAGAAAGAATGCCAGAGGAAAGAATGACAAAACAGATATACAATGTGAAAGTGGAAGGATGCAGGTACCGGGGAAGACCTAGACTATCTTACCACGACCAAATAAACCGAGTCTTATCTGATGGAAAAGTCAAGAGTCTCCGTAACCGGCGAGCGTGTATGAGACGAACTATGAGAGTCGAGGAAGCCAGAGAGGTATGTAAGGAAAGAACCTGTTGGAACTCTGTACTCTCTGCCTACCCCGCAAGGGATCTGGCGTGAGGTTATAGATTTGATGATTCTTTTTGCATTGGGTTCAGTATAGTTTTGAGGTGGTCCTATTTTAATGTTATTGGTATTGGACCTTGGACTTTGAAGATACAAGAGGGAACTCCTTAACGGCAAACAGCACGAATGTATAGATTCCGTTATTATAGTCATTATATTAATCCTGTAGGTACCTTACTGTACAACTCAGCAAAATAATATAATATCGGTACATAAATATTACTAAATAATTCACTCGTCACTAAAAATTGTAAAATAAAAATCTTTTAAAAAAAAGGTAAACCGACTTCAAAAAGAAAAAAATAAATATTTGAAGTCGGTGCCAAGTAACCGACTGCACCAACCAGCACCGACTTCAAATATTTATTTTGTGATTTTTAAAGTCGGTTTACCTTTTTTATTAAAAGATTTTTACGACAAGTGTACCAACCATGTTTGGCACCGAGGAAATCAATAAGAAGGACGAAAAAAAACAAATAATAACCAATTTAGTTTTACTAATTTACATGTTTGTATATTTTGGAGAGTGTGATAAAATTTATAAGAATTAAGCTAAATATTCGCCACAAGAAAGTATCCAAGAACGTGAGCCATTGGCCGCAAAAAATATCAAAAAAGTTAGCACACATATATTTGTTTGTCACGTGAGCTGTTGGCGATGGCCGTCGAGGCCGAGTACAACATTGTCGGTGACCGGATGACCGGTTGCCCGGACGCCCGGCTCGTGTACACGGATTGCGTCTCCGCCGCTGCAAACTATTGCTATTCGCGCGCAACCCTGATAAAAACCAGAATAAAATAAATTAGACGAGGATTTTATCTATAAGAAATAATAACAATATACCAATTTATATGATGGTATATTTTTCGATTCGTGACAAATTCATAATAACTAGCATAAATATTCGCCACCAGAATATATTCTACAATGTTAGACTTTGCCACACGTGTACTCGATTACAACTTTTTACTTAGAATATTGTTGGTGTTAGGATGATCAGATCACCATTGTATTGCGTCCTTTTAGTGCTGTGTCTTATAAAAGTTTTGTATCATTCTTAAAAAATAAAATCGCAAAATCCAGACACGGTTCATCAATAAACAAATTTTAATCACAATAAACATCTCAACAAGACGTAAATTATAATCTATCTATCTATATCATGACGCCGGATTACTTGCGGGGTAGGCAGAGAGTACAGAGTTCCAAAAGGTTCTTTCTTTACATGCCACTCTGGCTTCCTCCACTCTCATAGTTCGTCTTATACACGCTCGCCGGTTACGGAGACTCCTGACTTGTCCTTCAGATAAGACACGGTCTATTTGGTCATGGTAAGATAGTCTAGGTCTTCTCCAGTACCTACATCATAAAATGTAAATTATAATAATGTCCTTAATACCTATCCCAATTGTTCCCTAATGAAATTCCCTTATAGAGATATCTACAATATTAATATCATATTCCTTAACAGGATAATGCCGGTTCAAGGGCTATAAAGGCCGTTAATTACGGGCAACAAATAAACGCGTCCTATTACTTTTTACCTATTTTTAATTTTATGCCCGTTCGCCCGGAGGCAGCGCAGTTAATGATCTTAAAGGTAGGGATTTGTTGCCGGATAAGGCATTTCCCGTTTAGTTTGGTATTCGTGTTCGGCTTGCGGGATTTATTTGGGAGTGAAATTAGTTTTTTTTCAAGAAAATCATCGGTATCTAAAATTGTGAATTGTATGGTTTTTGGGTTACACTTCTACGGTTTTAAATATTCGTGATGGTAAGGTCGCGTTATGAACGTCTTGTTTGATCTTATAGGTTAGTAGAGGAAAGCGATCTGTTTAAAGGCCATATCGGATTGCTTTTCTAATTTAAGCAAGTTTCATTGGATTTAGCAGTCGCGAGTGCAATCTCCACAAGGGAAAAAATCTGTGTTGTTTTTCTTGATGTTTTCTAATGCCTGTACCTATAACAATAGTTAGGAACTACATTATGCTAGTGACTTTAAATGTAATAATCTTCAGCCGAAAGACTTCGATTGCAGGACATATACCTCCCCCAAGCGTCGCCATGATGGTAGCTTTGGGCTGAAGGTCACATGTATGCCAGAAATTGTGTGTGTGAACGCAAAGAGGATAGGAAGGTTGATGGAGTTGGCGGGGCCACTACAACATTGAGCATGACCTGGTAAAGGTCGATAAGAAAGTAAAGGCCGTAAAAAATAATAAAATCAATGTATTTAAATTAAACAAAACAGTCAAGTGGAAATGGTCCCCACACTAGGCGTATTTGTATCGCGGTAGACCTCCAGAGATTATACAAAGAATGACTTTCTTAAAGAGAAGAGCTCATTGTTTTAAGCATTGTAGGGGAGTCTTTGCCCAGCAGTAGGACATTATTTTTATTTTTTCTTAACCTATATTGTCCCATTTCTAAGCAAAGGTCTCCTCCATAACCTTCCAGACAGATTTGTTATTAGCCATCTCCGGCCAATCCTGAAACGAATCCAAGTCGGCACGCCAACGTTTTCTGGACCGGTCTTGATATCGATGTCCATCTGCAGGCAACCATTGCGTGACAACTCTAGCATCTCTCAGGTGGCATTCGACAAACAGGTAAAAGAAATATCCTTACCTTAGTGGAACTGTTTATGTCGATCAAGTCATGCGGCATAGTTCACGGCGTCGTTAGCGCTTGCCGCCGTTAGTTAACTAACAGTTGGTAGCGGTAATTAGTGCAGCGATGTTCCGCCTTTAACTGGGCTAGAGAAGTTACTGATACAGAAGTTTCACTTTTTTGTAAAACCCTGTAGCGTGTTTTGTTTAATTAAAGATACAAGATTCGTTTTATCTAAGCGCACCATATTATCCTACTATCCTACTGATAATGTGAAAGTTTGTATATTTGTTACTCAATCACGCAAAAACGGTCCAACAGATTTGGATGAAATTTGACACACAGTTTATTACCTGGATTAACACAAAGTAAACACTCTATCCCGAAAAAAATTTAGGTTCCTGTCTATAGTTAACGTGAAATCGCGAGCAGAAACTAGTATATAATAAGCTAGCACGAAAAATAACTGATAGATGGAGTAGATACTCTTAATTACACACAAATGAAATCACATAAAATAAAAACAACACTCATTAACGACTAACATACTGCTAAGTGCAATTTTTCTTAGACAATCAATACATTTGAAGAAGCAACATAAGATGTTTGGCGGCATATACTGCGAACTAAATACATGTAATCTTACATATTATGCTACACAAACCACATACATAGCAACATATATAGTTTAGGAAGATTTTGACAGCATCACATTATTATATAGCAGAGAGGAAGAGGTCTTTAACCTTTTTTAAAGTAAGGCAACGACTGTACAAATCTTACTGTCATGGGCAAAGCATCCCACAAGCGAACGGCTTGATAAGTAAAGGATTTGTCGAATAGGAATAAGGGATCTGGCGTGATATATATTTCTTTCTAAGAAAAAAACCTACAAAGCTAAATTTTTTGTACAATGCCGATCATCTTTGTCCAAAAGATATTTTAGTGTAATTTGTTAATACGAGTATCTATATAGCTGATCCTTCTGTGTTTAGTTGCGTAGTGATGGCGGTGCAGCTAACTGGGGCGAGTCGGCGAGTCGACGCGCAGTATGATCTCGCCTTTGAAGTCGCAACTCACCGGTACAATTAAATATCAACTTATCTGCAGGGTAGGGTTGCTATTACTTAACACATTTTACTTTTGGGGAAAATTGAGTGAAATATTCTTGAGTGGCCACCTCGTATTGGAAGACGTGGATTAGGCAGGCCTGCTACAAGGTGGAACGCTGACCTGGTAGGGTCGCAGACTTGAACGAGATGTGTATACCACTAAGCCGGTCGTCGAGGCTATCTTAGGGACGTCTTTCGTCGTCTCCGGCTGATGATAATAATGACGAGTAATGCAGAAGAGAGAGGCACCTGCAACCCGTCCTTTTAATCCTCAGGCTTAAGTTCTTTGCAAAACAAATATTTTTTGAGTTTAAATTTGGGGTGGCTGCGACATGCTGCTTGATCGATTATTTTCGATTGATCCTGCCATTATTTAAGGATGATAATACTACTAATATTATAAACGCAAGAGTTTGTAAGGATTGAAGTATGTTAGTTACACGTACTCTAACACGTAAAAACTATTCAGCGGATTTCAATGAAACTTAACTGTATTGATTATGGACCAGAAATGGACATGTCCATACTAATATTAAAAAATCACAAGTAACTGTGTCTGTCTAATCATCCAGGGGAAAGAAATAAGCTACCTTTTGTAGCTTAAGGGTGTGAAATATCCGCCTGATACCTTGGTCAATCTTGGTTAGCATGTCCGTTATTTTGGTCATTGCTATTATGATATTGCTATTTACTCCATCGCTCTTCCTTATGTTCAGCATACTTCTTTCCATACTACGTTGGCAATATTGCAGTTCAATCTTATGATTTTTGTTTAGTGACCAAGTTTCGCAGCCATACGAGTATGTCAGGCTAAGAAGGAAGGATACAAGATATTACAAAATTAACGCGCGCGAGGCTGCTCTCAGGTGATAGCTAGTATGAAATATAACGTGTGCAAGTCTGTTTCCGGCCGAAAGTTTCACAATGTTATTATTCTACCTGGCTGATAGTTTTCCTTTAAGTTTGTTTTCCAATAAGATAAAAAAGAAATTAAACAATAGACAACCCTAGCTAAAGATTGCCTTGCGGGAAAAGGCGCAGTGTGGCGGCGTCGATGCAATACTTTGCCGCTTACTTCGCTTTGACACCTAGACAATTATAACTTTTTGATTATGGAGTTATGAAGGCACCAGGAGCCAACATTCAACATCGTCAGGCCAACATTCCCTTCAAGAGGGCGTGGCAGAGGATTGTATACACCCGTATTTCGTTGATGATGTTAGATCTTAATGTAAGCTTGCCATTACCATTATCATCGTCTTCATCAATCAGCCTGTATCTACCTTCTGCTGTTGGCCTCTCCTGTATCGTGCTGGCCATTAGTTCCGGTCCTGTGCTAGTTTAGTATTTCACCATTTACCGGCCACATTTACGATAGGGTAATCTAGACGGTTACAGAATTGTTATTGATAGAAAATCTCTAGTAACATGTTCAACCAAGGATCTCGTGATCATGGAGACTATGCAGCCAACTGTATAATATACACTCATAGCTACATTTCTTAGCGTTAGGCAGAAATTCATCGTCATCATTATCATTATAAGCCCGTATCAGTCCACTTCTGGACGTAGGCGTCTTCCATGGCACGCCACTGAGCTCGATCTTCAGCTCTCCTTCTCCAATCCCTGCCCGCTGCCTTACGAATATCGTCGCCCCACCTAGCTACCGGGCGCCCTACACTACGTTTGCCGACACGCGGTCTCCACTCAAGAACCAGTCTGCCCCAACGGCCATCGGTTCTGCGGTATATGTGACCTACCCACTGCCACTTCAGCTTGCTAATTCGCTGAGCTATGTCAATGACCTTGGTTCTCTGACGAGTAATTTCGTTCCGGATTCGATCCTTTCAATAGCTCGCTGAGCGAACTTGAACTGGTGGACAAGCCGCACAGTGAGTGGCAACGTTTCGGCTCCGTATGCCATTACAGGTAGGACGCTCTGATTAAAAACTTTCATTTTTAGGCATTGGGGTATGGGCGATAAGAAGACTCGACGGAGTTTTCCAAATGCTGCCCTGCCTAGCTGTATCCGTCTCTTAACTTCCTTGTCGAAGTTGTTTTTACCTAGTTGGAGCAACTGCCCTAGGAAACAACTATACATACTCGGAAACAACTTTGAGGGATGCACCGTTTACGGCGATCGGTCCCGGGTCAACAGGCTTGCTGATCATAACTTTGGTTTTATCTAAGTTCATCCGGAGACCGATTCGCTGAGACGAATAAGCAAGGCTGTCCAACATCTGTTGATGGTCTTGCAAAGTTTCAGCCATCATGACGACGTTATCTGCAAATCCTAGGTGAGAGGTGTATGCGCCATTTATATTGATGCCGCGACCTTTCCAGTCCAGCGTTTTGAACATATCCTCCAATACATTGGTGAACAATTTTAGTGATATGACATCACCTTGGCGCACTCCGTGGCGAAGGTGGATATGTTTAGTCCGCTGATTTTGTCCTTGGACGGTTATCGTTGCGGCTTCAAAAAAGGCATCTCATCACCTCGATGTATCGCCAATCGACTTGGCATCGTTGCAAGGAATCCAAAACTGATCAGGTTTCGACAGTGTCAACGGCCTTCTCATATTCCACGAAGGCTAGACACAGGGGTAGAATATACTCTGCAGTCTTCTGTATAATCTGCCACACTGTGTGGATGTGGTCTATGGTGCCGTAACCACTTTGAAACCCGGCCTGCTTCGGGGGTTGAAACTCGTCGAGCCTTCGCGCAAGACGGTTCGTGATGACCCTTGAAAACAGCTTGTATACATATCTCAGAAGCGATATGGGTCGATAGTTTTTCAAAAGGGTTATGTTACCCTTCTTGAAAAACGACCAAGCTTCTGTTCTGTGCCTGCGGAGTTCTCCCAGTGTAGAGGACAGTGTTAAATAACTTCCGAAGCTCCTTTAGTACTGGGGTACCTCCTGCCTTCAGAAGCTCAGTCGTGACGTCATCCTCATCCGGGGCTTTTACATTTTTAAGCTGTTTAAGGGCCAACTCGATCTCATCCAGGTTGATCTCTGGCAATTCTTCTGTGAAGTGGTGCGTAAGGGTGGCTCTGAAATCTCCTCTAAGAGATTTGGGTCGAGGTGCGTGTGTGGCGTAGAGCTGGCTATAGAAATTCCTGACTTCCAAGTGGAATTTCGGCTTAGAAGCGATCACAGTATCCGCTTGTGTAGTCAACCTTGTCAAGTGGTTTCTCCCAAGTCACTGGACGAACATTTTCGACCTCCGGTTCAGCTCGATGGCTTTCTCAATCTCAAGCGTCTTCAAAGCTCGGAGGTCGTCGGACCAGCTCCATGATCTTTTTATTTAAGGCCCGGTGTTCTGACAAGGTTGAGGGAACATTTTGGCGTCGTTCGCTCATAAGCTCCAGAGTCTCTCTCGAAAGTTTAGATTTCCTGCCTGTACGGCTCGTTTCGCAGAATTTAGTGCCCTCTTCTCTAAGAGTCTGTACCACCTGTACCTCTAATTTCTGATCAACGCTGTCAGTGGTTTTTAAGGCAGCGAATCGGTTTTCCAATTTTAGCTGAAAAGCTTGGGAACCCATAGCGGCTTGGAGCAAATTCGGTCGGAGCTAATGAAGCGGACTCTTTCGCGCTTGTATTGTATATTCAGAGTGCCCTGTGCGAGCCGGTGGACGCTTCCGGTTTTAAACCTTGCGATCGCTGAGACATCTCTGAATATGCGCCATGATGAAATCGATCTCAATTTTTATTCGGGGCTTTGCGACGTCCACTTTCTTTGGGGCTGTTTTTTAAAGAAAGCGTTCATCATAAACAGCCCTTCTCTTTCGAGAAAGTTGACGAGCGTACAGCCCCTGTAATTTCTGTCGCCATAGCCGTATGGTCCTACTGAGGATTCGCTGCCAGTTTTTACTCCCACTTTGGCGTTAATATCTCCCATAACATCGTTATAGTGTGCCCTAGGGGTATTAGGGGCCTTAGATATGTCCTCGTAGAGTACCTCTATGTGCTCGACCGAGTGTGCCGAAGTCGGCGAAAAACCTGCACGATCTTGAGGGTGTACCTCTCGGTCAGCTTAATTATGGGGTATGCTACCCTTGTCGATACACTGGACATTTCTACAATGTTATCAGCGAAGACTCTAAGGATCAGAAACCCGATGCTACCCTGGGCAAGTTGGTCTCCCTCTCTAAAATACAAAAGATGGCCAGATTCTAGGGTTATGGTGTCTTGTCGCTCTCTTCGAACTTCACATAAACCCAGAACGTGCCATCTTATGCACTTCAGTTTTTCTCCTAACTGTAGCAAATGTTCATCGAGTCGTAGCGTGCGTCCATTATACGTAGTCAGGGTCAGTTCATGTTTGTGAGGTTGGAGGCCTACCGTAGCCCGGAGATTCTTCGCACCCCCTGCCCCGCCGGAACCGTGACCGCCGCCGTGGTCAGGAATAGCGGCGACCGGGAATTGGGGGCCGTGGTATATTCCGACTTGCCATGAAAGGTTTTGCCCATAATCCCCACGCTCCGCATGCGGGTTGGCGATCGCAGGGCGTAACTTCTCGCACTAGTGACGCTTTTTGTTTTTGTTTTTAAAAACAATTTTTTAAAAACAAATGTGCGATCGAGGGACCCCGTCAGAAACGAAGATCTGATCAGACAATGTAACTCAATGTTAATAAAATCGTTAATTATTGAAAAACGATTTTATTTAAGGCTTATTTAAGAAACGACCACGAAGACACATATTTAACACTCTGACCATCGAGCACATTAAACGAACACGTGCTGTAAACAAATATGGTGGCCAGCGCTTACAATAAAATCCCAACTATGCCGGACGGAACCGAACTTCTGGTAACGTTTTTTTCCTTATGTTACGATTTCTACATGTCCTACTCCTTTTTTTTTCAAGCGCGTTAAGGAACTTCTTTGCAATTATAGGAATGTAATTCCATGAAAAGACACGTGGTCAGAAGGCCTAAAATAATAGATACAAAATTTGAACAAGAAACAAGCCCTGCGGACATTCTAGGTAATTGAATGACCATGCGAAGCAGTATTTTCATTATAAAAATACGTAGACAAGGGACCTGTCCTTCAGGTTAACTGTGACGGACAACCCCCGACTGACCAAAGGGTATTGGGAATTGTCGGTCTCGTTATGTGTCAATCAATTTGTCTGCTTCATATTCCTAAAGGTTGAAAAGTCGGGCTTAGAGGGTTGCTTTATTTGGAGATATTGTTACAATGTCCCTTATAAAGTAAGTTAGGCTTACGTAAGCTTTGTTGTAGTCTTGTTGTTCTTTTTCTTGAAATGTTCTGTTCTTCTTGAAGTTGGTCGGCAGCTTTGTGAATATGCTTTTACCATAAGCCTCATTGAATTGTTCAGTGCTCGTGATTCCATTCCAATTCCCATTGTTCTACAGTTATGACTTTTTCATCGTCCAGTACGTCATTATCAATTGAAACTGGTGATATACTGTTTTGTTCAGAACATTCAACTTTTTACATTTTTTATTTTACACAAATATTGGGGCAGATTAAGATCACGTTATATTTTAAATGTTTTGCATCACTATTTGTGTTTTTCAAGTACATTAAGCAATTTATGGTTGTTGACTCACTGTATCCAATTTAAAAGTATGCGCCAGTATCAGACATAACATAACAACACTTAAAATATCGGTCTCACCTGTAGTTAAAAAAAATTCAATTCGGTTATTAAAAACCCTCAATTGTACCTGGGTGTATAATATACAACTATCCCTTCAAGGGTAATGGGCAGAAGATGTAATACAACATCTTCTCGCAAATATAAACAGCTTACGAACCAATAAGAGGCCAGCTCAATAGTGACATATCACAATTATATATCATGTTGTTTACACAAAGAAATTACTTGTTCCCGTGTGAAGATTGCTCTGCCGTCCCGGTTCCCCTCCCTGGCTCCCGACCAAAATTACCGCGACTCCCGATGTCTCCCTCTTAAAAATGCGGCGGGACACACCTATTCTATTTAACCTTTGAGTATAAAGGAGATAACGATTTGATTTTATTTAGATATCTGAAACTTACACTAATCAATTTTTGATAGATTAAGCGCCTGGTTACCGACCGTTAGGGCTGAAAGGTTCTCGAGTGTAGATCACGTACCGGGAGACGTGCAGTAGGCAAGGACCCTACAACGTGGATGATCTAGTGTTACTTGCAGGATGCGGACAGAACAAAACCGGTCATCAGTCGTGGCGATATTTGGGGAGACTTTTGTCCTGCAGTCGACGATATTCAGCTGACGATGATACATATAAAACAATTGTATTGCCTATCAAGTGTTTTGATAATTGTATTTGACCAGGATGAGCTCAGCTCAGCAAAAATCACTACCGAATGGCGACCAGATGGACACCGACGCCGAGGAAGACAAAGAAAAAGAATGCGCGACGACCTTGACGCCTATGAGGAGAGATTGTCTGCTATGGCCAAGGATCGGGTTAAGTGGAGAAACAAGGGAGAGACCTTTGCCCAGCAGTGGGACGAAAGAGGTTAATAAAAAAAACTGCCCCTCACTTCTAATCACGTCATCACATTCTACTAATATTATAAAAGCGAAAGTTTGTAAGGATGGATGTAACTCTTTCACGTAAAAACTACTGAGCGAAATTCGATGAATTTTTTTAGTAATATAGCTGATGCGTCAGAATTACACATAAGCTATAATTATTAAAAATATTACAAAGTAGATATTACTTCTTCTTTTCGTGTCAATGGTTCATATTTGTCCCGCTAAGTGAGTGGCTAGTTTGATCGCGCCGTCTGTGGCCGCGCTCAGCTCTTACATCAAGCTATTCAAGTTCGGTTGTCATGGTACAATTTTAGAATAAATATAATCTTTATTCTAAGGGTACAATATACGTCAGGCTCCCAATCCTTAAATAAACACCTTCAAAGAGTGTCTCGTATCATGAGAACAAAGCCGTGTAATGCAGCCTTTAGTTTAATATTATAACGCAACTAATTTGCTAGTTAGCGGTGACGGGTTCATTATGTTGTAATTAATTTGTGTGTACCTAATGTTTCTGCTCCATTTGTGTTAGCCCCTGCATCAAAATACGCAGTAATAAAGGTGTTAAAAAATAACACGTCGCTGTATTTCAATTAACGCAATAGAATATTGGCTACTTCTGCCTAATGTCTTAGGTACCATGTTAATTTATGAATTACAACGCATGTGGAGTAAGAAAATATCGTTAGAGTTGGTCGTAGTATTACGGGATCTCGGTGTTATTCATTGCCAAGGTTAACCAGTCTTCAACTTGGTCAACCGAGATGAGTGACCTATCTATCTATCTATCTATCTATAACCTCACGCCAGATCCCTTGCGGGGTAGGCAGAGAGTACAGAGTTCCAACAGGTTCTTTCCTTACATACCTCTCTGGCTATCTCGACTCTCATAGTTCGTCTCATACACGCTCGCCGGTTACGGAGACTCTTGACTTTTCCATCAGATAAGACTCGGTTTATTTGGTCGTCATAAGATAGTCTAGGTCTTCCCCGGTACCTGCATCCTTCCACTTTCACATTGTATATCTGAGTGACCGTTTTCGGTATCCCCATTTTCAAGAGTCAGACCGGCAAAATATGTTACAGTCTACGGCCTAATGGGAAGCCTAATCGGCAGTTTAATAAATTCCAACAGCAGTTGTCTACATACAATCCTGCCTCCACGAATCCGCACTGGGTCCGCATGGTGGAGTATGACCTAATCTCTCAAACCTCAATTTGTAAGAGAAGGTCTTTGCCCGGCTTTATAATAGTATAGGTCTATCATCATCATCTCAGCCTACCAAAATACTGGAGGCTTACGTACCAAAACGCACGACTTTAAACGAAACCTACAACTGTCATCGTACGATGTTATCTCATTAACCGAAACTTGGCTGTTGGAAGGTATAAATAACAGCGAGTTGTTTGATGATAGGTATGTTATTTGGAGACGGGATAGGCAGTATTTGTCTACGAGAGAGAGGTACGGAGGTGGAGTACTTTTAGCCGTACACCAGAACTTGGCAGCGGTGGAACGCCCTGAATGGCGTTCCTCCGCAGAGGATATCTGGGTGTCTGTTACATTGAATAATAAAAATGTTAACAGACTTAAAAATAAGCTTCATATCTGTACTTTATATCTCTGTAAGGAGAATCTTGGCAATTCTTTTAATGCACAGCTACATAATTTCACAGAAAATCTTTCGTTTGTAATTAATTCTTGTCCCAATGATTTATTCTTAATATTAGGTGATTTTAACCTGAGTAATATTGACTGGTACGGCGAGTTAAGCTCTCTACAGCCTTTGGGGGTTACTGGCGAGCCGCAGGTGTACTTTTTTGATACATTAATTGAGTGTAACTTAAATCAATATAATTTAAATAGAAATATAAACAGCAGGTTATTGGATTATGTGTTATGTAACAAGGAAGTGACTGTAAACTCATGTAATGACCCATTGGTTCCGGAAGATCTGCATCATAAATCGTTAGAAATTACATTACACGTTACTAAGGAGAATTTGTTAGAATATAGCTCTAGGCTCAAATATTATTATGACAAGGCTAATTATGAAACCATCAAATCTTCTTTAAAAGCTGTCGATTGGAAGGTTTGTTTAAACAATATTACACTAGATGATGCCACTAATATATTCTATAGTTATTTGTATGATCTGCGCGATAAATATATCCCCCATAAATTAATTCCTACTTCGACTTTCCCACCTTGGTACAGCGCTCCCTTAAAAAAAATATTAAAGGAGAAGTATAAATATTTAAAAAAACACCAAATATATGGTAATAGTAGCGATTACGATACTTTCTGTTTACTTCGTGAACGCGCTAAAAAATTGGAGCATGAGTGCTATAAAAATTATATACAACATTCAGAAAATTCAATTATTAGCAATCCCAGATTTTTTTGGTCATTTATTAAATCGAATAAACGTGGTCATAATTCACTACCTTCGACACTCTATAATGATAGCGAATCTGCTAGCACTGGAGAAGGAATTGCCAATCTTTTTGCATCCTATTTCCATTCTACCTTCCGTCCCTCAACCTCTCAATGTGCTCAATCTCCTTCGGATAACTCATCAATTGTTAGTAATACATCCAACTATATTAGTGACATTGAGATCAATGCCGATACAGTTTGTAAACTGTTAAAAACTCTCGATCTGACTAAAGGCCCGGGACCTGATAAAATCGTACCCAAATTTATCGTTGCCTGTGCAGAGTGTTTAACTGAACCTCTCGTTATTCTCTTTAAGCGCTCTATTTCTGAAGGAAATGTACCCAAAATCTGGAAACCGCGTTCATCTCTCCAATACATAAAAATGGTAGCAGAAACGACGTTAAAAATTACAGACCAATATCTAAATTGTGTATTTTTGCCAAAATATTTGAACGAATAATATATACTCAAGTTTATGAAACGGTTTCTCCAACATTTATACCTGAGCAGCACGGTTTTTTAAAAATGCGATCAACACTATCTAATCTACTCTGTTTCACAGACTTTATAACTTCAGGTATGGACTCTGGGGGCAGGTTGATGCTATTTTTACCGACTACAGCAAAGCATTTGACCGCATTGATCATCAAATATTATTGCAAAAGCTGATTTCTGCAGGTATCCATGGTAACCTATACAGATGGTTTACCTCATACATTGAAAATTGCTCTCAGGCAGTAGTAATTAACGGCTTTACTTCTGTCTGGAATAATGTCCCTTCCGGTGTCCCACAGGGATCTTTACTTGGACCTTTACTCTTCAATATATTCATAAATGACGTTAACCTCTGTATCAACAACTCAAACATTCTTCTTTATGCGGATGATATAAAGATATTCAAAAAAATTAGTAGCTTTAACGATTGTCGGCTCTTGCAAGAAGATTTAGACAGCTTTGAACGTTACTGCTATTCAAATAAATTGGACTTAAATATTAATAAGTGTTTATTCATCTCTTTTACCCGCAAAATTAAATTTATCCATAGTAAATATTTTTTACAAGGACAGGAGCTGCAAAAGGTGGATAGAATCCGGGACCTCGGTGTCATACATGATACTAAATTATATGAGAAACATATCGACCACGTAGCTAAACAAGCCTCCAAAGTATTGGGATTTATTATTAGATCTAGTTCACAATTTAATAACATAAAAGTGATCAAAATCCTCTATTGTTCCTTGGTGCGTAGCATCCTCGAGTATTGCTCTCAAGTATGGAACCCGCGATAGAATATTTATGTAAACAGGCTTGAATCCATATAACGCCGATTTCTTAGATTCTTGCAGTTCAAATGCCAATGTTTTGACTCTAATTATGAATCTCGTTGTCGTAAATACCATACACTGCCGTTGCACGAAAGAAGAAAAATAGCTGATATAGTGACATTAGTAAAAATTGCACAGAATATGTGTGACTCGCCGCTCTTGTTGTCTAAAATCAATGTTAAAGTTCCAAGTAGAATAATGAGGCGGCCAATATACTTGGATATTCCTCAAAGCTCTTCTAATTACAGACAGAATTCATTTTTTGTTAGGTCTGTTAATGAATTAAACAAACTGGTTGTCTTTCCTGAACTTGATTTGTTCAATTGTAAACCATACGCTTTTAAAAAATCGCTGACTGATTCTTGGTTTGGTTCTCTCGCTAGTACGGTTTCTTGTCATAAGAAAACGATATAATTTTTTTTTTTTTATTTCTTTGTAATATTTTTTTTCTTAAGCTTTATAGCAATTCACATGTGGAAACATGTAAATGGTGTTTTTGCTATATAATTCGTTATCAATTTTTTCTATGTCAATATTACACTGTATGTTTTCCTAAGATAATCTATCTATCTATCTATAACCTCACGCCAGATCCCTTGCGGGGTAGGCAGAGAGTACAGAGTTCCAACCGGTTCTTTCCTTACATACCTCTCTGGCTTCCTCGACTCTCATAGTTCGTCTCATACACGCTCGCCGGTTACGGAGACTCTTGACTTTTCCATCAGATAAGACTCGGTTTATTTGGTCGTGGTAAGATAGTCTAGGTCTTCCCCGGTACCTGCATCCTTCCACTTTCACATTGTATATCTGTTTTGTCATTCTTTCCTCTGGCATTCTTTCTATATGCCCGAACCAACGGAGCATGCCCTTTCTCATCTTTACACCGATACTATCTTTCATACCTACTCGCTGTCTTACTATGCTGTTGCTAATGCGGTCGGTCAGCTTCACTCCGCATATCTTCCGCAGAGCTCGCATTTCTACTGCATTTATCCTACTTTCATTCTCCTTCTTACATACCCAGCTCTCGCTACCATATAACAGCGTTGGGACAAGAACTCCGTTATGTATGGCCAGCTGCGCCTTATGGCTTAAGTGCCGGCTCCCGAGTAGCTTTCCCATCGCACCATTCACTCTGTTCCCTGCACTCACTCTTCTCTCTATGTCAGCGGTGTATTTCCCATCCTTACTGAAGGCGCATCCAAGATATACAAACTCATTCACTTGCTCCAGCACATCGTTACCAACCACAATCCTTACATTCGTTCTGGTTTCTTCCCTTTCAAAAACCATAATCTTGGTTTTCTTCACATTCAAGTGTAAGCCATTGATCATGCAGTCGTCTTTCATAACTGTGACTAGTGTTTGCAGATCAGTGGCTGTTGGCGCTATTAAAACCGCGTCATCTGCATAAAGTAGATGGTTTACCACTAAGTCACCCATTTGTACACCTTCATTCATCGCTTTCAGTCTTTGAAGACTTTTGACTTTTTTTTTCCTAAGATAATAAAATAAATAAATAAATACTTGTCCACTACTCAACATAGGTCGCCCAATCGCTTTCCACCGTAACCAGTCTGATGCCACCTGCATCCAACGACTTCCTGTGATCTTCACAAGATCGTTGGTCCAACTGGCAGGCGGCCATCCCACACTGCACTTGCCAATACGTGGTCTCCACTCTAGAATCTTTTTGAATCAACGCCCGTCCGATCTTCGCGCTATGGGCTATGTCAGTGACCTTAGTTCTTTTCGAATCTAGCTTAGCTATTTCCATAGCTCACTGAGCAACTTTGAGATTTTTTATGAGACCTATTGTAAGAGACCACGTCTGAGAGTCGTAGTATAGGTTGATTTAATATTATTCGGCAAGACACTTGATGAGGCGTCAAGATGGCAGGTAGACCAAGGCTTTTGTAGTGTTTTAGTTATCTGTGGTTTGTTTTATGGTGGATTGTCTATGTTTGATTCTTGTTTGTTGGAATAAATGTGATATTAAAAGAATAACCGTTAAATTATTACATCGTGACAGCGGTGGCTGATTTAATGGTGTTTTAGTGGTCATAGTGCGGGAAAACATAGAATAATGGAACACGCACGGCCACCGCCGGAATTGAATCTCGTTGGGGGACCAGCGGCACAAGCCGGCGCTTGGAGAAAATGGCAGCGCGATTTTTCAATATTTTTAAAGGCTTCTGGGGTTATTAGGGAGTCACCAGATGTGCAGGCGAGTTTATTGGTAAATTTAATCGGACCAGAATGTTACGACATTTATTAAGCTTTTAGATTTTCCCAAAAAGCCGACCGAGATAACATTAAAATTATTATTAACAAATTTGACGAGCATTTTAAAACCAAAACGAATACAACAACGGCTAGATTTTAATGTTTTACGCGCAATCAGGAGAAAGGCGAATTGATTGATGAGTATGTTACTGACCTAAGATTACTTAGCCAATATTGTGAATTTGAACATTTAGAAGATGGTTTGATAAAAGATCGTATCGTGTGTGGAGTTCTGGAACATTCTGTACGTGACAGGTTACTTAGAACTGAAGACCTAACGGTAAATACAGCGATTAAGATTTGCGAAGCGAACGAGATATCGAACGAGGAAAACCGTCAAATAGAAATTGGTAAAGCCGGCGCGAGTGGTGAGTCGGAAATGTCGGTGATAGCGACCACTGGTGTCGACGCGCTGTTTGGTGGTCGTGGTGCGCGGGGCTGCGGTGCTCGCGGCGAGGCGCCGCGCATGCGTTGGGTGCGGTTCCCGCGCTCGGCAGCACAGATCCACAACGCGCCGATGCAATGTTGCGATAAGTGTGGTGAATTTAAATGTAATGGCAAGTCACAGTGTCCCGCGAAATATTTCAAATGTTATGCGTGTGATGAGCGTGGTCATTACAGGAAGAAGGCCTATTCTAGTCGTCGCATGCCAGGAAAGTTTACGAGGTATCCCGGGAGAGATCGAAGACGACAATGATGATAACCGTTTGTTTTACGTTTTGCTCTATTGATGGACAGTATTGAAGATGAGAATTGTAAATGGTATAAATGTTTAAATTTAGTCTCTAATGGTTTAAAAGTTGAGTTTAAATTGGATACGGGCGCTGACTTTAATGTTATTTTTTTATATACCTTTACAAACTTAGGATTTAGTATCACACAACGTAAAATCAACACTCAGTCATACTGCGGCAATTATATACCAACCCTGGGTATATGTGTTATGTCGTGAATATGCAGGAATAAAGTTTATCCAATTGAATTTGTTATACCAAATATGCATTGCCAGAGTGTTTTGGGTAAAAAGACGTGTGAGGAACTCGGCTTAATCAAGCGCATTATGTCATTGTCGTTGTCCATTTATGATGATTTGTTTAAGGGTCTTGGCAAATTACCCGGTAAATATAGGATTATTTTAGATAAGAACGTGAGCCCTTCAGTGTGTCCTGTGAGGAAAATTCCTATTGGGGTAAGGGACAAATTGTTAAACACATTAAATAGTATGATAGATATAGGGGTTATTAGGAAGGTCTCTCACCCTACACCTTGGGTTAATGCGATTGTTTTAGCGCCAAAGAAGAACGGTGATATACGCGTGTGTCTCGACCCGCGACCCCTCAACCGAGCTATCCGCCGCTCGCATTACCCTCTGCCAAGGCTTATGGAGATAGCTACTAAGCTGTAAGGTGCTCGTTTCTTTAGTAAATTAGATGTGCGGTCTGGATTTTGGATGGTTGAGATTGATGATGAGAGTGCAGATCTCTGTACCTTTGGCACGCCTTTTGGTAGGTATCAGTTTATAAGGTTACCGGTTAATTTTGCTTCAGAAATTTTTCATTCTAATTTTCGTCAGTTGCTGGAGGATTTGGAAGGTGTGGATACATTAATCGATGATTTTATTGTCTGGGCTTCCACTAGAGAAGAACATGAACGTCCTCTTAAAAGTTTGCTAGATAGAGCTCGTGAAGTCGGTATTAAATTCAATAGGGAGAAGTGTGAATTTTGTGTAGAGGAAGTAACATATTTAGGCCGTACATTTAGTTCTAAGGGCATGCAGATAGATAAAAATAAGTTAAAAGCAATCATGAACATGCTCATACCGGCAGACAGGTGCGCGTTGGATTGGAAGATTCATGGGTATGGGTATGGAAGATTTATGGGTATGGTCAATTACTTATCGAAATTTATTCCACATTATTCAGACACGGTTGCTTCGGTAAGATGTCTACTGAAGAAGGGTGTCGAATGGACTTGGGATGCCGGTCACGATGCTGTCATGTCGCAGTTGGCTTTGTACTCGCTTGATAAGCCTATTCTACTGTCTGTGTATGCCAGTGCTGGGGCCCTGGGAGCAGTTTTGCTTCAGGAAGGACGTCCAGTGGAATTCGCGTCGCTCCCTCTTACAGATACGCAAAAAAGGTATGCTCAAATTGAGAAGGAAATGTTGGCTATAGTATTTGCTCTGTAACGTTTTCGTCAGTATGTGTTTGGCCGGGCAGATGTTGGCGTGGAAACGGACCATAAACCAATAGAATCGCTATTTAAAAAATCTTTAGAGGCGGTACCCGTTAGATTACAACGGATGATGCTTCGCGTACAAGGGTATGATTTTCAGGTTGTTTATAAACCAGGCAAATTCCTATATGTGGCAGACACTGTCACGAGCCGCTTTATCGGAACTTATGTCGGACAAAGTATCCAATGAGTTGGAAGACCAGACGTGTTTTTATTAGCAAATGTTCGGTTTATTGCTAATAGATTGAAAAGTATTAAAGACGCTACCGTAAAAGATTATGAGTGTCAGTTATTGGTGCAGTATATTAAAAATAGATGGCCAAATAATAAAAATCATGTGGACGTTGTGGCGCGTCCTCTTTGCGCTCATAAGGAAACTCTGGAATACATCGATGGAGTTATTTTTAATGATAATTTAGTTTCTATACCGAAAGGACTTCGCAGTGAAATGATTGGGCGCGTACATGAGGATCATTTAGGCATCGAACGATACAAAAGGCGTGCGCGAGATGTGATGTCCTGGTGTGGCATGGGGCGTGATGTGGAGCAGGCCGTGCGCAGATGTCGCGCGTGCGCTGTGCACGCGGGGCCGCCGCCGCGGGAGCCCATGATACCGCACCCGGTGCCTGATATTCCGTGGTCAAAGGTGGGCTCAGATATTTTTGAATATAATAAAATATATTATATGGTATTGGTTATTTTTTAAATTTTATAGAATTGAACGTTCTTAGACTGCCTCGTTGGTCTGGTGGCAAAGTGCATCGCTTTGTGATCACGAGGTCCTGGGTTCAAATCCTAGGTCGGACAAATGAAGTTTTTCTAACGAAAAATTCCCAGTACTAATCCGGAGTCTGGAATTGTGTCCGGTATATGGCAATAGGCTCGCCCCCTATTACATGGGACCTAACATCGTCGGCGAAACGTGGGTGTACTCAGTACACCTCTGCTACCCCCTCTGGGGAATATAGGCGTGACGGTGTTTTTTTGAACGTTCTTAGTAATATAAATTCGAGAGCTGTGATTAGCGCTATGAAAGAACAATTTGTTAGGTATGGTATTCCGGAGGAGGTCATCACTGATAATGGTCCTGCGTATGTTTATAGAGAGTTTAGGAATTTTAGTAAAGAATGGGGTTACTTTCATTCGACCAGCTCTCCTAATTTTGCGCAATCAAACGGTTTGAGTGAGAGAGCAGTAAGAACAGTGAAAAATATTTTGAAGAAATCTGTTGCAAAAAGCTCCGATGCTTATTTAGGTCTGCTTAGCCTAAGAGCTACTCCAAAGTGTGACATAGGTTCACCTTCTCAGTTATTGATGGGTCGCAGGTTGAGAACTCGACTGCCTATTCATATAGAAAAATTACGGCCTCAGCGGAATAATTCTGAGGATTACGCGAAAATTATTCGGAATAAAGTGCGAAGCAAATTATATTATGAAATGCATTCGCGTTGTTTGCAGGAATTGCAGCCAGGATGAGGTTGTTGTAAAAGGTGATAAACACAGTATGTATGTCCATTCCAAGGCGTGGCAGCCACGTTCTTATTTTCTTACAAATAGATATGGTAAGCTAGTACGACGCAATAGGAGGCATTTGCGTAAATTAGTACAACCTATTGATAAGCAGGAAGAAGTCACATCCTCTGCTTCCTGGGAGAGGGAGGAGGATGATGTTGATGATATGAACTCAGGTCAGTTGGAGGTCGCAGAATCGCTAGTTGACGATTCTAGGGTATGAATCGTTAGGATATATGTATGTATATATATATATATATATATATATATATATATATATATATATATATATATATATATATATATATGTCGCCGTAAGGATTTTTATCGATGAATCTTAACTTTATTTATAAGAGTGGAGTATCCTAAACTAAATATAACTACGCTTAAATTGTATTTGTCATGAATGTGATTATTTAAAGTTGATTTTAGCGAGTCAATTTAATTCCGACCTTGTAAACAAAATGGATCACAATTATTTAATAATCATTGCTTCTTTAATTTTATGTCATTTTCTAAAATCATCTATTGAAGCTTATTTTAATAACTTGTTACTAATATCGTAACGCCATCTGTTGACAACTGTGTGAGAACTTTGTGATTGAGGGAGGGATAAATCAAGTTTAGTTATGTGAGCCGGCGTGCGCCCGGGCAGTTGACAATCAGCGCTTGACCGAGAAACATTGTAAGTGGAACCTATGTTGGTTTTAATTTAAATGATGTTAAATTTAAATATCTACCCACCTTTTAATGTAGAGAACTTGTAATTTATTTAATTCTAATATTTGCTTAAATGTAATGACTAATTATTAAATGATTCATTGTTAACGTGTTCTTATTTGTGTCTAAAGGACAAGTATCAGTTGGTGTGGAACCGATGACCATAGTGAGGTCAGCGGTTCTGCCTTTTTTTTAAATATCAGTCTACCCTATATGCGACATCAGAAGTGGGATCGTTTTCTGTCCCTTATTTGATTTTCAGGACGTGTCCACATACATCGAGACATCCTACGTGCAGCGATGGATCCACCAGAGCAGAACGAATCAACGGCTTCGAGCGCGCCTGCGAGCAACTTGCTTGGACCAGGCGACCCCGCGCCACGCATACCTATACCCGTGGCACCGCTTCAACCGCAAGGCGGTAACGTACCATCTGAGTTCTACTTACACATGATGACGATGATGCAAAATATGAGTGAAAGATTGTTAAAACAACCCGAAAAGGTTAGAATCACGGATGTGTTCCTACCCTCGTATGATCCGGACGGTAACGTCGGGGTTCGTGAATGGTGTAACCATATTTCTACTGCTAAAACCAACTATCAGTTAAGTGACTATGATGTCCGAATGAAAGTGACTAGTTTACTAAAAGGCCGTGCTAGGATGTGGGCAGATAACTGGCTAGTTACTACTTCCACCTGGGATGAGCTGCGCCAAAATATAATTACCACATTTGAACCTGAAAACCGTTACTCACGAGATGTGTTAAGATTTAGGGACCATGTTTACGATACGACAAAAGATATTGCTGAGTTTTTGTCGCAATCATGGATCTTGTGGAGACGAGTAACTAAGGATAGGCTTGATGACAGTGATGCGGTGGAAGCTGTTATAGGGACAATCAATGACGAACGCCTTCGGATCGAACTAATGAATGCCAGAGCTGTTTCGGTGCCAGAGTTAATTTCTGTTGCCTCATCTATTCGCGTTAAACGTCCTATTCAGCAAAATTCCAACCAACCGCCATTAAAACGATTAAAATATAACATTGATAATAGAAACATTCCTTATTGTGGTTTTTGTAAAAGATCCGGGCATGCTTTCCGCGATTGTCGTAATAGAAATGCGTCGTTAGATACAGACAGGCGTATGCCTGATAAAACTGGCGAGTCATCAACGTTGTTGCCTAAACCAAGTGATAACAAGTTTTGCTCATTTTGCTCTAAACCCGGTCATACATTCGATACTTGTTTTCGTCGAGAAAAACAGATAAGCTCTAATATAAACTTTGTCTCAAACAAAAAATCGAATTTAAACACAATGCGTATGCGGGTAGGTGATTTAGTTATTGATACGATTTTCGATAGTGGTGCAGAATGTTCTGTAATGCGCGAATCTATTGCAAATAAATTACCAGGGCGTAGGCTGCATACGATTAACTATTTACGTGGTATCGGTCCGTTTCCTGTAGTTTCTACTAGTAGATTGACAACTGTATGCGCTATTGATGGTATAAATGTAGAAATCGAGTTTAATATTTTGCCAGACTATGAAATAACTTCTGACGTTCTGATAGGTGCGAATCTATTAAGTGAGACAGGGTTGAGTGTGATCGTAACTCAAAACAGCGCAACTCTTTGTTCTCGAACTTGCGTGATGCACGTGCGATCGGAATCCGGTTTGTTTGAAGGGATAGACTGTGATCTAGCCGATAAATCTGATATTGATCAACTGATTATCTTGCTCAATAAGTACTCTGATGTTTTCACGCAGGGTTTTCCAAAAACTCGTGTCAAGACTGGTGAATTAGAGATTCGTTTAAAAGACCCAAATAAATTTGTCGAGCGAAGACCTTATCGTTTGAGCCCAATCGAGCGTGAAAAAGTCAAAGAAATTGTCAAGGAATTAATTGACAACGACATTGTTCAAGAAAGCAAATCTCCATATGCGAGTCCGATAATTCTTGTGAGAAAGAAGAATGGTGACGATCGTATGTGCGTTGACTACCGGGAATTAAACTCAAACACTGTGCGCGACCATTACCCTCTCCCCTTAATCGCAGATCAGATCGACCAACTAGCTGGGGGTCAGTATTATAGTGTGCTAGATATGGCAGCCGGATTCCACCAAATTCCCATTTCCCCTGAATCTATCGAAAAGACGGCCTTTATCACGCCAGACGGGCTTTTTGAATACCGAACCATGCCATTCGGATTATGTAACGCACCTTCAGTATATCAAAGGTGCATAAATCGTGCCTTGGGACCACTTCTACGCCCAGGTAGTGCTAACTCGGGTTCTACTGACCCTGATAACACTCGGAACGATAGTGTAGCTCAGGTCTACATCGATGACGTCATTAGTAAATGTCGCGATTTTCCATCCGGTCTTTCTCACTTGGAGAGAATTTTAATAGCTTTACGTGAATCGGGATTTTCAATTAATATCGACAAGTGCCTTTTCTTTAAGCGTTCAATAGAATATCTCGGTAATGTAATAGAGCAGGGACAAGTCCGTCCGAGTCCCAAAAAGGTTGAAGCCTTACTAAAGGCACCGGCACCAATAAATGCTAAACAGGTTCGTCAATTTAACGGCCTCGCAGGGTACTTTCGACGTTTCATACCTAATTTTGCGAGAACTATGACTCCCTTGTACGAACTGACTAAACAAGGTGCAAAATGGCAATGGACTCATGTTCATGAAGAGGCGCGTCAAAAGATTGTCGAACATTTAACTTCCACACCAGTCCTCACAATATTCCAAGAAGGACAGCCTATTGAACTATTTACGGACGCTAGCAGTCTGGGCTTCGGAGCGATACTTGTTCAAATTATCAACGAACGCCAGCACGTAGTAGCCTACTTTAGCATGCGCACTACGGATACCGAAAGTAGGTATCACTCTTACGAGCTTGAGACGCTAGCCGTGGTTCGTGCAATCAAGCATTTCCGTCACTTCCTCTATGGGCGTCAATTCAAAGTGATAACCGATTGCAACGCACTGAAAGCTTCTAAGCATAAGAAGGACTTGCTACCCCGCATTCATAGATGGTGGGCTTATCTTCAAAATTTTGAATTTGAAATAGAGTACAGGAAGGGCGAGCGGATGCAGCACGCAGACTTCTTAAGTAGAAACCCAGATCCGTTGACCGTTAACGTTATGACCAATAACCTAGACTGGATAAACATTGAACAAAGGCGTGATGGTCGGTTGCGATCCATTATAGATGCCTTACAGAGAGGCGAGAATGCCCCTGGTTACCATCTCGATGGTGCTGTCCTCAAATTTGAAAAGCAAGACGCTATCTTAGGTGCACAAAAATTGATCGTCGTACCGAAATCCTTTCAATGGAGTCTTATTAATACCTTTCATAATGCCCTCAAACACCCGGGCTGGGAGAAGACTCTTCACAAAATTAAGGAAACTTATTATTTCAATAAAATGGGTGCTATAATCAGAGACTTTGTGGACAATTGTATTGTATGCAGAACATCAAAACAAACATCGGGAGCAACACAGGTACAGTTGCACCCTATCGCCAAACCAACAGTGCCATTTGAGGTGATACACATGGACATCACGGGCAAGCTGGGTATATCTAACGAACGCGAGTATGTTGTGGTCACAATAGACTCTTTCACTAAATATGTGCTACTCCGCTACACTAACGACAAAAGTCAAAACAGCTCACTTGCAGCTCTGAAACAAGTTATTCACCTTTTTGGTGCCCCGAGGCAAGTGATCGTCGATGGAGGACGTGAATTTCTAGGAGAGTACAAAAATTATTGTGACAGGTTTGGTATAGAGATACACTCTATATCACCAGGCGTAAGCAGAGCAAACGGACAGGTGGAGCGGGTGATGTCAACATTGAAAAACGGCCTCACCATGATTAAAAACTACGAGACTCCAGACTGGCACACTGCATTGGAAAGCCTTCAACTTGCTTTCAACTGTACCGTTCATAGAACTACAGGGACAGCCCCACTCACATTACTAACTAGACGTCAAAATTGTGTTCCACCCGAGTTACTAAGCCTAGTTAACCTCGAAGAAGCAACAATCGACTTTGAAGCTCTTGAAAGAGTTGTGCAACAAAGAATGATTGAGGTATCTGCAAAAGACAAAGTGAGATTCGACAAAGGTCGCGCTAAAATTCACAATTTTCAAAGAGGAGATTTTGTCCTGTTAAAAAATAATCCCAGGAACCAGACCTCTCTGGACCTTAAATTTAGTGCTCCTTACGAGATTTTCAGAGTTCTCGAAAACGACCGCTATCTCATCAAGAGAGTAGTGGGACATCATGGACGACCCCGCAAAGTATCACATGACCAGCTTCGACGCGCTCCACAACCAGGTGGTGAAGGTGGCATCCAGACGGCCGTGTCGCCTCCAGATGAAACACCTGGACCTTCTGGAGTAGTGGTCGAACACCTTCCAACCGCGTCGCAATTATCATCGTCTTCAGAATAACATCGAATTGATTGGAGGGTTCCACCGTCGCATGAGACTGTGATACTGGTGAGAACCTTCCATATTATTCTTCTAACATTAAGTACAGCTAAAAGGATATCGAAAAAAAAAAATACAAAATAAAATAATAATAATAAAAAAAAAATAATAATAATTGAAAAGATGCTATTGGCGTGTGGAGCCGTCCAATAAGCCACAATAAACCTATCCGTAAAGAATAAAAATATCCCCTGTGTACCACGGCGTAAGGGACCGCCCAGAGCACAGCATCGACCTATCCCATTATCCCTTAGGGCCTCTGTTTCACACAGCATCGACCTCTCACACACCTATCCATACCAAATAAAAAAAAAAAAAAAAAAATAATAATAATAATAATGATAAATGTAGTTCTGTTGTCATGTGGAATGAGCAGTACATACGAATATCATCACTGTTTAAACTGTGGTCACGTGGAGTGAGCAGTGAATACAAAATATTATTTTTGTAACCTGTACATTGATAGGCTTGTGTTAACTGTGGAAGTACCTAGCCTCAATATATTTTCTTCTCTACTGTAACTACAAATTACTAACAGGGCTTTGGTGCCTTGGAAGTATCAAGCCTGAATATTATTTATTCCTTTATTACTGGAGAGAATTAAAGCGATGCAGGGCACGCATCGCACATCAGTATGGCCGTGTCGCCGTAAGGATTTTTATCGATGAATCTTAACTTTATTTATAAGAGTGGAGTATCCTAAACTAAATATAACTACGCTTAAATTGTATTTGTCATGAATGTGATTATTTAAAGTTGATTTTAGCGAGTCAATTTAATTCCGACCTTGTAAACAAAATGGATCACAATTATTTAATAATCATTGCTTCTTTAATTTTATGTCATTTTCTAAAATCATCTATTGAAGCTTATTTTAATAACTTGTTACTAATATCGTAACGCCATCTGTTGACAACTGTGTGAGAACTTTGTGATTGAGGGAGGGATAAATCAAGTTTAGTTATGTGAGCCGGCGTGCGCCCGGGCAGTTGACAATCAGCGCTTGACCGAGAAACATTGTAAGTGGAACCTATGTTTGTTTTAATTTAAATGATGTTAAATTTAAATATCTACCCACCTTTTAATGTAGAGAACTTGTAATTTATTTAATTCTAATATTTGCTTAAATGTAATGACTAATTATTAAATGATTCATTGTTAACGTGTTCTTATTTGTGTCTAAAGGACAAGTATCAGTTGGTGTGGAACCGATGACCATAGTGAGGTCAGCGGTTCTGCCTTTTTTTTAAATATCAGTCTACCCTATATGCGACATATATATATATATATATATATATATATATATATATATATATATATATATATATATATATATATATATATATAAAGTGATTAATGTTTCAAGTTTTCTAAAGATGGTTATGATTTGTTTTATTTTATTTATAATAATGCACACTAATATATACACTTCTATTTGTTTGGGAAAGATGTTGTAGTGTTTTAGTTATCTGTGGTTTGCGTTATGGTGGATTGTCTATGTTTGATTCTTGGTTGTTGGAATAAAGGTAATATAAATAAATGTGATATTAAAAGAATAACCGTTAAATTATTACAAAGGCCATGACAGAGTGGTGGCCTAGAACGGGGCGCCGACCCATAGGCAGATCATCAGGTATAGAGCGCTAACATCGTGAGAATGGCTGGCAAACATATATATGGTATAGATTCGCACAGGCACGAACGAATAGTGTGAAAGAATAGAAGCTTACACTCAGCAGTGAGTAGATACAGGCTCAGAGTCATTAAAACTCACCGAATAGGTCTCGCGTAGCACCAAACGTTGGACATGCATTTACACGCAACAAATAACAGTAGATTTAAAACAATTCACCGGGGCGAACTTTTGAGGGCAACCGTGGCAACTTTTAATGGGCCCACGGGGCGTACTTTGTGCATTTTGGAACAAATCCAACTTTTACACAAGTTGCATTGGAACTTCGCAATTTGCGCCATCCATTAACTGTTTTGCGTTCGGAAAGAATACTTTTTACGTTTAAATAGTAGCGATGTATTGTTATATTTTATTGTGGATAGAAAGTACTTGTGTTTTCAGTTGTTATATGGTAGTGTGTTGTAATTTTGCATTTCAACATGGCCGAGTTCGAATCGGTTTGTTGTGTATGTGCAGAATAATTCGTTGATTTGTTAGTATGATACTTTCTGTTGTTTCAGTTTTTATTTATTTATTTTATTTCGGTTACCAACAGATGATACACACAAAGATAGTTAACTAATACTAAATATCATACCACGTGCTCACCCAGTTATAGGCAACCGCAGCTAACATAAAATAGCACACGTTGCGCAGAGTGAATAGTCACACAGGTGAATTGGTTACAGTTTAAGATTAAAATCAAATATCTTATAATACAACAACGAATATTCTATTCTATAATTATTATTATATTATAAGTTTCAAGTTTTGTTATGTATGGGATATTATGTATTGAAAACGCATTGTTTGATTGGTTATGGTGACTAATTCTGGTTTCAAACACAAACTCAAATCGTTTATTTTGCATAAACCCTGCGGGGGTGTTTACAAAGTGTCGTATTTACATTTTGTTTTTAACTTACTAATCTACTACCGGATCGGAACGCGGCCTCCACTGAGACGATCCGGCGAGAAACTCAGCGGGCTTGTCTTTTTTGTTTAATTCTCCATTCATTTTTTTTTTCATCATTTTATGTATAGATATAGCGATCCAGCTCCAGTGTGATGCCTTACGACCGAGATATAAGACTATTTTTAAATATATGCTATAATGAAAAGCTAGAGGATTCTGGGTGGACCAGTCTCCACAAGCAGCACCTGTTCACGAGTACGACTACACCATCACCTCCCTCGACCATATTAAAGGGAAGGAAGTGACCAAAGCACCAAATAGACACTGCAAGCATAGACTTTTTAGCGAGAATGACAAATCCCAGACCCCAGAGTGCAGTCAGAAAAAGTCTACAAAAGGAGCAGTACTTCGAGCTCGTTTGGCACGACACACTACGCTTTGACATTTTTGTTCACATTAAAGACGTGCTTTATGACAAATAATCGTCAACAAAATAAATAGACATTCGGGGGGAGAAGGGCAAGAAACTCCACAGCCACTCCTTTAAAACAAAAGCTGTTCTGTATACACTGTCAATTGCGGGGTGTGGGAGACAAGGTACTTTACACTAGGTAGGACTAAAAATGAGAATACATAAAACATTATCATAATACAGATTGAGAATATGACTACATACTTTATTTGCATTAGTAGGGACTTAATTGTTAATAGTACTAGTTTATGTATTTTATTATATTTTATTGGTAAAAATAAAATAAACACCTTCACGCTTATATTCCCCAAGCGGGGGTGGCAGAGATGTACTGTATACACCCACTTTTCACCGACGATGTTAGGTCCCATGTAATAGGGGGCGAGCCTATTGCCTTATACCGAGCACAATTCCGGACTGATACTGGTAGTTTTTAGATAGAAAAACTACATTTGCCTGACCTAGGATTGGACCCAGGACCTAGTGATCGCAAAGAACATTATTGGCCGCTAGACTAACAAGGCAGTCAATTTTATTGGTAATAACTACTATTTCGATTGCCTTGGCTCGAATTCTAGGCCAAACTGTGTGGTTCTTTATCAAATTCTCAATAGCGGTCTGACATTGTAGCCGGTTTAATAGTAATAGGCTTGTCCTCTATATTAGCGTACAATACTCGGAATGTAGGTGGACGCTTTTGTCTTTTTACCATACATATTTTTACATTTGCAAAAAATGCGTTTCCTCCTTCAGTGCGCTATAAAAAACTAAATTTATTCTTGATTCATAGCAATAAGGAGATTACAAATGCATTCCTAACCCATATTTCTCAAAATGAACACATAGACGTACAAGTTTCATTGTTAATTGGGGTATAAAAGTGCTTAAAAAAGGGGTAAACACCATTAAATTTGGAAATTTGGTTTTCGTTTTGAATTTATGAAGCAATTCTCTAATTGGGGTGTCTGAGGTCTTGCGTTTATTATGTTACACTTAGTATATATGTTCTATTTCCGCAACTGATTAAGCAGAGCCCTGTACCTCCTTTAAGGTGTATATGACCTTGAACACAGTTGGTATTACTTAAACTAAACGCTTAAAATACTGATGGACGGAGGGGAACATACTAAACTATAATAAGTGATCAAACGAACTTACCTGAAGTGTATGTAGTTCGATCATTAATATATGAAGTCCTTCTGTAATATCATAATAATATTTTGTACCCTTAGCCTACCCCACTTGGGATATAATTAATAATAAATAAATAATATCAAGTTTCTTAGGCCTAATATTATTGCTGCTACTATATCATGTTTATCATACCTGTGATAAAAATATACTTCTGATTATTCTTGTTTAAGATAATCTATACTTTCAAATATTGTAACTCAATACTTCATCAACAATAGCATGTCAACATAATATCGTTAATTTTTTTTAATAGGTATGTTATTATTAAGTCATTTGCATGACTTTATTTTCTTTTTATATAAAGATACATATTTATAAGACACATGTAACATGTGGATGTAATAATTCAAATATAAATATAACAACATGAACATTGCAAAATTTCTGAATGAAATCTGCATTCCAATATTTTTACACTGAAGCACCTTCAAATAAATTACAGCATGTATAGTGCTCTAAAACCAATTGTTTCCTTAATGGTAGCAGATTGTGCTTGTGTTATATCTCTGATATAATAACTGTAGTTTTGTAATTAGTTTCTTGAATAATCTTATTTAATTAAATATTACTTATTTATTATCATATTATCAAAAAAATGTACAGTAAAAACATCAAATTCTCAAATTCATGAATTTATGTATAATCTTTCCTCTGTGTGTGTCTCAAATTTCTAATATATTAATTACATTATAAATGATGCAGGACATAATCAAACACCAAAACTATTGAACTCATTAACCTAATAGTAAGATGAATAGTTCCTAATAATTTTTTTATTAGTATACCTATTTAATATGACCTTAGAGGTCTATTTTTTTTCATTGGGATATGGTTTAAAGCACAGTTGTGATCGTCTGTCTTTAATGAAATTCTAACAAGAATGGCTATAAATTGTATATCAATAATAATTGATATACATATAATTGATATACAATAATATTGTAAATCAATGATAATTGATATTTTGGAATAAAAAAATTATGTTTCTAATAATAATGTTTCTATTCATAATGTTAAACATATGTAGGACTATATTTTTTAACCTTCACTTGTCTGGTTTGTAAGTACTTGCACAAAAACCAATAAATTATGTTTGCCGTTACACATCCACACATTTTTATAGTGTCATAGTTATATACCAAAGTCAGTGAATACCTTTAGCATCCAATATTATGGTTTATTTGTAAAAACCATGCTGTTTTCCCGAATGTTTTACTGAATTTTTCAGTAACTTAAAAAACAAGTTGTGTAAAATGCCTAGCACGCCTTTCTTACCTCACATTCTCTGGTAGGAGACTTCCAATGTCCATCGTGCTTTGTTTTTGGTGGACTTATAGGTACACTGTTGGTTAATATTTTCACACCCAAGATGACGACTGGTGTGCTTATAATTTTGCACAATTCTTTTTGTAATAAGCTCCACTTCGGGCTATTTCAGGATTATTATACAAGTATGTCTAATAATGAAATCAATAAAAAACACTATGTTTCTGCAAAGGAGTTGCTTATGTTATTAATAACGTATTGTTATTCATAAGCAATGTCACTTTAATTACCCTTTCAAAGAGTTTCCTTTTAGAGATATATAATATCACAAATTGCTTATAGTTTATAGCAAGAGTCTTTGTATTTACTATTTAAGGTATGTATGTTAGGTAACATTTTTGATTCTTACCATTGTAGAAATGTGAACTGCATAGGAATACTTCATCATTCAGGTGAAACCTTTGAGTAATATGACCTTCAGCACATATCTCGTATGGGCGGCAAGTCTTGCGGATCACGCCGATGCATCTCGTACACTACCCGTGTCCTTGAATTATCATTGATCCTTAACAATCATCTTTATTGATGAATGCCCCCCTAATTTCTCTTATTGGAGGTATTACATCGCCAATTTATAGACGGTTAGTAATTGTTTACAGGTATATTGGTATTTGTAAAACTCTTTTTACACGAATAGGGACAAAGATTTCATAAGTTTACTTTTCGGGTGATGAAGCTCTCACAAGTCTTAATATGACAAAACACTCATCTCCAAATACTCGATATTATATTAATAATGAAAACGCCAAAAATAAACAACTATCAGTTGATCTTTTTAGAATGTACTTTTTTTGCCAGTACGTAAAATTGTTCTGAATTTGCCTATACTATGTTTAAATTTATTTAACAAGGTCACTTGAGTATATTAAAACCTTTTTATTATGTAACTTCACTGATATATTATTAAATTAAATGTCGACCAAAACTTTATTACAAGGCATCGGCTGCCGCGCTGTCAAAAGAATGGTCGACGTTTTAAGTCTCTAAAATTGCGCACGGCTGCTGAATGGGTCGAGAGAGCTGCATATGGTTTATATCGAGAACGAAGGACACAGTATAATAGTTATAATTGGTCCACAATCTATCTATCTATATCATCTCTGAAATCCCATGTGAGGTAGGTGGTCAAAAATATCTGCCAATAACTGATCAGTATACTAAATCCCCTAGACTCCTTCCTAAGCTTTAGTTCTTTTAGTAAGAACCAAGCCTTATGAATATTACATATAATATAAATCAGATTATACTGACCCACTGTTGGGCAAAGACCTTCTCTCACAAGTTAATGTCAAAACCGTCACGCCATAGTCCCCAAGGGGGGGTGGGGGGTGGCAGAGGTATACTGAGTACACCCACTTTTCGCCGACGATGTTAGGTGTAATAGTGGGCGAGCCTATTGCCGTATACTGGGCACAATTCCAGACTTCGGACTCATACTGGAAATTATTCATTAGAAAAACTACATTTGTCCGACCTAGGATTTAAACCCCGGACATCGTGATCACAACGCGATGCGCATTGCCGCTAGTCCAACTAGGCAGTAACGTAAGAGAGATTATGTCATACTTCACCAGATTGGTGGATTAAACCTGCTATTGGAACTTATTAAGCAGCTTATTCGGTACTCAACTCAAGATTCAATATTAAGTGGTAGCCAGGACCAACGGCTTAACGTGCCTTCCAAAGCATTGAGTCACTCAAAAACGGATTTGCCATAATGGTCACCCATCTTAAACCGGCCGACTCGAACGCTGCTTAACTTTGGTGATCATTAGGAAACAGCACGGTCGCAAAGCGGAGCGTTGCGATAAATATTCTATGTTGTTTTGATTCAGTGAACTCTAAAAATATGTTAGTAGTAAATTCTGGTTGCAATCCAACCAATTCTACGGTTGGGTCGGTGGAGATTTATACCTATGTGAAATATGGTGCACGTCTATGTTGTTAGTTTTCAGTACAAAAATAAGTCGGAAATATCTCGATTATTTTTCTATTCTAGATGACTGCCTCGTTGGTCTAGTGGCGAATAATTCGCGTTGCGATCTCGAAGTCCTGGGTTTAAATCCTAGGTCAGACAAATGTAGTTTTTCTATCAAAAAAATCCCAGTATCAGTCCTGAGTATGAAATTGTGCCCGGTATACGGCAATAGGCTCACCCCCTATTACATGGGACCTGAAATCGTCAGCGGAAAGTGGGTGTACATCTCTGCCACCCCCGCTTGGGCAATATAGGTGTGACGGTGTATATAGTAAAATTGAGATGCGATCTGTTAATATTGAGGAGAGGGACCTCTGTCCTCAAATTCTAAGTAAGTAAGTAAAGTTTATTTGTAAAACATAGGTTACAGGTGAGATCTTACAATTATATAATTAGCAGTGCACTATGTTTTGCTCTCTGGCGTACAAATTTTAATAAACATTTTATCATGTCACATTAATTAATTATATAGAATTTGAATAAAATATTAATATCAAACAATAATTAATTAATTAATTATAAAGAAGTAGAATAAAAAATAAATTAATATTGAACAATAGGTAAAGAAATAAAAAATATAGATTAATGTCATAATTGATAAAAAAAATAAAAAAATAATGAAACATGCTGTACAATATTAATTATTTCGGAAAGATAGTGATTAATCAAATAATAACATTTATCTATTAAAAATCATGCAATTTTATTTTATATAGTGAAATATTCATTTCTTTGAAATCGTCAGGTAGTTTATTATATATAATTTGTGCCATGCAAAGAAAACTTTTGTTCATTAATGCAGTCTTTCCGAATGTCACTTCTAATTGCAGGGTATTTTTATCGCGTAGTTTCCGGTAACGACTTTTAAACGCAGGTTTGTATACACCTATGTTGCTTTTGAAAAATATACATGCCTCGTAAATATATAGAGAAGGTAGAGTAAGTATTTTTAAATTTTTAAAATAAGGTTCGCAACTTGTTGTCGCCTCTAAGTTACATATAGCACAAATGCATTTTTTTTGTGCTTTAATTTCCCCAAAAAAGTATACCGTATCTTAGGGTTGATGCAACGAACCCATGGTATGCAGCTAGAACTGTATCACGGTTTACAATTTTAGTTAATTTGTATAATGCATACTGTTCAACTTTTTACAAACTTCATCTAAATGCGATTTCCATGTCAAATTCTTATCTATGTAAATTCCTAAAAATTTTGTAACACTTACAGTATCTATGGATTCACCCTTATAATTGACATTAATGATCCTATCATTAATTCTTTGAGTAAAGATCATAATTGTTGTCTTGTCAAGATTTATTTTCAAATTATTATTAGTCAACCATTCAATTATAGTACTTAATGTCATATTTATTTCGGATTCATAATTTTCTTGATTGTTACATCTAATCAAATTTTCATGTCTAAATCGACCGATTTAGAGCATTCTTGCTTTCTCAACATTTTATGTTTAAAAAATGTGATCCTAAGCCCCCTATTGTTCAGTATTTGCATCCTAACTCGAATAATTTTAATTGAAAAAAACGTTTTTAAAAACAAACTTTTATAGCAAAAACGCTAGATATGTTGCTTAGTTGAGGAGTTCGTATCGTCTAACGTCCTCGTCAAGACAAATTCAATGAGCCTTAACGCAGTGGGGTTACATTGAGTGGTTGGGTGGTTCCAATGGCCACTTTTCGACTTCATCATCAGAGCCTGAATTTTATCTGGTTGTAAAGTACTTGCCAATACCTATCTATCAAGCCCAAACGTGAGGGGGTTACGTTCTACTTCTGCCGAATCACTACTAAAACAAAGCGTTTCTGAGTGTAACATGTATTTTGAATTGTCTTATATCGATGTAAAAGATATCATTAATACATTTAAATCTTCAGACATGAAGAAAACTGCGGACCTGTAGGGGCTGTCCATAAAAATCAGTTCGTCTATAATTGAAGTAATTGCTTCGTGATTAGCATCGGTATTTAATAGTTGTATTTCAAGTGGTCTATTTCCTGATCTCATGAAAGATAGCAAAGTAATACCGTTATTTAAATCAGGTAGTACTTTTGATCCTTACAACTTTCGGCCTATTTTTGTCCTACCCACCTTAAGTAAAGGTGGGTAGGACTTTAAAACTCATTTTAAAACAATCATTAGGTCACTTTTCAGAAAACAATCTACTCCATAACTACCAATTCGGTTTTACAAGAAACCGTTCAACAGTAGATGCGGGAGTAGAATTGTTAAAGTACATATGTGATGCCTGGGAAGATTCACAGGATGATCTTACTATATTCTGTAATTTATCTAAGGTGTTCGATTGTGTGCATCATGAAACACTCTTAAATAAATTAGGGCCCTACGTCATCAGGAACTGCCCTCTCGATCTCTTGGCATCCTACCTAGATAATAGAATCCAGAGGGCTTATATTAACGGTAAGAGATCTGATAGATCTGTGGTCAGTTTGGGCGTTCCACAGGGTTCCATCCTCGGACCATTCCTGTTTTTAATTTACATAAATGATCGTACTTGTCCCCAAGCACAATATTGTTTTGTTCGCAGATGATACATCTCTTGTTTAAAATTAAAAGTCAATTGCAAAATTATGACGATATGAACAACGCAATTACCAGAGTTGTGCATTGGTTTAATAGTAATAATCTCTTATTCAATGATAAGAAGACTAAGTGCATTAAATTTTCAACGCCTAACGTGAGGCAGGTTGTACGTAATGTGGAATTAAATGAAATAAAGATTGATCTTGTTGAATCAACTTCGTGTTTAGGTCTTACCATAGATGCCAAATTACAATGGGGCGAACATATTGAAAAACTATCTGGAAAGCTAAGCTCGGCAGCTTATGCAATTAAAAGAATTAGACTCCTAACCGATGTTGAAACGGTTAGAATCGCTTATTTCAGTTATTTCCATAGTATTATGTTCTATGGAATCTTGCTTTGGGGGTGCTCTGCAGACCTTAATACCATATTCATACTGCAGAAAAGGGCTATTAGGGCTATTTACAATCTAGCTCCTAAAGAATCTCTCAAAGATAAGTTTAAGGAAATAAACATTCTAACCGTTATTTCCCAATTCATATATAAAAATTTGTTATTATATATGAAAAAAAATATTGAAAAATTTGAAAAATTAAGTGATATCCACACTATAAATACTAGGAGTAAAAATAACCTTGCTGTACATATCACGCGTCTCCACAGAATTAGCAATTCGTTCATGGGCCAGTGTATACGCATTTGTAACAAAATTGCCTATGATATTGGAGATTTACCAATTAATAAATTTAAAACCATAATCAAGACTAAATTATGTTGTATTTATTATGAAAGCTTATTACAAAATCTCGGATTACATAGAAGATAAGACCGCGTGGGATTGAAGTGCCATTGGTAGTAATGCTATGTATTGTTCTCGTATAATTACGGCAATGCTAAGGCGTAGCGTGTTCTGCCTGATGAGCTTGGGATATTGCTGCTTTGTAGACACAATGTGGCTACCGTCTTTGTGGTTCTGGTTTGGTCATGCTCACTGTAATGTCTTCGCTTGCGGTGGCTGTCTGGCGCGGGTCACTCCCTTCCCTCCAATACGGTTGAGGGGAGTGATAGCTGTTCTAGCAGTCATACTCGTGAACGGGTGCCGCTTGTGGGGACTGGTCCATCAGGAATCCTATAGACGCTCTTTACAGATAACATCATTAGAGACATATCTCGATTGTAAGGCATCACACTAGCTAGGTCATAAACTATTTAATTGTAACCCAAACATTGTTTCCACACAATATGATTAAAAAAAAAGAAAATAAAAATAAGAAAGAGAAGTAAATAAAAAAGACAAGCCCGCTGAGTCTCGCCGTCTTCGCCGGATCTTCTCAGTGGAGGCCGCGTTCCGATCCGGTGGTAGATTGGTAACAGAATTAGAATAAAAAAAAATGTAAATTGACTATTTGTAAGCGCCCCTGCAGGGCTTGTACAAGATAAATTATTTGAGTTTGCGTTTTCGACTCCATCATCAGACCAGCTCCATGGTACCATATTATTGCATTGTCACCAAACTTACAAACGTACGTAAAATTACAGCTAAATCGGATACCCGCAAGTGCTTGAAAAATGAATCACTGGATTTGAACCGGAAAGACAGACGATAGAACATTGCAAGTTAAATAAAAGCTTGTAAAAATAGCTAAATATTATGTGCTTTGTATTGTAAACGGTTGAGCGTTTTTAATATCTCAATGTGGAGTGAGATTGCTGTCATTATACCGGGCAACCGGCAAATCAAAATTTCACGGTCCATCATGACGTACGCTTGAGAGGAGTTCGGGCACGCCGCCCGCTCTCACTTCGATAGACTCCAAACGGTTCAATTGCGTTTCCTCCGCAAAACCGTCAGAGCCCCGGGGTTCATACGGAATGTCGATCTCTATTCCGATCTTGGTTTCCAACCTATTCGCGCCTTTATTAAAAAGGCGACAACTCGATATATATATCGACAATCATAGAAATACGCTAATCAGGCCGCCGCCGACTACCAACATAACTTCCCTCCTATCAGCCGCTACCGTACGCGGCATGTTCTCACCTACTTTCCCGATGCCCTTACATCCCTTCTTTCGGATACAGATACCGCACACAGGATCATACACCGACCTCGTCGGCGAGGTCCAAGAATCCCTTGCCCGCCGGCTGGTGCAGGGCATCACGGCGAGACACCTAGTATATGCCTCGGCTTAGGGAGTCGCTATGGGGGAGCCCATGGCGACTCCCCAAGCCGAGGCTGTTCCCCCTTGAGGCACCCTTGAGCTAGTTGCCCCTTCGCCCTTCTGGCTCGAGCGTAGTGGTAAGGCCCCGCGGGCAACACCGAAGATCATTCACACACACACACCCACAAAACTATTTAATATACCACGTTTTTAAAACAGACTTAAAAGTATAGTTATACATCAGTGCTCGCGGTGCGCGTCGATGCTGATCCAATTTTACGGCGGTGCAACCGGGCTAGACCGTGCTGGCGGGGCAGGTGGAATATTTAAACTTGTCCGATCCAGTGCACGACCACAACACTATTCCATATTATCACGCCAGGTCCCTTGCAGACAGATAATACAAAGCTCCAAGGAAAGGTAGGTAAGAAAAGATCCTTACAGACCTCTCGGGCTTTCTTCACTTTCATAGATAATTTGCTTTTTCTAACGAAGAAACTATTATTTAAGGACAACGGATTTCCATCTACAGTGGATTGCATGTATCTGTCTGCTATAGACATGAAGATTATATTTTAAAACAAAACTACAAGTTATACATCGGAGCTTGGGGTGTGCGTCGGTGCTAATCCAATTTCACGGCGATACGACGCGGCAAGTCCTTTGAGTTGCAGACGATTGCTCGCGGAATATTTACACTTGTCCTCTCCGGTGCATGGACACAACTTTATTATATTATTTTATGCATTTTTGAGCTTATAATAATAATAATAATATTTTTTGCGGGCATCAAAAGCCCATTGTGTTAGTATACAAAAACTTATTTCTATTGTTAGTACATTCAACTTATTACTAATATTTATAATTTAACCACTAGCACGAAGGACGACAAACTGAGAGATTAGTTTCTCCTTAGTGGGAAGTTCTCGAGGAGTAATAGAGAAACACAGGTATTCAGCTGGAGATATTTATTCTGACTGGAGCGACAATAATAATAATAATAATAATAATAATATACCATGGCATACCATGGAATACCATGGCAACCGCTGTCAACGACACGTCGTTTTGTGTAAATAAAAATTTTTTTGGCGAAGAAATATTGAAAAGTATCCGTTTAGACATCAACAAACATCAAAAAACAACACACTTTAAGAGCAAAATTTACAATGCGAACGTGGGTTCGCAAAATGTGGATTTGGAAGAAAAGCATAACACATCTGTAAATGGCCGAGCCCAGCCGAAGAAACCCCGTGCGGCTGTGTCGGCAGCGGGATGCCCGGTCACCTAGCGCACGCCCAACACCTTTGCCCGGCTCGCCCACCTCGCCCCAGCCTTCGGAGGATGAAGATTTTTTTACACCGCCGACATCTGGGGCCTCTAGCGACGATGCTGGGATATCGGCGTCTCCACCTACAATAACATCTGCGAGGAGAGGACGCCCACCGCTGCCGGCACGCCTGGGACCAGCGGGACATTGTGCTCCGCCCACGGCCCCTGCTACCGGTGGTGTAGTGCGCCGCATGAGATGGACTCCAGAATTAAATTTGAGTGTCATGCGGGCCTACTATGGTGCTACAGAGGGAGGAACCATCCTCACCGCTTACCGTCCGAAATTGTTGTCTTTGTTTCGGGGGCTTCACCCGACTGTCGCCGTTACTGCGCAACGACTATCGGATCAAGTACGTGCCATCCAGCGGTGCAAGTTGTTGGATGACACAGTGCTTGAGCGACTGCACCGCGAAGCACTTCCTGCTCGTACTGAATCCAACGTGCGAAGTGTTGAAGATCCTATCTCTTTGAATAACTTCGCACGATCGGAGGAGGTAAATAGCGAGCAGGTAAGTGTTAGTGACCAGCTACAGGAGCAGGTGAGGAGAGCTCTGGAGGATGCCTTTGCGGAGTATCGGTCTGCACCGATTTCCCTAAGACCATGCCTACCCCGTTTGCCCATGCATAGACGTAACATTTCGCTTGTGGGTGCCCTAGACAATGTTTTAAAGCCACACTGGGAGACCAGTGTGGACTTATGTGATACCCATTCTATTTTGTACTGTGGAGCGGTGGCGGTGTGTCGGGTGGCAGGTGTAAGATTTCCTAATCTACATCGAGCCACCCAACCCACAAATGCTAAACCACTCTGGCAGTGCAGAATAGAGCGGCGTATAAATATGGCTAGGACACTCATAGCGAAATTGTTGTGCTTCCAGGCTGGAAACAACCGCCCGAGAGTTGTGCGTTTCGTGACCCAAGCCTTTGCAGGCACACGAGTGGCTCCTGTGGACTATGTGGCAGGAGTCGCGGAACGCATAGACTACTGGAAGCAAAAAGTTTATGCATGGGCGAAGAGGATTCGCAGGTATAAGGCGAGAGCAGACAGATACCACGTGAATCGCACCTTCCAGACGAATCAAAGGAGTGTATACCAGGCTTGGGAGCGCCCCCAAGAGAGAGTGACTGACGTGCACTTGCCAAATGCGGCCGTGATGGCCGAGTTTTGGCGTAAAATTTGGTCAGTGCCCGTCACTCACTCCGAGGGCGAATGGTTTGATGTTGTTGGACGATCCTGTGGGCCCATTCAGGAAATGGAGCCCGTAGTCATAAGCCGTGAAGATCTGGCCTGTGCGGTTCGTGCGGCGCCGAACTGGAAAAGTCCGGGGCCGGATGGACTGCACGCATTCTGGCTAAAGAGGCTCCAGGGCTCACATTCTCGTCTAGCGACTCAATTCCAAGAAGCTCTTCAATTGGGATCGCTTCCTAGTTTTATGACATCGGGTGTCACTCACTTGATTCACAAATCTGGCAGTACTTCGGAACCTAAAAATTATAGACCGATTACATGTCTACCTACGGTCTATAAACTCCTTACATCCATTCTGAGAATAAAAATCAATAATCACCTTAAGGCACAGCATATTCTATCGCCTACTCAGAATGGCTGTAAGGGGGGGTCCCGGGGTACAAAGGATTTGCTCCTCATTGATATTGCCATTTGCCAACAGGTACGACGATCCAGAAAGAATGTCTCCATGGCCTGGATTGACTATAAGAAGGCCTATGATTCGGTGCCTCATACATGGCTGGGGAGGGTGCTAGAGCTGTACAGAGTACACCCGGCGCTATGCTCTTTCCTCGGTTCGTGTATGAGGCAGTGGACCACAGTTCTTCGTCACCCAGGATGTGGTGGCCTTTCTGGTTCGTCGGACTTGATAAAGATAAGCAGGGGTATCTTTCAGGGCGACAGTTTGAGTCCGTTGTGGTTCTGCTTAGCTTTGAATCCATTAAGTGCTATACTTAAGGATTCAAAGCTAGGTTACCATTTGCGGAGGGAGAGTGAGCCTATATCTCATCTACTGTACATGGATGACCTTAAGTTGTACGCTTCGAAGAAAACAGACCTGATGGAGTTGCTCAAAATAACCGGCAATTTTAGCAACGACATCGGAATGGAGTTTGGAGTAGACAAGTGTGCGGTCATCCATGTACAAAGAGGGAGAGTTGAAGATTCTTTTAATCTACAGCTCTCTGAAGATATATCCCTCAGGTCTCTCTCTGAAATGGATTCCTACAAGTATCTTGGTATGTCACAAGCCTTAAGTATAGCGGAACAGGATATGAAACAATCATTGAGGGATCGGTTCTTTGCCCGCCTGATAAAAGTGTTAAAAAGCCTTCTATCAGGTGGAAATAGGGTCCGAGCTTTCAATGGTTGGGTCATGCCTGTTCTTACATACTCTTTTGGCATACTAAGGTGGACTCAGTCTGAACTGGATGCCCTGGATAGAAAGGTCCGTCGATTGCTGACAGCGTATCGTATGCATCACCCGCGGTCGTCTGTTATGAGGTTGTACATCCCGCGGAAGTGCGGTGGTCGTGGGTTTTTAAACGCTAAGACACTACACAACCGCGAGGTGTGCAATCTCAGACAGTACTTTTTGAGTGTATCCGTGGTGATGTATCGAGATGTTGCCGCAATCGATAGAGGCCTAACTCCGCTTTCCTTGGCAAACGGGAACTGGCGAAGGCCCCAGGTATTAAGTACTTCGGACCGCACAGCCATATGGAAGGGCAAGGAGCTACACGGACGGTTCTATCGGGCTCTTACAGGGCCTGATGTGGACCAGCTCGCTTCCGTGACCTGGCTACGCTTCAGCAACCTTTTTGGGGAAACTGAAGGCTTTGTCTTTGCAATTATGGACGAAGTTATCATGACGAACAACTACCGGAAGTACATCCTAAAGGACGGCACGGTTGACATTTGTCGGGCATGCCACCGTCCCGGTGAGTCTATTAGACATGTAGTTTCCGGTTGTTCTCGTCTTGCTAACGGAGAGTACTTGCACAGACACAACCAAGTGGCTAGGATTATCCATCAGCAACTTGCTCTTAAATATGGCCTTGTGGACTCTGAAGTACCGTACTACCAGTACCAGCCTCTTCCAGTTCTCGAAAGTGGTCATATCACGCTCTACTGGGATCGATCTGTTATCACGGATAGGACTATTGTAGCCAATAAACCTGATATCGTGATAATAGATCGATCGATGCGTCGTGTAATGCTAGTTGATGTCACCATTCCGCATGATGAGAACCTTGTAAAGGCCGAAAAAGAAAAATTATCAAAATATTTGGACCTGGCCCATGAGGTTACCGCCATGTGGAATGTTGATTCAACTATCATTATTCCGATGGTCGTTTCAGTCAACGGCCTTATAGCGAAGAGCTTCGATAAACACCTTGAGAAGCTCTCGCTAGGCAGTTGGGTGAAGGGCCTGATACAGAAGGCAGTAATGTTGGACACGGCACGCATTGTGAGGAGGTTCCTCTCTTTGGAGCCCTGACCGCCGGTAGCATGGGTCGTAGACCTTGCTGTCGGTGGAGCACATTTTTTTTTATACAATATATATAAGAATATTTGTATTTTATATTTTTATATATATTTTATAAGAAATTATACTGAATAAATATATACATAATAATAATAATAAAAAACCATGGCAACCGCTGTCAACAAAAAATGTCACAACGTTTTTCAAATAAAATTATATTTAATAAAAACTGGAAATTTAAAAATTATAAAATAAAGAAGATGCTAAACGTTACCCATAACCCAGCAGTATATGGCCGAATACCCCCGCAGAAACCCTGTCCGGCGGTGTCGGCAGCGGATTGCCCAGGGACATAGCGCACGCCCGTCACCTTTGCGCGGTTCGCCTAACTCGCCTCAGTCGTCGGAAAATGAGTTATACTTCACGCCGCCGACGTCTGGGGCCTCCAGCGACGAAACCGAGCCACCGGCGTCTTCGCATCCGCTAAGACCTGAGAGAAGAGGACGCCCACCGCTGCCGGCATGCATGGGGCCAGCGGAACACTGTGCTCCGCCCACGGCCCCTGCTACCGGTGGTGTAGTGCGCCGCATGAGATGGACTTCAGAGCTGAATATGAGTGTCATGCGGGCCTACTATGGTGCTACGAAGGGAGAAACCATCCTCACCGCGTACCGTCCGAAATTGCTATCTCTGTTTCAGGAGCTTCACCCGACTGTCGCCGTAACTGCACAACGTCTATCAGATCAAGTGCGTGCCATCCAGCGATGCAAGTTGTTGGATGACACAGTACTTGAGCGACTACGCAGCGAAACTTGTCCTGCTCGCACTGAATCCGACCTGCGAAGTTTCGAAGAACCTATCTCTTTGGATAACTTCGCACGATCGGAGGAGGTAAATAGCGGGCAGGTGAGTGTTGGTGACCAGCTACAGGAGCAGGTGAGGAGAGCTTTGAAGGATGCCTTTGCGGAGTATCGGTCTGCACCGATTTCTCTAAGACCATGCCTACCCCGTTTGCCCATGCATAGACATAACATTTCGCTTGTGGGTGCCCTAGACAATGTTTTAAAGTCACACTGGGAAACCAGTGTGGACTTATGTGATACCCACTCTATTTTGTACTGTGGAGCGGTGGCGGTGTGTCGGGTGGCAGGTGTAAGATTTCCTAATCTACATCGAGCCACCCAACCTACAAATGCTAAACCATTCTGGCAGTGCAAAATAGAGCGGCGTATAAATATGGCTAGGACACTCATAGCGAAATTATTGTGCTTCCAGGCCGGAAACAACCGCCCGAGAGTTGTGCGTTTCGTGGCCCAAGCCTTTGCAGGCACAGGAGTCGCTCCTGTGGACTATATGGCACGGGTCACTGAACGCATAGACTACTGGAAGCAGAAAGTTTATGCATTGGCGAATAGGATTCGCAGGTATAGGGAAAGAGCAGACCGATACCACGTGAATCGTACCTTCGAAGTGAATCAAAGGAGTGTATACCAGGCTTGGGAGCGCCCCCAAGAGAGAGTGACTGACGTGCACTTGCCAGATGCGGCCACGATGGCTGAGTTTTGGCGTAAAATTTGGTCAGTGCCCGTCAGTCACTCCGAGGGCGAATGGTTTGATGTTGTTGGAAGATCGTGTGAGCCCATTCAGGAAATGGAGCCCGTAGTCATCACCCGTGACGATGTAGCCTGTGCGGTCCGTGCGGCGCCGAACTGGAAAAGTCCGGGGCCGGATGGACTGCACGCATTCTGGCTAAAGAGGCTCCAGGGTTCACATGCTCGTCTAGCAACTCAGTTCCAAGAAGCTCTTGAATTGGGATCACTACCTAGCCTTTTGACAACGGGTGTCACTCATTTGATTCACAAATCTGGCAGTACTTTGGAACCTAAAAATTATAGACCGATTACATGTTTACCTACGGTTTATAAACTCCTTACATCCATTCTGAGAACAAAAATCAATAATCACCTTAAGGCACAGCACATTCTATCGCCTACTCAGAATGGGTGTAAGGGGGGGTCCCGGGGTACAAAGGATTTGCTCCTCATTGATATGGCCATTTGCCAACAGGTGCGACGATCTAGAAAGAATGTCTCCATGGCCTGGATCGACTATAAGAAGGCCTATGATTCGGTGCCTCATACATGGCTAGGGAGGGTGCTAGAGCTATACAAAGTACACCCAGCGCTATGCTCTTTCCTCGGTTTGTGTATGGGGCAATGGACCACAGTTCTTCGTCATCCAGGATATGGAGGCCTTTCTGGCTCATCGGACTTGATAAAGATAAGTAGGGGTATCTTTCAGGGCGACAGTTTGAGTCCATTGTGGTTCTGCCTGGCTTTGAATCCATTAAGTGCTATACTTAAGAATTCAAAGCTAGGTTACCATTTGCGGAGAGGGAGTGAGCCTATATCTCATCTACTGTACATGGATGACCTTAAGTTGTATGCTTCGAAGAAAACAGACCTGATGGAGTTGCTCAAAATAACCGGCAATTTTAGCAACGACATCGGAATGGAGTTTGGAGTAGACAAATGTGCAGTCATCCATGTACAAAGAGGGAGAGTTGAAGATTCTTTTAATCTACAGCTCTCTGAAGATATATCCCTCAGGTCTCTCTCTGAAATGGATTCCTACAAGTATCTTGGTATGTCACAAGCCTTAAGTATAGCTGAACAGGATATGAAACAATCATTGAAAGATCGGTTCTTTGCCCGCCTGATGAAAGTGTTAAAAAGCCTTCTATCAGGTGGAAATAGGGTCCGAGCTTTCAATGGTTGGGTCATGCCTGTTCTTACTTACTCTTTTGGCATACTAAGGTGGACTCAGTCTGAACTGGATGCCCTGGATAGAAAGGTCCGTCGATTGCTGACAGCGTATCGTATGCATCACCCGCGGTCGTCTGTTATGAGGTTGTACATCCCGCGGAGGTGCGGTGGTCGTGGGTTTTTAAACGCTAAGACACTACACAACCGCGAGGTGTGCAATCTCAGACAGTACTTTTTGAGTGTGTCCGTGGTGATGTATCGAGATGTTGCCGCAATCGATAGAGGCCTAACTCCGCTTTCCTTGGCAAACGGGAACTGGCGAAGGCCCCAGGTATTAAGTATTTCGGACCGCACAGCCATATGGAAGGGCAAGGAGCTACACGGACGGTTCTATCGGGCTCTTACAGGGCCTGATGTGGACCAGCTCGCTTCCGTGACTTGGCTACGCTTCAGCAACCTTTTTGGGGAAACTGAAGGGTTTGTATTTGCAATTATGGACGAAGTTATCATGACGAACAACTACCGGAAGCACATCCTAAAGGACGGCACGGTTGACATTTGTCGGGCATGCCACCGTCCCGGTGAGTCTATTAGACATGTAGTTTCCGGTTGTTCTCGTCTTGCTAACGGAGAGTACTTGCACAGACACAACCAAGTGGCTAAGATTATCCATCAGCAACTTGCTCTTAAATATGACCTTGTGGACTCTGAAGTACCGTACTACCAGTACCAGCCTCTTCCAGTTCTCGAAAGTGGTCATATCACGCTCTACTGGGATCGATCTATTATCACGGACAGGACTATTGTAGCCAATAAGCCTGATATCGTGATAATAGATCGATCGATGCGTCGTGTAATGCTAGTTGATGTCACCATTCCGCATGATGAGAACCTTGTGAAGGCCGAAAAAGAAAAAATATCTAAATATTTGGACCTGGCTCATGAGGTTACCGCCATGTGGAATGTTGATTCAACTATCATTATTCCGATGGTCGTATCAGTCAACGGCCTAATAGCGAAGAGCTTCGATAAACACCTCGAGAAGCTCTCGCTTGGCAGTTGGGTGAAGGGCCTGATACAGAAGGTGGTAGTATTGGACACGGCGCGCATAGTGAGGAGATTTCTCTCTTTGGAGCCCTGACCATCGGTAGCTTGGGTCGTAGACCCCGTTACCAGTGGAGCACATTTTTTGTATAATATATATAAGAATATTTGTTTTTTGTATTTTTATATATATTTTATAAGAAATTGTATTTAAATAAATGCATACATAATAATAATAATAATAAGCCCGCAGGGCAGCTTGTGGCGAGCTGTTGGTGAGTAACGACACCACGGACCCGAGTGCTTCAGAGAGTCGGTCAGGGCCCCCAACTCGGCGTGTCTTCGTCGGTCGAGTGGAAACCGAAGGGTGCCCGCAGGACTCTCGGCTCTGGCTAGCCTTAATTGGCCGTCCAGAGAGGAGCCGTGAGAGCTATATCGACGTAGGAAGATAATGCGTTCCTACATCGATGTACTCCAGGGGTGGAAGTGTTAAAGGGCATAACGCCGCGAGTAACTTCGGAGAAAGCGCAGCACACCTCTCTACACCCCTGAGCCGCTCACACCGGTGTTGCCCTCAGTTGTCCTAGGACGACCGTTTGAGGGCCCATCTAGTAAGCGGCGAGTCACCGCCGGCCACGGGTAATTAGGTATAACTAATTATGGCCGGTGTCCGTCCTCTTTGAAATAGTCCAGTTTTTGTCCATCAAGCCTCATTTGCATAGCCCTTGTTTTCTTTCCATAATCTACAATAGTCCTTGCACCTGCCGGGGTCAGTTCGCTGGTTATGTTTCTTCATTTTCAGCAAGTGATCTCAGCAGGTGGCTTACATAACATTAACTTCTTCGCAAAGGGCCTCTACGTGTTGGACCCATGTCCCCATGCAAGCCTTTCAAAAGTCCGGGTAAAGCCCGTGAATCTCAGCGAGATAATAATAATAAATTTATTCATTTAAGATCAGTACATGATACAATCTTATTCGAACTTATATTTAAGTAGGTATATTTACCGGTTTGCCTGAACTAGGTCGAGACCTGTGTTTCAGGCATGATTAGTGCTAAAGCATCGTAAATCTAATAATTTTAATTACAATAATATAGCTTATTTGATTAGAAAGTGGCTTAACTAATAACATATGTTTTATTCTACTTTTATAATAAAATTAAAGTTATGATATGCTATGAGAAAATATGTTATCTACAAATTGCTAGTAATTGTTCCGTCTGTTCGTAGGACATTCTTTGTAAATAGTTATGTAGCATTTGTTTGCAGCTAAAATAATTTAATTTGTATATATTTAGTGCTTTATTTATTCTATTGTACAGAAAAGGTCCTAGAAAAGTGAAAAATCTATTAGTATATATATGTTTTGAAGATGAATTTGAAAGGCAGACTATATCTTTCCGTCTCTTATTAATAGTCATGTCAGCTGTATAAGCGAGTGTTTTATGTTATTTTAATAGTAAATGCATTATAAAGAGTTGGCGGACTGTTAACACCTTGCAGGACTTATATAACAGGATAGTGGGAAAGCGAAAAGAATGGAAATTGGCAACTTTTAGAACTGCTCTTTGGGCACGTTCGAGGGGCAGTAAAACAGTTTTTGGGGCTCCTCCCCATGAGGTAATATAGTAGACTTAACCTACCCTCCACCTATAATTATAAAAACGTTAGTGTGTGTGTTCTTAATACACTAAATTCGTCCACACTTCATTTCTACTTATTCTTAATATTTAGTACTGAACTAAAACAATTATTAAACTACTTACTAACTAGGATAATAAGAATAACAAGTCATGTGCCGTTAACATTATATCCTTAACACCCGAATTATTTTATTATTTCTTAAGTATACGTTGGCGAACCGGTCGACTCGAACGCGGGATTGTTGGATTTGTATCGGGGACAGATTCACGGGGTACAAGTTCACGGGGTACAGGCTCACTGTTTACTAAAGAAGGAATCGGCAAAGTTTGTTCAATCGCTTGCGCCAGATTCGACTCCCGCGCCTGCTTAGACCGAGCCCCCAAAACCACCCGTTTCCGATCATTATGAGTCGGAGTGTCACCACTGTTTGTCACGGCGTCCACCGTTAAACCAGCATCAGCATTACCGTCTGAACGATTACAGTCAGGGTTAGGTGCGGTTAATGAACTTTTACTGCGACGTTTCAATTGGTCGATATGACGACGTACTTGGTTGGCTCCCTCGCCTATCACTTTATAGTTAGACGGAGCTAAACACGTATCTACCGTTCCCGGTTCACATTTTTTCCCCTTTAGATACTGGCGGTACCACACATCTTCCCCAGGCTCTATTTGCCTATTCGCCGCCCCGGCCGCGTTATCTACTTGCAGCTGCTGTTTCACGCGCGCCTCCCGGTCCGGCCGCAAAGCGTCTAGTCGCGTACGCAGTTGTCTACCTAACAATAACCTAGCTGGGCTCCCACCTGTCGACGCATGTTCTGTATCCCTATAGTACAATAAGAAGTTATTGATCATTAACATGGCATTTTGTTTTGTATAATCAGCTTTTTTAATTACTGTTTTTAAGGTTTTTACTGCATTTTCGGCCTCACCATTCGATGACGAATGGTATGGCAGTGAAAACACATGCTTAATAGCATTAATTTTAAGATAAAATCCGAACTCCTGGCTTGTGAAAGGTGGACCGTTATCAGTAACTATCTGTTTTGGTAAACCCCATCTACTCCACAATTCATCAACCAATCAATAGTGGTCGCCGCCGCCGTACTCGGGACAACAAATACTTCTAGCCATTTGGACATAGCGTCGACCACCACTAGATAGGTTTTACCAAATATGGGCTCCATGAAGTCCAGACGCAGGCGTGTCCATGGCCGAGAGGGCCAAGGCCAGGGGCGAGGCGCCTGCTGCGGGGGAGCGTCCGCCTGCGCGGCGCACGCGGGACACGCGCGGCACGCCAATAGATCTACCCTCCACCTATAACTATAAAAACCACCTATAACGTAAAAGTGTGTGTGTTCTTAACACACTACACTTAGTTCGACGGACGATTTAGCGCAGTGGTTAAGAGCTTAAGTCGCTCCGCTCACTGTGTCTAATAGTCGCGGGTTCAATTCCCGCACGGGACAAATCTTTGTGTGATCCACAATTATTTGTTCCGGTCTGGGTATTTATGTATGTGAATTTTTATGTTTGTAAACACACCCACAACACAGGAATAAATCATAGCGTGGGGCAACGTTTTTTAAAAAAGAAAAAGAAAATAGTTTGATAGAGTTGTGCGAAAGAGACTTTGGGACATTTTGCCTGAGTATGGTATAAATGGCACTCTGCTGCGGGCCGTTCAGTCCACCTATGTGGACTGCAAGGCATGCGTAAGGGTGGGTGGTAACATGTTACCCTGGTTCGACGTTGAAATCGGCGTCAAGCAGGGTTGCCTGTTGTCCGCTAGACTATTTATAATATATTTGGATAAAAGTCTTTAAAGACTGAAAGCGTTGAATAAAAGTGTACACATTAGTGATCTAGTGGTAAATCATCTACTATATGCAGATTACGCGGTTTTGATAGCGCCAACAGCCACTGATCTGCAATCACTAGTCACTGTTATGAAAGACGACTGCATGAAAAATGGCTTACATATGAATGTGAAGAAAACCAAAATTATGGTTAAACGAAACCGGAACGAATGCAAGGATTGTGGTTGGGAACGATGTTGGATGCGCATTCAGTAAGGATGGAAAATACACCGCTGACATAGAGAGAAGAGTGAGTGCAGGGAACAGAGTGAATGGCGCGATCGGAAAGCTACTTGGGAGCCGGCACTAAAGCCGAAAGGCGCAGCTGGCCGTACATAATGGAGTGCTTGTCCCAACGCTGTTATATGGCAGCGAGAGCTGGGTATGTAAGAAGGAGAATGAAGGCTCTGCCGAAGATGTGCGGAGTGAAGCTGACCGACCGTATTCGCAACAGCGTAGTAAGAAAGCAAATAGGTATGAAAGAGAGTATCGGTATAAAGATAAGAAAGGGTATGCTCCGTTGGTTCGGGCATATAGAAAGAATGTCCGAAGAAAGAATGACAAAACTGATATACAATGCGAAAGTGGAAGGATGTAGGTACCGGGGAAGACCTAGACTATCTTACCATGACCAAATAGACCGGGTCTTATCTGAAGGACAAGTTAGGAGTCTCCGTAACCGGCGAGCGTGTATGAGACGAACTATGAGAGTAGAGGAAGCCAGATAGGTATGTAAGGAAAGAGCCTGTTGGAACTCTGTACTCTCTGCCTACCCCGTAAGGGATCTGGCGTGATGATATAGACAAATTGATAATAACTAGCATAAATAATGGTCACAAGAATGTATTCTACAATGTTAGCCTTTGTCACTCGTGTACTTTTACAACTTATTACTCAGAATATTGTTGGTGTCAAGATAATCAGATAACATTGTATTGCGTCTCTTTTGTTCTGTGTCTAATTTAGGATCTAAATTCATTCTTTAGGAAAAAATCACCAAATCCACACACGGTTCATCAATAGATAAGCAAATTTTATCACAATAAACATCTCAACGTGACGTAAATTATAATAATGTCCTTAATACCTATCCCAATTATTCCCTAATGAAATTCCCTTATAGAGATATCAACAATATTAATATCATATTCCTTAACAGGATAATGCCGGTTCAAGGGCTATAAAGGCCGTTAATTACGGGCAACAAATAAACGCGTCCTATTACTTAATTTTATGCCCGTTCGCCCGGAGGCAGCGCAGTTAATGATAGGTGGGGATTTGTTACCGGATAAGGCATTTTCCGTTTAGTTTGGTATTCGTGTTCGGCTTGCGGGATTTATTTGGGAGTGAAATTAGTTTTGTTTCAAGAAAAACATTGGTATTTAAATTATCGTAATGGTAACGCGTTATGAACGTCCTGTTTGATCTTATAGGTTAGTAGAGGCAAGCGATCTGTCTAAAAGCCATATCGGATTGCTTGTCTAAGTTAAGCAAGTTTCATTGGGCTTAGCAGTCGCGAGTGCAATCTCCACACGGGAATAATCTGTGTTGTTTTTCTTGATGTTTACTAATGTCTGCACCTATAACAATTGTTAGGAACAACATTATGCTAGTAACTTTAAATGTAATAATCTTCAGCCGAAAGACTTCGATTGCAGGAAATATACCTCTCCCAAGCGTCGCCATGATGGTGGCTTTGTTCTGTAGGCTAGAAATTTATATGCGTAAACGCGGAGAGAGTAGTAAGGTTAATGGTGTTAGCGGGGCCGCTACAAGATGGAGCATGACCTGGTAAAGCTCGATAAGAAAGTAAAGGTCGTAAAAATAATAAAATCTATCCATTCAAATTAAACGAAACAGCCAAGTAGCAATGGCCCCTGCACCAGGCGTATTTTTATCGCACTAGACCTCCAGAGATTATACAAAGAAATACTTTCTTGAAGAGAAGAGCTTACTCTTTTAAGCGTTGGCAGTGGGACAATTTTTTTTATTTACATATATTGCCCCTCTGCTAAGCAAAGGTCTCCCCCATTACCTTCCAGACCGATCTGTTATAAGCCATCTCGGCCAATCCTGAAACGCAGCCAAGTCGGCACGCCAACGTTTTCTGGACCTGTCTCGATATAGATGCCCATCTTCAGGCATCCATTGCGTGACAAGTGTAGCATCTCTCAGGTTGCATTCGATAAACATAGGTAAAAAAAATATCCTTACCTTAATAGTGGAGCTGTTTTTGTCGGTCAAGTTATGCAGTTAGGTAGTTCCCGGCGTCGTTAGCGCTCGCTGCCGTCAGTTAACTGACAGTCGGTAGCGGTAATTAGTGCGGCGATGTTCCGCTGTTAACTTAGCTACTGAAGTTACTGATACAGAAGTTTCACTTCTTTATAGGATCCTGCAGAGTATCTTGTTTAATTAAAGCTAGAAGGGTCGTTTTATCTAAGCGCACAATATTATCCTACTATCCTACTGATATTATAAATGTGAAAGTTTTTATATTTGTTACTCAGTCACACAAAAACAGTCAAACAGATTTGGATGAAATTTGGCACACATATAGTTTATTACCTGGATTAACATATAGGATACTTTTTATCCCGGAAAAATGTTATGTTCCCGTCTAAAGTTAATGCAGACGGAAACTAGTTTATAATAAGCCAGCACGAAAAATAACTGATAGATAGAGTAGGTATTCTTTATTACACACTAATTAAATTACATGGAATAAATACGATGCTCATTAAAGACTAACTGCAATTTTTCTCTGACAATGAATACATTTGGAGAAGCATCGAAGGTGTTTGGCGGCAGACACTGCGAACTTAATACATGTAATCTTACATATTATGCTACAAAAAATAAATACATAGCAACAGATACAGTTTAGGAAGATTTTGACAGCATCTTATTATTATAAAGCAAGAGGTCTTTAACCTTTTTTAAAGAAAGGCTGTACATTTCTTACGGTCATAGTCAAAGCATCTCACAAGTGAACGGCTTGATAAGTAAAGGATTCGTCAAATAAGAATAAGGGATCTGGCGTGATGTATTGATAGAAAAAACCTACAATTTGTAAATTTTTTGTACTTTTTTGTACAATGCCGATCATCTTTGTACAAAAGATATTTAGTGTAATTTCTAAATATTTATATAGATGATCCTTCTGTGTTTAGTTGTGTAGTGAAGGCGGTGCAGCTAACTAGGGCAAGTCGGCGAGCCGACGCGCAGTCTGATCTCGCCGTTGAAGTCGTTACTCGCCGGTACAATTAAATATCAACTTATCTGCAGGGTAGGGTTGCTCTTACTTTACACATTTTACTTTTGGGGAAAATTGAGTGAAAAATTCTTGAGTGTCCACCACGTATTGAAAGACGTGAATTAGGCAGACCCTCTGCAAGGAGGACCGATGACCTGGTAAGGTCACAGGCTTAAGCGAGATGCGTCTACCACAAAGGCGGTCGTCGTAGCGATCTTAGAAGGAGGCCTTTGTCCTGGATTGGACGTCTTTTGGCTGATGATGACGATGATGAGTGAAGCAGAAGAGAGGCACCTGTAACCCTTCCTTTTAATCCTCAGGCTTAAGGCCTAACAAAACAAATGATTTTTGAGTTTAAATTTGGGGTGGCTGCGAAATGTTGCTTGATCGATTATTTTTGATTGATCCTGCCTTTATTTAAATATAACAATCCTACTTATACTATAAAAGCAAAAGTTTTAAAGATTGAAGTATGTTTGTTACCCTTAAACGTAAAAACTTTTAAGCGGATTTTGATGAAACTTTACTGTATTGATTATGGACCAGAAATACATGTCCATATTAATATTATAAATTCGCAGGTAACTCTGTCTGTCTATCTGTCTGTTTGTCTGTTACCTTTTTACGCCCAAGCCGCTGAAAAAATTTTAATTAAATTTAGCAAGGATATACATTTTATCCAGGGGAAGGACATAGGCTACCCTTTGTCTTAAAAAAAGCTTAAGGGTGTGAAATTTAAGCTTGAAACCAACGCGAAGGAAGTTGTAAGGTTTAGCTAGTACGTTATAATTTATAAAGATATTACTAAATGAATTACAAAATAAACGGACGAAAGATTTGGCGCAGAGGTTAAGAGCTCCCTCTACTGGGTCGAATAGTCGCGGGTTCGATTCCCGCACGGGACAATCTTTGTGTGATCCACAATTATTTGTTTCGATCTGCGTATTCGTGTATGTGAAATTTCATATTTGTAAACGCACCCACGATACAGGCATAAATCCTAGTGTGGGGCTACGTTTAAAAAAAAACGCGTGCGTAGCCTCGTGTAACATCTAGTATGAAATATAGCGTGTGTGAGTCTGTTTTCGGTCGTTAGTTTTACAATGTTATTATTCTACCTTGCTGATAGTTTCCTTCTTGAATTTCAATAAAATAAAAAAGAAATATAACATCAGACAACCCTCGTTAAAGATTGTCTTGCGGGAAAAGGCGCAGTGTGGCGGTGTAGACGCAATACTTTGCCGGTTACTTCGCTTTGACACCTAGACAATTATAACTTTCTGATTATGGAGTTATGAATGCACCAGGATATTACAATTTCCTTTATGTAAGATTAGTATATTTATTTTATTGTCCTTTTTCTTGGAATGTCTTTCCAATACTGGAGGTTCGCCGTCAGCTCCATAAATCTTCCTCTATCACTTTCTATTAGTCTACAGGACTTTTTACATGCTCCAGCACGTCTTTTCAACATTATTATTTGGTGATATCTGTCGCGTATGTGATATTAGTTTTTAGCTTGTTTTTGTTTACTTATTATAAACAAACTTGATTAATATCATGTCATGTTTTTGAAACTTTGCATCAATATTCGTGTTTTGCCAATATACCGAAGAACTTTATCATTGCTGACCCCCTTTTATCCAGTTTACAAGCATGCGTCAGTAGCAATACCACCTCAAACATTGGTATATCTAGTTGTAACGAAGATTACATCTCCGTCACCGGAATCCCTTGATGACATGTATAATGAACACCTTTATCATTTTAACGGCAATAGGCATAAGAGGTATTACAATATTTTCTGGCAAATAAAAATATTTTACAAACTGCTAAGAGGTCAAATCATTTTTATATTATATTGTTTACACGCAGTAATTACTTGTTCCAGTGCGAAGACATTGCCCTGGCCTCCCGGCTCCCCTCCCCGGCTTCCCGAGGGAAATTACTGCGTCTCCAGGTGTCCCTCACACGCAGTTATAACGTCTTGAAGATGCGGCGGGACACAAGGTTTTTTTTTTCACCTCTGAATATAAAGCAGATGACTATTTGATTATATTCATATAACAGAATCTAGCAATATTTATTAAGGTCTGAGAATATAAAACGTCCGATTGCCGGCTATTGGGGCACAAAGGTTCTTGAGTGGAGACCACATATAGAAAGACGGGGAATGGGTAATAGTGTAGGCAGGTAAAAGCTGGATGCGGTGCCCACAAAACCAGTCGTCATAAAGTCATTTTATTTACATTTTATTTATTTAATCTTTCACCGGATCTGACCGCGGTTCTGTCCCTGTTGGGTCTCTTTTAGATATTTTTCATATACGTAGATGTAATGTAATGTTACGAAATTAACTATCTAGCTCCAGCGTATGATCGAGATATAAGATTAATGATAATATTTTGATCACGACAGATCCCTAATGGGGTTGGTAGAGAGTACAGAGTTCTGTAATATTTTAAAGAATAAAAATCTAAAGGATTCTAGGCGGATTAGTTTCCATCAGCAGCGCCCGTTCAGGAGTATGACTACGTGATCAGCCATCATGGCCCTCAACCTGGAACCTCATGCATTTAATAACATTAAATCATCACATTGTCATTCTACAGATCATGGGCACAAGGGGCAGATTAGCAGGGGCACAAATATAACTTGAGTCCAGTTATTATTCCATGTACGTCAGGCCTCTAATCCTAACATAAAAGCCTCAAAGAGCCTTTCATATCACGAGAACAAAGCCCGGTAATGCAGCTTTTAGTTTAATATTATAACGCCACCAATTTGCTAGTTAGCGGTGACTGGTTCATTATGTTTTAATTAATTTGTGTGTAGGTATCTAATGTTCCTGCCCCTGTTAAGCTCTACAACAAAACGCGCGTTAAAAAATAAAATGTTGGCGTGCAATATGAGTCTATACGGATATTTATATAAGTATATTTTTATTTATTCCCTTAACTTGGACTAAGTTGGCATCTCTGACGTCATCCTTGTTGGTGCTGCCAGAATACCAGCGCTGCACCATGATCCAACGTTATGGCGCAGCAATATGCTGAGGCAGTATCCTAATTAACCCCACACAACCTCTGGTGTTTGTAAATGTTTTGTCAAGCTTTTTTTTCCTTTCTTATTATTTTTAGTTATTATTTTCGTTATTAATTTTAGTATCTCAATGTGTATGCGAGTGTGGTTAAATAAATGTATTTTCTTTCCTCTTTTTTTTGCGGCTGAATTAACGCATAACAACATTGGCTACTTCTGCCTAATGTAGTTGGGTAGCGTGTTAATTAACGCATTACATCGCATGTGGAGCAGGAAAATAACGTAGGTGTTGCTCGTACCGTTACGGGATCTCGGCGTTTTATTTATTGCCAAGGTTAAGCAGCCTTCAACTCGGACAACTGAGATGGAGACCGTTTTCCATTTTCGAGGATCTCTGACCTTCAGAATACGTTACACGGTACGTTAAGCCGTTGGTCTCTGTTACCACTTCATGTGACAGTCGTTAAACCAAGTTGGAAGCCTTATGAGCAGCTTAATAAGTACCTACAGCAGAAGGCCACAAACCTGCCTCCACGAATCCGCACTGGTTCCGCGTGGTGGAGCGTGACCTCGGTTTGTAGGAGAAGGCCTTTGCCCAGTAGAATAGAATAGAATAGAAAACTCTTTATTGTACACCAAATTATAAATAAACAATAATGTAAGGTACAAAACAATATAGGGTACAATTAGCGGCCTTATCGCTTATAGCAATTTCTTCCAGGCAACCAAGAAGTAGTGAACTAGTATAGGTTGATTTATTCGACGGGCGACGATCTACGGATGATTTAGCGCAGTGGTTAAGGGCTTAAGTCGCGGGTTTGATTCCCGCACGGGACAAATCATTGTATGATCTACAATAATTTATCTCGGTCTGGGTATTTGTGTATGTGAATTTTCATGTTTGTAAACGCAACCACGAAACAGTTATAAATCCTAGTGAGGGATAAGTTTTAAAAAACGACCTAGAACAGGGCACCGACTCATAGGCAGACCATCACCCATAGAGCGATGACATCGTGAAAGTGGGTGGCAAAAGGTGGTATAGATTACCACAGGAACGGAACGAATAGCGTGAAAGAGGAGAAGCTTACACTCAGCAGTGAGTAGATACAGGCTCAGTCATTAAAACTCACCGAATAGGTATCGCGTAGCTCCAAACGCTGGACATGCATTTACACTCAACAAATAACAGTAGATTTAAAACAATTCACCGGGGTGAACTTCTGAGGGCGACAATGGCAACTTTTAATGGGCCTACGGGGCGTACTTAGTGCATTTTGGAACAAATCCAACTTTTACACGAGTTGCATTGGAACTTCGCAATTTGCGTCATCCATTAATTGTTTTTCGTTCGGAAAGAATACTTTTTACGATTGAATAGCAGCGTTGTATTGTTATATTTTATTTTGGGTGGAATGTAATTTTGTTTTCAGTTGTTTTATGGTAGTGTGTTGGTTTACCCATACATAATTTTGCATTTCAACATGGCCGAGCTCGAATCGGTTTGTTGTGTATGTGCAGAATAATTCGTTGATTTGTTAGTATGATACTGTTCTACTGTTTCAGTCTTGTTACGAGTATGTATGGGATATTATTTATTGAAAACGCACCTTTTAATTCCCGTTAATTTATGTTATTGCACATTATTGGTAATAATTACTATTTCGACTGCCTTGTTGGTGTAGTGGCGCATAGTGTGAGTGGCCATCACGAGGTTCTGGGGTCGAATTCTAGGCGTGACGTTGTTCATATTTTTATAATTCATATAATTGTCTAGCAGTGATAGCCTAGTGGTTAGACCGTTGGACTGCAAAGTCAGACGTCTCGGATTCGAACCCAGGTACGTACCTCTGTCTTTTCGAAAGCATATATCTATCTATATCATCACGCCAGATACCTGTAAGGGTAGGCAGAGAGTACAGCGTTTCAGTTTTCGAAAGCATGTGCGTTTTAAAAATCAATGATCGCTTGCTTTAACGGTGAAGGAAAAGATCGTGAGGAAACCTGCGTACCCAAGAGTTTCTCGAAGGTGTGTGAAGTTCACCAACCCGCATTGGACCAGCGTGGTGGCCTGTGGCCTAAACCCTCTCAGTTTGAGAGGAGGCCCGTGCCCAACGGTGGGACAGTTTCTTAACAGGGCCAATATTATTATATATTTTTTTATAATTGTCTACACTTCCACAACTGCTTAGGCATATACCTCCGTGGAGGTGAATTTGAAATTAAACTAATACATGGATATTAATTATTAAATTGTAAAAGACATTTCAGAGAGCTAAGCATGAAAAATGTACGCTAGCATGATGCTAGCGCGTAAGCGTGCTGTCACTTTCATGTTTATTTAATACATTTTAGTATGACAAGGATGGCATGTCAACTCACTAGCGTCACGCTAACGTAAAAAATTTCATGCTAAGCTCTCAGATCAATAGTATTTGTTAATGACATGTCATTCTACTAAAGCGTCTTGTATTATTTACCAAGCTTCAATTCTCTCGGTTTGCGCCATTTCTAATAGGTAAGCATCGCCATACTCCGTAGTAAGAATTCTATGCCGTTTTTATTCTGTGAACTCTAAAATATGTTCCTAGTAAATTTTGGTTGCAATCCAACCAATTCTACTATCGAGTCGGTGGAGATTTATATCTATGTTAAATTTGTTGTTTGTCTGTGTTGTTATTTTTCAGCACAAAAATAAGTCTGAAAAATCTCGATTATTGAGTGATATAGATTTTAGATATCAACAGATAAGCGAATTTGAATGTTTTATGTCAATATTGAGGATATAGGTCGATTTTGAGCGTTCTTGCTTCATCAACATTTTGTGCTTCCACTTAAATAATGTTAAACAACGCGACTTTCGAAAAAAGCGTGTAAGATTTATTTTAATTCACCTCTTGGTCAGCATTCGGAAATACTTCTTCTTCTTCTTAGGGTTTCGACGACAAACATGCTATAGTTATATGGAAGCAGCCCAGAATGCAGCCACATTGACTGCATTGCCGGAGTAAGCCATCAAGTCCTGCTGTGTACAGGTGTTAGGGGATGCGGAGCACGATATAAGGTGGGACATCGTTTGGGTTACGCCGCACAAACACTCTAAATTGGAACCGTCTGTGAATCCCCACCTAAACATGTTTTTCTTGCTCCGACTGACCTGGGTCCGAAGTCTATTTAAAGATTTCCAGACCGGTCATGGTAATTTATGTCCAGGTGGGAGGCTCTCAGCAGGTGAAATAAATGAATTTGGTAGGAATATTTCTTCCTTCCAGAGATTGCACCTCGCTTTTGTTGGCTCTAAGGTATACTGAATATTATGTATTTTGGTACCGAGGAACTGCGACTTTTTTATGAAAACGCCCAACACCTTTTCCGACTGAGGATTCGAATATAAAACTTAATGATCGCATTTCGTACCATACGCCATTAGACTAATGAGAAAGTCATTTTTGGGCTTTAGTAACAATTGAAGCGTCAACCCTTTGGTTGCCTATTCCTTTATGTTACAAATCGAGGAGAGAAGGATTAGGTCACAGTTCACAACGCGGAACCAGTGCGGATTGTTTCGCGTAGTACCAAATGCTGGACGTGCATTCAAACTCGAGAAATAACGAATCAATTTACCGGGGTCAATGACGGACAGGCAGGTTTGTGGACACCTACTGCTGAAATTTACCAAACCAATATCATCATTATTTATAAGTCCTTCTAATAATCTAATAAAATTGATCATTGTTCTTTCTCATTTCTTTCTCTGTAAATGAGAGAACCATGAAACCATTCTCAGGAATAGTATAACATGGTTAATTGATTTTGACTCACCTGATACTATATTGTTCTCCCATACCCCATAACAAAATGTAGATGGAAAAAAATGTAAAAATATTATTTTGAAAGAGTAACCGTGGAGTTTCTTGCCCTTCTTCTCCACATGAATGACACTCCGAAGTGGTGGTAGAGTCTTTGTTACTTTTCTGACGATTCATAAATACTATGGTTTACATGAATAAAAAAACTATTTTGATTCTAACTCAAAGTATATATAAAATACTCGAAGTGTGCGTTAAAATATTTATACATTGTACAAAATAAAACAAAGGGAAATAGAACATAACATTGTAGTAAACAGAAAAGAATAATTTTGTGTTATATATGTGGGATCGTTCTTGAGTAAAAGCGGGATGAATATATCGAACTTCTTTATTTTTTTCTTCACAAACAACTCGTACACGTCTTAACAAATTTACCATCCTCCTCTTTCTCCCTCTAACCTTAAGCTCCTATCTCTTTCTTAACCTAATAGAATGTTGCCACTGCAATGAGATTAGATAATAATAATGGGAAAAACAAATTAAAAAACGTAATAAAAATAACACTCCCCACACGGCCATCCTGGTTATTCATCAGGCCCAGATGAACTATTTTCATCTACGACCCAAGGCTTCATAAGGTCAGCCGAGCTGGTGGTGTTAATGGGACCTTCACTGTCGCCAACTTTCCTTACAGCGTACCGATCATGGTGTCTCTTTGCTACTACTTCGTAAGGCCCCAGAAATTTTGGGTACAGCTTACTTCCTTGAGTGAATTGAGTTCGCTTAATAGCAACCAGGTCACCTACTTCGTAACCTATAGCCTTTTTTCTCTTTCTATTGTAACTTCTGACATTCTCCTCTTGTATGTTCTTGATACATTCTTTGGCTTTAATTCTTAGTTCATTCCGTTTCTCACTGTAATCATGTATTTCCTCTTCTTGTATCAATTCCATAATATCTCCATTCTTGTCTTTCATCTTTGTCCCCAAAAGAAGTTCAAAAGGCGTCATACCAATACTTCTCTGGTACGTGCTATTCAAACAGCGTTGTACTCCTGAAACTCGTCTATACCATTTTGTCGGATCATCAGCACTAAGCTTACTTAAAACGCTTATGATTACTTGGTGGATTCTCTCGACTTGGCCATTTCCCCGTGGCTGTCCAGTAGTAATCATGTAATGAGAAATGCCTTCCTCTTTACAGTACTCTTGAAAATTTGTTGATGTAAAGGCGGCGTTACGATCTGAAATAATCTTCTGTGGTGAGCCGAATGTTTGTTGTTGGATTCTTAACTTATCCAACGTCTCTTCTGTACACAATGTTCTCGTAGGGTAGATCCAGGTGAATTTTGTGAATCCATCCACAACGGTTAGGATGTACTTGTATTTCTTATGGGTTGATGTCAACGGACCAAGGTGATCAATATGATACGTCGACAGCGGAACATCTCCTTTTTCCAACGGATATAAGTATCCTTCTTTCTTTCCTTTCTTATGCGAAATAAGAATGCATTCTACACAATTATCAATAATCTTTCTTATCTTTTCTTTCAGGTTCTCTATGTAGTATTCTCTATTTACAAGTTCTTCCGTCTTAATTATTCCAAAATGTCCATGTTCGTGTTTCTTTCTTATGATTTCGTATTGCATCTTCTTTGGGACTACAATAAGTCTCGTACCATCATTTTCTTTACAAAGTATTCCTCTTTCTATAAGATAATCTTGATAGGGTCCTTTTTCTAACATTTTCTTTAACAGGTTGGTATGCGGGTCATCGTCTTGTGCTTTCTTAAGTCGGGCTGTAGTTTCCGTTAATATCATACAAATCGGATTTCTGCTTAACGCGTCGGCATGTTTAAGTCTTGTTCCAGGTCTATGCTCTATTTCGTAGTTATACTCTGCAAGAAGTAGGGCCCAGCGCGCAACACGCGGAGGTAAGTCCTTCTTCTGTAACGTCTTAGTCAAAGCAGAGCAGTCTGTGATAATTTTAAATCGTATTCCTAACAGGTACACGCGGAATTTTTTCACCGCTTCGGCAATTGCTAATATCTCCAGGTAATAGCTATGATAGTTTCTTTCGGTAGGTGTCGTCTTTTTGCTCATATAATAGATTGGATGCATCTGATTGTCTGTTGGGCTCTTCTGTAATAAAACAGCTCCATAGCCTTCTGCGCTTGCGTCTGTATGTAGCTCCGTCACCAAATCAGGATCATAGATACGGAGAACGGGTGAGCTGCACAGTATGTTTTTTAACTCATTGAAAGCCTTCTCACACTCATCACTAAAATAAAATTCAGCGTCTTTCTTAAGTAGATTAGTCAGTGGCCTTGCAATTATCGAGTAATTCTTAATGAATTTTCTGAAGTACCCGGACAGTCCTAAAAATGACTGAAGGGACTTTAAATTGTTAGGTGTGTTAAATTTTGAAACAGCTGCAATCTTTTCTTTTGAAGGTCTTACTTTGTTATCCTTAATAATGTAGCCTAGGTACTCTATTTCTCTCCTCATGAATAAGCATTTGCTCCAATTAAACATTAAACCATATTCTCCAGCTCTCTTAAAAACTTTTATTAATTTCTCTAGTCCTTCATCTTGTGTTTTACATGGTATAGCTAGATCATCTAAATACGCTAGAACGGTACCGTCTGAAATGAGGTCTTGAAAGATGTAATTGACGTATCTTTGGAACACCGATGGTGCCGTACACAAACCAAACGGCATTTTTATAAATTCATATTGCCCTCGAGGCGTTACAAAGGATGTGTATTTTATGCTGTCGTGGTGAACGTTTACATGTAAAAATCCATTCTTCAAGTCTAGTGTCGTAAAAACTTTTGCACCTTTCAGTCTGTCGATCTGATCTTCGATAAGCGGCAATAGGAATCGATCTCTTATAATTTTCTTATTTAGTCTTCTGTAGTCTATACAAAGTCGGTAGGTCCCATTCTTCTTTTTCGCCAGTACAATAGGACTTGAGTAATCTGATTTGCTTGGTCGTATAATCTTCTGGTCTAACCATTCTTTTATTTGGTCGTCAACTACTTTCATTTCCAGAGGTGATAGTCGTCGTGGACTCTGGTGAATTGGGTCTTCGTCCGTGAGTATTATTTTCATTTCAATATTCGTTTCTTTCTTTGCTTCGTTGGGTTTGTACTCTTCTATCATCTTAGTTATCTTCTTTTTAATTTCTTTGTTTTCACAGCCTTTAAGATCAGTGACCTTCTCTTCAGCCAATATAGTTAATTGTAAAATCTTCTCAAGAAAAATGCCATCTGCCGTAAAATTAACTTCGAAGTCTTTCAGGATAGGATTCCCTAATATAACTTTGACAGGTATATCATCTTTGACTACATGGAATTTAATGTCGGCGTAGTAATCATCAATTATAAGTATGGCATTCAAAACTCCTTCAGTACGTAGTTCTTTTCCAGCAATTCCAGTCAAATTAATCGTGAAATCTCTATTATAGCTTGATTCGTCTTTCAGAACGTTCTCAACTTCGGAAATATTGATCAAATTAACGTCACTTCCGGTATCGATCAAGGCTATCACTTCAACATCATTAATCTTTATCTTCTTGTATGGAGTTTTAACTTCTTCTGTCTTTTCTGTAATATCTTCTATCTCTTTTGTAGTATTTTTTTTTATGTTTGAATTATTTTGGATATTTAGGGTATTCTTAGGTTTGTTTGTACACTCCGGTCCCTTATGTCCAAATTCATTACATCTGAAGCATTTGATACCCTTCTTACAAGCTGGTGCTTGATGATCTAAGTCACCGCAGTTAAAGCATCGCTTGACGTGGTAGTTTCTCTGAATTTGAGGACGTTGAGGAGTCGTGTTAGACGTAATAGGGCGGTTGGACATTTTCTTCTTCATATTGCTGTAGTTCTCTAACTTCTTACGGAAATCTCTAAGGTTTGATGCACCATACAACATAGATTTATTAGACTCACTGTCTCGGATGCCATCGATAACATATTCTATAAGCGCATCGTCTTCAATTTTACCGTGAAGTGCGCACTCCTTCATGTGGAGAAAATACTGCTGGTGCGTCTCATCACTTTTCATTTTTCGTGAACTGAGTTTTTTATGTATAGCAGCACTATTTAGTTTAGGACCAAATTCTTCTTCGAGTTCGTTCTTTAACTTTGACCAATCTTTCACACCTCCTAGTGACCGTAAAAATAACTTGGCAGTTCCACTAAGCAGGCGTTTTGCATAGATAAGTTTTTCAGTTTCAGTCCAGTTCATCAATTGTGCCGTATCTTCCAATTCGTCAAAGCATAATAATATAGGGTAAGTATCATCGCCAGTAAAAGTTGTCATTGACTTCTCCAAATCACGAAACGGGATATAAGGTGGATCATCATGAGTGTCCTGACCTTCTGCTTCTTTAATATCCTTCTTCGGCGGCATCTTGAATGGGTAAGTAGTTTAGTCTTGAATTTTCAAAATAAATCAATCTTCTTATAAAATCTTCTTAAATCGTAAGTGTGGCCAACATCTTATATTCGTCATAGAACCTTCTTCTTAATACGTTAAATCTTCTAGTCTTAATATTCGCGAAATCTTCTTATCATCATAATAACCTCCTTCGTAAAACGTGAATAATCATTACTCGTAAAGTCCGGTAATCGTAATAATTGCCGTCTTGAAACTAATATTTTTATTTCACCATCGTATATTCGTTCATAAAAAATATTAATTTATGACGTAATAAACAGCGTCCCGTAACATTTTCTAAACAGTTCGTGCATCGGTGAACCATAATTCGCGTCCCGAAGCATTCGGTGCAGCGACAATCCGTGTCGGTAAAGAAGTCTCACGCGCTCAATTTCTTGAATGAATTCGAACGAACCGTTGTACTATCTTCGTTTTGTTCGAAATCGGGTCGGTAAAGCAGATTCAAAATGACTTGCCAGTTGTTCGTATTTTGTGGATAGTATCTTCGTGAATCTTCATAATTCTTCCTCACTGAGACTTTTCTCGATCCCGGACGAGCCCCCAAAAAGTTGTGGGATCGTTCTTGAGTAAAAGCGGGATGAATATATCGAACTTCTTTATTTTTTCCTTCACAAACAACTCGTACACGTCTTAACAAATTTACCATCCTCCTCTTTCTCCCTCTAACCTTAAGCTCCTATCTCTTTCTTAACCTAATAGAATGTTGCCACTGCAATGAGATTAGATAATAATAATGGGAAAAACAAATTAAAAAACGTAATAAAAATAACACTCCCCACATATATATTTGTCTCCCAAGCTGATTGGAAACTGGAAAAAATCTCATTTCCTACGGGATATGAAGGGATTCGTTTTGAAGGTCTCACTGGATACACAATACTAAAAAAATCGATATTTATAAATATTTATATGCCTGATATTTTTATATAATAGCGGAGGAATGAAATAGCGACGTAACTGAAAAAGCAAGAATAGGGAAATACGGTCGTAGTTTTGAAGTCAGAGTGCTAACTCAAATAAATATATTTTTTATTTATGCTAGTATAATATTCAGTAAGGGATACGAATTTGATATTTTGGATGTTAGAAAATTTTAAAAATATACACGGTGTGAAATTTAAATGCAATATCTGATATAGTATGTAGTGTGTTTCAAATCGGCAACTAAATTAATTAATGACCAGATAGTAGTTTGTTCCAAATTTGAATCGATTTTAACAAACAATTTTACATATTGAACTGTAATTTTTAATATTATTTGATTTGAAATAAACCAATAATTATCTATCTATCTATCTATCTATAACCTCACGCCAGATCCCTTGCGGGGTAGGCAGAGAGTACAGAGTTCCAACAGGTTCTTTCCTTACATACCTCTCTGGCTTCCTCGACTCTCATAGTTCGTCTCATACACGCTCGCCGGTTACGGAGACTCTTGACTTTTCCATCAGATAAGACTCGGTTTATTTGGTCGTGGTAAGATAGTCTAGGTCGTCCCCGGTAACTGCATCCTTCCACTTTCACATTGTATATCTGTTTTGTCATTCTTTCCTCTGGCATTCTTTCTATATGCCCGAACCAACGGAGCATGCCCTTTCTCATCTTTACACCGATACTATCTTTCATACCTACTCGCTGTCTTACTATGCTGTTGCTAATGCGGTCGGTCAGCTTCACTCCGCACATCTTCCGCAGAGCTCGCATTTCTACCGCATTTATCCTACTTTCATTCTCTTTCTTACATACCCAGCTCTCGCTACCATATAACAGTATCCAATAATTATATTATTGTAAAATTAGCCATAATTCAAAAGTCTTTATTTAATTAATAAATTTCGGAGTTTTTTGCCATTTCAGTTGCCTAAATACGTGCATTTTAATACAATCCTCAACAAGACCCTCTCGTCGGGCAAAATATTGGATAGAAAAATTTATAGCATCAGTTCGGTGTCTGGTATTGTGCCCGGTATAATGGCAATAAACTCGCCATCTATTAAATGGGAGTTAACAACGTGACTAGTATAAACCTGCTACCCCCGCTTAGGGAATATAGGCGCGATGGTGTGCGTATAAGAAAATGTTAATCAAAACTTTTTATTTATAATTATTGGTGTGCCTGAGGTCTGTCTTTATTTAAGTTACACGTTGTATATCATAAGCTGCTATGGAAATTAACTCTATTTTCAAACCAATAGTAATTAATTTCCGCTTTCAATTATGTCGTATGTTAACACAAGTCAAACAGTTAGCAAGGGATTGGATAAGTAAACAACAAATCCCGTTAGACAAACAACTTTTGAGAAATGACGAGCATCCACAAAACATCAGATCACACAAAGGACGGAATCAGCATTTTACAGTACCTAATGCTATTAATAAACTTGCCACCGCCACAGATCAGTACAGCAGATACATTACTCTGTACACTTTACTACTGTTACATCTCTGCCTACCCCGCAAAGGTCTAGCGTGTTGACATAGACTTTAGTACATTATAAATTGTACACGCCTTGTAACATTGAATAGTAAGTGACAAGATCCAGAGGCAAATTCCAGTTGGTGCCTCTTGAATTTTCGAAGCCCAAGTGCGATTGTCTCTTTCTAACGGTGAACGGGAATATTGTAAGGAAAATTCCATATTCGAGCGAATGCAAAGAATTTTACAAGACACTGTAATGATGAGCCCGAAAACTAGAGACGTCCGTTGTATATGTTCGTCTCTTTTTAAATCGAAATATGATTAAGTTAGTATGATTAAGAACTCACTGGTGTGTCCTGTTTATTTAAAGCCATTTTTTTATGTAGCCGTCTAAATTTTGTAACAGTAGCAATGGAATTTTTAACAGCACTGGGGAAAAAGCCTGCGCGCTAATCATCAATGTTAGCTGGGTTTAGGGTTGTTATTGTGTATTGCAATTGTGTGTCGACGGAAATGTCAGCGTAAAGCATGCGGTACATGAGGTTACCTTCTGTTAACGTCATTTTTATAGATTGAAGGAGCTGTTTTAGTCTGTGCTATCGATGCTCGGAGTTCCGCATTCGCCCCGTTCCCGTTCCCGTCCCTCCCCGTTACCAACTCGCGATTCACGCGTTCGTTGTTTGCCGCGGTACAATTAAAATGCTAATTATTTGTCGACAACTCAAATTGTGTACTGGGACCTTATTCGCTATATTTATTAAAGGTGTAACGTGGCGTGTTACGATAACATCGTGAAATACTTTATTTTAACGTCGTCACGCCTATATTCTATAAATGGGGATGGTAGATGTGTACTTTTTCTTCTTCTTTTCGTGTAAACGGTTTATATTTGTTTCGCTAAGTGAGTGGCTTGTTCGATGGCGCCGACTGTGGTCACGCTCAGCGCTTCCCTTGTACAAGTGGTGGGGCATAAAGGCAAACCAGCAGGTCACTGATGTGTACTGAGTACTGCTTACTGTGTATTAAAAAAAAACATGGCTACTCTAAGAATTATTCCTGTATTGTAGGTGCGTTTACAAACATGAAATTCTCATACACTAAAACCGATACAAATATTTGTGGGTCTCACAAAGATTTTTCCCTTGCGGGGGTCGAACCAGAGACAGCTAATTCCAGTGGGCGGAGCGGGTTAAGCTCTTAACCACTGAACCAAACTGTCTATCAAATGATCGTAGTGGCATACTGTAAACCCTTTTACGAAGTTATCGTCACGCGCCGCTTTAAGTAATAGCGAATAGGAGCCCTTTATGGAATTACGAAACGCGAAATACATATCGAACCACTAAGTTATAATAACCGTTTTCATTACATAGATGGTCATTGGACTGCTATTTGATTTGGAAACTACATTATGTTGTGAGCTTTTAAAGCTGGCTGTGGAATATAGTGATTGCTGTGATGCGGTCAGTTAGCTTATTAATAAATATTAACATTTTGATGTTTATTTTCAAATATGTGGCAGTTTACTGAAGCCATACTTTCATATTATAAATGAGCGGTGTATCATGTTATTAACGATGAATTTCGTATTCTACGTTCGTTTTAAAATTATTTTTTTTTTAATAATTTAATGGTCTAGGCGATCTTTGAGTCTAGTTTTGTGTGTGTGTGTGTGACTGCGGGCCTTTACAACTTCTACGCTCGAGCCAGAAGGGCGAGGGGGCAACTAGCTCAAGGGCGCCTCAAGGAGGAATAGCCTCGGCTTGGGCAGTCGCTATGGGGGAGGGCGTATACTAGGTGTCTCGCCGTGGTGCTCTGCACCGGCCGGCAAGGGATTTTTCGACCTCGCCGGCGAGGTCGGTGTGTGATCCTGTGTGCGGTATCTGTATGCGAAAAAGGGTGTAAGGGCATCGGGAGGGTCGGTGAGAACATGCCGCGGACGGCGGTAGTGGCTGATAGGAGTTAGGTTCGTAGTCGGCGGCGGCTACGATTAGCGGATTTCTATGATTAGACGCGTTTGCGAAATATGGGGTTGTTGCCTTTTTAATATATTAAAAATATATTAAAAAGGCAACAACCATATATAATAAATTAAAAAAAAATAAATAAAAAAAAAATAAAGGCGCGAATAGGTTCGAGATCGAGGTCGGAATGGCTTTGAGGATAGATAGGATTGACGTCTTTTGGTTGAAAAAGAGAAACAGAAGAGAATAATGGAAATTAAAACAGTATCAAGTACGTTTATAAACAAAATATTGAAAGAATGACCTTAGTTACAGGGTGTTTCCAAATTAAGTAGATGTGTCTTTTAAGAATCTGAAAAGCCTGATGATATTAATAGGATAGCAATTGCCCAACTAAAGGGCCTTCCAAATTATACATACTTTTAATGTAGGTGTGGATTAAGTTCCAAGTTAGAATGTTGCATTTACAATGTGATTTATAATGATTTTAAGAAAATAATAGTGAAGGAAAAAAACAGGATTTTTATGGAAAAGAAATGTAGATAAAGTCTAATGGAACATAGGCCGATCCGTTCGCTCACTAGATGGAGTGTGTTTCTTTTGGTCTGAGTATACTTTATCAAATATTTTCTTGTAACAAAGATGAAAGTTACACAAGCTAATCACATAAGCTTATGTTCCAACAGTTAATTTTCTAAGAAATTACATTCAGAACTTCGTTAAATTCCTTTATAAACTTTTAAAACATTTCTCTAAAACTCGCAAGGTTGTTCACACATGAACGCTGGGTTTTGCAGCTATCAGCGAACACATCCCATACGAATTAGTGTCGAGATTATTGCTCCAAGAATTTGTTCGCGCGTTAACTAGGCATGGTACTGTTAATAGCATGTGAAAAGTATAACATGATAATTTCATATTTCATTTGTCGTATCTGCTACTTTTCACAATAGCTGCTAAAATTAGACTTGATATGAAATCACATATTGCTTATTTTTTGCTTTAGGTAATAGCAAACCATATTAATTGCGACGTTTAGCACTGAAATCGTTAATCGAAAGACGTCCACTGCGAAACAAAGGCCTCTCCCAAAGATTGCCATAACCATTTTGTGCTTTGTGTTGTACACATCTAGCTTTTACCTTCAACTTTCACCAGGTCAGCGGTAGAAATACTTTAGGGAGGGGGAGGGGGGGGGGGGAACATGCCCTTTCACGTCTTATGGTATGAGTTCGCCAGTCGAGAACCTTTGCACTAATTCTAAGTGAATTGAAAATCATTACCAGTTCACAGTGATTTCGCACATGAAAACTATATGCGAATGACTATGAACTAAAACTGTAATTTCATCAATGAATTAAATATAGCAATCATTTAATATGTAGCGTTAACGCTTACTCTATTTATTTTATAACTCCACGTCGGTTTGTCGAGTCAAACGTTTGTGAACATGATAACAGAATCGCTTTATTTTCCAGTTTCCACTGTACGAATTATTAATTAAGCTAACTTCGTAAAATATAGCGGTCCCCCTCCCACCAATCTCCGTTCCGTATCACGCGGGCCGTGCGAGCACAACTCAAATATAATTTTCCATTGTAATAAATTGTCTTGACTTCTAACGTCGCGAAAATAAGGTTTAAGTGGAATAAAATTAATATAACATAATTGATTAATTAAGGTTAACATGAAAGGGGGTAACAAGTGGTAACTCCGCGATATGCCTTTGTGATTTATGATACAATTAATTTCGTTTAATTTAGTGTGAATATTTGATTGTAATTGGTTCCGTGATAAGAGACGAGCGATTTAACGGTGCGGATTCTGTTAATCTCAAACTTAATTAGTTGGGATGGAACTTCTCATATTTTCTGTATCGGCCTCGGCCTGAGATGGGTGACCGTTTGTTGTGCATTTTTATATTCGAGCGTCTCCGTGCTTCGGAAGGCACGTTAAGCCGTTGGTCCCGGTTATTACTTAATGTGGTAGTCGTTAAGCCGAGTTGAAAGCCTTAAAGGCGGCTTGATAAGTTCCAACTGCTGGTGGCCATAAACCTGCCTCCACTAATCCGCGCTGGGTCCGCGTGGTGGAGTGTGACCTAATCTCTCTCACCTCGATTTGTGAGAGAAGGCCTTTGCCCAGCAGTGGGCAGTATAGGCTGATATTACTATTTAATTATTTATTTTTTAATACTAATGAAACAAAATGTAATGTTAAAGTGCTGTTATTAGTGATGTTGCTGGGACTTATATGTACGTTCTTCTTCTTTTTTTATTTGCGTTCTGCCCTGTACCATATGGTCATGATGTGTACGGTCATGATGTGTTGGGTCTCAACCTAGTACTAAGCCCATTATATGTACCCTTAGTTTATTTTTTTAGTTGTTACCTGTTTTGTGTACCATATGAATAAATAAATAAATGCTATATCAAAGCACATGTACCTTATTGGTTATGAAATTAATTCAACCCACTTTCTTTTTTTAAAATACCATAAGCCATGTTATAAATGGAGATGGCAGAGGTATACTGTGTACACCCACATATAGTCGAGTATATTTTTTTTTAAAACATAGCGTCCTCCTATTGGATATTCCGGTGTCGTGGGTGCGTTGATAAATTTAAAATCCACATACACGAACATCCAGACCAAAATAAATAACTGTGGGGCACACAAAACTTGCCTCGTGCGGGAGCGATCCGCGACTACTAGCGTGAGCGAAGCGGCTTACGCTCTTAACCACTGCGCTAAATCATCCGTCAAATTATACACTAGATGAATATTTTAATGACAATGAATTAAAATTATATTTGATATAAATAAACATTTTATAATTCAATAGTAATATGTAACATTTGTCATTTTTATTTAATCGTTGACTGGTTAAATCGTGGATACACATTATAATGCTATCGGTTAATAATAATAATATTAGCCCTGTTAAGAAAGTGTCCCACCGTTGGGCACGGGCTTCCTTCCAACTGAGAGGGTTTAGGCCAAAGTCCACCACGCTGGCCCAGTGCGGTATGGCATACTTCACACACTTTCGAGAAGCTTTTAGGCATACAGGCTTCCTCACCATGTTTTTCCTTTACCGTTAAAGCAAGTAATAGTTAATTTTTAATACGCACATGCTTTCGAAAAAAACATAGGCGCGTGCCTGGGTCTGAACCCGAGACCTCTGACTTTGCAGTCCAACGGTCTAACCACTAGGCTATCACTGTCCTTATCGTTTAATATTGTTATTTATTTTTTAAGACTTATGATGTATGATATCGATCTTTAAATGAATAATTAAAATAAAGGTTATCATATTTTATGAAGTATACAATGTAAGAAAGAAAACACGTCTGTAATTTGCATGCCAAAAGGTGGAATACGGCTAGAAAACTATCATAACATAAAATCTTTCTACAACTGTATTCGCAAAAAAATCAATTTGAATTCGAATTTGATTTGTCCTGTGCGGGAATCATAGGATCAAGATATATGATCAGCTTAAGATCTTAACCTCAGCACCAAATCGTTCCAACAATATTTAACATGCAGAGTAGTAGCGCGTGCTCGGTTGTCAATCCCGCGTACCCTCGCCGCACTGAACACTCTCCTTGACGGCAGGTTGCGATCAGTTTGCGGATGCATGGAGTGATATTTTGTCTTGAGCGTCTGAGGTATTGTGAGGGACTGGAATGAATGAGCTTGTATATTGCACTTTCATACTTTCAATAATTCTCTTTTTAAATTTTCTTTTATACTGACGTAAATGGTGTACCTGCCGTGTTAGTATGTAAATAAATAAATGTATATGTAAAGAACTAGCAATCCTAAATCATACCTGGTTTAAACCCAGGCTCCGGGCTGCTATCGACAAAATTCAATAGGAAAACCTTTAAGGGTTTGGTCAAATAGTCGACGAAGCGCGACCGGAGCATGACAGAAGCGCTCGTTTACGTTCGGTCGTGACGTTTGCCGTCGCGCCGAGCGAGGCTACGCTGTGTGGCATCTCCCGTACATTTCAGTACATTATAACTCCCCAAGCCGCGCCACCGTCGCGCCAAGCGGGGCTGCGCTGTGTGGCGTCTCCCGTACATTTCAGTACATCACAACTCCCCAAGTCGCGCCACCGTCGCGCTCCCGTTGCGCTGCGTTAGCTATGTGGTGGAACCGAAATAATTCTGTTTGACGTAAGCCTATCTAGCTTGTTCTGCATTGTTCTCCCATACCATTTCCCATTAATCACACTTTATACAAAGTTGTTGGAGTTTCTTCCCCTTCTTCTCCACAAGAATGACATGGTCAAGCGGGTGGTAAAGTCTTAAGTCATACAAGGGTATTTTGTACCGCTGCCGAAATCGAAACTAACGCTGTCATCAAGAGATATGTCACTTCATGACAATCAGAGCGCTGCCGTTTGCTATGAAAAAACCGTGTGGATCCACCAGTTAAAATATGCCCCTAAAAGTAGAAAAATTTTACTAAATGATGTCAATGTCTTCCACGGGCCAAAATATCCTTGTATCACTATAAGTATCTCTATCTAAGTATAATTCTTGACTGTTAATAAGTACTTCTTTGGAGGGGCTGCCTAAGATGTCTTGAATCTAAAAAGCTATTTCAATTCGTTATCGCAATATTCCAAATGTATCTTATAATTCACCCACTTCGCGCGTTTGATGTTTAGCTGTTTTATGTTAAATTTCCTTCATTTGACGAATCTCTCAAAATGGCTGACGATATCAAAGGTTGCGCGTATAAGATGTTTGAGGATGTGAATCTCATGGCGACCTTAGTCGATTTTTGATTAATTAGTCGATTGTAGAGTTTGAAAATTGAAGCTAAGAGTCGCTCGGCAAGCAATAGAAAGAGCTATGTTCAGTGTTTCTCTACGTGATCGAATCAGAGATAAGGAGATTCGTAAAAGAACTAAGGTAATCGACATCGCTCATAGGATTAGTAAGCTGAAGTGGCAATGGGCGGGCCACATAGCGCGAAGATCGAACGGCTGTTGGGTAGAAAGACTAGAGTGGATTCGTATTAGAAAGCGCAGCGTGGCACGGCCGCCTGCCAGATGAACCGACGATCTTGCGGAGACCGCAGGAAGTCGCTGGATGCAGGTGGCATCGGCCCGATTACCCTGAAGAGCGATTGCGGTGGCCTATGTTTAGCAGTGGACGAGTATAGGCTGAGATGATGATGATGATGAGAGTTTGAAAATTATAAGTAAACTATTTATTTAAATCACCTCGTCTAGATCCATTGATTATTTTGTAATTAAATGTGTCTTATAATCCCAAAGAGGGGTGTCATAGGTGTACTGTGTACAGCCATATATTAACGATGTTATGTCCTATTAGTAAAACCACATTTTGTACGGCCTGGGATTCGAACAGAGAGCCTCGTGATCATCACTTGCATCGGGTGCCGCTAGACCAACGAGGCAGTCTATATAGTTAAAAGCGGTCCAAATCTTTTTGAACATAATTCGACGTCGTTTTAAGTACTTTATTGACGTTAGTAAAAGTAAGTATGTAATAAAGTTCGCAAGTAAAGATCCATATCTTTTAGTTTCGTGAAAAGTAATGCGAAGAAACTTAGAGCAATAAATGAACACCCTAAAAGAGGCGGCAGTGTATTTTTTGTTTTGTACGAATCCTTTTAGACAATAGATTCCGTTTAGTAAAGTTCCTAGATTAATATAGTAGAATTTTAGTCTTTAGTCAAGTTGAATAATGATATACTAGCTGTACTGGCAACTTCGTTCGAGTTATTTTCAGGCATGCCTTTTAAGTTCTATCGTTTCCATATTTCCCGGCAATTTTGAATTTGGAACTGTTCTGTATTCGAATGTGTTTAAATTTTGAATCTCAAAATAGTTGAAAGTATTAGGATTAATGCTATTGTTTAGTCACAGCGTCGATTGGAATCTGTTGTCAGGTTACGTACGAAAGTGAATCTTTCTAAGGAAAATGTTCGTGCAATAATTTGCTACAACTTTAGAAGAGTCTTGACACGGCTTCAGTATTTTAAAGAGCTAATATCTGTGTTCAGTGATGAAGCCCCATGTCTGCGGACTGTCGAACGCTGGTATTTAGAATTCCAGCGTGGACATACTAGTGTTAGTGACAAATCTCGCGAAGGACGCCCAAAATCCGCCTTCACTGAAGATAACATCATTGCTGTGAGACAACTAATTCTCGGATAGAGAATCTATTAGGCATCTCAGGGACAACCATTCAGAAGATCTTGCATGAAGCGCTTGGTGTGAGAAAGCTAGTTTGCCGTTGGATACCGCATCTGCTTTCCGACGATCACAAGGCGGCCCGCGTCAGATGGTGTAAGAAAACTCTGCAAAGGTTCAACCGAGGAGAGTCAAATCACGTCTACGACATCATCAGTGGTGACGAATCTTGGATCTATGCCTACGATTCTGATTCCAAACAACAATCTACAATCTGGGTCTTTCAAGACGAGCCAAAGCCGACTAAAGTTGTTCGTTCTCGAAGCACTTCAAAGAAGATGGTGGCCACGTTCGTTGGAAAAACCGGCCATGTTGCGACTATTGCACTTGAAGATCGTAGAATGGTTAACGCAGAGTGGTATACCACAGTTTGTTTACCATTAGTCATCGCCGAACTTCGAAAATCTAACTCAAAGCGACGCATCATCCTGCACCACGACAACGCAAGCTCACACAGCGCTCGTCAAACGATTGAGTATTTGAAGCAGGAAAAAGTAGAAATTCTTGACCATCCTCCATACAGTCCTGACCTAAGCCCTAACGATTTCTTTACATTTCCTAAAATTAAGAAAAGTCTTCGTGGTCAAAGGTTCCAGTCCGGTGAAGAAGCAGTCGACGCTTTTAAGTCAGCCATTTTGAACACCCCCACTTTAGAGTGGAATAAATGTTATAATAACTGGTTTGAGCGAATGGAAAAGTGTATTAAGCTACGTGGTGAATACTTTGGAAAACAATAAAAAGTACTATAAGGTTCTAGTTGTGTTTTTTCTTCAAACGACAAAACTTAAAAGGCATTCCTCGTATTTCACATCCTTAAGCTTTGTTTTGCAACAAGAGTTAGCCTATGGCCTTCCCCTACATAAAATCTAATTCCTTGCCGAATTTGATCAAAATCTGTTTAGCGGTTTGGGCGTGAAAAGGTAACAGACTGACAGAGTTACTTTCGAATTAATAATATTAGTATGGATGAAGCAGATATGTATATAGTATTCTTTTCTTTCTTTCTATGAAAAATGTTTCCTTCACTGGAATTATTCTTGTGTTGTGAGTGATAGAGAAGAATTTTACAATATATACAAACACTCAAACTGAAACGTACGACTTCACAATTCAATGAGGGATCTACATTTTAACCACTAAACAAATCTGTCTTAATAAAGTCAGTCTGTTGCAACTCTGTCTTTTCTATGAGTCTGGCTTTGTAATATTATTTATTCAAAATAAACATCTTCACGCCTATATTCCCCAAGTGAGTAGCAGAACTGTACTACGTACACCCACTTTTAGCCGACAATGTTAGGTCCTATGTAATAGGGGGCGAGTCTATTGCCATATACCGAGTATGATTCCAGACACCAAACTGATACTGGGAGATTTTCGTTAGAAAAACTACATTTGTTCGACCTAGGATTGGAACCCAGGTCCACGTGATCGCAAAGTGCATCCGTCGCTACTAGGCCCCACTAGGCATTATTATTTAAAAGGGGTAGTAGTATTATACAGAGGCAGTAGTGGTATTTACTATTTTATTTAATTAAGATTCATATAAACGCAATTACTAGTAATTTAAAGTAATTGAAAATATGTTCAACCAAATCGATTTGTGATTTGGTTTACAATCGACTACTAAAACTTATGAAATGTCGCATCACTAGTGAATGTTTAGGATTACGGCCCAACAGGCGCTCACACGGAATCGCTAATAGGCTGTAACGTAGTGGGAATAATATATTGGAATGGTGACGGACGGATTACGCGTTTTATTTTGATGGCCTTTAAAGTTCCTATCTGACTTGTTAAACATGAGCCTTGGTCTCGAGGGTAGAGGTAATCTTAACTTTATACTTACGTTGATATTTGCAAGGTACAGAAAAAAACTGGATCAAAACAAAAATAAACACCATCACGTTTCATTCCCAATGCGGTAGTGCCACATCTCGACGACGATGGTAATGTTTCGCCACATAGCACGCCACGCACATAACTGCTATATCACCAAGCCCGCGATGTGGCAGCTTGCGCTAGATATTTCTCCTCGAAAAAAGGGCTTCGTGTAATAGTTTGAATACGTTCTTTTACCATTATACCGGGTACAAATTCTAGACTCAAGACAAATAATAACTTTTTGTTCGGAATAAAGTCCGAAGACCTGAATCGGGTAGGCCAATATAGCATTTACAAACGACGAAATTGTCATTGTATGTATATTACCACTCCATTGGAATGCAGCCTTCACTTAGAAACAAGCTAATAATTCAATGTATAATATTATGTGAATTTTTTCTTTGCTGGGATCGAAAGAGACTTGGCCACTAGTATAACATCCTCGGGCGGCAGCGATATTCCACCGCTACTATTAGCGGATAGCATATCACCAGCTAACTCGTTAGTCATATAACATGTTGATGAAGCTGAAACAGAACGCATCAGTTTGAGGAAAAATTGTGCAGTGGGTTGGGATGCTATTTCCTCTAAGATATTAAAAGCGTCACGTGCTACTCTAGTTCCATTAATTACATATATTTGGATCCTGTCAATAGATAATGCGTTTTCCCCTCTGCTCTAAAAAAGTCAGTTGTAACTCCTATACACAAGAGTGGAAACAGAGACGATTTAAATAACTATAGGCTAATATCGGTACTTCCCGCACTCTCTAAAATGCTGAAAACAGTCTTGAATAATAATTTAGTAAATTTTTTACAACATCAAAATATTATTGCGAATAACCAATTCGGTTTCCGTGCGGGAGTATCTACGGACGATGCTTTAATAAGTCTCTCTATAGTTAAAAACATAGATAATAAGCGCAAATGCATTAGGATATTCCTAGATTTGTCAAAAGCTTTTGACACCGTCTCTGTCCCCATTCTTTTGTCAAAGCTGGAAAAAGTACAGTGGGTACAGCAGTTTTGCTCCTGACGTGGTCCTGGGTTCAAATCCTAGGTCGGACAAATGTAGTTTTTCTAACGAAAAATTCCCAGTATGAGTCCGGACTCTGGAATTGTGCCCGATATATGGCAATAGGCTCGCCCCCCCACTTAGTGGTAGCTTCACAGTTTTGCCGTATGTGAGAGACATATCTAGAATGATTCCCAGGTACCTGGGATTATCATCATCATCATTTCAGCCTATACTTGTCCACTGCTGAACATAGGCCTCCCCAATCGCTTTCCAGCGTAACCGGTCCGATGCCACCTGCATCCAACGATTTCCTGCGATTTTCACAAGATCGTCGGTCCATCTGGCAGGCGGTCGTCCTACGCTGCGCTTGCCAATACGTGGTCTCCACTCTAGAATCTTTCTGCCCCAACGCCCGTCCGATCTTCGCGCTATGTGGCCAGCCCATTGCCACTTCAGCATGCTAATCCTGAGGGCTATGTGGGTGACCTTGGTTCTTCTACCAATCTCCTCATTCCTGATTCGATCACGTAGAGAAACGCCGAGCATAGCTCTTTCCATAGCTCGCTGAGCAACTTTGAGCTTTTTTATGAGACCTATTGTAAGAGACCACGTCTCTGATCCATATGTCATCACTGGTAACACACATTGACTAAAAACTTTAGTCTTTAGGCACTGAGGTATTTTGGATGAGAAGATGTTGCGCAGTTTCCCGAACGCTGCCTAGCCGAGTTGGATTCGTCGATTGACCTCTCTCTCAAAGTTGGACCTACCTAACCGGACTGCCTGTCCCAGGTAAATATATTCGTCGGCAACTTCAAGAGTAGAGTTCCCAACGGTGAGTGCGGTGGGTACGACATGGACATTAAACATTATTTTTGTTTTGTCCATATTCATTTTAAGACCCACTTGTTGGGATACACTATTGAGGTCACCGAGCATTCGTCCTAGATCTTCCAGCGACTCCGCCATGACCACAATGTCGTCGGCAAATCGAAGGTGAGTGATGTATTCGCCATTGATGTTAATGCCAAGTCCTTGCCATTCCAAGAGCTTGAAGGCGTCCTCTAAGGTGGCCGTAAACAGTTTCGGAGAAACGACGTCTCCCTGTCTTACTCCTCTTTTATGGGGATCACCTTCGTGCACTGCCCCTCTACTCGGACTGACATGGTGGCGTTATTATACAAGCACTTCAACACTTCGATGTACCTATAGTCAATGCGGCATCGCTGGAGAGATCTAAGAACCGCCCAAGTCTCGATCGAATCAAAGGCTTTCTCATAGTCCACAAACGCCAAGCATAGTGGCCGATTATACTCCTCAGTCTTCTGTATAACCTGCCGCAGCGTATGTATGTGGTCTATGGTACTAAAACCTTTCCGGAAACCGGCTTGTTCGGGAGGCTGGAAGTCATCAAGCCTTCGTTCGAGACGATTCGTAATGACTCTCGAAAACAACTTATAAACATGGCTCAGCAGTGTGATGGGCCTATAGTTCTTCAATAAGGTGTTATCACCTTTCTTGAAAAACAGCACCACCACACCCCTGTTCCATGCTTCCGGCGTTTTCCCTTCAAGCAAGACGGACTTAAATAGCCTCTGAAGGACTTTAAGTACCGGCGATCCGCCCGCCTTCAGAAGTTCTGCAGTAATTCCGTCTTCACCCGGCGCTTTGTTGTTTTTTAGTTGTTTGAGAGCCATCCTAATCTCGCACAGGCTGATGTCCGGGATATCTTCAGTGCAGTGTCGGGTTAGCTTGGCTCTTGGGTCTTTTACCAAGTCAACAACAGGTTTAGCTACTGAGGTACCTGGGATGGTGGTTGTAAATTATGTGTACACCCCGCCACAGGATGTTAAGCCTATGATCGGCTTGATGATTGCGAAGGTGGAACGCGCAAGACTCAGTTTTGGAGGTGTAAGGCTTGAGTGAATTCTCCTCATAGTACTGACTCCACTCCTCATAGCACCAAGAGCAGTAGTGAGGTTAGCCTCTACTTCCTCAAAATTGGAAGCTTGGGAAGTTAGCGCTAGATCGTCTGCGTAAATGAAGCGGGACGCGTTGGGGCTGGACGGTTGGTCGTTAGTTTATATGTTGAATAGAAGCGGAGCAAGGACACTGCCTTGCGGCAAGCCGTTTTTTTGGGATCTCTAACTTTGGTCTGAGAGGAGATGAACCTGAAAACGACGGTTGTGGAGTAGCTTTTTCAGCGTCTTGAAGTATCATAACGAATTTGTGATCACCGGTCATGATTTTCACCTTCCACAACAATCGCCTCAGGTTCACTGTATCATAGGCCGCCGAGAGGTCAACAAATACAGCACCAGTAATTTTCCCCGACTCAGAACCATCGTCTATGTGCTGCGTGAGTTTCAGTGTCTGATTGCAGCATGACTTTGTCGGCCTGAATCCCGCTTGCTCCGGAATCAAAACCGGGCCAATATAGGTCGTGAGCCTGGTTAGCAGCAATCTTTCGAATAATTTAAAGGTATGGCACAGGAGTGATGATCTCGGAGAAGAGGTCACGACTGTAAAGGCTCTCATACTCCTTAAACAGTTCTGCAGTTTCCTTCGAGAGCCCCGGAATGTAGGATGTCCGACAAGCTCTACGGATACATCGGCGTGACGTTGCTAACACAATGTCGACAAATCGGTCGTAGTTCTGTGAGGTTGGCGGAATATTCAGTAGGGCTTCATTTATCTGCTATGAGAACTGTTTCCAGTTGACCTTAGAATAGTTGAATCGGCGCTTTAGAGGAACTTTTAGGGGATGTACAACGGGCTGGATTGTGCACAAGATCGGCCTGTGCTGAGTGCGAGGTATCGGTCTTGGTGCACTGCGAGCCGATGCATTCGCTGACAAAGACAAGGTCTGGATTATAACCGCACTTCTATCTGCTACTTTTAAAGGTGGCCGGTTGCTTTGGATTGTGAATTAGTACAAAATCATTTGTTTCAGCCCACTCCTTAACAGCTTGCCCACTTGTGTCAGTGTCGTTGTAGCCCCAGTTTGTACTGTGACTGTTAAAATCACCGATTATAACTTTGACTGGCTGGTCATTGAAATTTTTAGGAGGTGAAATCCGAAATGGGGTGCCATGGGGCTTGTAAAAGGTAGTAAAGGTGCAGTGATAAAGTTCATTGTTATAATCCCGATCCCATTCTGTGTCGAACATTCAATCGATTTTGTGCTTACGCCGGGAGCAACAAAGACTGCGTTACCGTGCTTTGGGTGGCAGGTCTCGGCAATAAGCAAGAGTCCAGAAATGTGTGGCCAACCCTTGGTTTCATCTCTATAGGTTTCTTACACACACAGAACGTCGCAGTGCGTCGTGCGGCATAACTCAGAAAGTATTTCTGATTTGTCCTGTGAGAAACCCTTGATGTTAATAGACTACACACAGGGCTGGCGTTAGTACTGGATTGGTGGAGTTTGCCATCGTGGTGAAAGGATTGCCCCATTAGCATAGGAAACTTGCCAATTGTTACCAGGGTGCGCTGGACGTACAGGGGAATATAAGATACGTAACAAGCGGAGGCTCCTTTCATGCACCCCCAATTGAAACTACCGAACTGTGAGATATTTGCATATGCTGATTATCATCGGCGCTAATCATTTCTGGTGCAGATTGGCCTGAAACGAAAAGTCCCGCTGTAAAGGGCTTAAAAGTAGTAATTGATTGGCTTTACAGAAACCTTCTTACAGGTAATCTTCAAAAAATAAAATTTAGAACATTTTTAAACTCATCATCACATAACCCACCGCCAAATTTCTTTTTGGAAGCACATACGTGTTAATTTTTCCCTCCCGTAAATGATTTCTCATGTACAATAGTAACCCGAACTGCAGAAATTAAATATTTTGGCGTTCAAATTGATTAACGACTAACTTGGCATGCGCATATATAGTCATTCGCTCCTAGATTAAGAAAACTAATTTACATATTCAAAAAATTACGCCAGTCTGCAAATAAAGACACACTAAAACTGATCTATTTTGCGCTTTGTCAATCTCTCTTAATATACAGAATTGTAGCGTGGAGAGGGGCATCAAAGCCTGCCTTTCTCGAGCTCGAAAGAGCCCAAAGAGCAGTCCTAAAGGTGACCTCGAAACCGTTTAGGTACTCAACTACTGATCTCTACCATGAGTGTCAAATTCTCACTGTAAGGCAACTTTATATACTCCGAACAGTATTGAAAAACATAAGTCACTAACCTTTAGGCTGCAATTGATTAAAAGTAAACGCAGAAATCATTCTGTGTATAATATGGAAAACCACAGAACGACCTCCGCGAGCCACCAATACTACGTCTTACATGCCCGACTATACAACAAAGTTCACAAAATTATTGATATTTACTCATTAAATTATAGAGAAGTAAAATACAAGGTTACAAAATGGCTGAAAACTCTAAACTATTGTCATACCGAAATGCTGTTTAACAGTATGTTTTAAACACACATGAAAGAATTGCACTCCTATATTAACCTACAAAACAAACACACATTTACATAAACCCACATCTCACACACGTAACATAACATACACACATCACACACCACCACACATTATTACTTAGAAAAGTAAAAAAAGGATTCCTTACCGTAACATTAATTAGTGTTATGTAACCTGTGAAGAAACACTGATTCCTAAAACACTGGTTTATTTAACAGAGGTTACCAAAATGTATGCCATTAATTACCAGTCTGTATTTAGCCACTACGAATCCTTGTATTGTGATACCTTATTACTGGTACTAAATAAGTTATTAATGCCCAGAGGCCTTAGCACGAAAAGATTGACGTTAGCGTGATACTAGCGAGTTTATATGATATCTTTGACCCACTATAAACTTACTAAATAAACATGAACGTGACACGTTTATTCGCTAGCATCACTCTAAAGTTTAGAGTGACGCTAGCGAATAAACGTGTCTAAGCCCTCTCATCTTTTACAGTCATACAAGGATCTTTTGGCCCGCAGCCAAATCGAAACAAAGGCTGTCATCAAGAGAAATGTCACTTCAACACAATCGCAGAGTGGCCGTTTGCTATGAAGTTTTATCCAAGTTCTTTTTTTAATTAGTAACCGTGCGGTCCCACCTTTTGAAATATTTCCCTGAAAGTAGGAAAATTTTACTAAATGATAATCTTAATTTCACATCAACGCCCTCCCGTCAAAGGCATGCTCGGCCAAAATATATTTATATCATTATAAGTTTAACCATTTACCTGACGAAGACTAACTATTTTCTTCAACTGACCTTTTTTTTTTATTGTCCTGCATAAGAATAAGGCAGTATTGTACCAATCTAGCAAGTCAAGCAGCCTATATTTTGGCCATTACTCATTATACGTAGCACAAATTCTAAACTTACGATTACTATCAAGAATCTTTCTATAGAAAAACCGTACTTTTCCGCTCTACGCTTCGCAACTCCACCAACTCCGCACCAAACATAAACCCAAACATTTCCTTTACATGACAATGGTACCTAAACACGTCACATCGACCCCAAAGTCTCCGTGATAAAAATCCCCCATACCACGAACCCTTAACACAATAAAGGGGAGAAGTTGGGAACATTCGGGCGTTCAAGTCAATTAGGGGGATGTCGTGGATCTTCGCGTTATTTACGCTGGACCTAATCTTATTTCAACTTCATTCATCCCAACTCGGGACTCCGAAAATATGTTAATTTAAATGAAATTTTCGGACGCCTCGGAAGGATCGGTGCACACAACAAGATCGTATGTTTACTCAACTGCTTACTGCGTTATTTTTTTAAATGCATGTATGGATGTTTCTTTGGCACACTTTGCAGCCTAAAGGCTTGATTGATTTTAATGTAATATGAATATAATATTTAGGTTGCATTTCTGACAAGGTTGGGATTTTTGTGTTTTTTTTTTTCTTGTTATGTATTTTGCGGAGTAGGCAATTAAAAAGGTGATCTTTCAAAAAACGACACCATATATATGTAAGAGCACAAGCATGGTGGTAGATCCAACCACGGATCTAACCAAAGCCAAAACGAGAAAGCGTTAGAATGCTATAGTTTGTTTTTACTACCATACTAAAAATATCTGAGGTCATTTATAAATTAAAATTATTTTCTATAGTTCCTAGCTATGGGTAGGTGTAGATGCTTTAGTATAGTCAAAGTTAACGTCAAAAGATATTTATTTGTATAGGCCAATATAACAGCTTTTACAAACGCCATTTTTTTTTCATCTACCCCGGATCGGAACGTAGTCTCCGCTGAGAAGATCCGACTAGAAACTCAGCGACTTAGTCTTTTAACTTAATTTGTTTGGCCCTTATGATAAACATTTTCTTCTTTTTTCAAAATTGGATTGCTGCTGCTGCTCAAATCCAATCTGTTTTATTGTCACGATTATCCAAATTTCTTCCTCACACGTGTATTAATTTGAGGAATGTCGCTATGTTTTAAAGTTACTGATATTCTTAATATCCAAACACGGCCGTTTTTGGTTGACATTTTGTTCGTGATCCGTTATTTAAACAAACAATAATTCGACCCCTGCATGACGTGATAATGTAGAGAGATTGTTGTTCTTATTAATAGTTCTAAATCTTGCTCTCTTGAAAAGCATCGCATCGCTTTATTTAGGCATTCAGTTCAATTCGGATAGTATTTGTTTAGGCTGGAGCCATTAATCAGCGGGTGATGTTCAGTGTTTAAACAACACCGCCGTGTTTGGGGTTCAATCTGTCAGGACTTCATTTAAATGTCAACGATTTATTTGTTTCTGACTTTCTAGTATGGCAGTTTGATTATCATTTGTGTTATTGTATGGTTGGTGGATTTATGCAGTTGTTGGGTATGGATACTTCTATAGGTGCTCTTCTGTGTTGTAAACGATAAAGGATTATTAAATTTATTTTTAATTAATAATTTATCTCGGCTTCTGAGGAGTAGCACGGACGAAATTATATCATCATAGTTGGGTTAAGTAGTACAAAGCATTAATAAAATACTCGTTAATAATTATTATTTGATACATGAACTTTTCTCATGAATCTATTGGTGGAAATTGCATGAAAATCCATGTAGTGCTTTCCGCGATTAGCGCGTAAATACATAGAAAAGACAGGGCGGACGAATTCAGATAAATTCTTCTCCTCCTACACAGCATGACTGATTTTGATGTTTTTTGTTTTGTACTCTTAGGATCACTTAGATGGTTTTTAGCTATAGTTGATCGCGGTGCACTGATTAGCCTTTGCGTGTTGGATTGCGCCGGAGGTTCGCGTGAATCAGTGAGATTATAATGGCAGTCAATATTTATTCCTATAATATTGTAAACACCGTCAAGCCTATATTCCCCAAGCGGGGGTAGCAGAGGTGTACTGTGTATACCACCCGTGTATACTTTTCGCCGATAATATTTGGTCTCCTGTAATAGAGGGCGAGCCTACTGACTTATACCGGGCACAATTTCAGACTCCGGACTGATACAGGGAATTTTTCCATAGAAATATTACATTTTGTCTAATCCGGGATTTGAACCGAGGATCTCAGGAACACTACGCGCATTATTCGCTACTGGCCCAACGAGGTAGTATATAATATCAGCCTATACTGCCCACTGCTGGACATAGGCCTTCTCTCACAAATCGAGGTGAGAGAGATTAGGTCATACTCCACCATGCGGACCCATTGCGGATTGATGGAGGCAGGTTCGTGCCACCTGCTGTTGGAACTTATCAAGTCGCCTTTAAGGCTTCCAACTCGGCTTAACGACTACCACATTAAGTAGTAGCCGGGACCAACGGCTTAACGTGCCTTCCGAAGCACGGAGACGCTCGAATATGAAAATGCCACAAACGGTCACCCATCTCGGGCCGACCGAGTCGAACGCTGCTTAACCTTGGTAATCGGTAAGAAAACCGCGGTCGCACAGCGCTACGAGCGCCTCAGGCAGTATATATAAATATATATTTAATATTATCTGTATCATCACGCCAGATCCCTTGCCGGGTAGTCAGAGAGTACCGAGTTCCAACAGGTTCTTTCCTTACATACCTCTCTGGCTTCCTCCACTTTCATAGTTCGTCTTGTTGATTTTGTTTGTTTCTATTTGCAAAAATCAATCTACAATAATTGGTTTTGAAACGACTTTATTTAACAAACTATTAAAACCCCATCCGCCATCTTACTATTATTATTATTAGACTGCTCGTCTTTGTGATAGGAGTTAGGCGCGTCGCTTCCAAATATAAAAGTGACAAATAAGGATAATATAGTAAATATTACTTTTTAAATCCTTAACTACGTGTTTCATTACGAATACTAATTTTATATAACCTAGATGTCTCATATACACTCGCAGGTTTCGGAGACTCTTGACTTATCCTTCAGATAAGACTCGGTCATTAATATTATACTGTATCCTTCGTTCTCGATATAAACCATATGCAGCTCTCTCGACCCGCTCAGCAGCTGCGTATCCTTTCGAGACTTGAAACGTCAACGCCTCCTCTATGGTATCTGTGGACATAACCTCTGCGACCATTCTTTTGACAGCGCGGCAGCTGATGCCTTGTAATAAAGTTTTGGTCGACATTTAACTTGATAATCTTAAAATATCAGTGAAATTGCATATTAAAAAGGTTTTAATATACTCGAGTGACCTTATGAAATAAATTTAAAACATCGTATAAGCAAATTTAGAAAAAAATGACGTCGAACTAAAAAGTACATTCTAAAAAGATCAACTGATAGTTGTTTATTTTTGGCGTTTTTAGCTTAACTTGGTTATTAATATAATATCGGGTATTTGTAGACGTGAGTTTCGTCATATTGACTTGTTGAGTTGAAGAAAGCTTCATCACTCGAAAAGTAAACTTATGAAGTCTATGTCCCTATTCGTGTAAAAACAGTTTCACACGCAATATACCTGTAAAAAATTATTAACCGTCTATAAATTGGCGATGTAATACCTCCATTGAGAGAAATTAGGGGGGCATTAATTAATAATGAGGATTTTCAAGGATCGATGGTAATTCAAGGACACGGGTGATGTACGGGATGCATCCACGTGACCCGTAAGAATTGATGGTAATTCAAGGACACGAGTAGTGTACGAGATGCATCGGCATGATCCGCAAGACTTGGGGCCCACACGAGATATGTGCTGAAGGTTACTCATAGGAAGGAACTACTCATAGGTTTCACCCATTATGTGTTCCTGTGCAGTTCACATTTAGACAATGGTAAGAATCAAAAATGTTACCTAACATACCTTAAACAGTAAATACAAAGACTATTGCATAAAAAAATTGACGGACGATTTAGCGCAGTGGTTAAGAGCTTAAGCCACTCCTCCCGCTGTGTCTATATAGACATAACAGATGGAGACTGCACTGATATCCGATTGATTATTAATATAATGATTGATTATTATTACCCGGTAGTAATGAATTTTGGACAACAGGTGAGCTGTAACAGGTGCTTTAAAGATTAGATATATGTTTATATAGATATATACATATATATCTATATAAACATATATATATATATATATATATATATATATATATATATATATATATAGATATATATTGTGTTAGTGTTGTATAAAAATACAAAGAACGGGAATGTGTTATACTACAAATGTACTCATGAAAAATAGTTTTTTTTAGAGCTCACGTTTTAAAAAAAACTTTTATGTGGTATACTTCGACTTTACCCTTATAGCTCTAAACAGCTGCATATGGCTTATATCAAGAACGAAGGATACAGTATAATACTATACGAAGTCCTTCGTTCGAAGTTATAAGTACCTAAGCCGCCCTGCCCGTTGGTAAAGTTGAAATGTACTAGTTCTAAAAGGAATGGTCGCAGAGGTTATGTCCACAGATACCATAGAGGAGGCATTGACGTTTCAAGTCTCTAAAGGATGCGCGGCTGCTGAGCGCGTCGAGAGAACTGCATATCCCACTGGGGTAGGCAGATACTACAACTTGCCACATACTATGATTCTGACACACCTCTTTCGCTTCATCTACGTTCATACATCTCTTCATACATTTCCGTCGATTAAGAGTGCTACGCCCTTGACCCTTTTCCAAGAGACTACTAATTTAGTCGTGATAGGTTTTCCTTGGGCGACCTTTTCCGACGCTTCCACTCACATTTGCTCGATATATTCCTTTCGAGAGCGGCCTGTCACACCTCCTTTCCACATGCCCATACCAATTCAACATACCTCTTTCAATCCTAGTCATCACGTCATCCTTCAACTTACATCGGTTTCTAATCACACTATTCTTCATTCGGTTAGCAAGGGTGACTCCACATATACTCCGTAAAGAGCGCAATTCCACAGCATTCTACACATATACATATAATCACATGTAAATATAGCAGTGGATTCCCGTCCATAAATATGTCCCCAAATGGTTTGACCAGAAGTCAGTAGACAAAGGTTGCAAAGCTCGACCAAAAATGATTAATCGTCGGGCCACACACACGGCGGCATTCAAATAGGGGGCCTTATTCTCTAGGACCATACGCAGCTCGTTACAATATCTTATGTTTTATATAAAAACGTAACCTAACTCTAAGAATTATTCCTGTGCCGTGAGTACGTTTACAAACATGAAATTCACATGCACAAACACCCAGACTGAAACAAATATTTGTCCTGTGCGGGAATCCAACCGAACGCCGACTTGATCCAGTGGGCGGCGCGACTCACTGGACACAATGGCAATTAGAACTGTCACTACCCATCCTATGTGAAAAATACAGTAGTTGTCTCGCCACGGTGCTCTGGCGTGCAGAGCACCATGGCGAGAGACCTAGTAGGTATATGCCCTTCCCGGTAGCGACTGCCCAAGCTGAGGCCGTTCCTTCTTGAGGCGCCCTTGAACTAGTTGCCTCCTTGCCTTTCTGGTTCGCCCTCTTGTCCGGTGAATCTGTAAAGGCCACACACACACCCCGTCAACTTTTTAAAATGATGAAGTGTATTATGCAAAAAGTGTCACATTAATACGTCAGTCTAATCAACTGTTTTTTTACGACTTTTATATTTTCATTTTTTTTTGTTTACTTTTTCATAAAAGTTCACTTGATAATTTAAATTAGTTTTATCGAAACCGGAAGAAAATAACAATTCGTGAAAATTGAAATTTGTAGAAAAAAGTTGTTTGCCCTGACGACGTGTATGAGACAAACTATTTATTTATTTGTACTCTCTGCGTGCCCTGCACAGGATCTAGCGTGATGATATAAATAGATAGACTTATAAATGCTACACCTTTTGGCATGACACCACACTTCCGAATCTACTATATGTGAGACTAGAGTACTATTGAACAGTAATTTTATGAAATAATCGTGTCGCGTCGCGTTACGTGTTTAGAATTAAGGGTTCAGAACGGGCAAGCCGATACATCATGCGTGGCCTTACTTGTCGCAAAAAATAACTTATAGCTGGAGATAGCCAGCCTAGGATATACGTTTATCTATCTGAAATTCTTTTAAGGTTTCGACACATAGCCGACGCAGCGCGACGGGAGCGCGACATTGGCGCGGCCTGGGAAGTTGTAATGTACCGAAATGTACGCGAGACGCCACAAAGCGCAGCCACGCTCGGCGCGACGGCAAACGTCACAACGAACGTAGCCGACCGCTTCGATCGCGCTCCCGTCACGCTCCGTCGGCTATTTGACCAAACCTTTAACTGGGGTCAGGTTAAAACAGTTAAAATAATGACGGACGATTAAGCGCAGTGGTTAAGACCTTAAGCCGCTCCGCCCACTAGGTCGAATAGTCGCGGGTTCTATTCCCGCACGGGACAAATCGTTGTGTGACCCACAAATATTTGTTTCGGCCAGGGTATTTGTGTATGTGAATTTTCATGTTTGGTAAATCACCCACGACACAGGAATAAATCCATGTGTAAGGCTATGTTTTTGAATAAAAAAAACGGTAATAAATTAACTTGGAGTAGTAACTGAAGTAGTGATAGCCTAGTGGTTACACCGTTGGACTGCAAAGTCAGAGTTAACGGGTTCAAACCCAGGCACGCACCTCTGTCTTTTTGAAAGCATGTGCGTATTAAAAATTAACTATCACTTGCTTTAACTATGAAGGGAAACATCGTGAGGAAACCTGCATGCCTGAGACTTTCTCGAAGGTGTGTGAAGTTCGCCAACCCGCACTGGGCCAGCATAGTGGACTATTGCCCTCAGCCCTCTCAGTTTGAGAGGAGGCCCGTGCCCAACGGTGGGACAGTTTCTCAACAGGGCTAATATTATAAATTAACTTAAGTGTACTGTTTCACTGATGGAAAAAGCCTTACAATTCGAGGTGAGAGACATTAGGTCCTACTTCACTCGGACTCAATGCGGATAGATGCACGAAGATTTTTGGGCACCTACCATCAGAGTTATAACTTAATTCTTATTAACAAATACCATATAAATTGGACCAACGTCTTAACGTTTTTTCCTTGGCACGGAGAATCTATAAAAGAGAAATGCCACAAACTGCTACTATACCCTAAAATACTCTATGTTGTAGGTGTGCCTTATAATTTACTAGCAATTTTTTCGTTCGACAACAGCGCCACCTACCGGATACAATTTAGGTGACATCAAAAGTACAAAAAAATCATCATTTGCAGTCAAGCATGAATGAGAAGAATTACGAACACATGCAAACGATACTATCATCACCTGCAACTGATATAAACAGCTACTTACATCTATTGCATGCGCTTCACGTTTTTCGTTGTAAATTATATTCAAATCAAATCAAATCAAATCATTTATTTGCGAAAATGGGTACAAGTACAGGATGTTACATTTTATTATTATGTGACGCCATAATCTGCCTTTAGACATGCAAAATATAAAATTGTAAGTATAATTTAAGCCATTACCTGCTTATTCTGCAAGGGATTTGGCAAGACGATATAGAACGATAATATTATACTTTTTAGATCGTTTTAAAAGAATTCTACATAAAAAAGTTTTATATTTTTTTTAAATTGCTGAAATATTCTTTTTACGCTAACTCGAACTTTATTGGTGCAGAGATTACCAGTGCCCAAAACATAAAAAAAATATTTTTTTTTACTGACTACTCTACCCTTTTTAAAAATCTACGCCTAATTTAAGACAACCTTGATGATAACACAAGACTAGTGTGTGTTTTTCTCGCTGAAAGCTGGGTCACCAGTGGCGTTTAAAGGGCGGATATTGGACACAAGAAATCGACATTCAAAGCGATTGATTGAAAAAAGTGACATTAATAGGCTATTTTAGTTATTCTTGTAACTTAGTACCATGGTATAGCGATTGCCAAGGTTCAGCATTGCAGGATCGGTCAATTTGAGATTCGTGACATTTTAAGGTGGAGAGTATCACAGAAACCACTTTAAGCTATTGGTTTCGTTTACCACTTTCGTTAAGCCAAATTGGAAGCTCTATGAGCAGATTGTAGGTTCTTGTTGGGCTCTTGTTCACGGCAACGGGCTAGATTCAAGGTTTAGATTAGTGCTAATGTTTGTTTACGCACCAGACATTTACCAGTCCTATACAGCTAACGGATGATTTTTTCCATACCTATTACTGGAAGCAAACATGAGGCTCACAAATAGGTACTATTAATATTTTTTTCATATCCGTGGTGCTTTCCAATTGAGCTTATCTTAGTTGTAGACTCCTCTATGGCTGATCTGCCAATTGTTTGTGTTCCCCGCATTGCAAAGGAGAGAAGTGGAATTTTATTTTTTTCTACTACTGCTGTTTTTCTTGCTAATTAAATTTGTTGCGGGTTCCAAGACAATTAAAGCGCTTCCCGGGACACCCCAAGGTTAAAAACTTAATGTCATTTAAGGATACCATGTGGACCTTGAGTTACAGAAGAGAAAGTGAAGCGCTTAGTCCCAAAAAAGAAGCCAATGGATGATGCAGTCCATTGCAAGAAAATGCATTGTGTGATAAGTTCCAATAGCAAATAGAAACAAAACTCTCATACGTCAATTTGTGAAAAAATGCCAAGGGACAGTAAAGGTTGCTTTATAATTCATTTATTCACTTCTCAGTATATAGTAGGTGTATTTCACGGTGAAATAATGTAGCGTGGGGAGCGTTCAGAAGCACGTAGAGGCGTTTACGCTTATCGTAAATTCTTAATGTGACTTGTATATGAGCTTCGTCGCGAACTTTCTTATGAGCACCGCAATAAGCAACAGTGCTTTGCACGTTATTATTGTCTTTATACTTTGGCTGGCTCCTTGCGAAGTGGTGAATAATACTCGTTGCTATCACTAGGTCCTGTGTTCAAATCCTAGGTCAGTTATTTTTTTCTTTAAAACATGGACAAGCAGAGGTGGGCAGGTCTCCAATTGGATACCAAGTGGTGGTTGCAGACGACGAGGTCGCAGGTTTGGACACCTCTGCAGGTACTTCGTGGCACAAAAAAGCAGAAGATCGACAGCTGTAGAGGTATTAAAGGGGAAGGCTTTGCTTAGGAGTGAGACAGTCAAAGTCTACAAAAACAGTTGCCCCATGTGATTTTTTTTCAGTGTGTGTGATGCGTCAATTTATTCCTGTCTAGTGGGTGCAAACATAAAAATTCCCATACACCAACACCCTTACCAAAACAAATATTTGTGGGCACACAAAAATTTGGCCCGTATGGGTATCGAATCCGCGACTACTGGATCCAGTGGGCGGAACGGCTTAAGCTCAGTGCAGTGGGCACCAAATCGTCTGTCAAATGTGGTTTTTCTATCGAAAAATTCCAATATCAGCCGGAGTTAGAAATTGTTAACCGTATACAAGGTGTAACATATATAACACCCTCAGACACCCCAATTAGATTTTTACTTTACGAATTCAATACGAAAATCAAACTTCCAATTTTAAATGGTTTTCTACCATTTTTAAGCCCTTTGCTATCCAAATTAACCATAAAATTTAATAATTAATTAATTTTAGTATGCGTGTTACGGTGTGTATAATAGAAATACATTTAAAGTAGCCGTAATGCTTTGAATAATTATAAAATTTTGTTTAATACAGTGAACAGAACCAGTAACAGCAGTTTTAGACAGTTAAGAAAAAATCACTTTAAAAATAGTTGGAATCGATCCAGTTGCTGATTTCGAACATACGAGTACTTGAAATAAAACTATTTTACGGATTTTATCGCGGTTTATTTTATTTTTAGTTCCCGACGTTTTGAGTGCTTTGCAGCACCCATGGTCACGGGAGGTCAAAATAAAAAAATAAACCGCGATAGAATCCGTAAAATTGTTTTATTTCATGTGTAATATTCGCGTAAATCTAAGAACTCAATATACGAGTACTTCTTTCAGGTCTTAAGTTAATTATGTTACATCTTGTATAGCGATAGGGTCGGTCCCCTGCTTGGGGATATAGGCGTAACGATGTTTACTTTTTTATACTTTGCTTCGTCGACATAGTTGCGTATTAATAATATCAGCCTATATGGCCCATTGCAAAAGCCTTCTCTAACAAATCGAGGTGAGAGACATAAGGTCATACTCCACCACGCGGACCCAGTACAGAAGTTGGCTATCATAAGGTCCTGATTTCGAATCTTAGGTTGGGCAGCATATATAGCTTGAATACAGACGGACGGCTTGGTCCAGTGGTTAAATGCTACAGCTGCCTATTAGATAGAGAAGTCGCAGGTTTGATCCCTGCACGGGTAAATCACAATCAGTATGTGAATTTTATGTCTGTGAAGTAATCTTGACATAGGAATAATTCATAATTCCTAGTGTTCTTTTATCATCATCATCATCCGAAAGACATCCACTGCAGGACAAAGGCCTTCCCCAAAGATCGGCACAACGACCGGCTTGGGCTGTACGCTCGAGAAACTTACCGCCCCAACGGCCGTCAGGTCTACGGGCGATGTGCGTGTAATTTTTTAAATATGATGAATCATTGCCATCTATATCATCACGCCAGATCCTTTGTGGGGTAGGCAGAGAGTACAGAGATCCAACAGGTTCCTTCCTTACATACCTCTCTGGTTTCCTCCACCCTCATAGTTCGTCTCATACACGCTCGCCGGTTACGGTATCTCTTGACTTGTCCTTGAGATAAGACTCGGTCTTTTTGGTACATATTAAGCTTAAGGCGCTGGTTACATTATATTTTAAGTTATGAAACGGCTTCAGTTTTAAGGCGACTCTATAAATTTTGAAGGTCGTATCAATATTGACAATTTTTTTAAAACTTATGTAAGTAATTTCTTTTTATCGCCTTTACAAAAACGATTTTCGTAAATCATGTCAATAAAGCATGAAACTTTCAACACATTTGGCGGCTAACTTTTACTATTTTCTTCAATATTTTAAAGTTTATATTATAGTGAAGGTCATTATGCCTGTGCAGACAATAGTCTGTAGTCTAATAATTTATCTATTTATTTAGCTAACGTGACTTCGAGAGAGCATTACAAGTCACCAAGTGACTCTCCCGAAGCTTTTACGACTATTATAAAAATAAAATAAATAAACACTGTCACGCCTATATTCCCCAAGCGGGGTGGCACAGGTGTACTGAGTACACCTACTTCTCGCCGACGATGTTAGGTCCCATGTAATATGGGGCGAGCCTATTGGCACATACTGGTAATAATTCCAGACTCCAGACTCATACTGGGAAGTTTTCGTTAGAAAAACTTCATTTGTCCGACCTAGGATTTGAACCCAGGATTTGAAACCTCGTGATCACCAAGCGATGCGCTTTGCCACTAGACCAACGAGGCAGTCTTTTGTAACTATTACACTCTTAAATACCCCCCATAATATTCCTACCACTGAGCAAAGGCTTCACACATCGAAGTTAAAGAGATTAGGTAGTGTTCTGCCGCGTGGATCCAGTGTGGATTGGTGAAGACAAATTTGTGGCCACCTGTTATTGAACCTAAGCCCGCCTAAGGATATCCAACTTAGCTTAATAACTGCGTAGAAGCCCGGAGTCTAGAATTGTGACCGATATTATATGCGTTCCGATCCGGAGGTAGCCGTAAAAATGTAATAATTTTGACGTTTGTAAGAGCTATTGTATATATTTTTTTTTTTAATCGTAGCCCCACACTAGGATTTATTCCTGTCTCGTGGGTGCGTTTACAAACATGAAAATTCACATACACAAATACCCAGACCGAATCAAATAATTGTGGATCACACAAAGATTTGTCCCGTGCGGTACTCGAACCCGCGATTATTAGACGCAGTGGGCAGAGCGGCTTAAGCTCTTAACCACTGCGTTAAATCGTCCGTCAATATATTGACGTGACGTCAATATATATCGTATTGACTTATACAAATAAATAATTTTTGACTTTGGTTTTGACTTTGCGATAGGCCATATGAAGTTGAGACCTAACATCACCCGCAATACGTGAGTGTATACACCTCTGCTGTCCCAACTGGGGAAATATAGGTGTAAGGGTGATTCATTAAAATTTCGTATTCCCACACTATGAATCATCCCTCTGAAAAGATTTTGTGAAAACGAACAATAATAAACGGAAAGGTAAGTCTAATAAAACTATTAAGTTAAAATCTTTAAAAAAAAAAGGTAAACCGACTTCAAAAAGCAAGAAATAAATATTTGATGTCGGTGCTGGTTGGTGCAGTCGGTTACTTGGCACCGACTTCAAATATTAATTTTTTGCTTTTTGAAGTCGGTTTCCCTTTTTTTTTTTTAAAGATTTTTATTTTACAATTTTATGTGACAAGTGAGTTATTTAGTAATATTTATATACCGATATTATATTATTTTGCTGAGTTGTATAGCAAGGTACCTACAGGATTAATATAATGACTATCCCTTACGGACCTGGCGAACACAATTGTGATGCTAATTTCAAACGAAAAAAACAATATTATTTAAATAGATAAAACGACGGGCTAAGGCTCGTACGATTGTGCTTTCAATGCATTTTTATTTGGTGAGAAAAAAATAGCAATAGCGCCATTGGAATAACAAGTTATTACAAGTTCCTTTTTGCTTGCGAACGGCGTCTGCGTAACACATGCACCGGTCACCTGTAAGTACCTAGTTTGATTATTTACGTGTTTTTTTTAAATGTGTGAGAACTGAATATGTTTTATTGATAATTAACTGTTGTAATGATAGTATTTTGCATTTGTTTTAGTAACATTTCACAACCGTTGGATCAGTTCAAAAAATTAAGTCACAATTGTATCAGGCGGTCCCGAACATATTCTGCACACACATATAGTATTTTGTCAAAGACTTCAATATTCTCAGATTTCTTGTCATCTTAACATGTCAGATGATGCGGTTTTTTGAGTTCTTGCTCCAGATCGCTGATATCGACGATATTTCTAATGAGGAAGTTGACAGTATCAACCGAGATAGCGCATTTACCAGCGATTCAAAAGACGATATACTCCTACAAACCCTTAGAAGCAATCGAAACGAGATCATAAAATATATTTCAGGACCATTGGATTGATGGCAGAGGTGAAACAAAGAAATTTTGAAGGAACAGTAAAGTTAATGGCAAACAAGTTCAAGAAGGATTACTACGAATTCAAGAAGGACAGGAATATAAAAAGGGAGAGTGGGAGATTTGTAGCCCTGACGATAATCTTTGTGTGGTTAAATGGACGGATAACAAAAGCGTGCTAATGGGGTCAACAAGTCATGGTGAGACTTCGCTACATCTGTAGACCGTTGGGACAAGAAGTCAAAAACATATAAATGTATCTCGTGTCCCTCTATTGTCACCAATCACAACCAAAATATGGGAGGGGTCGTATTGTGCGGTCAAATGATGGAAACATACACAACATGGATCAAATCAAGCAAATGGACTCTGAAAGTCATTCTGCACCTGTTTGATCTTGCGATGGGGGCCTCCTGGATCGAGTACAGAGAAGATTCCATAAAGAAAAAATATGAGGAGCAACGAAATAGTCGATTTGTTGACTTTCCCAATATCAATATTTATTAGGTGACAATAATAATATAAATTGTGACATATTTACTCGTATGTTTGACAAAACACTTAAACTGTTTTTTTTCATGTTTCATAACAACAATTAACTGCTGTTTAAGAGTTGATTATGACTGATTTTTGATTTGAAATAATAAATGTATGTGTTAATTTTTTACAATTTGATTGCTGAATAAATATTTTGTCTATATTTGTGAGTTTCATTACAAATTTGCTGTTGTAATACCTACTAGGTAAGGTCCAATCTTAAATAATTGTGATTATTATAATTATAGCACTAAAAGGGTTAGGCCCAAATTTAAACAATTGTGACAGTCACATTTGTGACTCTTGTTAAGTTAGGCCGAAATAGACACAATTGTACGCCTCCTAAAAAACTAAGACGGCGTCATGAAATCCTGAAAAAAATTGTGTAATTATGATTGCGTGACCGTAATATATCAGAATAATTAAAAAAAGTCTGAATTTATCTATTAACTTCGGCTTGGGTCTGAAAGGGCTATAATAACGGAATCTATACATTCGTGCTGTTCGCCGTTAAGGAGTTCCCTCTTGTATCTTCAAAGTCCAAGGTCCAATACCAATAACATTAAAATAGGACCACCTCAAAACTATACTAAACCCAATGCAAAAAGAATCATCATAATCGGTTCATAAGCAAAGGAGTTATAAAAAATGACGAATTTAGAACCTCCTTTTTGAAGTCGGTTAAAAAGACTAGCCCGTTGAGTTTCTCGCTAGATTTTTCAGTGTGCGGCGTCCCGATACGGAGGTAGATGAAAAAAAAATGTAATAATTTTTGACGTTTATAACAGCTCTTGTTGACATATGCAATTAAAAAAATTGATTTTGACTCTGTCGTGGATACGAACCTTAAACTCAAACTCCAATAATTTATTTTGTCGTATCGGAATGCGGCCTCCATTGAGAAGATCCGGCGAGAAACGCAGCGGGTTGTTTTTCTTTGTCTAATCCTAATCCAATCATTTTTTTTTTCAGCATTTTCTGTATGGATACATACATTTTTATATGATACAAGTATGCAATCCAGCTCCAGTGTGATACCTTAGGACTGAGATATAAGACTAATAATAATATTATTAAAGAATGATAAGCTAAGGATTCTGGGTGGACCAGCCTCCACTAGTAGCACCGAGAGGGTGCTGCGAGCATGACTACTTGAGAAGCCATCACGTCCCTCGACCAGATTATACTGCAACTCTGGTGTCTGGGACTGGTCATGCTCACCAAAGAGTCTACGCTTGCAGTGCTTTTTGGTAAGCATGACTAATCCCAGATACCAGAAAGCAGTCAGAAAAAGTCTACAAATGGAGCAATACTTCGAGCTCGTTTGGCACAACACCTAAATTCACTTATACTAACACGTAGACTAACAGAAATGTTTGTTAGTCACATGAAGATTTGATCCATACGGGGCGAGCCTCCGACTTCTCGATGCAGTGGATCAAGCCGTCGTTATTTGATTGTTTTATAAAAGTTCTAACTCGTTTAAGTTAGGGGTGAGATCGCTTTAGCGTTTAATTATTAACCGTAAACGATTATCGATAATCGGAACCATAATTGTCTAACGTACAGTGTCGATATAGATTATCGATTTCACATTCTCAACCCAGTTTCGTTCTAAAACTGTAGAAGGAATTTAATAAGTCGAGTTGGCAATTTCACCTTATTTTATTGCAGTTGTTAAATTTTATAATAAAATCCACTTGTATTGATATCTCTGACTGATACTTTGTAAGATTTGCTTGTTTTCTGGTCTTGGCTGCTTCCTTGGTGTGAAGGCTGGCTATCATGAGGTCTTGAGTTCGAATCCTAGGTCGGTAAAAAGTGTCATTGGAAGTTTTTTATTGAAAACAAATCTGTAGCAGGCACGAATCTGAAATTGTGCCCATACAGTGGCAATAGGGTCACGCTCTATTATACTCTTACCTGACATATTAGCCATTATATAAGTGTATACATTACACGTCTGTTAACCCAGGCAGAGGTGTAAATTAAGCACTCAAATTTCACCAAGGAATTTTGGATTCTAAAGTGACAAGGGCGACCATTTTTGGGGACTTTAGAAATAATTTATAGCACAATAAAATAGAAGAACCAAAACCGTGAACCGAAATACCGGTAGTTGATTTCACAGCTACAGGCAACTAGTACGCACAAAAAAATATCAGTTATAGACCAAAGTCTGGAAGTAAATTATGTTATGTGGGTGTACATCTCTGCTACCTTAGGGTAGGTAGAAGTGTGCACTGTAAATTCAAATCCCGAAGTGTCTTTGGGTCCAATGTGTCAGGAGCGAGCGTTTTTGGATAATTCATAGAGTAAATAAAAAACCGTAAAAGAAAACGCTGTTAGTAGTAGGTACGTATAAGCGACTATCGTTTGATCTCGCATATTACGATTTGAGTGCAACACCAGCGGAGCCGGTTTTAAAGGAACGCGCGGCGTGAACGACGCGACGCCGAACTGATTCATTTTTCACCTTTATCTGCCCTCCTAAAAACATCGCGACTGGGTGGCTCTTTAGCTTTATTATGCGGAATTGTGGGACGATTTCTTTTAACAAAATATGATGTGTCTGCTTCGTTAGACTAGGGAGGTACTGATAGTGATCTCAAATTCTTGGCTTCGTATCCTAGTTTAGACAATGTTTATGTCTAAAGTCGGTAATTGTACCGGGTATAATAGGCTCTCTCTTACTTTATTGAATTGGGACCTAACATCGTCGGCGATATGTGAGCGTACATTATACACTAAAATTTGGAGGCAGCGAGGTATTATTGGTTGTAATATGACAGGGGCGAGCTTTTTTGGATAATTTAGAAATAATGCATAGCGTAAATCCGTAGAGTAAATCCAAAACCGTACCAGAAAACGTCGGTAGTAGGTAGGTACAGCGATTATCCTTTGATCTTGCATATATAACGATCTGAAATTTTGAAAAGGAACGATGTGCTGGAGCATGTGAATGTGGTTGTATAACTTGGATGCGCATTCAGTAAGGATGGGAAATACACCACTTACATAGAGAGAAGAGTAAGTGCAGGGAACAGAGTGAATGGTGCGATGGGAAAGCTACTTGGGAGCAGGCACTTAAGCCGAAAGGCGCAGCTGCCCATACATTACAGAGTGCTTGTCCCAACGCTGTTATATGGCTGCGAGAACTGAGTATGTAAGAAGGAGAATGAAAGTAGGATAAATGCGAGCGCTGCGGAAGATGTGCGGAGTTAAGCTGAGCGACCGTATTCGCAACAGCATAGTAAAAAAGAGAGTAGGAATGAAAGATAGTATCGCTGTAAAGATAAAAAAGGGTAAGGGTCCATTGGTTCGGACATATTGAAAGAATGTCTGAAGAAACAATGACAAAACCAGAGGAAGCCAGAGAGGTATGTAAGGAAATAAACTGTTGGAACTCTGTACTCTCTGCCTACCCCGCGAGGGATCTGGCGTAATGATATATGAAATCATGAAAAAAAAATCTTTCAAACATAATGTTATGTATCTGCTTTGTAAGGCGAGGGAGGTATAGTACAGATGGTGATCTCGAGATCTTGGCTTCGCATCCTAGTTCGGAAAAGTGTAGTTTTTCTATGTGAAATATTTGCAGTAGCTGTGTGGAGTTGGAAATTGTGGCCGGTATAATGGCAATAGAGTCGCTCTTTATTATACTGGGTCCTAAAATTGATGGTGATATGTACACATATCAATATGTACGCAGATGTGTAGATTGCACACTCAAATATTGCCGAGGTATTTTTGGTTTCAATGTGACAGTAAAATCAAAACCGTAAAAGAAAATGTTGGTAGTAGGTAGATACAAGCGACTATCCTTTGATCTCGCACATTACAATCTGAGTGCAACACCAGCGGACCCGGTCTCAAAGGATCGCGCGACGCGACGCCGAACTGATTCATTTCTCACCTTTATCTGCACTCGTAAAAACATCAAGACTTGGTGGCTCTTTAGTTTTATTGTGCGGAATTGTGGGGAGATTTGTTTTGTACGATATATTGGTATGAGCAATAAAATAACATGTTTTAAGCCAAAAAAAGGAAGTGATTTTTAAATGAAATTGATAGGTATAAAAAAATCTCTAATAATATGGGAATCGAATCTCGTCATTTTGATTATTTTCTTAGCCCGCCACACATTTCCACCACTGTAACTCTTGAACGCCAAAATGGTCCTCATAGATGACACCAAGATTTGAAGCTCGGGGTGTTCCAAGGAGTGCTGTAATTGTTTTGAAACCTACAAGAAATTTATTAAAAATAACAGAAAATAGGAGTAGGAGTAAGTTTAATTTCAGTCCGTTACATTATACGCAACATTTTTTTTTTTTTTTTTTTAAGCTTAGCCCCGCACTAGGATTTATTCCTGTGTCGTGGGTGCGTTTACAAACATGAAAATTCACATACACAAATACCCAGACCGGAACAAATAATTGTGGATCACACAAAGATTTGTCCCGTGCGGGACTCGAACCCGCGACTATTAGACGCAGTGGGCAGAGCGGCTTAAGCTCTTAACCACTGCGCTAAATCGTCCATCATTTTAATTTTAGACATAAGTTTTCATAGAAACATTTAATAAAATATCGTGTTGTTTTCATGAGCTTATGATGGCGTTCAATGGAGGCCATAGCAACACTTAAAGTACAGAAAACCAGTCAGCGTCTGATGATGGAAACAGAAGGTGGCTATAGAAAATTTATTTAACCAGGATAAATATTATATTTGCTGTAAAAAATTGTTTTTAAAAGTTTTTTTTTGTTGAGGACTGATTAGCGATTGACTTCTATCTCACCTGGTGCAAAGTGACGATAGGGTTGGAGATGCAGGTCACTGACTTGGTAATAGCCTCTCTGTAACAGGCCTAGGAAACGGAAGCTACACCGAGATCCGAAGCAGTATGATCGGGCTAGAACCGCCTCCTCGCATTATAATTATTAACGCACACAAAAGGTAATTATTTATTTAAGCGCAAACTAAAAGAACGAGGCACGAATATTAAAGCCCATGTTTATTCCATAGATACTCCGACAATGAACCACACATATCCGGAATTTGTGAAAACCGTCAATAAATTGTGAATCCAAATAAACAGATCTTTATATTCATAGCGAGAATGCACGCGGTGTGAATAAATTCGCACGCTATTGTAGGGCACGTTTGTAAGGGCACTGTGTGAGGGGCAGATTCGGTTTGGCACCGAGTAAAAAATGTATAGAGCGACAGCTTCTAAGAACGAGAGGCGATAGGTACTTAACTATATGCGCAGCGATGTGTGCTTGCTGTTACATCCGGGTAGATACTTTGTTATTAAAAAATAACAATTTACCAACATTATTCATTATTATACTTTTAGTTAAGAATTATCACACTACTACACGTTTGTATATGACTGCATCGACGGTCACACGCGAGACCTCCGGAAGGTCTTTGTCTAGTTCAAACCCCTTTGGTAAATGAGTGTTTGTTATTGAGCCAAGTTGTAGGCAGAAACCAGGTTTGTAGTTAGGCAGACTAAGCAGCCCCGGATCTAGGGGGGAGCGAACCGGGGCATCCGCCATGGGCGGCAGTTTCAGGGGGCGCCAAAATCCCGGGTATATAATTTTATGTCACACAAATGAAAAAAGTTATTAGGTAATACATAATAAAGAGTAAACATTTATTAAAGAGTTCTTGTTGTCCCATTCACGAAAATTGACAACCATTATATATTTGTAAGTTTTTTTTAAATAATTTATCTCAAACGCTGGAGAAAGGGGAAACTATCAAGTTTCTGCCCCGGTTCGAAAAAATTGTAGATCCAGGGTTTAGACTAAGTACCAAAATGGCTAACTGTTAATAAAAATGTTTGAATGAGTATGGAGGTGGGCACTGCAATTCAGTAATACAGGCGTGGGAAGCAGGGTTGTAACAGTGCGCGCTGACAGATGGAATCATGGAGAGTAGAATGGCAGATATGGGTGACGTTTGCGAACTGAGTAGCTGACTGGGTCCATGCGCTGCTGCGCATATATTGAAGTATCGCCTCTCGCTCGTAGAAGCTGTCGCTCTGTACGTCATTTACTCGGCGATATGGGGCATATTAGTTGCATGGCCACATGTGTGAATGTGGAGTGTCTGATACGTACAAGTTGTGAATGTCAAGTGCGATTCAAGAAAATCTTTTAAAATTATGTTTGTGTTTTGGATTTTGTTGGGTTATACCTAATAAATATTTCTTTGTATTAGAATTGTTGTCTGTTTAACTATCTACCTATATATACGATCACGCCAGATATATTGTGGAGTCTGTTGAGGCCTTTAAAAAAATAACCAAAGTCACGCATATCTTCGTCCTAATATACATTCATATATCCCTACCCCTTCGAAGATATTAAGTTCTTATCTAATTAGGGGCGATACTGAAAATTCATTGATAAAAAAATGGCGGGACCGTGTCCATAATACCTTTTAATTATTCTCATTTCGAATTCATTCATTGATTTAATTTGCATCATGTAGTTCTTTTCTTCTTTGTAAATATTAACTGTACATACTTTTCTTTATTGTAAATACCTGAAATAAATATATTATTGCATCTATCTATCTATCTATCTATAACCTCACGCCAGATCCCTTGCGGGGTAGGCAGAGAGTACAGAGTTCCAACAGGTTCTTTCCTGCATTGCATCATAATTAATAGTCAATTATGTAATATTTCGATTTTAGTTTATGTTTTATTTATAATATAAACGTTGGCAACACTGATTTAAAAATTGTATAAATTACGAGTAACGGATATTTTGAGCCTTTCTTAGCTGGAACAGCGCATGAAGAGCATCTGGAATCAGCGTGTCTTCTTATTCCATCACTGCACCCAACCCTCCGCAGCTGCTCTGTTAAAACCACGAGGAAATAACCCCAACACGCATAATCTTCGAAATACTTTGTCAGACCTAGGATTTGAATCCAGCCCCAATATCATAACCAGTACTCTGCAATAAGAGAACAATAAATAGAAATAAATTTAAAATAAACCAAAAACTACTGCAAATTTATATCTTAACTCCAAGAAAATACGCATTTAAGACATTTCTTAGAACTACAAAAACATTTCTCAACAAAGTTCGTATTTATCTAGCACTAAATTTCGTCTGGAATGATCCCATCAAAACAAACCGAAGATCGAGAGTCGTAAAGAAACTGCGAGTTCAATAACAAGCTTTTCTATGAGTAGTATATTCTCGATATACGTCATAGACCGAGCTTAGATATGTTATCTTTGTCATACTACAAATATACTTAACTAGCTGCTACCCGCGACTTCGTAAGCGTGGAATTTAACTAAAAATCTTTTTCTAAAATAAAAGTAGCCTAAGTTACTCCTTATAACATCAGCTATCTGCCTGTGGAAGTCCCACCCAAATCGGCCTAGCCGTTTTGGAGATTAGCTGGAACAAACAGACATAATTTTTTTTTTTTTTTATTATATATTATCGTATACTATATTTTCATATGCAGTTAATTAAATGCTGTTATTTTGACATTACAAACAGACACTTCAATTTTATTTATTTGTATTAACATAAACGTGACAGCACGGTTACTAGCTAGCGTCACGCTAACGTCAGTATTTTCATGCTAAGCCCTCGATATTTAGACACATATACATCAGCCTATACTTACCGTTGCCTTCTCTCACAAATCGAATTGAGAAAGAATTAGTCATTCTCCACCACGGCATCACCAGATTGTCTCGTTGGTGTAGTGACAGCCTCGCTGGTCGGTCTAATGGCAAAGCGCATCGCATTGAGATCTCGAGGTTCAAAGCCTAGGTCGAATAAATGTAGTTTTTCTAACGAAAAACTTCCCAGTAAGAGTGCGGAGTCTGGAATCATGCAAGATATATAGCAATAGGCTCGCCCCCTATTACATGGAACCCAACATCTTCGGCGAAATGAGAGGATACTCAGTACACCTCTGCCATCCCCGCTTGGGGAATATAGGCGTGACGGTGTTTATTTATTTATTTCCACCACGTGGACTTAGTGGTTATTGGTGGAAGCAAGTTTGTGGCTACCTGCTCTTAGAATTTTCAAGCAGCCTATAAGGCTTTCAACTTAACTGACGATTACTATATGAAGTGGCAACTAAAAAAAAAGCTAAAAGCGCCTTTTAAAGGGCGGAGGTGCTCGAAAATGGATATGCCACAAGCGGTCACCCATTTCTGATTGTCCTATGCCCGAGTCATCATGTCGGCTCTTGTTTTTTTGGTCGATTATGGTGGATTGAGCAAAAATATAGATCACTGTTTCGGCATAAGGCGTAAACATTCTATTATTACGAGTATTTGTAAGAACAAAGTCTACAGCGCCTTCAGCAAGGAACTAGAATCTGAATTGTAATGGCTACAAACTTAAATAGGTATTAGACAGGTACTAAAATTTGTACAGATGATACACGATTAGACGGATTTGATGGACGAATTAGCGCAGTGGTTAACAGCTTTAGTCGCTCCGCCCTTCTGCTTACGCCCGCACAGGACAAATCTTTGTGTGATCCACAATTATTTGTTCCAGTCTGGGTATTTGTGAATTTTCATGTTTGTAAACGCATCCACGATACAGGAATAAATTCTAGTGGCAGGTTACATTTATTTAAAAGAGAAAAAGAAAAGTATATCAAGTTAGTATTGGAGCGTACTATCTCGCTTGTTCCTGGAAACCGATAAGGGTTTAGCACGAACAGATTGCCGTCAGCGTAACGTTTAATCGAGTAATCATCATAGTCAGCACGCGTTCTCAATAACGTGTTCGTGCTCAGTCCTCCCGACAAAATATCTAACTAGTTCCTATAAAAACTCGCGCTGGACTCGGTGGAACATGATTTCGATCACGTTGGAACATAAAGTCCTCCCCTCTTTTCCCCGCGAACGGGATTGAAGATGAAGCGTGGAGCCGACAGTTTAGCGGAGCTCGTAAAGCGCGCAGTTATTTTTACAAGTTAGTTTTATTACGGGCTCCGGCAAATAGAATATTTTACAACCCATCAAAGTGTAGCTTCTTTATAATGATCGCCACTTTACTGCTTCTCCAACTATCAATATCATATCGAAGTAGTATTACTTGTAAACAAAGTCTATGGAACTCATGAATAAACTCGTAAAATACGTGTGTAGTAAAGTTTTTTAATGCGAAAAGGCATTGAAACTATTTATGAGAACTATGTGACTTGTTAGGTCTCTTTTAAGATGATGAACGACGTGATAGGACTTAGTATAGATCCAAATACGGTCGTGCGTGTTGTATCATCTCGTGAAATCTTCAGGGCGTCGGTGCTAACTGGACACTGACTCGCAATAAGTAACATTGGTTATTTCCTAAACATGATACACTAAGATAGGTAAACATAAAATATATGAATCCTGGATTCTCCAATTGGACTTAACTTGGACTTTCATCAAAATCATTTATAAATATATTGTTTTGTAAATTATTTTATACAGGAATTCCTTTCTTTCTTTATACGTAAGGTAAGGTTTTTGTCTACTATGTTTTGTAACTGGATTATAATATTCCCACTCCCGCGGTAAATGAACACAGCGTAGGCATCTAAAATGAATAGCATTATCTATTCAGGGAATCACAGTATATAACCAATAAAAACAGCTACCAATTCTTTCCACGATCCTATTCAAATCAGCATTTCTTGGAGCAAATAAAATCAAATAGCCACCTGCTTTATATTCAAAGGTCAAATAGAATCGGTTTGTCCCGCTGCATCTTCAAGACGTTATAACTGCGTGTGAGGGACACTCGGAGCCTTGGTAATTTCCCTCGGGAAACTGGGGAGGAGCCGGGAGGACAGGGCAATGTCTTCACACGGGGACAAGTAATTACGACGTGTAAATAACATGATATAAAATAGTTTTATGCCACAAACCGACCTTTTTGGGACAGTTGTCCCTTTGTTTGGCTGTTTTTTTTCTTTAAGATCATTAAGTGGATAGAAATGAGTTTAAATAATTGATAACGGTTTAACTAATCAAGCTGATTGTAAGGCATTTAACTTAGTTTACCGACTAATTTATTAGGTGATATCCGAGAGCAACGGCTCAATGTAACATTCGAAGCACGGATGCTTGTTAATGGATTCACCACATATGGTCACCCATCTTGGACCAATGGAGCGGGACGCTTTTGAAATTGGTTGGCCCTACAATACTTCGACCTCGTAGGGCTACAAACACCTTATCGCTTTTTGGTTTCTGTTTACTCTGACATGCAAACCAGGATTTAAAACTTTAGAACAGACGCGAACCTTCTAAGTTCATCGGCAGTCCAGGTACATCAAACATTAGCCGGCGCATTCCACAAAGCGGTATTAATATTATGTACCTACTTGTACGTAAGTAAATACTTGTTTACCGCGACGGCGCGCCGGCGATAATAAAAAGGGGAGGAATCTTCTACGAGTTTTGGGACTCAAGCGCGGATTCTAGATCTTTATTGACAGATCGATAAGGGACCTAATAGTACGTAATGCGTTTTAAAATAAACATACCCCGATAAAGGGCTTCCGAGATAACGGGGTGTATTGAAGTCCTAATAATATGTTTTGTCAATCAAATACTTCTCTCACCAACCTAAAAAAGTCACTGCTTCAGGAAATTAAAGAAATACCATTTAAAAGCCTATTTCTCAACGACAACCACATAACAAAGGTTCGAATACACAGAATTTATCCATATTGTTTCACAAAATATGATGATAACTTCAAACAGCGTATCCATATCCCGAAGGAAATGAGATTTCTCCGAGTTTCCAATCAATAGCAAACAAATATAAAATAATATTGTTCTATTATATTTACCATCTCATTTATCAATGTTTTGTTGAATAATATTTAACGCTATGTTTGGTTTTGGGTTCATATAATTGTTTAGTTACGGTAGAACGTAATCGAGTGGATAATTTATTTGCGTTATAAAGTGGATGATTACTTTCAAAATATAGGTATTCTTGTTATTCTTAATTTATAAGGTTATTTTAACAATAACCAAGGTTTAAAAGCATTTGGCTCGTTTTTTTCCACATCTCAGCGTCTCCGTAATTTGGAAGGCAAGTTAAGACGATGATACCGCCACTTAATGTACCTTGTAGTCGTTTGGATTGATTAGATGAGTTTGTTTGGGTAGCTTGATAAGTTTCAATAACAGGTGGCTACAAAAATTCCTCCACGGATCTGTACTGGATCGGCGTAGTGAAGTATGACCTATTATACCTATAAATAAGTATGTTTTCTCTCACCAAAACTTTTTAAGGCCTGATTTTTCAATAAATTTAAAAAATGTTAAATTATTGAACGGAGAATGCGCGTGAAGTCCGATGGAATGTTGTGCGAGGCACAAGGGGGTTTCAGGTCTGGAAGAGGATGTTCGGATCAAGTCTTCTCACTCCGCAACATCGTAGAGAAGCATCTGGCAGTGGGCCGGAAGGTTTTCTGCGGTTTTGTAGATCTGGAGAAGGCATTTGACAGAGTTGTGCGAAAGAGACTTTGGGACATTTTGCCAGAGTATGGTATAGATGGCACTCTGTTGCGAGCCGTCCAGTCCACTTATGTGGACTGCAAGGCATGCGTACGGGTGGGTGGTAACAGGTCACCCTGGTTTGACGTTAAAATCGGCGTCAAGCAGGGTTGCGTGTTGTCTGCTAGACTGTTTATAATATATCTGGACAAAAGTCTTCAAAGACTGAAAGCGATGAATGAAGGTGTACAAATGGGTGACTTAGTGGTAAACCATCTACTTTATGCAGATGACGCGGTTTTAATAGCGCCAACAGCCACTGATCTGCAAACACTAGTCACAGTTATGAAAGACGACTGCATGATCAATGGCTTACACTTGAATGTGAAGAAAACCAAGATTATGGTTTTTGAAAGGGAAGAAACCAGAACGAATGTAAGGATTGTGGTTGGTAACGATGTGCTGGAGCAAGTGAATGAGTTTGTATATCTTGGATGCGCCTTCAGTAAGGATGGGAAATACACCGCTGACATAGAGAGAAGAGTCAGTGCAGGGAACAGAGTGAATGGTGCGATGGGAAAGCTACTCGGGAGCCGGCACTTAAGCCATAAGGCGCAGCTGGCCATACATAACGGAGTTCTTGTCCCAACGCTGTTATATGGTAGCGAGAGCTGGGTATGTAAGAAGGAGAATGAAAGTAGGATAAATGCGGTAGAAATGCGAGCTCTGCGGAAGATGTGCGGAGTGAAGCTGACCGACCGCATTAGCAACAGCATAGTAAGACAGCGAGTAGGTATGAAAGATAGTATCGGTGTAAAGATAAGAAAGGGCATGCTCCGTTGGTTCGGGCATATAGAAAGAATGCCAGAGGAAAGAATGACAAAACAGATATACAATGTGAAAGTGGAAGGATGCAGGTACCGGGGAAGACCTAGACTATCTTACCACGACCAAATAAACCGAGTCTTATCTGATGGAAAAGTCAAGAGTCTCCGTAACCGGCGAGCGTGTATGAGACGAACTATGAGAGTCGAGGAAGCCAGAGAGGTATGTAAGGAAAGAACCTGTTGGAACTCTGTACTCTCTACCTACCCCGCAAGGGATCTGGCGTGAGGTTATAGATAGATAGAGATAGATAGATTTTTCAATGATCAGGTAAAACGTGACTCGATATGAAACGAAGAAATTGACTATTTTTTGAATACTATAATTTTTAATTTGTTTAGGTTGTACTCTTATTTTATTATAAATAATTTTTATTTGAAAATTCAAGAACCACACCTTACACTGGTGTATTCCTTAATAAAAAACTATTAGAACTAACAGACATCAGTCTTCTGACCACGCCTTCCGGAATATGGCTGTAAAGCGATAAAATACGTGAAATGGGGAAGAATGATAAATAACAGGCTTCTGTACTGGGAAGGCAGGAGAGTTGCAGCGCTTCTGCGGCCAATTTAGATCCGGGTCGTCTCGTCAGCCACTCCGTATTCTGAGCCGTGACTCGCGTAGAGAACACCGCGTTCAGAGAATCTGTTTGGTAAAAAAGGATTAATTTTTATGGAACGGTGATTTAAAAATGTAAAAAATACTCCACTAATCTGCACTTGGTGTCTGTGGTGGAGTTTTACGTATTCTCTCTTACGAAATTTTTCTCTCTTTCTCTTCCCTGTATATTTTCTGACAAACACGATAAGAACTAGTATACAGAGGTATTATATATAAAGCATTCAATAATATAGGTGTGAAGAGATAAAATTTGTGAAAAAGGGGAGCGTGATAAATAACAGGCTTGGGTACTAGGCAGTCATCTCGTCAGCCACTCCGTATTCTGAGCCATGACTCGCAAAGAGAACACTGCGTTTCAAGAATCTGTGTGGTGAAGTTTGGCGTATTCTCTTTTACGAAATTTTCTCTCTCGTATAATAGGAACTAATAGACAGATGTATTATATATATGAAACCTTCAGGAATATGTATGTGAAGAGATAAAATAAAATAAAAAAGGGGAGCGTGATAGATAACAGGCTTGAGTACTAGGAAGGCAGGAGAGTTGCAGCGCTTCTGCGGCCAGTTTAGATCCAGGTCGTCTCGTCAGCCACTCCGTATTCTGAGCCGTGACTCGCGCAGAGAAAATTGGGTTAGGTTATATGTTTTGTAAGAATGAATAAATTCATATTTGTGAGTGAATTTAAAAAAAAATCTAATAATACTTCACTCATACTCCACGCATAAGTAGTGTTCGTATGAAAATGGAACTTATGACAGTTATAATCATCTAGGCTATTAGACCAACTGGTCGGTAACAGTAGCAACTGCCCATAAGTTTCGGTAAAAATAACAATGGATGCTTTACAGAAATTTCAAATGCCATACAATATTTTTCCAGATTTCTGAGTTCTTGCCTACTCTGTTGCAAGGCGAAAGCTTTCCGCCGCCTTGTGTTCTCACAGAAAACCCAAATCGCAAGGCGGAACACGTCCGACTCGAATTTACAGGCGATTCATTCGATATTGGATTATTAGGCATTGATCTTTTAAAATTTCACCGTCTTGGTGCCCGGCGAAAGTTGGAATGAGGACTGTAAGCTTTCGTTTAATTTAATGGGAGTACGTATAAATATTATATTGCTGAAGTAAAGTGGTTATGTTTTATTTCGGATTTGAGGAATTTGACGTTTTTATTCCTCATGACTTTAGACAAAAATATAAAGTATGTGGAATTCAGTGTTTAATTTAACTTAAACCCGATGTAGATGGAAAAAAATAATATAAAAATACTATTTTAAAAGAGTAACCGTGGAGTTTCTTGTCTTTTTTCTCCACAGGAATGACATTCCAAAGTGGTGGTAGAGTCTTTGTTGTTTTCTGACGATTCATAAATATTGTAATGGTTTACATGAATAAAAAATATTCTGATTCTGGATAAATTAAATCTTAGTGTAGGAAAATGTGGCCTGCTCCAGAGAAAAGTTAAAACAAGAGTCTGACACCCGACACCTCTAGTATGGCCACCAAACCCCCCATGTCCACCTCAAAAGCCGTTAAAGTTTTTAAAGACCACTCAATCAGTGCGGGATCTCCCAACAGTGGTCAGTCTCAAACTATGGAGAGAAACTAAACCCCCACCGTTTTACTTCGTCCTATGTGAGGAGCAACTACCGCCTGGGCACCAACTATCATGTCCGGTGTGGAAATCATTAAATCGGCTCTGCACACAGGTATGTAGAGGCAGGCAAAATCTGTGTACATGGGGATTCAGAGATCCAAATTTAACAGCCTTCGACTATGGTGTGACCTCACAGACTATGTCGCACCTACTAGTCTGTCCTTTATGCCCCACCAACTGTACGAGAGAAGAGCTGAGCGCGGCCACAGATGCCGCGAACTAGCCACTCAGCGTGACAAATATGAACCATTGACACGAAAAGAAGAAGAAGTGCATGGAAAAATCTAAGGAGGCGAGACATTGTTTACTGAATGTAGGATTAATTTTATTCATCATTAGCCGTAATCAATGTAGGATATGCCTCCTCCAAACATTGGTACAATGAACAGAAATAGGGTAACGAAATACTAGTTTTTTAAACTGGCTAGTTATTTCAAAGCGAATAATGCGCGTAGTGATCACCTGGTCCTTGGTTAAAATCCTAGGTCGAACGAAATATATATTTATCCTAAAAAAATATAACTATCAGTCTGGAGTCTGGGATTGTTTCCGGTGTAATGGCAATAGACTCGACTCCTATTACATGACACCTAAAATCGTAGGCTATTAGTGGCTATACGCGATACACGTCTACCCCCTCCGCTTGGAGAATATAGGCGTGACAGTATTTTTTTAAAGCCTCTGTATCCCAGCTTGGGCAGAGATTTCACCTTAATGAGTCAAAGTTATAATGTTATACGTGCGGCCTCCTGCAACATATCTTTACAGATTTAAGTTTTTCTCGGTTTTAGTTTTTCCACTGGAGTTTCATTGGCGCCAACTGTCCCCAAAACCCAATTTCGCTAGATGAGAAAATAATGTAAAACGATCCGATTGTACGCGTATAGAATTTTAATTCGCGCCTTTTTTATTGTCAACATTTCGTATCGCCTTTTTCGCTAATCAAAAGCCTTTTTAGGCAGGTAATAAAACAAATAATTTTTTTATAAAGGAAAATAATTGTGTTAAGCTTGCACTAGAATTATGTCTTGTTTTTTTTTGTATCCTCTTGAAAGACTGGCGGTATTCTATCAAATTTTTACATCATTGCCATTTGTTTTGAGTTTATTGTATTTAAAACGACTAACAACATTCAGTTGTAATGTACCCATAAATGTACCTACTATGTACCAGAGAAGTCAATTCTAACAAAAAATGGAGCGTAATTTGACGACCGCGGAGGCAGCAGGGATGTTTGTGTTTTCATAGATAATAAAATCTTGAAAACACATGAAGTAGTGTGGGGAATTTTTCAATTGTACGATCAATCAATTGAAATTTCATTTGTAATTAAATTAATTCCCCTAACGTACTCCGGAATAAGAATTACTTTTGGACGTCAAACGCCTCAGTCCCTTCTGTGTTAATGGGTGCTGTAGAGCACTCGAAACGTCGGGAACTTTAAAACCACAAATAAGCCGCGACGAAATCCGAAATATTTTAATTGCAACTTAATTTTATCACAATTAGTTTTTGCCCAACTCTAACATGACGGCATATGTTTGAAATAAATCTTAGCATTAGGACCTGTCACGTTGCGCCAATCACCTGGCACTAAATAAGCTAGAGTGTATGAACGTTATTTTTTGCAAACAAATAGTTAAGGTGTCTTCCCTATTAGTAGTAGTTCTACTAATATTATAAATGTTAAATTTGTACGTTCAGATGTTATGTTGTTTGTTACTCAATTACGTAAAAACGGCTGAACTGATTTGGATGAAATTTAGCAAACATATAGTTTATTGCCTGGATTAACGCATAGGATACTTTTTATCTATCTATCTATATCATCACGCCAGACCCCTTGCGGGGTAGGCAGAGAGTACAGAGTTCCAACAGGTTCTTTCCTTACATACCTCTCTGGCTTCCTCCACTCTCATAGTTCGTCTCATACACGCTCACCGGTTACGGAGACTCTTGACTTTTCCTTCAGATAAGACTCGGTTTATTTGGTCGTGGTAAGATAGTCTAGGTCTTCCCCGGTACCTGCATCCTTCCACTTTCACATTGTATATCTGTTTTGTCATTCTTTCATCTGGCATTCTTTCTATATGCCCGAACCAACGGAGCATGCCCTTTCTCATCTTTACACCGATACTATCTTTCATACCTACTCGCTTTCTTACTACGCTGTTGCTAATGCGGTCGGTCAGCTTCACTCCACACATCTTCCGCAGAGCTCGCATTTCTACCGCATTTATCCTACTTTCATTCTCCGTCTTACATAGCCAGCTCTCGCTTCCATATAAGAGCGTTGGGACAAGAACTCCGTTATGTATGGCCAGCTGTGCCTTATGGCTTAAGTGCCGGCTCCCAAGTAGCTTTCCCATCGCACCACCCTGTTCCCTGCACTCACTCTTCTTCTATGTCAGCGGTGTCCGGTGTCATCCTTACTGAAGGCGCATCCAAGATATACAAACTCATTCACTTGATCCAGCACATCTTTACCAACCACAACCCTTACATTCGTTTTGGTGTTTTTCCTTTTAAAAAACCATACTTTTTATCCCGGAAAAATGTAAGGTTCCTGTCTAAAGTCGATGCAGACAAAGTCGTGGGCAGAAAGTAGTACTTAGCGAAAGTGTTTTTAATGTATAGGTAAGTAAAATTGGACGCGGAACAAACTCGATCAATGAGGTGATCTTCGGAGGGCCTTTATGGCGGGCATTTAAGTGGACGTCGTTCGGTTTATAATGAAACAATTTAAACACATTTGCGCTCAAACTAAATTTGAACACATTTAGCATATGATTCATAAGTTAGGACTTTAATTAAAGCCAAGCCAAAATTCAATATTAAAATTCCAAGACTGAAACATATTAAAATCCGACCGGCTGTGAGAAAATTCCATTTCGTGTATTATAATCCTAAGAATTCTAAGTAAATAGTTACAAATTCTAAAGTCGTAAAGTTAACAAAATTAAATAAAGTCAAGTACACACCGAGGCGGTTTTTGAAAACGCCGCGTTAACCGCAAATACTGAAGAGTGTGAGACAACTTTTAATTAAATACTAATGCTATTCGCGAGCAAATTTACAATTATTGTAGTGATGGGGCGACTTTGTAAACAAATTTAATTACATTAAAATAAATATCGATTATTTTGTTTTGTTTGTAGTTCTTAGATAGAGAGAGAGAGAGAGTACGAGTACTGTTTATTGTGCACCAGTGATACGAGTATTACAATTAATTCATACACAAATTGTAGTTATCCGTGTCGTAATCTGACCACCGTCTTTGGGGTTCTGGTTTGGCTCACTATAATGTTTTTGCTTGCGGTGGCTGTCTGGCGCGGGTCACTCCCTTCCCTCTAATATGGTCGAGGAAAGTGATGGCTGTTCCAGTTGTCCATCTGGAATCTTACACTGGATATCCTTTTTAAATACAGAAATAATACAGTTTTCACACTGGAGCTAGATCGTAAACAATTTAATTGTAACCTAGACATTGTATCCACAAAATATCATTAAAAAAAGAAAGGAAAAAGAGAAAGAGAATTAAATAAAAAAAGACAAGCCCGCTGAGTTTCTTCGCCAGATCTTCTCTCTTCAGGTGGTAGATTAGTAGTTAAATTAGATTAAAATAAAAATGTAAATTGATTATTTGTAAGCGCCCCTGCAGGACAGTGTAAGCAAATCTATGAATACTGACAAAGCACAAATAACAATCGTCAAGAAGTGTCTAACCACAAACCGGAGTTTACGAGAGTTTACTTAAAATACTCCGTCAGGCCCACATTCCCTAAGCGGCGGTATTAGAAGTAACTGTCTATCTATATATCTATATCATCATGCTTGATCCCATGCGGGAGGAAGTAACTGTTTTATGAATAAAAGGTAGTAAGTACCGCAGGCAGTGCCGCTTCAGCGCTGCGGCTGCGTGCTGCTGGCACTAGGATCGAGAAATGAATCGATGAAGTGACGCGCTGCCGCAGGGCGTGAAAGTGCTGCAGTCGCGCGATTTTATTTATATGGATTTGAAAAGCAGCGCTACCGCAGCGCAGTTGCTGCGCTGCCTCCGCGCGGTACTTTGCAGGAAATTTAAAGGCGCTCTAAGGTGTAAGTCGCGAAAATTATTCTATTATCGATATTAAAAGCACAGTTACATCACTATCCCCACATGTGGAAGGCGGCGATGAAGAAATTAATTCATATTTTACTTGTTCTAATGAAACAGGCGAGTGGGCTTTACTTCGTGAACAATATTCACTCTGTTCCGACATGTGGATACAATATTTGTAAGTTATTTACGTGTACACAATTTATACGCGTAATTCGTATAAGTCAGTTAATTATTTACATTAAAGTTAGATGAAGAGGCTTGGAAATATTTAATAGGTTCTCGGAAATTATGAATTCTCTTCAAACCATTTTATGAAGAATTATTTACATACATAGCCTGCTTAAACATAGCCTTTGCTTTGTCGGGTAAAAAATAAACACCTAAGCTATCTTTACGCGGAGGTGGCAGAGATGCACATGTATACTTTTTGTATACATCCTTAGGCTCTGTGTAATAGGGGACGAACCTATTGCTATTTTAAAGATACATTTTCTTTTTATTTAGTAAAAAACGTAGCCCCGCACTAAGATTTATGCCGGTGTCGTGGGTGCGTTTAAAAATGAGAGTTCACATACAAAAATACCCAGACCGAAACAAATAATTGTGGATCATATAAAGATTTGTCGATTTGATCGAACCCGCGACTATTAGACACAGTTGGCGGAGCGGCTTAAGTTCTTAACCACTGCTCTAAATCGTCCGTCAACCCCACCAACCGAACAAACTTCCGGACTCTGGCCTGATACTTGTAATTTTAGATAGAAAACCTCCACTTTGTCCGACCTAGGATTCGAATGTAGGACGTGGTCGCTACGCGTGTCATACGCCACAAGACCAACAAGGCAGTCGGCATCAAATTTACCAACTATGCCTTTTAGAAGTCTAACAGCTCAGTTCTTCCCGTAACTATGGGTGCTGCAAAGCACTCGAAAAGTTGAAAACTTGAAAATCAAAAATTAACCGCGATTAAATCCGAAAAATACTTTTTATATTTATTTGTATTCTGAAATATTATATCTCAATACGTAATTTCATAATCAATTTTGATATAAAAGTTTGATGTAAAAGTTATGAATGCTTAGTTACTCTTAAATCGGGTTTCGTGTTAGTTTTCGTGTTGAATTTATGAAGTAATTATCTAATTAAGGTATCTGAAGTCCTGTCTTATTTAAGTTACTCGCTGCATGCAACGAATTACCGTCAAAATAAATCGTAACTCAATTATCCAAAACCTATATTCCACTCGTTAGAAACTACTTACATGAAATCTTTATGCAAGGCCAAACAACTTGGCAATCACCGTTTATTGCCCACCTATTTACCAAAGTACTGGTCTGGCAAGTTGGCAAGCTAAAAAAATTATCTTCTGGCCCGCTTTGCTGAGAGCTTTAAACGAAAAGATTGACGTTATAATAACGTTGTCGAGAAAGCGTGCTGTCACGTTTATCTTTATTACATAAATTTAGCGCGTAAAGAGGACGATATATCAACTCGATAGCGTGACGTTAGTGAGTTTATATGCCATCCCTGTCACACTACACATTTACCAAATGACATGAACGTTGACAGCACTCTTGCTCGCTAACGTTACGCGAGCCTCAATGTTTTCGTGCTAAGGCCTCTGATCATGCTGAACCTTGTACTGAGCCCTCTGAGAGTTTACAGGAACAAATAACAGATAGCGTTACGCTAACCACTTGATATGCCTTCCTTATCATACTTCAAATATACTGAATAAAGATGTATGTGACAGCACGTTTCAACCTCTCGACTACAGGGCTTTGAAGAGCAACGGCTGGTGGTGTCCTTCATCAACTGAATCAGAAACGGAGTCACAAGGTGCAATTATCATCACAGAGTCTCCTTGTTCTGACTGCGGAGAAACAGTGCAGACTATCCAGCACTTCTTGGAGGGCTGCCCTTACTAGGGATTTCAGCGGCGAATTTGAGGGGCTAAATTAGCTGACACCAGAGGCTAAACAATGGCTCCTCCACTCTGACATAAAATTTTAATCGTAACTCGTATTACTGAAAGTGCATCGCCATACGATACGCTTAGTCGACAACGTTACGATAACGCCAACCTGTTCGTGCTAAGCACTGTGGAATTAAATAGCAACGTTTAGCGTTCGCCGGATCATGCACTTACGCCCAATTGCTTCAGAAGTGGGGCTCTATGAATATAATTTTCCTACGCTTTGTGTATCAGAGATATTCGTGCTGGCTTTCTCAATTCGACTGTATGTTTTTTTTTGTATGTATGTTTACGCGATCATTCTGCCAATTATGAATCGATTTTGATGATTCTTTTTGCATTGGGTTCAGTATAGCTCCAAGGTGGTCCCATTTTAATTTCATCGGCATTGGACCTTGGACTTGAAAGATACACCAGGGAACTCCTTAACGACAAACAATACAAATGCGTAGATTGAGATATTATGGGTATTACGTCAATTCTATAGGTACCCTGCCATAGAACTAATATTATTTATTACAGAATATTAACCGACTTCAAAAAAGGAGGAGGTTGACAATTCGTCTGTGTTTTTTTATAACGTCTTTAACTATGAACTCATTTTGATGATTCTTTTTGCGTTGGGTTTAGTATAGTTTCTAGATGGTCCCATTTTAATGAAATCGGTATTGAACTTTGGAGTTTGAAAATACACCAGGGGACTCCTTAACGGCGAACAGCACGAATGTATAGATTCCGTTATTATGATTATTATATCAATCCTGTAAGTACCTTGCTGTACAACTCAGCAAAATAATATAATAATTAATCACTTAAAATTGATTTTTTTTTTAAATAAAACCGACTTCTAAAGGCAAAAAATAAATATTTGAAGTCGGTGCCAAGTAACTGACTGCAATAACCGGTACCGACTTCAAATATTTATTTTTTACTTTGTGAAGTCGGTTTTATTTTTTAAAAAAAGACTTTTATATAAAATGTTTGTTGTTTCGAAGTAAAGTATTGAATAAAAGGCAAGTTACCTCAAAGAAAGTCAGGGAGGTACATAGTAACTAAAGTAATTTGTGGGTAAGCTTTTATTGTCATTCTTAAGTATAATATCAACCTATACTAACCCACTGCTGCACGGGCCTTTGTCGCACAAATCGTGAAGAGAGAGATTAGGACATACGCGGGGCCAGTGCGGATTGGCGGAGGCAGGTTTGTGGCCACCTGCTGTCGGAACATATCAAGCCGCCTATAAGGCTTCTAAGTCGGCTAAGCGACTTCTTGGGTAACATTGATTTTCTTCGTTATTTTAAACAAGCCTATTATTTCTTCTCTCTTAATCAAGTGGTACTACAGATATACCTACTCTAGGTAAGTGGCACAAAGGGTGGCGATCAACAAATCCTGGGTGCTATGTTGGGCTTTGTATGCTTTGCTGTAGTAAAATTCTTATTCGTAGTCCGGACTCTGTATTTGTGCTCAGGGTAATGGAAATAGGCTCATCACTAATGGGCTTACTATGGGACGTATATGGGCTTTTACTGTGCATGTCTGTCACCTTGGCTCGAGGAATATAGACATTATTCTTTTCTTTACTCCAATCACGAAACGACTTCGATTAGCTAAAATATAACAAAAACAGACCTTGTAACTTTCTGTAACGGTGATAAAACATAAAATGATAACGAGATGCCCTCTCGGCAAACAAACAGTGGGGGAGCGCGGAAAAAACAAAATAATTTTATTTTTTTAACACGCAACTTATTTGGACGGTCCAACGGCATTCGGAAGTAATGCGAGATAATACGGTGTTGTTTATTTTACGAAAAGAGCAATTTTGGATATTATGTTATTCTCTTGTTTTTATCCGAAGAATATGTCAAGAAAATATTTTAATGCGGTATGCTGATAAGAACAACGATTTAAGATCTTTGTACAAAAAGATGTTTGTACAAAAAGGCGTTTCCATACTGTTTCGTTGAATTCTTGTGTTGATAAAATTATATATACCCGCGAAACAGTCGCGTAATTTCAAGTATATATTTTGTAGACTAATCTATCTATCTATATCATCACGCCAGATCCCTTGCGGGGTAGGCAGTGATAGCAGAGTTTCATCTTTACAGATCTCTCTCGCTTCATCCATTCTCATAGTTCGTCTCATACACGCTTGGCGGTTACGGAGACTCTTGATTTGCCCTTCAGATAAAATACGGTCTATTTCATCATTTTGGCACCCAAATTAACCGTAAAATTTAATAATTAATTAACTTCTGTATTCGTATTGAGGTGTGTATAATAGAAATACATTAAAAATAGCCGTAATGCTTTGAATAATTATTAAATTTTGTTTAGTACAGCGAACAGAACGAATAACAGCATATTTTAAAAATTAAAAAAAAAAAATAACTTTACAAATAGTTGGAGTCGATTCACTTGCCGATTTAGAACAAACTACTTTCAGGTCTTGCGTTAATTATGTTACACCTTATATAATGAAAATGTCAACGAATAAGGAAAAAAATATGCCATTTCAATAAGTCTCATTCCTCGTTGCCAGATAAAGTGCGTGCCGCGGAGCGTAAAGCACGTACCAACTTCTTTGTTTGCGCTAACTTGTAATTCCTTCAGATCCATATGTACCCGAGTACGTCAAACTTGTGTGTCAAAGTTTCACTTCTTTATTGTCGCTGCAACTTTTTTATTGTTTTCAGAAATTTGTGACTGGGTTTGTTATTTATCCTACTTTCTTTTTCTTCAGAGGAATTTTCAGAACAGTGGGTGTAGTACGAACAGATTGATGTTAGCGTGGCGTTGTCGACGGCATCTGTCACCGTCATGTTTATTTAGTTAATTGCTAGTGTGAAAAGGATGGCATATCAACTCGATAGTGTTACGCTAACGTCAATCTATTTATGCTAAGCTCGCGGATTGATGTTGCGTTAAGCTATCAAGTTGAAATGTCACCCTTTTCACACTACTATTTTAATGAATAAGGATAAAGGTGACATCACGTTTTCTCGACAATGTCATGGTAACGTTAAACTGTTTATGCTAAGTCATCTAGTCGTACTTAAGTCTTAAAGCCAAAATGAAGGGTTGATCATCATTATAATGTTTATTAACTTTTAATTTGTCACACTCATTTTTACTTCGCATCGTGTGGATTTTGTACTACTCCCTAAGGTAAACTAGTAGAAAATAAAACAAACCGCGATATTATTCGAAATAGCTTTATTAAATAATAGCTTTATTTCATGTGTCGTATGCGATATGTAGAACTCAGTAGTATGTAATTTGATTCATTAAAAATGTTCAAATCGGTTTTATGTCTTGGGTACTAAATTATCGTGCCGTCTAGTTGTAATAATATTTGCATTACTAGCAGATAGTTTTCCAAAGCTCAACATAGCTCTAAAATATCTATTTGCCGATTGTAAATCGTCGTCTACCATAATGTATGACCACGTCTTAGAGTTCGTGCCTTCGCATAATGCTTGGCTGGGCCCTTATTCGCTATGACCAAACACGTAACGCGGCGCGTTACGATTTCTTCGTGAAATGATCACTTCATGGTAGTCCAGTAGCATATAAAATACCAATATACACGGTGTATATTTTTTATACACTTCTGCCAACTCCGCTTGGTGGGAGAGGAGTACTGTGTACGCTTACTTTTTTCTATTTTAGGACCCAGCCTCGTTGGTCCAATGGAAAAGCGCATCGCTTGGTGATCACTAGGTCCTAGGTTCAAATCCTAGGTATGACAAATAATGTTTTTCCTACGAAAATTTCCCAGTATGATTCCGGAGTCCGGAATTGTGCCCGGTATATGACAATAGGCTCGCCAGCTATTACATGGGACCTTACATTGTCGGCGAAAAGTGGGTGTACCCAGTACACCTCTGCCACCACCACTTGGAGAATATAGGCGTGATGGTGTTTATTTAATTTTTTAGGTCCCATGTAAAGCGGGGACCGCTGTAAAATATTTTATTTTTAAGTTATTGTAGTAAAAAATAAACCTTTCTTAATGTGCGAATTTATTGCCATATACCGGGCACAATTCCAGACTCCGGACTCCAAACTATTTTGTCTGACCGACCTAGGACCTCGTACGAGACAGTCCAGAATACCATTAGACTCACAGAATTTAAGGGTATTACTGACGTCAATGACCTTGAGAATTGTTGTTTAAAAAATTCTATTGTCTGATGACCTTGACTTTAGTGAAAAGCGGGTCCGGAAAACCCAAAATGCAGTTTTTTTTTATGTAATACAGCTATAATTAATTAAAATAAAAAAGTCATCCATACGAGTTATATAGTACAGTTATAGAATATTTTAAATATATCCAATCTACCATTGAATAGAACATTTGCAAGACATATTCAAGATAGAGATTTTTAAAAGTGTTATTTTGAAAAATTGATTACGTATAATTAAATTTTACTCCATACATTATATTTACGGCCATTTCATTTTCATTTTTATATCTATTTCTTATAACAAATACGCAGTACATTCATCAACAATCTTCTGTAAATAGAGCCTATTTTTGGGAGTTAGGGTTAGGTTTCCCCTTAAAACTCGAAGCCCATACACCTCATCGCGTTTGGTCATAGCGAATAAGAGCTTTGTTTGTTTGCACTCGATTGAGACATCCCTCAAACTTCATACATAATAATAGGACCGGGCTTAGACTCTTGAAGGGTTTACTTTGAAATATTGGGAACCAGTCTTATGTGCTTAGTTTGTTGAGGCTAGGGTCGGGTGCAATCTGCGTAAATCTCTAAGTTTTGGGTCCAAAAGAATTTTGGTTTACTGCCATTTTGGTTAATTCCAATGTAAAATTGCCCGATGTTGTTATTTTACATGTTTAGTCTACAAGGGATCTGGCGGGATGTCATAGAGAGATTATTTTATAATTTTGTATCCGGTTTAAGAACGTAGTATATTAAACAGTTCTTTTATTAAAAAAAATATTAAACCTTGGAAATATTCCCGGCTATTATAAAGGCAGCAAAAAAGAAAATACGTAGTGAAATTATAGCGGTCGTACTCAAGAAGTTCTCAAAAGGGGAAGCAACAAAACTCTGCGGCTACAATTGCATAATTTCGTTCGTGTTTTCTTTGTCTATTTGAGGATTTTGATGGCTCAGCGTTTTAATTTTTGACAAATTATGGTCTTAATATAAAGGGTTGCAGTTTACTTAAGATTCTGAATAATAATCTACTTTGTAACATTCCAATACTGAGTGGCTGAAGCATGAAATGTTGTACCGTAGTTCGTTACATAGTGTAAAGCCTTATATTTTTTAGGGGAAAAATATCCTGCGACACGGGTCGCTTGGGATTTCTTTTTTTGGGGTTTATTTTAAGTATATTTGGAACATACAGAACAATAGTACTAAATCGCAAGTAATTGTTATTGGTAGTTCTAGATTTACAGCATATCATGATTGGCCACAGCGCCCTGAAATTGTATTAGATGGTATCACTATACCAATTAGTAAAACGGTTAAAAATTTTGAGGATATTTTAAGATTCTAATCTTACTTGGTTGTAAGAATATCTCTACGCAGGCTACGCAATTTCCTTCCAACTGCCACTAAAATTGCACTCGCACAGTCCCTTCTACTTCCTATATTAGAATATGCAGATGCCGGCTATCTTGATCTTACTGAAAGTCAACTTAATAAACTTGAGCGCCTTTAACATTTTTGTATAAGGTTCATGTTTGGTCTACGTAAACATAATCACATTTATGAATCTCGTAAAAGACTCAAACGGTTACCAATCCGGTTTCGCCAGAATGCTCACATACTATCTATTCTTTACAGTATTCTGTTTGATCCTAAAAGTCCCTCTTACCTCAAAAAACGATTTGAATTCCTTTACGAAACGCATTCAAGGTTCCTAAAGTCATCGGAGAATCTAAGGCTGAAAGCACCAATGCATTCCATAAACTTCTTTCACAAATCCTTTACTAATCAAGCTGTTCAATTGTGGAATACATTGCCTGTTGCAGTCTGATGTGTAAAGTCACTGGCTGCGTTTAAAATTATGGTTAAGGATTACTTTTCGTCTGCTGGTTACTATGTCATGCTGTCATAATTGAACTAATATGTATTTATGTATTGTGTGTATATTATAGTAGTTGTATAAACATTTAGAGCACGCCATCAACTGCCCTATATTATTCTATATATTGCTTCTTCCAACGCACAGGTTATCTGGAAGAGATTGCTGTTAGCAATAAGACTGGCAATTGTACTTACCGCCATAAACTAATTGTATTTTTTTACTGTGTACAATAAAAAGAGTACAAAATATACCTATTATAATATTCATAATCCAGTCAAGTTTCCACTAATAAATAAAACATATTAATATTCAATAGAGGAAAGTGAACAAATCATAGGTAAGCATTAGAGTTAAGATTTCAAACATTTAATAAGAGAGCTATTGAACGATGTAAGCGGTAAGGGAAACAAATGAATGACGGAGAACCTTATATTATTGTAATTGTACGAACGATGAATAAAAGTATTTGCACCATACTTAGTTTTGGCCGTATTTGGTTCAAGCAAATTTGTCTTTCTTGCTAGAAAGATTGATGTATGCGGTGGCATTGCGCCAAATCGTCCGTCAAAGTCCGAATTTGTTAAGTCTGTTGCAACATGTCGCCTGAAGAGGTTTTATACATTGTTCGTGAATTTTATTGCGTAAAACATGTCACTGTGACACTTCTGTTTCCGACGGGACGCGGTATCGCCAGAATTATCGAGCAAAGTCGCCCAACGGTGTTCGACTTCGTCTGATGGTACGAGCGACACGTGTTGCGGAAGATTTATCCCTTATAAGGGCTTAAATTACCACTAAATGGCCTACCCTTTAACCATTACACTAAATCGTCGTTAAATTTACAAATAATGAAACAAAACATGCAATGACACAAACACTGAATTCATCAAAATTTCCCAATTACCAAATTTACTACACCGACACGCCTGTATTACCTAAGCGGGGATGGCAGAGTGCCTTTTAAGTTTTTCTAAGTATAGAAAAATCTCAATAGTAGTCTAAAAGCAGGTGTGTGGGACTTATGTTCAGTTGCAAAGATATTCATTAAATGATGTGTGAATGATGAAGCCGCTTCATGTATATACATACTAGCGTCCCGCTTGCACGCGCAATGGCGTCTCGCTCCCCCCGTGCTTCGTTTGTAATCGCGTCGGGCGCGGCGGCGGCGGGTCATGACGTTTGCCGTCGCACCGAGCGTGGCTGCGCTGTGTGGCGTCTCCCATACATTTCAGTACATTACCACTCTCCTAGTCGCGCCAGTGTCGCGCTCTCGTCGCGCTACGTCGGCTATGTGGTGAAACCTTAAGTTAACGTTACATGTCTGCCACTTTTACGCTGTTAGGTATCTATTTTTAACTAAGTTATGTTTGGTCAGGTCTTTTTTACGTTGTAAGTACGCGATTTTGAAATGGAATGTTTTAGGCAATTTGGGAGACAAAGGTCAGGATGGAATAATGATTAGCTATTTCTGTCGAATATTATTATATAAACGGGAGATGGAAAAATGTTACGAAAAGAAAATAATGTTATCATCACGCCAGATACCTTACGGGACAGGCAGAGAGTGCAGAGTTCGTATATGTACCTGCATATGTGAACGTCGTATATGTCGCTGCATATGTGTGTACCTCTCTGGCTTTCTTCATTCTTATAGTTCGTTATTATCATATTGGTGTGTATGAAATACACCAATATGATAATAAGTCAGTTCATTTTGATATACAAAGTTTTGTTACATGCTAAGATCGGATCTACGACTACTTGATCCAATAGGGGGAGTGGCCTACTCCTTAACCATTGCACCGATCTATCATCAAGCAATGTTTATATTTTGTGCTACAATAATAAGAGATACATAAATTGCGTCCAGCACTTCGTCTGTTGATTATAGTGTGTTGTAAGTTTCTAGACGCTTCCTATTGTACATTATTTTCTGTCTATCTATATCACCGCGTCAGATCCCTTGCAAGAAATGGCAGAGAGTAAAAAGTACCACAAGTTTTCCTTGCAGACCTCTCTGGCTTCCTCCATTCTTATAGTTCATCTCATACACGCTCGACGGTTACGGAGAATTTCACTTTCCCTTCAGTAAGAGTAGTGTTGTAAAAATGAGCGCTGAAGTCGAGCGTTTAGCGCGAAGCCGAAGCTTACGAGCGTTGAAGCACGTGGAAGGTGCGAGCGTTTAAGCGCCAACTCAAGCGTTTTTATAACACTAAGTAAGACACAGTCTGTTTGGTCATGATAAGAGTCTCGGTCTTCCCCAGTACCAACAACCTTCCACTTTTGTTTTGTATATCTGTCTTTACAGCATTATCTCTACCAATCTGCACTGGGTCCACGTGGTGGAGTATGACCTAATCTCTCTCACATCGATTTGTAAGAAAAGAAAGGCCCAGCAGTGGGATAGTAAAGGCGGATATTATTATTACAGCATTATATTACACATTAACAGTACATATAGTAGTACATTATTTTCAAGTAAGAAATAATGGAGGAGAAAAATTTTATCCGTACTTCCCTTTACATCACACATCTAAAAACCTTAAACAGAGATAATAACATTACCATGTGCCGAACATAACTTCCGTCCAACTTTTTTATGACTCCAAAAAGGTTTTTGATATATACCCGACTGTATGCTAAACAAATAATCTTTAGCGAGGCCGAAACCTGTCTCGTTCAGCTACCTGTCGATAACTTCTTCAATACTTTACCCCTTTTTACGAGCTTCGAGCGGTGTCTCCAGATCTAGTTTACGAAATCTCCCCGAACAAGGTGTTTTTTCTTTAAAGTTATACCTAACAGGTGAATTTTAAACTACTATAAATGAGGTAGATATAGTACAATCTTAGTTTATATCACGGAAATATTAAACTAATACATCCGAAGCGTATAATTATTTAGCCCTAAAGATAAACAATTTGCTTAGTAGTCGTCAAAGAAAAGGATCGGTTGGACTGTTATAGACCCAGTTATACGAGTAGGCCATTGTTCGAAACGTATTTACTTATTGAGTACAACATACAAGTAGAATCAAACTAATTTTAATCGCCAATCGCCGTCATATTTAACGAGCGAGTATACAGCTCAATAATCGCTTTTCCCCAAAAAGCATATTTACAGGAGGGAGCAATTAATAGCTTCTTTGGTTTCCCCACTTCCATTTTCACTATATGAAATTCCATTCCCCAAAATTTATGATTCCCCGAAACATTGAGTTATTAAATTTATTTCATATTTCCCTGAAATATTGGAAAAGCTTTTGATCTGGATACACTGGCTTCTAGTTGTTTATGTCCCTAGCGGGGTTTACTTCCCGGCTCTGGCCGGGGGCTACTCGTTTCCCTGAACGATCGGCCACCGCCTGAGTTACAGTTTTGTTTCTTTATTTCAATAGTTTTGGGAGCTCTTTTTTATGTAGGCACGCGTCACTTCACCAGTGTTTCTGAAGACATGATCCCTGGAGAGTTGTTCAGAAAGGAAGTGTTGAAAATCTAAACTAAGTAGTATTTTTCTCTTTTTCTCCCTAACTATTGATTATGCAGACAGAAAAATGTAGAATCTCTTGACCTTCTGGATACAGAAATCCTTCACCACAACGTAACTTGTAGCTATATGAAAACTTTTAATAAAACATATAATCAAGAAAAAAGACAACATAAAAAAGAAAAAAAAACTAATTAGAAAGAGTAGGTACAATTAAAAAACATAAGTCAAATATGAAGTCGCTTTGACTAAAGCTCACAAATATAGACAGTAAGCTAAATGCATTTGATGTCGTTTAATCTTTATATTATACTAGCTATTTCCCACGGCATTGCTCCTGGCCGACAATAGCGCCACCTAGCGGGTACAACTATAGTTAAGAACCATCCAGGTGGCACCATAAGTACAACAAAAGAATCATCATAATCGGTTAAGCTGTTTAAGAGGAGAATTAAGAACACACTCATATTGGAACTTTATAGGCATATAAAAATTAGATGAAAGATGAAATAAAAGTTGGGGACGCAAGTTAAGTCGAAAGCGCACGTGTGTGTAATACCATGTATATAAGTTATTGACAGACAAAGAGTTTATCCGTTCGATAACACTGCTCTACAGCACACACATTAAAATCTCAATAATACAATTTCCCCATCATGGATAAAAGCGATTTATGAAAGATATTAAATTAATATTGATATTTATTCGCAAGCATTACCGTTCGTCCGGCGCTCCGTAGCGTGCAATCAGCAGGAATCAATTGAGTGTTCGCATTCCAGTTGTAAACATGCCATCTGAATTAATAAATATTGTTTTATTAGCTAATTGAATGTCAAAGACTTATTACTGATGACTGAACGACAATGGATCGTATTGATGGCAATAAATTAATAATAAAAAACATATTACTCTTAAAACAAGAGAACGCCTTATTAAAATTAAATCTGTATACAATTTTCGTACCCGTGATGTTAGCCGTTGAGGAGTTCCTTCGTCTGAGCGTAGAATCAGGTCATGCTTGCCATAAAAATGCATTGTCAAATTAAAACAACACTAAAAATTTCACCTCCGTAGCATAAGAGCAATTGGTTCTAATTCAGTTTAACTTCGGCTGGACTTAGCTTAAGATTTGACTTAAACAAACTTTGCAGGTTTATACCAATATAAATTACGTCCAGTTGTAGAAACGTTCTTTAATATTTAAGATGGCGCTAATCGCTAATATATGATTAAATAATTGCACAAAACCATTAATTGTACATTGAAATAATGAATTCTTTTGTGACAAATCCGCTTTATGTAATTATGAATTTTCTACAACGGAGTATGAGTGTTACAGTGCCTTATTGCAAGCCTTTATTAAACTTGCACTGTTTGTATGTCTGTTTGTCGGTCTGTTTATCTGTCTTTCCAATTCAAATATTGTAATCCATTTTTCAAGCACTTGCGGATATCCAATTAAGCTGAAATCGGGGATACGTGTCAGTTCGTTGACAAAGCTTAGACTCATTTGATTGATATTACAAGTACAAGCACTACCATAGGCCGAAAATATATACAAGTTGAATATCGCCAACGGCACCACCCAACTTACTCGACATAAACCCACTGGGTTAGGGCTCGTTGAAGTATTATGGACCCAAACGGTGTCCAAGGTCTGATGATGGAGCTGCAAGGAGGTCATAAGAACTCCTTAACTTAACAAGATATCTCCTTGTATTTTGCTATAAAAGCTTGTTTTAAAAAATACATTTTTATATTAAAATTATGTTTCGATTTATTTAAGTAAAATATACGTCATCCGTAGATCGCATATCTGGCTCGAAGGACCATCATGAATATATATAGGAGCAATAAAAAAGCTATTTTTTCAGATAAGATTAAAATAAACAAAGATTATAAATAAATAAAATCACATTACAAACACTTTGAATAAGAACGCACACGGGAAACGCTAAAAGAAGTATGTATGTATACTGCTTCATCGGGACAGCGACGGGAAGCAAAATAAAAGGTCCCTAAATAATGTATTATCGCTATGAAATATTTATGGTTAATAAATAAAAAGCAATTGATGACATGACATATACCAAAGCAATAAAAATTACAAATCATATGGCTAACAAGGTTGGCTTAAAAAGGAGGTAGGTCTGAAACATGCCCTCGGGCTTTAGAAGTTCTTCCAACAACTAAGCCATCAAGTGACAAGTCTTCCTCACGTATCGATAAACAACTCCGTTCTCAATTCTAATGTCAGCTTCCCGGTAAACTTAACAGAAAGGTATCAGTGGTTAAATCACCTCTCAATTCTAGGTGAATGGCCTTGGTTGTAAAGGAAAACAAAAAGTGCAATGTAAACTTTTACAAATTTACAGCCACGGCCTTGACGACTTACACTTCAAATAGGACCGGCATAATCTACTCCTACACATTCGAATGGATGTCCTCCTGGACGAACCCGTTTGTGAGGTATAATACCCATCAAGGGAATCGTAAACTTTCATCTCATTCACGTACATCTTACACATTGATAATAAGTTTTTCTTGCCAAATTTGAATTTCCAAACGGCCAAAACTCTCAAGTTACCCAATGAATTTTTGCGGTAAACCTTGGTTTTTCAATAACAGTTTGGATTCGGGAGACAACTATACTTGTGAAAATTTAATTGAAAGATTTAATGCGTCTTGTATATCATCGCTACTAAGATGGACAGTCTGCAGTGCGTTCTTTTTGCATAATTTAATAAATCTTAATATATAAACTGCAACACGTTTCAGCTGTATGAAATTAGAAAAACGACAAAAATCATTCAACTTCTCTTCCTTAGTTGTAATCACTGATGATACTCGTACTATATGCCTAACCTCTGGAAGTTGGGTAGCACTAGCAGGGTTATAGGCCACTTTGACATATCATATTCAAAGAATCAGGACCAGACACTACAAACTCAAACCCTGAATCTCACTGAAATTAATTCCCCGATAAATATAATCCGCTGGATTATCAGGACATGTCGGAACATGCCTTCAAGTACAATTTAAATATCAACTACGCGGTTGCGCACAAAGGGATGCAGTTTATATGGGAGCATTTCCAGCTATCCTAAAAAAATTGTGGAACAATTTTTGGACTGATCCAAAAATTGTATACCTTACTTTTAATCGAAGTGACGACTTTGCCTTTTCGTACAACCTCATTGCCTCGAGAGCGCCATAAAGTTCAAGTCTAGGTATGGTAGTCGGTTTCAAGGAAGCAACCCAGATTTGCCAGAAGTAGGTTCACCGTAAATCGACCATCTTGATGTTTACTCCTAACGTATAAACAACCACCGTAAGCACGCTGCGAAGCATATGAAAAATTATGCAACTCGACATTTGCTGGAGAATCACAGATGACGCAACGAGGAATGTCCAAATTATTTAATAACGGGAGATGCTGAACTAAATTACACGAGTGATTCATCCCACGAGAGTTTAAGCAGCCATAACTTCTGTAACAATATTTTAATCAATATTACACAAGGAGAGACAAGACCTATAGGGTTAAAGACCTGAGCAGTGACCTTGAGCAACCCTCTTTTCAATAATATCTTAGGATCTGAAGGGTTAATAAAGAAACAGTGTACAGATTCAGTTAACCACCCTAAACCTAAACCCTTGCTAGATTCCATTAAGCCAATGTTGAAATCAATTGAGTCACTGTTTTGGTCAGAGATGATGGCGCTTTCGTTGGATTTCCATTTGCGCTATATCATGCCAGCGCCAGCGAGCTCAGAAGCTACCTTATGTTTAATTTCTAAAGCCCTTTGAATTGATTCGAACCCTGTGAGTAAATCGTCGACATAAAAAATCATTACTGATCATATCCGAAATTGCTAAATGGTTTAATACATCTAGTTGCTAGGAATAGCACACTGGCGGTACCATAAGTCACCGTATTATCGCCATATAATTTGCTGAAGATGCCTGTCTTCTGGATGTACAAACACTTTGTACATTTTTTCTACATCGGCAGCCAGCACGTATTTGTGCTGCTGTAAAAAAAATACAAGTGCAATCTGATATTATTTGTGTGATCAGAATGTCGATCCAACTAATTTTTGCATGTTAAGATACATCACTTCATTTTAAGGGTTTTATTTTTAGTAAAAATAGAAAATATTTCATAGCTATGCGAACTCAAGTAGACGTGTGAATTGAGCGAGTAGCGATGACAAACTGAGGTAAGCCACGCCCACCACGATGACGTCAATGCTTTTATGAAATCATAAGGCCCGTTAGCTTAGGCCATCTCCTCTTCGTATTTGCTTCATGTGGCAAGCAGAACCAACAGCTTAGCATGGAGACGTTTGTGAATAGAAATCAAAAATGTTCACCCATCATAATCTAACCTAGCCGAGCTTTCCTTAATTTTCCTTATTATTGCTGCATTCCCGAATTAAACATAGATGAAAGTTTTGTTAATATAATATGCATTAGATGATCAACCAGCCGTTTCCAACGATGAAACTAAACAACTGAGTTTGTTCACGAGAATTATTCAGAAACATGCACATCTTTGGCACACATGTACTGGATACTTTATTTAATAACCCAATATCCAAAAGTTAATCCAATTTATGTTGACAAGAAATTTAAAAAGTTGGCAAAATAGTACGGGTAGCAAGATCGTATAAAATATAGTTCTCAAATTAATTAACACATTAATTTTGCTGGATAGTAAAATTAGGTGCAAAACAAACCGCATGTTGTCGCACTCAAGCGATGCTCAACTTTTGATGTAGTTTTTATTCACCCCAGATGCTTGTGTCTGTCTTGTTGGTTTAGAAACATATGGTGCGATTGGCACGAGGACCTGGGTTTGAATTCTATGTAATTCCTTATGTATTCTAATAACAAGATTTTGGTGTATATATTTCACCTCCGCTTCGGGTATATAGACGTGATGGTGAGTGTGTGTGTGATGAAAGTAAAATGAACCCTGTCACCCTATTGTATAGACCCCCTTATCCTGCAGCTAAGCAAATCATCAACCAAGCGATCTCAAAAAATGTGTTAGTTCTCTTTAAACATATCTTTTGCGGTGTACCTCCAGGTTTAGAAATATTAATTTGCGGCCGTTAAAAAGAAATTGTTTCACTCGAAGTTGAGAAAATTTATAATACAGCCATTACTTTGAGTAACACCTGATAGAAAACCGTAAAGAGACCCTCAATTACTGGAGGATATTAAAGTTTACTACACTAAGGAGCCCTCAAACTTAATGATCTTGGCCAGAGTGAAGAAACTTGTAGATATAAAGAAAACTGGAAGATCCTTATTCATATTAATAATATTTGTTTTATTCTATATATAAAAATTGACACCAAAAGCGCTTTATCTTAATAGTACGCTAAACTGTGTACTTGTCCGGTGAAGCCGTGTAAGCATCGCGGGCAACAGCGTAGATCATTCACACACACGCTGAACTGTGTAGACAAACTTTCTATATACTATCTAAATATTTGTTTACTCGCATTAATTCATGTTTTTTATCCTAGAAGAGGTAATAAAAGAGGTTAAGAATGAATGAAAAGTTCAAAAGTTACAGCTAGGTGACTCCATTTCTGTGTCAAGTTGTTCCATAGATTTTATTTTAGTATTGGTTAGTAATATATAAAAACAATCAGCCAGATGCTCAAGACTGTAGCAATAAATTATCTCTATCATAAATTGTTTTGTATATGAATTTTTTGTATCAAAATCATCCAATTAATGAACAGAATTTTAATTCATTTACCAAGAGGAGAGAAAGGGTGAGAGAGAGGGAGAGAGAGAGGAAGAGAAGAAGAGAGAGAGAGAGAGAGCGAGATTAACGATCTCAATAGCGAGAATAAGTTTTGTAAATCACATTAGCGCTACAGTTTCCAAGCTTACCTACACTCGAAGATTCAAGTCACTTCCAGTAAATAGACATTGACGTCATAACCTCAGCAAAAGATACGGTAATGAACCCTATCTCGCTCATTGACTCCTCGTGATTATCTGATAAGCCGACGACTGATGCTCAGATATTTACTTCGCGTATAAATTAATGTGAATTTACTTTAGTCCATTTACGACAAACCAGAAGCTCCATGAAGTAAATAAGCTCTCTCCTCGAGTCGTATTCTTCATGTCTGAGGGCCATGACCTCCACCTCCCAGGAGTCTTGCTGTTGTGATGGTTTACTATTTTCCCTGTTCTCGGTGAAATGCAGCGTGTTGTAGACTGTAGTGTCCAGTGTGGTGCAAATCTGGTCGGACCAACGTGTTGGGCTGCCGCTTCGAGGTCTTTGTCCTTCGACCGTACCGACCGAGGTAAACAGGCTTTTGATGGTAAAATGATTAATATTTTTAGGAAAATTTACATTAATGGCCAATGTGTTTTACAGTATGATGTAAGTAAGTTCCATAAAAATAAAAATAAAACATGCAGATTTGTTTCTCTTCGTAACTGACAAATAGTCTTGTTAAAAAAAATTATCTTATAAAGAAGTGAATTTACTCAACATGTATTAGGTATTGAAACAGGTGGCAGTGAATAAAATGTTTTATATCCATCTTATCTATCTTATGAGTACGGTGTACGCGTCGAACAGCCGAAGCAAAGCCCCATGAGCAAATATCCGAACAGAGACAAGGTTTAACACAACAGCGTTACGATAGCACACTGCTCTTAGAGAATAACGTCCGAGGACAATGAAATCGTATTATCCTCAGGCCAGTCAACGCCAGATGAAACTGGTGTACACTAGCCACGCGCGGCATATAAGTCAACCAGTCAGTAAGAGGGCATGCACACACCGCCTAGCCTTGTAGTAGGGTTCTATCGTAGCGCCGTTGTATGGAGCTTTATCTCTATTACGATATTTTCTTATAGTAAATCACCCTGCCTTGAGCCCGCAGTCCCTGGAGAGGTCTGTAGCGGTAGGCCTGTGCTAACAACAATAAACAATTTATATGTTACACATCATCAACACACCCATCTCAAAAGAACTACGTTTATTACTCGTGATATAATTCAACGAGGCCTCATATCGTCAGCAGAACATTAATAGGCATCTGTATTATACTTTGGAGTCATAAAACAGAACCGTAAAGTTATAATCTCTACAAGCGACCTCAGTAACGACATCTCAGACAACGCTAGGCCTTGAACAATTATATAGCTTTATTACTCAGCTTTCTAACATTACACGAAAGGGGATATAAATTCAATTGGAGTTTCTTGAAAATTCTACTGTTGATTTCCAGCTAGCAAGTACATAGATAGATATATGTCTTATTTCATGAGCCAAATTTTTGCTCCATTTTTGTGTGTGAATGAGTATGTTCTTGGTTGTGGGGCCTTTATAGTTCTATCAGACAAGAAGGCGAGCGTGCAACAACTACGTTCTCAAGTATGCCCAGTAACTTGCTCAAGTATTCCTCAAGGGAGAAACGGCCTGGCTTGGGCAGCCGCTATGCTCTCACAAGCAAGAACAATACGAGCAATACAAAGCGATACCCCCCTAGGCATTCGTATTGCTCTAGACTCGTCGGCTGGCAACATTTTTTATGACTTTGTTGGCGAAGTCGATCTCCGGTCCAGAGTGCGTTATCCATATGTAAAACGAGTGGAGTTAAGATATCGGACTGGTCAACCTACATCATGGGTAACGATGATGGCTGCAACATGGTGTAAAAGGATCCAGTACGTAGTCGGCTCCAGCTACAATAAGAGAACCGGAAAGATGCGACTTGTTTGACCGAAAAAGCGGTCCGATGTTTTTTTCTTATAAAGGCTTGGATGAAGGACGGATCAAATTCGATACTAAAATTGGAGTAGGTTCAAATTAAAAAATATATCTTTCATAAATCTTGCAGAGGTGCTTACAAATTGCCATTTCACATTTTTTAATAAATTTTAATTGCTAAGTTACCACCGGAATGGAACGCGACCTCCACTAAGATCCGGCGAGAAACTCAGCGGGCTTGCTGCTTTTTATTTAATTCTCTTACTCTTTTTTCTTTTTTTTATCATATTGTGTGAATACTATGTTTGGGTTTGGGTCCTTTATACACTTACTCTTAAACTACATTTAAGAGTAAGTGTATAAAGGATTCCGGATGAACCAGTTCCCACAAGCATCCGGGTGCTTCACGAGTATAACTACAGGAACAGCAATCACTCCTCTCAACCATACTGGAGTGAAGAAAGAGACCCGGCCAGACAGCCACCGCAAGCAAAGAAATTTTAGGAAGCATGATCAAAACATCTCACTCGGGTAAAACGTGGACTGGACTTCGTTATTTTGCGAAGACAGTCGTAAATAGTTTACATAAGACGGTCGAGAGTCGCGATTCTATTTTGCATAGCGCTTACTTCAAGTATTGTACTGACCTTGCTAATACACTAAACGCTTGAGGCACTAGCAGCAATCTAAACAGAATCCAGTTCTACATCCTAAACAAAACAAATCCGCGTTCTAAGGCTTCCTAACAAGGCGGTTGCATTTTAAATTTCATCATAATGAATACGAGTCGCGAACAGCCCCCGCGGGGGTGATGTCGCTTTCAGCTCGCCACAACTGTTTACACACACCGTCACGCCTGTGTGTAAACAGTGTGTAAACAGTAAAGACGGTCGAGAGTCGCGATTCTATTTTGCATAGCGCTTACTTCAAGTATTGTACTGACCTTGCTAATACACTAAACGCTTGAGGCACTAGCAGCAATCTAAACAGAATCCAGTTCTACATCCTAAACAAAACAAATCCGCGTTCTAAGGCTTCCTAACAAGGCGGTTGCATTTTAAATTTCATCATAATGAATACGAGTCGCGAACAGCCCCCGCGGGGGTGATGTCGCTTTCAGCTCGCCACAACTGTTTAGTTATTTAATTCTTTTGTACACGTTAAGAAAATTACTGAAAAGAATTCTTTAGTGGATGTTTAACGTGTTTCTGGAGGCTAGTTTAGAGAGAATATTCTTTTTATGTCAGGTTAGCTGCATAAATTGTGTATAGTAAAATTAAGTTTTCAGGTTTTGAAAGAACGTTTAGGAAGTCTGTAATCTCTTCATATCCTTATTTTATTGAGACTATCGAGTATCGTTTGATATTTGAATTTTTCATATTGTGTACTGAATATATTTTTTAAATAAAATTATTTAGCAGAATTAGTTTTTTCTCGAGCAACGTTATATTAGTAAGAAGCAAAAAAAATTACCTGCTTGAAGAACTTGTCCTGAAGTGGGCATTGAAAGCATACAAAATAAACGATTTGAGGTTGAGTTTTGAGTTTCACTCCGACACTCGTATCTATAAATATGTCTAAGTAGTTACCTTTACTCAACTATTTACTTAGTACATCATTTTTATTCTATAAAGTTGAGAAACTGTTAAAAGTAAGAAATATCAAGTTAGTTTTCTTAACCAAGTAAGGAATTTTCAACATGTGATTACTTAGGCTTAGTTCTTAAGACTAAGTAATGAAATATCTATGTTATGTTATATAATAAACTGAGTCTTATCTGAAGGATAAGTCAAGAGTCACCGTAACCGGCGAGCGTGTATGAGACGCACTATGAGAGTGGAGGAAGCCAGAGAGGTATGTAAGGAAAGAACCTGTTAGTACTCTGTACTCTCTGCCTACCCCGCAAGCGATCTGGCGTAATGATATAGACAGATAGGTAAATGTTATGTTAGTATTTTGACTGTGACTTAAAGATTACTGGTATTCTGTATAAGTAAATCTAGCCTTGTTTACTTGTGAACTATATTCTAAATCCTAAAATTAGACGCCTAATATTTATAACAGTGTTCTGTTACATCACAGCCTATTTTTTCGATGATAGGGCTAAATCTAACTCTACTTATAAACTCTCGTTATCGTAAAGCCGAGAATTAAGCGCTTAAAATTTCCATCAGTGTATATCAAACTCGAGCTAAGATTACTTCCACTAAACATCGTGCGATCTACGAGACGTCAGTTGTTGGAATATGCTTATCTATACAATAGTAACAGAGGCCACAAGTTCGCTTCGAGCGACAACATGACAGCGCCAAGCGTCCAAAAAAAAATGTTGTTTTGTACATATCTGCAGACTATTGTTCTGGTATCTCGCGGAATTTATAGTATTTACAATAGAAGGAGTACTCAATAATTCTACACTACTTAAAATTAACTATGTTTATTTATAATCCACATTTTTTAACTTCTTCTTAGCGTTTTGACGGCCAACGTGTTTATGATTATATTGATCCGGTCGATTTAGTTCTTCGACTGTTTAATATTAATCTTAATTCATTTGTAATACTCAAAGCCATTCAGTTAATTTTTTTAACACCAGTGGCTGTAATAGTCACTGTATGACCGAAGTCTTCATTGTCTGACTCGTCGGAAGTTAATTCAAAATTCCAGTAATATAAATCTTACCATTTTTTATGTAAGTAGGTACAAAAACTTTTTTATGCTCTCTTATATTATTAAAAATCGAATAGTATCTAACTTGTATAAAAGTAGTTTATTTTAAATGATGGTTTATCTATAATATTTAATGTCTTTGTAATGAGTCCATAACTTAGTCAAGCCTGGCACCCAGCCACTATAACTTTTGTAAGCCAGGATAGCGTATGGCCTCTATTCCAAAGTTTTCCTCGGAGTGTCCCGGGAAGCGTCTTAATTGTTTTGTGACCCGAAGAAGAAAGAAAACAGTAGTAAAAAAAAACGATAGCATATGCCTAAACTCCGTGGACTAGTTCTGTTTCAATTTGATTGACATTGACGATTGTAGCGATTTACCGTTCTGAGCGTAGCGATTAATTCGTGAACGAGGCATTAAGCCGCAGCTGTCACATGCTTATGCTGACATGTGATAACGTTTCCATAATTCAAACTACATTTAATTGTGATTATATTCAGATGAATTACTGTATACAGCTTCACGCCTGTATTCTCGCAAGCGGAAAAGACTGTACATCCACATTTTGTCGAAGATAAAACACCTTCACGCCTATATTACCCAAGCGGGAGTGGAAGAGGTGTACTGTGTACACCCACTTTTCGCTGATGATGTTAGGTCTCATGTAATAGGGGGCGAGCATATTGCCATATACCGGGTACAATTCCAGACTCCTGACTGATACTAGGAATTTTTCGATAGAAAAACTACATCTGTCCGACCTACGATTTGAACCCAGGACCTCGTGATCGTAAAGCGCACCATTCACCACTATACCAACGATGCAGCGAAATAGGAAGATGTTAGTTCCTAATGTGATAGCGATAAACATATTGCCATTACACCGCTTGAGGATTGTAAATATGACGCGTAGGTAACTCCGACGTGTCCTACAAGATGGACCATTTTCCTGATGAAGGTTGCAGGGTACCACAAAGCTGGTGGTCTTGGCGATTCCTGGGGGAGGCCTTTGTCTTAAATTGGATGTTTGTTTCTTGTGTAGTTCACACAGACTTATGATCACGAGGTCAAAGGGTGCAAATCCTATGTCCGACAAACGTAGTTTTTCTAATAAAAACTTCCCAGTATGAATCCGGAGTCTGAAATTATGCCCGGTATATGGCAATATGCTCGCCCCCTATTATATGGGTTCTAACATCGTCTGCGAAACGAGAATGTACTCAGTACACCTCTGCCACCCGCTTGGGGAATATAGGGGTGACGGTGTATTAATAATATAGTATCTTAAAATTTTTCTTTTCAGCTTTGTTTCTTTAAAATTGTTAGCCACACAAAGACTTGTTTTCTTTGGGGATTAAAGTTGCGACTACTGGATCGAGTGAACCGAACAACCTTGCTTTTTAACCACTAGACCAGCATTTCCCATAGTATGGGTCGCGAGCGAATATTGGGTGGGCCCTTAAAATAGGACGATACGAACGTCCCGGCTAATGGACGGGCGACTACTGAATTAGTGACTGAGAAAATAAGTATCAATCGCAAGCGGTTACCGAGATTCTGGCTCTCAGTTGCTGACAAATATCCTTCGTTGTTTGATGAAGCTATGAAAGCCCGCCTTCCCTTCAGTACCACATACCTATGTGAGCCGAGTTTTTCGGCTATGGTTAATATTAAAACTAAATAAATTGGACGTATCCAATTTATTGAGATTAAAAGTAACTAAAAATGAAGTTAATGCTTAAGCTATAATGAGAAAAAATAGGCAACAAATGCAGGACGGACGATTTACCACAGTGGTTAAGAGTTTAATCCGCTCCGCCTACTGTGTCATATAGTTGTGGGTTCGAACCCCGCAAGGGACAAACTTTTGTGTGATCCACAATTATGTGTTCCGGTCTGGGTCAAATGTATGTGAATTTTCATGTTTGTAAACGCACCCACAATACAGGAATAAATACTAGTGTGGGGAAAAGTTTAAAAACCAAATAACTTTCTAATTTCAAAATAGCACGGTATAAAATATTAAAATTTACGATTGGAACTTAATGTTTGAACAGACCTTCATTTATATAGTTACGCCCCTTTATTCTTCATTAAATCCAAAAGGCGAGTCTTCAATTTGGACGTCTTTGTTAGGTGAGTCGCGGTACAGTCAACTTAGGAACCACTGCGCCAAGCTGTCGCCTTTTTGACTGAATCTTTAAAATATCTCTATACTCACCTACATTTTTGTAATTATGTTGATTCTATTTGACCAGAATATAAACGCCTATCAAAACCCCGCTTAATTTAGAATTTACCGTAACCAATGAGTTTATTAAATACGTTGTAACTACATATGCCAGTTGTGATTATATTTAGATAACTAAACAAAGGAATGGCGCGAGATACTCATTAAACATTAACAATGTTTCTTCGTGAATAAGTTTCCGGCAAAACCCTGATTTAGTTAGTTATTGAGGCGTTTTGATGGAGGATAAATATTTGTGGAATTACACTTAGAGGTTGGGTTTTGGATATTGCAGCAACAATATCCAAAATAAAAGAGAACAGGAAGCTAGAGGAGTTTATAATGAAAGAACATGTTTGAACTCTTTATTCATTGCCTACCTCGCAAGAGATCCTATGATTCAAATTCTAGATAGAGATTCAAAGAACGAAGAACTCTGTTCTGTCCGCCTACCCCGCAAGGAATCTGATCGTGATGATAAATATGGAAGTCACTTAAAAATACCATTAATAAACGTACTAGTTAAATCTTTATACTTACTGCTCAAATCACGATTTATGAAATATTCGTCAAAAAAACTCTTCGTTAGATGTACAGCAAAAAATAGATAAAACTAGTTATAACACTCATGTGGGTAATTCGCCTGACGTCAGACCGTCAAGAGCCGTCATCGGTCTGACGCAATAAAAGCTTGACGTCTCTGAGACGTAGATTGTAAAAATGAGATCACGTCGACCGTTGTGTCTGCTCTAGAGTTCTGTGGAACACTTCACGTGGGGCGGTCTAAGTGACAAGAGATATTTTTTATTGTTTTTTGTTTAAGCCGGTCGTCGCGAAGATCATTGGGAGGCTTATGTCCTGCAGTGGAAGTGGAAGTATTTTAGCTCATGAAGAAGAAAAAGAAATCTAAACCACACACGTCCTCGATAAGACGTTAAACTGTCGTGCACTTAAAGTTTATAAGTGTAAACTCCCCAATTTGGAGCATAAATGTAAAGTAACTTTACATTTAAGGTCTAATTTGGTAGGGTCAACATTAGTGTAGGATGGTGACCTAGGGCGGCGGCGGAAGAGTGGTAAAATAACACCAATGGCGGCGCCCACGAGCCGAGTCAGAAGGCTTACTATGCACCCATCAACTCGCACTGGACAAGCGCGGTGGGTTTTCATGTCTAAATCCCTCCACAACTATTATGAACTGTTTTCTGTTTCTGTTTTTTTTTTTTTTTAAACGTAGCCCCACACTAGGATTTATTCCCGTGTCGTGGGTGCGTTTACAAACATGAAAATTCACATACACAAATACCCAGACCGGAACAAATAATTGTGGATCACACAAAGATTTGTCCCGTGCGGGAATCAAACCCGCGACTATTAGACACAGTGGGCGGAGCGACTTAAGCTCTTAACCACTGCGCTAAATCGTCCGTCAACTGTTCAAAAACATGGCCCCAAGTGCCCGGCGGCTCAAATGGAGATGCTGATGACAATAAGCTGAAACACCATAAAGCCAGGGGTGCTAAGAATCTCCGGGTGGGAAATGCTCTTAACTATCAAACAAACAATGCAGGAAAAAAGGACACCTAAACTTTTAACATTCTAACTTATAACGTGCGCACACTTAGAACTGAAGAACGTTTACAAGAACTAGAGAATGCTTTAAATTACATTAATTGGAACATCATTGGTTTAGCAGAGATACGGCGGGAAGGAGAAGATATAATAGAACGAGACCAAAACATTTTTCATTACGTCGGAGGACCAGGAAGCAAATACGGGGTGGGATTTCTTGTAAACATACGCTGGAAAAATAACATTAGGAAATGTATACCTTATTCTGATAGAGTAGCAGTACTTAAGTTCCAAGTTACGGAAAAAAGATACTCACTATTGTACAAATCTATGCACCATCATCAGCACATCATGACAATGAAGTAGAAGAATTCTATGATTTACTCAACAAAGCTTACGATGACAACAGAGAAACTTGGACATTGGCAATAGGCGATTTTAACTCTAAAATTGGATGTAGGATGATGATCTAGATCATGATAATGTTAACATTGTAGGACCACATGGATTAGGAATCAGAAACAACCGAGGCGAACGTCTTTTGCAGTTCGCTTTCGGCCTAGGATTAAGCATAACCAATAGTTATTTTTACAAAAAGTTGCATCGTCCATGGACATGGTTATCTCCAGATAGTGTAACTAAAAACGAGATTGATTACTGTCTTTCTTCAAACAAACAAATTGTAAGAAATATAAATGTTCTTAATTGTTTCAAATTTAGTTCTGATCATAGACCATTGCGCTTAACAGTTAATTTTAATATGAAAATGCACAGATTAAACATGATAAAAACTTCAATAAAAAGAATAAACAAAGCTACATTAATCATTAATGAAAATAAATTTAATATAGAATTACAGAACAAATTTAGTTTACTGGATATAAGCACAGAAAATGTGACAGTTCAATATAACCACATAAAAATGCAATTAATTCAGCAAGCAAGCAAATAAAATGTATTAAAAAAAGAGAAAAGAAAATAACCGATGCTACGACAACCATGATCGAAGAAAGACAGCAACAAACCTATAACACCTCAGAATATAAAGTTTTAGACAAGAAAGTAAAACGAAATATAAGAAGAGATATCAGGAATTACAACACCAAATTGATTCAGAATACATTAGAAGGAAATAGGTCATTAAAAATAGCTAAGCGAGGGATAGATATAGGCAGATCTCATATTACTACTTTAAAAGATAGTACTGGGACAAAGCAATTCGATAAAGAGAAAATTCTTCAAATTAGTACTGACTTTTACAGAACTTTATATTCTCACAGCTCACCTCATCAACAATCTACTAATCCCACTTGTTTCTCATGTCCACTAAATATTCCACCAATCACGCCCGATGAAGTTCATCACGTTCTCACGAACTTAAAATATAACAAAAGTCCCGGCGACGATGGTATAACAACTGAAGCCCTATAAATTGGCGAGCCGTCCCTTTTACCACATCTCACTAAATTGTTTAATACAATTCTAAGTACAGGCAAATTTCCCGAAAAATTGTGTCACTCTAATATAATTTTGTTGCACAAAAAAGGAGACAGAACAGATATACAAAATTATCGCCTAATCAGTTTAATATCCCATGTTTATAAAAGTTTTTATTAAAATATTAGAAAATAGAATGACACAAGCACTCAAAAAACATCAGTCCCCTGAGCAAGCTGGTTTCCGATCAGGGTTATCAACTACCGACCACCTCCACTCTCTCAACATGATTATTGAAAAACACCAGGAGTACAATATTCCGCTGTATCTTGCTTTCGTGGACTATTCGAAGGCTTTTGATATTATCTATCATACCTCATTGTTCAAGGCTCTGCAATCACACCAAATTGATAATACCTATATCCAACTTCTCCAGACCATATACATCAATAGTACCGCTTCTGTCAAAATACAATCAATAGGATCATCATTGCATATAGAAAAAGGAGTCAAACAGGGCGATCCTCTCTCCCTAAAACTCTTCATATCAGCACTTGAAGAAGTATTTGTTAAGGTGGTGGCCGGCTGGGAAGGAAAGGGGATTGCGGTCGGGGAGAAGACATACAAACCTCCGATTCGCTGACGATATAGTCCTCTTCTCCTCGTCAGCTAAGGACCTACAAAGCATGCTGGAGGATTTGAGCGCAGCCAGCCGCGAGGTCGGACTTCAAATGAATATGTCAAAGACCAAGCTCATGACGAACAAGAACCGACACAAGATCCAAGTAGACGGTGTGGGGATTGAGTATGTCCATGAGTATATATATCTGGGTCAAATAGTCTCCTTCCAGGCACGACAAGACAAAGAAATCAGACGTCGTGTCGAAAACGCCTGGAAGAGCTATTGGACAATGAAAGACCTTATGAAGGGAAAGCTTCCATTGTACTTGAAGCGAAAACTCATGGACATGTGCATTCTCCCTATCCTCACATGTGGTGCACAGACTTGGTCTCTGACAAAACTTCAGAAGTCCACACTCGCGGTTTGCCAGCGTAACATGGAGCGCAGCATTTTAGGCATTGAACTAACAAACTATATTAGGAACAGTGCCCTGCGCTCCATGACAAAAATTTCTGATGTGGCTCATAAATGGAACTGGGCTGGCCACATCTGCCGCATGTCTGATACAGCTTGGGCAAAAATAATTACCAACTGGGTCCCACTAAACTACAAACGACATCGCGGTAGGCCCAGACGAAGATGGCGGGACGAGCTGGACTCATTCCTGGAAGACTAGCATTTAAAAGCCGCAGACAGAACCGAATGGACTCAGTGGAGGGAGGCCTTTGCCCAACAATGGGACGATAGTGGCTGAAGAAAAAAAAAACCACACACCGTCACGTCTATATTCCCCAAGCGAGGGCATAGTTTTAGTGTGCACCCACCTATCGCCACGATGTTAGCTCCTGATGTACGTGAACCTATTACGTCGAGTATATTTCGAAGATCTGGAGTGCGGTGCGACTAATCATTTTTCGATATGAAAATCAGATACCAACAAGCATGTTTGTTGTTTTATAAAAAACTTAGTCGTACTGAGTTCTTAGATTTACGTGAATATTACACATGAAATAAAACTATTTTATATACGGTTTATTTTTTATTTTTAGTTCCCGACGTTTCGAGTGCTTTGCAGCACCCATGGTCACGGGAGGGACTGAGGTGTTAGATGTCCAAAAGGCATAGTTGTACCGGGGTACCCTCAAACTTCTTACTTATTTTTGTTGTTGTTGGTCCGATCTACGCAGAATGAGCTCACAGTGTCTTGAGGTCTTGAAGTGTTATGCTTGGTTTTGGATTTGATTATATTAATTACCGGATCCCAAGACGATGGAAGCACCCAGCCATCTTCTCTATTGAAATTAGGGTGTTTTTTAATTTCAATAGCCTCGCGAACCATCCTTGGTAGGAATCTTGGGAAGGGGACTTCTTTGAGCGTCGCACATATTTTACCGACGATAAACATCATTTAAAAACTTTTTTTTCAATAAAACCCATTCTTTTCATAAAAATCTTGTTTTTTTTTGAACTTTTCAAGTCACGTGTTTTCAATTTTTCAACAATAACACGGAAAAATTGAAGTCAACAAACTTTTTTTAAATCTTTTTTTACCCGTTAATTAAAATTAATTAACAATTGGTTTCTTTCAACTCTAATCCGGCCCGAAATATATATTTTACGATCACACAAACATTTGTTCTGGCGTGTGGAGATCAAACTCGCGACTCCTCGATCTAGCGAGCGGAGTGCCCTACGCTCAACTATTATACTAGATCAAGCCGTATTACCCACATATTTAAGGTCCGATCGCATCCAACCTTGCTTGATGTCGTCAATCGTTACCGACAGGTCCAAACAGCATATAATAACTAGTCAAAATAACGAGTTATAAATACTTACAGGGACTGAGAGATTGTCATAATAACCCAACATATATTTTCCCATTGCTGGGCCTGCCCTCACAAAACAAGGTGAAAGAAATTGGCCATACTCCATCACATGAACTCAGTGCGGATTGGCGGAGCATCTTTTTGTACAATAATTGAATAAAAAAATCCCGCTTCAGCGTATGGCATGCACCGTGCCATCCGTCCGAAACGTGAACACAATATAATGAGGGAGCGCGCCGCTGCGGCTCAGCCTCTGAGAGGAAAGTTTGGAGGGAACTCTAAAGTACCACCACCAGTAATTTTTCCTGCTTGATTTAAAACGATCGCGTTGTTGAGTTTTCGGTCGTCTGACGCTTTGGTTCGCAATTGTTTTTCGTAGTTTTTGTATGAACTTTCAATGTAATGCCTTTAGCCTGGTAGAGTTGGTTAAGTGCTCGATTTTTTCGTTTCAAGTTGGAGAGCGATATTACATTTGTTGTCGAAGTAGCACCGTCACGCCTATATTCCCCAAGCATGGGTGGGGAGGAGTACTGAGTACACCCACTTTTCGCTGATAATGTTAGGTTAGGTTTTTTGTCGAAGTAGGTTTGTAGAAGTAATGAGAGTATAATGTTACATGGTAATAGAACGAAGATTGGTTAAATACCTATCTTACCACGACCAAATAAACCGAGTCTTATCTGATGGAAAAGTCAAGAGTCTCCGTAACCGGCGAGCGTGTATGAGACGAACTATGAGAGTCGAGGAAGCCAGAGAGGTATGTAAGGAAAGAACCTGTTGGAACTCTGTACTCTCTGCCTACCCCGCAAGGAATCTGGCGTGAGGTTATAGATAGATAGATAGATAGGTTAAATAAAACAGTGTAAATTAAAATAGCATAATTCAATTGTCATCTCTTAAACACCAAGCCAAATATCTGGTAAATTTATTACGGTTATAACAATTTTGTTGATAGTTAAATAAGGATTAGTTTCACTTTCTCTAGTTTTCAAAAAGCACAGTACGAAAAATTGCCTCCTCGTCTTGGTGGCATCACTAAAGGCATCCTTCAGACTTAGATCAAAACAGAAAGGAGCAAATTCGGTACTTCCCAAACAAAGTGGTTAAATACGGTACATCCGTTCTTTAAATCAACTGAAAACGGAGTCATACTCTGCCTACTCAATAGTCAAATCACTGACTTTTTGTCAACAAATTAGGTACATCACATTGCCTTGGTGCGAAAAGTAGGTGTATAGATTTCTTTTTTTTTGTAAATGCTAACTGTAAACACTTTTATAAAGACACCAGCGTTGTATTAACTGGTATCATCTTATAAATGCATAACATGAAACATGTATAGGATGAGTACAAAGGCAAGATCAACTAATGTTTAAAGCAACAACCTGTGTTGTATCACAGAGATGTTTTGACGGGAGATTTATTGCGGAGAGGTAATCTTCAAGAATTCCACTGAGATAGTCGACAAATGGTCGACTGTAACCCTGACCGTCGCCTTATGACGTAGGTGTTATTGTTTGACAGCTTATTTTGTTTAGTGAACTCGTGAAATGTGTACATTTAAGGTCAGAATCCCTTTAGGGACACTTAGAGATACCTCAAACTTCGCTAAACTTATTTTAAAAAGCCACATCTTTCCAGCCCATTCTGCCCTCTGCAGGGAATAAGCTTTCCCCCTCTTATGCCACATATCTCGAAGTGAAGTGAAATGCTGAGTAGTATCTTAATAGTATTCCTTTTTTAGTGTTTCGCGGGACAAAATTTCCAGAAAAATAAAAATAAAAATAAAATAGTTTATTTCTCACCACTAAAAGTATGGTACAATTTACATATTCAGGTATTCACAGTATAAACAGACAGAAAATTCTGTAATCTGGAGAGGTGTGTAGTGTGTGTAGAGCGTCCCGTATTTCTCATTGGAACATGAACAAATTATTCCTCCTTGCTTTTTCGGTGCTTACACCGGTCTAGAGCAACTCACATTGCCCTCCTCTCAGACACCAGGGGCACACATCCTAGACGTCGCGATTCCAGGATCAGCATGTTCTCTTTAGCCCCAACCCACTGCTCGGGCTTAACCCTGCCGGGCTGGATCCAAACAGACCTGGAAATCACAAGGCTTTTGAAAACAAGACTCCCAAGAGTTTTCGTATATGTTGAAACCACTATACCTAAACTTGGTAACTGCTGCAAATAAACTAAAAACTTAATTAAAATCAACACAAAACGTTATGAAAATTAAAAATCAGCCACGTACACGCCTCTGTGGATAAATAAATTGAATTTAACAGCATAAAGGTGAGGTTGTTCCGCCATCATTTTGCATAATATCAACCATGGTTTAAAACAAAATGGAGGTCTTTGTTCCGACCGGCTTTAAAGCGATTGGAGTGAATTTCTAAAATGCGGTTTTGTGCTCTGCGGATAATGCTTTAGCACTTTAGTTAGGTGTGTTAGATTAAATGTTAAATAATATATTGTTGGTAGGTAATGGGTGTGTGATTTTTTTTATTAAGGACTGTTCAGCCATTGACTCCTATCTCACCTGATGGCAAGTGATATGGGGCCAAAAATGTGACTCGCTGACTCTGTAATGGCCTATTCTCTCTAAAATAGGCTGAGGAAACTGAAGTTAAGCCGAGTTGGTATGATGGGGTTAGACCCGCCTCGTACTTTGGAGTTTATGTCAGGTAGAGTATCAGACAAAAAATAAAAAAACAGATCCGTATATGTACCCACATTTCACTGACGACGATCACTGTTAGCTCTTATGTTGAAAACACCGAGTGAAGCTACTTCAGCCGGCTTTCGAACGAAGAAAATATAACAGACATCGCTCGATTCGGCTCACATTTGCTTGAGACACCGGAGTAGAGTTGAAAAGAAATTGAAAGATTTCCGTTTCTTACTAAATCCATCGTCTTTTTCATATTTCATTCAAAAAACAAATAACAGCTTATGCGAAATAAAACATGTTTTTTTCTAAAAAAAAAGTTTCAGAAAAAACTATGGTTTCTTTCGTTTACATTCAGAGCCGTGAGCATGAATGTCTAACATTTGCCACAGTGAAACCGACGCTAGTTGTTGAGAATTCTGGATGTACTTAGGTATTATAGGTGTACTTTGTACACCCACATTTCGCCGTCGATGTTTGTTCGGCCTAAAAATATATTTCCTCGCGCGGTGGTGGCAGAAGTGTACTATTTACACCCAAAATTTCACCCACGATAGGTGTAATTTGTACACCTACATTTCGCCGACTACATTAGGTCTTGAAATATATTTCGTCAAGCGGCAATTGCAGAGGTATACGTTGTACATCCATATTTGACCAACGACAAACGACAGTAAATGTTTAAAACATCGTTTTAGACCGTTTTTTTTTCAATAAAACCCGTTCTTTTCATTAAAATCTTGTTTATTTTTCAACAAATCGCGTGGTTTAAATTTTAACATAAACAAATTTTCCGTTTTTTTCGCGAAATAAACAATTGGTTTCCTTAAGAATTTTCAGCGCCACACCGGAGCGCGCGCCCGTTTAATGTAACTGCGTCTAGGCGGTCGTGTTACTATAATAATTATCTATCTATCTATCTATAACCTGACGCCAGATCCCTTGCGGGGTAGGCAGAGAGTACAGAGTTCCAACAGGTTCTTTCCTTACATACCTCTCTGGCTTCCTCGACTCTCATAGTTCGTCTCATACACGCTCGCCGGTTACGGAGACTCTTGAGTTTTCCATCAGATAAGACTCGGTTTATTTGGTCTTTATAATAATTATATTATAAAATAGTACTGGTATCTAATACTAATTAAAGTCTTCTATCGTTTAATTATTAATTATATTATTGTGGGGATACCAAGTACAATTTCGTAGTAAATTACTGTGTTTTTGTACAGTAACGGCTAATTTTGTTCACACCTAATGTAATATGATGCGAGTTTTCTCATCGCCTTCATATCGCGACTTTGTCCATACTCCGGTTTGCTTTTGATAATGGTTTGATAGATTTTAGTGTGTGATGTGTCACACACAAGCCATCATCTTTGTTGGACAAGAGTTTTTATAGCTTCACCGGACAGGAGAGGAAGCTCGCAACAGCTACCCTTCAGTATTTTTTTTATAAAAGTCTGACAAATTATTAAATTTGCCATTTATAGTTGTCTGCTCTATACGAACAACTAGACTAACAAGGCAGCATCAAAATTAAACCTAACAATATTTCCCTTCCGGACACATAAATATGCACATACATAAGTACCCACAATTAAGCATTCTGTTTGCGCGAACAATTCTTAGTCTCCCCTAGAGTTAGTTAGATTAAAAGGTCCCGGGAGAAGTGGGGCATTAAAGACATCGCCGGTTCGCCCCGGAGCGTAATTGGAGGGGGCCGAGTTAGGTAATCACTAAGTTCTACATATGACTGCTGTATCCTACAGAACAGGGTATCTATATGAAGTTAGCGGGCACAATTCTGTGAAAACCGCACTTTGGCTACGATTCGAACCCGACTTATTTTCTCTGACTGCCTCGTTGGCCTGGTGGCGAATAATGCGCTTTGCGATTACGAGGTCCTCGATTTGAATCCTGGTTCCGACAAATGTAGTTTTTCTATCGATAAACTTGAAGTATCAGGTATATGGCAATAGGCTCGCCCCCTATTACATAGAACGTAACATTTCCGGCAAACAGTGGATGTACATAGTACCCATCTGCCACCCTCGCTTGTGAAATATGAGCATGCTGTTTTTTTTAACGTAACGAAGTCCCTTAACGCGGCTTGCGGTAGGAGTAGACAAGTGTAAATCGTAATATAACAAAAAAACGTTTCGAGTCGTTTGGTTCCGTCCGGCGTAGTTCGGATGTTATTGTAATCGTTGGCCACCATAGCTGTTTACATCACGTGTTAGTTAAATGTCCTCGATGGTCATAGTATATTCCCGGTAAATAAAATCGTTTTTCAATAACTAACAATTTTATTAACAGTTATTGTCTGATTAGAACTTCGTTCCTGACGGGGGTCCCCCGACCGCACAAGTTATATATATTTTATGTTACTTTTCTCTTCAACTAAGAATCAAAGCCTATAAATACCAAATATTCTAATCAATTTTTTTATGTGTATTCACTTCGTTAAAACCCCGATGTCATTGATCGACAAAATCATTGGTCATCATCTTTGGTATATTTATATCATCACATCATAACCCTTGCGGGGCAGGCAGATAGTACAGAGTTCGACCAGGTTGTTTTCATACAGGTTTTTTCATCGGTCGTCGCTCCCAATATTATTACAGGCATTTCATACGTCAGCGGTATTGCAAAATAAGCTCTAACAATAAAATGAAATAGGAATAGCAGAAGGGAAGCATTATTTCATTAGCATATTGTAACAATGCGTCACCGCGCCGCCTGCACCGCGCTTCTGTCACGCCGTCGCGTTTAAACAAATTAAATTAGGCCCCATTTAACAAACAACTGTTCCGATCTAAACTAATTAACATTTTACAATAAACGTCCACGTTATTGAAAAATAAGTTCTAACAATAAACATAATAAGGGTTTACCATAAAAATCGTACAGTCACATTAATTAATCATAATTCGTAATAATTAATTTGACGGACGATTTAGGGCAGTGGTTAAGAGCTTAAGCCGCTCTGCCCACTGCGTCTAATAGTCGCGGGTTCGAGTCCCGCACGGGACAAATCTTTGTGTGATCCACAATTATTTGTTCCGGTCTGGGTATTTGTGTATGTGAATTTTCATGTTTGTAAACGCACCCACGACACAGGAATAAATCCTAGTGTGGAGCTAGGTTTAAAAAAAAGACCAAATAACAATCGACAAATATATTATCACAAAATACTTGAGGACCAAAGTATGTGATACATTGGCGATTGTGGGTGAATGAATGAATTATTTCTTTGTCAAAACATAGGTATAAAATCAGGTATTGATACAGGAATAGTCTCACTATGTTTCACCCTTAGGGTATACAAATTGCATGCTAATAATAAAAAGGAACATTAATCAAATAAAACGAATATTTAAATAATCAGATGATAACCAACATACAATCAAAAAATACGTAACAATAACCTCAACTGAAAAAATATCATGTCAACAACAACAAATTATACTATATGTCATACTATAACAAGTCATACTGAAAGTCAAACACAATTTAGATGTCATGGTCATTTAGAAAGTCGCTTATACTATCATAACATTTTTCTATTAAAAATATTGACTATTTAGATTTAAATCCCTTTCGCTGCAAACATTTCAATTCATTCGTAACTTTATTAAATATTTGGATGGTCATACCTAAAACACCTTTTCTGGCAGCTGCACTTTTACAAGCAACTATATTTGTAATTTGGTATTTATGTTGCTGTCTAATTGGTAACTTTCTCACATCTGCTATATTGTTAAATTATTTTGCGTTCTGTATTACAAAAATTGCCATTTCTAATATAACAGGTGGGCTGAAAAGTTCGTAGGCTGACACAAAGATAGCGCTACTAGTATTAAATTCATATAATTTTTAGTTAGCCCTAACCTACAAAAGACACGTGTATAAATTTGATAGCTGTCGTACTATCAGTTTGTGAGCATTTTGAATGAAGCAACTTTTGTTAGTTTGAAAAAAATGGAAAACAGGAATATCGTGTGTTTATAAAGCATTGCTTTTAGGCAAAAAAATACTATTGAAGCCAAGGCTTGGCTTGATAAACATTAATCGGACTTTGCACCAGGAAAATCAACCGTTGAGAAGTGGTTTGCTAAGTTTAAACAAGGCGAAATAAGCGCCGAGGACGATGCACGCAGTGGACTCCCCAAAGAGGCTTTTACCGACGAAAACATCAAAAAAGTCCACAAATTAATTTCGGATAACCGTAAAGTGAAGTTGATTGAGATAGCTGAGACCCTAAAGATATCAAAGGAACGTGTTGGACATATCGTGAATGAATATTTGGGTATGCGAAAGTTCTGTACGAAGTGGGTGCCGCGCGAGCTCACAATCGACCAAAGACAACAACGAATTGACGATTCTGAGCAGTGTTTGGAGCTGTTCAATCGTAATAAACCCGAATTTTTGCGTCGATATGTGACAATGGATGAAACATGGCTCCATCATTGCATACCGGAGTCCAATCGACAATCAGCCAAGTGGACTGCACGTGATAAACCGTGGAAAGACGCAAAAGTCGGCTGGCAAGGTTATGGCATCAGTATTTTGGGATGCGCATGGTATAATATTCATCGACTATCTTAAAAAGAAAAAAAACCATAAACAGCGACTAGTACGTAGCGTTATTGGAGCGTTTGAAGGACGAAATCGCGCAAAAAACGGCCCCATTTGAAAAAGAAGAAAGTGCTGTTTCATCAAGACAATGCACCGTGTCACAAATCAATGAAAACGATGGCAAAATTGCATGAATTGGGCTTCGAATTGCTTCCGCATCCACCGTATTCTCCGGATCTGGCCCCCATCGATTTTTTCCTGTTCTCAGACCTCAAAAGAATGCTCCCTGGACAGAAATTTTGCGCCGATGAAGAGGTAATCGCCGAAACTGAAGCCTATTTTGAGGCTAAAGACAAATCGTACTATAAAAATGGTATCGAACGCTATAATCGTTGTATCGCCCTCGAACTATATTGAATAATAAAATCAAATTATATCAAAAAAAAGATTTATTCCATGCTAGCCTACGAACTTTTCAGCCCACCTAATATAGTGAGGGCATTTTTAAAATTTTTAGTTGTTTAAAAAAAGGTAAACAACTATCTGTCATTTTCAAACCACAGATTGCCCTCACACACCGCTTCTGTGCTTTAAACACAGCTTCTCTATTGGTTGCATTTCTCCAAAATATAATGCCATATCTTAATATAAATCCAACTAAACCATGATAAACAACAAGTACTGCTTCTCTATTCACAATTTTTGTTAGATTGTACAGTGCGTATAAACATTTATTTAGTCAAATTTTCTGCAAACATGCTCTATTTGTGATTTCCATGTCAACTTGTTGTCGATGTGTAGGCCTAAGAATATTGTCGTATCTATTTGCTTAATTTCACTTTCTTTATATTTTATCGTCGTAGATGATTTATGTACTTCTTTCGAGAAATGCATTACATTTGTCTTTGTTAGATTAATCTTTAAATTATTTCTATTCCGCCAATTTATTAATTCAGATATCGACTCCTTAATGCTTTTTTCGTATCTATTTACGCTATCACAACTTTCTAAAATTATACAATTACCTGCGAACAAAACCATGGGACTGGTCACTTTTTGGAAGAGATCATTTACATAAATCAGAAATAATAACGGACTCAACACACTCCCTTGTGGGACTTCATATTTAATTAGTCGCTCACATGACTGAAATTTTATTTCTCTTCCGGTGTGACATATCCTAGTTACTTCGGTAATTTGTTTCCTATTAGAATGATATAACTTTAACAATTCAAGTCCATTACCTCTTACATCCATTGCATATAGTTTGTCCAGTAACAAGTCGTGTTCTACATAGGCAAATGCCTTAGTCATGTCTGCAAATATTGCTCACACTAATTTTTTTGCGTCTATATTTTTTTTATTATTCAGGACAAGAAATCATAAATAGCTAAATTGATTGTCTTATTTTTTCTGAATCCCTTTTGTTCCTCACAAAGTATATTATACTTCTCAAAATATGAGTAAAGACTTTCGCATACAGGCTTTTCCAATATTTTTTATATCATTATTAAAACAGCAACGGGTCTGTAGTTTTCAATGCAGGCTTTATCTTCTCTTTAACCGACTTCTAAAAAGGAGGAGGTTCTCAATTCGACTATGTTTTTTTTTGTATGTATGTTACGCGATCATTCCGCCAATTATGAATCGATTTTGATGATTCTTTTTGCATTGGGTTGAGTATAGCTCCAAGGTGGTCCCATTTTAATTTCGACGGTATTGGACCTTAGACTTAGAAGATATACCAGGGAACTCCTTAACGACAAACAATACGAATGCGTAGATTGAGATATTATGGGTATTACGTCAATCCTGAACCTTTCCATAGAACTAATCATAATATCACGACTTCAAAAAAAGAGGAGGTTGACAATTCGTCTATGTTTTTTCATAGCGTCTTTATTTATGAACTGATTTTGATGATTCTTTTTGCGTTGGGTTTAGTATATTTTCGTGGTTTCGAGGGAGTCCGAACAGCACGAATGTATAGATTCCGTTATTATAGTTATTATATCAATCCTGTAGGTACCTTGCTGGACAACTCTGGAAAATAATATAATATAGGTATATAAATATTAGTAAATAATTCACTTGTCACATATAATTGTAAAATAAAAATCTTTAAACTAAAAATTAAAACAGACTTTAAAAAGCAAAACATAAATATTTGAAGTCGGTGCCAAGTAACCGACAGCGCTAACCGGTACCGACTTCAAATATTTATGTTTTGCTTTTTGGAGTCGGTTTTTTTTTTAAGATTTTTTATGCAGAGGTTACTACGATAAACTTCATTCTCGTCGGATATACACCTGAACTTATACACATATTAAAAACATGACCTAAATGTGGTGAAATAGTTTCAATTACATGTTTAATAGCTTTGGTCGATATACTCGTACCATCTAGTCCTACACTATTTGTATTTTTTAGGTTTCTTGTTATTTTAATAATGTCTTCAGGTGTTACTGGATACAGGAAAAATGTTTGTAATTGTGTTTCAGTCTGTTTTATTTTATTACTCAGCTGGGAATCTAGCATTACTTAGTCTACAAAAAAGTTAAGTATATTATAATGTCAATTGGCTTAGTATATATATTGTCATTATGTCTTTTTATCCGATTTGGTTTGTAGCTATTGATTATGTTCCATGTTGCTTTCCACTTATTTATTGATGTCTTTACATAATAAATGTTCTGTGATTTTCGAGTTAACTTTATTATCTTTTTATATGTTTTGCTGCAGGTATTAAATTTGATTTTGTTTTGTAAGCTCGGATTAAATATTTGTTGCCATTAGAGTTTCCTACGGTTCTTGCTAATTTTTGGCATGTCTTAAATTTGTCCAAATTTTCTTTTGTAATGTCTTGTTTATATATTTTTCATGTATAATATTAAATTTTCCCTTTAAGTTCCAAAGTTTCAGCATCTGCCCTGTATGGTCCCAAGCCCTAAGTCAAATATTTTATATTGGCAACCACAAGTAAAGCTATGTGCAAAATTGTCAATGCGTGAATTGCTTACCAGCCGAGTTGGTTGTCGATTCTCTAGCGTCAATTTAAAACCTAGAAGAAATTGTTCAAATTCTATTGAAGTCTTGTTCTTTTTCAATAAGTCCATGTCAAAATCTCCACAAAGAATTATATTTTAGGTTTGTTTTAGGCACAGTTTTCTCAATATATTTTCTAATTTTAGGTAGAAAATCTCAAAATTACTTATCTGAGGGACCCTGTATACACATATTATTACTATCTGGTAGTCTAACAATTCAACTTCACAACATTCACATACTTCTTGTACAGAGTGCTTAGCCACATATTCAAGTTCTACATATTTCATGTTAGATTTTACCATAATGCAGCACCCTCCACGTTTTTCCTTTTGTTTCGAAAAATAGCACGCTAATTAATAGTTAGGAATAGTTAGAAAACACTGATGACCTTATTCTATAAAATGATCAGTAAAACATAAAACATCAATTGAATAATTTTTAAATCCAAGTTCTTGTAGGGCAATCGTAAGCACGTCAATTTTATTTAACAAACCTGCAATTTTTTGGTGCATTATATTGAGCTCTTTATGTTGGAAAAACACATTGTTGCTACGTTGATATTCTGTTTGGGTTGTTTTATGTCGAACATTGACAATATTTGAACATTGACGCACATTTTTGTTATATTCCAGCGATTTATTCATGTCATATATACGCAAAATTTCTTTTAAAAGACATTGGCACAATTGCGATGTAAAAAAGTTTCTTTTGAGTAAGAATCTACTGTAATTCATGCCAACATAGGATACATTTGTGAATATGTTACATATAAATGTTAAATGTTAATTTAATTTTTCTTCTCTATAGTGTTTATTGTAAGGTATCTCCGTTATAATTATATTTGTGTTTTTTATAAATTGAAAATAGTCACTAATTATAAACTGAAAGTCTTCTGGGTTATTGCCATTAGTACCACCTAAAATAATAAAGTAGTCATTAAAAGTCAAATCATTTACAATATCCGGTTTCATTACACTATACTCGTTTCCTAATAGATTTGTAAAGTATTTTTTATTCCACGACCTTGCTGATCGGCGTATACAATAATTCGCTTTTTTATCGCTGGCTGGAGAACTTGATGTTGTAAATTATTATTTATATTTAATTTTGGCTCACACTCGGTCGAGGTTTCTACTGATCCCGCTGTTGTCAAATCGTCTGTATGAACTTTCTTAGTATCTAATTTAATTTTGTCAATCTTATAATCTAAGCTCACAGATAATCAGCCCCTGTGCATGGCATTCGTGGACTACGAGAAAGCCTTCGACTCCATCGAAACCTGGTCTGTTCTCGAATCCCTGCAACGTTGCCAGGTCGACTGGCGATACATCCAAGTGCTGAGATGCCTGTATGACGCTGCAACAATGACCGTCCAAGTACAAAATCGGCGGACTAAGCATATCCCCTTACATCGAGGAGTGAGATAAGGCGATGTTATCTCACCTAAATTGTTTACGACTGCACTGGAGGATATGTTTAAGACGCTGGCCTGGAAAGGACGCGGCATTAACATTAACGGTGAGTACATCTCGCACCTAAGATTCGCGGATGATATCGTCATTATGGCAGAGACATTGCCGGAATTACAACAGATGCTGTGCGGCCTAGCTGATTCTTCCCAACGCATTGGCCTCCGGATGAACATGAATAAAACCAAGATTATGTTCAATGAGCATGTCATTCCGGAGCCAGTAAATGTAAATGGAACTACTCTCGAAGCTGTACGAGAATACATCTACCTCGGACAAATACTACAATTAGGTAGAAACAACTTTGAGAGAGAGGTCCGCAGGAGGATACAGCTGGGATGGGCAGCGTTTGGGAAACTACGTCAAGTCTTCTCGTCGCCTATACCTCAAAGTTTGAAGACAAAAGTCTTTGATCAGTGCGTCTTACCTGTCATGACATACGGAGCCGAGACATGGACACTTACGGTGAGACTAGTCCACCAAATGAAAATTGCTCAGCGGGCTATGGAGAGAGCTATGCTCGGAGTTTCTCTGAAAGATCGAATCCGGAATGAGGTGATCCGACAGAGAACCAAGGTCATCGACATAGCTCGCAGGATCAGCACGCTGAAGTGGCAGTGGGCTGGCCATATTTGCCGAAGGACCGATAACCGCTGGGGTAGACGTGTTCTCGAGTGGAGACCGCGGCTTGGCAAACGTAGTGTGGGACGCCCTGCAGCTAGATGGAGCGGTGAAATACGGAGGGTGGCGGGCAGCGGTTGGAGGAGAAGAGCCGAAGATCGGGCTCAATGGCGTGCCTTGGGAGAGGCCTATGTCCAGCAGTGGACTGATACGGGCTGATGATGATGATGATGAAGCTCACATAGTGGTCATCCAAAGAATTGTCAATTTCTTATTCGTTACTAAGTACCGTAGATGATCCAGGGCACCTGTTACTGTAATACACCGAGTTCCTCTTTTTTTCGTACTAGAATTTGAAGTTGCCGCTTTTGTTTGAACACCGTAGTCTAGTTTTTATAAACTTCTATAACCTTATTTTTGTACTTCCAACTTTAATTTCCCATTCTCTGCGACTAGATTATCTATTTCATTATTCGCCATAAGTAGGTTGTTTGACAACTTTCTGGTTGAAGTTCTTCACAGTATGCATTGTTGGATATAGATGTGTTGGGTAGACTACATGGTTGAATTCAGTGAAATCCTTTGGTATTTTAATTTTATATTAAAGTGGTTATTTCAATATATTTTGTCCTCAAAATAAGTTTTCGCAGATGGGGTCCGAACGCGATGCGTTAGAATGTTTGGAGTCATTTGTACCAATACGCCAAGCTAACAAGTACTAGACACCCTACTATGAAATAAATATCAAGGTGCAACTGCTTCATCCTATATTTTCTATCATAAAACAATAGAGGACGCTATTAGTCCGTTTCTCAGAATATTGGAATGCACTGCTTTATTGACTCATTTTATGAGAAAAGTAATCGATGTCACTTATTGCAAAAGTTTTTGTAATGGTTCTAATTTGGGTCAAATTTCAAATAAATTTGTTGGTACGAAAGTCTTCCAACATTTGTAACTTATTACTTTATTTCTTTCCTTTTATTTCTTAAAAAAAAACGTGGCCCGCACTACTATTTATTCCTGTGTCGTGGGTGCGTTTAAAAACATAAAAATTTAAATACACAAATACCCAGACCGGATCAAATAATTGTGGATCGCATAAAGGGTTGTCCCGTGCGCGAATGGAATCTGCGACTATTTGACACAATTTAAGCGGATAAGCTTAAGCTCTTAACCACTGCGCTAAATCGTCCTAGCTAATAATTGCTTTAAAAATATTTTTTACAACATTGTGAGTGTATGCGACTGCCTGTGTCTATTTTTGTCATTCTTTGCATGTATGGGAAATCGGCGACGGTGGTTTCAAATAAAATCGTGCGCTATTTCACTCCTAGTATTTTATTATTACGATTTCTATGGCGCTAACGTAAGTTAGTCGTTCTTTCATTAGCATATTGTAACGATACGCCACCGCACCGCCTGCGCCACGCTACTAAAACGCCGTCGCGTTCAAACAAATTTAATTGGTGCCCCATTTTACAAACAACTGTTTCAATCGAAACCAATTATCGTTTTCGCGTTCGAATATCGAAAGTTTGTAGCAGGTGCGAGTAACGTCTCTGTCTAAGTTATGAGAGAGAGCGGACTTAGCAGGTGCGAGTAACGTCTCTAACTAAGTTATAAGAGGGCTTAGTTTAGGCTCCGGACACGAAGTCAGCGGGTGATGGCGGCAGCGACGCGGGGAGCGGCGCGTTTCAATGCGTACATTTATATGGAACTGGCCTCGAAGGCAGCGGCGCGGGAGCGGGCGGCGAGCGGCGTACGAGCGGTGCGTACTATTCTAGCGGTGCCTGCGCGTCTGCATTGACGTAGTGCTGAGTTGTAGTATTCTTTTTTTGCTTATTAACGACCGAAGTTTCAAAAGGCCCGCCAACGTGTTGGAGCAAATTATTACAATGCTTTTTGAACACCAATATGGAACAGAATTTCGGTACTAATTTCTCGTAACACAACACTACGCCGCTCTAGCGCCGTGCGGTCTGCCCGCTGACTTCGAGATCGGGTACAGCGTTGCCGCGCCGCTCCCCGCGCCGCCACCACCGCCGCCCCGCTCCGCCACCACCGCCGCCCCGCTCCCACTGACTTTCTTGACCGAGGCTTTAGCGTTAGATTGACGTTAACGTAACGTAGTGTAACGTGTAGAGTTGATATGCTATCCTTTATACACTACACGTTTATTAAATGATGATGAACGTGACGGCACACTTTTTCTTATAAATCAGGATAATGTCAACTTTTTCGTGCTAAACTGGCTGATTACTTTCACATTAATAGTTATTTTCTTATAATATCTACGTACTAAAGTGGTAAAGTGCAGTTGGTTTGAATCCTGGGCCGGATAAAGTGTGCTTTTTTCATCGTTTATTTTCTCAATAGCAGCTCGGAGTATTCAGTATGGCAATACCCTTGCTACTATTATATTGCAATTTAACATCGTTGGCAACACAGTACACCTCTGCAATCCCCGCTTAGGAAATATAAGAGTGACAGATCAATACTCAATCCGTGAATATGCGTTCCAACTTCGCAATCTTCTTTTATCGCTCGTGTGTGCAAGTGCAAGCCTAAAATGTCCTACTGCGGATTAAAGACCTAGGATTTTCAAAACCAGGACCTCCTGATCGCCACACTCCAGAGGTCGAGACATGAATCTCTCGTCGAAAGTCTTGCAACTTGTCGGTTGGGTCACGTCTAATGGCTTAGCTACATTGCGGACTTGGTGTGAGATTTCTAATGTACTGAAATGTACGGGAGACGCTACACAGCTTCTCCACACTCGGTGCCATCGATCGATCGATCGCGCCATCGCGTGTAACGTACACGTCGTGCTGCTGTCCGCCGGCAGAGCCCCGCCGTCCCGCTTCATCGGCTATGTAGCGAAAGCTTAATTCTCGTCGATTGGGCCACACCTGAAGTCGGCGCTGGTGGCATATAAATCACGATTGGGCCGCTGACCGAGTCATTAGTGGCCGACCGCGACTCCAAGTCGGATTGAATTGTGACCGTGTTCTCCAGTCGCCTCTATATCCTGACATAGACTAGATTCTGCGCTGTGTCCTAGGTTATGGCTATTGGAATGTTAGTTCTAAATTACGAGACAGTCCGATAAACGGCCTGAAAAATAACTGTGGTCTTATTTCGCACTAGTTCGATCTAACCATTAACTGCCTTTTTGTTCTAATGGTGAATAATGCGCGGTGCGATCATGACGTCCTGCGTCCAAATCCTAGGTCAGAAAAAATGAAATTATAATTTTTCTATAAAAAAAATCCAGTATCAGTACGGAGTCTGGCATTGTGCCCGGTATAATGGTAACGGGCTCACCAGGTACATGAAAGCGTCAGCAAAAAGTAGGTGTACACAGTACCCCCGCTTGGCGAATATAGGCGTGAAAGGGTTCGATCCGTAGCTAATGTAAGGACGCGTTAAATTGCTACAGTTTGCTAAAATATGATATTAAAAAGGTATAAAGCCATTATTAATTTATAACTAACTAGCTGCTACCCGCAGCTATGCACGCGTTTATTTTGTAATTTGACATAGGTCTCTAAAGCGCAATCTTATTCAACGCTAACGCCGTCTCATAAAAAAACATATATTTATTCATTACTTAACTTACATTAATTAAAATACAATACTTGAGTACTTTTGAACCTTTCCTACCTACCATGCCAATATGCCGTAATCTGGTAAAATAATATTTCAAAAAGGTACATTGCGAGTTAAGTACGTAACATAGTTTGTCAGTACATGTCGTGTCAGTCTTCTGTTCTCTGAGGCTTGTAATATGCAACGTATCGTACAAACTCTCATATCGCGTTCTAGACATGTATGGAGAATCGTTGTCGATTTTATATTCGGCGCCATCTGTGGGTCACAGCTTTGTAGCGATCTATAGAAGCCGCTACAATATATTCGGCGTACATACAATAGACGTACCTACTTATAGTGCGACAAGGATCTTTAGGCCCGTAAATGACATTGACAGGGTTGGTCTGAAATTAGAGTTAACTTTAGTAACATTTTTCTACTTCCAGGGAAATATTTTAACAGGTCCGCATAGTTACTAATTAAAAAATAACTTATAGTAAATTTTATAGCAAACGGCAACTCAGCGACTGTCATGTACAGTACATTTCATTTGATGACAGCGTTAGTTCTGATTTTAGCCGTAGGCCAAAAGATCCTATTAGAACTGTATGTAAGTAACATCAATTATCTGCAACTGCTTTTAGGAACCTTACCAATTACCTCAAAAGTTTTCATTCAAAAGTTCACATGTAAAATATGAAAACGGAAGTCCTATAGAAATTCGATAGAAATGTTTGGAATCAAAAAGAAAGTTCTTCTGTTTGTTTATTCGTCCATATTTCAGCTTCCGTGAAGGAAACCTTAAACTTTCAATATAAAACAAAGTTTGAATGAAATTCGCTTTACTTCAATCGAGTTTGTTTAAGGAAAATCATTTTAAAGGTATTTATTTCTTATTTAAGTAGTTTTTCAAATGGTATGGGCAAAATTGAGTTGAATTCTAACAAGATCCTCTGTGAAGTAGAGTTTCCATACCTATGTAATTTTTCTATCTATCTATATCATCACCTACATCCCTTGCGGAGTAGGCAGAGAGTACAAAGTTCCGTCTTTCCCTAGAACAATCTGGCTTTCTCCACTCTCATAAAATTTAATTTTATAATTATTTTTTACTGTATAAACAACAGCTGGATCGAAATCAAACTGCAGACTTATTGGGTTAAGCCATATCAGTTTGTTGAGCTATTTTCTGTGAAATTATGAAACTAAAATATAACCTAAATTTAAGAGTGGCCACACTCAATTCGGTTTTATTCTGCTCAATTTAGGTTATATTTTCTGAGAGGGAAGAGTTTAATAAAGATAAAATTTTCCTTGCTACTTACTTCGTGAAGATTCTGTATGATGATTAGGTATATTAATAAAAAAAACTATTAAGCGTGTTGTTTAGAAATTATGGAGAAAACTCTTAATCACCGGTTTCAATATTCATCTCTTCATCATTATATTAATACGTGAAGCAAAAACTTTGTACCCTTTTTTACGAAAATTGCGCGGACTAGCATGAAATTTCCCACACTTATAGTTTATATATAGAGAAGGAGTGCAGAATGCTAATATTTTTTTTTAATTATGCATAAAAACACAATAAATCAATAAAACAATCACTACACACACACTACCATGTATTTAACACACATTTGACTTTTGTTTATTGTTAAAATCTGTGGTCAAATTGGGAATAAATTAATATTGTTTGTCTTTAATCAATCAATCAGCCTATCGTAGTCCACTGCTGGACATAGGCCTCTCCTAACACGCGCCATTGCACACGGTCCCCCGCCTTCCGCATCCAGTCCGTCCCAGCGACCTTCTTGAGGTCGTCGGTCCATCTAGCTGGGGGCCGTCCTACCTTACGCTTACCAAGTCGCGGTCCCCACTCTAGGACACGCTTGCTCCATCGGCCGTCGGTCCTTCTGCAGATGTGACCAGCCCATTGCCACTTTAGCTTACTGAGTCTGCGAGCTATGTCGGTAACTTTGGTTCTTTGTCGGATTACCTCGTTACGAATTTTATCCTTCAAAGAGACGCCGATCATAGCTCGCTCCATAGCCCGCTGTGCGACTTTGAGTTTGTGGACTAGTCCCACTGTGAGTGTCCACGTCTCGGCCCCGTAAGTCATAACAGGTAGAACGCATTGGTTAAAGACTTTAGTCTTCAGGCATTGCGGTACAGGCGAAGCGAAAACGTGACGTAGTTTGCCAAATGCTGCCCAACCCAATTGGATCCTGCGGTTGATTTCTTTCTCGAAGTTGTTCCTACCAAATTGGACAACTTGTCCAAGGTAGACATACTCCCGAACAACTTCGAGCATCGAACCATCGACGTAGATCGGTCCCGGCGTGACATGCTCATTAAACATGATCTTGGTTTTATCCAAGTTCATGCCGAGACCAACACCTCGAGAGGCTCCATTTAGGCTATGCAGCATTCCGCTCAACTGTTCCAGTGACTCTGCCACGATGACGATATCATCGGCAAACCGAAGGTGTGAGATGTATTCGCCATTGATGTTAATGCCCCGCCCAGTCCAGTCCAGCGTCTTGAAGACGTCTTCGAGTGCATTGGTGAAGAGCTTGGGGGATATTACATCCCCCTGTCTTACCCCTCGATGCAGCTCGATCGGGTTGGTCTTTTGGCTCTGGAGCTGGACGGTCATTGTGGCGGTATCATACAGACATCTCAACACCTCGATATAGCGCCAATCGATGCCACATCGCTGCAGAGCATCCAAAACCGCCCAGGTTTCGATGGAGTCGAAGGCTTTCTCGTAGTCCACGAAAGCCATACACAGCGGCTGATTGTACTCTTCGGTCTTCTGTACAATCTGCCGAACAGTATGGATGTGGTCTACGGTGCTGTAGCCTTTTCGAAACCCGGCTTGTTCCGGTGGCTGGAACTCGTCAAGTCTTCTGGCGAGGCGGTTTGTGAGTACTCTCGAGAACAACTTGTAGACGTGGCTCAGGAGTGAGATGGGTCTGTAGTTCTTCAGCAAGGTTTTGTCACCTTTTTTGAAGAACAGAACCACCGCACTCCCGCTCCACGCTTGAGGTGTTAAGCCCTGGTGGATGACGGAATTAAAGAGACTCGCTAGCTTTTTCAGGATTGGAGTCCCGCCTGCTTTTAGGAGCTCAGTGGTGATTCCGTCATCGCCTGGCGACTTGTTGTTTTTGAGCTGCTCGAGAGCCACTCTGACCTCGTCCTGGTTGACATCAGGGATGTCTTCCGTATCGTGGCGTGCTAGTGGGGCTCTGTGGTCGTCAGCGCTGGGTCTCGAGGGTTTAGCCATCCGTGATGCGTACAGGTCTTTGTAGAAACTCTCAATTTCCTCGAGTATCTCGAACTTGGAGGTCACGGTTTTGCCATCCGCTGTATTAAGTTTCGTCAGATGGGATCTACCTAGCTGGCGAGCGAAGACTTTGGTGCCTCTGTTCTGTTCAATCGCAGCCGCGATGGCGCGGGTGTTGGAACATCGGAGGTCACGTCGCACCCGCTTCCGGATCTTCCGGTTGAGGTTCCTCCCATCCGGCGAAGACGCCTGCGTGGATGACATTTCCCGTCTCTGCCTCATAAGTTCGAGAGTCTCGAGCGAGAGTTTAGACTCTCTGTTACCGCTTTTGCCGGGAAACACCCTTCGAGACACATCCTGTAGCGTTTTGACCACTGTGTCGGTTTTCTCGTCAACATTGCCTTCGGTTTCCAGCAGGTCGAAACGATTTTGAAGCTCCAGTTGGAACTTTTCGGACCCTAAAGCTATTTGAGGCGCAGTAGGTCTGAGAGTAGACCTCATCATGCGACGTCTTTCGGCCTTGAAGTCTATATTTAGAGCGCCTCGGACAAGTCGGTGATCGCTGCCGGTATTAAACCTGTTGATCACGGAGACGTCTCTAAATATAGACTTCCTGTCAGTCATGATGAAGTCTATCTCGTTCCTCGTCACAGTGTCGGGGCTTCGCCATGTCCACTTTCTATGAGGCTTCTTCTTAAAGAACGAATTCATTAAGAAGAGCCCCTGCGACTCCAGAAAGTTGACCAGCATCTGCCCCCTGTGGTTTGTCTTTAATACTATTTATCTATAGTCTTACTGAATGTCAAACATAATCAGCAAACGATGAAAGAAAAGGTCGAATTTCGACCAATGGGCGACCACTAGTATGGATAAATTCGCTTACTGTCAGTAGAATTTTGACAGATTTTCCATATAAAATATGTCAAAACTCTATCCGTAGTAGGCATTTTTTACTTGTGTTTAATATTGAAACCGTCCGTAAAAAAACACCGTCTTACACATAATCCCTAGTCAACAGAAGCTGTATTATTCACATTTCATCGACGACTGACTGCCTCGCGAATGTGGCGCCCTAGTGGCGAATAACGTGTTTAGCGATCTCTAGGTCCGGGGTTCAAATCCTAGGTCGGACAAATGTAGTTGTTCTATTCAAAAATTCCCAGTATCAGTCCGGAGTTCGGAATTGTGTCCGATATATGGCAGTAGGCTCGCCCCCTATTACATGGGACGTAACATCATTGGCGTGGGTGTACACAATACATCTCTGCAATCCCCGCTTAATATAGGCAAGATGGTGTTTATTTACTTATTCATCGATGATCAGTATACCGCGCGCAATTTTCTACTCCAGGCTGTTATTAAAATCATTTTGATAGAAAATCCCTGTAACATTTTGTCCGAACTAGGATTTGAATCCAGGATCTTTTTATCGCCAGCCACACCATGCGTCACTAGACTAACGAGGCAGTCGATTATACATATATATTATTTTATTTAGCGTGGTTTTGTAAATCATAATAATATAATTTATACTAATTAAACAAATCAAAATTTAATATAAATTAGGTACTACAATTAATTCAATTAAATAACGAACTGAGAATTGTTACAAGTGTGTTAACGATATAACAAAGTTATGCCTTATTAGGTCAGTGTACATTATATTAACTGCACAGAATTACGAGTAAAGGGTTCCGTAGCTAGGGTTGCCAAGCGTACGAATTTAACTGGCATTTTTTTAGAATTTTCCTAGTGGTATCCGGCAAAAAAAATTTAAAATGGCCTTTGATCGTAGTCAAGTAGGCTTTTTACAGTGGACGCTTATAGAAAACCAAATGTATGGGAATGACATTTTGCAACGCAAAGTTACGTGTCAAAACAATGTATTAGAGATTGTGACAAGAGTATAGAAACAACACGCTTGCCATTTAGCTAGGCCCTCTGATTGGCTTTTAAAAGCTTTCTCTATGAATGTATGAGTGTAATCGATTGCTGGTAAGTCAATACAAGAAAATAAATAAGGTTTTTATCAGTATCGCTCGTTGCAAAAGGTAAATACCGATCTGGGCATTTAAAAACTACGAGCAAATTAACACGTAACGTGGCGCGTTACAATAACTTCGTGAAATGATACTGAGTTCTTAGATTTACGCGAATATTACACATGAAATAAAACTACTTTTTCGGATTTTATCGCGGTTTATTTTGATTTTGCTGACCTAAAACACCGTCGCTCAAAGAAGTCTGCAGTCTGTGAACATGTCCTTGACCGCACCCGCCATAACATCAGATTTGATAGACCACAAATCCTCGTGAAAGAACACCGATTCCTACCAAGGATGGTCCGCGAGGCTATTGAAATTAAAAAACATCCTAATTTCAATAGAGAAGATGGCTGGGTGCTTCCATCGACTTGGGATCCAGTAATTAATATAATCAAATCCAAAACCAAGCATAACACTGCAAGACCTCAAGACACCGTGAGCTCATTCTGCGTAGATCGGACCAACAAAAATAATTAAGAAGTTTGAGGGTACCCCGGAACAACTATGCCTTTTGGACGTCTACCACCTCAGTCCTTCCCGTGACCATGGGTGCTGCAAAGCACTCGAAACGTCGGGAACTTAAAAATCAAAATAAACCGCGATAAAATCCGAAAAAGTAGTTTTATTTCATGTGTAATATTCGCGTAAATCTAAGAACTCAGTATGTGAACCAGTACGGACTGGAAATCGCAAATAAAATACGCCGGTTAGAAGATCTCAAGACTAAGCGCGCAAGATTTACAACATCCCTAAATTTCTTGAAGAGATGCAGAGACCACAATCTCATTCCTACGTGTGTCAAGATATCCACCAAGAAAGGCATACGAGGAAGCGCTAAGATCCTAAACCAGGCAAGTAAAAAGTTGTTACGAACGGTGATTCATCAAACGCGTTCCGATCTACACCACCTCAGCAGAAATATTGAAATTTCATCCAATGAATTAAAGACAGTGTTAACTACATTTGATTTTAATAAATGCATTGATACTTTAAATAAGCGTGAAACATCTAAATATAATGAATGCAAAAATAAACACATAATAAAATATAATAAATTAACAACTAAATTAAATGTCAAGAACAAATCATTACGGTGTAACGAAACGCAACCGTGCACCATAGACAACGAATCACGCGCAGTCATCAATCTGTCAAAACAAACATTGGATGAAAACATCGTGAAGGTCCTATCTAAAGGTTTAAATTATGCTGTAACACCTCGAAGGATACCGTATGAGGAAATTATCAGCGCCGTTGAAGACGTTCTATCCAAAAATAGTATAGGGAGGGAAGATTCGGAGGCAATACGTCAGGATGTCTCATCCATGTTACGTCGAAGTTCAGTGCCCAAACTAAATCTTCCTAAAAATCAATATTTAGCGTTGAAAACCTTACGCAATAGAAAGGATATTACTGTTCTCCGCGCGGATAAAGGAAATGCTACGGTCATTATGGATACGTCAGATTACAATGTCAAAATACAAGAACTTTTATCGGATGCAAACACATACAAAAAGGTCAAGACAGACCCAACCACCAGTATATTAAAACAAACTACTGATTTAATAAAGAAATACTCCGAAACATTGAATCTGGACGTCAAATCACTAATACCTTCGTGCGCAAAACCACCACAGTTGTATGGGCTTCCAAAAATACATAAACCGAATGCTCCCCTACGTCCAATTGTTAGCCAAATCGACACACCAACCTACAGATTGGCTCAGCACGTAGCGAAAGTGCTCTCGCCACTCAGAGGACACACAAGAGCACATGTTAAGGATTCATACCATTTTGTTAGTGAGATTAAAAATCTACATCTTACTGACAATGAAACAATGGTCAGTTTCGATGTCCAGTCACTATTCACATGCTGACCTGTACAAGACTGTGTCGAAATTGTAGAAAGGAAACTAGTGGAGAACAACATGCCAGCGGAATACTCAGAACTATTAAGACACTGCCTTACATCTGGCTACTTACTGTGGAAGGAGGAGTTCTACAAGCAAGTAGATGGTGTGGCGATGGGCTCCCCTGTATCTCCCATTGTTGCCGATTTATTCATGGAAGACTTTGAGGAGACAGCCCTTCGTACCTCACCTGTGAAGCCAAGTTTCTACAAGCGGTACGTAGATGATACTTTCACAATATTACCATCTGACAAAATTAACGTATTCCTTAATCATCTTAACTCCATTACCCCTAAAATTCAGTTCACAATGGAGTTGGAGGCAAACAATTCCCTAGCTTTCCTAGATGTCTCAGTAATCCGTAACCCCAACAACACCTTAAGCCATACGGTTTATAGAAAAAAGACCCATACTGATAGGTACTTAAACGGTGAATCTCACCACCATCCATCACAGTTAGCTACCGTGGGTAAATCTTTGTTTCAGAGAGCACAAGGGATCTGTGACAAGAAACATCTGGCTGCCGAGCTTCAACATGTCAAGCAAGTCCTGCACGACAATAAGCTGCGAGTCCCACGCCAACGTCACAGTGACCGAGTGAAACCAGCCACAGTCGAGCGTCTCCCTGCTGTACTACCTTACTTAAGAGGAGTCACAGACAAAATTGGCTACATCTTGAAGCGTGCTTCAATTAAAACATTTTATAAGCCGCCGAAGAAGATCAGTCAGTTTTTACCATCTGTCAAGTGTCACATCCCTCTACAAGATGCAGGAGTATACAAGCTTGATTGTGAATGTGGTCTCTCTTACATAGGACAAACAAAAAGACCAGTAAAAACTCGGGTTAAAGAACACATAGCTGACCTAAAACACCGTCGCTCAAAGAAGTCTGCAGTCTGTGAACATGTCCTTGACCGCACCCGCCATAACATCAGATTTGATAGACCACAAATCCTCGTGAAAGAACACCGATTCCTACCAAGGATGGTCCGCGAGGCTATTGAAATTAAAAAACATCCTAATTTCAATAGAGAAGATGGCTGGGTGCTTCCATCGACTTGGGATCCAGTAATTAATATAATCAAATCCAAAACCAAGCATAACACTGCAAGACCTCAAGACACCGTGAGCTCATTCTGCGTAGATCGGACCAACAAAAATAATTAAGAAGTTTGAGGGTACCCCGGAACAACTATGCCTTTTGGACGTCTACCACCTCAGTCCTTCCCGTGACCATGGGTGCTGCAAAGCACTCGAAACGTCGGGAACTTAAAAATCAAAATAAACCGCGATAAAATCCGAAAAAGTAGTTTTATTTCGTGAAATGATTATTTAATGGTACTCCAGTGATACACAATACAATTGCACGACCATTTCACGAAGTTATCGTAACGCATCACGTTTGTTCATCGCGAATAGGGGCCTTGAGAGCTGTTTAATTTTATAACAAGATAATAATTTATTTTTAGTGTCTCGTGCTTCTTCTTTTTTGATTATATTTTTATTTGTTTCTGCGCATAAAAATAAAAAAAAAAAGATATTTGCGCTTATTCAAAAGAAAAATTACGTAACTGATTTTTTTACAAAGATATGTGCAGCCTGATAAATGTTTGTATGACTTAAACAAAAACTAAGTTTGGTTATTAAAAATATATGTTTGGCTTATAGAGCAAATGGTTCAGGTATAGCTTTTAAATCAAAAGATTAGAGCCTGACAACCCTATCAGCAGCTCGCTTCGATCTAATTGCGACTTCGTGACTTCTGCCCTCCTCCATTAGCACCTAGCACCACGGAACCCTAACCAAACGACTATTTTTATCAGCACGAAATACGTTGACGTTTGTGTATAGAATTCAATGCTATTTTATTGCGTTTCACAAGTAAGGGACGTGGAATTATTCTAGGTATAAAAATAGACGTGCTATTTTGAGCATAGTACGTCAAATCGTTAAAAGTCTAGACAGTGGGCGATTCAATTTCTTATTTACGTTGATTTTCTATGTCTAAATGTCGTTTTGAACGTCGTTTGTTCCAGTCTTAAATGGAGTCAGGGTCGGAATAACTATATTCGTTCTAACTAAATTAAAATTTTCTCTTTAAGAAATAGTAGAGTGTAAATTGAGTTTTTACTTTGAGAATGACGTGTGAGTTTTTTGTACTTGAACTTTAGTGGTATTCATGACGTCGGATATTTATTTATAATATTTTTTTTTTAATAAGTTCTTAAATACTTTTATTTTTCAAGACATTTTAAGTTGAAAGTTCTTTATTTATTGAAATTATAGTTGTCCCTGTAAAAATAGTCCGCTTCATGCGGAGTATAATAATTTACTTTTAATGACCAACCCAGACAAAGTTTCAGATTGTTGTTTTTTTTAATATTACCCTGATACTACACTTATCGTCTATTCCTGCTTCTTAGGTGTGTTTAGAATCAAAAAATTCATATACACGTATGTGTGACGGGTCTAGTGCCCTAATGCAAGCTTCTTAGGAATACTTAACGATATTCTATCTCTATCTATCTATCTATAACCTCACGCCAGATCCCTTGCGGGGTAGGCAAAGAGTACAGAGTTCCAACAGGTTCTTTCCTTACATACCTCTCTGGCTTCCTCGACTCTCATAGTTCGTCTCATACACGCTCGCCGGTTACGAAGACTCTTGACTTTTCCATCAGATAAGACTCGGTTTATTTGGTCGTGGTAAGATAGTCTAGGTCTTCCCCGGTACCTGCATCCTTCCACTTTCACATTGTATATCTGTTTTGTCATTCTTTCCTCTGGCATTCTTTCTATATGCCCGAACCAACGGAGCATGCTATCTTTCATACCTACTCGCTGTCTTACTATGCTGTTGCTAATGCGGTCGGTCAGCTTCACTCCGCACATCTTCCGCAGAGCTCGCATTTCTACCGCATTTATCCTACTTTCATTCTCCTTCTTACATACCCAGCTCTCGCTACCATATAACAGCGTCGGGCAAGAACTCCGTTATGTATGGCCAGCTGCGCCTTATGGCTTAAGTGCCGGCTCCCGAGTAGCTTTCCCATCGCACCATTCACTCTGTTCCCTGCACTCGCTCTTCTCTCTATGTCAGCGGTGTATTTCCCATCCTTACTGAAGGCGCATCCAAGATATACAAACTCATTCACTTGCTCCAGCACATCGTTACCAACCAAGGATTAAGGATATTTAAGAATAAAATGCGTGGACGGTAATATTACTGATATACTTTGTATAACCGAGGTGTATAACAAATAGGGAAAAATGACTAGTGCGCTGGGCTGTTGATTGCGGTCTGTCTCGTCATCAGCTGATCGGCGCGGCGTAGGAGGCAGCTGAATACGTCCCTCCACACCTCAATCGCGCCCGCCTTTATTGGCGCTAACACTATGAAATTCTTGATTTCTTAAGATCTAGGTGGAAAAAGCTTGCATTTTCAAGTTATTTATGAAGCAAATAAAAAGGATTATCTATCCACTATATCATCACATCATATCCCTTGCGAGATGGGCAAAGATAACAGTTCCAACAGGTTCTTTCCCTACAGACTTTTCTGACCTCCTCCACTCTGTTTCAAGTGGTCTGAAAAATGTGTTAACTTTTAATTGTAGTCTTATACCGCCGAAAGGCTTCATGTAAGTAAGATGCTTTATCGTAGGAGTTCTTGCTTTCGTTGGGTGAGTATAGTCGACAATTAGACAAGGTTCTTTGAAATTGCGATATTAATGGCTTCCATATGATACTGGGAAGTTTTGAACAAAAAATCTACACTTTTTTTTCGACCTAGAATTCAAACCCAAAACCTCGTGTTCACTATGCAGCCTACCCACCACCAGACCGTCAAAAAGCTAACTTTAAAACATCTACATCTTAACAGATGTTTGTGGGCCACAAAAACAACATCACTATTATGTGAACCACTATACAGAACACTATATAAGCAACATTTAAACCAATCATAACCAATATATAGAACGTCTTTTAACCTCAGCTTTTTCCTATCCCCCGTCTCACCACCGACTTTTGCCGACAAATTCACTTTTCCTGTTGTCGGCGAACGGAAACGAATTCAGAGCACCTTTATGCCGTTATAATATTGCATTAAAGACCCTTAAAGGTGAGATTCCTTTGTGGAACTCCCGCTTCGAGTGTGAGGTAATGATTTTTTGTATTTTTTACCTTTCTTACCTCCAACGTTTACCGTGTGTTCTTAGGAATATTGATTTTGCGATATTATCTTACGTTTAATAAAATTCGCATGGTTTTCTTTCCCTTTTAGAGGGAAAAGAAATAAATGGGATACGGGAAAGAATTATTGCCCATTTTACTGTTGGTAGTACAGCTGTAGTAACATTAGCAACAAACAGTCTTAACGAGTTTGTTACTACGATATGTGTATAAATCAGCCTATGTTGTATCAATACTTTTTGTGTGTGTATCTGTGTGCGAATGATCTACGCTGTTGGCCGCAGGGCCTTTACACCTTCAACGGACAAAACGGGGCGAGCGTGCAACCACTACGCTCGAGCCAGAAGGGCAAGGGGGCAACTAGCTCAAGGGCTCCCCAAGGTGGAACGGCTTTGGGTTGGGCAGTCGCAATGGGGGAGGGCGGATACTAGGTGGCTCGCCGTGGTGCTCTGCACCGGCCAGCGGGCAAGGGATTCTTCGACCTCGCCGGCGAGGTCGGTGTCTGATCCTGTGTGCGGTATCTGTATCCGAAAGAAGGGATGTAAGGGCATCAGGAGGGTTGGTGAAAACATGCTGCGGACGGCGGTAGCGGCTGATAGGAGGGGGAGTTAGGTTGGTATTCAGCGGTGGTTACGATTAGCGGATTTCTATGATTAGACGCGTTCGTGTTCGTTCGTAAATATCGGGTTGTCGCCTTTTTAATAAAGACGCGAATAGGTTCGAGACTGAGCACCAATGAGTATCAATGCTGAGCCACCGTCTTCTATCATAGAAGTAAGATAGATCATACTCATCGAGGTGAGATAGATTATACTCTAACACGCGCATCCAGGTCAGGTTTGTGGCTACCCACTGTAGAAAGTTTTCAAGCCGCTCATAAGGAGCATGTAACACTCGTAGCGCTGTGTTAGTGTGGAGATGTTTGTAGCGATGACTAAGACTAAGCAACGTTCGGCTGGGTCAGTTTGAGATGGGTAATTGTTTTCAGCATTTCCATTTTCACACTTCTCCTTGCTTCAAAATACCCGTGAAGTCATTGACCCTGGTTAATAACTACTTAATATAGTATATGTTGAGCCAAATTTACCGCGTTATGGAAGGTTCGATAAGTTCTAACAACAGGCTGCCACCATGAATCACTATCTTTGTTATACTCTCAGCTCGATTTATAAGAGAAGGCCTTTGCCTAGCATTTATACAGTATCAGCATTATCATCAGCCGAAAAACCTAGAAGACATAGGCTTACTCCAAAGATCGTCAAGACGACAGTAGGTAAAGACTTATTTATTATTGTTAATGCTGCACGGCAAGCTAGAGAAGCTGAGAGTGGAGAAAGCTAGAGGAGTCTATAAGGAAATAACCTGTTGGAACTCTACACTCTATGCTCTCCCGCAAGGAATCTGGGTGATGACCTGTTATGAAATGAAACGAACAAATTATCTATACTTCACTCAGGTAGATAGAGACAGCACAACAAAAACTTACCTTGCATCTTAATACAAAACTAGGAATATTTTCCTAATTTTTACATCAGCCTTTATCGCTAAAGTAGGGTTTAAAGAAGGTCTTCAAGAGTTAGGTCTTAATAGGTGCAGATTAGATGAAGAGTGCCCCTGATACTTTTGGATATACCTACGTAGAAAACCTACTTAAAACAGCTACTTAGCAATGACCAAATAGACCGCGTCTTATCTGAAGGCAAGTCCGTAACCGCGAGAGTGTATCAGACGAAATATAAGAGTGGTGGAAGCCAGAGAGGTCTATTAGGAAAGAACCTGTTGAATCTCTGTACTCTCTACCTACCCTGTAAGAAACCTAGACCAAATAGATAGATAGAGACACCATAACAGAAACCCGCGTTGCATCTAAATACAAAACAAGGGATATTTTCCTATTTTCTATCTTACAAATTGGCTATAGAGCTGAGTGGAGAGCGAATAATCAACCGAGGCGCGAGATTCGATTACCGGGCCACTCGCGCCGCGCCGAGCATAACAGGAAAAATGAATTTGTCCGACTATGTCTCGCCTTTCTACCGCTGTTGTGAATTTTTACACCGCCTTTTATTATTAAAGGAGGGTTTGAAGAACGTCTTTAAGAGTTGCCACTTAATAGTTGTAGAATAGGTAGACAGTGCATCTCCTTCTTGCTGATGGGCGTAAATTAATTACCTATTTAAACATTGGTCTAGGATTATCAATTTTTGATTTTGATTAGATTATATTTATGGATTCACAGCCAACTATCGGACTTTCAAATAGGCAAGAAGCTTCAGAGTTACTCTATTTAAACATTTTTTTCTTTGGGGTATGGAAGCACTATTTAGGGATAGACTAGCTTACATTACACATCCCACAGTAATAGTTAATATCTCGGCTTATCATATAAGGAACCCATCTATACCGCTATTTCAAATAATGTATTCCTATTTTCCACATATTTAGCCAACCGAAACGAACTCTCCTATAATGTGGCATCAGTGTCATCACCTTGCATGAACTCTTTCGGTGGCGTAAGACCACAATTAAAAAAAACTACTTTTAAAGAACAATTTCTTCAAATAGAACATCTAGAACTGAAAACTATTCTAAATGATAAAGTTGTATTTCCGGTAGTTCTTGCTGGATTTAGTCATTTTTTAACCACGCGGATAGTCCGTCTCTACATTTTCCGTATACCACAACTATGTCCTCTATTTTATATAGGAACCATTATACCGTGACTAATGGGAGGCGAACAGTGAAGGTACGAGCGGCGTGGCACTCCGGGGAGGGTTATTTTGCTCCGTAAACGGTTGAATACAGGCCCGCCCAAGTTATTATCCTTCCAGAATTTATAGCCGGCCGGCCGTCACCAGTCACAACAAGCTTGAAACCCAGCACTTTCCTTTGTGACTATATTTTCAACGGACAAGTCTATAAGTTTAGAACACTATGTTTTTTTCTATATCTGTATTTAGTTGTTTGTACAAGTTATTATTTAACTTGCAATGTTCGCATGTCTGCGCGTTTGTCTTTCCGGTTCAAATATTGTGATCCATATTTCAAACATTTGCGGGTATCCGATTGAGCTGAAATTTGGTATACGTTTGTAAGTTCGGTGACAATGCCACAATATGACACCATAGAACTGATGATTGAGTCGGAAGGTGGCCATAGGAACTATACAACGTAATCCCTTCGTGATTAAGCTTGTTAGATTGATATTGACAAGTACTGTATAATCAGATAGTGTTCAGGGTCTGATGATAAAGCCGAAAAGTGGCCAATGGAACAACATAATTATTCAATGTAACCCCCGCAGTGTTTAAGCTTGTTGGATTTGTCTTGACAAGTACTTTAGACCCAGATGGTGTCCAAGGTCTGATGATGGAGCTAAAATGAAGCCACTGGAACTCCTCAACTAAGCAAGATATCGTCATTATATTTTTGCTATAAAAGCTTCTTTTTATATTAAAATTATATTAATTTTATTCCTTGTGCACGATTAAACGATCAGTATTATAAGTCATTACACACTTTATAGTTTTAAAAATCACTTTTTAACTTTGTTTTACAACTAATCCATTGTTTTAGCTATTTTTTGTCAGTCTACCATAGTTAGTTGCTTTGCTTACTCGTGTCAGTTGTTTTAGTTGCCAAAAAGCTTCTGACTTAGCTAAACAACTATAGACTATACTTTAGTTACAAGATTCTGCTCCTAAGGATTCCCCTAATCACGTATACGCTTTTACTGTACATACGCAGCCTTCACCCATATTAGATCCAACTATATCCGAATGATAACATTACACATTTGACATTCTGACATAGTTCAAAAAGTCACATTGGCTGCTTAGAGATTCTATGATATTCTTTTCTTAAATACAGATGCTCCAAATACCAATTCCCATGGAAAAAAACTCATTTCAGTAGTAGAATTCGGGTAAACTTTAATATTTGCAGGTTTCCGTTAATTACTATCGATCGGCACTAGTAATTACAGCCGCTGTACAGCCGACAGACGCTGTCAATCAGCCGGGCTTGTTTCGAACTGAACGCTTCGTAATACAACACGCGGTAATGAACGGAGTATACTGAATACACTAAAAATATTTGAAGAAAGTAATGAGTCTAGAAGTGGCTGGCTGTGCGTGAATGCATTACGCATGAGCGCGTAAAATTTTGTCCATGGCAGTGCAGATATACAAGATGTATCGTAAATGACCCCGATTAGATAATTGCTTCACAAATTCAATACGAAAACCAAATTTATAGTTTTTTACCCTTTTTTAAGCACTTTAATACGTACAAGTTTCATTAACAATGAAACTTGTACGTTTATGTGTGCGTAGAGAAATACGTTTTAGAAATCTCCCCATTGCTTTGAATCAAGAATAGATTTAGTGTGTTATAGCGCACTGAAGGAGTAACAGCATATTTTGAAAGCTAAAAAAAATTAACACACCGTTACGCCTATACTCCCCAAGAAGGGGTGGCAGAGGTGTACAGAGTATACCCACGTTTCGCCTTTTGCCATATACCGGGCACAATTCCAGACTCCGGACTCAGACTGGGAAGTTTTCGTTAGAAAAGCTACACTTGCCCGACCTAGGATGGAAAATTGCCCGGCCCAGTGATCACAAAGCGATGCGCTTTGCCTCTAGACCAACGAGACAGTCAAATGTATGTTACACCTTGTATAGCTAGGGGTACAATAATAAGTATATGAGCGCGTATTTCCCCGCAGAAATCTGCCGAAAAGCCGCGTTTGTTTGTCTAAGTTATTGTCTAATATTCTACTGTTAACATATTATGTTTACTGTGCTATAAATTATCATACATGATTCGGCATTGCCGTTTCACGGGAACATTCCTGGATTTGGTAGCGCGAATTCGCTTGTAGCGGTGTGTGGGATCCCCCTTTAAAGGAGTGTACACTGCTTAGAGCGACATTCACCGTGCACTTGCACTCAGTGCGGTGTGTGGTTATTTCTATCTTTCTTTCTCACCCAACTCGGTTTTGCACCTGCTTTCACTAGTTTCTGCATCACCCAAAGGTAGACTGGCAGAAAATGCCTAAGGCATTAAGTCCGCCCATGTACCAACTGTGCATAAATGATAAATAAATAAATTTACTAAATAAATATGAATGTGAAACAATGCTTTCTCGATAGCGTTACGTTTACGTCAATCTGTTCATGTTAAGCTCTACAATCGTCGGACTTGCGGAATTTAAGGACACTACTGTCCTTAAATTCACATACCGTAGGACGCGCCTTTAAATAATATTCAGCGCTAGACATGTTCAGTTTATGCATGGACATTTACGATGAGTGACGGGAATGAAGATTAAACAATGGTCACTGCAGATTCTGTAGACAGTAATAGAATTATTGTAAGCATTGAATAAAGAAATGCCTGCAGTAATTGTCATTAGGAGATGACCTGACAAAGGTCGCTGTTAAAGCTTCTTCTTCTTAAATCTTTGTGGAAGCTTATGCCCTTCAATGGAAGTCGTTCGGTTAATACAGTAGTAGTATGATCATCTTAACTTGCACCAAAGAGATCTTTAAATTGACTACCAAAGAACATATAATCACTACGATTTTGACTTCATATTACGTAGAATTTGCATCGGTTATTGTACGGTCGATATTAATTTGAGCCTCGTCAGATGGCTGTGATGTACGTCGGTTAATTCAATGTGCAATATTGTGCTCGTTAACTCGTCTATAGGACACAATTTCCTTGAACCTAGGCTTGTAAGTTCTAATCAAACTCGACCGAACTAGATCAAAACCTTGAGATCCGAAAACCATCAATAATTATTGGCGACATATACTAAATCTGTTTTACATTGTACTTTAATAACTTATCAAAACGGGAACTATTATTATTAAATTACTTGCTATTGTGTGAATGGCAGCTATTCAGGTCAATTTGCTGAGTTCCGAGATTGTTACGAAGCTTCAAGGTAATGGATAGGTATCCGATTTAATTCGGACTACAATAGCTAATATCAGTATCGTAAGGAAATACTATCCGACTGCTGGGCGAAAGCTTTCTCTCACAAATCGAGGTGAGAGAAATTAGGTAAACCATACTTCACTACGCAAATCTAAGGTAGTTAGATGAAGGCAGGTTTGTGGCCACTTGATTTTGGAACTTAACAAGCCGTCTATAAGGCATCATACGTGGGCTTAACTATTAGCATATGAAATGTTGACAGGGACTGTCAGCTTAAAGTCTCTTCCAAAGCACTAAGATGCTCAAAAATGGAATTGCCACAACCGGTCCCTCATCTCAAATCGACCGAGCTCAATAGTGTTTAACCTTGCTAATAATACCGCGATCCGAAGGGCTACGAACGTTTCAAAGTAAGCTCTACCTAGCTTACTAACTACCGTTAGGTAGGTCCATATTTTGGGCAATTATATTACTTGCGTATATTTCCTAGCTTTAGGTATTATTACAAAGTCCTATGTTATGTTTAATAGTAAACCAATATAGAACCATGTTGCAGTAAGCCAAAGTCTGAATACTCATAATAGTTCTTCGTAAAAAGAATTGAATAAAAGCAAAAGAGTTGTGACAGAAAGAATAATGGCTTCGTGATAACGAGCCAACGCGCTTTCAGCCCGACACTAATATGCAATAACCGTTTAAATATACCAAACATGACGACACAAATTAAATTCTAAATGCACAGATATAAAGTTTAAAATCTTATAAATGGGATAGGTAAAGTTGAAGTATTTCGTAAATTGTTTCCTATTCAGCCAGGATTTAATGTTAGCTGAGAAATATAGCGAAATAAATAGGGCTTAACTCGAAATGAAAATAGGCCGCTGCAATTTTGATACTTTGTAATAGTGAATGAAACCCCACTGCTGGGCAAAGATGTTACAAATAGAGAAGAACTAACAGTGATCGCACATTTAGTTCGAAAAATGTAGGGGAAACGAGAAGTGAGGTTTAGGGGATTGCGTTAGTAATTGGTTTAGTGGCGCATAGTACGGCTGGTGATCACGACGTTCTGGTTTTGAATCCTAGGTCGGACTAAACATAGTTATTCCATTCAGATAGTAGCACTCAGTACCCAGTGTAATGGCAATATTTTTGTTACATTGGGACTGTTGTACACTTGCCACCTTCGCATGGGGACTTATGGTGATAATTGCGCTAGGTGCAAAAATTGTAGTAGCCCTAGAAATTACATAGGGGTCATGGAAAGAAGAAAGTTCCCATTTATTTATCCTTAAATATTCTTAAAAATGTCTCAGATGTATAAAAATATATATTAATTTTATACAAGAAACATTTAAAGCAACATCGTGGTGAAGTTTAGTGCAAGGATTAAGGTAGAACAGGACGCAGTATGCAATATCACACAACCGAGCACTAACAGTTTAATTGTGTTGATGTCCACCGGAATTGTCCACTAAATACCATACGCAGATATGATGCCCTGGATGAGATTTACAAGAAGAGAGCACAGGTGGTGGAACACGTAGTACAGTTTCCAGACTTGCAGACTTTTTTTTACAATTTCAGACATCGGATTGATACCACCGGATCGGATTGACCTTTTAATGGAAAATTTCATTAACATTATGTCCAATTTAGGGTTCGGCACCAGGACCCGAATTCTAAATATTATTGTGATGTTTTTTTTTGTTGCGGGTAACTACTGCCTTCAGAGGGTTTAGCACGAAAAAATTGGCGTTGGCGTGACGCTAGCGAGTAAGCGTGCTGTTTATGTTTATTTAGTACATATATATTGTGACAAGGACGGCATATCAACATGCTAGCGTCACGTTAACGTGAATCTTTTCGTGCTTAGCCTTAGGGGCCAGCCAAATCAGCAATATACATTTTTGACGTATAAATAAAATAAATCCCCTGCTTTGTCTGGGTAAGATTTTGGTATATAGAGTTTATTATTTTTATTTCGGCTTATCTAGTAACCCAGCTCATTATATCAATAGGCGGTGACCACTAAATAGCAGTTAGCGGTACGAGCATCGTACGGGCGTACCAGCACCCTCCATATTTATGATGTCATCTCTTCCCTTAACTGTACCACTGAATAGAGACTGCAGCGCAACGCAAACATTTCACTTTCAAAGAAAATTATTTTGTTAGTACAATCGTGAGTTTATTCTGGAACAAAATGTTTAGGTGTTTACTTTTTATTTTAAAAAATGTACTCGAATGGAATCATACGCGGTAGTGGAGTGATGAAAACTATTTTATTGGTCACAAACTGATTTCTTGTTGTTAACCAACCGAAAGGTCTCAATCAACCAAGTTTTTTTAATATTTTTTTTTAAACGTAGCCCCACACTAGGATTTATTCCTGTATCGTGGGTGCGTTCACAAACATGAAATTTCACATACACAAATACCCAGACCGGAACAAATAATTATGGATCACATAAAGATTTGTCCCGTGCGGGAATCGAACCCGCGACTATTAGACACAGTGGGCGGAGCGGCTCAAGCTCTTAACCACTGTGCTAAATCGTCCGCCGTAATTATAACTGCATTGTGATACTGGAGAATATGTTACGAGGAATTCAGTTCTGTAATTACTTTCCTTAAAAAGAAAGGAAACTCCGTCACACCTATATTCCATGGTGTACCATATGCAATCACTTTCGGAAGGCGGAGAGGCCGTGGAACGCGGGACGGGGATGGCTTGGAGCGATGACAGCCACGGCAAAGCAATGCGTCTTTGTCCGCCATTTGAAGCGCACGTACATAAATCTTTCTCTGTAACTGTCTTGTTACGCGTATCTTAATTATATACAGTCAATTGCTACCTAGGATAATCCTTATCATTTCCAACCACATGTCGTAGAACTCCGATGAAATACGGGGTGAGCTTATTGTCATTACATCAGGCTCAATTTTAAGTTCAGCATTCAGACTGCGAACTGCTGAGAATTTGTCGATAGAAAAACCTATCAAAGAATTATCTTACAATTCCTTGTCTGTCTTAATGTTCAAAGACACATCGTATTATGCACCATTAAATCGACGAGGTAGTCAAGTTAAATTCCAGCCGATTATAATCAGTCGACAGACGTCCACTTCAGGCTCAGATCATAGAGTTACTTCTATGATGAAACTCAAACTGTTTATTTTGCAGAAACAAAATAAGCAGTTTGAGTTTGGTCATATAAGTAACTATTTACAAATTGACTTTTTTTACTTACTAATCTATCACCAGCACGCCTTCCAGATACAACATGGACTAAACTGGTTACAACATGGGTGGTAACAGAATCAGATGACGCCCGTGCGACAGGTGAGCCGACGAAATTATAAAAATCGGAGGACAGAACTGGATAAACAAAGCTAAAAACCTAATAACCTGAAGAATGTTGGAGGGGCCTATACCCGAAAGGGGCCCTAACTAATTAATAAATAAAATTTTCATTTATTTCATTGTAAACTGTAACTAGCATGTTAAGGAACTAAAGAGGATTATCATTATTATTATTCTATCACCGGATCGGGAACGCGGCCTCCACTGAAAAAAATCGGCGAGAAACTCAGCGGACTTGTCTTTTTGTCTAATTCTCCATTCTTTTTTTTCATCATTTTTGTATAGATACAAACATTCTTATATTATACAAAATCATTTATGCAATCCAGCTCCAGTGTGATGCTTTACGACGGAGATGTACCAATAATAATATTTTGAAATATATGTTATAGTGATAAGCTAGAGGTTTCTGGGTGGACCAGTCTCCACAAGCAGAACCCGCTCACGAGTACGACTACTTGAGCAGCCATCACCTCCCTCGACCATATTAGAGGGATGGAAGTGACCCACACCAAATAGCCACTGCAAGCATAGACTTTTTTACGGTCGGTTCCTATATTAAAGTTAAGGATAGATTTGCTTACTATCAGTAGAATTTTGACAGATTTTCCATACAAAATATGTCAACATTTTATCTGCAGTAGGCAAAGTTATCCATGAGTTGAATATAAAAACCGGCCGTTAGTGAATATGACCAATCCCAGACCTAGAGTGCAGTCAGAAAAAGTCTACAAAGTAATTCTGTTAACGCTATCAACTTGACTCAATGTTATTTCTGTTACTGGTAAGTATTAAATTCGGACACGCCGGGATATCCAACACGAGTTAATTCTTCGAGTCAACTTCGTTAAAGCTGTTTTGTAAGTAGAACCGGAGTCTAATATAAGTGAATAGACTTATAGCACCTAAGAAGAAAGAAAGAAAAAAACATTTATACAACCACACACACTCACATACACATAAACAACAAAGTGATGATGAGAAAATACAGCTCTGTAGTTTTATACCAGAGATCTGGTACATACTTGATCTTTGGCAGAGATTTTCTAAATCTATATCATCACGCCAGATAATAGACGCCGTCAGAGATTTTGTGAGGCTAAATAGGCTACAAAATATTGTATAAATAAATAGATCTCGAATGTCACACAAAATATAGTAATGCGTTTTTACGCTACGTCATCTGAGAGCTTAGCACGAACAAATTGACGTTAACGTAACGTTGTCGAGAAATTGTGCTGCCACGTTCATCTTTATCTAGTAAAAATGGCATATCTCGATAGCTTAACATAAATGTTAATCTGTTCGTGCTGAGGCCTCTGTTAATAAGCACATTAAATACAAACCCATTAATTTAATTTTATATTTGTACAGTATATCAGATACATGTTCTAAAAATCTAGATTATTGTGAATGATGTTTACTGAAGCAGTGATATAAATTTCTCGGTTTTAATGGCAGTTACAGAATTTTCTTACGCGTCAGGCCATATATGTAGATACAGGATTTTGCGGGTTACATTTGTTAATGAGCATTAAGTCTATTAATTTAAATTGGTCTGTGGTGGTACTCACGGTGAACTGCCAAGGACTCGTTAAACGAGTTCCGAGCTGGGTAGATGCAATATAAATATAATACGAACTTTTTATTATTTGTCTTTTAAGATTTATTACATATTATGCTGCTCCGTGTGGTCTAGAGGCAGATGGCTTACCACTCCCATCCTTAGTTGGGGATTGAAAGAGTCTGGTTTGAATCGTAAGTCAGGCAAAGTGTTTTTGAGGTTTCTTGTAGAAAAAGCTTGAGGTAATATTCCGGATTCTGGAATATATTATGTCTGTATCCCTATTATGTCTGGAATTCAACATCTCTTTCACATGCGGTGGTGGCAGGATTTTCCTACGTACATATGTGTATTTGCTTAAATAAAATGGGAGGCCAGTTTTAGGCTCAAGAAATAGGCGAAGAAATTTTTAAAAGGTAATGTCACGAAATACAAAAAGACAACGCGGTAGGGCCAGGCAGAGATGGCGGGACGAACTGGACACCTTTTTGAAAGACTGGCCTGACATAGCAACGAACAGAGAGAAGTGGAGAAAGTGGAGAGGGGTCCAGCAGTGGGACACGAATGGCTCATAATAATAATAATGTCAATAACACTTTTTAGATCTAGAATTTGTAACTAGGGCATTGCCATCATTAGTCAAATTATGTACCAATTGTTATATTACCATTTAAGTTTTAATAAGTACGTCTAATGATTAACGATGTGATATTTTATATATATATATATGGAAAGGATAAAATCTAAAGATGGTGACATTCTTGCAGACACACAAGCTGTGCTAAACCGGTGGAGTGAATATTTTGGAGAAATGTATGGAGATGACCCGGATGCTGATGCCGCAGACGTGCCTAAAGGCGAGATTGCGGCACCAGAATCAACGGAGGACATCACTATGGAAGAAGTTGAATGGGCGATAGGAAGTATGAAAAACGGTAAAGCTGCGGGAGTAGACATGATATCTGCCGAGATGATCAAATATGGTGGAACTTGCGTCCGGGACGCTTTCCGGGCCCTTGCAAACCTTTGCTGGAGGACCGGTAGAGTCCCTACAGATTGGCGCCGCGCAGTCAGAGTACCCTTGTATAAAGGCAAGGGTTCACAATATGACTGCGCCAATTACAGAGCCATCAGTTTGATCAGCTTGGCAGCCAAGGTGTACGGTAAAATTATTGAACGGAGAATGCGCGTGAAGTCCGATGGAATGTTGTGCGAGGCACAAGGGGGTTTCAGGTCTGGAAGAGGATGTTCGGATCAAGTCTTCTCACTCCGCAACATCGTAGAGAAGCATCTGGCAGTGGGCCGGAAGGTTTTCTGCGGTTTTGTAGATCTGGAGAAGGCATTTGACAGAGTTGTGCGAAAGAGACTTTGGGACATTTTGCCAGAGTATGGTATAGATGGCACTCTGTTGCGAGCCGTCCAGTCCACTTATGTGGACTGCAAGGCATGCGTACGGGTGGGTGGTAACAGGTCACCCTGGTTTGACGTTAAAATCGGCGTCAAGCAGGGTTGCGTGTTGTCCGCTAGACTGTTTATAATATATCTGGACAAAAGTCTTCAAAGACTGAAAGCGATGAATGAAGGTGTACAAATGGGTGACTTAGTGGTAAACCATCTACTTTATGCAGATGACGCGGTTTTAATAGCGCCAACAGCCACTGATCTGCAAACACTAGTCACAGTTATGAAAGACGACTGCATGATCAATGGCTTACACTTGAATGTGAAGAAAACCAAGATTATGGTTTTTGAAAGGGAAGAAACCAGAACGAATGTAAGGATTGTGGTTGGTAACGATGTGCTGGAGCAAGTGAATGAGTTTGTATATCTTGGATGCGCCTTCAGTAAGGATGGGAAATACACCGCTGACATAGAGAGAAGAGTGAGTGCAGGGAACAGAGTGAATGGTGCGATGGGAAAGCTACTCGGGAGCCGGCACTTAAGCCATAAGGCGCAGCTGGCCATACATAACGGAGTTCTTGTCCCAACGCTGTTATATGGTAGCGAGAGCTGGGTATGTAAGAAGGAGAATGAAAGTAGGATAAATGCGGTAGAAATGCGAGCTCTGCGGAAGATGTGCGGAGTGAAGCTGACCGACCGCATTAGCAACAGCATAGTAAGACAGCGAGTAGGTATGAAAGATAGTATCGGTGTAAAGATAAGAAAGGGCATGCTCCGTTGGTTCGGGCATATAGAAAGAATGCCAGAGGAAAGAATGACAAAACAGATATACAATGTGAAAGTGGAAGGATGCAGGTACCGGGGAAGACCTAGACTATCTTACCACGACCAAATAAACCGAGTCTTATCTGATGGAAAAGTCAAGAGTCTCCGTAACCGGCGAGCGTGTATGAGACGAACTATGAGAGTCGAGGAAGCCAGAGAGGTATGTAAGGAAAGAACCTGTTGGAACTCTGTACTCTCTGCCTACCCCGCAAGGGATCTGGCGTGAGGTTATAGATAGATAGATAGATATTTTATTAAATTATGAAGTAGGGATAATAATAATAATAATCATTTATTTCACTTCCACAAAGGTGACTTACAGTAATGCTTACATTATGATTTAAATTTTAATCCTTTGTGGGAGTCTGGTATCCGCACTAGGAAACCCTGTCACACAGATTACCAGGCCCCCCATAAAACAATATTATATTTTATTAACAAATTTTGAAACCTTTGTTGTGAACTTGCTAAAATTATTATTACAATGTTAAATCTGTTTATATGCAAAAGTAAGAAAAGTTTGTACCCGAGTAGTGGTAGAAAAATAAAAATAAATTAAAATAAAAGTCCGTATGTGCGTGCGTGTGTATAAATGTATATGTGTGCGTGTGAATGAGTGTGTGCGCGTGTGTGTGTGTGTATATGTGTAATTATTTATCTTATTTTTGTACGATTAAAAGGTTTTCAGTACTATTGTAGTCTTGATTGAGTAGGTATGTGTTAAGTACTTGCTTGCACTTGGACTTCGTCAAGGGGTATATATTTAACATAGAATTTATTTTATTATATAGACAGGAACTAAGAAAACAGTAGCTGCGATGTGAAAGGCTGGTTTTATACAATTTTGTCTGGCAAACTTTAGCTTTCCTGCGTTTATTGGCGTATAGGTTTGGATTATATGTGATTAAAGAATGTTTGCGCAGAATAGTTTTAAGGATGAATAGTTGTCGAACCGTTAGAATCTTGCTTTTTTATATAGTTCAGACGTGGGATAAAAAAGGGTAAAGTGTAGGCTACTTTGAGCACTGCTTTTTGTGCTCGTTCAATTTTCATCATATACATTTTGGAGGCGCCGCCCCAGGTAGTGACACAATAGGTTAGTAAAGATTGACATAATGCATAATAAATTGTTTTTAAAACCTTTTCGTCTGCAACATGGCGAAGATTTTTAAATATGTAGATCAGATTTCTTATCCGTTTTGATAGCAGTTCTATGTGTGTACTAAAAGTTAAGTTTTTATCGATAATTACACTGAGGTACTTGATTGAGTCCACTTTTTGGAGTTTTGGACATGAGCACGTGTTGGACGCATAGCCGTCACAAGAATGTGCTCTCAATATGAGAGACGGGCTATGAACGAAGTGAGGGTTTGATAGTGAGAACGCCATGTACTTAGTTTTATCTGTGTTGAGGGTGAGTAAGTTATTATATAGCCACCTAGTTACCATCAAAAAACCTCTCTGTGCAAATTGGTACACTTCCTCCCAAGTATCTCCATAGAAAAGAAGAGCCGTGTCATCTGCGAATGTGATGATTTTACCATTGGTTAACTTCAAATGACAGATATCGTTGATGAAGATTAGGAACAAGGTAGGTCCTAGAATGCTCCCTTGTGGAATTTCAATAGTGACATCACATTCATCACTGAGCCATTCATCTACAATTACACGTTGACCCCGGCCGTTTAGGTAACTTTGTAGTAACTCAAGCTGATTGCCACGAATACCAAGGTTTTCCAGTTTTTTTATCAAAAGTGGTGCAGAGACCGTGTCAAAAGCCTTCGCCAAATCTAGGAATATTGTCAGTACTTTTTTACTTTCATCTAGTTTATTCACAATTGTATCAGTTAGTTGGTGTACTGCGTCACTAGTTGATCTGTTTTTACGAAACCCGTATTGGTTCTCTGATAACAATTCTTTTGACTCCAGATATGCAATTAGTTGTATGTTAATAACTTTTTCCAAAATTTTTGATAGAGTAGGCAAGATCGATATTGGGCGATAGTTACCGACACAATCCCTGTTGCCACTCTTGTGGATTGGATGAATAAGGGATTTTTTGAAGTCCACTGGAAATACTCCTGTGGATAGGCTAATATTACATAAAAATGTTATTGGATCTGACAGTAATTCTGAATACCTTTTTATTAAACTACTAGGAATATCGTTGTATCCTAGTACGTAGTTGGTTTTTAGAGTGGATATAATGGTTTTTATCTCCGACACATCAACAGGTAAAAGTCCAAAGGAAAATTCACAAGGTTTTAGTGTCAGGAGCGGGTAGGTGATAGTGTCCAATCTTAAGTTGTAGCCAGCTCAGTCGTAACGTTTACTTTCTGTGACCTCCTAACTTCTGAACTATTTTACAATAGACTAATGGAACTATAAACTTGTGAGTTGTGAAAACCCTCAAAATCAAACAGCCATAACAAAGCATTCGAGACATTAATGTGAGTGCATTAATATGTAGATAGATACATACATATATAATATATCATTGTTTTGTAAGAGATACAAATCAGGAATTACATTAGAAACATGATTACAATGTACAACGCAGTGTGACTTTTACGAGATCTTTATATAATAATAAAGGTTTACTAAAAGTCGAGGTCTGTAAGGACAGAACCTGTTGGAACTCTTTATTGTGCCTATCCCGCAAGGAATCTGGCTTGATCATATAGATAAGATAGTGAATACTCAGACCAAAGACTTCTTTGCTCTAAGTATTTCCATGTAACGGTCACCCATCTCAGACCGACCAAGCCAAACACAGCTTAACCCTGTAATTTCTAAGAATACCACAGTCACACAGCGTTACGAGTGCCTCTATTTTATCATTAAGTAAAGTTATTTACTATAGTGGCAGGATAGTGAAATTATAGTTGAGTTGTGGTTAAACACTGCGTCGATGGGTGTTTTATCATATATCAATTTTTGTCAGTAGCTAAAGTAAAAAGTTGTTGATTATTTATTTGTATTCAAGAGTGATCCTTCACTCTCATAGTTCGTCTCATATACGCTCGCTGGTTACGGATACTCTTGACTTGTCCTTCTGATAAGGCTCGGTCCATTTTTTTTCAATTAATGGGTGGTAAACTGTCTGAAACCCAGAGAGGTATATAAGGAAAGAACCTGTTGGAACTCTGTACTCTCTGCCTACCCCGCAAGGGATCTGGTGTGATGATATAGATAGATAGATAGAATTTAAAAACATGTTTTAATAGCATATACTTCGGAGTGGCTCCAAGAGGAGTCACTCCGAAGTATATGCCTCAAACCCAATCAGTTTTATAGTCAAAATATTTCGCAACTTAGTTATATCGTTAACTATTTTTAATACTTCGTTGCAGCGGGCACGTGTCACGAATGACAGAGCAGCGTGTAGCGAAGCGCATCTTCCATGCTGAATTTGAGGAGGGCAAGCGCAAGCATGGTGGACAACTCTTGTGGTACAAAGATGTGCTAAAGCGCCACATGAAGAGGTGCAGCATAGAGTCCTCTCAGTGGGAAAAACAAGCCGCTAACCGATCATAGTGGAGGACTTTGGTTAAATTCAAAGTCCGGAGCTTTGAAGCTCAGCGACCCGTGGCGATCAATTATTCCCATACTAACCGTGTGCTTACATGCCCGCAATGTGCGAGGATCTTTACCAAGAAGATTGGCTACATAAGCCACATGCGAGCGCACGATCGTCAACAATAACGTAGTTGATACAGACGCCATGGCCGAAATCGCTCTGGATTACGTCATCATCATCACTTTTAATAGCCTTTTTGAACTTATTTATAAGCAAGTTAAGTAGTTATTTACTATAGTGGTGGAATAGTGAAATATTAGCCAATTTGCGGTCAAGCACTGCATCGGCGGGCGTTTGTGGCGCGCGCTACTCTAATTATAATAAACCGCTGTAATTTAATAACGTGGGTAATAAGTTTAATTAGTGGAATTAGATATTGAGACTAAAATGGCTGGCTGGTAATTGAGCATAATAATATGCAGAAATAAACACACCGTCACGCCTAAATTCACCGACCAGGGGTGGCAGAGGTATACTGAGTACACCCAATTTACGCAGACGATATTAGGTCCCATGTAATAGGGGGCGAAACTTTTGCAATCTACCGGACAAAATTTCAGTCTCAGGACTCATACTGGGAATTTCCCGTTAGTAAAACTACATATGTCCGACCTAGGATTTGAACCCAGGACTTGGGGATCACAAAGCGATGTGTTTTCCCACTAGACCCACGAGGCTGTATAGAAATAATATATAAATTTCAAAAATGAATTGCGATAAAATCAAAAGAATGATTTCATCTTTATTATTTTTTGCCTGGCTCGTTGACCTTATAAATCCCAGGTCTGTATTGGATAAAATGCCAGGATCGGAGTCTGGCATTGTGCTCGGTATAATGGCAATGGGCTGGCTCCCTATTACTTGGGACCTAACATCGTTGGCGAAAAGTGGGTGTATACAGTTCACCTCTGCCATCTCGATTAGGGAATATAGGCGTAACTGTGTTTTTCAATTCTTCAACTTTTTTCACATATCCCGGTCTAGTGCAAATCTTATTATAGGAGTCGAGGTCATCTTGTTATCTTTTTTGGCTCGCGCCGTCGTTTCCTAAAACTCAAATAATTTTGTATAAACCCTGCGGGAATACTTACAAATTGTAGTTAGCATTTTTTTTATCTAATTTAAAAAGTTAACATTTAGCCCCAGTGTGATGCCTTACGTTTGAGATATGAGACTAATGATGTCATTTCTAAAGAGTGTCTAAAGGATTCCGGATTGACCAGTTCACATAAGCAGCACCCGTTCACGAGTACGACTATTCCTGTCAGGTGGGACCCACTATGAGGCACTCTGTAGTCTCTTTTGCCCAAAGCTCATTCGACATGCGGCATATAAGTCCATCCCAGCTTCATTTCAGCCTTGCATCTGAGTGACCAACATCAGCTATTTGTATTTCGGAGCACAGAACCGAGTTTCTTTCAGTCTGTAAGCTTGAAGGAAGAGGAGATGTTTGCCTTGCAATGGAACAGTTAACCTTCCGGTTCTGGCATTTTATTTTTATATTATTTTATTTATTGAACAAAATCCACAGCTCTTAAAATTGATGGGATTAACCACTCAACATGCAGCCAATAACGGATTTACATTTTGTGCCTGTAGTTTAAAACATTGAAATCAATGTAAAAAACACAAAAAAAAGGAAATGGTTAAGACAGTGTTTTTCTATGTGTGCAGATGTGTGTGGGGAAGTGTATGTGTACATGTATGCAGTTGTGCGTGTTGAGTGTGGGAGTGTTTGTGCGTTAGTGTATGCTATATTATATAATGCCATATTTTTAAAACCTCTTATACAAAATTTGCATTTCCATTTTAGACCGTTACCGTGCTTTGGAAGTCACTTTAGGCCGGTGGTCTCGGTTATCACTTCATGTGGTAGTCGTTCAGCCAAGTTAGAAACCTTATTAGATTTAGACAAGTGATCATTTAAGTTGGTAGCCTTATAGGCAGCTTGATAAGTTCCAACAGCAGGTAGCTACAAACCTGCTTCTACCAATCTGAACTGCCTTTTCTCAGCAGTGGGTCAGTATAGGCTGATAATTTAGAGATAACATCATTAGATTCATATCTCGATCACAAGGCATCATGCTGGTGCTAGATCGTAAACTAGAACTCGAAAAAAAAGAAAAAAAGAAAGTGAATTAAATAAAAAGACAAGCCCGCTGAGTTTCTTCGCCGGATCTTCTCAGTGGAGGTCGCGTTCCGATACGGTGGTAGATTATTAGTTAAATTAGATATAAAAAAAGTAAATTGACTATTTGTAAGCGCCCCCGCAGGGCTTTTACAAAATAAACTATCTTGAGTTTTATAACTCTTTCTTTTATTTGTCACAGCATGAAATATACAATATTTAGCTGATGGACATACATATCAACAATTCAACCATTTAATTACAGCGCGTTTGAACGATTAACATTGTCTCAAAAATATATAGGAACAGGACAAACTAGTACACATGAGTATGTCTCACGGCTGAGGTAAATGAGAGGAGGCACATATGCCGATGGGCTGATATTTATCTTAACCCTCCTGAGTCTATATATATTTGCTTCATAAATTCAGAACGAAAACCACCTAGACTATCTTACCATGACCAAATAGACCGGGTCTTATCTTAAGGACAAGTCAGGAGTCTCCGTAGGAAGCCAGTACCAGTACTCTACTGCCTACCCCGCGAGGGATCCGGCGTGATGATATAGATAGATAGAAAACCAAGTTTCCAAATATTCCAAATTTAAAGGATTTTTACCTCTTTTTTATACTTTTTATACCCCAATAAACAATTGAACTTGTACGTGTATGTGTGCGTAATAAAAATGTATGTTTTAGAAATGCATTTGACATCTCCGTATTGCTTAGAATAAATAATTAATTTAGTTTCGTTTTAGCGCACTAAAGGAGTAACAGCATATTTTGCTGTGAGGAACAGAATTGGATTTGTGCTGACACAGAAAAACTGGGAATTAACTCCAATCACCACACCTTTGTCAGCGATGCTCACGGGTGTACAAGATGGTTAGATCACTGTGTTGTGTCAATTTCTGCGTGGCATACTATTGTGGAAGTAGGTATTGAGGACGACGTTTATACTTCAGACCATCTCCCGTTATATGTTAAGTGCGATCTGGATGCAGTAAAGCCTAAGCTGATAATGCGAACCATGCCGCGTAATAAGGTCATATGGGGTGACAGGAAAGAATCCCAAATTGCCAAATATCATGATCTGTGCAGTAACAGTTTGCGTGATATTGATTTTCCACAAGAGTTCGCAAAGTGTGGCTTTGGCTCCTGCAACTTGGTCGAACATAAGCGAGTTCTGGACAAATTGTATGAAAATATTGTACATGTCTTATCTGAAGCCTCAGCCAGGACTAACGAGCAGGAGGAGACTGTATCTAAAAGTAGAAGAGTCTTATGTGGGTGGAACAAACATGTTCGTGACGCTTACAAGGAGGCCAGACTAAGGTTACAAATCTGGATACTGCATAACAGGCCCACCTCGGGATTAGTCTACCAGGACATGTATAATACACGGAAGATCTTCAAAGGTCGCTTGAAGTGGTGCCAGAACAACCAAGATCAAATTAAAATGGACATCATTGCGAAACAGAGGGCGGACGGAAACTTTGGTAAGTTCTGGAAGGCAACAAATAAGCTTGATTGTAGGCCTGGACTCCCTGTAAGCGTGGATGGGAAATGCGATCACGGGGATATCGCCAACATGTTCATGGAACATTTCCGAATGCGGTCTCCTCTTGGTCCGTCGAGAAGAATGGATGATGTTGAGCCTGTTTGTGACGGAGAGGAAAGTTCACTGTTTTTGTCGGCCAAAGAGATCAAAGCCGTTATTAAAGACATGCGCAAGGGCAAATCTCCGGGACATGATGGGCTCAGCATTGAACATTTCAAATATGCGGGGGTACACCTCCCAAGACTCTTGTCCCTACTGTGCACAATGTGCATTAGACACTCGTATCTGCCGGAGAGGTTGATGCGAACAGTTGTTGTGCCCATAGTAAAAAATAGGACAGGGGATATTGGGGACAGGAATAATTACCGGCCTATCTCCCTAGCGACGACGGCGGCAAAAATATTGGACAGAGTGCTTGATTCTTATCTGGAAAAGCACATTAAGTTAAGTGACGCGCAGTTTGGTTTTCAACCTAAGCTATCCACTGAAAGCGCAATACTGAGTCTCAAGCATACAGTCCGATATTATATAGACCGTAAAACCCCGGTATACGCCTGTTTTCTGGATCTCTCCAGAGCTTTTGACCTTGTTTCGTACGATATTCTCTGGAAGAAGCTGGCCGAGACCGGTGTACCCGCGGAGGTGGTGAGGATTTTACAGTATTGGTATTGCAAACAAACGAATTCTGTAAAATGGTCAAACACACTCTCTGAGACGTATGGGCTGGAGTGCGGCGTGAGACAGGGAGGGCTGACCTCGCCGAGACTCTTCAACCTCTATGTTAATGATCTATTGGTGGAGCTCAGCAGTATGCATGTTGGTTGCCGAATAGGGGGTATAAGCGTTAACAACATCAGTTACGCAGACGATATGGTACTGCTGGGCCCTAGTGCTGGATCGATCAGGGAGATGTTAAAAGTTTGTGAGAAATATATTGGTGCGCATGGGCTACGATACAATGTGCAAAAATGTGAATATATGGTCTTTGGGGCCGCCGGTAAGCGTTTTACCCCGTCCTTACCCATTTTCACCTTAAATGGAGTAAATATTAAACATGTAAAAACTTTCAAATATCTGGGGCACATTCTTACCGACGACCTTAAAGACAATATGGATATTGAGAGGGAGCGCAGAGCGCTATCGGTCAGAGGTAATATGCTGACCCGTAGATTTTACCGTTGCTCTGACGACGTTAAGATTACGCTCTTTAAGGCGTACTGTCAATGTTTTTACTCGGGAAATCTATGGGTTAGCCACACCAAAAGATCGATGGATGCCCTGCGTATCCAATATAACAATATCTTCAGAATGCTGCTGGGACTACCCCGGTTTTGCAGTGCCTCGGAGATGTTTGCACAGTACCAAACTGATGGTTTTTCAGCCATCATCAGGAAAAAGACGGCAACATTAGTTGGAGCGGTGAGGTGCAGTCCCAACAGTATACTGAAGGTTGTGGCGGAAGACATTGCCTCCCCTATCTGGCAATGTTTAATAAAAAGATGCATGGTAGTGAATCAATTTAACTTATTTTAATTTGATTTGATTTAATTTAATTTGATTTGATTTGTTTTAATTTGATTAATTTATACTAACTCCTAGAATTTAAGCTTACTAACAAATAATGGATCAATGTTGTCTATGCGAATAAATGAATTATTATTATTATTATTATAACCAAATTGTTGGATTAATTCAGCTACCGATTTAGAAAAACCTCATTCAGGTGTTGCGTTAATTATGTTACAGCTTGTATATAGCTATAAATATTATAAATATGCGTGTATTTAAAACGCTATAAATAGTCTCTTCGCTCTAGACTTTAATTTAACAGGACTTATTAAAATCCATTTTCAATGTATTTTTCAATTAATGTAACAGCAAAATGAAAACAAAACCAGCGGCCCATGAACGAAGGAGTGCTTTTCATTACATGGGCCTAATATAGACGTGTTTAAGCAAAACTGTGGTAACCGACATCAATGTCACGTTTCAATATCTACGTTATCTAAATGATAATAAAGAGGGATTTTGAGTAAAAGTTTTTATGTGTTTTGATACTTTATTGCTGTTTATGCCATAAGATGTAGTTAAGTTAATTAAAGATCCTACAATATATTAGCTGAGGTTAAGTATACTTGTATACTACTTACGTAACATCTTCTCGTCCAAAATTCCGCAGTGTCTCAAGACAAAAGTCTTTGACCAGTGTGTGTTGCCAGTGATGACTTACGGCACTGAGATATGGTCGCTTACGATGGGCCTCATAAGATGGCTCAAGGTCACCCAAAGGGCGATGGAGAGAGCTATGCTCGGAGTTACCCTGCGGGATCGAATCAGAAACGAGGAGATCCGCAGGAAGACGAAAGTCACTGACATAGCACTCAGAATTGCTAAACTTAAGTGGCAGTGGGCGGGGCACATCGCTCGTAGAACTGACGGCCGTTGGGGCAGAAAGGTTCTCGAATGGCGACCACGTACCGGAAGACGTGGAGTGGGTAGGCCCCCTACAAGATGGACCGATGACCTGGTGAAGGTCGCGGGTAGAAGTTGGATGCGTACAGCACAAAGCCGGTCGTTGTGGCGGTCTTTAGGGGAGGCCTTTGTCCTGCAGTGGACGTCTTTCGGCTGAAGAAGAAGAAGAAGAAGTATACTTGAGATTTTTAAAGCCATTACTTCTCAATCTTTGGCCCCACATAGCTCACACAATATGACCATGTTTAATAAATAACTTTAGTACTTGTTGGATTGTCTATCTACCTATATATATTATCATGCCAGATCCCTTGCGGGGTAGGCAGACAGAACAGAGTTCCAACAGGTTCTTTCCTTACATACCTCTCTGGCTTCCTTCACTCTCATAGTTCGTCTTATACACGCTCGTCGGTTACGGAGACTCTTGACTTGTCCGCAAGACTCGGATTGTTAAAATCCAATTAAAGTTTGAGGGACAATGCCTGGAAGACCTAGCCCTATTGCTTACTTAGCCCATAACTGCAATCTGAGTATTCCAAATATTTATTAAAAATTACCACTAACCAATCAACTAACTTAAAATATTTAATGAATTTAAACAATAATTATTTTTAAATAACTTAAATTCTTAGAGTTATTAAAAAGCCTAGTTATTATAAACTTCAAGCACTAGCTGTACGGTAGTCATTAAAAAAATAATTGAAGGTTATCTATCTATCTATAACCTCACGCCAGATCCCTTGCGGGGTAGGCAGAGAGTACAGAGTTCCAACAGGTTCTTTCCTTACATACCTCTCTGGCTTCCTCGACTCTCATAGTTCGTCTCATACACGCTCGCCGGTTACGGAGACTCTTGACTTTTCCATCAGATAAGACTCGGTTTATTTGGTCGTGGTAAGATAGTCTAGGTCTTCCCCGATACCTGCATCCTTCCACTTTCACATTGTATATCTGTTTTGTCATTCTTTCCTCTGGCATTCTTTCTATATGCCCAAACCAACGGAGCATGCCCTTTCTCATCTTTACACCGATACTATCTTTCATACCTACTCGCTGTCTTACTATGCTGTTGCTAATGCGGTCGGTCAGCTTCACTCCGCACATCTTCCGCAGAGCTCGCATTTCTACCGCATTTATCCTACTTTCATTCTCCTTCTTACATACCCAGCTCTCGCTACCATATAACAGCGTTGGGACAAGAACTCCGTTATGTATAGTCAGCTGCGCCTTATGGCTTAAGTGCCGGCTCCCGAGTAGCTTTCCCATCGCACCATTCACTCTGTTCCCTGCACTCACTCTTCTCTCAATGTCAGCGGTGTATTTCCCATCCTTACTGAAGGCGCATCCAAGATATACAAACTCATTCACTTGCTCCAGCACATCGTTACGAACCACAATCCAAAAAAGTGGTTTTATTTACAACCCTTTTGGTGTGCACACCTCAGTTATTAAATTGAGGGATTTTTGTTCATGGTCCATCTCGCTGGATGTGGTCCACTTTTAAAAAAAAAGCTAGCAAATCAGATCAATAGATCAGTACACAAAAGTGGTTTTATTTACAACCCTTACATTCGTTCTGGTTTCTTCCCTTTCAAAAACCATAATCTTGGTTTTCTTCACATTCAAGTGTAAGCCATTGATCATGCAGTCGTCTTTCATAACTGTGACTAGTGTTTGCAGATCAGTGGCTGTTGGCGCTATTAAAACCGCGTCATCTGCATAAAGTAGATGGTTTACCACTAAGTCGCCCATTTGTACACCTTCATTCATCGCTTTCAGTCTTTGAAGACTTTTATACAGATATATTATAAACAGTCTAGCGGACAACACGCAACCCTGCTTGGCGCCGATTTTAACGTCAAACCAGGGTGACCTGTTACCACCCACCCGTACGCATGCCTTGCAGTCCACATAAGTGGACTGGACGGCTCGCAACAGAGTGCCATCTATACCATACTCTGGCAAAATGTCCCAAAGTCTCTTTCGCACAACTCTGTCAAATGCCTTCTCCAGATCTACAAAACCGCAGAAAACCTTTCGCCCCACTGCCAGATGCTTCTCTACGATGTTTCGGAGTGAGAAGACTTGATCCGAACATCCTCTTCCAGACCTGAAACCCCCTTGTACCTCGCACAACATTCCATCGGACTTCAAGTGCATTCTCCGTTCAATAATTTTACCGTACACCTTGGCTGCCAAGCTGATCAAACTGATGGCTCTGTAATTGGCGCAGTCATATTGTGAACCCTTGCCTTTATACAAGGGTACTATGACTGCGCGGCGCCAATCTGTAGGGACTCTACCGGTCCTCCAGCAAAGGTTTGCAAGGGCCCGGAAGCCGTCCCGGACGCAAGGTTCACCATATTTGATCATCTCGGCAGATATCATGTCAACTCCCGCAGCTTTACCGTTTTTCATACTTCCTATCGCCCATTCAACTTCTTCCATAGTGATGTCCTCCGTTGATTCTGGTGCCGCAATCTCGCCTTTGGGCACGTCTGCGGCATCAGCATCTGGGTCAACTCCATACATTTCTCCAAAATATTCACTCCACCGGTTTAGCACAGCTTGTGTATCTACAAGAATGTCACCATCTTTAGATTTTATCCTTTCCATTCTGGAGCCTGACGAATCACCTTGAGCCTTTCTCACCTTGCTCCAAAAGAGTTTGGTGTTTTTCTCGAAGTTCTTCGCCAGCCTCTCCTTCTCAATCATACTGGCTCTTTCACGATTTTCTTTCACTAAAGTTTTAGTGGCATTCTTGCATTGCCGGTATATTTTTTTCCTCATCTCTGTCATACTGGCATTCAGGTTTAAAGAAGATACATAGTCCTGCCACGCTTTCTTCTTACTTTCTACGGAGCTTTGCAACTCCGCATCCCACCATGCATCACCTTTTGCTGTAATATGCTTCTTTGAGCAACCACATACTTCTTTCGCGGATTCCACCAAACTCTCTTTCAGGCTATTCCAGTATTCATCTACATTTGAGTCCGAAGAGCCTGCTGTCAAAAGCTTGTCCCGGACTCTGTCTTCATACATTCTCCTCACGCTCTCATCTTGCAACTTTTCAACCTTTAATCTTTCAAGGTCTCCGAAGGGGATACGCTCTCGCCAGTGCCTCCACTTCCTGAACAGACAACTAAACCGCGCAACTACGAGATAGTGGTCTGATTCCAGAGTGGGGCCTCTATACGCACGCGTATCTTGTAGTTTGCTTCGGAGACGGTTATCAACCAGGATCAGATCTATCATGCTTTTTTGTTCATTCCTTCTCCACGTATACATATGTATGTCCTTGTGCTGGAATATCGTATTAGACACAAGGATACCCCTTTCCAAACAAACATCTACAATGAGCTTACCTGCATCGTTCACTCTCTTATCACCATAAGGACCCAGAGCAGCGTCGCAAGTTTGCCACCTGGTTCCTACCCATCCGTTCAGATCGCCATCCAAAATCACCTTTTCGTTAGCCTCAGCCAGATCCAGAACTTCCCTGACATTATCCCAAAACTTCTCGAGATCCTGGGGTGTCGACGAACTTACGGGAGCATACGCTGAGACCAAGAATACTCTAGTGACACCCAGTTTTAAACGGACCCAGAGAAGTCTCGCATCGCACAGGCCATAATCTCTCACTCCAGAGGCCAGGCGACGGAACAGCAAGATACCCATCCCCATGCTGGTAAGACTGCTCTGCGGTACCCCAGACCACAGAGCCATCGTTCCATCAGGAAGATCACAGGTTTCACTGCCCCTCCGCTTAGTCTCTGTTACACACAGAGCATCCAGGCGTCTCTCTTTCATCACATCAATCACCTCATGCATCTTATCTTCCATACCACCTCTTACATTCCAAGTGCCTATTCGGCACTCTGCACCCCACGACTCGCCAGTTCGGGAACGGCGTGATGGGTGGCAGCCCCCATCGCCGCTTCCACCTATCTTCGTACCAACGGGGGCGGGCCGGCACGCGTCGCCTCGGGGGGACGCCCTAGCCCGTACTGCGGTACGTCTTCGGTCCAAGATTGCAGCCATAATGACTGGCAGGGGTCGCGACGAGCACGCTGTTGGACAGAGACTACATTTGTCCCACCAAAGTCCTTTTCTTCCCTCCAATATGGTCGAGGAGAGTGATGGCTGTTCCGGCAGTCATACTTGTGAACGCATGCTGCTTGTGGGGACTGGTTCATCTGGAATCCTTTAGACACTCTTTACAGATAACATCATTAGACTCATATCTTGATCGTAAGGCATCAACTGGGGCTAGATCGTAAACTATTTAATTGAAATCTAAACATTGTATCCACACAATATGATTGAAAAAAAAGAAAGAAAAGCAAATATAAAAGACAAGCCCGCTGAGTTTATTCGCCGGATCTTCTTAGTTGAGGCCGCGTTCCGATCCGGTGGTAGATTAGAAGTTAAATTAGATAAAAAAAATGTAAATTGACTATTTGTAAGCGCCCCCACAGGGCTTATACAAAACATATATTATTTGAGGGGTCTTATTTGAAGGACAAGTCAGGAGTCTCCGTAACCGGCGAGCGTATATGAGACGAACTATGAGAGTAGAGGAAGCCAGAGAGGTATGTAAGGAAAGAGCCTGTTGGAACTCTGCACTCTCTGCCTACCCCGTAAGGGATCTGGCGTGATGATATAAATAGATATATATTATTTGAGTTGGAGCTTGAAGGATGCTCAGTAATAATTTCGAAAGTAAATACCTACGAAAGAAATTTAAAATTCTCTTTTAACATTTATAGAGTGAACTTTATTAAGTTAAACTACTTTAGTGTACGTACAAGTAATAATTACTAACTCAGTTTTGTCCGAGTATCTAAAAATTAACGAATCGCATCTAAGAATAATGAGAACTTTACTTAGTACAACCCTAATTCTCTGTGTCCAAACACGGCGCGTTACGTTTGTGAAATGATCGTGTCATGGTATTCTGTATGCCATTGGAGTAGCATCGATCATTTCAACGTCAAAGTAATAAAAAAAGGCCAATATAAAATCAATTACAAACGTCAAAATTAATAGGTCTGGAAGAGGATGTTCGGATCAAGTCTTCTCACTCCGCAACATCGTAGAGAAGCATCTGGCAGTGGGCCGGAAGGTTTTCTGCGGTTTTGTAGATCTGGAGAAGGCATTTGACAGAGTTGTGCGAAAGAGACTTTGGGACATTTTGCCAGAGTATGGTATAGATGGCACTCTGTTGCGAGCCGTCCAGTCCACTTATGTGGACTGCAAGGCATGCGTACGGGTGGGTGGTAACAGGTCACCCTGGTTTGACGTTAAAATCGGCGTCAAGCAGGGTTGCGTGTTGTCCGCTAGACTGTTTATAATATATCTGGACAAAAGTCTTCAAAGACTGAAAGCGATGAATGAAGGTGTACAAATGGGTGACTTAGTGGTAAACCATCTACTTTATGCAGATGACGCGGTTTTAATAGCGCCAACAGCCACTGATCTGCAAACACTAGTCACAGTTATGAAAGACGACTGCATGATCAATGGCTTACACTTGAATGTGAAGAAAACCAAGATTATGGTTTTTGAAAGGGAAGAAACCAGAACGAATGTAAGGATTGTGGTTGGTAACGATGTGCTGGAGCAAGTGAATGAGTTTGTATATCTTGGATGCGCCTTCAGTAAGGATGGGAAATACACCGCTGACATAGAGAGAAGAGTGAGTGCAGGGAACAGAGTGAATGGTGCGATGGGAAAGCTACTCGGGAGCCGGCACTTAAGCCATAAGGCGCAGCTGGCCATACATAACGGAGTTCTTGTCCCAACGCTGTTATATGGTAGCGAGAGCTGGGTATGTAAGAAGGAGAATGAAAGTAGGATAAATGCGCTAGAAATGCGAGCTCTGCGGAAGATGTGCGGAGTGAAGCTGACCGACCGCATTAGCAACAGCATAGTAAGACAGCGAGTAGGTATGAAAGATAGTATCGGTGTAAAGATGAGAAAGGGCATGCTCCGTTGGTTCGGGCATATAGAAAGAATGCCAGAGGAAAGAATGACAAAACAGATATACAATGTGAAAGTGGAAGGATGCAGGTACCGGGGAAGACCTAGACTATCTTACCACGACCAAATAAACCGAGTCTTATCTGATGGAAAAGTCAAGAGTCTCCGTAACCGGCGAGCGTGTATGAGACGAACTATGAGAGTCGAGGAAGCCAGAGAGGTATGTAAGGAAAGAACCTGTTGGAACTCTGTACTCTCTGCCTACCCCGCAAGGGATCTATCTGATAGAAAATTATTACATTTTTTACATATATCACCGAATCGGAACGCGGCCTCCGTTGAGAAGAGCCGGAACTCAGGAAGCTAGTCTTTTAACTTACGACTCGACTGGCCTTTCTGGTAACAAATGTTTTTTTAAAATTTATTATTATTTTTAATAGCCTATCTGTGTTACGCAACCGGGCAAGCGCCTTCCCTTGACGTATCCACATAGATCGATCCTGGGCTAGTAGTATCCATGTCTTTCCCGTAAAAGTATCGAAGTCGTCACGCCATCTTCGTCTCAACCGTCTTCAGGGATCCATACTGTGACGATGTTTGCCCACCTTTGCGAGTCCATACGCACGACATGTCTTGCCCAATCCCACTTCAGCTTTGCCGACTTTAAGCCTACATCTTTAACCTATGTCATGGACCGCAGCGTAGTCTTTCTGACGCGATCCGTCCGCTTAACACCTAAATAGTGCGATCCATTGCTCTTTGCTCTTTAAATATTATGTTCAATAACTGCTGATTGAGGAGCTGCTCAGCCCAGTCTGTTTTATCGTCAAGATAATCACAAAGTTAACGTAACGCGCCGTGTTACGCGTTTAATTAGTGATAGCGAATAACGGCCTAGACCGAAAGTTGAGACCAACTTACAACTTTATAATCAATTTAATGTGTGTACTGAAATTTGTGCTGTCTTAAGCTTGGTTTTAGTTTAGACTTTGTCTTTGGTCTGTCCTTACAAAAATTAATTTTTGTTTGATGAATAATATAAATAAGCTTTTTTTATATCGAATTCTTAAATTTATCCGAATCTAAGAACACAGTACACATGAAATGAACAATTTTTTTTCGGATTTTACCGCGGTTGTTTTTATTTGTCTTCCTTATGACCAGCGATGCTGTAAAGTACTTGAAACTTATTTAAATATACTGCAATAAAATCTAAAAAAAAATGGTATCCTCTATCGAAATTCATATGCACAAACATCCAGTACCAAAACATATATTTGTGGGTTATGTACGTAACATCCATACCAAAACAAATATTTGTGGGTATGAGATTTATCCCATGTGGGAATCGAACCCGCGACTATTAAAGCCAGTGGGCGGAGCGACTCAAGCTCTTAACCTCTACACCAAGCCGTCCGTCGATGACGGCCGCCATTTTATTGAGAAACAAGAATATTTTGAAATGGCCGCTTATTATTGGATGTTGAAAATTTGGACCCAAGACATCGTTATTGCCTGACGCACCATATGCCGAAGTCTTCATAACCGACGAGTGTGTATGAGACGAACTATGAGAGTGGAGAAAACGAGAGAGGTCTGTGTGGAAAGGACTTGTTAGAATTCTATACTCTCTGCCTACCCTTCAATTTGGCCTGGTAATATACTGTATAGGTAAAGATATATTTTAAGTAGATATTGAATAGTGTTGTTAGAGTAATAATTATTAAAGTCATTAAATAGACTTGTTAATCTCAAAACTTTTAAACAAATTAAAGTAGAGAACGTAACTTTAAATATAAATGAATTAAACTTTACGAGCTTCGAAACCATTTGACACTTGATTTGATTTACTCTAGAAATCAAAGCTTTTACATTTTATGAAACTATAAGGCATGTGAGTGGAAAATTGCATATACGAATCAATGGTTACCTCTAAAATAAGATGTGCCACGCAAAAGCGACTTAAGGTGCCTCTTTAAATAACTTGCGACCGCCATTAGTGGCCAGTTAGAACAACTTCTTAACACTTTTCATGCATTTAGTGGTGCTCGCTTAAATGTATGAAACGTGTAGAAAAGTGTTTGTCATCCCTAAAAAATAAAAACTGATTGTCGCTGGCCCATAGTGATCGGTGCAAGTACCCTATTTACGAGAGCCCTTAAAATATAAGCGTTCGAAACATTCAGAAACTTTTAATACGTCTATCCTTGTATGTTTTGGGAAATAGTGGTTGCTTTGTTTGTATAATGGCGCCTTCTGTTCCGTACTTCAGAAGTGGCTCTGGGTTTGGATTCTAGGTAGAAAAAAGTGTTACTGAAGTTTGTATAGCGAAGTTTTCAGTAGCTATCCGGAGTCTGCAAGGATGCCAGGTATAATGGCAATAGCTTACCTTCTATTAGACTGTGACTTAATATCTTTAGTGAAATTTCAGCTTGAGACATTTATGCATGACGGTGAGTGCAAACATCTTCATACAAAACGACTGGACAAGCTCGAAATTCGGGTCAGTGTGTGTGTGAGTGTGTGTGTGTGTGTTTGAGTGATATACGCTATTGGCCGCGAGGCCTTTACAGCTTCACCGGACATAAGGGCGAGCGTGCAACCACTACGCTCGAGCCAGAAGGGCAAATTGCGACATACTCGAGGGCGCCTCAAAGAGGAACGGCTTCGGTTGGGACAGTCGCTACGGGGGAAGGGGGTATACTAAGTGCACCGTTCAGCGGGCTAGGCTAGGGATCTATGACTTCGGCGTCATCGTCCGTATCTGGAGCGGAAAGAAGCGATGTCAGAGCATCTGGGGGATCGGTGAGAACATGTCGCGGCCGGCGGTAGCGGCAGGGGTCAGGTTCGTACTCGGGTCAAGTACGGGTCAGATAAAACGGACTTGCTACAAATCATTCCAAATGGTCTTCATACTTATTATTATAGTCGTGTCTTGGACAGTCCTTGTGATTGATTTATATCTGGCAATACAGTCTAATGTGCGCATAATTGTAATAAGCACTCAGTGATAAGTAATTTAAGTGGCGCGCCAGACGCACTGGCGCCAGAGGTGAATAGAAGAACACATTACTCGGTCGTCAATAAGAAATCACGCTCTCATTTTAACGGAGACCCCTGAATTGTTCAGTCTAGTTGTAGCGGTTGTGTGGTGTAAGTTATACGCTTATACTTATATTAAAGAAATATATTAAAAAAATTATGTATAAGGACATATGTCGAGTACTTTATATTTATGTTGTACCCTTTATATCTATTGAGATCTTCACCGGCGGGAGGGTATCGAAAATATTTTAAGGGGATAAAATTATATTTTAATAGAAACAAAACAATCTTTTCATGATTGATTGTATAATTATTACTAAGTATGAACTAGGATTTATTCGTGTGTCATATTTACATTTACAGACATGAATTTTACAGGCACAAACACCCACACCATAATTTTTTGTTAAGTCACAAAGTTTTTTGTTTGTGGGAATTGAACTTGGGACTATTCGAGCTAAAGAGTAGAGCGGCCTACCCTTGTGTCCGCTAGGTAAAGTCTTCGTCAATATAAAATAAATACATTAAAAAAAGATTTTAATATTTCCGTCAAGTTGTTAGTCGTTCATAACTTATGTCCGAAAATAGCTCAAGTATAATAAAAAGTTTTTTTGTATAAATAAGTAATTCAAGAACATCGCATTTGCAGTCGAAAGTCATAGTAAAGACGCATCAGATTAAATTTAATTTTACGACACTCGCAGTTAGACGTGTTCATTATTTACTGAGCCGCTCAGCTTTGAAAAGATTCACACTGAATAGGACTAGTCTCATTGAGTTATAATGAACTTCGTACGTACTAAAGAAGATATGTCAAACAAAATGCGCACAACTTGATGACCGCGGGGTTAGCGGGGTATTTGTATTTTTATCATCATCACTATTCACTATCACTACATATTGTTACGTAGCGGGGTATTTAAATGCCGAATAACGCGCGAAAAATTTTATAAGGCGCTGTACACACAAAAACGTACGTCGTATGCAGTTGCATACGACGTTTGTTATTCGCGTGTGTAGTTACACACGCGAACTAATCACACACTAGTACTTCTCTGTCGAGTCACTCGTAGTATTCGTATATCGTTGCTGAAGTCGCCGGTATTCCACTTAGATCGCTTGTTCTCCGATTTGATCACTATCGCTTCCGAGAAGAGACTGTGTCCGTCTCCGCGCTCTGTGTTCCTTTTATACTAGTATGAAAGTTTTAGAACGGACGCGAACCCTCTAAGTACATCGACAGAAGTACATTGAACAATAGCCGGCGCGGCCCACAAAGTGGTATTTTTATTACATACCTATTTGTACGTGTACAAATAAGTACTTGAATACCGCGACCGCGCCCCGGCGATAATTAAAGGGGTGGAACCTTCTAGACGTTTCAACACTTAAGCGCGGATCTTTCTAGACAGATCACCGTGGCATCCTCGGATAAAAAGTTTTCAAGATATCGGGGTATGTTCGGGTCGTAACAATATTATAAAACAAAGTGTCCCCGCTGTGTCTGTCTGTCTGAACGCGATAATCTCAATAACAGCCGAACGGATTTTCATACGGTTTTCACCAATAGACGGAGTGATTCTATAGGAACGTTTATGTGTATATTTCACCAGTGCGAAACCGTGGCGGGTACTACATATTATAAAACAAAGTCCCGCACCGCGTCTGTCTGAAGACGCGGTGCGGGACATGTCATTTTTCATCAGTCATTTTTGTACTGAATGATACTGAAATACTGAAATTGAGAAGTAAGATAAGCGGGCGAGACTGTAGAATAAAGGATAGAAAATAAGGTTGTAAGTGCCCTTAGAGTTCTACGCTGCCGAATAGGCAACCACTTTAATAGTGATCGATGCTCCGACACATGATCATATTTACGCAAATTGAAAACGAATCGAATGCAGTTATTAAGTAGGCGGTCTTATTTATTGAGGTGATCTGCATTCAGGTCGAAGTAGCACACATCACCGTAGTCGAAAATAGGAAAGATCTGGGACTGCACAAGCATTGCTTTTGTGTTGGTGGGGAGCAAGTTTTTTAATCGATACAGGTATCGTAACGTACCGGTGACCTTTTGACCGACAGCCAATTTTGTTTATTTGAATTTTAACAAGTGACTATCTTAGAATTCAGAAAAAGAGACGACCATATTATTTAAAAAAAACGGACCCTAAATGAAACTGATTGGTAATCCCTAGACTAGATTATATCGAGATGGCGTTGATGCCGTTATTTTTAACCTAGAATAGCCTTGTTTTTATGAAGGGGTAAGCAGGAATGTACAATATAGCACATCTATATAACGCCAAAGTATATGTGACAGGAGACATTCTTCGGACACGTCATTTAATAAGTCTATGGGACATGGAGGTTTTCTTATGATGTTATAGTACGCGCGTGTAATATAGTGCGACAAGAATCTTTTGGTACGTGGTCCAAATTATAACTAACTCTGTCATCAAGTCAAATGTCACTGCATGGCAGTTCGCTCGAGTTGCCGTTTGCTATTAAATTTACCCAAGTTATTTTATATTGTATTTTTTTTGTCATTTTTTTATTTTGTTCTATAATTAAATTTGGTTTATTGCGTCCACGTGGTGCAGTTCGATTAAGTTTGTTGAACAAGTACATCAACTCATTCAAACCTGTTGAAATATTTCTCTGGAAGTAGAAAAAAAAACTAAATATGTAACCCTAATTTCACACCAACCCTGTCAATGTCATCCAAGTGCCAAGAGATCCTTGATGCCGAGCCGAGATTTGAACGCTGAATCTTTTTTGATTAGTAACTAGCTTTATTTAAAAAGCGCGTCTCTCGTAGAACTATCAGCCATTAACAAGATGAACCGATGAGCTTGTGAGAGTCGCAAGTAAAAACTGGAAGCTGCACTGGACTTTAATAACAGAAAATGTTCAATACACAAACTGTGCAACAGTAAAACAATGAACATGACAAACTAATTACGAAGGTTGCAGCCGACGTACTTAAAAAAAAACGAAATTAAAATTAAAACAATTTATTTGTAAATAGATTTTTTGTTGGTTCGGGCATATATAAAGAATGTCAGAAGAAAGAATGATGAACAGATATACAATGCGCAAGTGGAAGGGTGTAGGTACCCGAGAAGACCAAGACTGTCTTACCATGACCAAATAGACTGTGTTTTATCTAAAAGACAAGTCAGTAGTCTCCGTAACCGGCGAGCGTGTATGAGTCGAACTATGAGAGTGGAGGAAGCCAGAGAGGTATGTAAGGAAAGAACCTGTTGGAACTCTGTACTCTCTGCCTACCCCGCAAGGGAACTCGCGTGTATATATAGATAGAGATAGATGAATTTTATATAATAATAATTATAATATAATTTCTTTATTCGAGTGACCATGACTCATCATGTTAGTAAAACTTAACCTATGTTAGTATTCCGTCGTACAAAATATTCGATTCAATACTACGCCATCCCGTGCGAGATGGCGCAGCAGTGATTCACATAAAAAACAGTCCAGCCTGCTGGAAATCATATTCAGCAGGCTGTTTGAGCTGCTCCACGCCCTGCGCACCAGAGATGCACACCTCTTCCTTTGTGGTGTAGAAGCAATCTACATTGGCGTCTGCGAACATTCCTGACGCGCTACAGAATCGGGGCAGTCCAACTAGTACTCTGAACGCATTATTGTACTGAACTCTGAGGGCGCTGTATGATTGTCGAGTAAATCTAGCCCACAGGCTGCAAGTGTAGAAGCTTGTACAGTACGCTCGGAAGAGTGTAATTTTAACCTTGAGTGAGCAACGTGCGAACCTGCGTGCCAGCATATTAGCTCTTATTGACAGCGCCCTCCGTTCTCGTTCAATGTCGTCATCGTCTTTTAGTCCGGGAGTCAGCAGATGACCCAGTGGCCATGATTATATTATATTATGATGATTTGGCCTTATACACCCTTTTCAATGGAGTCCCATTGAGTGCTATAGGCGGAATTTTTTCAGGACTCTTACCCCCGGCCTGAAAGACCATGACTTCTGATTTACTACTATTGTAGATGAGACCATGTGTAGCAGCATACTGCTCGCACTGTAAAACTAGCCTTCTGAGACCGCAGAATGACGCGCTCAGCAACACCATGTCGTCTGCGTAGTTAATGTTATTCATGCATATACCATCCACAAAACAGCCGACTCTGGTGCTGCTGAGCCCCTCGATAAGTTCGTTCACGTACAGGTTGAAGAGCAGTGGTGAACTTAGCCCCCCTGCCTCACACCGCACTCCAGTCCATACGGAAGAGACAAGGTCCCAGCCCATCGTACATTGTTGACCTGGTTTCCATACCAGTATTTTAAAATGCTAATATATACATTTTATATGTCTAACTACGCTCGAGGTTGAGCCAAAAGTGACCATCACTACTAGCCACGCCACGGTGGTGGTGTTCTCAATTCCTGAAGTCAGCACTTCTTCATGTTTGTTGTTCTGTGCTGCCTTCTGACGTCAATTGAATGTTTATAGAGTGCACCGAGTTGCGATGTTGCGTATATGACTCCGTTTTGTTATAATAAACTATATATACAAGCTGAATCGTAAATAACGCAAGACCTCAGACACCCCGATTAGACAATTTCCACACGAATACAATACGAAAACCAAATTTATAAATTTAAATATTTTTACCCTTTTTAAGCACTTTTATACCCCAATTGACAATGAAACTTTTACGTGTATGTGTGCGTATCGAGAAATACGTTATGTTGCATTTAAAATTTCTATATTTCTTTAAATTAAAAATAAATTGGTTTATTAAAGCGCACTGAAGGAGTAACAGCAATTTTTGACAATTAAAAAATATGTAACATATATTAAAAATTGTTGGAATCAATTTAGTATCAGTTAACATTTAGAACAAATTACTTTTAGGTTTCGTGTTTATTATGTTACAACTTTTATATATACCTAGTTATGTAAACCCGACCAGTACTCAGTTCAGTGCAAGTACGTTAAGTTAGGTGATGCAATAAAAACAAAGTATTGCTCATACAAATCCATTCTAAGAACTATTTTGATGATTCGGCTTAACTTGCATTAACTGCGTATTTATTTATCATGTAATCAGATTACATGTTAAGTCTCTGTTCAGTTTCGCTAACTGTTTTGATTAGTTAACAAATGTAAATTATAACGGCGCACTCTGCGTAGCCGATGCCGTTGTAAACATGTTTGTTTGGCGATGCCTATAAATAGCCATGACCAGACAAAGTACCTTTAATATCGTCTTAGTTCTCTTACCGTTCGCACGAACTTAAGAAGTATTGTAAAACGAATGTAATACTTAAAATATTTATTATAAAGCTCATTTGCAAAATAAAATATATTTTTATAAAGTCACGCCGGCCTTTATATTTGACTACCTACATAGAAGGCAGCAATCACACCGCAGCGCGGGTCGCAGTTTTGCGGCACTGCTATGTGTCTCTGGGGCAAAATACAATGGTGCAGTTGCGGTCCGCCGGCTACAATCTTGAATGTTTATTATTGCGTTAAATATTAGTTTATAACAGTTTGTTACCTTAAATATAAGCTAAATTGCTAGTTACTAAGTTGTAGAGTGTTTGACCATACTTTGTCTGTATGGCTATCAAAACCGTCACAGCGATATTCCCCAAGCTGGGGGGGGGGGGGGGGGAGGGTCAGAATTGTGCAGTATACCTTTCGCCAACCGTGTAAGGTCACATGTAATAGGGAGCACGCCTATTGCCCTATACCGGGCACAGTTCCACACTCCGGACTGATACAAAAACTACATCGAGTGATCTCAACGCACATTTATTCGCCCCTAACATTCGGTAATATTTAATTTTTTTGAAAAACGTTGCCTCGTACTAGGATTTATTACTGTATCGTGGGTGCGTTTACAAACATGAAAAATCACAGACCGGAACAAATAATTGTGGATCACACAAAGATTTGTCCCGTGCGGGAATCGAACCCGTGACTATTAGACACACTGGGCGGAGCGGCTTAAGCTCTTAATCACTGCGTTAAATATTCTGTCGGGTATAAATTGCCGGGTGATAGAACAATGCAATCTTAAGCATTATGCTCTGTATTTTCAATTATTCCGTATAATTTTTATTTGACAACCTTTAAAACACAGACAAACATCATGGTAACTAAACAGCATACAATTCACTTCAGCAGTATTATAATAATCTTACTTTGCGGTGAGAAATAGACGTAAATATATGCAACAAATACCTCAGTCTGTTTTCCATCGCAAACGTCAGAATAAGATTGAATTAACACGGCTGAAAAGACAGATCCTATGATTTCTTCTTTTGAAGCAATGAAATATTCCGACCTTCTTTTTTCCACCGCCGAGGTGGTGACATTCGCGGCATCTTCACGCTGTAATAGAGTAATTGAGTTGACAGTAAAAGTTATGAAGAGAGCGGCGTCGCGGCGGCGCCGCGCCGGATATCAACCCCCGACCCGCGCTTTCTTTACCTCTCCCCTCTTTTCTAGAGCCGGATACTGTGTACCGTCGGCATGTTAGTTAGGAAATATTTTTTTATTTATTACTAGACTAGCAATTTCCCGCGGCTTTGCACTGAGTCGACAATAGCGCCACCTAAGTTATTGTTACTTCTGGATAATGTAGCTTTTTAATGGTGGAAGAATTATTAAAACCGGTTCAATAGTTTCAGATTAGCCCTGTTAGAAGCTGTCCCACCGTTAGGCACGGATCTCCTCTCAAACTGAGAGGGTTTAGGCCATAGCCCACCACGCTAGCTCAGTGCGGGTTGGCGATCTTCACACACCTTCGAGAAACTCTTAGGCATTCAGGTTTCCTCACGATGCTTTCCTTCCCCGTTAAAACAAGTGATAATTAATTTTTAACTGAGAGCAGTTTGAGAAGAGGCTCGTGCCCAAAGGTGGGACAGTTTCTTAACAGGGCTAATATTATTATTAATAATTATAATAGTCTGCAATAAAAGAACCTGTTGGATCTCTGCGCTCTTTGCCTATCCCACAAGGGATCTGGCGTGATGTTATAGAAAGATAGTACATTTTGTTTGAGGACGAACTCAGCATAAAGTTTCTTAACCGCAAGCTGGACTAAGAACGGTCTTAAGAGGCGACTAAATCCAGCAACTAATGGCCTAGTCAGTCGGGCTACTGCTAAACCCCGAAAAGGGTTGACGTCTGCTATACGGCCGGTCGTAAAAATAATGCCAAATCATTAATATATCTTACAAATGATAAGACATATTATACCGACGATAGGTAATGTGGACAGAAAGGCAAATGGTGAGATTTTAGAGATTTTATTTACACCATAGTTTAAATCCCAAATCAAAGATGAAAACTATAATTTACAATTCATATTATTGGTTCGTAACTGTAAAAGTAGGTGTAATTTAGTTTAAAACATTTAATTTTTACTACAACAGTTACACTTATGCAATTTTGATCGCCTTCTATTCCAAAATAAAAAACGTTGCCACAATTTACAATCCCGATGGGGTAAAGGTGTACTTAGTACATCCCAAATTTAGTCTCGTAGTTTTTTGTCTACGATGAACATTGAATACAATAGTCTATCTTATTTTATTCATTCAGCTTCCGTCACGAATGTACTCAAAAGATTAAGATATTATACCTCTATCTATCTATCTATATCATCACGCCAGCTCCCTCGCGGGGTAGGCAGAGAGTACAGAGTTCCAACAGGTTCTTTCCTTATATACCTCTCTGGCTTCCTCCACTCTCATAGTTCGTCATAGTCATAGGATCTGTCTTTTCGATATTATACCTAATAGAAAAAGAAAGAAGAAAGAAAAGAAAGAAAAAAATATTTATTCAGCACAGCACACAAAAAATATATGAAAGGTAACAAAAGAAAATAAAAACGAAAAAAGACAAATAAACTGCTACTGCTTCTTGTGACGTTTGCCTCGGTGTGAGCTGTGCCGAAAGGCATTGGGCTCAGCATGTGTTGGAGGGGAACAAAGTCTCCCCCAACGCTGGTTTTCAGCCAAAGCCTCCTCAGCTACTATTTATTGTTTATAAATTTTACCCTTAATGCTGACGCAATCGCGTATACTGCGTATTACAAATACAGTAAATACCTAATTATGTAATATAAATGAATAAATAAAGAGACATAAATATTGTATACATATATAATGAAAGAAAAAGTTATGATTTACTATGAAATAAAAAGCGTGTTTATATAGTCACAATATAATATTTAGTACCTTGTGCTACCACAGGTGGCATGGGGTATAAATTTATTTAATTACTATTGCAAATGTTGCGTTGAGCGAGTGAGAATCGTTTCGATTGCGCGGAACCGGTTCTCCGCGCGGCATTCCGGCGCATCTTTGTTGATATCACTCCACTCACGGGCACGACGCGCTCTACTGTTGCGTAACTACGTAATATAATATTAAGTACTTAACAATAAACCAGCAGATTACGTATTTGCAAATAAATAAGTAAATAAGTGACGAATACAGTCGTGTGTTAATACTATAAGTAATATAATAATTATAAGTTATGGGTGAAGTGCATATAATATAATACCATGCCCACCATGACTCGATGCATCCGCGAAAAAGAAACTAAAGGAACCAGGAGGTAAGCACTACAGTCTGTTTATCTAAATCATCACGCCCGCTCTCTTGTGGGGATTAGTATCCCTCTCTCCACTATGATAATTTACTAAATAGTTTAGCTAAGAATTAATAGACATAAGAGGTCATTAAATTACATATTTTATAATTGTATTTTAAAATGATTTCATTTTCTCATTGGTCCCTACAGCTCCCCCTCCCAGTTGCAGTCCTGATATTGTATACAGTGCAAATATGAAGGGTGAATGAAGACTAAGAGTGAGTGGACCAGACCCTGAGGTAAGTCATTTTTTACTGTTTTTATTATATTATTATTATTATATTCTAGTAAATATTAGTTAAAATTATATAATTATTTATTTTTTAAAATTCCAGGTCCCCATTAATCAGGCGAGTTATTGAGTGAAGGTGTATATGCTACTTATCAGAAACAGTGGACAGGGACATTTAGCTAGCTATCTAATAGGGTATATATTATTTATTTATTTATTACAATTTGTGTTATATTATAGATATATCCAGATTAATATTATTGTATTCTCGCTGCACCTCGACCATGTGTTTCTTAAGTCTTATCTTAAATTTGTTTATAGATTCCAGGTTTCTGATTGGCGGCGGCAGATTATTCCAACACTTGGAGGCTGCGTACCTGTAGTAGTGTAATAGTGTAAAATACAAAGTATTGCGACACAACCTACGTTCACACTTAAATGATTCATTAATTTATTGAAGATCGTGTCTTATCAGATGGGCAAGGCATGTTTCCGTAACCGGCGAGCGTGTATGAGACGAATTATGAGGGTGGAGGAAGCCAGGGAGGTCTGTAAGGAACGAGATTTTGGAACTCTGTGCACTCTGCCTACAAGCCAGGGATCTGCCGTGACGATAGATAGATAGAATTTATTCAAGATTCACTTAGTTATGTAAACGCACCGATGATATAGAAACAGGTTTATAGTAAACAATTTATTTCCAAAAAGTCCGGAATCCAAAGTGGATCTCTACACGGATGAGCAAAGATATAATTTAAACTATAATAGTACTTGAAATAAAACTATTTTTTCGGATTTTATCGCGGTTTATTTTGATTTTTAAGTTCCCGACGTTTCGAGTGCTTTGCAGCACCCATGGTCACGGGAACGACTGAGGTGTTAGACGTCCAAAAGGCATAGTTGTTCCGGGGTACCCTCAAACTTCTTAATTATTTTTGTTTTTGTTGGTCCGATCTACGCAGAATGAGCTCACGGTGTCTTGAGGTCTTGCAGTGTTATGCTTGGTTTTAGATTTGATTATATTAATTACTGGATCCCAAGACGATGGAAGCACCCAGCCATCTTCTCTATTGAAATTAGGATGTTTTTTAATTTCAATAGCCTCGCGAACCATCCTTGGTAGGAATCGGTGTTCTTTCACGAGGATTTGTGGTCTATTAAATCTGATGTTATGGCGGGTGCGGTCAAGGACATGTTCACAGACTGCAGACTTCTTTGAGCGACGGTGTTTAGGTCAGCTATGTGTTCTTTAACCCGAGTTTTTACTGGTCTTTTTGTTTGTCCTATGTAAGAGAGACCACATTCACAATCAAGCTTGTATACTCCTGCATCTTGAAGAGGGATGTGACACTTGACAGATGGTAAAAACTGACTGATCTTCTTTGGCGGCTTATAAAATGTTTTAATTGAAGCACGCTTCAAGATGTAGCCAATCTTGTCTGCGACTCCTCTTATGTAAGGTAGTACAGCAGGGAGACGCTCGACTGTGGCTGGTTTCACTCGGTCACTGTGACGTTGGCGTGGGACTCGAAGCTTATTGTCGTGCAGGACTTGCTTGACATGTTGAAGCTCGGCAGCCAGATGTTTCTTGTCACAGATCCCTTGTGCTCTCTGAAACAAAGATTTACCCACAGTAGCTAACTGCGATGGATGGTGGTGAGATTCACCGTTTAAGTACCTATCAGTATGGGTCTTTTTTCTATAAACCGTATGGCTTAAGGTGTTGTTGGGGTTACGGATTACTGAAACATCTAGGAATCCTAGGGAATTGTTTGCCTCCAACTCCATTGTAAACTGAATTTTAGGGTTAATGGAGTTAAGATGATTAAGGAATACATTAATTTTGTCAGATGGTAATATTGTGAAAGTATCATCTACGTACCGCTTGTAGAAACTTGGCTTTACAGGTGAGGTACGAAGGGCTGTCTCCTCAAAGTCTTCCATGAATATATCGGCAACAATGGGAGATACAGGGGAGCCCATCGCCACACCATCTACTTGCTTGTAGAACTGCTCCTTCCACAGTAGGTAGCCAGATGTAAGGCAGTGTCTCAATAGTTCTGAGTATTCCGCTGGCATGTTGTTCTCCGCTAGTTTCCTTTCTACAATTTCGACACAGTCTTGTACAGGTAAGCATGTGAATAGTGACTGGACATCGAAACTGACCATAGTTTCATTGTCAGTGAGATGTAGATTTTTGATCTCACTAACAAAATGGTATGAATCCTTAACATGTGCTCTTGTGTGTCCTCTGAGTGGCGTCCCTAGGATTCCTAGATGTTTCAGTAATCCGTAACCCCAACAACACCTTAAGCCATACGGTTTATAGAAAAAAGACCCATACTGATAGGTACTTAAACGGTGAATCTCACCACCATCCATCGCAGTTAGCTACTGTGGGTAAATCTTTGTTTCAGAGAGCACAAGGGATCTGTGACAAGAAACATCTGGCTGCCGAGCTTCAACATGTCAAGCAAGTCCTGCACGACAATAAGCTTCGAGTCCCACGCCAACGTCACAGTGACCGAGTGAAACCAGCCACAGTCGAGCGTCTCCCTGCTGTACTACCTTAGATAAGAGGAGTCGCAGACAAGATTGGCTACATCTTGAAGCGTGCTTCAATTAAAACATTTTATAAGCCGCCAAAGAAGATCAGTCAGTTTTTACCATCTGTCAAGTGTCACATCCCTCTTCAAGATGCAGGAGTATACAAGCTTGATTGTGAATGTGGTCTCTCTTACATAGGACAAACAAAAAGACCAGTAAAAACTCGGGTTAAAGAACACATAGCTGACCTAAAACACCGTCGCTCAAAGAAGTCTGCAGTCTGTGAACATGTCCTTGACCGCACCCGCCATAACATCAGATTTAATAGACCACAAATCCTCGTGTAAGAACACCGATTCCTACCAAGGATGGTTCGCGAGGCTATTGAAATTAAAAAACATCCTAATTTCAATAGAGAAGATGGCTGGGTGCGTCCATCGTCTTGGGATCCAGTAATTAATATAATCAAATCTAAAACCAAGCATAACACTGCAAGACCTCAAGACACCGTGAGCTCATTCTGCGTAGATCGGACCAACAAAAACAAAAATAATTAAGAAGTTTGAGGGTACCCCGGAACAACTATGCCTTTTGGACGTCAAACACCTCAGTCCTTCCCGTGACCATGGGTGCTGCAAAGCACTCGAAACGTCGGGAACTTAAAAATCAAAATAAACCGCGATAAAATCCGAAAAAATAGTTTTATTTCATGTGTAATATTCGCGTAAATCTAAGAACTCAGTATATAATAGTACTTGTTTTGCCATCGGTACTTGTAGAGAACTCATTCTAAAGATCTTCCGATGAACTCACACAAAAACTTATTCGTGGGAAGTGAGGCAGCCATTTATTTTTATACGGTCACTATTGTTTAGTCATTTCTCATTTCGCCCCGGGGCACCATTCGTTACGTAGTTTGCTTGCCCTGTTATTATCAACATTATTATTTATTGTTATTTTTATTTTCGTCCTTTTCAATTCCAATAGATATTCATTTGGCATTGAAAAAAGCTGTAGTTTTAGCAAAGATATACTTATTTTGTTTATTTGTCTGGCTGTGGAATGCCAATGGATTAATTTAAAAATGCTGGATTAATTTAAATATACGAGGTCTAGAGTAGCATTGTTTGGAACTTTGACTTTACAGGTGTGCAAGTCCATTGTGTAGTAGTCACCAGAGGTTTCTTCACCTTTAAATAACCTAATGGTTGGCTTTCTCTATATCATCACGCATAATCCTTTGCGAGATAATTAGAGGGTAAAAAGTTGTTCTTTTCCTCCGAACCTTCTCTTGCTCTCCATTTTCATAGTTCGTCTCATACACGCTCGCAAGTTACGGAGACTTGACTTACCCATTAGATAATTGAGTGTTTATTCAAGATAAGTAATCCTTATTAGGTTATTAACAATGGTACTTAAAATAAGTGTAATATGTATACGTAAATATAGTATATAAATCTTCTGGAATGCAAGCCTATTCACTATATAATATAATTAAGACTCTTTTATATGGTAAGTAGGTAAAAAAAAAATTATAACCATTCAAACTATGTACATAATTATGCAAAAAAAGCTTTTTGTAAGCAATCTGTTGCAAAGTGTAAACTATAAGAGATGTCTTATAGTTTACAATTTGCAAGTGATTTTTCCTAAGTAGAAAGTAGTCTAAAGCTGAAAGTAAAAGACTTAGAGGCACAAAACCAATCATCTGAATTGAAAGCGCCGCACGTTCGCTAAAACGGACAGAGATTCATGTGAGTATATTTTGCCTGGGGAGTGATAGATTTCCAGTTCATCAGACACAGACAGCACAAGCAATACACTTAATTTCCTAGACTTTCCTGCCTTATATTTACTTACGCCTTTTTATGATTGCTTTTGGCAATGGCTACGGTTTTAACAAGCTATACAGACGGATTCTAATATAAACATTTAAGAGTGGACAAACGATAAGTCCCTAAGCCTACTCAAAAGATGTTGTTGTTTTTTTTTTAATTACTCGTCACATGTGTTTTCTTTAAAGATCGCGAAGGCGCTCGTAGCGCTGTGCGACCGCGGTGTTCTTACCGATCCCAAGGTTAAGCGGCGTTTGACTCGGTCGGCCTGAGATGGATGACCGTTTGTGGCATTTTCATATTCGAGCGTCTCCGTGCTTCGGAAGGCACGGTGAGCCGTTGGTCCCGGTTACCACTTAATGTGGTAGTCGTTAAGCCGAGTTGGAAGCTTAAAGGCGGCTTGATAAGTTCCAACAGCAGGTGGCCACAAACCTGCCTCCACCAATCCGCACTGGGTCAGCGTGGTGGAGTATGACCTAATCTCTCTCACCTCGATTTGTGAGAGAAGGCCTTTGCCCAGCAGTGGGCAGTATAGGCTGATATTAGGTTAGGTAGGTTAATAGCCTAGTGGTTAGACCATTGGACTGTAAAGTCAGAGGTCTCGGGCCAAACCCAGGCACGTACATCTGTCTTTTCGGAAGCATGTGCGTATTAAAATTTAACTATAATTTGCTTTAACGATGAAGGAAAACATCGTGAGAAAACCTGAATGTCTAAGAGTTTCTCATAGGTGTGTGAAGTTCGCCAACCCGCACTGGGCGAGCGTGGTGGACGATGGCCTAAAACCTCTCAGTTTGAGAGGACGCCCGTGCCCCACGGTGGGACAGTTTCTTAACAGGGCTAATATTATTATTTATTATTATTTTAAAACTCGAAAAAAGCGAAAGAAAGCGAGTAGGTATGAAAGATAGTATCGGTGTAAAGATGAGAAAGGGTATGCTCCGTTGGTCAAATGATATGAGGTCAATGAGGTTGGTAAAGAATGTCCGAGGAAAGAATGACAAAACTGATAAACTATGCGAAAGTGGAAGGGTGTAAGTACCGGGGAAGACCTAGACTATCTTTCCATGACCAAATAGACCGGGTCTTATCTGAAGGACAAGTCAGGAATCTCCGTAACCGGCGAGCGTGTATGAGACGAACTATGAGAGTGGAGGAAGCCAGAGAGGTATCAATCCAGAAGGGTATGTAAGGAAGAAACCTGTTGGAACTTTGCACTCTTTACCTACCCCGCAAGGGATCAGGCGTGATGATATAGATAGATAGAAAACTCGAAAAAAGTATACAAACAGAAATTTTAGATTCATCACGCCGAGGTAAAAACAAATAACTGAGAGTTCTATTTTATTTTTGTTTAATTTATTTTATTTATTGTACAAAATTCACAGCACTTAAAATTTATGTGATTAACTTAAAAATTCTACATACAGCCAATCACGGATTTTGTGTACTAACATATTTTTGTGCGACGAATCATTATATGAGTGTAGTTTAAAATATTTAATGTAAAAAAATAAAAAAGGGAAAGGGATTTGCCAGACAGTGTTTTCTATGTATGTGTAGATATGTATGTGGAAGTGTATGTGTAAGTTAAGTGTGGAAGTGTTTGTGCGTTAGTGTATGCTATATTATATCATGTCATATTTTTAAAACCTCTTATTCAGAATTTTACATACTGTAGTCCTGAAGGTTTGATTACTATTATGAAAGATATCCGTGCACCTAAATCTTTTATTATAATATCTTTGCAACCTGCTGACAAGTGAGTTCTGAGCATAATTTGTACTTGCATGTGTTACTGCAAATAGATTTGTGTGCATTGTCCGCATTTTTGGTACACTAAAACTTAATATTTTGTGTGCTAATTCAGGACAATCTATGTAGCCATTACATAAGCCGTGTAAAAAAGCCATATCAGCAAGAGTTCGCCGATCTTCGAGTGTCATAAGATGGTGAAGTCGACACGATTCCAGGTAATCCTTAGAGTAACAGCCAGATCCAAAGTTACAAAGTCTACAATAATTCGTATTGTGCCAAAATCAGACCTGACTGCTCGATCCTGTGAGCGCAATATACTACCACCACCAATTTCTAACAGAAAACCTATCACTTATCGATGAATCATTATTTATGATGTATTTCTTTTAAATACTGTTTCGCTTCCAAGAAAATCTTTAACGAAATTCACAGTCACTTTACTAAAACAACAGGGGGTTAAGAACATAATACGCGTTGGCATTTTATTACCCATTGCCTTGCCCAAAGTCAGGTACTTACCGCAATATTTGTATATTTCCAATATAAAAAGGCGGCAAATATTCGAAGACTGTGGGTACCTGCTTACGTTGGTAGCCACTAATGAAACACCATTTATCATTCTGACTGCCAAATAAAAGCTTGGAATAAGAGCTTGGTTCTAGTAATGAGCTGTAGCGATTTTAAAGATGGCTCTATCAGAAGATAAAAATCATAGTTCGTATTTTTAGAATTGCATTAAGAAATTTAACTCCTTCAAAGTAAAGGTTCCAGATAAATTAACTTATTTACGAATATTTGACTTTTTTTTGATTTTGTGGTTCAAAAACAATTGTAATATTAAGTGGCCGAGTTGTTAATTTCTATAAAATCCTTCAAATTATCTTTATTTGTACAACGTCTCGCCGATAATTCCCTAGCAGGAATAGTAGGTGTGTGTTATTACACACATCTCACCGATGCTATAGGGTTCTACTGCCATTATATCGGGCATGATGCCAGCATTAGGACTGCTGCTAAATTTTTTCGATATAAATACCTACACCAACGTCACTAACGGACCTAAATTTTCATTCCAGGACCGCATGATTTATTAAATCCATGATTTCAACGATTCTGAAATTAGATTGCATCACAAATTACATATTTTTTTAAAAATCCTCCATTGATTTATTTGAAGAAAACAAAAGAGTCGTGTAGTAGCAAAACCAGCAACATCCATATCGACCAATATGGAGGTTGCTGGTTATACTTTTAAAGGGCAATTGCCCCTTATAGTATTAAGGCGTTGGTACATTAGCAATACTTTTAAAGATGCTAGTCTCTTATAGAAACACTCTCAATCCTCAAGCGGGAGTGCCAGGGGTGTAAGCAAAACAGCAACATCCATATCGATCGATATGGATTTTGCTGGTTTTGCTGATGACTCGAAAGCAGTGGTGATTTTTTTTTTATAAAATTAATTATCGCTATTTTATATCGTTTACGCCACAGCATAAATTCAGAGTGCTCGCTATAACTTTAATTAGAACTCGGGGGCAGAGAAAACAAACCGAGGAGCTGGACTTTGAGAAAAATAGCCCGCTCCCCGGGATATTTCGAGGCCGAGATCAACTATAAGAATAGTTAAGACGTTATCAAGACCTGCGATTTTTAATTACAGTCTCACTTCTTTACACTTTCGTTTTTACTAAGTTCCTTGTTATATTTTATTTTTACTTCTTTTTTGGTCCAGTTTAGTTACATAAAATTAATATTATTATCTTTATGCTAGATCTCTTACAGGTAGGCAGTTAGTGCAAAGATCTAACAAGTTCTTTCTTTACTTCTTTGGCTTCTTTCACTCTTAACGTCAACGAAGTTTAATTCCGTGTTTTGTTAATCTTCTAAGAAAAAACCACACCAAAACACCCACAAAAAACGTTGTAGTCATGCCCATATTCCTTAAACAGGGGTGGCAGAGGTGTACAGTGTACACTTATTTTTGCCGCCAATATTAGGTACTTATCAGATAACCCGTCGGTCAAGTAGCTTTTTGATGATTTGGCTTCGAAGAAATGTCTTTGAAGTGAGTGCAAAACACCAATGAAATAGGGTCGAACCTATTGCCAGACTTCATACTGATACTGGGGATTTTTTAATTGAAAAATACCACTGTCCGATCTTGAATTCAAACCCAGGAACGTTTTACCTTTTTTTTACTAAAAGTAAGATTTATTCCTGTATCGTGGGTGCGTTTACAAACATGAAAATCTACATACACAAATGTCCAGACCGGAACAAATAATTATGGATCACACAAAGATTTTCCCGTGCGGGAATCGAACTCGCGACTATTAGACACAGTGGGCGGAGCGGCTTAAGCTCTTAACAACTCTTGCTCTCTTGGTGGCTCTTGATGTCTACGCGCATTATTCGGCAGAAGACTATCGGGGCACTCAAAGCTTTAAAGTTAAAATATCCTTGTAAGTAATGTAATTTTTGTATGTTTAATCGTGAGTTTATAATGTTATGTACTGCAGATAAATTTGCGGGTATCAGAAAAGATTATGAAAAGAGAATTGTCATAAATTACGAGGGAAAAAAATGAATTGAAACAATTTCATAATTTCCCAGTTGTAGCGGAAAAATATTGTAATTTATGTAGATTCAAGCAACGTTTTCCAGTTTTTATTTTCTTATGATGCTTTTGGATTTCTCGAAATGGATGGATAGTTGTTTTCTATCTTTATTATCATGCCATTGTGAGGTAGGGAGAAAGTACAGAAGTATTATTGCGACTAAACATATAACTAAATAGGTCAGGTCTCAATGTGGTAAAGGTTTTTTAAATAAAAAATAATAATACTACTTCGGTGGTCAATTAGCATAGGTTACGAGGTCCAAATCTTACACAACGATAATTTTTATTATTTACCTATTTCATCTCACTGTTGAGTAAAGGTCCCTCACTGACAAATTGTTACCTGATTCGGTGGTATGTGTCAAATATCTAATAATTTTAACGTTCATAAGTGTTTCTTTATTGGTCTATAAAAATAAATAAGTTTTAATTTGCTATCTATCTATCTTAAAGAGTACAGAGTTTCAACGTTCTTTCTTTACGTACCTTTCTGGCTTCCTCTACTCTCATAGTTCGCCTCATACACGCTCGACGGTTACGGAGACTCTTGACTTGTCTTTCAGATAAGACACGGTCTATTTAGTCATGGTAAGATAGTCTATGTCTTCCCCGGTGCCTACATCCTTTCAGTTTTAATGTTGACTTCGACGTTCCAGACTGCCAGTATGAAAAACCTAAATAGGGTTTTTCATACTGGCAGTCTGGAATCCAGAATTGTGCCGGTGTAATGATAATTGCCTTGTAAGCTAGGGTGACGAAGTTGTAGTGCGTATGCATAACTGAAAAGGCGAAGTATCAATGTAGTAAAGTTTTTATGGAATAAAAAATAATAAAACTACGTTGGTCTATTGGCGTAAGGTACTGCATAGGATGACTTAATATCGAGCGTGAAATGTGGCTTTTCAGTGCACACAATACAACTCCTCGCTTGAGTAATATAAGGGGTTGAAATCATAATCATAGGTCCGACAAATGAAGTTTTTCTATCGAAAAACTTCCCAGTATGAGTACGGAGTCTGGAATTGTGTCCTGTATATGGCAATTGCCTCGCCTCCTTTAACATAAGACCTAACATCGTCGGCGAACAGTGGGTATACTCAGTACACTTATGCCACCTCCGCTTGGGGAATAAAGGCGTGACGGTGTAATCATAATCATCATCGGCCGAAAGAATCAAGGCCTTAAATAAATTAAATGCATGTTAAAAGCCTCCCTAAGAATGGCCCGGCTTTGTGTTTTACGTATCCCGCTGTTACTCACAACTTTCACCATCAAATCACCTTGTAGGGGGCCTGCCTGCTCCAAATCTTCATATACAAGGTGTATCGTAAAAAACTCAACATCTCAGACACTCTTATTAGATAATTGCTTCACAAATTCAACCAAATTTCTAAATTTAAAGTTTTATACTCCTTTTTTAAGTACTTCTATATCTCGATTAACAATGAAAGTTGTATGTGAACGTGTAGGTAATGAGAATTACGTTTTAGAAATGCATTTGAAATCTTCTTATTGCATTGAATCAAGAATAAAATTAGTTTGTTATAGCGCACTGAAGGAGTAACAAAATTTTTTGCAAATTAAGAAAATAGTTAAAAAAAGAGACTGCCTCGTTGGTCTAGTGGCAAAGTGCTTCGCTTTGTGATCACGAGGTCCTGGGTTCAAATCCTGGGTCGGACAAGTGTAGTTTTTATAACGAAAACTTTCCAGTACGAGCCTGGAGTCTTGAATTGTGCCCTGTATATGGCAATAGGCTCGCCCCCTGTAACATGGGACTTAACATCGGCGGTGAAACGTGGGTGTACTCAGTACACCTCTGCTACCCCCGCTTGGGGAATATAGGCGTGACGGTGTGTGTTAAGTAAAAAGTAAGATACATTAAAAACTGTTGGAATCAATTCAATTGCCGATTTAAAACAAACTACTCTTAGGTCTTGCGGTAAATATGTTACAGCTTGTATAACTCAATATGCACACAAAAGTACAGGTCTCGTGGTTCATTCGGAGTTTCATAAATGGTAGAAAACTATTTAAAATTGGTAGTCTTATTATCGTATTGGAATCGTAAAGCAAGCAATCTAATTGGAGTATCTGAGGTCTTGTCTTATATATGTTACACCTCGTATACAAGCGGTATAATATTAGCCCTGTTAAGAAACGGTCCCACTGTTGGGCACGGGCCTCCTCTCAAACTAAGAGGGTTTAGGCTATAGTAGCGCTAGCCTAGTGCAGGTTGGTTAACTTCAGACACCTTCGAGAAACTCTTAGGCAGGTTTCCTCACGAAGTTTTCTTTTACCGTTAAAGCAAGTAATAGTTATTTTTTTACAAGCGGTTTTTATTGTTTATTCATTTTGTACCGTATATATTTCTCCAATTCGCAAGCAATCCTTTCCAAAGTAATATGTTAGGAAAGTTTTCGTAACACCATAATATATAGGCCGGAGGGAAATACGGCAACCCTCGTAATAATAGGCTCGATTATTGGCAGCTTTCAATATTCTCGGTAGTCACGTGTGGAACACCCGGCGCCCCTCGCGTGACCTACTCGGGAACCGAACGCTGGACCGAAATTGTATGGTGGAAAAATAATAAAACTGTTTATCAACGGCTTGGTCTGACTTGATCGCAGGTTTGGAGCACTGAAAAAGTAGTTGAGGCAATGGCGTGCGTTGCATATAGGCAATTAAGCAGTGCCTAACTAATAAGAATATAATTACCCTATCTTTAAATATTACTACACAAATAAAATAATCATCTCTATATCATCACGCCAGTTCTCTTGCGGGGTTGGCAGAAAGTACAGAGTTCAAAAGGTTATTTACTTACAGACCTCTCTATTTTTCTCCACTCTCATAGTTCGTCTCATACACGCTCGCCGGTTATGAAGACTCTTGACTTGCCCTTCAGATAAGACACGGTCTATTTGGTCATGGTAGTCTAGGTCTTCTCCGGTACCTACATCCGTCCATTTTCGCATTGTATATCTGTTTGGCCATTTCTTCTTACATTCTTTCTATTTGCCCGAATCAATGGAGCATACCCTTTCTCATCTTTATACCAATACTAAAGCTCCATTGCAAAAAAGCGCTGAATTGGAGAAACCCAGAAGGGTCTGTAAGGAACGAACCTGTTGGAGCTCTGTACTCTCTGCCTACCCCGCAAGGGATTTGACATATACATAGAGGTTATAATACGCGTGTCTTATTTAAAAATATATAATTTTTAATTGTTTTTAGATTATAATTTATACAAAACTTTAAAGTTTGGATATTATTATAGCCCTTTGGGTAAGCTTAAGCCTTCGTATGAGACCCATCATAACCGACCATTCCTTGTTACGTGAGATATAGAGATTATATTGGTAAAAAAACGATCTGTTATCTCAATCAATACATGCAAATTTCATATAACTTTGGCCCTTGATACGAAAACGCAACCTACCTTTTTGATTTTGCATAATAAAACAGTAATATTATACAAGTTATTTGGAAAAAATGTAAAGCAGACAATCTGCATATTGAACTCTGGTATTGCGTGAAATTTACGTTCAAATAACCTTGTTTTTTTACATAAGCGGTGGGTGGAGTTAAAATATAAATAACCATTAAAACTTTGAAATTAAATTATTTATAGTTATGTGTGTTTGGATTGCTCCAAACACACATAACTATAAATATTTTCGTTTTATGATGATTGATAGCCATTTGGTGCCATGATTTGGTCTTCTATCTTCACCTAACAGCACAAACGTATGTGATTATGGGTATGTAGAGGTGCCCGTAGCTATGAGACGAAGGTTAAGCGGCGGTCGGCTCGGTCAGTCTGAGATGGGTGACCATTTGTCTAATGTCACACATTTCAATTTTCAAGCGTCTCCGTGCTTAAGACGGCGGATTAAGTCGGTCATCCTGGCTGCCACTTAATTTGGTAGTCGTTAGGCTAAGTTGGATGCCTCGAATTGTTCCAAGAGCAAGTGGCCACAAACATCCCTTCACCGATCCGCACCAGATCACGTAGTAGTGTACAACTGATACACAATTTTTCTCGTTATACAACATATTATAAAACCAATTTCCCCTCGCCATGTCTGTCTGAACTCGATAAACTCAATAACTCCCGAACGGATTTTCATACGGTTTTCAGCAATGGACGGAATTATTCAAGAAAAAGGTTTATGTGTACAATTCACCCATGCGAAGCAGGGGCAGGTCGCTAGTCGATTTATAAGAGAAGGCCTTTGCTAAGCAGTATGCGTGTATATATGTCTAAAAATGGTTTCTGAATTTTGCCTACTCACTGTAGTTACCAATCTTGACTCAGAGATCATTCCATACAAAATCACTTTACTTTATCCAGAACTAACCGATGCCAAGATGAAACTAAAACTTGTCAATTCAACGCAAAAAACCGACTGATCGAACGCAAAGAAATCTCCTCATAAATAAACATCCGAGAACTCGCCGAATTCGAGTTTGCGTCGAGTTTGAGGCGTATGATTCACGGTTGAGTAAGCAATCAAAACTTGGTGACGCCCCCGTGAAATATTGGAGGCGGTACGGGTTTTTTATAGTGGCGTTTTTGAACGCTGTTTCTTGAGCGAGGATTAAATATTATGGGTGACGGGCATAACTAGTCTATTTATCTATCTACGAGTATATCATCACGCCAGATCCCTTGCGGGGTAGGCAGAGAGTACAGACTTCCAACAGGTCTTACCTTCCCACCTACCACTCTCATAGTTCGTCTCATACACGCTCGCCGGTTACGGAGACTCTTGACTTGTCCTTGACATAAGACTTGGTCTATTTGGTCGTGGAAAGATAGTCTAGGTCTTCCCCGGTACCTACATCCTTCCACTATCGTATTGTATGTCTGTTTTGTCATTCTTTCTTCTGACATTCTTTCTATATGCCCGAACCAACGAAGCATACCTTTTCTCATCTTGACATGGATACTATCATTCGCTTTCTTACTACGCTGTTGCGAATACGGTCGGAGCTTCACTCCACACATCTTCCGCAGAGCTCGCTTTTCCACCGCATTTATACTCTCGTTCTTCTTCTTACATACCTAGCTCTCGCTACCATATACCAGCTTTGGGACAAGAACTCCGTTATGTAACGTAACTAGTGTTTCGTTTTTAAAGGTTTTATTTAAGACAAGGTTAAAGTGGACTAAGATTACTCATACTAAAATAATGATTTAAAAATACAAGGGAAGGCCTATGCTTAGCCGTAGGATATAGAATACGCTATTAAAAAATATATCTCAGTGACTAAAAATTGTCTGTCTGGAGTCGGGACCGAAAAAATATTAATCGGAATCTGAGGTCCATAAATTCCCCAGTATGGCGATAGTCTTGCCTTCTATTTCATTGGGACTTAATGTAGTCGGTGATATGTGGCTGTACATACTACACCTTCGTTGAATAAATAAGAGTGACGTGTTAATTTTACATGAGTCACTAACACATTTTTGACCTAATCGACGTAATTTTATTAATTAAGAAGATTCATTCGGCACGAATATTTAGAGACAAGATGAGATGATTAAGTTTGTTTTTAGTTAATATTCATAAAATTTTTGTGGTGTAAACTAAATCTCATTAGGTTTTATAATTAAGAATCTAGACCATTATCAATCGGCCATCGTGCTGAAATGACCTTTGCAAAGAGAAATAGTTTTGCTATGACTTTGCTACGAACGGCTACAGCGTACGCGGTCTACGAGACTACGAGATCACGATTATTGGAATGTAATTTATGTAAATTATGGTTGGGCGGGCAGAGAACTATTGAAGTTTTGAAACTAATAAAATACTAATATTTTGTCTTCTTCATCTAAGTCAGAGGTAATACGATCAGTCTGACTGTCGGGCTGAGAGAGACGCTGTTGAGGTCGCATGTTGTAAATGCTTCTCTTTTTAACATATAATTACATCAGTGGTTGGGTCATGTAACTTCCATTTTAGTCTCCGTTTTGTCTTTACAACAGGTTGTACGGTCATTAATATAAGACTTCAAAGTTCTTAAATTTTCAAACAAACTTAAGTCACTGAACACACAGTTTTTTAAATCACTTGCACGATTTTGTTTTGCATTAAAATATATACATATATTTTTATATTTCCTGGGTTCGAAATGTGCTATATTTTTTACGAGTATGCACATATGTGTAATAGTGTAACATATTTAAAACTTTGCGACGTAGTAGTGCTGCTGTGAACAGCCAATGGTCAATGGTTTACCAGTTTAGAAACATTAGCAATACTTATAGTTTAGGTTTAGGTTGACACGCGTGAAATTATATAATACAGGCCGTACTGTTGCGTGCACACGTGCTTTTTCTAAAATAAAAGTAGCCTACGTTACACCTTACAACATCAAATATCTGCCTTGAAGGTCCCTTCAAAATCGGTCGAGCCGTTTCGGAGATTAGCCGAACAAACAGACAGACAGGCAAAAATTTAAAAATTGTGCTTTTGTTTTATATACCGTATTTTGACATTACAAACAGACACTTCAATTTTATTTATTTGTATAGATAAAAGCCTATAATGTACCATTATTAGGTTAATAACTTCTTTCAAAAATTCAGGTGTGAGGATACTTCACCACGCAAACCCAATGTGGATCTATATGCGGATATAATCCTTTATCTTCCAGATACAGGATTATAGCCGGGTGGTCATAAACATGCATCCGACCGATGGCTAGACAAATGTCAAAAGAAGGCACTTTTAACATTTATCAAGGCGTCGGTCGGCTAAGCGGCGAGGAAGTGGAAACCGGGACCCATAGTTTAGCGTACCTTATAAAACAAGGAGAAGGTCAAATATAGAAATGGTCACCCATCTCAAACTGACAGACCTAAACCTTGCTTAAAGATTAAGCAACGTTCAGGTCCATGTCCGCTTAAAACACCGCCACGTAGAGCTACTAGCGCCCAAAATGCTAAAGCGCAAAAACACCATAGTTAACACGTTCAGATACGTAACTGTACAAACGTAAAAAAATAAAACTTTCACACAATAGCACAGAAAGTTGAACGGGATGAGAGGAAAAAAATTTCGAAACTGTTGTTATGTTCAAACTGGGTAGGGCAGCGGAGGATTCGCAACTAAGGGCCTTTGTACATGTTTCGACAATTTTGTTGAACATTGGTGTTCGTTGAGTCATCACCGAATGTATTATTTAGGGTTTGATAAATCAGACTTTTTAGGACTTTGGACATAGTAAATTCATGTAAATATGTAATATTTCTGGTCACTACTCTCTCTCTCTCTCTTTGTATATATTTCTAACTAGACTGCCTCGTTGGTCTAGTGGCAAAGCGCATTGCTTTGTGATCACGAGGTCCTGGGTTCAAATCCTAGGTCGGACAAGTGTAGTTTTTCTAGCGAAAACTTCCCAGTACGAGTCCGGAGTCTGGAATTGTGCCCGGTATATGGCAATAGACTTGCCATTTTGGGTTCTCCCTGATTTTCTTTATTTCTAAATCACCCCAGTATTGAGACAAACAATACAAAGAGAAATATTTAAATCTGTCGAGCCATTTTCGAGACTAACGCACGGAAATAGATTTTTATATAGTATATAGAAAATAAACATTGCATGCATATAAACCTTCAAAGCACCCCTGGAGATAAGTTTAATTTTATTTGCGGTTTATACTTTGTACATCGTCACGCCTGTAAAAATCTACATAAATAATTATCTTTGGTAAAATTATTAAGTGGCGACACACGCCCCCATTTATTCTTGCTCATTGTTACTGTCATTTTTACTTTTTTTTTATATAAAAAATATAGAGGAAATCAGTCGAAGCTATAATTAAGTAAAGGTATAATAAATACGTTATAAAAGTGAAGTGTCTAACTGTGCAAAGGACCCGCTTTAACCCTAACAGTACACAATTCCACAACGCTTGTATTCGCCAAGCTGGGGTGGCAGATGTGTATTGTGTACACCGAAGGGGCGAGTCTATTGCCATTTGATATGGGCACAATGCCATGCTCTGGCTTTAAACTGGATTTTTTTCTATAGAAAAATTATTCTGCCCGAGGATTCGAACCCAGGGAGGGCCTTGTGATAGCTACGCACATTACTCACTCCTAGACCAATGAGGCAGTAATTCTATACTTCATGTCATCAAATAATGTCAATAGTGAAAAAAAATCGTTATCACCACTTGCTGAATCATTTCCACGCCGGAACCTCCCCCGAATATCACCATGACGACCGGCCTTGTTCTGTACGCATTTACAAAAAGTATCCCAAATGTCATATCTGTGATAGCCAAACGAGTTAGAGAAAGATGTATCTTCCTACACCTCCGGGGACAACAGAAATAAGTAGTATTTCGACTTCTCGGTGCTGAAAAGATCTAAGCCGTAATATCATTGTATTGATCAAGAAATATTTTATAGTTATTAGGTATCACATACCGGAGGACATGTAGTAGGCAGGCTCCATACAAGATGGACTAATTTCGTGATGAAGGTCGTGGATAACGCTGGATGTGGAAAGTATCAAAATAACCTGTAACGATGATTGGGGAAGCCATTATCTTGCGTTGGACGTTTTCTACTGATATAGTAGAAGTAAGTATCAGAAGATATTCTACCTATCTATATCATCACGCCAGTGCCCTTGCGGGTTAGGCAGAGAGTACAGAGTTCCAACAGCTTCTTTCCTTACAGACCACTCTGGCTTCCTCCACTCTCATAGTTTGTCTTACATTCGCTGGTTACGGAGACTCTTGATTTGGCCTTCAGATAAGACACGAGAAGATATTATTTTTTAAAATAGAATAAGCCTTATTTGATTAACAAGCTGAATTTCTCTAAACGGCGGGCATTTATGCGACGAACTATGTGAGTGGAAAAAGGTAGAAAAATAAATAAAAATTGCATGTTGGAACTCTGATCTCTGTACCTACCTTGTAAGAGATCTGGCGCGTAGATGGATAGAAATGTGTCTATTAGTTCAACGAATTTGCGATATGATAATAATATTAGCCCTGTTAAGAAACTGCCCCACCGTTGGGCACGGGCCTTTTCTCAAACTAAGAGGGTTTAGGCCATAGTCCACCACGCTGGCCCAGTGCGGGTTGGCGAACTTCACACACCTTCGAGAAATTCTTAGGCATGCAGGTTTCCTCACGATGTTTTCCTTCACCGTAAAAGCAAGAGATCATTTATTTTTAATTCGCACATGCTTTTGAAAAGTCAAAGGTGGGTGCCTGGGTTTGAACCCAAGACCTCTGATTTTGCAGTCCAACGGTCTAACCACTAGACTATCACTGCTTGCGATATATAGTAGTTCAAATATTACCTAACTTTTATATTCTATTCTGACTTAAATATTACCATAAGTCAATTTATAAAAAGTATGACTTATATATAAATTTTTTGCCCCTAGGACGACATTTTTATGTCGAATGTTGTTGTCATTGTCAGTGTCAAAAAAGTATTCGTGAATAAAGTAAATGTCTGCGACTTTTTTCACATTCGATCATACCCTACCTCTCAGGATCCTTCGGGAATCTTACAAGCCCACTAACATTTTTTGCTTTGATCTGTTACTTGACCGAACTCCATTTTTTTGTTCGTAAAGTTGATTTATTTCGTTTGCAAAGCCCTCGTCTTATGTTTGACAAGACATTGTTCTGAGATAAAAGCTTATCTTTAAATGAAGTCTGAAAGGGTTGTTAAAGGTATAATTATATTTGGTCGCTTGAGTTTAGATAGATGCAACACATTTTATTAATTGGTGATCTCTATATATTTATATCATCAGGCCAGATTCTTTGCGGGGTAGGGAGAGAGTAACAGTGGATTATAAGCTCATCGCGTTTATTTTTCACAACGTTAAGTCTAGTTTTCTTTAGGAATCTGACAACAAGTTAAACCGAAAAATTTTGAATCTGAAATTCAATGCCAAAAACGGTTCAAAAGTTCAGTTTCAAAATGATTGAACATAACACTGCTTAACGTTGGTAATCGCTAAAAAGACCGCAGTCAACAACGCTATGAACACCTCGACTAACGGACTGAATATTACTTCACAATAAGAAAATTGTAAAGAATATATTCTTTAGACCCTTGCGAGTAGGCAGAGAGTAGAGAGTTACGTTAGGATCTCTCCTTTTCTTGTGAAGCAAGCGCAAGAGGTCTTTTACTTGCTCGACTATCAGAGTATGTCCAGTCTAGCCAGAGAATACAAAGTTTCGACAGATCCCTTTCTTACAGACCTCTCTCACTTTCCCCATAGAGTTCAACTTATAAAATTCTCATTTACCTCAGTTTTACTTACAGAGATCTAAAAATCTTCTAAAGATCTCTGGAGGAAAAATCAGTAAAATATATCATCAAGCCCCTTGCGGGTTAGACGAAGAGTAGTGACTTTCCTTACAGACCTCTCTGGCTTCCTCAGTCCTTATACTTCACCTTATAAAAGTCCTACTTACCGCACTCTTTCCCACAGACGATTGAAAACCTTCCAAAAATATCCGAAGTATAAAAAAGTGTTCAGTGTGATTATATCATCACGCCAGATCCCTTCCGGGTTAGTCATAGAGTGCAGATTCTCAACAGGATCATTCCATACAAAGGTCCCTCGCTTCTTTCACTCATATAGTTCGTGGCATAAAAGTTCCACATACCACAGTCTTCTCCGTAGAGGACTTCTCCGAAGGGAAAAGAAATGTTGTCGGTGGGATTCAATTATAATAATATTTCGGTCTAGACCTATAATAGACTGGTATTTATGATTTAACCTGGTCTGAAATACGACCCTATGTCCTTTCCACAGAAGTCTCAAAGTTTTCTGAAAATCTCTTGTGGAGAAAAATGTGGACTGTGAGATCTAGTTCATCCCTTATAATTATATTTCAGTCTAGACTATGATAGACTGGAGGTATTATTGAGTTATCCTGGTCTGTAACACGACTCCAGGGGGTCGCTACATAAGTTTTAGTACAGGCTATTATTGTTATTTATTGTATTGTGGCGGTTTATTTATGAGTGAAATAGCTGGTCGACGCTTCGTTTCTGTAGAAATAAATTTCCTAAATAGAGTCAAAAATTGGGAGGTAAAATATGTACGTATTTAAAATATGTAGATACCATCACGTTAGGAGGCTACCACGATCTCTTTAGCAGACAGAGACAGAGCTACAAACTGCGCATATCTACATCGCTTTCTTACAGCAAAGTAAGATTATAATAGCTTTGTTAAGAGGTTGTGATTTGCGCCCAGATCATTTCCGGATGCGCAGAGATTACAGAGTTCTATCAAATCCTCTCTATCTATCTATCTATATCATCACGCCTTGCGGGGTAGGCAGAGAGTGCAGAGTTCTAAGAGATTTTTTCCTTATAAGTTCTTCCTATCTGTATAAGGATAGGATAGGAAAAAAAGGCTATTCGATTAGTTTAACTAATAAACTCCTAAATAGGGATGGGAATTAGCAAAATTACCCGTAATCTTAAAATACGGTACCGTTAGCCGTACGTATCGTAACCGTAACTTATTAAACAAACAAAACAAATATATCATCACGCCAGATCTCGTGTAGGGTAGACAGAGAGTACAGAGTTCCAACAAGTTCTTTCCTTACAGACCTCTCAGGGTTCCTCCACTCTCATAGTTCGTCTTATCCACGCTCGCCGGTTACAACGACTCCTGACTTGCCCTTTAGATAAGACACGGTCTATTTAGTAAGTTAGATAGTCTAGGTATTCCTTGGTACCTACATCCTTCCACTTTCGCATTGTATAACTGTTTTGTCATTCTTGCCTCCGACATTCTTTCTATATGCCCGAACGATCTTTACACCGATACTATCTTTCATACCTACACGCTTTCTTTCCAAGCTGTTGCGAATACTGTCGGTCAGCTTTATTCCGCACATCTTACTTACTTACCAAACATCGTCGGCGAAAAGCGAGTGTACACAGTACATCACACAGTATGTACAGTAAAAAGGTATGTTCATACAAAATGTTGATACACCATTTCCACCAAAATGTATGAAACTGCTTACATATAACATAGTCAAAGTTGTTCGTATTGATCTGTTTTAGATTTTGTGAATTTTACGCCCGGTGTATAGCTATGGCCCGCGCTATAGTTGAGCTTATCCTATGATATGGCTTGAATATACATATATTATCAAGTTATATCATAGGAATCCGCTAATCGTAGCCGCAGTCCGCAGCATGTTCTCACCGACCCTCCCGATGCCCTTACATCGCTTCTTTGGAATATGGTTACCGCACATAGGACGCCAACCTCGCTGGCGAGGTCGAAGAATCTCTTGCCTGCCGGCCAGTGCAGAGCACCACGGCGAGACATTTAGTATATGCCCTCCTCCCTCCCTCCTCCTCCCAAGCCAAGGCCGTTCCTCTTCGAGGCGCCCTTGAGCTAGTTGCCCCTTTGCCCTTCTGGCTCGAGCATAGTGGTTGCATGCTCGCCCGTAAAGCTGTAAAATCTCGGCGGCCAACAGCGTAGATTATTCACACATATCATGCTTATATAACATTAAACCCATCATTTCATGAAGTAAAATACACACATTGACTTATGTATTTTTCATAACCGGTCTATAAAAATAAAACGTATACATTTCGATAGTTTTCACATCCACACTAACGACTTTCACAATTACAATATACAATGTGATCAGCAAAACTATTTTTACGAATCAACACACTTATAAATACGCCAAACCAAGCAAAAATCACTCTAATTACTCAATTATAAAGACTCACGCCAATCGCAAAACTAACAGTGTTTTCAGGCAAACTTGTGATGTTCTCGTACAAGTAAAAATATATTTTATTGTACATGAAATAGAGGTTATGTAAGCTGCAGATTTTAAGTTGTCTGGACATAATTTCGTTAGCTACGAGTCGTCACGTACACGTTATCGTATCCGTGTCGGAGCATAACAACTGCCTGTAAGTTGGACTCTGGATAAGTGATAGGTATACCGGCTAATGTATGGATTACCTACTAGCCGATATGTTTTATGATCTACGACATTCCTAACTCTGTGTTTCAGCTTGTAACAATCACCAAGTTAAAGCAATGTGTGGCGCGGTCAGTCTGCGATGAGTGACTGTGTTATTTTTATATTCGTTCGTTTTGTGACTTGTATGTTTAAGCTTTGGTCCCGGTTACTACTTTATGTGGTAGTCGTTAAGTGAAGTTGAAGCCTCAAAGGTTTCGCCACATAGTCGACGCAGCGCGACGGGAGCGCGACGGTGGTGAGTTGTAATGTACTGAAATGTACGGGAGGCGCCACACAGCGCAGCCCCGCTCGGCGCGACAGTGGCGCGGCTTGGCGAGTTGTAATATACTGAAATCTACGGGAGACACCACACAGCGCAGCCCCGCTCTGTGCGACGACAAACGTCACAATTGAACTAGCCGAGAGCTTTCGTCGCGCTCCCGTCGCGCTCGTCGGCTATTTGGCTAAACCTTAAGGGTGGCTTGATAATCATTCTAACAGTAGGTGACCACAAAATCTGCCTCTAATCCACACTGAATCCTCGAGGCGGGTGGATCTCTCTCACCTTGATTTGTTAGAGATAGACTTTGCTTAGCCGTGGGACAGTACACGCTGAATTATTAATTGGCCTTTGAAGAGTATACGCTTCAAAAGACTTCTTGATAATATTGCTGTTCAGGATAAGAATCCTAGCGGAAGAATATTTGAGTTATCTTGTATCCTGCAAGTCTAAAAGAAGCAATAGCTGACTTTAGGTGTGTTACCAATGATACTAAGATAGTCCTAATAATCTAGGACAGGTTTATTATATATAGTCAATGTATTTTTGCTGAACAAGCAGAAGAGAGTTATTGGTTTTAAAATTGACATGATGAATCCATTATACCGTCGGCCATAACTCTTCTTCTTTTCAAGAATTCTTCGAGTTCTTACTTGAACACTACCACAAGCCTACTACAATGATAAGCTTATACTGCCGTATATCAAGACACCAAACCATGCAAGATACTAGTAGGTAGTTGAAGACTGGGTAGTCGAAGTTCTAGGTAGTCTGTTTAGATGATGACTTGGTCTAGTGGTTTGGTTGTTTCTCCCATTGTATTTAGTTATGGGTTCGATGACCGCAAATTTACCGTTTACTGGTTGTTTGTGTATTTTATACTAGTAAACGCACCCAAGACACACGAATAATTTTGACTGTGGGGCATACGATTTTTTTAAAGTCGGCTTTCATAAATTCGGCCTGTTTCCGTACCATATATATATATTCATTTTGTCATTAAAATTATTACCACTGTGGTATCACAAACACAACATCTCGTCGATATATTATACTTTCTTCTTCTCGCGAGCACTCGGATCGGATCACGTGGGAATATTGAAAAATATTTCCACGGATTGTGCGTCAAATTTAATTTCGCCGATCGTCGAGCGAAATCTTCTAAATTAGCATCGACAGTGTGCCATACCCTGCCTCTAAAGCCTCCCCCCTCGATTACTTTCACCTTCACTTCTAAATTCCAAATTTCATTTCACTTCGATTTTATTGGAAAAGTTAAGCAGTATCTATAACTTGTGCTACATACAGCTGGTAAGATTGGAAAGCTGAGCAAATTGTTTAAGACTTGTTTCAAAATTCTTACTTGTAAAATAGTAAGGCTGAGGATGATTATATTTGGTTTAATATGAAATGGTTAGGTCGTCGATTATGATAGATTATCACTAAAAACTTAGGTTTTTGTAGAAAAAGGAGGTGGATTGGAAGGATATAAAAACTGTGTTCAGGTTTTCGGGTTCCGTTGAAGAAAATAATTCTGTCTTCATTTACTTATAAATGTCATAACAACGTGCTCTCTCGCTTATCAAGTCAACGGTTTAAGAAAGTCTTACTGTATTAATCACGAAGATAGCTACAACCTTATAATCGGAGGTTTTATGTTTATGTATGCAATGACGTTGTTATTAAAAACATAAGAAGCTAAACTCTGTCGGTAGCAGTAACTAAATGTGTTCAAATTATGCAAAAAAAATCCTTTCTGTAACGTTGCAATTGTACTCAGTTTTATGATTGAACTATAATTTGCAAGCTTTTTTCTTGATGTTGGCAGCACAGATTCACCAAACCCCACAACCGTATGTCACTAACGTTAAAACACAGAGCTCAAATTCCGTTCATCTGTCGCGTTTCTTTTATTGACTCCCAAAGTTTATTAGTGGAATTCACCTGACGCCAATATCAGATGTAAGCTACGGGCGAATATAAATAAAGTTTATTGCTACTATATACTTTCCACGAGCCAGTGACCGGGTTATGATCGAGATTCCTGGGAAATTCAAATTTTATTACTGGCTGCTAGTAAAGAGGTTTTAATGGGTGTATCCACTTCCAGTAATCAGTAGGAGAGGTATAATAGGCCATCGCCTCACGTCACGGGGAATGTTATTACTGTCTAGACATTACGACATACCGGAGGGTTTGCATGCGTTGAAGAAGCTGAATAATTAAAGGCTTAATTTTGAGTGGGTGTTCACAGTACACCTTTGCCATTGCCGCTCTGGGAATATAGGCGTGACGGTGTTTAAATTTTAATATTTTTTCTAAAAAAAATATCAAAATTCGTTCGGTAGTGGTTTTCAAAAAAACTTATAAAAATCATATTGAAACTTTTTACACTCCTGTAAAATATTTTTATGAAGGTGGGTTTTGAAATAAGGTAATTATGGTGTGTGAAAAACCTATATAAAAGTGTAAAAACAGTTTTTTTTAACCGACTTCAAAAAGGAGGAGGTTCTATGTTCGGTTGTATGTATGCTTCTTTTTTTTATGTGTGTTAAGCGATATTTCCGTCAATTGTGGACCGATTTTGATATTTTTTTTTGCATTGGTTTCAGTATATCTCCAAGGTGGTCCCATATTAATTTTATTGACATTGGACCTTGGACTTAGAAGATACACCAGGGAACTCCTTAACGACAAACAATAGGCATGTGTAAATTGAGATATTATGGGTATTAAGTCAATCCTATAGGTACCCTACTATAGAATAATGCACTGGTCAGTTAAAATTGTAAAATAAAAATCATTTTTAAAAAAGGGTAAACCGACTTCAATAAAAATCTTTTATAAAAAAAAGTAAACCGACTTCAAAAAGCAAAAAAATAAATATTTGAAGTCGGTGCTGGTTGGTGCAGTCGGTTACTTGGCACCGACTTCAAATATTAATTTTTTCGCTTTTTGAAGTCGGTTTACCTTTTTTATAAAAGATTTTTATTGAAGTCGGTTTACCTTTTTTTATAAAAGATTTTTTTATATTTTTTTTTACCTTCCGGTAAAATAAATTTTCTGTGAAAGGTAATTCAATTTTCTATATACGTACAGCGTTACGCGTTTATTTTCCGAGGTGACATGATATACACCCACTATTCGCCAACTAATCAGAATGAGTCTGAAACAAATAATTCGCTGTCTTCTATACCCTAAAACCTTAACTAAACGTTATTGTTTTAGGTCACAGCGACCAAGTGGGGGGTGTAACTCTTTGGAATTTGAATAATCCATCAAAAACCGTCTGCGGGTGAAGGGAGCCGAGCGACCCGATCGCACCACTGAACAATTAGATTACGATACAAAAATGCGGTTGAGAGGCAAATAAAGTGATGGATTGTGGAATTGAATTAGTAGTCATCCATTCTGATGCTGTATTTTTAGATATTTATAGGATTGTTCAAATTTATCGCAGAATTTAATACTAGCGGTAGCCCGTGATTTCGGCTGCGTATGTATCTTTATGAATAAATGTCATTTTGATGACATTTATTCATAAAGTCTTTTATTCATAAAGTTTTTATTATAAAGTTTATAAAGTCTTTTATTCATAAAGTTTTTCATTTATTCATAAAGTTTTTATATTACTGTAAAATTTTATTAAAATGTTCAGTAGTTTTTATGTGAAAGTGTAACAAATATTCAGATATCCGTCTTGATAACTCTCGAGTTTAGGATATAAGTAGGATACAGTTTTTTTAAACTACACCGTAGCCCAATACTGTGCATTATTCTTGTGCGTGGATGCATTTGCAAATACGAAATTCGTATACGCGAACACTTGGACCAAAACAGACATCAGTGAATTAGAAAAGAATTTGTCTTGTCTATTTATCTATCTTTATCATCACGTCAGATCCTTTGCAGGGTAGGCAGAGAGTACAGTTCCAACAGGTTCTTTCCTTATAGACTTCTTTGAATTCCTCCACTTTCATAGACGCTCGCCGGTTAAGGAGACTCTTGACTTGACCTAGATTATCATGGTATGATACTCTAGGTCTTTCTCGGTTTCTAAATTCTTCCACTTTCGCATTGTATATCTGTTTTGTCCTTCTTTCTGCCAACATTCTTTCTATATGCCCGAACAAACGGAGCATATACCCTTTATCATCTTTACACAGATACTATCTTTTGTCTTGTCCGGGGATTTAACTTGCGACTCCTGGATCCAGTAGGCTGGGCGGCTGGGCGGGTGTCTTTCTGGTGGTGGCCTATGGTGTTATCAGGCTATAGTGTTATCTCACTGTCGTATCTTAATCTCTGATGTAAAGTCAGCCATGTAAATTGCTTCACAATTTCAGTTTTTAATACGGTAATACTCTTTATTTTGCCAACAGAGGTAAACATTGTCAAAACCATATTATTAGCAATCATTAAAATATATTTAGATCAAGAAAAATAATTAAATAAAAAACTGAGAATGTTAAACTACTTATGTCGTTGACGGTACTGTGGCCGTAATTACTGAAAATAAAAAAAACAACGGGTAAATTTTTGTGAACCTGCTATTGTTAGGATTCCGTATCTCAATCGGCAAAATTGAAACCCCTATAAGATCACTTTGTTGTTCGTCTATCTGTCAATCCGACGGTTAGGACCCTGTTTCCTAGGAACAGATGGAGGTACGTGTTAATGTTTGTCAAATACTAGCACCTATGGTCCTTTGGCGGTGTAGCAAACTGAAGCATTATGTCTTGTTCTCATTTTTTTACAAACAGTGTTGCTCCACGTCTGTACCACTACCAAAATTAAGCAAGTTCTTTTTTATGGTATAAGTATAACATTTACATTTTGTATGAAACCGCCAATTATAGGGTTCCGTAACTCATTTGATAAAACCGAAACCCCTAGAGAATCACTCTGTTATCTGTCTGTCTGGCTCTTTTTCCTAGAAACGGGTGGATACCTTCACATTACAGTGCGACAAGGATTTTTTGGCTCGTGGTCAAAATCAGAACAGAAGCTGTCATTATGTTGCCATTTGCTATGAAATTTACCTGAGATTTAAGATCTTTTTTTAATTAGTAGCCGAGCGGACCCACCTGTTGAAATATCTCTTTGGAAGTAGGTAACAAGTTTAATAAATGGTAACACTTAGTTCACACCAAAATGTCGATGTCATCTACGAGCGAAAAGGTCCTTGTCGAATTAAAAGCTGAAATTACTGTCAAATACTATCTACGATCATTGGGCGGTGTTGGAACAAATATCGTAATTTCACCGTGAACAATAATATGCAATAATTAGTTTGCTTACGACATACCCTGATAGATAGCGCTGCACTGAAAGTAAATAATTCATGAAGAAAGTTAGCCCGCGGTTTCGAGATTTTCAACCGATTAATGACTACCGGTCGGTTTCAGTGTAGCGTCAACCTTGGCACAGTGGAACAGTTGAGTTTACTCCTTAGTACACACGAGGTTCTTTGGACCTTCGTTCGGCGTTGTAAAAAAATTGAAGCTTGTTATCACTTTTCTTTTTATTTCGATCTTCACGATCGAACGTGGGTGCACAGGTTCCAACGAGTAAGTTCAAAGCTTCATTTATGTTAAAACAAAGCGAGAAGTACTTTAAAATAAAACATGAAATTCAAGAAGGAAGGCCTCCAACTCTCGACCGAGCTATAAAAAGTTTCACAACATGATGAGTTCTGTTTATAACACAAACAAATTTAAATCAATAGACTGTCAATAGCCGTACCAGGAAATCGTAGCCCGCAAATGCTCTAAATCCTGTATTATGCAACGATGGCGCTGACTCCTCCCTTTAAAACTTACACAATCAGCTATTAAAATGAAATAAAAAAATTAATGTAACATCCTCACGCTTAAATTTCCCGAGGTGTATTGTGTTCACCCACTTTCACAGTCTATTCATTTCAACTATTCTATGCTTGTACTATGACGCCTTATAAGTTACGCGAGACCGGATTACTTCTGTATGCATTACCTACTTTAAGTTTTAAAACAGAAAACTTATAAACTAAGCGGATCTCTATTCGAAATTAATACAGTCAAGTTGTTCCTCTCATAATAGGGAATATGCGTGTAATTCAAATAAGGATCAAATATTTTTTTTACAAACTTTGTCTTAACACGATTGAATTAAATATTAATTTCGTTTGGCAATTAGAACTGTCACTAGCCATCCGATGTGAAAAATATTATAGTAAAAACATGTAAAGGCGTATTATGTACACTCAAATCTAGCCATTGGTGTTAGGTTCCAATGTAACAAGAACCAAACCTATTGCCGTACGTCTCACTTTCCGAAAAGCTACTGAATTTTTTTTATAGAAATTATATAAATCTCTTTTCATAAAGCCAATGCGGTTTTATCACCGTCACGCCTATATTCCCCAGAGGGGGTGGCAGAGGTGTACTGAGTAGACCCACGTTTCGCCGACGATGTTAGGCCATGTAATAGGGGGCGAGCCTATAGCCATATACCGGTAACTAGCCATGACAAGTTTCTTTGAAATCGGTAGTTTAAAGTAATGTTTTTGAATAGTTCCTAGAACTGGTTGTTTCATATACACTCTCCCCTACTTATACTACCCATGTCTACCCTCTCTACTGGCAGCATGTAATCTGTGTGTACAGTTATCAACTAAATATAGTCTATTATTGATAGACCGCAGTCAATAGTTTCATGTCCCGCGTCTATGTTTGCTGTATAATCGGCTTGTATTCCGTACTTGTCGGATTATCGGATTTGACTAATCCGGTGCACGTCATAGGCAGAGTGACGTCACTATAAATCTGACGTGTGTTCTGGAGGAATTTATGTTGGGTATTTATACCTAACCCTTGTGGGTCCAGCCAAACAAGAAATAGCTACCAATTATAAAATAAAAACTCGAAAAATAATATTACTACCACATATTAGATAAATCAAACTTAGTTCTTAGATTTATGCAAATAATTTTCCGGATGTTACAGCTGTTTACCTTCCCGTGATGTATCCAGCAGTCGCAACGTCGGGAACTTTTAAAAACCAAAAATAAATCGCGATAACAAAACAAAGGTAGATGTAGCGATAGAGGCTGCCACCAATCACGTCAGACCCGAACTGGCGAGTCGTAGGGTGTTCAATTTATTGATAAATGTATTCATTCCCTTGTAATAAAATTGGTCTTATTACTATAGGGTCCGTTATGATGATAATGATGAGATAAATATATTAATATTTTGTACAGTCCGGTAAGATCATAAACAATAACACAGCACTATCACAAGCAAAAACCATCCTCTCTAAACAGTCAAAATACGCCATTGTTCTAATAGCATAGTTCTTACTTACATTACCTATAGACAGTCCAACTACAGCAAAGTTCCCGTATAAATCACCCTCTTGGCGAGCAGGCGATGGAGAAAAGTAGAACCTCAGCTTAAGAGCGCAGCTGACTTACTACATAAAAATTGTGGTACTGCGTGGTGCAAAATGGCTGGTATATATTGCGTGAACTGCAGATCGTAGGCAGCTACTTGCATTGTATACTAAAGATCGGATCACTGTTGCTGTTTGCATTATGAGGTCGAAAAATTCCTTGCCCGTCGATCGGTGCAAAGAGCTAAGCCGAGACACCTATTTTATGCCATCAACATATAGTAAACAATTCATGCACCTGTTTGTTAGTAGCAACGCAGGTTTAATGTCCTGTCCAAAACGAGGGCGCTTATTCTTGAGGCTTCCTTGAGTTAGTTGCCTTTCTAGCTGAGGCGCAGAGCTTGCACGCTTGCCTTTTTATCCTTCCATACAGCAATAACTGAACAGACTAACTCTCATGCAAAGTCACAATATATAAATAAGTCTTGCACTTACCCCATGCGTATATCATAAACAATTCTTTTAAATTCAGTATTCACACACACTAAAGCATGTCAGATGGCACTTAATCAACTCGCACGTGCGCGCCTTACGCTATTCCATAAATTACGTCATAAACTGATCTAGCTGCGTTTCGAAGCTGCAGTAAAACTTTGCCCAGCATCGAACCCGTTATATAAACAGTAAAAAACAACGCTCGGGGACATTGACAGGAAACTGAAGTTGTATTTTTATTATGATTTAGATGCGATCGATGTTCGAGGAGGCGATGAAAAGTTTTTATGGACATCGTTTTTCTTGCTGCGAAAGGAGTACTGAAATGATGTATGGGTATAAGGCAAGTAATAGTCGTAAGCTTAGAAGCATATTCTCGAAGGGTTTCGCGTGTTGGAACAGTAAAGTGGGAACAGTGGGGCGTTATTCTTTCTGTAGATGAAGATTGTACTTTTTAAGAGTTTGAGTAGAAAAAGACCTTTACCACTTAGACTAAAACTGGTCTAGACAGAGTATTGCTAATAAAAATGGCACCTAAAAGTGGCCTTAGTTACGCACTATGTATGCGTGATGCCGGTGTTCGATTTTCTATTCTGAGTAGATAAATTTTGTGCCGTTTCCGCGCGCTCGATGCTTCTTCGCGACAAGTAATTCAAAGTCAAAGTCAAAAATCATTTATTTGTATAGGCCAATACATAAGCACTTACAAACGTCAAAATTATTACATTTATTACATCTACCACCGGATCGGACCGCGGCCTCCGCTGAGAAGATCCGGCGAGAAACTCAGCGGGCTAGTCTTTTAATTTAATTTGTTTGGCCTTTCCGATAACCATTTTTTTGTTTTTTTTTTTAAATTGTATTATACATCATTTATAAATGTTGCTGATTGAGGAGCTGCTTAAACTCAATCTGTTTTATCGTCAAGATAATCCGAAATTTTATAATACCCTTTCTTACAGAGTCTAGTTTTAATTGCCTTTTTAAACTTATTGATAGGCATGTTTCGGATATCTATGGGTAATTTGTTGTAGAAGCGTATACATTGCCCCATGAAAGAATTACTAATTCTGTGGAGACGAGTGGAATGTACAATAAGATCATCTTTGTTCCGTGTATTTACATGATGAATGTCGCTATATTTTTCAAAATGACTGATATTTTTTTTAACATATAGAAGATCATATATAAATTGTGATGCAACAGTTAGAATATTTATCTCTCCAAACTTTTCCTTAAGAGAAGCTCTCGGGGCCAAATTGTAAATTGCTCGAACAGCCCTTTTCTGGAGAACAAAGATGTATTAAGTTCTGCAGAGCATCCCCAAAGTAGTACGCCATATGACATAATACTATGAAAATAAGCGAAATAAACAAGTCTAGCCGTTTCAATATCAGTTAATAATCTAATTTTCTTTACCGCATATGCCGCTGAGCTTAATTTACCAGATAATCGATCAATATGGGGACCCCATTGTAATCTGGCATCAATAGTGATACCTAGAAATACAGTCGACTCTTCAAGGTCTAAATAGACGCCATTTATTTGTACATTAGTTGCTACCTGTCTTACATTTGGCGTTGTGAATTTAATACATTTTGTTTTCTTCTCATTAAGGAGAAGATTATTCGTGTTGAACCAATGAACAACCATTGACAGTGCACTGTTCACATCGTCATAATTAAGCAGCTGTCTTTTAATTTTGAATAATAGAGATGTATCATCCGCGAACAGCATGAAATGTCCTGATTATTCCCTACATATTTCTAATAATTCATCTAAGAACAAAGATGTATAATGTATCTTTTAGAGAATATAAGTAAAAAGTCACTTTTAGCATAGGTAAAGCACCTTTCTTTTAAGACTGTGTTAGACAAAATATTCAAACTTTTTCCTGTGAATATAGTTCGAGAAAAGTGAGACTATTATTCAAAACCATCTCTAACAATAGCAAAGATATTCACATAATAAAGCATGTTATTTTATGAATCTGTATTTTTTCAGCTTATTAATGACCAACTGCTCATGATAATAATGTGCCATGAACATATAAGATAATTTTTAGAAAAAAATATATAATAGGTGCGTTTACAAACGGGCAAATATTCAGACCAAAACAAATATTTAAGGGGTCACACAATGTGTCCTGTATGTGAATTGAACCTGCAGCTACTTAATCTAATGACAGTTGCAGTCTAAACTCAGACCACCAGCTACCCTTTCAAATTATACCAGAACCTAATCTAGAACTAAATAGACAGCGAATAAACCCACAGTGCGCCTTGATACATATCAAATGCAATTTTGGCCCACAGTACCCAATAAAAAGCTTAATGTCAGCGGAATAGCATATTACGAAAATCTCCTATTTACATTGCGGACCCGATTTAAAAATGTTAACTATTTTGAGGACAATACTCTTTATATTAGGCGGCGTGTAGTCTACGCCAATCTAATCAACGTTACTCCGCGGGATAAGTAATAAACTGCAGGCTTATTTGAAAAAAAAACAAGTATAAATTTTGAAAAAAAAATTGGATTTCTTCTTTTGGTTATATGGGAGTAAAGTTCTAGAGTTTAATTTTCGCTGGTTGTTCAGGAAAGGCGATGATGTGAGAGAGATGAGATAAGAGACGTTGATGAGGTAGATTTTTCTTGAACGGTTATATAAACATACGACTTCTTTTGTAGATACCTTCATCTGGTTCTTAAATAACAAAATAAATTTTAACTTAGCTTTTGAACTTATAAGTAAATATCTTGCAATGCAATGTTGACCAAATTAAGAAAATCCATGGTTAGAACTTATTGATTTTTTAAATGAAAAAAATAACAACGCCACGCCTATTTCCCAGAGGGCTATAGCATTTTGTATACGGCTACATTTCGCCAATTAAGTTTACACTATAATGTCATAGGAGGCGAGACTATTACTATTATGCCTTGGACTAGCTTCTAATTTTTTTTTCATTATTTTCAATTTGTCGAGTCTCAAAATAGTTTCTCGAAGGTGTGTGGAGTTCGAACCCGCACCTGGGCCAGCGTAGTGGGCCTAGAGCTAAAACCCTCTCAGTTTAAGAGGAGGTCCGTGCCCAACGGTGGGACAGTTTCTTAACAGGGCTAATATTTTTATTATTTTAATCAATAAACTCTGAAACTATTGAACCGATTGTTATAGTCCTTTCACCATTAAAAAGCTACATTATTCGAAAGTAACAATGTAGGTGGCGCTATTGTCGACTCAGTGCAAAGCCGCGGGAAACTGCTAGTCTAGTAATAAATAAAAATTATTTCCACCTAATATGCCGACGGTACATAGTATCCGGCTTTAAAAAAAAGAGGGGTAGGTAAAGAAAGCACGACCCAGGGGTTGATATCCGGTGCGGCGCCGCCGCGACGCCGCTCTCTTCATAACTTTTACTGTCAGTTACTTTATTACAGCGTGAAGATGCCGCGACGTCACCTCCACGGCGGTTGAAATTAAAAATTCTAATTTCTCACAAGTTATTGATGCTGTCTGACTGTTTGTAAATATAAATTTCATATTTGTAAACGCACCCACGTAGACGAATAATTTCTAGTGTTCTAAGTTTTCTATCTACCTATCTATATCATCGCACCAGGTCCCTTTTTTTCAGGCGATTGTAAGGCTAAGCTTTTAAAGATAATAACGTCCGCTACAGCTTTTAAAATTAACCACCATCTGCCAGTTCGTCTGGATGTTATCCAAGAGCTTGCTGTACGCTACCTCAGTGGTTAAACGTATATAAAATGGCTGTATACTTTACTGATTGCAACGTATATTGCTGGAGCACGATAACTGCTCGTTTGTGCATTCAATTGTTTTCACGAAAAACATGTTGTATTCTTTAGCAGAATAGAAAATGTTATATTGATTCTTTGGAAGGGTTTTAATAAACAGTTTTGTTGTAACAGTTATTTTATTATGCTACTAAGCCCACTACTCATTCCCACCATTGTCACTCCTGTAAACCAGGATCCACAATAGTCTCCTTTGGTGTCGCCAAGGTTTGAACCTTGGGGTGTCCCGGAAAGCACTTTAATTGTCTTGGAACCCGCAACAAATTTAATTAGAAAGAAAAACAGGAGGAGTAGGAAAAATAAAAATTCCACTTCCCACTTTTGCAAAGCGGGAGACAAAAAAAAATTGGCAGATTAGCCATAGAGAAGGAGACTACAACTAGGATAAGCCCAGTAGTAAAGTACCACGGTCACGAAATAATATTAACAGGGGCTATTTGTGAGCCTCATGTTTGATCCTAGTAATAGGTATGGCAAAAACGCTTGAACGCACGGAAATTATCCCGAGTTTCTACAAGATCCGTGTAGTAGATTACTCGTACCGCAGATGTATTTCGCAGACTGTTTAATATCGCTCGTAGTGCCAGAGACTGCACTCCCTAAGAACAGTTGTAACAGTTAGTAGACTTAGGCCTACTTAGCTTTAAATTGTCTGTAGGTAAGGTGTAAATGCATGTAAGGGTGACTTGTCCATACGATTATTAGCCCCACAGCTGAGTAAAAGCTTTCTCTCACAAAAAATGAGCGGAGGTAGATTCGGTCATACTACCTACTACATACCTCGAGGATCCAGTGCGGATTGGCGAAGGCATTTTGTAGTCTTCCAACTTAGCTTAAAGACTGCGACATAACTTGGTAACCGGGACCGGCTCGAATATGAAAATGCCACAAACGGTCACCCATCTTAGGCCGACCGAGTCGAACGCTACTTAACCTTGGTGATCGCTAAAAACTCCGCGGTCGTATAGCACTACGAGCGCCTCGATTATTATTGAAAAATGATTGATCATCATCACCCGATAGACGTCCCTACTACGAGATAAAAGCCTTCCCAAAGAAGCCATGACAACTGGTCTGTATAGTGTTATGAGAAAAGTTATAATTAACAAAATATCTTCCCCACTACACTTAAATTACCTAATCTAGTTCGATAAGATATAGTGACGGATGCTGATTAGTACTGGTGGTATATGGATTTTATCTTTTGTTTACCATTTTTTAAAAAACCACATTTAGATTTATTCCAGTGTGTGGGTGCGTTTACAAACATGAAAATTCACATACACAAATACCCAGACAAATAATGGTAGGTCACACAAAGATTTGTCCCGTGCGGGAATCGAACCCGCGACTATTCGACACAGTGAGCGGAGCGGCTTAAGCTCTCAACCACTGCGCCAAATCGTCCGTCACTTTTAGTGCTAACTTCCATCCGGTCACGTAAGGTCGCGCGTATTTTACACATGGCCGGTCTCAATATTCAACTGAAGGATAGATTTACTTACTGTCAGTAGAATTTTGACAGATTTTTCATACGGAATATGTCAAAATTCTATTCGTAGCAGGCAAATCTATCTATCATTATCTATTGAACCCGGCCGTTAATCTGCGCAATCGAAACCATCAGCTCTTAGTTGTTGTTTCCAGGATTGGATGGTGTCGAGTATTTTTTTTGACTAGGATTTCTTCCTGTGTTGTGGGTGCGTTTACGAGCATAAAAATTTACATACACAAATACTCAGATTGATACAAATAATTTTGGGTCACACAAAGATTTGTCCCGTGCGGGAATGGAACTCGCGACTATTAAACACAGCGGGCGGAGCGGCTTTAGCTCTAAACCACTGCGCTAAATCGTCCGTCAAAGTTAGTAGTTAAGTAGATTTATAAGTCATATTGCCGTAACGGAATATGCGGAATGGGCAGGCGTCCTACAAGATGGACTGATGGCCTGGTGAAGGTTTTACGTAAAATCTGAATAGCACAATGCCGGTTGTCATGGTAATCATGGGGGAAGGCCTTTGTCGTGCAGTGAACGACGCCCAGCTAAGGAAGAAGAAGACAATTAGTCACTCTATCTATCTGTCTATTTATATCATCATGCCAGTTCCCTTGCGGGGTAGGCAGAAAGTACGGAGTTCGTCATATACACGCTCGCCCGTTACGGAGACTATTGACTTGTCCTTCAGATAAAAAACAATCTATTTAGTCATGGTAAGAAAGTCTAGGTCTTCTTCTGTACCTACATACTTGCACTTTCGCATTGTATATCTGTTTTGTCATTCTGTATTCCCACAGTCTTTCTTTATGCCCGAACCAACGGAGCATACCCTTTCTCAACTTTACCCCGATATTATCTTTCATACCCACACGCTTTCTTACTACGTTGTTGCGAATACGTTCGGTCAGCTTGACTCCGCAGATCTTCCGCAGAGCTTACATTTTGACCGCATTTATCCTTCTTTCATGCTCCTTCTTTCATGCACCCAACTCTCACTGCCATATAACATCGTAAGGACATGCAGCCCGTTATGCATGGCCAGCTGCGCCTTTTGGCTTAAGTGCCGGCTCCTAAGTAGCTTTCCCATCGGACTATTCACTCTTTTCCCTGCATTCATTCTTCTCTCTCTATCAGCGGTTTATTTCCAATCCTCACTAAAGGTGCATCCAAGATATAGAAACTCATTCGATTTTGTTACCAAGCATAATCCTCGCATTCATTCTGGTTTCTTTCCGTACAAAACCATGATTTTTGTTTTTTTCGCATTCTAATAACACACTAAGTCACATTATACTATTTAAATTGACTTCAAACATAGAAATATCTACCTATTGATAGAACTCGCTATTATTTCCTTTCGCTTGAATGCGATGGATATCTAAATATAACAACGTATCATGCATACAAATGTCATGTTTAAAGACTTTTCCCTCTGATGTTTGCGTTAAGATTGTATCTATTTTTCTATCGTGTGAGGATTTAATCAGCCCTTTTAAAAGCGAAGTCGTGAGTGAATCACAGTTGCAGTTCAATGCCCTGTATCTGGAATCTTTAAAATCGTTTTAAAGTACTCTTTGAGTTCGTTGTTTGTTGAATACGTATATATTTGATTTGTTTAATACGTGTACGGTTTGTACTAAGTTTCAAAAAATATCTGAAAAATAAAATGTAGATTGCCTCGTTAGTCTAGTGGCGAATGATGTGCTTTGCGATCACGTCCTGGGTTCAAATCCTAGGTCCGACAACTGTAGTTTTTCTATCAAAAATTCCCAGTGTTCCAGACTGACACTGGGACTGGAATTACCTATTACATGTGACCTAACATTGTCGGTGAAAAGTGGGTGTACACTTTTAACCGACACTGTTAGGTACCGTACCTCTGCCACCCCCACTTGGGGAATATAGACGTGACCGTGTTTTTCTTAATGTTCACAGAACGACACTGAAAATGAAGTTGCCTATTCTAAAATGACCCCTGAGTTTCACATCATTTAACTCCCTTGGACGGCAATGGATAATGAAATGACCGCTAGCTTGATCAGGACAAGAATTTGAACCGCGGTTGTGACAGGGGAAAGTGGATATGAGAATGGGATTTGAGAATTGGAACGGTTCTGAAAATAATCGCACAGTATATTTCTATTCCACTTCTCTGCTAACTCCATGAGTAGGTCAGTGTGACTTAGGGGTTAAAATGAACACTTGTATACTAATTACTTAGATTGCTTAGTTATCGATTTCTTTATAAATATGGACGATGTTTTAATTTACTTAAAGACGAGATAGACGACAACCTTGCTGTCAATAACACTTACTGTGTGTGTGTGTGTGTGAATGATGTACGCTGTTGGCCGCGAGGCCTTTACAGCTTCACCGGACTAAAAGGCGAGCGTGCAACCACTACGCTCTAGCCAGCCAGAAGGGCAAGAGGCGACATACTCGAGGGCGCCTCGAAGAGGCGCCCTCGGTTGGGACAGTCGCTGTAGGGGGACGGGTGCACTACTAAGTGCACCGGTCAACCGCCGGCTATGGGAGGGGATCTACTACTACGTCGTCGTCGTCGCCCGTATTCTGAGCGGAAAGAAGGGATGACAAAGCATCGGGGGGGTCGGTGAGACCATGTCGCGGCTGGCGGTGGCGGCAGGGGTGGGGGGGGGGGGGGGGGGGGGAGATCGTAGTCGGCGGTGGCTACGATTAACGGATTCGCATGGGTAGTTGCGTTCGCGAAGTGACGTGTTGACGCCTTTTTAATAAAGGCGCGAATAGGTTCGAGACCTAGATCGGAGTGGAGGTCGACGTTCCGTACGAACCAGGGGGCTCCTACGGCTTTACGGAGGAAGCGGTTTTGAACCACTTGGAGTTTATCGATGTGAGAGGGGGCCGAATGCCCGAACACAACACACGCATAAGTCATGATGGGTCGAACGCAAGTTTTGTAAAGTGTCACCTTATTTCTAAGGGACATTTTACTCCGCTTGCAGATTAACGAATGGAGACGACCGAGCACAAATGATGCTCGGTGGCGGACCCGCTTGATGTGCGGGCCGAAGGACATGGTACTGTTTAGGGTGACCCTTAGATATTTGACCTCTTTGACCCAGGGAATGTTAGCGATCCTGGGTTCAAATTCTAAATTGGTCAATGATATTGGGATTTTCTATATAAAAAATAGCAGTCTGGAGACTAGAATTCTGGAATGGCAATAGGCTTGTTGTTTGTTACATTGGGCCTTATATTGTCGGTGAAATATGGGTGTTTTATGAAGACGGTTCATTCCAGTGGTTTCGCCGTATGTAAACTTTACAGTCGTGCTCGTGCAACTTACTCTCGGATTTGTTTCCCTGCATACTGCCATGCGAGTAAGTTAAATGTATTTCTTGGATAAGATTAACATAATTGCGCATACAAAAAGGCGCGTTAAGGAATAAATACGCAACGGTAATCGCGTGTACGCAACAATACACCGCGCACATTTGCACACCCACAAAACACAAACGACAGACATCAAAGTGTTCTCTTTGGAAAAGGACTGAGGCTACACTGGCGAGGAATCTAAATGACGAATGTTTTAGTTTTATTTCAATAACAACCTTACTCGTAGCGCTGTGCGACCGCGGTGTTCTTACCGATCGCCAAGGTTAAGCAGCGTTCGACTCAGTCTGCCTGAGATGGGTGACCGTTGTGGCATTTTCATATTCGAGCGTCTCCGTGCTTCGAAAGGCACGTTCAAACCCGTCCCGGTTACCACTTAATGTGGTAGTCGTTAAGCTGAGTTGGAAGCCTTACAGGCGGCTTGATAAGTTCCAACAGCAAGTGGCAGCAAACCTGCTTTTTCAAATCAGATCTGGGTCCGCGTGGTGGAGTATGACCTGATCTCTCTCACCTCAATTTGTAAGAGAAGGCCTTAGGCCCCCAGTGGGACATTATAGGCTGATATTATTGTTATTAACAAACAAATGTTCTACTATCATATATTTTTCCAGTCTAAGGTTGCATGGGGAGATGTCATACTGTATACGTCTAGAAAGTAGCAGCACTAATCATATTTTAAGTAAAGATATTTATGTATTTTCTTTTTACAACAAGTGAGTAGCAAAAATGTAAAGGCCCTCTATAAAAGTGGAGATCCAACAATAGTTTAAATCTTTTTTATAATAGCTCATACTCATACATAACTTACGTTAATCATTCTTCACATTAATAAAACAATAGCTTTTTCACCTGCCGGGATCAGTGCATTGTCAATGTTCCTACATTTTTAACCGACTTCAAAAAGGAGGAGGTTCTATGTTCGATTGTACGTATACTTTTTTTTATGTATGTTCAGCGATATTTCCGTCAATTATGGACCGATTTTGATTTTTTTTTTGCATCGGGTTCAGTATAGCTCCATGGTGGTTCCATTTTAATTTCATTGGCATTGGACCTTGGACTTAGAAGATACACAAGGGAACTCCTTAACGACAAACAATAGGCATGTGTAAATTGAGATACTATGGGTATTACGTCAATCCTATAGGTACCCTACTATAGAACTAAGCAGTATATTAGCCAACTTCAAAAAAGGAGGTTCATAATTCGTCCTTTTTTATAACTCCTTTGCTTATGAACCGATTTTGATGATTCTTTTTGCATTGGGTCCAGTATAGTTTTGAGGTGGTCCTATTTTAATGTTATTGGTATTGGACCTTGGACTTTGAAGATACAAGAGGGAACTCCTTAACGGCGAACAGCACGAATGTATAGATTCCGTTATGATAGTCATTATATTAATCCTGTAGGGACCTTACTGTACAACTCAGCAAATTAATATAATATCGGTATATAAATATTACTAAATAATTCACTCGTCACAAAAATTGTAAAATAAAAATCTTTTTTTAAAAAAAAAGGTAAACTGACTTCAAAAAGCAAAAAATAAATATTTAAAGTCGGTGCCAAGTAACCGACTGCACCAACCAGCACCGACTTCAAATATTTATTTTTTGCTTTTTGAAGTCGATTTACCTTTCTTTTGTAAACGATTTTTTTTGAGACGGTATCGGCAGGCGAACTTCATAACATAAAATTCTCTCAAACGATCCTGCGCAAGCATGATTTTTTAACGTTGAATTTTATCTAAAATCTAAGTTTTTAATTTTAAAAATGAAAATAAACTTAAGTTACTTTAGTAAATGAAAATAAAAACCTTTCTCCTATCAACTGATTAAAATCAAATAATAACAAAAACTAGAATCACTTCTCGCTTTAAACTCTATCAACTTAAATTGGGTTCTGAATTGAGAATTCTAAAGTAAATTCTCCGACCGTTTAAATCGAAACCTATCAAATGTCTAGAAAAGCACTAACTCTATACCGCGAGAGCTAAAAGTTTTACCAATTCAAGAATTTATACATTTTATCGGCCTCAATTGTATCTTATTTCTTTGATCTACGTCACAGTCGGTAGCAAGAAGCGTTTTAGCTAAAGGAAAAAGTTCTTTGGGAAAATTCGTTTTGGCGCCTTCGCTTGCAAGGGGATGGGGAAGGGAGGAACTATTAAAGCCTTTTTTTCAGAGCAAATAGAATAGTGACGACTGCTTAAGTGAAAACGTTAAGTTGTGGCTTTTTGCGCTTTTGTCATTTGAGTTTCAGTGGGAAATTCTAAGGTTTTGGTGGTATGAAAAACGTATATAAGATGTGAGTAACTACAAGACGTATCGTAATTAACGCAAGACCTCAGACACCCTAATTAAATAATTGCTTTACAAATTTAATGGAAAAACCAGATTTCCAAATTTAGATGTTTTTACCCTTTTAAGTACTTTTATACCCCAATCATCAATGAAACTTCTACGTGTATGTATTTTGGAAAATACATTTTAGAAATGCATTTGAAATCTCCGTATTGCTCTGAATCAAAAAAAAAAATTAGTTTGTTATAACGCACTGTGAGTTAAAAATAAACGTAAAATACCTTAAAAATAGTTTAGCACGAAATACTTTCAGATGTTGCGTTAATTATGTAACACCTTGCATAAAAGTGTGTATACCCACTTTTCGTTAACGATGTTAGGTCTTATGTTATACCGGGCACAATGCCAGACTCCGGATTGATACTCAAAATTTATAATTTTTAAAACAATATTTTTTTCTGGCCTTAAATTTGAAGCTAGAATCATGTGATCGCTACGCGAATTATTCGCGACTAGACGAGGCAGCCATCTACTGTTATTATAAAAAATAAATAATAATATTAGCCCTGTTAAGAAACTGTCCCACCGTTGGGCACGGGCCGCCTCTCAACCTGAGAAGGATATATTATTACTGTTTTTATACCAAACACAATTCCAGACTCCGTACTACAACTAAATTTTTTTAATAGAAACGCACTTTGTTCTACCGATGAATCACACCCAGGACCTAGTATTCCCTAGCTCCATTTGCACCACCCAAAGAGGCAGTTGCTAGGGTAGTAAAATAGGGTAGTCAACCAAACTGTAGCTTGGTTTACGATGTTTAACGTGCTTTCTGCAAAGTTGTAATCGCCACAAAGCAGCTTGGTACCTACAGAAGTGCTACTCCTTTTTCATTCCCAAAACTAAGAATCCACGGTTAGTGCGCCTATACAAGGATCTTTTGGCACTTGGATGTCATTCCAGGCGTTTTTAGTGTGAAATTATGGTATGTTTTTTAATAAAATTTTCTTACTTCCAGTGAAATATTTTAACAGAACTGCCCGCACGGTATAACTTACTCGTGATAGTGAACGCACTTGTTCAACAAACTTAATCAAGCCGCACCATGTGGACGCAGTAAACTAAATTGAATTATTATGTATATATTTATTAAGTATAATTTCTTATAAAATAAAAAAAATACAAAATACAAATATTCTTATATATACTGTATAAAAGAAAAATGTGCTCCACTGACAGCAAGGTCTACGTCCCAAGCTACCGGTGGTCAGGGCTCTAAAGAGAGGAACCTCCTCACAATGAGCGCCGTGTCCAATATACTGCCTTCTGCATCAGGCCCTTCACTTAACTGCCTAGCGAGAGCTTCTCAAGGTGTTTATCAAAGCTCTTGGCTATAAGGCCATTGACTGACGCGACTATCGGAATAATGATAGTTGAATCAACATTCCACATGGCGGTAACCTCATGGGCCAGGTCCAAATATTTAGATAAATTTTCTTTTTCGGCCTTCACAAGGTTCTCATCATGCGGAATGGTGACATCAACTAACATAACACGACGCATCGATCGATCTATTATCACGGTATCAGGTTTATTGACTACAATAGTCCTGTCCGTGATAATAGATCGATCCCAGTAGAGCGTGGTATGACCACTTTCGAGAACTGGAAGAGGCTGGTACTGGTAGTACGGTACTTCAGAGTCCACAAGGCCATATTTAAGAGCAAGTTGCTGATGGATAATCCTAGCCACTTGGTTGTGTCTGTGCAAGTACTCTCCGTTAGCAAGACGAGAAAAACCGGAAACAACATGTCTAATAGACTAACCGGGACAGTGGCATGCCCGACAAATGTCAACCGCCCCGTCCTTTAGGACGTGCTGCCGGTAGTTGTTCGTCATGACGAAGTTCGCCGATAATTGCAAAGACAACCCTTTCAGTTTCCCCAAAAAGGTTGCTGAAGCGTAGCCAGGTCACGGAAGCGTGGTGGACTATGGCCTAAACCATCTCAGTTTAAGAGGAGGACCGTGTCCAACGGTGGGACAGGTTTTTAACCCTGTTATTATTTTAAAACTTTCCTAATAATTAAAAAGGAATTTGGATAAATTTCATAGGCATCCTCAAACGGTAACTCTAGGGAACTATCATAGATAGGCAGTAGTGCACTATTGCCTATCTACGATCGATACGAATATTATGCTTTTATTATATAGTCTAAATCTAAACTGCCTATCTTTCCATATTCGCATTGTATAAGTATCTGTATTGTCATTCAAATTTTTTTTAAACGTAGCCTCACACTAGAATTTATTCCTGTGTCGTGGGTGCTTTTACAAACATGATAATTTAAATGCACAAATACCCAGACAGAAACAATCAGCCGTCAATTTGACAGACTATTTGGCGCAGTGGTTAAGAGCTTAAGTCGTTCTACCCTCTGGGTTGAATAGTCGCGGGTTCGATTCTCACACGGGACAAATCTTTGTGTGACCCACAATTATTTGTTCCGGTCTGGGTATTTGTGCAAGTGAATTTTCATGTTTGTAAACGCACCCACGACACAGGAAAAAATCTGAGTGTAGGAGGCTAAGTTAAAAAGAAATCTATATTTTCAAACCACAGGATAATACCCTTTCTCATCTTTACACTAATACTATATTTTATACCTACACGCTTACTTACTGCACCGTTGCGATTGCGGTCGGTTAGCTTGACTCCGCACATCTTCCGCAGAACTTTCATTTCGTCCGCATTTATCTTGCTTTCATTCTCTTTCTTGCATATCCAATTCTCACTGCTGTATAACAGCTTTGGGACAAGTTCTCTATTATGTATGACCAGTTGCGTCTTTAAATGCCGGCCCACAAGTAGCATGTCCATCGCACCATTACTTCTACCTATATCTGTAATAAAGCGGATCTTCTGTATTCCACCAAGTGGTGGCATAGGTTGTTTAGTTATAGCACAGCAAGTGTTGTTGCTTGCTACGTGGGGAGTGCAGGCTTCGGAACATAGATAAGGCGCACGCACTCATTCTACCACAGATTACTCTGCGTTTATGTGCAACTTGTGTTTTATGCCCTGTAGGGATACATTGTAGGGAAAAGATAGTTAACGTTTATAACACACTTTCAGGCTTATATTTGTTGAGTTGCAGCCCATTTCTACTAAAAAAGTAAGGTCCCAATATGGGAAGCGCACTAATTGCCCTTATTTCCGATTCCCTTCACAAATTTAGATTTGGATCGATTCTCAAAATTTTTGTTAGATAAACCCCTACATAAAATCTTGTCCTTAATATTAGACCATAGGACCTCGTAAGTACCAGTTGCCCAGCAAGGCAGTCGGATGTCTCTATGTAGGTACATATTTCTATCATAAAAAGACATCTTTCCACATATACATTTCTGCTTGAAGTACATTTACTATCGTAAGTTAAAAGTACATGTTAAAAGACGTTTGATATGGCGTGTCACATTATAACCAAAAAAACTGTATAACCAAAAATAAAACTAACTTCATTATGCTACTACGATAAGTACGCTACCTACGGACATGAGATATACAGATTGTTCTTATGTATTCTCGCTTAATTTATAAAACTAGTGTTCGCCCATTGGTCGAAATTCGACCATAAGTAATTTAAATTATAAGTTTGAACATTATTAAGGTTCTATTGTCAAAGACTATACTTCTATAATCACAGATTTCGCCAAAAAAAATGATCAAAATAAAGAATATCTTTTTTTATTTTATTTATTGTAACAAAATACCATGCGATAAAGAAAATGCTGTCCATTGAACTTGACATACATATTTCGATAATTTGATTAATGATACAAAACTTTTTTGTAAGCGATGTTGTTTGTAAAAACTCTTTCATGGTTTGCTGGTTATGTTTGACGTTCAGCAAGACTATAGACAAATAATTTGAAGTTTATTGTGTCAAATACATGGTAGTGTGTGTAATGTTTTTTTTTATTGATTTAATGTATGTTTAACATAATTTTAAAATATATTAGCATTCTGCATTCCTTCTCTATATAAACTATAAGTGTGGGAAATTTCATATTCCTCCGTCCGCGCAATTTTCGTAAAAAGGGGTACAAAGTTTTTGCTTCACGTATTAATATAATGATTTCTATACGAATGGTTTTTAACTTAATAATCATTTGACAGTAAATAAGAAAGAGATTGTTTTTTTTTTCATAGTTGAAGTAAAAAATACCTCACCACTAGGTAGGTACCTATGTGATAGTATTGTAAACTTTCTTTAGTCCGACACCAAGGATATATCGTCACATACGTGGGGGAATAATATACGACTGTTTCTAAATATTTTTTTTAATAAATTATTTAGTCAACACCTAATGATAGCTTCTTGATTTTTTATGAATTTGTGTTCATGGTCACCAGTACAGCTATTCCTGTTAAATGGAAGAGGATACAAAACAACATTTATTTACTTATTTCTAATAGAATTCCAATAGCTTAATGCAATCTTATAAATAATTTATAATAACACCTGTGAGCCAATTATAGGCTCTCACGTTTAGCGATATGTTACATTTATCCTTTGAGCAAACAGAGTGCATAACTTTAGGGTAAGCATTAACAGATTATATAATAGGTATTTAGTTACAAATTATATTTAGGTACAGATGCAAGAGATTTAAAACCGATAGGAAGTAATCTACTATAATGAAAAGAATTTAGTGCTTATCTGCTGTCTTGCCGAGGATACACTTGTGCAGAATAGATCCAAGTCAAATTCTTTGTGAACTATATTATAGCTGTTGCTCGCCCGCAATAGAAAGGAGTTCTGTTCGTGGAGTGTCGTAAAGGAGTTCGTGGATCAGTTGGTGACATACAGGGGGTTAATAGATCTCAACGATTTATATTAAGAAGTTCTGGACATTCGATGTCGTTGGAGATTATTTTAAGAATATAAGATATATCAGCTATATTCCTATGATCATACTACAGAATTGTATAGTTAAACCCGAAAGTGAAGGGGATATTGAACGGAACGTAACCCATCTGCCGATATACCCACACATTACCTGCAGCTACCATCAAGTTGTCTGCCGCAGTACCCATCTCACCTTGTATATTTAGCTGCCGTAACAGGCTAGTTAGGCAAGCACAATGGAACACCGTTCCGAGTAGTAAATAGGGTTCCCACTTTGATTATAAAAAATATTGGAAATAATTTTAATATAACAAAGACCTTTTCAAAAACACGCCAGCAAAAACACAACTATAATATTTTTTTTTTTTTTTATTTTTTTTTTTATTGGTCTACCAACAATTGTTACACTATAACTTATGTTATTAACTAGGGTTACATTTTTACTTAATCTAAGTGCACAATTTTAATGGGCAAACACAACATGCAAAGTTATGGAACTGTTAAATTAATAAAAGATAACCAATTCAACTGAAGTGGTAAAAGTGACAAAGTGACAGACAGAATGAACAAAAAAAGGAAACAAAAATTTAAAGACAAAATAAAAAGATAAAAACAGAGCAACAAATTGAGTGATTAAACTTTATTAGACATACTTAAATTGTGGACTTGGTTCTTAAGACTTTTAGTCGATATGCCAAACACATCAATGAGCTTGTCGTATTTGTTATATAATTTGCATAGCCTTGACACAGGTGAGTTACTACCTAAGACGGACTTTCGAAAAGGTGGGCATAAAAGCTTAATGGGTTTTCTAGGCATTTTATATGGAACGTTGAATTTAAATTTTGACAAAATTTCAGGACAATTAATTTTGTGAGTTAAGATTTTATGTAAGAATAGCAATTCAGATGAATCTCTGCGCTTATCTAATGACACCATTTTAAATGTTGTTAAACGTTTTAAGTAACTCGGTTGTCTTTTAGCGATGCCTGCGGTGTAAGCTAAGTGATTCAGAAAACGCTTTTGTACTCGTTCTAACCTTAAACTATGCGTTGCAAAGTGAGGACGCCACACGACCGCACAGTACTCAAGTATGCTACGAACAAGGCTGTTGTAAAGAACAATTTTTGTTTTTGGGCAGCGAAAAAACTTAGTGTTTCTAATTACAAAACCTAACATTTTTGAAGCTTTTTTGACCACATTTTCAATGTGAGGAACAAAAGTGAGTTTGTGATCAAGAACTACACCTAAATCTCTAACAGTACTCACTTTTTTTAGTGATATTCCATTCATGTAGTATTTGGTATTCCTTAAATTTCTTTTACGAGAGAAAGTAATGTACAAGCATTTCTCAATGTTAAGTTGCATGTCATTTGATTTACACCAATCCAATAAACTGTTAATGTCATTTTGAAGTAAAACTACATCTACTTGGGAATCTATGACTCGTGCTATTTAAAGGTCATCTGCAAACATATAAGGAGTAGAATAAATAAAAACATTTGGAAGGTCATTTATAAAAATGTTGAACAGTATTGGTCCTAAATGGGATCCCTGTGGAACACCGGAAGTAATGTTAAATGTATTGGACTTGAATCCATCTACTACGACATAATAATTGCGGTTAGTTAGGTACGAGCTAAGCCATTTTAAAAGCATACCAGTAAAGCCATACGCTGAGAGCTTTTGTATTAACAGTTGGTGAGAGACCTTGTCGAAAGCCTTGCTAAAGTCCGTGTACACCACGTCAATTTGTCAATATCTTAATTAGTTGAGGAGTTTCTATGCCTTTCTTCTGGCTCCATCATCAGACCTTGGACAATCGTCAAAACAAATCTAACGAGCCCAAATACGGTGGGGTTATATTGAGTAGTTTGGTGGTTCCGATGGTCACCTTTCGGCTTCATCATCAGACCTACCTGAACCCTATCCGGTTGTGTAGTAACGGTTAATACCAATCTAACAAGCCTAAACACGAGGGTAGTACGTTGTTTAGTTCACATGTTTTATAGCCACCTTCCGACTCCATCTTTAGACCAGCTCCATAGCACCATATTATTACATTGTCACCAACTTTACATACATATGCCAATTTCACAACTGGTTACAAGATTGACGACAGACAGACATATGAATATTGCAAGTTAAATAAAATCTTGTAAAACACCGTTATTGCTGTATTCCCTTAGCGGAGCTGGCCAAGGTGTACTGACAATGCTACGTCTCAATGTAATAGAATGGCAGCTTACTGCCTAGTAGCAACACGCAATATAATTCATCATCATCGGCATCACCTGAAAGATGTTCACTGTAGGACAAAGGCCTCCTCAAAAATGGCCACGTTGATCGGCTTATATAATTATTAGACAAAATTGCAGATTCCAGATTGACAATGGAAATTTCGCGATAGAAAATCCGACTTAGGCGAGGTAGGCAGTGAGTGTAGATATCCAACAGGTTCTTTTCTTACAGAACTCTCTCGATTCCTCTACTACAGTAAATCTCATACACGCTTGCGGATTAAGCAAAGAGAAGACAGTACGAAACTTATTTATTTGGAAAATCGACTCTAATAAAGAAGTAACAAAATGGATATAATTAAATTTGTTTTATACACAAACATTTTGTTTTGTAGTTTTGTTGGTGTACAATAAAGAGTATTCTAATCTATAGATATAATAAAACTGTAAGGAAGTCGTGTCTGTACATGGCATATTTTTAAGAAATAACAAGCCAGGGGTATCATACTATCGATGTAGAAGTTATTTCTGCAATTTTTGGCTTCCGTGTCTGGTTGTCTGTCTGTCTGTCTGTCGGAGGGTATGAACCAGCATCACGCAAAAACTACCGGGCGGATTTTGATGATTTTTTAAATGCTGATACCTTATGATGTTGGCTAACATGTTGTATAGTATTTATTCCGTAAAATTAAAAGGTTTCTCCAGAAAACACGAAAATAAGCAAAACATTAGATTTCTAAAAAGACGCTTTCCTTCAAATCTGTTCGATGGATTTAAATGAAATTTTGTGTAATTGTAGCCTGTACAAAAGATCGCAACTCTGTATTATACAACTTATATTTTCGATAAATTTAACAGTTTCCGATGAAAGTACAAAAACGTCGATTTTGATAAATCATTCATTGTTCCAAAACTACTTTTCAGATGTCAGTGAAACTCAGCATGGAGATTTCATATGACAGATAATATAGTTAATATTTAAATTTTCAGGAAATCAAATGGTTTGTATAGAAAAGTAAAGTAGTTATATCTATACATACTACATATAATAAAGTGTAAGGAAAGCATGTCTGTACATGGAATATTTTTAGGAAATAACAACCCAGGTATATCATTCTACCAATAATTTAGAAACCAAAACTACAATTTTTGGCTTTCGTGTCTGTTTGTCTGTTGTCCAAAGGTATAAACCATCATCAAGTAAAAACTACCAGGTGGATTTTGATAAAACTTTGCATTTATCCTCATAATATATAACCTTAAAATGTTGGTTAACACGTTATATAGGTATTTATCCCCAAAAATCAAAAGGTTTTTCTAGAAAAGACGGAAATGAGCGAAACATTGGATTTCTAAAAAGACATTTCACTCCAAACCTGTTTGATGGATTTCACTAAAATTTGTATAATTGAAGGCTGTACTAAAGATCACAATTCTGCATACTTATATTTTCGTAAAATTTAACAGTTTTTGAGGACAGAAAACGAAAGTCGATTTTGATAAAATCATTCATTGTTTCTAAATCAACTTACTAGATTGTAGCGGGATAAACCATAAAACTTTATTATTGTTTGTCCCGAACTGCAATGTTACGATGTGAACGAAAATATGTGATAGATATACAAGAATTCGTCCATAAATTGATATTGGACTCAGGTTCATCTCCTCAAAAAAAACTTTCCAGTGGTTAACTCACTCGAAATTGTTCATACATGTTTGATTTAAACACTTAAACATGGTTTTGTGCATGAACCGATGATGCATTCAGGATTGTTTCTTCTGAAGAGAACTGTAACGATGAATGCGCCGGATACAAAACTGTAATGACGATAAATATCTAACAAGAAGACTAACACAAAATGTACTGACAACATTTTGCTACATACTTAACTGGCAATGTACCGTAACATACTATTACGCTAGATTATAATCTTTGACAGGGTAGGTAGAGAAGATTTAAATCAGAAATATTTTACCGATAATTTAAAAATAAATAATTAAACTAATAATCCTTCTTGAAAAGGAAGATATTGTATACGTTTTTTTTTATAAGGCGGCGTTAGTGTTGTATGTTGAATAGGATCGCGCTATAGTTAAGTTTATATTTTACGAAGACCACCTGTACGGGCTAACCGGGGCTAAGACTGAACCCGGTGATAGAGTTGGTTGATAGAAAAATAAGTCTGGTGGAAGTTGACATTTACAACACGGTTCTCCCGGAATAGTTAGTCTCCCTGTTAGTTCTTCATATTAAAATGGCTAAACGTAATTAATTGAGACTTGATATGAAGGTGTCTTACATAGTAAAATAAAACAGAACACTTTTTAATAGACCGGGTCTTATCTGAAGGACAAGTCAGGAGTCTCCGTAACCGGCGAGCGTGTATGAGACGAACTATGAGAGTAGAGGAAGCCAGAGAGGTATGTAAGGAAAGAGCCTGTTGGAACTCTGTACTCTCTGCCTACCCCGTAAGGGATCTGGCGTGATGATATTACACTTTATTTATATCTATCTATATTATCACGCTAGATACATTGTGGGGTAGGTAGAGAGTACAGGTTCGAACAGGTTCTTCCGTTACATACCTCTCTGGCTTCGTCCACTCTCATAGTTCGTCTCATACACGCTCGCCGTTATCTATTAGTTCTTCATACTAAAACGGCTGAACAGATTATAAAGCAATTTAATATGAAAAAAATCCACACAGGTATACAATGCGAAAGTGGAACGACGTAGAACAACACCTATGTATAGTTTCACAAATTATATACAATATTTATAATTATATATAACAACAGCAAAGAATTATTAATAAAAAAACAGTAGCAAAAAAGAAATATACGTATTTACACGCCGCTATCAGGTGTTAGTGTATCTAGAACAGATCAAAGATATCGGGTACTAGACTATCTTACCATGACCAATAGACCATGTCTTATCCGAAGAGCAAGTCAAGAGTCTCCGTAACCGGCGAGCGTGTATAAGACCAACTATGAAAGTGCAAAGAGACAGAAAGGTCTGTAAGGAAAGAACCTGTTGGAACTCTGTACCTTCTGCCTACCCCTCAAGGGATCTGACATGATGATATAGGTAGTATTAAAGTATCTTAAGTTGTGAAATAATAATTTGAAATAGGTAACTTTATTTGCACACTAGATCATGCCGATATTATCCATCTAAGTGGTATATAAAATCACACCACTATGCATTTGGTGGATTTTTACCGGCCTGCATGAAGGCCCGAAGATATTAATTATATTTTGGATAAAGAAAAGCCTGGCAATCATTCGATTTCCCTGTCCCTCTTCACAGGTGACTGAAAGCTTGGACACATGCTGAAATTGGTCTACAACGAAAATTTATAAATATATAAGTTGACTGTATAAATAATTTTGGAAAACAAAGACGACTTCAAACTTGACTTTTCTTCAAAATCACAAATCCCAAATGATTATTTCCGTGCCCTGTGCGGGGATCGTACCTTCGATTATTTGGCAAAGTAAGTTAAGCAGTCTACCTTTGTTCGCTTAAATGATTAAGGATTCCAAATTATTTGGGATTTGTGATTTTGAAATAAAGAAGATATTTTATGCGCATACAGGCTAAATAAAAAAAAAAATTTGTCCGTGTTAATTTCCAGAACGAAGCCGCGGGAAACAGCTAGTTCTTAATAAAAATAAATATTGACACATGTCATCAAAACGCTCCCGACTTAGCTAAAAGCATGGATATGCTAAAAGCTGTAACACGTTTATAACCGAGTTACTGCGCTGAATTTCAATGAGGAACCCAAGTGACGTGCGAGCATTTAGTTTTAAAGTGGAACCATTTTAAGTAAAATTTTAACTTCCTCATCAGATAAGACATGGTCTTTTGGATCTAGTAATTACAATTTATATAATGGCGTGATAATATGATATATTTCCAGTATGATTGTAGAAAATATTATTGTATAAATTGTAATACGTTGACAGCCCTGACTGTAAGTTGCAACGTTGTACTCAAGTGCACGCTTGAGAATATAGATAAGGGCTGCATTTTGCTATAATTTGTGATACACTTACTTGTTACATTTGATCGTAAGGATATAACAACTAGGTACAGTTCTTTAGCAGTGATGTGAAATTTCATTTAAGTGGTGTATATCCGAAAGCAACGGTATGTATGTAGAAATAGGGTTATGTTTTGTTGATAACGACTAACGTCTCTACGTGTCTATGTCTAATGTTAAAGTATAAATAAAATTAATACTGTTTTGTGGTCTAATTCTAGGTCTTTTTCTACTTTAAAAAGTCCAATCTCAGTCCAGAGTCTCACATTATACCGAATTTAAAGGCAATAATCTCGCGGCTCATTACATGGGAACGGAAATCGTTAGAGTGTAGGTATACAGGTACGCAGTACACCTCTGCTAACCCCGCCTTGGGAATATTCCTTATGTGTTTTCTGAAATACTTAATTATAAAAATAACAACAATTAACATTATCCAGAAATAATAATTAACGGAAAGAAAAGCGGAGATATGCCCCCAGTAGGGGGCACAATAAGTTAGTTATAAAGCTCTTTAATATCGATCAAACAATCTGTCAAAATCTGTCAGCGGCGTTCAACGGTCGGTCTGAGATGGGTGACCGCTTGTGGTTATTCCATTTTTAAGCATATCCATGCTTAGGAAAGCGTATAAAACAGTTGGTTCCGGCTGCCACTTAATGTCATCAAGCTGAGTTGGATGCCTTATATCTATAAGGCATCCAAGGCTATATAAGTTCCAACAGTAGGATGCCACAAACCTGCCTTCAGTAGTCCGGACTTGGTTCTCGTGTTATAGTATGACCTAAACTTCCTTACCCCGATTTGTGAGAGAAGGCCTTTGCCCAGTTGTCGTAAAATGCAAACTAATTAACCCTCAACAACTAGCATACGGCGGCCATTCAACACTTTCACAAAATGCAAAGGATTTTCATTTTATAATAAGATATACATGAGATAGCAACTGCATGCTTCGGCGCACAAAGGAATAATAAGCGAAGTCAATTTTCCAGCGGTATATCAGGGTGTTGGCACGAGCGCATACAACGTGATGTATGGACCAGCGGGGTAGCATGCAATATTATAGGAAAATTCAGAGCGGGGTAGTTCGTAATGTTGAACTATAGTTTATTGGAGAAGGGTTACTTGTTTAGTATTTTCTTTTGTTTTAAATACCTAGCTAAACTCATATGCCATGCCAGTTCCTTGCCTACTTTTAAACTTAAAATAAAATACCCTGTGGAAGGGTAGCATTAAATATTATAAGAAAATTCAGACTAGGGTAGTTGGTAATTTTGAACTATAAATTACTAAATAATTTTTATTTATGATACTGAGTACTTTTTCAGAGAGCCTCATTTACTTAAAATTCAAACGCCTGTGTCGTGATTGCATTTACAAATATGAAATTTACACACAAAATTCGCAAGTTTTCACAAGCATTACGAAAAACTCTTTTGTTTTGTTTTTTAAGAAAAGCGTATCCCCAAACTTGGATTTATTCATATGTCGTGGGTGTGTTTCCAAATATGAAAATTCACATACACAAATACCGAAATAAATTATTGTGGGTCACACAAAAATTTGTCTCGTGCGGGAATCGAACCCGCTACTATTCGACCCAGTGTGCGGAGCGGCTTGAGCTCTTAACCGCTGCGCCAAATCTTCCAACGTATGCATCGTTTTCCCAACAGTGAAAAATAGCACATACATAAACACACAGATCTAAGCGAAGGTTTAAATTCTGCAATTTATGAATAAAAGGCAAGTATCCTCTAAAATGTGACAAATTTTCGGGTTATACAGCTAGGTATAAAATCGCATATACATTCCTATCTTCCAGTAATGGATCTCGACAAATACCTAGCTAGCAAGTAAAATGATTTCATTCCTTAAACTAACAACATTAAGATTCAAACTGATAAGTATTATATTCGTGCTAAGAATTGAGTGCACTAAGCTCAAAGTTGGAGCATTGTAACGAGGGTATGATGTCATCAAACCTCACACCTTACAGGGCCATTACCACTAGATATGAAAACATTATAAAGATGTACGCGACCACGACGCTCTGGTTGGTGTTGCCATGCCATGAGTAAAAAAAACGTATAAAAATCTCACCATGCGTTTACCGCACTATGCACTATTAGACCACGGAAGCCTATCTAGTAGTGCATTGTGCGGTGACCGATTACGAGGGGCTTGCTTCGAATCCTAGATCGGACAGTGTTGTGGTTATTCTATCAAAAATTCTAAGTAGCAGTTTGGAGTCTAGAAAGGTCCCAGTATAATAACTAGGGAGTGCATTTTTTGGGAGAAATTGCCAGCGCTGAGCAGTTGTTCCGTATAGCTCAGGAAAGAGATACATTCGCAAACCTAACGGCCAACCTCCTGTAATGAAGAAGCACTTGAAGAGGAAGAAAATAATGACAATAGGCTTCGTCTGATTAAATTGGGACCTAATATCGCTGACAAAATGTGCGTGTACACATTACGCACTACACTACATTTTCAATAAATAGGTAACATGCACAAACCACTAACGACAAATGTGAGAAGACACATAGAATTTTAATACAATTTACTTGTAAATAAATTACAGATATTATGTATTTCATACGTTCGTTCCAAAATTATGACTTCTTTAGAAAAACGAAACTTCAAACATATTGACATGATTATTTACGACTGTTTCTCATTGATGCTCAATATTGCTTTGCAATATAGATATAATATATCTGTCTAAACTCACACACACACACACACCCACCCACCCACACACACACACACACACACACAAACCCCACACCCACACACACACACACACACACACACACACACACACACACACACACACACACACACACACACACACACAAATATTCACACACGCGTGCACATCTATGCTATTCAATTCTAATCCTTTGTCTGAGGATTTATGTCTACCTTTGTAATTTATTGCTAATTTGCAAACTTCGTCATTGGCGTTTCTTTTTATGTATATGATTGTACCTTATGAAATGTAAGCTGTGAAGTTTCTTAAATAAATAAATAAATAAACATTTATCGAAACCAAATGAGTCTTAATTTGACCATCGACTTTGTAGTCGGTGTACACGTATTGTTAATTACACTGAGGTTACCTAAATTGTTGTGTTCGTGCAATGTCAGTGATACAATAAAAACATTTTTGATCTACTACGAAAAATATTTAAATAACACTCGGTGTGTTACATTATTTTAATATAGGCTGGCAACCCACTCTTTGGGGTAACGCACTCCCACTCGTAATTATCTTGGATTCGCGCCAGGGTTGCTCGAACGAACAGATACTCGGGGTTATGAGCTAAAAGTTAAATTACCCCCGTTAAATACACATTGCGCTTTGTTTATTGAGGACAGAGGCAGACATAGGCTTGGAGACAATCGACAATGAAAATGTTACAAGACTATCTTACCATGACCAAATAGACCGTGTCTTATCTGAAGGGCAAGTCAAGAGTCTCCGTAACCGGCAAGGTTGTATGAGACGAACTATGTGAGTGAAGGAAGCCAGAGAGGTCTCTAAGGAAAGAACCTGTTGGAACTCTGTGCTCTCTGCCTACCCTGCGAGGGAGCTGGCGTGATGATATAGATAGATAAAAAATCTTACAAGCTGGCACCAATCTCAGACCGACCAACTGCTGTTTAACCTTGGTAATCGTTAATAACACCGCAATCGCTCAGCGCTATGAGCGCTCAATAAAAGTAATAATTTCGAAATATAGGATTCTCGAGTGATTTATAGTTGAAACTGTACGATATAACGATATTTTCCGATATGGAAACGGTGAAATCTCTGGCGGGCGGAATGCTAGATGGCTCACATACCCTTCCTGGGGCACTCAACACATACTTTCCCTTAACAATCCATCGCACTCGGGGCATGCCGGTAATTTATAGGGAATAGAGTTAAAATTGAATTAAGCAGTGATAACCTAATGGTTAGACCATGGGACTGCAAAATCACAGGTCTCGGGTTCAAACCCAGGCACACACCTCTGTCATATAAAGCATTTGCGTATTAAAAATTATTTATCACTTGCTTTAACGGTGAAGGAAATCATCGTGAGGAAATCTGCATGCCTAAGAGTTCCTAAAAGGTGTGTGAAGCCAACCCGCACTAGGCCAGCGTGGTGGAATATGGCCTAAACCATCTCAGTGAGAGAAGGCCCGTGCCCAACCGTGGGGCAGTTTCTTAACAGGGCTAATATTATTAGAGTTGATATTCTAGATATCTACTGGCTCGTTGGTCTAAATGGACTACGTTGGTAAAAATGGATGATTTAGCGCAGTGGTTAAGAGCCTCTCCGCCCGCTGTGTCTAATAGTTGCGGGTTGGATTCCAGTACGGAACCACCACCACCCACCATTACGGGTCCATAATTATCGGTCTGAGTGTTTGTGTATGTGAATTTTCATGTATGTAAACGCACCCACGACGCAGGAATAAATCCTTGTGTGGGGGTATGTTTAAACAAAAAAAGATGGCCTATAATACGCGTAGCAATCACGAGGTCCTTGTATTCAGGTAAATCAAAAATATTTTTTCATTACAAACATCTTCTGTATCAATTCAGATTGACAAAATCTAACCGGCTTCGTTCTACGTCTTTATTCTACGTCTTCCCGTATGTATGCGCCATTCGAGAACCAAAATAATAATTAAAATAACAACGTAATGATATTACACTCGGCTAGTTTTGCAACTACTATCTTACCATTTAGGTATCTGTCATACAGTTTTTCTATAACTAGTACAGATACCACCGCACCACAAAGTTGTTGCTCTTGTTCCCTATTATTAAGTACATATAATAACTGTGATGTAGAAAAATGCCTCTGAACCATTGAATAAATTTATTATTATTATTTATGTATCTCGCCGAGATTCACGGGCTTTACCCGGACCTTTGAAAGGCTTGCATGGGGACATGGGTCCAACACGTTGAGGCCCTTTGCGAGAAGTTAATGTTATGTAAGCCACCTGCTGAGATCACTTGCTGAAAATGAAGAAATATAACCAGCGAACTGACCCCGGCAGGTGTAAGGACTATTGTAAGTTATGGAAAGAAACAAGGGCTATGTAAATGAGGTTTGATGGACAAAAACTGGACTATTTCAAAGGGGACGGACACCGGCCATAATTAGTGATACCTAATTACCCGTGGCCGGCGGTGACTCGCCGCTTACTAGATGGGCCCTCAAACGGTCGTCCTAGGACAACTGAGGGTAACACCGGTGTGTGCTGCGCTTTCTCCGAAGTTACTCGCGGCGTTATGCCCTTTAACACTTCCACCCCTGGAGTACATCGAGGTAGGAACGCATTATCTTCCTACGTCGATGTAGCTCTCACGGCTCCTCTCTGGACGGCCAATTAAGGCTAGCCAGAGCCGAGAGTCCTGCGGGCACCCTTCGGTTTCCACTCGACCGACGAAGACACGCTGAGTTGGGGGCCCTGACCGACTCTCTGAAGCACTCGGGTCCGTGGTGTCGTTACTCACCAACAGCTCGCCACAAGCTGCCCTGCGGGCTTATTATTATTATTATTATGATCAAATAGACCGGGTCTTATCTGAAGGACAAGTCAGGAGTCTCCGTAACCGGCGAGCGTGTATAAGACGAACTATGAGAGTAGAGGAAGCCAGAGAGGTATGTAAGGAAAGAGCCTGTTGGAACTCTGTACTCTCTGCCTACCCCGTAAGGGATCCGGCGTGATGATATAGATAGATAGCTTTATAGATAGTTTTGCAACACGCGAGTATTATTACTGGTGACCAAATCGTCTACACTTCAAGGGCTTAGTACAAAAACTTTGTCGTTAGCGATGACGCTACCGAGTAATCGTCCTCATGATCAGTATTATGACAAAGATGGCATATCAACTCGCTAGCGTCACGCTAACGTCAATATGTTCGTGCAAAGTATGCATCGGATAATCCAAGCGAATAGAGTCACGCGGATAGTTCTGGAAGTATGCGCCGCGCCGCTCCATCCCTCGGTATCCCGTCGACATGCGACATTCCGTTTGCCTGCGATTCCCGTGTTCAGAATTTGACGTAATATCTGAAAATGGTACGTCTCTTTCGGTTTTTAAATTGAAGTAATAATAGAAAATTTGATGAAAGCTTTAAATTAATCATATTTAACGCTATAAATTTATCTATCTACCTATATCATCACGCTAGATGACGAGTTTCAATATGTCTTTTTTTTACAGGCTAATAGGTATGACATTTTAATATACATAAAAAAAAATGGAAAGTAAATGTATGGAGCGGCAAAACTGAAGGGACAATGATGCCTTTTTATAATAATAATAATACAAAAATACATTACCTTACAAAATGATTGAGTGCATCGTTGGTTGATTAGTGTAATGGTCTAGAATGGTCTGGAAATTACGAGGTCGCACGTTTGAATCCTATATTGGACAAAGAGTGATTTTTTTACCAAGACATTTTCACCCGTATAATAATAATGGCTATAGCCTTGCCATCTATATATAACGTTAGGATCTAACAAACTCACAAAAATGTGTGTGTACACAATAGAGGCCTCGTCATACACTTATAATAAAGTTATTTGGGGTGAACGAAATAGTCATGAAATAAATGAATACGACATTTAGTCACTCTACTCTACTTTTAAGACTTCTGGATTTTCTTTCCGAATTTGTGAAGTGTGCAAATGGAACGTGTTCCGACGGTAACCACCACCTTATAATAGACAAAATGTAATAAAAGAGGGTACGGAGTTAACCAATATACATGCACACAATAAACGCAATAAAAGAAAGTATATACCTGGGTGGAATAGAGATTTGCGTGACACTCACAGGGAGGCGCGGTTGCATTATCAAACTTGGTGGCTATATAACAAACCTGTTCTTTATATAGCGTGTTTTTTATATATTTATTTACAATGGGAGGTATGTTTTTTTTTGGCGGGAAATCAAAGAGTGATTTTAATTTGTTTTAATTTCCAAAACTTGTGTTATTTCGAATAATAATGTGCACGAGTGACGGTAATTGTAACAAAGAGATAAAACATGCCTTTCGATTCCTCTTAAAACGGCCGCTGCATTGGTATGTAAAGTATCCATCGCGTTACTATCCTGGGCAATCATCAAGTTCATCGGGGACTTAGATTAATTTATTATCGAATATTCGTGATACTCGACATTGGCAAAATACGCGACGTCGTGATGCCATAAACTTTAAAAAAAAACAGAAACTGTCAAAAACAAATCTCCACAGTTACTTTGAACAATGGCATATGGTAAACGCAATTGCCAAAACAAAAAAAAAATAAGAAATACAAACTTAAATACTGTCAGAATAACCAGCAGCAAATACAGATTATAGCGATATAATAGCGAAAAGTCATGCAAATAAGGAGTTTGGAAATTCACAAAGAAAATAAATCCTAAGTCCAACCTACCTGTGGGTGTAGCGGGCGTGCATGGATCTCTTAATATAGCCAATAGATTCCAACAGCATTTTAAAGTTGAATCACATAATACATTGTTGAAGAGAGTCCTCGAAGCGGGGGGTCATTGCCGGGGACATTACTGTTGGATTTGTTGCCAAAAAATGTGCTTCTGTAATTGTAATTGTAAAAATGCAGAGAGGTAAGTCCCCCGGTCATGATGGCCTTGGCATCGATTTAAGGTATGCAGGAGTACACCTGCCGCGAGTACTCGCTATGTTTTTTAATCTTTGTATTAGTCACTGCTACTTGCCGAAAGACCTTATGTACACCATGGTAGTGCCGATTTTAAAGAATAGGACTTTAGATGCCTCTGATATTTCCAACAAAGTACAGGCCTACATTTTGAGCTACTATTAAAGGTAAGATGCTGGATATGCTGTTTGAGAAACAATGAGCTGAACACCTCAAGTTACATGACGCTCAATTCGGTTTCCGACCAGGTCTCTCTACCAAAAGTGCTATCTTGTGTCTCAAGCAGAACTTATAGAAAACACCCGTCTTTGCCTGTTTTCTGGTTTTGTCAAAGGCGTTCGATCTTGTTTGCTATGATGTTCTATAGCGTAAATTAGAAAGGGAAACTAACTTACCACACCGAGATTTCAATTTTTAAATATTGGTAAAGTAATCAATGTAACAGTGAGAGGTGGGACGGTTCATTCTCTGACGTGTACGGGTTCGACTCCGGGGTGCGACGTATTATACATGAATCGGCAAATCGTTGAGCTCAGCAACACCAGTATCGGATGTCATGTGGACGTAGGGTATATAAATAATATCAGTTATGCGGATGACATGGTGCTGCTGAACCCATCAATTGGTGCTCTGAGACAATTGATTTCGAGATGTGAGTCTTATGCGATGACTCATGAACTCAAATATAATGTTAAAAACAGTGAATTAATGCTAGGTCACCGAAGACTTACATGACAATTATGACATAGACGGAGAACGCATGTCGCTGGCTGTCCGTGACAATATGTATAAATCATACTGTCAGTCCTTCTACAAGTGCAGCCTGTGGGTCAATTACACGCAGCGGGCATACAGTGATCTGCGTGTTTAATACAATAATGCGATCGGGGATGTTTACGGAGACAACGGTTGATGGTTTCACCGCCATCATGAGGAAACGATGTGCGTTCCTACTTTGACATATTCGTGGCCGCTTCAACACTATCTTGAGTGTGTTTGTGGATAGGTGGGAATTTCCGATGATGCGGAGATGAATACAGCTCCACAATGATTTATTATTATTATTATAATACACCACTACTATCCAGGTTTGGGGTATGTGGGTACGGTGATGTTTATTATTTTAGGCACAAAACTATCATATTTACTAGCGCAGATTCGATACACTCAGGGTTTCTCTGAAACTAACGACTTACATCAAACACAGTATTAATTAAATACTCCCTGAATACCAATATCCACGATGTGGTTATGTTAGAACAGTTAGAGTACATACATGTAGTTATTAGTATTGGGTAGTTATGTTGACCTTTTACGTGGAGACCTGCGACCTCTGTTTCATATAGTTTCTAAAGTCGTTTGTTAATCGTAGTAATGTGCAACCGCTGTATTTTTAGCTCTCTGAAATGACCAACCCGTTATCCTTGGGATACTTTTTACCGAACAATGTTAGCCGTAGTGCATATATTAGAACTAAATATTAGGGAAAATAATGGCCGAGTATTTAGCTCTTATGTTAAAATTATCTTGAGTATTTTGTACTTATTTAAGATGTGTAGCTTTGTCCCAGAGTGTTCTGTGAGATAGTTTTAACATTACATTTATTTAATGGAAAGTAACCGGCAATACATACCAATTAAAAAAAAAGCAGTGATAGCCTAGTGGTTAGACCGTTGGACTGCAAAGTCAGAGGTCTCGGGTTCAAACCCAGGCACGCACCTCTGTCTTATCGAAAGCATGTGCGTATTAAAATGAACTATCACTTGCTTTACCGGTGAAGGATAAAATTGTGAGGAACACTAAGACATTGGTCCCGGCTAAGCCACATTAAAAGCCTCCTGAAAGGCTTGATAGTTTCCAACAGCAGGTGTATATAAACTTGTCTCCACCAATCTGCACTGCGTCCGCGTGCTGAAGTATGACTTCTCTTACCTCGACTGTGAGACATGGCCTTTGCCTAGCAGCGAGACACTCAGGGTTAAATACGTGGTGTAACATAATAAACGCAAGACCTGTAAGTAATTTGGTCAAAATCAATAACTGAATCGAATCCAACTATTTTTAATGTTTATTACATTTTAAAATCACGCCAGATCCTTTGCAGGGTAGGCAGAAAATAGAGTTCCAACAGGTTCTTTCGTTAAATACCTCTCTGGCTTCCTCCACTCTCATAGTTCGTCTCATACACGCACGCCGGTTACGGAGACTCTTGACTTGAGATAAGTTATTTTTTTATTTGCAAGAAATGCTGTTACTCCTTTAGTGCGCTACAATAAACTACATTTATTCTTGTTTTAAAGCAATACGGAGATTTCAAATACATTTCTAAAACGTATTTTGCAATACGCACACATACACGTACATGTTTCATTGTTAATTGGGGTATTAAAGTTCTTAAAAAGGGGGTCATCATCATCATTTCAGCCTATACTTGTCCACTGCTGAACATAGGCCTCCCCAATCGCTTTCCAGCGTAACCGGTCCGATGCCACCTGCATCCAACGATTTCCTGCGATTTTCACAAGATCGTCGGTCCATCTGGCAGGCGGTCGTCCTACGCTGCGCTTGCCAATACGTGGTCTCCACTCTAGAATCTTTCTGCCCCAACGCCCGTCCGATCTTCGCGCTATGTGGCCAGCCCATTGCCACTTCAGCATGCTAATCCTGAGGGCTATGTCCGTGACCTTGGTTCTTCTACGAATCTCCTCATTCCTGATTCGATCACGTAGAGAAACGCCGAGCATAGCTCTTTCCATAGCTCGCTGAGCAACTTTGAGCTTTTTTATGAGACCTATTGTAAGAGACCACGTCTCTGATCCATATGTCATCACTGGTAACACACATTGACTAAAAACTTTAGTCTTTAGGCACTGAGGTATTTTGGATGACAAGATGTTGCGCAGTTTCCCGAACGCTGCCCAGCCGAGTTGGATTCGTCGATTGACCTCTCTCTCAAAGTTGGACCTACCTAACCGGACTACCTGTCCCAGGTAAATGTATTCGTCGACAACTTCAAGAGTAGAGTTCCCAACGGTGAGTGCGGTGGGTACGACATGGACATTAAACATTATTTTTGTTTTGTCCATATTAATTTTAAGACCCACTTGTTGGGATACTCTATTGAGGTCACCGAGCATTCGTCCTAGATCTTCCAGCGACTCCGCCATGACCACAATGTCGTCGGCAAATCGAAGGTGAGTGATGTATTCGCCATTAATGTTGATGCCAAGTCCTTGCCATTCCAAGAGCTTGAAGGCGTCCTCTAAGGTGGCCGTAAACAGTTTCGGAGAAATGACGTCTCCCTGTCTTACTCCTCTTTTTATGGGGATCACCTTCGTGCACTGCCCCTGTACTCGGACTGACATGGTGGCGTTATTATACAAGCACTTCAACACTTCGATGTACCTATAGTAAATGCGGCATCGCTGGAGAGATCTAAGAACCGCCCAAGTCTCGATCGAATCAAAGGCTTTCTCATAGTCCACAAACGCCAAGCATAGTGGCCGATTATACTCCTCAGTCTTCTGTATAACCTGCCGCAGCGTATGTATGTGGTCTATGGTACTAAAGCCTTTCCGGAAACCGGCTTGTTCGGAAGGCTGGAAGTCATCAAGCCTTCGTTCGAGACGATTCATAATGACTCTTGAAAACAACTTATAAACATGGCTCAGCAGTGTGATGGGCCTATAGTTCTTCAATAAAGAATTATCACCTTTCTTGAAAAACAGCACCACCACACCCCTGTTCCATGCTTCCGGCGTTTTCCCTTCAAGCAAGACGGAATTAAATAGCCTCTGAAGGACTTTAAGTACCGGCGATCCGGCCGCCTTCAGAAGTTCTGCAGTAATTCCGTCTTCACCCGGCGCTTTGTTGTTTTTTAGTTGTTTGAGAGCCATCCTAATTTCGCACAGGCTGATGTCCGGGATATCTTCAGTGCAGTGTCGGGTTAGCTTGGCTCTTGGGTCTTTTACCAAGTCAACAACAGGTTTAGCTACTGAGGTATATAACTGTCCATAGAACCTCTCTATCTCCCTGAGCAGCTCTGACCTATTTGACGTTACGTTTCCGTCCTCGGTCTTCAGCTTCGTCAACTGGCTCTGCCCAATAGACGCGTCTCTTGCGAACACTTTAGAGCCCTTGTTCTGCTCTATGGTCTCCTCAATACGTCTTGCATTGAAGGACCGTAAGTCGTGTCGCAAGGACTACAATATCTGTCCATTAAGCTGCCTATAGGACTTAGCATCATCGGAGGTTTGGAGCGTCATGGAACGTCGCTCAGCCATGAGGTTTCGGGTGTAGTCAGATAGTTTTTGAGGCCTATTTTTACGGTGGGTCTTAAAATACTTGGACCCGACCGTATGAACAGTCTCTACCAGCCTGTTGTTGATTTCGTCCACTGATGCGCTGCTGTCTAGCAATTCGAAGCGGTTTGACAATTCGAGTTGAAAGTTCTCGGGGTTTTGGATATATGCATGAGTAGGTCGGAGCGTAGACTTCATCAGATGCGATCTTTCCATTTTGACATTAATATTTAATGTGCCTCTGACCATTCGGTGATCACTGCCGGTTTTTACCCTATGAATCACGGAGACATCATTAAATATTTGTCGCTTGGTGCTCATGATGAAGTCTATCTCATTTTTTGTGGAACCATCAGGGCTCATCCAGGTCCATTTCCTATGAGGCGGCTTCTGGAAGAAAGAGTTCATCATAAAGAGTCCCTCTTTCTCCAGAAAAAGGGGGTAACAATTATAAATTTGGAAAATCGGGTTCCGTATTAAATTTGTAAAAAAAATCTAGTGTCTGAGGTCTTAAGTTATTTACTATACACCTTGTTTAAAACTATACTTAAAAATGTGTTTTTCTACGGTTTTGGTAATGTATTGTGTTAATATTGATATACAATTCAAGTGTGCGTTTGTTAGTAATTCTTCTCCCCCTAAACGACTTCCCGGATTTTGCTGATTTTTGTTTTTGTACCCATTGGGTCTTCTAAATGGTTTTACTTATTGTTGGAGCCAGTAGTTGGCACTATCATTAACTGGATGCAAAGACGTGGAAAACTGCTGGTGTTTTAAAAAAAAATTTCACATACATGTGATAAATATATAATTTACTAGTTACTGCCTGCGACTTAGTCCGCGCTGACTTTAGACAGGAACCTAACATTTTTCCGGGATAAAAAGTCTTTTATATATTAATAGATAGATAGATAACACTTTATTGTTCCACTAGAGATACAAAAACGCGATAAAAGAGGCAAGATTACAAATTGAAAGTTAGTGTAACAATGGGCGGCCTTATCACTAATAGCGATCTCTTCCTGAAGAAAACGTAAGATTTAGGGGTGGTAATTGATAAATCAAGGTATAAATAGACTATCTTGTGCCAAATTTCATCCAACTCCGTTTAGGCGTTTTTACCTGATTGAGTATAATAATAATAATAAACTTTTAAATTTGAGATATTTTACAACATATATAACTAAAACTACGTCTAAATACGTCTCTTAACTCAGAGTGTCTTGTGACAAAGGCCTCCTCTAGCTCTTTCCAATGGAGCCTATCTTGCGCTACTCGTCGCCAATAAGGTCCTGCTGTGTCTTTTAGTTCGTCTTCCCATATTTTTCTTTGCCTCCCTCTTTTTCGTTTTCCGTCTCCTGGGTACCATTTCGTTATTGTCTTGCTCCATTTTTCAGGATTGGCGCGAAGCATGTGCCCTGTTTATCGCCACTTTTATTCATCAATCTTGCTTAGTATTTCCGTTATTTTGGTCTTTGCTCTTATGATTTTGCTATTTATTCTGTCTTTCTTCCTTATGTTCAGCATACTTCTTTCCATGCTACGTTGGCAACATTGCAGTTGAATCCTATGATTGTTGTTTAGTGACCAAGTTTCACAGCCATATGTCAGGCTTGGGAGGATACAAGCTTAATAGGCCTACCTTTTTATGGCCAAACTTAAATCTTTATTCTTCATAATTTCCTTTAAGCTTCATAATTTTCTCCATCCGATTGCAATTCTTTTGTTTATCTCTTGTCTAAGTCTGATCATGGGGTGAGATAATTTGACCAAGATAAGTATACGTTTTAACGTACTCTAGATCTCGCTCGTCGACTGTAATTTTGATGTCTGTGGTGTTTGTCATTAACTTTGTCTTATTAGTATTCATTTCGAGGCCAACTTTTCTGCTCTCGTGTGATAACTCACTTAGCATTTGTTCCAATTTTTTCGGGTCTTCTTCTAACAAAACTATATCATCGGCAAAGCGTAGGTGATTTAATTTGGCTCCATCAACATTTAGCCCTAGCTTTTCCCAATTTAGATTGCTAAAAACACTTTCTAAGACTGCGAAAAAGAGTTTAGGCGACAAGGGGTCCCCTTGTCTTACTCCTTTTTTCACAGGAAATTCATCTCCAATGCATTCTAGTTGTATCCTTGCGGTACTAATTGAATATATGTTCCTTATGCACGTTGTATAAGTGGAACTCACACCTTGCTCATCTAGGCACTTCCAGATAGATTCGTGTTTTAGGCTATCGAAAGCTTTGCTGTAATCTATGAATGCTATATAGAGATCTTTTCCGTATTCATTGTATTTCTCTATTACTTGTTTTACGGTATAGATATGATCAATTGTAGAACAGCCTTTCCTAAAACCTGCCTGTTCTCTTGGTTGGTATTCGTTCAACTTTGTAGTTATTCTTTCTAGTATCACTTTAGCAAAGATTTTATAAATATTGGACACAAGACTTATAGGTCTGTAATTCTCGATATCCCCTTTATCTCCTTTTTTATGAATAAGAATTATATGTGACTTACCCCATTGGGTTGGGATCGTTCCTGTTGTTAGAATTTCGCTGAATAATTTAGCCAATACTGGGTATAACTCTTCTATTGTGCCGCGAATCAATTCGTTGTGGATCTTGTCAGGGCCAGGGGCTTTGTCAAGTTTTTGCGATAAAAAGCTTTTTCCACCTCACAGTGTAGAATATGTGGCTCATTGGGTTCTGATGGTCGTATATACCTGTCATTGGATTGTCATTGTCACCTGATTGAGTAACAAACATCCAAACATTCGAACATTTAACCATACAAACTTGCACATTTATAAAAAAATTATTTTAATAGCCTATACTGTACCCGCAAAGGTGGGCAAATATCGTCCCTGAAGGCGGTCGCAGGTATCGTGGTCGACCGAGACAAAGATGGCGTGATGACTTCGACACTTTTGCGGGAGACGTCAAGGAGAGGTCTTTGCCCAGCAGAAGGACACAGTATTTATAATATTAGTAGGACTAAAATATACACAATGGGGAACTTAAAGGTTTTCATGGTTTTTCTACCTTCGTTTCACATCAGAACGCCTAAAATGTATCTATGTATACAAGGAATATTTATCGATTGAGCTAGTCAAAGCAACATTTTAGGCGCTACATTCCTAAGGGAATAACCTTTCCTCATTCTGAATTATCCGTATCGCTTCCACTGATTCCTTCCTTGCGACTGAATGTAATATTTATTTCTCTTATAGTATTATGCTGGAAATATCCTCAGGTAAATAACAAAATGTATTACTTATAATATATGCTGTAGTATTTGTAGATATATCTATCTGTCTGTGTATATCATCACGCCAGTTCCCTTGCGGAGTAGCCAGAGATATAAGATAAAAAAAAAAAACAAAAAAAAAGACGCCGTTCTGCCATACCCCCAAGCGGGAACAGGAGAGGTGATAATCTTAATGACTGCCTTTTGATCTCGTGGCCTCTAAAGCGAGTGTTATCCACTAAGTTAAAGGTTCGAATACTTGTTCCAAAAAATGTGCTTTTATAATACAGTTTGGAATCTGGAATTGTGCCCGGTATAATCGCAGTAGACCCTCCCCCTTTTACATTTCACCTTACATCGTTGGCAATATATGAGTGTACACAATACATCTCACTGTTAAGTTTCAAAGAACCCTTAAGTATAGGGGCTTAAAACATGGATCACATAGAATTAAGGCTTGCTTTTAACCAATCAGGCTACCACTGCTCATTTTTGAATAAAAGCAAAAAGAAAATGTAATAATTATTCATATATATATTATCTGTACTTTCTGCCTACCCCACTAGGGATCTGTCGTGGTGAAATAGATGTATACTAACATTAGTCACAAATAATTATTCCGTTAATGTATTGCGTATCTCATATGAAAATTAATTAATACTGTAATAACGTCTACGGCGTAGCCTGTAGCAACTACGTCTAAGCTCGTAGCGCTACGACGTAGCGTAGGCTATGTACTTTTGGCCCGGGAATGACATTGACAGGGGTGCGTTGGTGTGAAACATAGGTAGGATTAAAAACATAGAGGGAATATAAACGCAGTTCAGCTGTACACTTTTTCTGGACACTTATCCTTTTCTATCTTATCTATCTCTATCTATATCATCACGCCAGATCCCTTACGGGGTAGGCAGAGAGTACAAAGTTCCAACAGGTTCTTTCCTTACAAACCTCTCTGGCTTCCTCTACTCTCATAGTTCGTCTTATACACGCTCGCCGGTTACGGAGACTCCTGACTTGTCCTTCAGGTAACCATTTAGGTAACCAATTTAAAAATCTTTGTTTCTACATGGTTCGAACTTCTTATTTATTCAAAATTTGTGACTTGTCATTTTGACGTAGGCTCTCTCTTCAATGAGGTGTCCTCTTTTAAATTAATGATATCTTTTGCAATAGGTTTTTTCTTATATATTTTGTTCGCGCTTATTAAACTTACAATCTATCTGTCTGTCCTTCCGTTTCAAATCTTGTGATCCATTTTTCAAGCACGTGCGGGTATCCGATTGAACTAAAATTTGGTATACGTATGTAAGTCCGATTACATTGTAATAATATGGTACCATGGAGCTGGTCTGATGCTAGAGTCGGATGGTGGGTATAGGAACATGTAAACTATACAACGTAACCCCCTCATGTTAAGGCTGGTTAAATTGGTATTGAGAAGTACTATATAACCAGATAGTGTTTATGGTCTGATGATAAAGCCGGAAGGTAATGGAAGCACACAAGTACTCGATATAGTCCTGCCGTGTTTGGGTTCCTCGGATTTGTCTTGACGAGTACTTAACATCCGGATGGTGGTCTGATGATGGAGCCGGAAGGTGGCCAATGAAACTACCTAACTTCTCAACATAACCCCGCCGTGTTTGGGCTTATTGGATTGGTCTTGATGAGTTCTGTAGATCCGGATGGAGTCCAGGGTCTCATGTTGGAGGCGAAGGGTGACCAACAGAACTACCCATCTGTCACTGTCAACTCCCATAACCCTGACGTGTTGAGACTCGTTACATTTGTCTTGACAAGTACCATAGTACTTGTCGGCCTCCTTTGTGTTTTTGCTATAAAAGCTTGTTTGTAAAAATATATTTTTAGATTAAAGATATGACTGCCTCGTTGGTCTAGTGGCAAAGCGCATCGCTTTGTGATCACGAGGTCCTGGGTTCAAATCCTAGGTCGGACAAGTGTAGTTTTTCTAACGAAAACTTCCCAGTACGAGTCCGGAGTCTGGAATTGTGCCCGGTATATGGCAATAGGCTCGCCTCCTATTACATGGAACCTAACATCGTCAGTGAAACGTGGGTGTACTCAGTACACCTCTGCCACCCCCGCTTGGCGTGACGGTATATTTTTAGATTAAAATTTTTACATAGTGAATGTCAAGATTCTTTAGATCGTCAATAGCTAGATAGAATTACTATTATTACTATAAAACTAAGTTACGCATCTATAATAGGCACGAAATACAGCGATATTTTGTATTGTAAAAAATATTTAATCTTCGGCTTATACTATATAAAATGATTTTATCGATAAAGCTTTCGCAGTTATATGAAAAAGACCTAATACTATATCTATGGGAAAACATAAGTAAGGTATATCTAGCTTATGTTATTAATGTCAAAAAAAAAATGTACAAGGGCGTAACTGGTAACGATGGATTTGTCTACTTTCTTATAAATGACATGACATAAAATATAAAAGCAGTGCAAATATATAATCTTGTTAATCCTCCCTCTGTCTTTAGTACCTCTATGGTGTGAAATTAAGGTTGACATCTAGTAAAATTTTCCTACTTCCAAGAAGATATTTCAACAGGTGGGTCCGCGCGTTTACTAATTATACAAAGATCTCGAGTAAATTTCATAGCAAACGGCATCTGCGACTGTCATGAAATGACATTTCAGTTGATGACAGCGTTAGTCCCAATCTCGGCCGTGGACCAAAAGATCCTTGTGCGCCTGTAAATTCTGTTCACAAATCCACGGACAATATGACGGATCCAAATGTCAAAACAAAAAAGTATTGCCAGCTTAATCGACATAAATTACCAGCATATTATGTAAAATATTTATTGTTCTTATAAAGGTCGTATTTTGCTCGGTGTACATTTAAAAAATAGATAATGTATAAATTTGTTTTGGTAAATAACAACTCTTCTTAAAAATTTTCATCAAATTTAGATTATGAATAAAATTATTATACTTAAGTAAGTGGTATGATCTATCTATCTATCTATAACCTCACGCCAGATCCCTTGCGGGGTAGGCAGAGAGTACAGAGTTCCAACAGGTTCTTTCCTTACATACCTCTCTGGCTTCCTCGACTCTCATAGTTCGTCTCATACACGCTCGCCGGTTACGGAGACTCTTGACTTTTCCATCAGATAAGACTCGGTTTATTTGGTCGTGGTAAGATAGTCTAGGTCTTCCCCGGTACCTGCATCCTTCCACTTTTACATTGTATATCTGTTTTGTCATTCTTACCTACTCGCTGTCTTACTATGCTGTTGCTAATGCGGTCGGTCAGCTTCACTCCGCACATCTTCCGCAGAGCTCGCATTTCTACCGCATTTATCCTACTTTCATTCTCCTTCTTATATACCCAGTTCTCGCTACCATATAACAGCGTTGGGACAAGAACTCCGTTATGTATGGCCAGCTGCGCCTTATGGCTTAAGTGCCGGCTCCCGAGTAGCTTTCCCATCGCACTCTGTTCCCTGCACTCACTCTTCTCTCTATGTCAGCGGTGTATTTCCTTACTGAAGGCGCATCCAAGATATACAAACTCATTCACTTGCTCCAGCACATCGTTACCAACCACAATCCTTACATTCGTTCTGATTTCTTCCCTTTCAAAAACCATAATCTTGGTTTTCTTCACATTCAAGTGTAAGTCATTGATCATGCAGTCGTCTTTCATAACTGTGACTAGTGTTTGCAGATCAGTGGCTGTTGGCGCTATTAAAACCGCGTCATCTGCATAAAGTAGATGGTTTACTACTAAGTCACCCATTTGTACACCTTCATTCGTCGCTTTCAGTCTTTGAAGACTTTTGTCCAGATATATTATAAACAGTCTAGCGGACAACAAGCAACCCTGCTTGACGCCGATTTTAACGTCAAACTAGGGTGACCTGTTACCACCCACCCGTACGCATGCCTTGCAGTCCACATAAGTGGACTGGACGGCTCGCAACAGAGTGCCATCTATACCATACTCTGGCAAAATGTCCCAAAGTCTCTTTCGTATAACTCTGTCAAATGCCTTCTCCAGATCTACAAAACCGCAGAAAACCTTCCGCCCCACTGCCAGATGCTTCTCTACGATGTTGCGGAGTGAGAAGACTTGATCCGAACATCCTCTTCCAGACCTGAAACCTCTTGTACCTCCACAACATTTCATCGGACTTCACACGCATTCTCCGTTCAATAATTTTACCGTACACCTTGGCTGCCAAGCTGATCAAACTGATGGCTCTGTAATTGGCGCAGTCATATTGTGAACCCTTGCCTTTATACAAGGGTACTATGACTGCACGGCGCCAATCTGTAGGGACTCTACCGGTCCTCCAGCAAAGGTTTGCAAGGGCCCGGAAAGCGTCCCGGACGCAAGTTCCACCATATTTGATCATCTCGGCAGATATCATGTCTACTCCCGCAGCTTTACCGTTTTTCATACTTCCTATCGCCCATTTAACTTCTTCCATAGTGATGTCCTCCGTTGATTCTAGTGCCGCAATCTCGCCTTTGGGCACGTCTGCGGCATCAGCATCCGGGTCATCTCCATACATTTCTCCAAAATATTCACTCCACCGGTTTAGCACAGCTTGTGTATCTGCAAGAATGTCACCATCTTTAGATTTTATCCTTTCCATTCTGGAGCCTGACGAATCACCTCGAGCCTTACTCACCTTGCTCCAAAAGAGTTTGGTGTTGTTCTCGAAGTTCTTCGCCAGCCTCTCCTCCTCAATCATACTGGCTCTTTCACGCTTTTCTTTCACTAAAGTTTTAGTGGCATTCTTGCATTGCCGGTATATTTCTTTCCTCATCTCTGTCATACTGGCATTCAGGTTCAAAGAAGATACATAGTCCTGCCACGCTTTCTTCTTACTTTCTACGGAGCTTTGCAACTCCGCATCCCACCATGCATCACCTTTTGCTGTAATATGCTTTTTTGAGCAACCACATACTTCTTTCGCGGATTCCACCAAACTCTCTTTCAGGCTATTCCAGCATTCATCTACATTTAAGTCCGAAGAGCCTGCTGTCAAAAGCTTGTCCCGGACTCTGTCTTCATACATTCTCCTCACGCTCTCATCTTGCAACTTTTCAACCTTTAATCTTTCAAGGTCTTCGAAGGGGATACGCTCTCGCCAGTGCCTCCACTTCCTGAACAGACCCCTAAACCGCGCAACTACGAGATAGTGGTCTGATTCCAGAGAGGGGCCTCTATACGCACGCGTATCTTGTAGTTTGCTTCGGAGACGGTTATCAACCAGGATCAGATCTATCATGCTTTTTTGTTCATTCCTTCTCCACGTATACATATGAATATCCTTGTGTTGGAATATTGTATTGGACACAAGGAGACCTCTTTCCAAACACACATCTACAATAAGCTTACCTGCATCATTCACTCTCTTATCACCATAAGGACCCAGAGCAGCGTCACAAGTTTGCCGCCTGGTTCCCACCCATCCGTTCAGGTCGCCACACAAAATCACCTTTTCATTCGCATCAGCCAGATCCAGAACTTCCCTGACATTATCCCAAAACTTCGGTCTAACTAAGGTCCGGGGGTGTCGACGAGCTTACAAGAGCGTAGGCTCCAACCAAAAACACTCTAGTGACACCCAGTTTCAAGCGGACCCAGAGAAGTCTCGCATCGTGCAGGCCATAATCTCTCACTCCAGAGGCCAGGCGACGGGACAACAAGATACCCACCCCCATGCTAGCACGATCGCTCTGTGGCACTCCAGACCACAGAGCCATCATGCCGTCAGGGAGATCACAGGCTTCACTGCCCCTTCGCTTAGTCTCTGTTACACACAGAGCATCCAGGCGTCTCTCTTTCATTACATCAATCACCTCATGCATCTTATCTTCCATACCACCTCTTACATTCCAGGTGCCTATTCGGCACTCTGCACCCCACGACTCGCCAGTTCGGGCCCGGCTTGATGGGTGGCGGCCCCCATCGCCGCTTCTGCCTATGTTCGTACCGACGGGGGCGTTGCCGGTACGCGTCGCCTCGGGGGGACGCCCTAGCCCGCACTGCGATTTAATGGTGTGATTGGACTTTTATAAGTTAGGTACTGTTTAATTCCCTATATAAGGTGTAACATAAATAACGCAAACGACCTCAGACACAACAATTAGATTATTGCTTTACGAATTTAATACGAATATCAAAATTCCAATTTGAAAGAGTTTTCTACCTTTTTTTAAGCTCTTTGGTATCCAAATAACCATAAAATTAAATAGTTAATTAACTTTTGTATGCGTATTGAGGTGTGTGTAATAGAATTAAATTTAAAATAGCCGTAAAGCTTTAAATAATTATTAAATTTTGTTTAATACATGGATTCGATTTAGTTGCCGATTGCTTGCGTAAATTATGTTTTACCTTGTATACAATCCCTAAACCAAACTACACAGAAATACATATATTTTTTATACTGTTCAACATCAATCTCTTATCTAAACAGAATGGACAGAATAAGGCAACGGTATAAATCTGTTGTTAGCAGAGCAACTAAATTGCCAGATTAGAAGTAAAATCGGGGCTGGATCGCGTAATGATTGCGTAATGAGATGTCGAGCGACGGACGGTAAATGGATTAACCGCGGTTATCCTACGCCGCTGTTCGTTACGTGATCTGTTGAAACTTTATGCGTATGGTTTGGAGTACCCTCAGGTATTTTTGAACGAGGTCCAACATTGGGACTTATTCCTGTGTCACGGGGGCGTTTAGAAACATGAGCTTTACAAACACAAACTCTTAGGTGGACGCAAATGTCTATGAGTAACAAGAAGATTCAAGGGGTCTTTAAGGAAATAACCTGTTAGAACTCTGTACTCTCTGCCTTCCCTGCAAGGGATCTGGCGTTATGATATATAGACAAAATTTGAATTCAAAATTACTCGATTCAGAGGTCGGAGTTTAAGTTGTTATCGTCTGCACCCAGCCGTTACCTAACTTCATCATCTCAGCCTATACTTGGCCACTGCTGAACATAGGGCTCCCTAATCGTTTCCCAACGCAACCGGTCCGATGCCCCCTGCATCCAACGACTTCCTGCGATTTTCACAAGATCGTCGGTCCATCTAGCAGGCGGTCGTCCAACGCTGCGCTTTCCAATACGTGGTCTCCACTCTAGAATATTTCTGCCCCAACACCCGTCCGATCTTCGCGCTATGTGGCTCGCCCATTGCCACTTCAGCTTGCTAATCCAGAGAGCTATGTCGGTGACCTTGGTTCTTCTACGAATCTCCTCTTTCCTGATTCGATCACGTCTCTAACTTACTAAAATAATATTTAGTCACCTTTTGCTATAGATAAACATCATAATGTGTACATTCAAACTCAACAGAAAAGTTTATTTCTAGAGCAATTGGATGGTAAATAAATTAACCGCGATAAACCGCTGGTCGATACGTGATTCCCTTGAAACTTTGTGAGTGTATTTCGAGTACCCTCAGCTATGCCTTATAGGTATTTAAAAAGAAAATATTATCCTAAAATTATCTATGTGGTTTGGGTGCCTTTAGAAACATGAGTTTTATAAAACTTCCTAATCGATACAAATGTTTGTGAGTAACAGCTAGATCCTAGGTTGGACAAAGATTGATTTTTTGCTAGAAAACATCGAAGTACCTAAATAACATTTTGTTCAACTTAGAATTTGAACTCAGTACCTCTTGCCAGTACTTGCTATCCGTAAATTAAGCAGTCAAAAAATACCTCAAAACTATTTCATGACATCAACCGCCAATTTTCATGATTACTTAGACAATTAAAGCATCTGAGACAGAGTAAATTATCATAATCATAATCATTTATTCTGCAAGTGTAGGTAGGTACAATTAGGTCTTATATTATAAAATAGAACTCCACACTTTGCCACAAAGCATGCAAAATTTGGCAGACTTACTAAGTATTAAAATTTAACTTTACAATATAATACAATTTTAGGCATTAACACTTACATTTCTCATCGAATCACAATAATCATGAAATAAGTAGATAAATAAAATTGGTAATAATCATAGTCAAAATAATAAAATGTCAATAATGATTAGATTGTCAAATAAACTGGTCGAATTGAATTATTGAAAATGTCACAATTAAATTAAAATGTGCCGCGTGGTTCCCGGCTTAGAATAGGACCAACCCATCTCATCCCATCGGGTGTCGTACAAGGCGACTAAGGGAAAACTAGGGAATGGGCAGCAGCGTTCCCTTAACACTTTTACAACCAAAAACTGCGCTCGCCAACCCGCCTGCCAAGCGTGGCGAGTATGGCAAACACCCCCAACCAATATGGAAGAAAGCAAGAAAACCAGGCCCTTAGTCCCCGGCGGTCCTGTTCGTCCTGGCCACGGTAGCAGCCATGGTAACGACAGGACAAGGGGTGCTAAGAATCTCCGGCAGAGATTCGGCTACCACCAAAACCGAAAATTGGCCCTGGTGACATACAACGCACGCACATTGAGGACAGATGAGAAGCTAGTTGAGCTGGAAGAAGAGTTAAACAAGTTGCGGTGGAGTATTGTTGGTTTATCGGAGGTCCGAAGAGAGGGCGAGGACACGATAACCTTAAAATCCGGCAACTTGTTTTACTACCGGGAGGGCGAACAGCAGTCCCAAGGTGGTGTCGGATTTATCGTCCACAAGTCACTCATAAACAACGTTGTGTCCATCACTAGTGTGTCGAGCAGGGTAGCGTACCTGATACTCAGAATATCCAAAAGATATTCGCTGAAGGTCATACAGGTCTACGCACCGACCTCGGCATACTCAGATGATGAGGTCGAAGTTATGTATGAGGACATTAGTAGAGCCATACATACTTCCAAAGCACACTTTATAGTAATTATGGGTGACTTCAATGCGCGACTGGGCAAACGGGGCGATGATGAGTTGAGAGTGGGGCAATTTGGATATGGGCAGCGCAACCCCAGGGGTCAGAGGCTGGCCGAATTTCTGGAGAAGGAGGGACTCTTTATGATGAACTCTTTCTTCCAGAAGCCGTCTCATAGGAAATGGACCTGGATGAGCCCTGATGGTTTCACAAAAAATGAGATAGACTTCATCATGAGCACCAAGCGACAAATATTTAATGATGTCTCCGTGATTCACAGGGTAAAAACCGGCAGTGATCACCGAATGGTCAGAGGCACATTAAATATTAATGTCAAAATGGAAAGATCGCGTCTGATGAAGTCTACGCTCCGACCTTCTAATACACATATCCAAAACCCCGAGAACTTTCAACTCGAATTGTCAAACCGCTTCGAATTGCTAGACAGCAGCGCATCAGTGGACGAAATCAACAATGGGTTGGTAGAGACTGTCCATACGGTCGGGTCTAAGCATTTTAAGCCCCACCGTAAAAATAGGCCTCAAAAGCTATCCGACTACACCCGAAACCTTATGGCTGAGCGACGTACCATGAGACTCCAAACCTCCGATGATGCTAAGTCCTATAGGCAGCTCAATGGACAGATATTGAAGTCCTTGCGACACGATCTACGGTCCTTCAACACAAGACGTATTGAGGAGACCATAAAGCAGAACAAGGGCTCCAAAGTGTTCGCAAGAGCCGCGTCGATTGGGCAAAGCCAGTTGACGAAGCTGAAGACGGAGGACGGAAACGTAACGTCGAATAGGTCAGAGGTGCTCAGGGAGATAGAGAGGTTCTATGGACAGTTGTATACCTCAGTAGCTGAACCTATTGTTGACTTGGTAAAAGACCCAAGAGCCAAGCTAACCCGACACTACACTGAAGATATCCCGGACATCAGCCTGTACGAGATTAGGATGGCTCTCAACCAACTTAAAAACAATAAAGCGCCGGGTGAAGACGGAATTACTGCAGAGCTTCTGAAGGCGGCCGGATCGCCGGTACTTAAAGTCCTTCAGAGGCTGTTTAATTCCGTCTTGCTCGAAGAGAAAGCGCCGGAAGCATGGAACAGGGGTGTGGTGGTACTCTTTTTCAAGAAAGGTGATAACACTTTATTAAAGAACTATAGGCCCATCACACTGCTGAGCCATGTTTACAAGTTGTATTCGAGAGTCATCACGAATCGTCTCGAACGCAGGCTTGATGATTTCCAGCCTCCCGAACAAGCCGGTTTCCGGAAAGGCTTTAGTACCATAGACCACATACATACGCTGCGGCAGATTATACAGAAGACCGAGGAGTATAATCGACCACTATGCTTGGCGTTTGTGGACTATGAGAAAGCCTTCGATTCGATCGAGACTTGGGCGGTTCTTAGATCTCTCCAGCGATGCCGCATTGACTATCGGTACATCGAAGTGTTGAAGTGCTTGTATAGTAACGCCACCATGTCAGTCCGAGTACAGGGGCAGTGCACGAAGGCGATCTCCATAAAAAGAGGAGTAAGACAGGGAGACGTCATTTCTCCGAAACTGTTTACGACCACCATAGAGGACGCCTTCAAGCTCTTGGAATGGCGAGGACTTGGCATCAACATCAATGGCGAATACATCACTCACCTTCGTTTTGCCGACGACATTGTGGTCATGGCGGAGTCGCTGGAAGATCTAGGACGAATGCTCGGCGACCTCAACAGAGTATCTCAACAAGTGGGTCTTAAAATGAACATGGACAAAACGAAAATAATGTGTAACGTCCATGTCGTACCCACCGCACTGACCGTTGGGAACTCTACTCTTGAAGTTGTCGACGAATACATTTACCTGGGACAGGTAGTCCGGTTAGGTAGGTCCAACTTTGAGAGAGAGGTCAATCGACGAATCCAACTCGGCTGGGCAGCGTTCGGGAAACTGCGCAACATCTTGTCATCCAAAATACCTCAGTGCCTAAAGACTAAAGTTTTTAGTCAATGTGTGTTACCAGTGATGATATATGGATCAGAGACGTGGTCTCTTACAATAGGTCTCATAAAAAAGCTCAGAGTTGCTCAGCGAGCTATGGAGAGAGCTATGCTTGGCGTTTCTCTACGTGATCGAATCAGGAATGAGGAGATTCGTAGAAGAACCAAGGTCACCGACATAGCCGTTAAGATTAGCAAGCTGAAGTGGCAATGGGCGGGCCACATAGCGCGTAGATCGGACGGGCGTTGGGGCAGAAAGATTCTAGAGTGGAGACCACGTATTGGCAAGCGCAGCGTGGGACGACCACCTGCCAGATGGACCGACGATCTTGTGAAAATCGCAGGAAGTCGTTGGATGCAGGTGGCATCGGACCGGTTACGCTGGAAAGCGATTGGGGAGGCCTATGTTCAGCAGTGGACAAGTATAGGCTGAGATGATGAAATTAAAATGTCAATTTTAAAATATAATGTCAACTAATTCGGACTGGTCTGCCTACCCTCGAGACATAGGTTTGTAAATCAACCGGTGCGGTCATCAATTAGAGTAGGTGTCGACCGACGCGTCGAGCAGCTCCTGAAACCATGAAGCTTACTCGGCTCCAATTAACATAAAGTGTGGGATGAGTATTCTGCTCTTCCTGGGCAGTTTATCTTTAGATAAATAATTCTTGATAATCATGGTATGGCGATCTACTTTTAATAATGCGAACAATCAAAATTTAATGTCAAAGTGGAGGAGACATGGTTTAGCCTCTGGTGTCAGCTGGTGTAGCCCGCCGAATCCGCCGCTAAATTCCGTTGTGGGACTGTCCTCTATGATATGCTAGATAGTCTGCACTGAGTCTCTACAGTCACAACAAGGAAACTCATTGATGCCCAACCTGTGCAAAGATAATTGCACCTTGCGACTCTGGGGACTTGAGATAAATAAATAGAATTAGAGCATACTTCATTGTCAAGACACAGTGTTTTTGTAGCATAGCAACGATATTTTTCGATTAAAAAACCACACAAGTAAATAATAATAACACAATTCCGCTCACCCACGTGTGTCTCGAGTTGAGGGACAATTTTTGTTTGTAATAGCTTACCTACTAAGTAGTACATATTATGTACTACTGCTTAATGAATATACTTCTATCTACGCACTGCTTGTTGCTGCAGAGTTAGCACGCGCGGGATAAAACTGTCGGGCCGTGATTCAAGAGTTCGGCGCAAATCAAAATAGTCTTGCCTTTTACATCAATATAAACATAATGAGTTTTCTGGTGTCAAATTTTTTCACAGCACGTCGAGCCATAATTAAAGACAATCGGTTTTCTTACGCCAAGGATCACGAAATCCACGACATATGACTTTTCGCGTCTACTAACTCTGCTGGTGTATACCTACTACTGTCAAAAATCACTGCAATCAAAAAACAATTTATCAAAAACATCTCAGAATCTTATCTCAAAAAACACCCAAATTAATTACCGAAGTAATGGAAAACAAACATTAAGATAATTAAATGAATTGCATCATATAAATCTTCAATATTGAAATTGTCCCTGGGGATTCTTTCCCGTTTCGTTAAGCAAATTCTTCATAAATCAAAACTCGGGGATGGCCGGTACGTTACATAAAACTTTTTCTATTACCGAGCCTATCCTATTTAACGAGACTTTTTAAACATGGATAAAATGTAATATGATCTTATATAAAATTTATTTCAGGTGGTAATATATTTAAAGCGGCTTAAAAATATCTCTTGTTGGTTTAGCGGCGTATAAAGTAGCAAATAGATTGGACTATGTAATTATTTTATAAAAAATCCCAGTATGAGTCCGAAGCACATAGCATGAAATAAAAGATTCAGAGGCTAGCATAATGCCCGGTATAGTGGCAATGGGTTCACCCCTAAAAGCAGTGATAGCATAGTGCTTAGACCGCAAAGTTAGTTCTAGTTGGACTTCAAAGTCAGAGGTCTCGGCTTCAAGCCCAGGCGCCCTCTCTTCGAAAGCATGTGCGTATTAAAAAATTAACTATCACTTGCTTTAACGGTGAAGGAAAACATCGTGAGGAAACCTGCATGCCTAAGAGTTTCTCGAAGGTGTGTGAAGTTCGCCGACCCGCACTGGGCCAGCGTGGTGAACTATGGCCTAAGCCCTCTCAGTTTGAGAGAAGGCCCGTGCCCAACGGTGGGACAGTTTTTTAACGGGGTAATATTATAAGTTCACCCCTATTACATTGGGATCTCACATCGTCGGAGAAAAGCGGGTGTACATAGTACACCTCTGGCGCCGCCGCTTGGGGAATATAAGTGTGTGCGGTTTCATCGGAAGATGAAACCGCCATGCAAGCCTTACGGCTTGACAACACAAGAATATCTTCAATCTCAAGTCGAGCTTTTAAACTTCCTTACTTCGATAATCTTGATTTCTTCTTTATCGGTGAGACACAGCAAGATCTCATTAAAAAAATATATTTTTCTATAAGTATCTGTTGCCAAAAACCATCTTAGGCTTCTTTTAATAAAAAAATCTTAAAGAAAAGTAAAATCATCATCTACTTTATTGTTTTTTTCTAGGCCAAGTAAATTAATTATTTTCTTTTATGTTAAGGCGAAACAATGAGAATTGTTAATGAACGCTGGCTATTCGAGTTTCTTTTTTATCTTTTCTTGTATTGCGTATTCATTTAGAAATATTGGTGGCGGTGCGATTGGAAGCGATGAGCGACTTGAAAAGTCATAAAAAGTGCAGTTTATGATTTCAATTCGCGGAATGGTGTTTTATTTTTGGGCAAACAATACGGAGATTATAAACTACTCCTAGTCTTAAGTGGCATGTTACAAAACATATTTTATTAAGCGAGATATAAAAAATAGACAACACGCATAAATTTGTGCTGACTTATATTTTTGATATTCGAGTTTTCGTTTCATAATGAACTTATGAGCTTAATCGCGTTATTACTTGAAAAAAAGTATGTAAGAGTAGTGAACACGACTTATGTAAATCAACGACTAACGTATCTGCATGAAAACGTACATGAAAAAAAATTAAAATCGTGCCCAGAGATGTGTACCAGCACTCTGTCAGCAGTTTGGCCTCAACCGAATGCTCCCGCATCTTGCTGGCACTCGGAAGCCGAAATGTCAGACAGATTTGCGTAGGTAATTAGAAAGAATGACTTGAGTAATAAATGACGTCGATTCCTTATTCCGCCAGCTGTGGAACCCCAACCGAATGCGTTCGCATTTTCTTGGCACTCGGAAACTGAAATGTCTGATGAATTGCTAATGATACGGCACGGTTCTTTTTGTTAAACCTTGTAAATATCATCCTAAAACTGCTTCATCGGATGTAGTGATAACCTTTGACGGTGGGCCATAACATTTTTATTATACTTTTGCTTTGATATTCTTTTTTAGAATGGGTCATTTAAAATACTTATGCGGATTTATAAAAATGTAAGGTACATGTTACGCGATCAGAATGACCGTGAAACCTTTGCCTAAGGTAGTCCTTGCCAAGGAAAGACACGTTTTTATCATTTTTGAAAATTATTTCTTAATTAACTATCTATATCACCACGCCAGTTTCTTTTCGGTGTAGGTACAGAGTTCCAACAGGCTTTTTCTTATAAGTTGGTTTCATACACGCTCGCCGACTGAGACTTTTGACTCAGCTTTCAGATATGACATGTCAAGAAAGATGGAATAGACCGTGGTCTATTTACTCAAGATAAGGGAGTCTAGGTCTTCTCCGTTACCTACATCCACTTTCGCATTGTACATCTGTTTTGTCATTCTTTCTTCTAAAATTCTATCTAAGTGACCGAGCCACCGGAGCATATCTTTTTTCATCTTTACAGGTCTATCTTGGTACTATTGCCAATACTATTATCTTTATAACGATAATATTATATCGGATTTATTAATCATAAGGTTGCCTTATTATAAAATAAAGTGAATTGAACCAATCAGTACTTACCTTATAGACAACGACGACATTAAACCAATGTTTTTCAATTGACAGTATTCAAGAAATGAACACTCCACAAAAGGCAGGCAAAACACTTAATCGTCGACATAGCCTATAAGTACAGAACAGACTGATGTTAGCGTGACGTTGTTGTGAAAGCGTGCTTACATGTTCGTTTTTATTTTGTAATATTGTAGTGAGAAGGATGGTATATCAACTCGATAGCATCAAGTTAACATCAATTTATTCATACTTAGGCCCACGAAGCGAATAGAGGAGATGGCATTATTATATGATTTACCGTCAAGCGGGTCATTGCGCGGGGTGGCGCGGGATGCAGAGGACGTTACACCCCGCCCATTTCTATATTTGCCATCTACCTGAGAATGACTTATTCCACGATTCATTACCGACATTTAGAAATAAGTTACTGAAATTCTTCCATAGTTAATAAGAAAATATATATATATATATTAGATTAAAACTTAATTTAAATTTAAGAATGCATTTGCGTCTTCTTTATGTTAAATTTCAAAGTGTTAGATTTCAAAATTTTAAATTGATGTCATTATAGTCATTTAGTTTTAAATATTACTTTGAATTTACTTATGTACCAAATTAGAATAAAATGCGAATGTTGTACATACCTGTCATTGGTGTACACATCAGACTACCTACTTTAGCAATTTTTATCATGAATTGTGTAATGTGTATACTGTTGGTGTGTCTTTTTTAATAAATAAATAAATAAATAAATAAATGACTGACGTAAACCACGCCCACCGCAGTAACGTTGGAGCCTAGTTGGAATCCACAGTAAACAGTTGCTTAGGCCGACTCCTCTTTATATTTGCTTTGTGCTTTGGCCTAAGTAAGCATTCCTCACAAAATCTAATTTATTATTACCAAACGCCGCCACATGCCAATTCATGATAATTATAACCCGACTCCAACAAGATGTGATGTTTCACCCGCCCAACAAAACCAATTTCGACGTTACCCTTAACCCAATTTTGCATATTACCCTCAGAAAATTTGAATAAAGGTAACGCAGGAAAAATATCGGTTTTATGTTAATTTCGTAGACAAGTTTCAGGAGAGACGATCATTCGAGTTAATAACTCGGTTAATCTTCGTAATGCTGGATAATCTCTTGTGTAATGGAACTAGATCCTGCTAGGGCTGTTCTAATCCCCTTGTAATTGTGCCTCAATATGCATGTAGTTTGAAATTCATATTAGTAGTTTGCGTCGAGTGATTAACGAGAATGAAGTATGTTCGAGTATGTTGCTATGCTTGAAACTCCTAATTTGGTGGCATTATATAGCGACGCAACTAAAAAGCAATGATGCTTTAGAGTTTTAATATTAGGGTGTTAATTCAAGTTATCATATTTTTGATATTACATTAGATAGCGAGGCATCATGAGTGTGTTTATAATGATTTTGTTATATGACTGTCTTGTTGCTCTTGTGATTGTTTGGCTGGTGATCACAAGATCTTAAATCCAATAAAGTGTCGGTTTTTTATTTGATTTTTTTTCAACAGCAGACCAGGGGATTACACCCTGGGAACTAGAAAATGGCTTATCCTATTAAATTGGGACCTTACAATCGGCGACATGTGGCTACATACGGTACATTTCTGCCAGTCTAGCTTAAACACGTGACAGTGTTTGTTTATTTTTGATAGATGGACCATTTAGGACTATTATTGTCTTAGAATTCCTAATCGTAACCACTATGTATTTTTGCAAGCTGCAGTAAGAACCTAGTGATTAGACCGTTGGACTGCAAAGTCAGAGGTCTCGGGTTCGAACCCAGGCACACGCCTCTGTCTTTCCGAAAGCATGTGCGTACTAAAAATGAAGTTAACTTGCTTTAACAGTGAAGAAAAACATCGTGAGGAAACCTAAGAGTTTCTCAAAGTTGTATGAAGTTCACCGACCCGTAATAGGCCAGCGTGTTGGACTATGGCCTAAGTCCTCTCAGTTTGAGAGGATGCCCGTGCCCAACGATGGGATAGTTTCTTAACAGGACTAATATTATTATATGTATTTTTAAGCAAAAGAACCTTTGCCTACGTATTTTTTTAGCCAAAACATCTAATTCAATCGCCCAAGCACTTTTAGTGGTTTTCTATTTTCTTTTTAGTATTTTTTTTTTGTTTACATCAGTTCAAGTATAATACAACCAGCGTAATTTTCTTACTAAATTGGGTTTTTTAAAGCATATTTTGGAATTTCTGATTTTGGGACTGCCCAAATCCAGCCAGTTTTATCGTCTAGATCAATAATGACAACTAGGTATTTTTTATGCTGCACGCTGAACGACCGTATTTGCAACAGCGTAGTAAGAAAGCGAGTAGGTATGAAAGATAGTATCGGTGTAAAGATGAGAAAGGGTATGCTCCGTTGGTTCGGGCATATAGAAAGAATGCCAGAAGAAAGAATGACAAAACAGATATACAATGCGAAAGTGGAAGGATGTAGGTGCCGGGGAAGACCTAGACTATCTTACCATGACCAAATAGACCGTGTCTTAGCTGAAGGGCAAGTCAAGAGTCTCCGTAACCGGCGAGTGTGTATGAGACGAACTATGAGAGTGGAGGAAGCCAGAGAGGTATGTAAGGAAAGAACCTGTTGGAACTCTGTACTCTCTGCCTACCCCGCGAGGGAGCTGGCGTGATGATATAGATAGATAGATCTATAGCATCACCTCAGATCCCTTGTGGGGTAGGCAGTAGGTACATAGTTTTAATAGGTTCTTTTCTTACAGACCTCTCTAGCAAAGGCATATATACTTTTCTTTGCAAAGACTAAAGCTTTATAATTTTATGCTTCCTCACCTATAAATAAGTCAGTAAAAACTTAAGCTGATTAGAACTACCTTCCGCAGCTCAAACATGGTAACTTCAGGGCGAGCGCGCGCCTGAAGCGAATAAGTGAGTTAGCGAGTGCAGCCGTTTGCAGTTGCCGAAGTTGAGGCGAAGCACTCGACTCTTTAATCACGTTTATGACTTGCGCCTTAGGTGCTTGAGATACTTGAGCTATTTATTGAGATGTATTAACATAAAAAATACCTAGTAGTCATTATTGATCTAGACGATAAAACTGGCAGCTCCAAAATTAGCAATTCCAAAATATGCTGTAAAACACAATTTAGTAAGAAAATACGAAAAAGAACATAGGATACCATTTAAATTAATATGATGAGACGGCTTGGTCCAGTAGTTAAGAGCTGAAGCCGCTTCGCTCGAGTCGAGTAGTTCCGGGTTCGTGTCCCGCACGGGACCTACAAATATATGTTTCAGCCTGGGTGTTAAAGCATGTGAATTTCATGTGTGTACCACTGGGTACACACTCCTGTATAGTTATACAGGAATTATTTCTAGGGTAGAGCAACGTTTTTTTTAAAACCAAACTGAGGCTGAATTTCTCACAGGATCTTTGGAGCGGAGGCCGCAGTCTAGTGCAATCACTTTTAGGTTTATAAGTGCGTTTTTCTTGGTCTCCTTAAGTTGGTTGTGATCACGAGGGTTTGGGTGGTATAGTATTTTTATTTCGAAAGTTTCTCAGGAGTACTCAGGAGTCTAGAAATTATTTTAAATTAGGACCTAACATAGGAGGCATGCAAAAAAATATTGTATACTTCATACAATATTTTTTTCTTTCATTATACTTGTTTGGGTAGGTGACGTGTCTATTTCGTATTCCGTAAATTCCGCTAAAATTCAAATCAACAACCTGTTTAAACTGAAAAATCGTTTACCATTTATAGACCACTTTCTTCCGCAAAGAAATAACTGAAGTGGAGAAATCTGTTACAAATGGACGTTTGAAAGCCTTGCCCATCGGAGCTTTTACTTATTTAGGTCTCTAGATATTGCCAGACCGGTTGATGTGCTATTTTCACAAATTCTTTCTGTGAACTTTTTCAAACGGGCGATCGATTATGGAAAGTAGGAACACACTACTGTAGGTACTCATATTGAGATGTTATATTTTAGACCTTTTTATTGGTTTTACAAGGAAAATATTTCTGTACCTTTAATAAAAGGTGGTACAATTCAACAGTCATAGTTTTGAGAAATTGGACTCAAAAGTTTTAAAACAAAAAAAAAAAACTTAAAATAACTAATAATAATAATAAATTCTTTATTTGCCAATAAAAATACATACAAATGAGGTTACCGTCGGCCCCAAACTAGGCTAAGCCTGTATCTTGGGCACCGTGCTTCATATACATATAGTGGGTTGTCATAACAAGTTATCTGAGATTATGGAATATTCTTACAGCTAAAAACAATAAAAAAAAGAAAGAGAGTAAAAAGAAAAATTATTAAAATATACAGAAACATGTAACGTAAATACACAATTTTGCCTGTGTGTGTACGTGTGTGTTTGCTTGTGCGCGCGTGCGACACGACTGTGTACACCCACGTTTTGCCGGACCTCGTGATCACGAAGTTGCAAGATGAGAGCGTGAGAAGAATGTATAAAGACTGAGTCCGGGACAAGCTTTTGGCAGTAGGTTCTTCGGACTCAAATGTAGATGAATGCTGGAATAGCCTGAAAGAGAGTTTAGTAGATTCCGTGAAAGAAGTATGTGGTTGCTCAAAGAAGCATAGTACAACAAAAGGTGATGTATGGTGGGATGCGGAGTTGCAAAGCTCCGTAGAAAGTAAGAAGAAAGCATGGCAGGACTATGTTCCTTCTTTGAACCTGAATGCCAGTATGACAGAGATGAAGAAAGAAATATACCGGCAATGCAAGAGTGCCACCAAAACCTTAGTGAAAGAAAAGCGTGAAAGAGCCAGTGCGATTGAGGAGGAGAGGCTGGCGAAGAACTTCGAGAACAACACTAAACTCTTTTGGAGCAAAGTGAGAAAGTCTCGAGGTGATTCATCAGGTTCCAGAATGGAAAGGATAAAGTCTAAGGATGGTGACATTCTTACAGATACACGAGCTGTATTACACCGGTGGAGTGAATATTTTGGAGAAATGTATGGAGATGCCCCGGATACTGGTGCTACAGACGAGCCTAGAGGCGAGTTTGTGGCACCGGAATCAACAGAGGGCATTACTATGGAAGAAGTTGAATGGGCGATAGGAAGTATGAAAAATGGTAAAGCTGCGGGAATAGACCTGATATCTGCCGAGATGATAAAATATGGTGGAACTTGCGTCCGGGACGCCTTTCGGGTCCCTGCAAACCTTTGCTGGAGGACTGGTAGGGCCCCTACAGTTTGGCGCCGCGCAGTCATTGCACTCTTGTATAAAGGCAAGGGTTCACAATATGACTGCGCCAATTACAGAGCCATTAGTTTGATCAGCTTGGCAGCCAAGGTGTATGGTAAAATTATTGAAAGGAGAATGCGCGAGAAGTCCGATGGAATGTTGTGCGAGGCACAAGGGGGTTTCAGGTCCGGAAGAGGATGTTCGGATCAAGTTTTCTCCCTTCGCAACATCGTAGAGAAGCATCTGGCAGTGGGCCGGAAGGTTTTCTGCGGTTTTGTGGATCTGGAGAAGGCGTTTCATAGAGTTGTGCTAAAGAGACTTTGGGACATTTTGCCTGAGTATGGTATAAATGGCACTCTGCTGCGGGCCGTCCAGTCCACTTATGTGAACTGCAAGGCATGCGTACGGGTGGGTGGTAACATGCCACTCTGGTTTGACGTTGAAATCGGCGTCAAGCAGGATTGCGTGTTGTCCGCTAGACTGTTTATAATATATTTGGATAAAAGTCTTCAAAGACTGAAAGCGATGAATGAAGGTGTACAAATGAGTGATCTAGTAGTAAATCATCTACTATATGCAGACGACGCGGTTTTGATAGCGCCAACAGCCACTGATCTGCAATCACTAGTCACAGTTATGAAAGACGACTGCGTGAAAAATGGCTTACATTTGAATGTGAAGAAAACCAAAATCATGGTTTTTGAACGGGAAGAAACCAGAACGAATACAAGGATTGTGGTTGGGAACGATGTGCTGGAGCAAGTGAATGAGTTTGTATATCTTGGATGCGCATTCAGAATGGAAAATACACCGCTGACATAGAGAGAAGAGTAAGTGCAGGGAACAGAGTGAATGGCGCGATGGAAAAGCTACTTGGGAGCCGGCACTTAAGCCGAAAGGCGCAGCTGGCCATACATATTGGAGTGCTTGTCCCAACGCTGTTATATGGCAGCGAGAGCTGGGTATGTAAGAAGGAGAATGAAAGTAGGATAAATGCGGTGGAAATGCGAGCTCTGCGGAAGATGTGCGGAGTGAAGCTGACCGACCGTATTCGCAACAGCGTAGTAAGAAAGCAAATAGGCATAAAAGAGAGTATCGGTGTAAAGATGAGGAAGGGTATGCTCCGTTGGTTCGGACATATAGAAAGAATGTCTGAAGAAAGAATAACAAAACAGATATACAATGCGAAAGTGGAGGGATGTAGGTACCGGGGAAGACCTAGACTATCTTACCACGACCAAATATACCGGGTCTTATCTGAAGGACAAGTCAGGAGTCTCCGTAACCGGCGAGCGTGTATGAGACGGACTATGAGAGTAGAGGAAGCCAGAGAGGTATGTAAGGAAAGAGCCTGTTGGAACTCTGTACTCTCGGCCTACCCCGTAAGGGATCTGGCGTGATGATATAGATATATAGAAGTCTAAGTATACCATCTATATAGATTGTAAATAAAACTGGGCCAAGTAAGCTACCCTGTGGTACACCAAAGCAAATAGTTAGCTCATTACTAATATGGTCCGCTATCTTTACACATTGTCTCCGGTTGCTAAGGTAGCTAGAAAACCAGCTCAATACTGTGCCTGTTATGCCAAGTGATTCTAGTTTGTTCAGCAGAATTGGAATTGACACAGTATCGAAAGCTTTAGCAAGGTCGACAAATATGCCAAGATAGCGTTGACCTTTATCTAAGTGCCCAGATGCAAGATCTATAAGTAATTCTACTGCATTTTGCTTTAGCCTAATCTAAAGCCGAATTGTCCGTCTTTCTGAAAGTAGGCCATTTTTTTCTAGATAGTTCGCAATGCAAAGATTGTAAATAGGGGTTACCGATGCAACCTTCCATCTTTCCGGAAAAACTCCCGTAGCCATACTTGGATTACAAATAAAAGTGAGAGGCTCAAGAATAAAAGGCCCGATTGCTTTAATTAAAGGTGTTTTATAACCATCTAAGCCTGGGGCACTATCGTTTTTGAATCCTTAAGTAAAATAATCTTCAAGTAATTATCTATCAGTAATCGTAATCAACTCTAACTCTCAATTAACCCTTTAACTGAAATGCACACTTATATTGTTTGACAAGATGATTTATTTTATGCTCTATTGTGTAGAATAATGTTAATTTATATGAGTAATCACACATTTGGTTTTGACCTAGTGTCAAATGATATAAGTATTTGACATGTTAAACGCTATGGGACAGTCAGTTCAGTTCACTTTGTGAAAACTGAAAATCATTTTGCACATTGTTAATTATGAAAACATTTTAGTTATATCAATATACACAATAAAATCTCATCTTAAGCCTTAGGAACATGGGAACAAGATTAAAAAAATAGTGGTCCTTTTTGCATAATGTGTAAAAAGTACAAAAATTAAGCAGTGATAGCCTAGTGGTTTGACTGTTGGACTGCAAAGACAGAGGTCTCGGGTTCAAAACCAGGCACGCATCTCAGTGATTCTGGGAGCATATGCGTTTTAAAAAATTACTGTCACTTGCTTTAACGGTAATGGAAAACATTGTGAGAAAACCTGAATACCTAAGAGTTTCTCGAAGGTGTGTGAAGTTCGTTAACCCGCACTGGGCCAGCGTGGTGGACTATGGCCTAAACCCTCTCAGTTTGATAGGAGGCACGTGCCCAACGATGGGACAGTTTCTTAACAGGGCTAATATTATTATTATTGTGTAAAAATATCAAAAGTGCTATAACACGAGTTGTATCACCTTTCACTGAAGGTACAGATTTGAAGTCATCTGTTGGAAACGCTCACGACTCTAAAAGTTAACGGGACCTTTCCTCCATTTGCCTGGCAGAGGGGCTCTGGTATCTCCAAGCGGAACACACCAGTTCTTCTCTCTTGTTCCAACAGGAAGACATACTTAATGGTCAAAACTAGAGGGTAACTTTTATTGTACTAGAAATCCCGCGCAGTGCCTTCTCCTGAAATGTTACAACTTAGGTGGTCAATATCACAGAGGGCGAGCCTATTGCTGTTAAGGTCCCAGGGAGGTAATTAAAGTGGACTGTATTTCTGCTGGTTTATTCTCTGTTCTCTGTAAAATTAAACAGTCGAATAAAATAAAAATCCAAATATAATTTTAAGGGTATTGTCCGTAGCCGGCAAAGGTATAAAGGAGTCTCATCCTGTGGCGGGGCGATCCTTTCACCGCGCTTGAGGATGTAGTGGGGTAATCACGCGCGCCACCACCCGTGCGTGCGTGCGTGCGTACGAGTGCGCGTGTGCGTGCGCGTTTGTGTATGTCTGTGTGCGTCTGCGTGCGTCTGTGTACATCTGTGTGCGTTTGTGTGCGTCTGTGTAAGTTTGTTTGTGTCTGTGTGCGTCTGTGTGCATCTGTGAGCGTCTATGTGCGTCTGTATGCATGGATGCGTGCGTGCGTGCATGCGTAAAAAGATGTTTTGTGTGTTTCGTTATAGCGGGCACAATTCTAAATTCCGTACCGCTACTGAAAATTCTCGTATGGAAATACCCCTAGAATTCTGCCTAAGCTTAAATTTGAACTCGTTATCGCCAGCCGCATTATGCTCCACCTAACCAACAACGCAGTCAGCGTTTCCAAATAATTAAAATGACAAAAAGTATTAAAACTTATAATAAACTTCCAACGATCAGAATACCGCAATAACTTTTATGAAAATGTCAATAAAGGGAAGCCGTAATCCAGCAGATATTAAAACTTTTCGTTTCTCGAAAACTTCGAACTGAAACCAAAAAAGAATCATCCGTTAAACACTTGTTTTTGACTTTTTGTAACTAAACACAGCGATGCGAACACCTCGCTTTTGTCTTTGGTCACGACCATAAAGTTCCAAAGATCAACGTCTTATGTTCAACAATTTTTTGAATTTGAATTTTATACACACTTCCGCTCTCAACGGACGACTGTATAACCATCTTCTTTAAATATAAAACTTATTCAAGAACTAGTGCCCTTTTTTGATTTCCTATTACACCTGAGAAACAAACACAGTTATAGAAAAAGAGAAACGTCCATGACATCTGACAACTTACCATAAACAAATTGACGTTAGAGTCATGCTAACGTATTCATATGCCATTCTTTTCACTCTTCAATGTTACCAAATAAAGATGAACGTGACTGTACCTTTTTCAACAAAGTTATGCTAACGTCAATCTGTTTGTGCTAAGCCTGACTTTCAACTACCAAGATTTTGATTCCGAAAGCTGAAGGGAATTGTTTGCGAATCAATTTGCGACTTTGACGTTCAAATAATAGAATTGAGTTTGGAATGTTTGTTGTTAAGTGGCGTTATTTTCAATGTAGCGCATTTTATTACAATCTGAAATCAGAATGACGGGGATATCCGCTAGTGGGAGGAATGTAGTTTATGGCTGAGGTTAGGCTTGATATCATTGCTTTTGGGATCCGCACATTGGGTGCGAAATCGTGGCCAAATTTTTTGGCTTACGGAAAGATAGCAAAGTATTGCAGCCCTGATCCTACCAATGAGAAAGAAAGTTCAAAAGATATTGGAAGTGGTGATAAATATTTATAATTTGATAAAATATATGAATCAGTAATCTTAAGCCTGCCTCCTTTTGACTGCCTCGTTGGTCTGGTGGCAAAGCGCATCGCTTCTCACCTGGGGTCCTGGGTCCTGGGTTCAAATCCTAAGTCGGACAAATGTAGTTTTTCTAACGAAAAATTCCCAGTACGAGTCCGGAGTCTGGAACTGTGCCCGGTATATGGCAATAGGCTCGCCCCCTATTACATGGGACCTAACATCGTCGGCGAAACGTGGGGGGTACCTAGTACACCTCTGCCACCCCCTCTGGGGAATATAGGCGTGACGGTGTAGTAATCTTTAGCAATTTGATATCAGATCGATTTTTTAATCAATTATATACTACATACAAACTCGGATATAAATTACAAGAAAGAAATAAAAATTACAGCTATATGAATAAAATAACTCTGTACTCTCTGCCTACCCCGTAAGGGATCTGGCGTATATAGATAGATAGATGAATAAAATACTTCAATAATTTCAGATTTATATTCAGTCAGGTTGTGATTAAGTTAATAAATTTTATCTGATGATCGAAAAATCAGCCCTTAGTTACTGATATAGAAAAAAATATTAAGGTGCTTTAATAGTAACCAATTTTACTATAATACTCAATGGCAGGTGTTTTAATACGTAAAGTTTTGTATACTGCTAAATAATCTTTTAATTTCCTAAAACAAAAACTTTAAATGAACACAAAATTGGCATAAGTAAAATAAATTGAATCATATTCATCACAGATAAATGCTTAGCTATACGTGTAGATTTAGTATTTCTAATTCTCGTAGTAAGGATATCGTTAAAATAGGTACGGAACTTCTAAACATTACTAATCAGCGGAACTTGCCGTTGTTTTTCACAGGTGAAATGTTCCTGCGGGCCCACTTTATTGGTCGGCAGACTTGCTGATCTTAAACGCGAAGGATCCGCAAGCTTTATTCCCTTCACAAAGCAAAATGAAAATAAAAGACAGGCATAAATACCAAATAATGCCTTATTTCTAAAGATGTGAGCTCGCATTTCGAGTATATTTTCTTGTCGATTTTGGATTATGGCTAGCGTAAATAGCGACAATGTAACTGTAAATCGGTTGGTATTTGTATAAATACAAAAAAATTGCATATACAAATCGTGGTGAAGAGATAAGGTCACTCAACCTCGTGGACCCAACCACCTAAAAACATTGGTGGAGGTTTGTACTCACATGCTGCTGGTACAAGCCATCTCTAAGGTATCTAACTCGAGTTAACTACCATATTAAGTGGCAGCTGGGATAAACGGCTTAACGCGCTTCCCAAAAACAGGTATTTCATAATAAAATTGCTATAAACGGTCACTCATCTCAGGCTGATCGATTCGAACGCCATTTAACTTCTATCGCCTATTCAGGAAAGGCTTTCTCGCATAAATCGAGGTAAGAGACATTAGGTCAGACTCCACCAAGCGGATCTAGTGCGGATTGGTGGAGGCAGGTTTGTGGTCACCTGCTGTTGGAACTTATCAGACTGCCAGTGAGTCTTCTGACTCTGCTTAACGACTACAACGTTAAGTGGCAGCTTGGACCAACGGCTTAACCTGCCTTTCAAATCACGGAGACACTCAAATAAAAAAATGCAACAAGCGGTCACCTTTCTCAGACCGAGCTAACTGAAAGCAGCTTCACTATAGATTATAATCAATATACTTTGCTTTCACTTTCCTCTTTTTACACATTTAACATATTTCAAATTAAAATGTAGAACATCTGCAAACTTGCCATTGTCACATATAATAGGGTTAGCATGGGCGGTGCAACAAGACATTATGTCATGGATTTTGTTTGGTTATGAGAGATTTTCCTAAAACGCGACATTCCTAAGAAAGCCGAATATCTATAAAGCGAAAGCCAGGCATATCGCTTTATCCGTATGCTGGTTGAATGTCCGCAAAACCAACTGCCTAAGTAAGTACGTGTCTGTGAAGCAAATTACCTGTAATAGGGTGCGTACTAAGCAAAATACGTAAATAGTTGATAATGAGTAGGTAAATAGTCGTTAAGGAAGCAAAATTTGTAAGTGGTAAAACTATCTATCTATCTATATCATCACGCCAGATCCCTTACGGGATAGGCAGAGAGTACAGAGTGGTGAAACTGATCTGTGATAAGGTCCCATGTAATAGGGGTGAGCCTATTGCCATATACCGGGCATAATTCCAGACTCCAGACTTATACTGAAAAGTTTTTAGTTTGAAAAACTACATTTGCCGACCTACGATTTAAACCCAGGACCTCGCGATGCTCTTTGCCACTCGACCATCGAGTCTGGAATTGTGCTCGGTATATGGCAATAGGCTTACCCCCTATTACATGGTACCTAACATCCTCGGCAAAACGTGGGTGTACTCGGTACACCTCTGCCACACCCGCTTGGGGAATATAGGCGTGACGGTATCATCATCATCATCATCCCATGATGATGATGATGATGATGATGATAGCATCTTTTGATACCGTGGTCGCAAATGTACCTATTGTATATTTCTGTAACATAACTTTTTGCTCGTGAGCGTTTGGCGAGCGCTTAGTTTGAGATTAACCACTGCGACGGCCAGTTTTTCACCTAGGTGCACTTTACTCATCTTAAAAGATAGTTATGATGTATTTTAGGTATTTAGGAATTCTGTTTTTAGACAACTCGCTCATAATCGGTTTTTCTTGCATCATGATGCATTTTAAGCTTCCTACTTTTTAGCCATGATGCATCTTAGGCTTCTTGATGGTTAGTCATGATGGATTTTAGGTATTCCGCTTTCTTAAGTATTCTGATTTTCAGATATCTCGCTCATAACCGGTTTTGCTTTTCGTGCTAAATTTTGACATGAGAAAGTATAAGGATTTTTCTTAATGGGACTAAGCCACACATTTCCATTTTAGATAGAAAAGAAAACAAGAAGAGTAGGTATCGGAGTTCTAGGAATTGTATTGTATTGATAAGAATATGAAAAATGTCATGCAGCTCAAACAATAACTTAAAAAAAATGCGCTTCCGGATCTTCGTCTATCTATCTATCTATCTATATCATCACGCCAGCTCCCTCGCGGGGTAGGCAGAGAGTACAGAGTTCCAACAGGTTCTTTCCTTAAATACCTCTCTGGCTTCCTCCACTCTCATAGTTCGTCTCATACACACTCGCCGGTTACGGAGACTCTTGACTTGCCCTTCAGCTAAGACACGGTCTATTTGGTCATGGTAAGATAGTCTAGGTCTTCCCCGGCACCTACATCCTTCCACTTTCGCATTGTATATCTGTTTTGTCATTATTTCTTCTGGCATCCTTTCTATATGCCCAAACCAACGGAGCATACCCTTTCTCATCTTTACACCGATACTATCTTTCATACCTACTACCTCTTTCATATCTTCGTCGCAAAACTAAAACTGCATCACGTGTCAAAAAAGGACATTTTGATTTTTCTCAACAAACGACGGATACGTGTACCGGCCGCGAGCGGAATATTAATGAATTGGTCACAGTCGGCTTACAAAAAAAATATGAAAAAAAAAACTGCAAAGAGTGAGTTTTGTGAAGCGTCAAGAGGCGTGGCTAGAAATTTTTGTTAGTGCTTTCATGTGGCGCTGAAGAGTGAGATTTGAAAAAAACTGTGGTTATTTGTAAAAAAAAACGTCTCACGAATGAAATAAATCCTTTAGGACTAGTTCACTGAATTTCTCGACAGATCTTTTCGCTGGAGCCTGCGTTTTGAATCAGTGATACTGTTGTGATGTTTAGTTTAGGAGTTTGGTTTTCATAAGAATGCAACGATATCGCAAAGGAGTGGTCGCTGATATAATAATAATAAGCCTCTATTTCTAAAATACTTAAGTAATATTTACGCTATCAACTATAAATATATAATCTATTTGTTTCATAATAAACCTCGTATTTCAGAGTGCCTATCGACAAAGGCCTCCTCTAGCTCCTTCCAATGGATTCTATCTAAAGCGGCTCTTTTCCAAAAGAAATAAGGGAAGACAGATTAAAAGGTGGGAGGACAAATTCAGACTGACGGCTGGACCCTTCTGGAAAAGTGCCATTCTAGGTTGCATATATAAGTAATTATTAAATGTTTACAAATAAAATATATAAAGAGACTATACTGTGCACAAATGTACAGGCGTACTTTATCGCTCACACGAGACTCTTTTGAAAGGTCTATGCCGAATTCAGAGCTTTGTTGTATCATGGCCGATTTCAATATCCATCTCGACGATAGATTTACCTACTACCAGTAGAATTTTGACATATTTTGTACGAAAAATGTGTCTAAATACAACTGACAGTAAGCTAATCTATCGTTGAGTTTAGTATTGTAACCGGCCATTAGTCAGCCCTCAGACAGAAACCGGGTTCGTAGCAGCAATTCGACTAAGTATAATATATGACTGCCCTATAATTAATAGTTGTCTGCCTCGTTGGCGTGTGGCGGATTGTGCAGCTGGTGATCACGAAATCGTGGTATCGAAACCTAGATAAGTCAGAAAAAAATTCTGTAGCAGACTGGTAACTGGAATGGTGGTTAGACCGTTGGACTGCAAAGTCAGAGGTCTCGGGTTCAAACCCATCATCACTTTCTTTAACGGTGAAGGGAAACATCGTGAGGAAACCTGCATGCCTAAGTATTTCTCGAAGGTGTGTGAATTTCGACAACTCGCACTGGGCATGGTGGATTTTGGCCTAAGCCCTCTCAGCTTTCGAGGAGGTCCGTGCCCTACGGTGGGACAGTTTCTTAATAGAGCTAATATTATTATTTTATAATGACATTAGCTTTGCCGATCAGGAGGAATGCGATTTTATATCATCGGCGATAATATGTGGGTAAACACAGTACATGTCATTCCCGTTTAAGGAATATTGCCATCACTTCTTTTTATTTATTTACTACAATATAAATTTGTTATGCACTTAATGACAATCCCGTTAAACTATAAATATTTCTATCTATTTATATAATCAAGATAGATGCCTTGAGGGGTAGAGAGTAAGTACAGAGTTCCAACAAGTTCTTTCCTTACAGGCCTACTAGGCATATACTAAAGACTTACTATAGATATTTTTCTCACCAATAAACGGATTCAGCACGCAGGCGGAATCCTAAAAAGGCACAAAAAATACAAATTCACTTTTTGATACAAACACGCCGCGCTGTATGCATATTCATAATTGTTGGATTTTCTATCGCACATCGCTAAATTGAATATTACGAATGTATGTCGATGTATGCCTTTTATAAAGCTTTGTGTTAGAAAATGAGTTGATACTGTTGGTAAAAATTCAATTTTATTATAGCTTTCCAATTTGTTTTACGAATAGTTTGTTTGAAAAGAGCGTACATGTATAGTATTAGCTTCTGCCCGCGACTTCGTCCGGGTTGATTTTAGTCAGGAACCTAATGTAGCGATCCCTATACATCGCTTCATAGTTACGACTACCTACCAATAGATGGTGTTGACGATTCACCATACATGTCTAGAACGCGATATTAGAGTGTGCACGACGTGTAACATATATACAAGCCCCCGACAATAACTCTGGGGGAGAGTGGCAGGCCCCGCCAGACACACCACCCGTCTGGCTGGAAGATCTTCCCTTTGACAAATCCTGCCACAACAATCCTGCCATATTGGTGACCACCGACACGGACATCGAGCAAACCTTCTGCAGAGTCACCGTCATCGTACATACCTCCACAACAGGTCGTTCAGATTCAACAGCAGCAGTCACACAGCAAGCCACTCGTCATTCTCAAGGGACCATTGGCAGCTTACTCACAGGCGACATGGTTCGGCGACTCTTGACACTCAACCGACTCAGTGGACTACTGTCATCACATGGACTTCGCCACTAACAGTTGACACTCCAAGCTCAGTCTCGACTCACTGAAGACTTCGAGCATCTGCGCACACAGTCTCGACTCACCGCAGACTACGCGCAATTCGGCACTTGCAAGCTCATCACTACAAGCACGATGCAGCGACTTCCAAGAATCACGACCTCCGGTCTCGGGGGGGGGAACCATGTAGCGAACCCTATACATCGCTACATAGTTACGACTACCTACCAATAGATGGTGTAGACGATTCGCCATACATATCTAGAACGCGATATTAGAGTGTGCACGACGTGTAACATATATACAAGCCCCCGACAACAACTCTTGGGGGAGAGTGGCAGGCCCCGCCAGACACACCACCCGTCTGGCTGGAAGATCTTCCCTTTGACAAATCCTGCCACAACGTTCCAGCCACACTAACATTTTTCCGGGATAAAAAGTATCCTTTATGTTAATCCACGTAATATACTATCTAGGCGCCAAATCCATTCAGCCATTTAGGCGTGATTGAGTAAAAAGCATCCAAACATGCAAACTTTCTCATTTAAGTTAACGCTATAACAGAAACACAGGTCACCCTGTAAACCGTTCAATGAACTTATGAGCTACAGTCGGGGTAGTTACGGGATTCTCTGCGTTAATAATCCTTAGGGTCTCTTTCACTTCCATCAAGTAATGTGCTGGCTAGTTACTTTTTGATTAACGTTACTTCGCAATCAATACTGGCTTGTTTAGCCGTTGGATAAGGCTACTCAGAGATGGTTTAAATTCATACAAAGACCTACTTACAACTTTAATTGTTGATTAGTCTACAGCAGACTTCACTGGAGGGTGGTGAAAGACGCCCTTATATTTTTTGTTATCTATAATATTACAAACCAGAAGTGAAATTTAATAAAAAAAATACACGCAGAGCACAAAACCTTTATGATTAATATTTTACAAATTATTAATTAGTAATTTAAATTAAATAACAAATATGATTTTATGAACTATCGACTAGTCCCTAGCACGTCCGCACTGTCCGACCGCCCAAGCAAAAAGAGCGAGGTAACCGCCAGCTCGCCGCTCGAGACCTCGTGAGAACCCCAAACCGCGTGGAAGGGTGTTGGCCACGCCCACTGTCCGGACGTCAGCTTGTTACACGGCCTCTCCTGACTGGCGGTCGTCCTCGTCCGCAACTCTGGTGTGTTCACTGCTAGGTCCCGCTTGACCCTCTGCCGTAGTCTCTAACGGTGATTCGTCAGAGTCAGCTAACACACAAATAAATTGGTCACATTAGAACTCAACTTTAAGTTATAATAGGAGCACTCATAACTCTTCATACTTCATACCATTACACTCATTCTCCACAAAAGTTTTCACATTGCATTCATTCCTCACAAAAGTTTTTCACACTACTGACTACATTCATACCATTCGATCTCTCGAGGGCCCTCCATTCATCTCAACTGGCCAGTATCTATACTGACTGCGGTAGTGACTAGTATACCGTGACAGCGCTCCTTAGGAGCCAACTGCCCTGCCGTGGTAGAGAAACACACTCGATACCAACGTGAATATGGAAGAGCTCTGCCCTGCCGTGGTAGAGAATCACACTCGATACCAACGTGAATACGGAAGAGCTCGACCCTGCCGTGGTAGAGAATCACACTCGATACCAACGTGAATATGGAAGAGCTCTGCCCTGCCGTGGTAGAGAATCACACTCAATACCAACATGCCAATTACATATGTTCACAAAACTGCTTAAGCAGGAAAGCATAATAATATCAGTAACTTACAATCGAAAAACGCTGCACAGGTCTCTGGAGTCCATTCTCCTGCCCATGCTATCATGTTTTCAGCTGCAGCCTCTGTACGCTTTCCGTATGAGCAAGCCAGCAGCTTCAGTTCATATCGATGGTGTGGAAGTCGCTTCATCACCTTGTAAGGCCCACGCATGCAGGAATCTAGTTTTCCCACGGCCTGCGAGGACTTAATTACGAAGACTTTGTCATTCACATTAAACACTTGGGGCGACACACGATTTTTGTTTACATATTCGTCCTGTTCTTGCTGATTACTTGTTAGCAGTGACGACACACGCTGTCTCCTGAGTGCCATAATAGCTTCGCGATTCGGTGTAGCGATATTTATCGCAACATCCCGAACGAGGGCGCGTATGATGGGTGTGGAAGAATCGGTTCCGATGAGCAGTTGGAGGGGTGACGTATTCGTGGTACTGTGTTTCGTACTATTTAGAATAAGCTGAATCCTCCATAGCATATCAGACCAACTATGACCTTTATGGTTCACTTCAATACGAAGTAGGTTTAGTAAAGTTCGGCAATAACGCTCAGCCTGCCCATTCTCATGGTGCATGCCTGGCGTGATAAAATGAATGTCACTGCCAAACGACCCAACCATGTCCCGAAAAGCGGTACTCTCGAACATCCGACCACGATCCGTTACTAACAGTCTCGGAGATCCAAATAATGAAACCGCATCGGTAAATGCACGCTTTAACTCGTCAGTCTCCTGACGATAAAGGGAATACAAGAGACAGTATTTTGTAAACGCATCGATAATAATCAATACATACTTAAAACCGTGCGATTCAGGCAGTGGACCAAGTACATCCATATGTACTACAGCAAAAGGAACATCTGGCTTAGACCAAGATTCGATAGGCTGATGAGGAGCGCGTGGCACTCGCTTGTGAGATAAACACACAATACAGTGTTTGAGATATTTTCTGACAAATGAGCGCAACCCAGGGAACCAGAAATGTCGTAGAATAAGTTCTACAGTCTTATCGTAGCCAATGTGGTCATGATCGTCATGAAATACATGAAGTAGACTCAATCTATATCCTTTGGGGATATAACACAATAAACGCGATTCTTCGCCAATGGGACAGTATTTAACGTATAGCAATCCATTTTGTACGACGTATCGCGAGGAGTCTAGTTGGGCATTATTCAGTTTATCAATGAGACCTAGTGTCTCTTCGTCTGCAGATTGAGCTAACTTAGCCCAATTTTTGGGGTTTTGTATATGAAATACATCAATAGGGTTCCTACTAAGGTAGTCGGCATGTGACATCAAAGACCCTTTCCTATATTCAAAAGTATACTGGTAGTCTTGCATGGATAACCACCACCTGGCTACGCGGGGGAGCAAGTCTTTTTTACGCTCCGTTAGTTTTAAAGCGTTACAGTCCGTAACAATTTTAAAGGGTATACCTAACAAATACTTCCTGAAGTTCTGGAGAGCTTTTACCACGGCTAAGGTTTCTAGTTCGTAAGAATGGTACTTAGGCTCCGCGCCTTGGGTCGATTTACTAAAATACGCTACAGCGCGCCTAAGACCATCCCCACGGACCTGTATCAAAATCGCACCGTACCCGATAGCACTCGCGTCAGTGTGGAGCTCAGTCGGTAGCTGGGGGTCATATATTGCAAGGACCGGTTCATTAGTTAGACAGTGAATAATGTATTCACGAGCTCTGTCTTGTTCAACTCCCCATTCAAAAGGTACATTCTTTTTTGTTAGACGTGCAATACAAGCTGTTCTTTGAGCGTAATTTAAGATGTACCTTCTAAAATATCCCGCAAGACCAAGGAACTGTCTAATTTGCTTGACATTTCGGGGTTTTGGTGAATCGATCAAGGCTTGGATTTTACGCGTGCTCGGCCTAACCTGACCATTACTAATGACCCTCCCAAGATATTCTACTTCACGACTAAGAAAGTTGCATTTCTTTAAATTTATAGAGAACCCTGATGAAGTGAGGGTTTCCAAAACTTGTCGCAATAATAATAATCCTTCTGATATCGATTTGCTTAGCAAAAGAACGTCATCTATATATACTAAGACGCTTCCTGCTTCGATAAACGACTTGAGAGTTTTGGATATTATCTTTTGATACACTACAGGCGCATTGGAAAGACCGTACGGCATCTTTATATATTCAAAGTGACCTTCGGGGGTTACAAAAGCGGTTTTTGCAATTGAACCTGGCTCCATGGGAACCTGGTGGAAACCAGTTGCCATATCCAGGCTTGAGAAGAATCTACTTGACCCCAATCTATCAATGTGATCCTCTATGAGCGGCAAGGGAAACTTATCTTTGATAGTCCGTGAATTTAAGACCCTATAATCCACGCACATTCGGTCTGTACCGTCCTTCTTTTTAACTAGGATCACGGGGCTTGCATAAGGTGATTCCGACTCTCGTATGATGCCCTTAGCCATCAAATCCTTAACTATATTTCGAACGCGAAGTCGCTCGTCATACGATAATTTATAAGGCCTATAGCATACTGGTTCACTATTGAAAACTTCTATTTTCATGCTACCTATTGTAACTGTTGACGACGCAGTACCAGTTATAAAATAACTTGCAAAATTTCCTATAATCGATAGAAGTAATTCCTTGTCTTTACCCTCAAGAGGCGTATTTACATTACTAATATCAAAAATATTGTTTACAGGGATAGGTGTATTTGAACGCATCAAAAGTTGAACACCATTTTGTCGGACATACGTGATATCGTCGCGATTTAAAATGTCGGTACCAATAATCACGGGAGTATTAATGCAACCATGAGGTACTACGTAGAAATCGGCTTCGATAGATATGTGGGGTAGTTCAACAATTAATGTTACAAACAATTTACATTCGACCAATTGACTTCCTATGCCTCGTAAAATACGATAGGTAGGTTTCTGGCTGGCATTAAAATGTTTTAACAACGAATTTGATATAAGTGATATACAAGAACCACTGTCTACAAGTACGTCCACCGGCACACCCTCGATTACAGCACTCATGACATCAGTCGTCGACCCCCAAACACTGCTATCTAACTTTCGACAAAAATTTACAATACGTGGGTTAAGGTTGCTAGACTCTGAACGTTGTTTGGCAAAACAATCATCCACTACATGGCCATTTTTCTTACAAAAAGAACAAGTCTTTAATATCGGTGATGATAACGGCGTTTCAGATAACCCCGGCCCAGCATTATTGCCTAACCGTTTTCTTTTAGCGCCGATACAGTCTATGCGTTTATGTCCAAATTTTCCACAAAAATGACATTTCAGATCATTAGCCCCTTTGTTATTATCGTTACGTCGTATCATAGATAATCCAGAACTGGAACGCGAAACACGTGCAAATTCGCGGGTAGACCGAAAATCATTTTTTGGTTTCACGTACATCGATAAAAATTGTACTAAATCATTGGGTTGCAAATTAGCATTAGTGGCTGCGGCCTTAATATGAGGATCGGTAATACCCCGTAGAACTATGGCAACTATTAGTTCATCCGATAAACCTTTGACTAGGCCTAACCTTAACAACGAACGCCTAGCATATTCGGCATACGTGACATAACTTTTGGAATCTTTGGTCATAACTTCGTAAAGAATGTTCGCAATATCGACGGTTCGCGGGCACAGTGCTTTAAATTCTCGTTTGAAATTCGTCCACGAGCGATCCGCGCTAGACCACTCATTAAGCCACACACGCGCTTCTCCTTTTAAGGAATTTCCAATCCGCGACAAGCACTCATTATCGTCCCATTCATTAATTTCCTTAGCCCTATCTACCTCCTCGCACCAAACATCGATATTGTGAACATGCGGGTCAAAATTAGAGATAAAATAATTATTCGACCTTACTTTTACTAGCGAAGTGATGGCCTTCACGATTCTGCCAGTTGTGTCTTCAGTAGTATAGTTGCTTTCTCGCGATACCGAAGCGCATGCGCAATCCGCCGTTGAGTCGTTATCACGCACATTGTCGGTGGTCACGTCATTTGTTAGTGCGGGTAGCACTACCTGCGACGCACCTCCTGACGTCGACGCAATTTGTAAAGGTGGCTCGGACGGCGGCGGCGGTGTCGCGAAACGTTCTTCAAGCGTATTTAATCTAGCAAGAATAGCATCCAGCACATCCTTGCTCGAATCACGCTTGCGTTTACGAGAAGAAGTCTGTTTTTCAGACATTTTCGACTAACACTGAACACAGAAAATTAAACGAAAACTATGATCTTTATAAAACGTTAATGTGAAAACAATTCTTTTTTTTTTTATTTATAATGTCGGTCAGTCGTACCAAAAGCGGGTAGGCCACGAGGCACAATCCCACTTCTGATATTACAAACCAGAAGTGAAATTTAATAAAAAAAATACACGCAGAGCACAAAACCTTTATGATTAATATTTTACAAATTATTAATTAGTAATTTAAATTAAATAACAAATATGATTTTATGAACTATCGACTAGTCCCTAGCACGTCCGCACTGTCCGACCGCCCAAGCAAAAAGAGCGAGGTAACCGCCAGCTCGCCGCTCGAGACCTCGTGAGAACCCCAAACCGCGTGGAAGGGTGTTGGCCACGCCCACTGTCCGGACGTCAGCTTGTTACAATAATATATAAATCAATTGCCGTGCGTTAGTCCCACAAAAACTCGAAAATGGCTCGACCGGTTATTTCTTGTATTGTTCGCCTCAGTTTCAGGGTGTTTAGAAATAAAGAAATTAAGAGAAACCCAAAGGAACAGCTTAAAATTCGATAAAATCGAAAGTGGCACTTTTGATAATTGATTATGAATACAATCAAATCAATTTTTGGTGGTACGAACACGGTACGAAGTTCATTGGGTCATCTAGTAAGTAAATAAAACCTGTACCAAAAAGTTTAAAAACATTGTTTTTATTTTAAAAATAAAACGAAGCCTATAAATTAAAAATGGAAATCGAGCCGCCAAAGATAAACAAAAGAAAATAAGATACATAAAAGTTCTCCAATTTCATGAGGAAAAAAAAGTAAAATTTATATGGCCGGTTCAGACGAATGAGGAGTGGTTGAATTATTTTATTTATGATAGACGTGTACTCTGTCTACTTAGAAAAAATATTTATTTTAAGTCTGTATATTAGATTCCATTTTCTATATACCTAATAATCTATATTACATTTAGTTTTTTACTTAAGCAGAAAAAAAATATACATAACCAGTTACCTACTCTGCTTACTATTTCTTGGCATTTTAGTTTATCTGAATATTGTAAAAGGTTACCTACTTGTTTTCTACTATCGCTTTATAATATACCTACAAATTATCATTCGTACAATATATTCGACTACAATATATTCCATAATGATAATGTAATTAATATAACATTGTTATTTAATTATACAGCTGGTGCGCTAAATCCTACTATCCTACTAATAATATTATAAATGTGTACGTTTGTATGTTTAAGATGTTTGTTACTCAAACACGCAAAAACGGCCGAACGGATTTGGATGAAATTTAGCACACAGATGGTTTATTACCTGGATTACCACATAGGATACGTTTTATCATGAAGAAAAAATGGTTGGTTCCTGCCTAAGTCAACGCGGACTGTTACATCCCTAACTCCACGGCTCCCTTACTCCACGGCTATATTGCTGAATTGCAGTTCCCACATTCTTCCATTTCTGTTAAAGCAAATCAGCAATATATGCCTTATAAACCCTGGGTTTTTAACAAAAGGCAGCCACTATTCATTTGGTAATTAGTCTAATTACTGCCCAACTACGGACCTGGTTTCTGTCTGCCGGTTGGCTCAGTGGTGAAAACTAAGCTACCAAAGGGATCTGAATTCTACAAAGACCTTCAGGTGGTCTCGCGTGTGAGCGACAAAAGAACCTTGTTACAAGTGTAGTCAAGGTTATAATAATTGTGGAAAAAAATGTTAGTGTCTAGGGATCTAGTTATTTTTTTTTTATAATAACTGAGAGCCCGGACCAAACAGGATGAGGCACGGGCTTAGTAGAATAGGTAGCATATTACTTTTATGCGGTTGAGGAAGTAAAAATAATTTAACACTATTCCTCCTTATCATGATTACATCCATTTGTTTTCAAAGTATAAACAGGTGTTTGAATACTTATAGCAAGAACATTATCGAAGCACTCATCATCATTAACCGAAATATTACTGCAAGACGAAGGCCAAAGATTGCCACGACGACAGCCATGGACTATGGATACGTACAAGGCATGCCTTTTAAGTTCAGTCGTTTACATATTTCCCGGCAATTTTGAATTTGGAACTGTTCTATATTCGTATGTGTTTAAATTTTGAATCTCAAAACAGTTGAAAGTATTAGGATTAATGCTATTGTTAAGTCACAGCGTCGATTGGAATCTGTCAGGTTACGTACGAAAATGAATCTTTCTAAGGAAAATGTTCGTGCAATAATTTTCTACAGCCTTAGAAGAGGCCTGACACGGCTTCACTGTTTTGAAGAGCTAACATCTGTGTTCAGTGATGAAACCCCATGTCTACGGACTGTCGAATCCTGGTATTTAGAATTTCAGCGTGGACATACTAGTGTTAGTGACAAATCTCGCGAAGGACGCCCAAAATCCGCCTTCACTGAAGATAACATCATTGCTGTGAGACAACTAATTCTCGAAGATCGTCATGTGATGTATCGAGAGATAGATGCTCTATTAGGCATCTCAGGGACAACAATTCAGAAGATCTTGCATGAAGCGCTTGGTGTGAGAAAGCTAGTTTGCCGTTGGGTACCGCATCTGCTTTCCGACGATCACAAGGCGGCCCGCGTCAGATGGTGTAAGAAAACTCTGCAAAGGTTCAACCGAGGAGAGTCAAATCACGTCTACGACATCATCAGTGGTGACGGATCTTGGATCTATGTCTACGATCCTGATTCCAAACAACAATCTACAATCTGGGTCTTTCAAGACGAGCCAAAGCCGACTAAAGTTGTTCGTTCTCGACGCACTTCAAAGAAGATGGTGATCACGTTCGTTGGAAAAACCGGCCATGTTGTGACTATTGCACTTGAAGATCGTAGAACGGTTAACGCAGAGTGGTATACCACAGTTTGTTTACCACAAGTCATCGCCGAACTTCGAAAATCTAACTTAAAGCGACGCATCATCCTGCACCACGACAACGCAAGCTCACACAGCGCTCGTCAAACGATTGAGTATTTGAAGCAGGAAAAAGTAGAAATTCTTGACCATCCTCCGTACAGTCCTGACCTAAGCCCTAACGATTTCTTTACATTTCCTAAAATTAAGTAAAGTCTTCGTGGTCAAAGGTTCCAGTCCGGTGAAGAAGCAGTCGACGCTTTCAAGTCAGCCATTTTGAACACCCTCACTTTAGAGTGGAATAAATGTTATAATAACTAGTTTGAACGAATGGAAGTGTATTAAGCTACGTGGTGAATACTTTGAAAAACAATAAAAAGTACTATAAGGTCCTAGTTGTGTTTTTTTCTTCAAACGACAAAACTTAAAAGACATGCCTCGTAGCACAAATGTGCATCCAGGCACTAAAGAAAACTTAATGAATTACTGGAATTGTGCCCGGTATTAAGATAATAGGGTCACCCTATTATCTTATTACATAGGAGCATAACAGTATTGGCCACTGTGTGGGTGTGCACAGCTCGCGCCTGCTATATAGTGTTAACTTTCTTTGGTCAATTATTATTTACTAGTTTCTGCCTGGGACTTCTTCCGCGTTGACTTTAGACAGGAACCTTACATTTTTCCGGGATAAAATGTATTTTATGTGGTAATCCAGGTAATAAACTATCTGTGTGCCAATTTTTATCAAATCCGTTCAGCCGTTTTCGCGTGATTTAGTAACAAATATCCATATAAACATACAAACTTTCACATTTATAATACTAGTCTCTGCCCGCGACTTCATCCGCTTTAACATTGACAGGAACCTTAATTTTCTGGGCTATAAAGTAAGTTGACTGCCTCGTTGGTCTAGCGGCAAAGCGGCAAAGCGCGCGCTTTGTGAGCATGAGGTCCTGAGTTCAAATCCTAGGTCGGACAAATGAAGTATTTCTAACGAAAAACTTCCCAGTACGAGACCGGAGTCTGGAATTGTGCCCGGTATATGGCAATAGGCTCGCCCCTTTACATGTGACCTAACATCGTCGGCAAATGTGGGTGTACTTAGTACACCTCTGCCACCCCCACTTGGAGAATATAGGCGTGACGGTGTTATAAAGTATCCTATGTGTTAATCTAGGATATAAACTATATGTTTGATAAATTTCAGCTAAATCCGTTCAGTCGTTTTTGCGTGATTGAGTAACACACATCTAAGCATCCGAATATACAAACATACAAACTTTCTCATTTATAATATTAGTAGGATTATCTTTACTTGGGGAATATAGAAGTGACAGTATCATTTTTATTTTTTAAATTCCTTTTGCGATCACGAGGTCCTGGGTTCCAATCCTAGGTCGAACGCATGTATATTTCTATCGAAAAACTACCAGTATCAGTCCGGAGTCTAGAATTGTGCCCGGTATATGGCAATAGGCTCGCCCCTTATTACATGTGGCCTAACATCGTCGGTGAAAAGTGGGTGCACACAGTACACCTCTGCCACCCCTGCTTGGGGAATACAGACGGTGACGGTGTTTTTTTTATTTTTTTTTATTATTTCCTTAAAAATGTCCTTCGCAAATAATGACACTGAAACATTTTAAACTTTCAATTAACTTTTTTCAACATTTTAATCTTGTAAACAATTTGCAATTATTTTTGCTCAAGTTCATTTAATAACATCTAAATACTTAGCATTTCGTAGTTTAAACACAGCGTTATATTAGAAAAAAAAATATTGAAGCGAAAGAAATATACGCTCAGTACTGAAGCACTTTTTAATTAGATTCTTTTCCTGTTTTTCCTTTTTTTCTCCTCTATTTTTTTATTTTTGTTTATTTGTGATCTCACCTTTTAAATTGCTTCCTTTAACAGTCCCATAATGAGAAAAGTTTTTAGTGTCAGTAGCGCGTGGAGATAAGATTCTAAACGCTGATAATGTTATAGTTTATGTGATAATAAAGGCGCTTAGTAGCATTCTGAACTGTAATTGGGAGATAGGACTTTAAATTCTTGTAGGTGTTAGGGTCACAAAGACAAAAAGTAATAAGTGACCGAGTGACAATAATCCTACTAATATTATACATGTGAAAGTTTGTATGTTTGGATGTGTTTTCTTTTCTTTTTAAACATGGCCCCACACTAGGATTTATTCCTGTGTCGTGGGTGCGTTTACAAACATGAAATTCACATACAAAAATACCCAGACCGGAACAAATAATTGTGGACCACACAAAGATTAGTCCCGTGCGGGAATCGAACCCGCGACTATTAGACACAGTGGGTGGAGCGGCTTAACCTCTTAACCACTGCGCTAAATCGTCCGTCATCGTCCGTCCGTTTGATGCTTGTTACTCAATCACGCAAAAACAACCAAACGGATTGAAATGAAATTTGGCACACATATTGTTTATTACTTGCATTAACATATAGGATACTTTTTATCCCGGAAAAATGTTAGGTTCTTGTCTAAAGTCTACGCGGACGAAGTTGCGGGCAAAAACTAGTTAACATAAAATCTATAACTAATTTCTAATTGTTTACCGATATAGTAGTTAGGTTCCCTACTCGTAGCTAGTAACTGTAGCAATTAGTTAGAAATTAATGTCCTCAGATGTTTTTGTATGGTAGTTTTGGCAAACAGTGGCAACTTAACGGGTTCAGGTCATGTTGGCTCTAACCAATTCAAAATAAGATTACACCCGTACTTGTGTTCTAGTACAAATAATATCTATGTTTAGCACAGTAGACTTAAAGAGCAACACTAATACAATAACAGAACATAAAATTTTAATTGAAAAAAGCCATTTTAAAAACAAGCTTTTCAAGCAAACACACTACGAATATTCTTTGTGTGTTTGCTTTAAAATAGATTAGATAGTTTAGATATATTTCTCGCTTAGTTGACGTGCTTCTATCGCTTGGTTCTGGCTCCATCATTAGACCTTGGACACCATATGGGTTTAAAGTACTCATCAAGACAAATCCAACGAGCTTAATCACGGTGAAGTTATATTGAGTAGTCGGGTGACTCCATTGGCCGCCTTTCGGCTTCATCATCAGACCTTGAACACTATCTGGTTGTAAAGTACTCGTCAATGCCAATCTAACAAGCCTAAACACGGGGGGGGGGGGGGGGGGGTTACGTTGTATAGTTCACTTGTTCCTATGGCCACCTTCCGACTCCATCATCAGACCAGCTCCATGGTACATAGTAGTATTATTGCATTATCATCGACTTAACATATGTATGCCAAATTTTAGCTCAATCGGATACCCGCAAGTACTTGAAAAATGGATCACAAGATTTGAATCGGAAAGACAGACAGACATACTAACAGTGCAAGTTAAATAAAAGCTTGTAAAAAACGCCACAACAAACAGTTACTTTAGTGTGCGCTGTGTTGATAGGCAAATCTGATTATACTGTCCCACTGTTCGGCAAAGATTTATCTCGCAAATCGAGGTGAAAAGACCACACCGGTGGACCCTGCCAACTACCAAGTCGCCGTTTAGGCTACGGCTTAGCGTGTCTTCCTCAGGTATCTTCCAAATCACGGATATGTTTTAATATTTAGATGTTAGAAATGGTCACCCATCTCAGACTGACCGAGTAGAATGTCGCTTAATATTGGTGATCGATAAGAACATCGCGGTCTCCCAGCTCCGAATGTAGTAATCACCAAGAATTTGGTTCACTTATTGTATTTTTATGGGTATTAAAATGGCCATCTTCTTTATAATCCTCAAGCGGGGATGGTGAGGTATATTAGGTACATCCACATTCGCCGTCAATATTATGGCCTTTTCATAGCCCTCATTATTTCTATAGTATTAGGCACACAGCTAAGTACAGGAACCTCGACTATAAAAACCCCGTCAGGAACAGATTCAGGTAATTCTTCAAAATCAAATTTACTTTTAATTAAAAAGCTCTGTAGGTATATCTCCAATTAAATGATGTAAATTGAACATTAAAAAGTTTATTTCCCTTAAATTCCAAATTAGCATTTGACCCTGACTACAAAGAACTTTTTAAATGAACTGTGTAATCTGAAAGATAATAATTACATAACGCGATTCATTTCGAAAGACCTACATTATGATTTTTCTGTATACAGTGTGGTACAAGATAAGAGAGTCGAGCGTGCAAAAAAATCTTGAAGACACCTGTACACCAGACAAGTAAATAAAAACTTACACCCGTATCTATAAACCTAAGTAGTGACTTTTTCTTATGTATTTACTTAGCACCTCATTTTTATTCTATAGTTGAAAAACTGTCAATATTGAGAAATGTCAAAAGTGAATTTTCTATTGAATTTTAAACACATGACATAACTCAGCTAACGAAATTCTTAAGAATAAGTAATAAGTGTCTGTAGTCATACTTAGCCGAGTAAAGGTATATTTTTAGAATTTTATCAATCGACATCTTATTCAGTAATCCAATGGTCTTTACTTGAGCAAGAAGAAGTATGACACAGTACTTCAGAATCTACTAATTAATATTGCGTCTTACGTTTTGTTTTTAATGAAAAAGTAGAAAAGATACACAACTACAAAATTATGCACCGTCACAAGTAAGGCTCTCTGCTTAAGTAAAGAAAATAGTGACTTTTACTTGAATAAGAAAAATCTCTCTCTCTTCGTCTGAGCGTGTTCTCGGTAGCATCCTCAGCTGCTACTTCGGAGCCCGGGGTCCGCTTTCTTGCTTCTACTTTTCCACTTCGTGCGGCCTTCGGCATCCTTTGTGGCGAGGCCATTGGCACGCATGTTATCCCTGACGACATCAAGCCAGCATTTCTTGGGTCTAGCCCTTCTTCCGGGACCCAGCGGAGGCGGCATGGCCAGGTACTTGTTGCCTACGTAATTTGCAGGTTTCCTTAAGACGTGGCCTTACCATCGTAGGCAGCTCTCCTGCATTTTATCTGGTATGTCACGGACATGAAGGCTGCCGCAGATGCGGGAGTTCCTGATGCGTTCTTTCCACGATACTCCACACATCCGGTGCATGTCATTTCCGTGACACGCAGTTCTTGCTTGTGCCGTTCAAGCACTGGCCACGTTTCGCTGCCATATAGAAGGACCGGACTAATGATGGATTTATAGACCTGTCTTGATCTTGAATAAGAAAACTAACTTTTGTTTTTTTTTTTGACTGTTTTGAAACTATCTATCTATCTATCTATAACCTCACGCCAGATCCCTTGCGGGGTAGGCAGAGAGTACAGAGTTCCAACAGGTTCTTTCCTTACATACCTCTTTTGAAACTATAGAATTAAAATAATGTACTAACTATATACTTGAGTAAAAGTAAGTACTTACGCATGTTTATAGATACGGGTGCTTGTCTTATGGCCCTAGGTTCGCTTTATTCTCCAATCAAAGCACAAGCATTTCTATATCGTTGCCGGAATGGAATGGTAATACAACTAGAATAAACAACAAAACAACCTTTTTAGTTAAGGCCCCACCGCTGTCGACCATTTATCGACCGGGAGAGTGGTCAAAGTCAAAATCAAAAATGATTTATTTGTATAGGCCAATACAATAACACTCACAAACGTCAAAATTATTACATTTTTTACATCTATCATCGGATTGGAATGCGGCCTCCACTGAGACGATCCGGCGAGAAACTCAGCAGGCTAGTCTTTTAATTTAATTTGTTTGTCCTTTCTGATAACCATTTTTTTCTTTTTCAAAATTGTATTATACATCGTTGATTAATGTTGCTGATTGAGGAGCTGCTCAAGCCCAATCTGTTTTATCGACAAGATAATCTGAAATTTTGTAATACCCTTTCTTACAAGGTCTAGTTTAGATTGCCTTTTTAAACTTATTGATAGGTATTATTGGTAGGTATTAAATCTATGGGTAATTTGTTGTAGAAGCGTATACATTGCGCCATGAAAGAATTACTAATTCTGTGGAGACGAGTGGAATGTATAATAAGATCATCTTTATTCCGTGTATTTACATGAATGTCGCTATATTTTTCAAAATTGCTGATATTATTTTTAACATACCTATAGAAGATTTTCATATATAAATAGTGATGCAATAGTTAGAATATTTATTTCTCTAATTTTTTCGTTAAGAGAAGCTCTCGAGGCCAGATTGTAAATCGAACAGCCCTTTTCTGTAGAACAAAGATGGTATTAAGTCCTGCAGAACATCCTTAAGTAGAATGCCATATAATATAATATTATGAAAATAAGCCAAATGAACAAGTTTAGCTGTTTGAATATCAGTTAATAATCAAATTGTCTTTACGGCATATGCCGCTGAGTTTTATCTACCAGATAATTGTTCAATATGGGGGCCCCATTGTAATCTGGCATCAAAAGTGATACCTAAAAATACAGTCGACTCTACAAGGTTATCCACGCCATTAATTTGTACATTAGTTGCTGCCTGTCTTACATTTGGCGTTGTGAATTTAATAGTTTTTTTTTTGTCTTCTCATTAAGTAACTATGACGGTGATCCTATTACTTTACAAAAGAATAATAAGGAATGGATATATTGATCGCGCTCTCGGAAATAAACGACGTATGTGCAAAAACAAATAATATCATTTTATAAAAAACTACACTATGAAAATAAGCGAAAAAAAGCGCTCGTAGCGCTGTGCGACTGCGGTGTTCCTACCGATCACCAAGGTTAAGCAGTGTTCGACTCGGTTCCCCGAGATGGATGACCGTTTGCGGCATTTTAGTCGCTAAGCCTAGTTAGAAGCCTTAAAGGCGACTTGATAAGTTCCAGCAGCAGGTGTCCACAAACCTGCCTCCATCAATCCCCACTGGGTCCGCGTGGTGGAGTATATATATATATATATATATATATACTCCACCACGTAATATATATATATATTATAATACATATACACTATGAAATAAAAAACTGCTTTACACGAACTTTGCTACAATTATTTGTTGTTTTTAAGTAAATGCTAATTGATTAGTTCTTGATTCGCGTTGGAATCAGAAAATGTAAAGCAATAGAGATGACTCAATTTTTTTTTTCTATTGAGAAAATTTCGTTTAAGCGTGTATTCCTTTTACCAAATTTTAAAGTATACAATCGAGAATCATACTTGGAGATATTAAGTCTCTAATTCATATATTTCTTGAAAAGCATGGAGTACAAATACATATTATTTTTCGCGGTAGCCCCTTAATTGGGGCGCAAAGTAATGTTTTATTTACGACATTACAAAGATTAACTATACGTCTAGAAATAGTGACTAATAACTTTATATCGACATATGTATTATCAAGTTATATTGAAGTGAAATCGTGTCTTATCTGAAGGGCAAGTTAAGAGTCTCCGTAACCAGTGAGTGTGTATGAGACGAACTATGAGAGTGGAGGAAGCCAGAGAGGTATGTAACGAAAGAACCTGTTGGAACTCTGTACTCTCTGCCTACCCCGCAAGGGAGCTGGCGTGATGATATAGTTAGATAGAAGTTACATTGTCTTTTGCGTTAATGTTATTCTAATATGGATATCTGTTTAAGATCCGTTTTGTAGAACTTAGTTCAACTTTTAAAAATTCAATTTCTGCAATACTTTTATTTCGATGATAAAGAATTTTTATATTTACTTCCGTTTGCTTACTGATTGTGCTATTTCTTTATACATGATCTTATCACTACATATTATAAAACTACGCCAACCCGCCGCGTCTGTCTGTCTGTTTGACGCGATAAACTCAATAACTACCGAACATATTTTCATAGAGCTTTCACCAATAGGCGGAGTGATTAAAGAGAAAGGTTTATGTGTTTAATTTACCCGTACGAAGCCGGGGCAGGTCGCTAGTAATAAAATACTTCTAGATTCTTTTTCAGTTTATTGCTTGCGCCATTCCCTAACGACCCTCTTTCAAACTGAATATTTATATAATGTTCTTGCAAAGAGCGTGAAATCGCAAAGAAAATAGAAGTTAATCTCGCTTTGATGTCTTTTTTTATAATTTAATACTGATTTATACTAGCACTTCCACGCTGACTTCGCCTGCGTTTTACGCGAATTATTTTTGTATGCAAAAGCTTTTGTGATATCCAAGACTGAAGAAATGGAAAGATTTCCGCTATAGTAATAATTTTAATTCAAAAAGTACTTTTCAAAAACTAGCTTTTATAGCATAAACACAACGATAATATCTTGTTAAGTTGAAGAGTTCCTACGGCTTCCTTCCGGCTTCATCATCAGATCCTGAACATCATTTGGTTGTAAAGTACTCGTCAATAGCAATCCAATAAGTCTAACACGAGAGGGTTATATTGTTTAATTCACGTGTTTCTATGGCTTCCTTCCAGCTCCATCATCAGATCAGCTCCATGGTACCATATTATTACATTGACACCGAACTTAAATACGTATGCCAAATTTTAGCTCTATCGGAGATCTACAAGTGCTTAAAAAATGGATCACAAGATTTGAACCGGAAAGACACAGACAGACATACGAACATTGCAAGTTAAATAAAAGCTTGTTATTAGCATTTCTATCTATCTATATCATCACATCAGATTCCTTGCGGGGAAGGCAGAGAGTACATCGTTGCAATAGGTTATTTTCTTATAAACCAATTGGAATATCAACTTTGATTACATCTGTATCATAATTTAATAGGCCGTAATTCATCGAAATATCTCTCGTATTTTAGTTCAGATAATATTCATCCATTTGGGAGTAGCTAAGAAAAGCTAACCAGTTCAAAATGTGGACGCCGCGATACCAATTTCTATTAATACGAATAAAATCATTTCGAGGAAGTTACTAATTTAATCTCTATTGAAAAATCTTATTTAAAGTCCTTATATACTCTGAGGGTCGAGAAGCTGAATTCGTTACACAATGCGGCTTTTAATTCCTTTGCGTGCGAGTTCCCACTGCCAAGCTGGCGACCTTCATGAGCGAAAACTTCTGGGCAAGGGGCGTCATATTCAGAAGATTTTATGAAACACTGAGAGATACCCCTGTACAGCGCAGCATGTCGCCGAAATAACATATTATTTAGATTATAAGTTCAATCTGTTATTATAAGTATGTTAGTCTGTAAGGAATATATTCTATGGGCCAGTAAGTTGTATAAAAATATTTTTGTCAATTTCTGTAGCTTGATTTAAATAAATTATGATTATTATAAAGTAAATGCCACTTCAACTCCACTTCATCCACACCAAGGTAGCAACAATTGGCAGACTCCATGACTCCATTAGAATTAGTAGCCTGTTTATCCCATCTAAGGATCGAATTCGCAACAACTCGGTTCAGTGATCTGAGCTATTTGCGCTCAAACCACTAGACTAAACCATCGTCAAGTAATCACTATCACTACATATTATAAAACAAAGTCCTTTCGCCGCGTCTATCTGTCCGTCTTAACGCGATAAATTCAATAACTACTGAACGGATTTTCATACGGTTTTAACAAATGGACGGAGTGATTCAAAAGAAAAGTTTATGTGTATAATTTACCCGTGCAAAGCCTGGGCGGGGCGCTAGTAAATATTATAAATCAAATCAAAAGTTATTTATTGATGTAGACCAAAAAGTACGTATGACGGACGATTTACCGCAGTGGTTAAGAGCTTAAGCCGGAGCGGTTTGCCCAATGTATCTAATAGTCGATGAAGAACGACGGACGGACGCTTGCTCCAGTAGTTAAGAACTTAACACTCTGGCCCCACTGGATCAAGAAGTCACGGGATTTCCCTCACGGGACTAACTTTTGTGTGACCTATAATTATTTGTTTCGGTCTGGGTATTTGTGCATGTGAATTTTCATGTTTGTTGACGCACCCACGACATAGGAATAAATCCGAGTGTTGGGCTACGTTTTTTAACATAAAAAAAAGAAATATAAAAAAAAAGTTATGGATTATTTAGGACTACCTGGTCGGAATGTCATCCATGTAGAGAAAAAACGCAAAAAAAACTCGTAATAAATTATCCAATATAACAAATCGTGGTAAAAAAAAAAACAATTTCGGTACTCTCCATCAAGAAAGTAAAATAAAATCGACGGCCATTTCCACATAACTTAGCAAAAGTGCGCTTAGCCCTAACAAAACTGAGCTTTCTCACTATTACTATAAAGTTTAAATTATCTTATTATGTGTTACAGAAACGCTACAGCGTTTGTCCATGTAACAACCTGAGAACGTCAGGGAGCTTATTCGCTATTACCTTAAGCGATGCGTCACATTATCTTCGTGAAATAATTGTGCAATGTGTAATGTAAGTCGTCTAATGGACGGCTTGGTCCAGCTCAAGTCACTTCGCCCAATGGATCTAGTAGTCGCGGTTTCGATACCCGAACAAATCTTAGTGTGACCTAAAAGTATTTGAGTGTTTCTGAATTTCCTGTTTGTAGCCCCACGACACAGGAATAATTCCTAGAGTGGGGTTCTACAAATTCGCGCCTTGATTAAAAAGGCGACAACAAGATATTTTACGAACGCGTCCAATCATAGAAATCCGCTAATTGTAGGCGTCGCCGACTACGAACCTAACTCTCCTCTTATCAGCGGCTGCCCGATGCCCTTACATGCCTTCTTTCGGGTACAGATACCGCACACAGGATCAGATACTGACCTCGCCGGCAAGGTCGAAGAATCTCTTACCCGCCGACCACTGTAGACACCTCTCCCATAGCGGCGGCCCAAGCCCTCCTCCTTAAGGCGCCTTTGAACTAGTTGCTCCCTTGCCCTTCCGGCCCGAGCGTAGTGGTTGCACGCTCGCCCTCTAGTCCGGTGAAGCTGTAAAGGCCCCGCGGCCAACAGCGCAGATTATTCACAGACGCACACACACACCTAGAGCAAGCTACGTTTTCTGAAAAAATGGTGTTATGTATACTACTGAAGTAGAATAGAATATAACAACAAATTATAATACAGACATCTAAAATAAGAGATTGATACAATAGGCGGTCTTATTGCTAACAGCAATTTTTTTCAGACATCCTGGTTAGATACAGACCCACTGAATGATCTTTTCACGAAGTTATCGTAACGCGGTGCGTTACGTGTTTAATTGTCGTAGCGAATATGGGCTTTGCTCGAGTCGCGTCCGACTTCAAAACGTGACTTAGAAAGAATTTCAGCAATTAAATATTAAACGCGACATCTGTCACAGAGGGATTGTTTGACATCGATGCTGACTTATTCAGCGGCGGGGATCGTGGGGGATTTTACTTCTTTATAGATGTCAAGTTATCATTGAATATGGAGCGCTTTTATTTAGTTATATTGGTTATTGAGTTAGGGTATGATGTTTTTTTCAGTGGCAGGGGTCGTGGGAAATCGTGGGGATTTTACTTCTTTAAAGTTTTCATGCTATCATTGGAGATGGGACGTCTGTGCTACGCTGGTTATAGTTTGGGTATGCTGTTTTCTTCAGCGGCAGGAATCGTGGGGCATAGTGGGGATTTTACTTCTTTACAGATGTCAAGTTGTCTTTTAGGGTGGGGTTTTTTAACTTCGTTATGTTGGTTTTAGAGTGAGGATATGCTGTGTTCTTTCTAATTAAATTTATTGAGGGTTGCAAGACAGCTGAAACGCTCTCTGGTCACCCCGAGGTTTAAACCTCGGTCTCATCTATGGAGACCATTGTGGATTCGAGCTGGCGTACAGGAGTTATAGTAGTGGCAATGTGTGACAGACTTAATTAAATAAATATGAATTAAATATTAAATGAGACATCTGTGACAGAGATTGTTCAAGAACTGCTAACTGCGCGCCCCACTCGGGCGCTCGCTTGCGCCTGTGGAGAGTGATGCAATCGACGTATTATCGATTGCATCATTTTTTTGCGGCGCGGGTGCACGAACCGAGTGGGGGAGCGAGACGGAACGTGTGCACTCACGGTATGAGTGCATAACTATGTGTTAAAATGATTTTATATTTTATATACATATATAAGTAGTAAGTTTTAAGTAGTGCTGGTATTGTGTTCGTGTCAAGTTTACCATTCGTTTTAAGCTTCATACGCGCACGTCACTTGGGGTACCACTGAAAATCAGCGCTGTGTTGTAGTCCACGCTGCAGCACAGCTTTATGCTGAGTGGTACCCCATTAGTGCGGCTACATAGAATGTACATGTAACTTGTTTTATTTTATTTTATAGTTATCATTTTGTGTAGTGTACTTTACTTTTAGCCTATCTAATAAATGTTTCTTTCTTTCTTTCTTTCTAACACCGATGCTGACTTATTCAACGGCGGGGATCGTGGGGGTTTTAATTATTAATAAATACCAAGTAATCATTGAAAAGGAGGCAACATTTTTGTTGGTTTTAAAGTTTGGGTATGCTATTTACGTAATTCAGACTTTAGAATAGCCGACTTAAGAAAAATGAATTAAAAGTAAAGAAAAAACATTTTTAACAAGCATTTATTCAACCGGGTAATGGTGCAAGTTGAAACGATCAATCAAAATTTCGTGTCTATGCTGCTGAAGAGTTTCTTCGTCTGGAGCCAATCCTGAGTGTCGAATTAGAACATGCTAACGCTAAAAATGTTGTCATCGGAATTGAACCAGCATATCAAATTTCAACTCCGTAGGATAAGAAGAAATGGTTCTAGTTCCGCTTACAATATTTGAGCTAAACAAATTAACACACACCGTAAGTAACCTTTTAAAAAATGATATGTTGATTTAGTGGCGTATAGTGGCACTAGGGAACAAAATCCTGAGTTTGAATTAAAGGTCGGACAAAGTTTCATTGTGGATAACTATCTGAAAAGTTTTAGTTGTCTAGATTTGTGGAATAGAATGGAAATTGATTTTCCCCTATTAGATTAGGACAAGACACGGAAATCACACGTCGTGTAGAAAATGCTTGGAAGAGTTACTGATCCATGAAGGAAGACCTTCAATAGAAAATGAAGCGGAAGCTCGTGGACATGTGCATTCTCCCCTCACTCCCCATACTCACTTACGGCGTACAAACCTGGTGGAACAAAGTCACAAAACTCTACACTCGCAGTTTGCCAGCGCAACATGGAGCGCAGTATTCTAGGTATTAAACTCACCGACCATGTCAAAAATAGTGTACTGCGCTCCATGACACAAATAGCCGATGTTGGCCAAAAAGCTGAAATGGGATTAGGCTGGTCATTTCTATCGCATATCGGACACGTCTTGGGCCAAAATAATCACCAAGTGGGTTTCTCCCAGTTTTAAACGGCATCGTGCCAGGCCCAGGAGGAAGTGGCGGGACGAACTGGATACCTTTAAAAACGATTGGCGCTCAATAGCCCTAAATAGAGAATAGAATAGAATACTCTTTATTGTACACCAACAAAATTATAAAACAAAATGCGAAATAAGACACTGATACAATAGGCGGTCTTATTGCTAAGAGCAATTTCTTCCAGACAATCTGGTTAGATACAAAATACTAGAAAGAAAAGTAATCAGGGCAGTTAGTGGCGTACGCTATTATTGGTATATATAAGTATGTATAAAAGATAACATACATATACGTAAATACTCGTAAGTACAAAAAATGTATAACTACATACGTACTCATAGATGAGTATAACAAAAAAGGACTGACTATAATGCATCTTATTTTATCAGCAAGCAGAGAGATGGCAGAGTAATAGTAATAGACGACTGTGCACGTCTAACTGATACAGGCAATGATATCCACAAGCAGACAGCTTGAACATGAAATATTTATCAAAGAAATTTGTGGAATGCATTGGTGTTTTCAGCTTTAGATTCTCCGTCGACCTTAGGGACCTCAAATATGTCTCGCAAAGGAATTCAAATCGTTTTTAAGGTAAGAGGGAGTTGACGGAAACAGGATACTGTATAGAAGAGATAATATATGAGCATTCCAGCGAAGGCGAATTGGTAACCACTTGAACTTTGAGCGAAATTCAGAAACATGATCAAATTTGCGCAAACCAAATATGAACCATATACAGATATTAGAGTGGTGTAGAGAAGATGAAGGGAGGCGTTTGACCAGCGGCTGGTCACTAAAGGCTAACTAACTATCGTTAGGACCTAGCATAGTCGGGGAAATGTGGATTTATACAGTACTTGCTATTTCTGCTTGGGAAATAAAGACACGCCGTTAAATACTGCGTTTATTTTGTTTTAACAATTTTATTTACCATTTTTGCTTGTGTAACCCACAAATGATTGTTTCAGTTAGGGTCAAGACCCGAGTGTATGTGGATTTTATGTTTGTGGACGCAATCAGGACATAGAAATATCTTCTACTGTGGGCAGTGTTTTTTTAAAGGGAATCTTCTTATCAATTATTGCGACTCTATTGCCAAAGTGAGAGAATCTAATCATAACACCGTCACGCCTATATTTCCCAAGCGAGGGTGGCAGTGGTGTACTGAGTACACCCACGTTTAGCCGACGATGTTACGTCCCATGTAATAGGGGGCGAGCCTATTGCCATATACCGGACACAATTCCAGACTCCGGACTCGTATTGGGAAGTTTTCGTTAGAAAAACTATACTTGTCCGACCTAGGATTTGAACCCACTAGACCAATGAGGCAGTCAAATCTAATCATATACAGGAAAAAGCACTAGCTTATACCACGAATGCAACAAAAAACATCTATTTTAAAAAACCGGCAACCATAACATAAACCTCGATCAAAATTATAATTAAATAAAGCCCTGTGCATACTCAGTTGTAAAGTATTTACGGCCATTCAGGCATATTTGTACGATTCAAACTTCAAAGCGCAGCTTTAGAGAATTTCAGCAATTAAATATTGAAGATGGCGGCGACCTCTTTTGTGATGCCACGGTATCAGGGCGATGTTGATTTAAATAAATTACTAGCTTTTGTAGCTGGCTGGGGGGCTTAACAGAGATTTATTATGAACTTGTCGTTTGACAGGACTTAATTTACGATGGCAAAGGATAGCTGGTTGTAGTTCGTTTAGTTTTAATGTAATAGCGATATTATAAGGGCGTGGTTAAACGACGCGTTTTTCGTGCGATTACCGCGCGGAAAGTGCGCGATTGTCGCTTATTTGTGTTATTAACCTGGAATTGTGCCCAGTGTAATAACAACAGGCTCGCTCTGTATTATAAAGGGTCTTACGTCGTTGTCGTCATGTAGGTGTTCATAGTACACCTATGTTAACCCCGCTTGAGGCAAATAAGGTTAAAAAAAATAAAAATTAACACAGTCTACCTATCTATATCATCACGCCAGCTCCCTTGCGATGTAGGAAGAGAGTACAGACTTCCAACAGGTTCTTTTTTTACATACCTCTCTGGCTTCCTCCACTCTCATAGTTCGTCTCATACACAGTCGCCGGTTACGGAGACTCTTGACTTGCCCTTCAGATAAGACACGGTCTATTTGGTCATGGTAAGATAGTCTAGGTCTTCCCCGGTCAGCCCAATAGCCCGGGGCTTAAGAATACGGGCTAACTCGCGTCCCCCGCCGTAATATTAGGCGGAGGACAAGCTCTCACTGCCATATAACAGCGTTGGGACAAGCACTCCGTTATGCATGGCCAGCTGCGCCTTTTGGCTTAAGTGCCGGCACCCAAGTAGCCTTCCCATCGCACCATTCACTCTATTACCTGCATTCACTCATCTCTCTATATCAGCGGTGTATTTCCCATCCTTACTAAAGGCGCATCCAAGATATACAAACTCATTCACTTGCTCCAGCACATCGTTACCAACCACAATCCTTGCATTCGTTCTGGTTTCTTCCCGATCAAAAACCATAATTTTGGTTTTCTTCACTTTCAAATGTAAGCCATTGTTCATGCAGTCGTCTCTCATAACTGTGACTACTATTTGCAGATCAGTGGCTGTTGGCGCTATCAAAACCGCGTCATCTGCATACAATAGGTGGTTTATCACTAGATCACCCATTTTTACCCCTTCATTCATCGCATTCAGTCTTTGAAGACTTTTATCCAGATACACTATAAACAGTCTAGCGGACAACACGCAACCCTGCTTGACGCCGATTTTAACGTCAAACCAAGGTAACCACCCACCCGTACGCATGCCTTGCTGTCCACGTAGGTGGACTGGACGGCTCGCAACAGGGTGCCGTTTTTACCATACTCTGGCAAAATGTCCCAAAGTCTCTTTCGCACGACTCTATCAAACGCCTTATCCAGGTCCATAAAACCGCAGAAAACCTACGGCCTACTGCCAGATGCTTTTCTACGATGTTGCGGAGGGAGAAAACTTGATCCGGACATCCTCTTCCAGACCTAAAACATTAACACAGTCACGTTTAAATTCCCCAAGCGGGGGTGACAGAGGTGTACTGAGTACACCCACTTTTTGCCGATAATGTTAGGTCCCATGTAAAAGGTGGCGAGCCTTTTGCTATACACCGGGCACAGTTCCAGACTCCAAACTCATACTGGGAATTTACGTTAGAAAAACTACATTTGTCCAACCTAGGATTTGAACCCAGGACCTCGTGATCACAAAGCTATGCGCTTTACAACTATACTGACGAGGCAGTCTTTTTTAGATATTAGGCACATTGTTACATAAGTGACCTCTTTCGTTAAACATTTCAATTTGTTAACTTCACTAATATTAGCTTTATAATAATAGTTTCAACTACTTGGAGAACATCACGATTCTATTTGAATACACACACTATTTGTGTGCGTATTAAATTTAACCTATGTTCGGAACATAGGTCAAATTTAATAAGCGACATAAAATAACTGCAGGCGCGCAAATTAGTCGGCATTCTAATTAATGTCGCCGATTTTAAACCAAATTTATAAAATTAATCATTAATATTCAATCAATCTTTTTATATAATTACAAAAGACTTCTTGCGGGGCATGCAGAAAGTAGAGTTCCAACGGCTACTTCTCGTTAGGACAACTATTAGATTCCGAACCCTCCCAAAAAGTTATTTTCTTATAGACCTCTCACCTCTCCAATCTCATAGTTTATCTCATACTCACTCGCCAGTTACAAAAACCTTTGACATTATATAAGACACGGTCTATTTGGTTACAGTCCAAGTTTCGCATTAAATAGTTCACCAAATGCTCATAGAAGCGGAATATTTTTAATTGAATATTCAACTAAAACACTATATGTAAACTAACCGAGAAAACGCACAAAATTGCACAAACAAATCTACTAGTAGCCGTATTTTCTGTTCAATTACTATAAGATGCAAGATGTATTAGACTATACTAAACACAATGCATATATTTTCAGTACACACAAACCTATTAAGTTTACAGTGAGATTTTATGTAAACAAATCATAAAGTACTTCCAAATCAAGGATATATCGTGATTACGTTTATTTTAAGTTGGTTTATATCCGCCATTTTAACTCTCGGTTGATTAGTTGACGCGAGCGCTCTTTCAGTTCATTAAATTCGTTGTTTTTGTTAAATTTGTTGTTACAATTTTTTCTGTTATTACGTAAACGAAGTCTGTTAAAAAGGTTTAAGACAATTATTTCTTCTGTTTATGTTTTGTCTCAATCGAATCTGAATAGAGTATTGCCAATATAATGATTGAAAATCTAATACCAAACATATTGATCACACTTATCAAAATTACTATTTATCATCCATTATCTATTATCAATCTACGGATTTTAATATCAATCCTTGAAAAACGAAATGAAATAATCATTTTAAACATCCATTAACTTAGAAACTATTAAATATTCGATAAGCGTAAATGTAAAATTGATATTTGTCGAGAATTAAAGGTTATAGAGACGTCCAATTGCGTTGTATGGATGATGACCGTTCAACGTTGATATTACTATTTTAAAGAGCTTTATACCAAAAGTTTGACAGTAGCGTGACGCTAGCGAGTTGATATGCCATCTTTGTCAAACTCTTAATTTACTAAATAAGCATGAACGTGACAGCACGATTACTCGCTAGCGTCACGCTAACGACAAAGTTTCCATGCCAAGTCGAGAGCTACAGACAGAGGGTACAGACATTTCTATAATGGTTAGGTACGTTGCTGAATTCTAATTATTTTACAGTAACTATAAATAGATTTTTACGGAATTAGTTGAATTTAGTCACACAACATTATCTCAGAGATCCGCATTCTTGATGACATTATACTTATGGAAGTATAGGTATAAATTTAACCCATTTTTGGTGATAAATACGTAGCCCCCTCACTAGGAATTATTCCTGAAAGACCCAAACCGAAATAAATATTTGTTGGGCTTACAAAGATTTGTTTCGTACGGGGATCGAACACGCTACTGTTCGAACCAGTAGGCGAAGTGGCTTAAGCCCTTGGATCAATACCAGTGGATCAAAACCAATGGATCAAGCCATCCATATACATACCTACATACAACTTCTTCCTAAATCAACTTGTCTATTCGTGGAAAACTGAATGAAAATCTGTCTATTAGTTTCTGAGATTAGTGCGCACATATGTACATTGAAACGAAGAGGCGGATGACTATAATTCCTATAATAAATATAGTTTGCACAATATCGACGAATGGCTCGGTCCAATGGTTAAAGCTTAAGCTGCTCCACCCATTGGATTGCGTTCTATGCCCACACGGGACAAATCTTTGAGCGACCCACAAATATATGTTTCGGCCTGGGTGTTTGTGTCTGTCAAATCCTAGATCGCACAAAATATGATTTTTCAATAACAAAATTCCCAGTATCGGTCCGGAGTGCGGCCTTGTGGTCGGTACAATGGTAAAAGGCTTGTTAGGACCCAACATCGTCGGCGAAAAGTGGGTGTACAGCACACCTCTGCCACCCTCACTTGAGGAATATATGTGTAATGGTGTTTATTGTTTTTAACCAACTTCCAAAAAGGAGGAGGTTCTATGTTGGTCTGTATGTCTGCTATTTTTTTATGTATGTTCAGCGATATTTCCGTCAATTGTGAACAAATTTTGATGATTCCTTTTGCATTGGGTTCAGTATAGCTCCAAGGTGGTCCCATTTTAAATTCATTGGCATTGGACCTTGGACTTAGAAGATACACCAGGGAACTCCTTAACGACAAGCAATAGGAATGTGTAAATTGAGATATTATTAATGTTATAACAATCCTATACGTACCCTACTATATAACTAAGCAGAATATTAATCGATTTCAAAAAAGAAGACGATCATAATTCGTCTGTGTTTATTAAATATTTTTTTTGCTTATAAACCGATTTTGATTATTCTTTTTGGACTGGGTATAATATAGCTCCAAAGTGGTCACATTTTAATTTTATCGGTATCGGTCCTTGGACTTTGGAGATACACCAGGGGACTCCTTGACGGCAAACAGCATGAATGTGTAAATTAAGTTATTATGAGTATTATATCAATCCTGTAGGTACCTAGGTGTGGTACAGTAGGTGAACTAAGTAGAATAATATCATTCATCAGTACTCATATGCGTTGTACAAGCTATCAAAAATTGTAGACCAGTCGACAGTATAAACAGCATATCATGCTTATGTAACACCAAACATTAGATATGGTATAATATTTTGGGGTAATGCACCCAATAAAGACCGAGTCCTAAAAGGCCAAAAAATGCATACGAGCAATTGCTAACATTAAAGCCCCATCCCCCCCGACCCCTGCCGCCACCGCCGGCCGCGACATGTTCTCTCCGATCCCCCTGATGCTTTGTCATCCATTCTTTCCGCTCAGAATACGGGCGACGACGACGTATTCGTAGATCCCCTCCCATAGCCGGCGGTTGACCGGTGCACTTAGTAGTGCACCCCGTCCTCCCACAGCGACTGTCCCAACCGAGGGCGTCTCTTCAAGGCGCCCTCGAGTATATCGCCCCTTGCCCTTCTGGCTCGAGCGTAGTGGTTGGACGCTCGCCCTTAAGTCCGGTGAAACTGTAAAGGCCACGCGTCACTCACACACACATTAAAGTCCCAGAAAGCAGTAGGCCTTATTTTTGTAAGTTAAATTAGTGGTATTTATAAAAACAAATAAGAATTTATTCGGAACACTAAAATCGACAAGGATTAAACATAGAATTAATTCATCATCACATACAACGGCTTTGTTTTCAAATAGCATTTCAAATACATTCATGAAATTGCTACATGATTTACTGGTGATAAAATGTTATTACACTATCCAGGAATTTCTCAATGACACATTTTGATAAGATGTATATTAAAACAATTGTAATTACTTTGATTTTTTCCCACTTCATTTTATATAATGAATTATTATTTTATTTTCTCTTTTATGTGCAATTATTTTTAATTTCGTGTACATGATTTGATTATTGTAATAAGTTTAATTTTATTCAGTTACCTCTATTATTGTATGCCTAATTGCCGGACATAGTGAAACATGCTGTATAATATAATACAATACCTACCATCTTTGTAACCTATGACCACAATAAATGCTATTCGATTTGATTTGATTTAATATAGGTATATAAAAACTAATAAATTGATTAAATTATCACTTAAAATAGTAAAATAAAAATCTTTTTAAGAAAAGGGAAACTGACTTTAAAAAGCAAAAAATAAATATTTGAAGTCGGTGCCAAGTAAGCTACTGAAGCAACCGGCACCGACTTTAAATATTTATTTTTTGCTTTTTAAAGTCAGTTTCCCATTTCTTAAAAAGGTTTTTTTTACTTTTTTAACTACGTGGTTATGAAAGTAGAATAAATGCGGTCGAAATGCGACCTCTGCGGAAAATGTATAAAAGATGAGTAGGTATGAAAGATAGTATCGGTATATAGATAGATGAGAAAAGGTATGCTCCGTTGGTTCGGACATATAAAAAGAATGTCAGAAGAAAGAATGACAAAACAGATATACAAGAGAGACTATCTTACTATGACCAAATCGACCGAGTCTTATCTGAAGGACAAGTCAAGAGTCTCCGTAACCGGCGAGCGTGTATGAGACGAATTATGAGAGTGCAATAAGCCAGAGAGGTATGTAAGGAAAGAACCGGTTGGAACTCTGTACCCTCTGCTTACCCCGCAAGGGATCTGGCATGATGAAATAGATAGAACAACGTGTTTGCCAAATAATTACCTATTGTGTCTAATCTAAATGTATTACCCGGTATAACCGTAAACATGCAATATTATCCGCTAGAGGGCAACATGCAAAACTTGCATCGGAAATAATTTGTTGATAATCTAAACTGGAATAATACGCGACAAGTCGATCGACATAATGGAAAACGATCGGATATTGATATTATTTATTAAATTTAAAATACTAACTTGGTATTGGTGTGTAAAATTTAAAAAAATGGATTATTTAGCGCACTGGGTAAGAGCTTAACCCGCTCCGCCCACTGGGTCGAATAGTCAAGGGAAAAAGTAAAGAAAGTAGCTAGAGCTTAGTTGCTAGATTCTTCATTCATAAAGAACTAGCGTTATTTATATAGAACTGCCTCGTTAGTGGTGCCTGACTGGCGAATAACATGCTTTGCGGTCACGAGGTCCTAGGTTTAAACGCCAGGTCGGACAAATATAGTTTTTCTATCAAAAAACAACCAGTATCAGTCCGGAGTCTAGAATTGTATATGGCAATAGGCTCGCCCCCTATTACATGCGAAAATCGGGTGTACACGTACACCTCTGTACACCCACTTGGGGACAGCGTTTATTTATTTTATTTTTTAGAACTAACTGTAGTCTCTGTCTACCCCAGTGGAATAAAGGCGTGAGTGTATGTATGTTTGTTGAACTAGCGTTTCTTGCGGCTTTGCACTCGTTTATTTTATATTTTCACTAGCTGTTACCCGCGGCTGCGCACGCGATTATTTTATTATATGACACAGGTATGGTAGTATTTTATCTCCCTAAGGTATGATTTTCCAAAAACACTAAAACACGTAACCCTTTATTTCTAACCAAAACTCTATGTATGCTTGAATAATGATGGGATGATACAAACTTCCATCGCCTATTTCACACTCTTAAGTGTTTTTTTTGAGATAAAAAGTAAGTAGCCTTTATCCTAGACCTGAATAAAATATCGCACCTTTAAAACAGTATTGACTTATCTCAAAAAATCAAGTTTTTGGGAAACTAGTCGCCCTCTAGGACCGTAACATGATTTCTTAGATTTTTGAGTTAAGTCTATACCGTTCTCAAGGTGCGATATGTCTCCATGCAAAATTTGATTCACATTTGTTCAGCAGTTTGGGTGTGAAAAGGCAACGGACAGACAGACAGAGTTACTTTCAAATTATATTAGTACGGAATACGGAGTACGAATACCGGACCCGGTCATCAACAGCGTCACCTTCCGGGTTGAATTATAACTAAGAACCCTTCAAGTAACCCCAAAAAAAATCATAAAAATCGGTCAAGCCGTTTAGGAGAAGTATTACGAACATACGCTCACCTTAATTTTATTTTTTCAAACTCAAATCGTTAATTTTGCATAAACCCTGCGGGGGTACGAGGCATGCCTTGTAAGTTCGGTCGTTTCCATATTTCCCGGCAATTTTGAATTTGGAACTGTTCTATAAACGAATGTGTTTAAATTTTGAATCTCAAAACAGTTGAAAGTATTAGGATTAATGCTATTGTTTAGTCACAGCGTCGATTGGAATCTGTCAGGTTAAGTACGAAAATGAATCTTTCTAAGGAAAATGTTCGTGCAATAATTTTCTACAACTTTACAAGAGGCTTGACACGGCTTCAGTGTTTCGAAGAGCTAACATCTATGTTCAGTGATGAAGCCCCATGTCTGCGGACTGTCGAACGCTGGTATTTAGAATTCCAGCGTGGACATACTAGTGTTAGTGACAAATCTCGCGAAGGACGCCCAAAATCCGCCTTCACTGAAGATAACATCATTGCTGTGAGACAACTAATTCTCGAAGATCGTCATGTGACGTATCGAGAGATTGAGGCTCTATTAGGCATCTCAGGGACAACCATTCAGAAGATCTTGCATGAAGCGCTTGGTGTGAGAAAGCTAGTTTGCCGTTGGATACCGCATCTGCTTTTCGACGATCACAAGGCGGCCCGCGTCAGATGGTGTAAGAAAACTCTGCAAAGGTTCAATCGAGGAGAGTCAAATCACGTCTACGACATCATCAGTGGTGACGAATCTTAGATATATGCCTACGATCGTGATTCCGAACAACAATCTACAATCTGGGTCTTTCAAGACGAGCCAAAGCCGACTAAAGTTGTTCGTTCTCGAAGCACTTCAAAGAAGATGGTGGCCACGTTCGGTGGAAAAACCGGTCATGTTGCGACTATTGCACTTGAAGATCGTAGAACGGTTAACGCAGAGTGGTATACCACAGTTTGTTTACCACAAGTCATCGCTGAACTTCGAAAATCTAACTCAAAGCGACGCATCATCCTGCACCACGACAACGCAAGCTCACACAGCGCTCGTCAAACGATTGAGTATTTGAAGCAGGAAAAAGTAGAAATTCTTGACCATCCTCCATACAGTCCTGACCTAAGCCCTAACGATTTCTTTACATTTCCTAAAATTAAGAAAAGTCTTCGTGGTCAAAGGTTGCAGTCGACGCTTTCAAGTCAGCCATTTTGAACACCCCCTCTTTAGAGTGGAATAAATGTTATAATAATTGGTTTGAGCGAATGGAAAAGTGTATTAAGCTACGTGGTGAATACTTTGAAAAACAATAAAAAGTACTATAAGGTTCTAGTTGTGTTTTTTTCTTTAAACGACAAAACTTAAAAGGCATGCCTCGTATTAACAAATTGTCATATTTATATATATCGTTTGACTTAATAATCTACCACTGCATCGGAACGCAGCCTCCTTTGAGAAGATTCGGCAAAAAACTCAGCGGGTTTGTCGTTTTTATCTAATTCTCCATTCATTTTTTTTATCATTTTCTGTATAGATTTGTATATTATACAAAATCATTTATCCGATCCAGCTACAGTGTGATGCGTTACGACTGAGACATAAGGCTAACAATAATATTTTTCAATATATAATATAATGAAAAGCTAGAGGATTCTGGGTGGACCAGTCTCCACAAGCAGCACCCGTTCTAGAGTATGACTACTTGTGCAGCCATCACCTCCCTCGACCATATTAGAGAAAAGAAAGTTACCCATATAAAATAAGTATCGTTATAACTATTAAATAATAAATACTTACCAGACAGATTTAATGTCTTCCATGGGCACATTTCAGTCCGTTCCTAGAATACGAAGACCTAAAATGGAATCTCATTATCTTTGAGTGAAAAAAAAAATAACTTGGCTTAAAAATGTATTAGATAAGTATGTTCTTACACACAATCTTCAGAGAATTTCGTACTGAGCAAACGAGAAAGATTTTATTCATATAAAAAATATTTGTATATAAAAAATGAAAACCTCTTTCAAAATTAATATTAACACATTCCATTCCAATTTGCTTAAAAGCGCTAGAAGCATACTAAGTCTATTAAGCAAAATGTATAAAAATGCATTACATATTTCATTGGCATTTCGATACTTAATGCAGGAGAGATGGGTAGCCCAGCCTGAAGGTACGAGTCGCGGGGTGAATACGTAATGGGACCCTTTCGGCTAACGCTATCCAATTTATGGTGCCCTGGTAGCTGTAACCATATTGACAGATATTATTTTGATTCGAATATCTTTTCTAAAGAAATGAAATAGATTTTATACAAAACGTAGCCCCACACTAGGAATTATTCCTGTGTCGTTAAAAACACGAAAATCACATACACATACACCCAGACCAAAACAAAGGTTTGTGGGTCACACAAAGATTTACACCGTGCGGGGATCGAACCTTCGACTTCTCGAGCCAGTAGGCGAAGTGGCGAAACCCCTATCTACTGGGCAAAACCTTCTACACTATTTAATACTTTCCAATTTATGGTGTCCTAGTACTTCTAATTAAAGTTCCCATATTCTCATCACTGATTTTAACTGGGAACTGTTTTTGTGTATAGAAGAAATTATTCAAATAGGTTACTACTTTTTAACTACGAGTAGAAAAAGAAAACCCCTTTCTACTGGGCAAAACTGTCTATACTATTTAATACTTTCCAATTTATGGTGTCCTAGTACTTCTAATTAAAGTTCCCATATTCTCATCACTGATCTTAACTGGAAACTGTTTTTGTGTATAGAAGAAATTATTCAAATAGGTTACTACTTTTTAACTACGAGTAGAAAAAGAAAACCCCCTTCTACTGGGCAAAACTGTCTATACTATTTAATACTTTCCAATTTATGGTGTCCTAGTACTTCTAATTAAAGTTCCCATATTCTCATCACTGATCTTAACTGGAAACTGTTTTTGTGTATACAAGAAATTATTCAAATAGGTTATTACTTTTTTACTACGAGTAGTCAGTTAAAGTATAACGTATTTCTAATGTCAGTTCCCATATTAACAGCACTTATTTTAACTGGAAACTGATTTCATGTATAGAAGAAATTATTGGAATAGTTACCTAATTTTTTACTAGTTCGTTAAAGACGTCCTGCAAGACAAAGGACCCTCCAAAGATCGCCACGAATACTAATTTTACTATACTTAAAGTTTGTACTTAAAGCTGTAAAATTTTAAAGTTAATACTACTTAATGCTCTCCTATTTAGCGCAGTGGTTAAGAGCTTAAGCCGCTCCACCCACCGAGCCGAATAGTCGTGGGTTCGATTCCCGCACGGGACAAATCTTTGTGAGACCTACAATCATTTGTTTCTGGAGATTTGTGTTTGTGAATTTTCATATTTGTTAACGCACCCACGACAGGAATAAATACTAGTGTGTCCAAAAAAAATGATGGTAACCTGGATTGGATACTTTTTGGCTATGTTAAATGAATATTATAATTTATGGTGTCCTGATAGAAACTCCTGTATACATATCTTTTTTTTTTATTGCGGTCTTTCGGCGGTTTCTAGGAAGTAAATTCAAGTAAAATAAGTGATCTTAATATTCGTACCCTACTTATTCAACTTATTTTGTGTGTAAAGATACATCTACGGTTTATAATTGACCTTTACAGAGACCATTTGGTCTTAGTAGTATTCTGCAATCTTATTAGACTTTAATTACCTATTTGTTATCTTGTCAAGGCTTTCTAAAAGTTATGAGGCTGTGCACACAAAGAAATTGAAAACAATGAAATGTAAGCATGTGTCAGTCATTATATACATTCTGACAACTACATAAGTACTCGTTTAAAAAGACGCTAAAGTTACATACAAAGTCATGGTAAGAATTCTCTAAATAAAAATCCTCCAGCACAATTTACAACAACAAAATATCAGATTCTTTGCCAGCATTATTATTGTCGTTTATTTGAAAAGCGTAGCTCCATACCAGAACTTATTCATATGGCATAGGTGCGTTTACAAACGTAAAATTTACATACACAGATACCTACACGTAAACAAAAAAAAAATATTGGATAAAAAGGTTCTTTTAAAACAAGTTTTTATAGGAAACACACAACGAAAATATGTTGCTTACATAAAGAGTTCCTAAACACCATACGGTTCTAAAGTACTCTTCAAGACCAATCCAACGATCCCACATAGGGTGAGGTTATATTAAGTAGTCGGGTGGTTCCATTGACCACTTTTCAGATTCATTATCAGACCCTGAACACTATCTGGTTTAAAGTACTCGTCAAGAGCAATCTAACTAGTCTAAACACGAGAGGGTAACGTTGCACAGTTCACATGTTCCTATGGCCACCTTCCGACTCAGACCAGCTCCGTGGTACGTTATTATTCTATTGTCGTCGAATTTACATCATCATCATCATCATCATCAGCCTATAGCAGTCCACTGCTGGACATAGGCCTCTCCAAGTGCACGCCACTGGGTACGATCCTCGGCTACTCGCATCCAGTTTCTGCCAGCCGCCCTACGAAGGTCATCGCTCCACCTAGCCTGAGGGCGTCCTGCATTACGTTTACCAGTCCGCGGTTTCGACTCAAGAACTTGTTTGTCCCAGCGGTTATCGGTTGTTCGGCTAATGTGACCGGCCCATTGCCACTTCAGCTTACTAATCCGGTGGGCTATGTCGATAACTTTGGTTCTCTGTCGAATGACTTCGTTCCGGATTCTATCCTTCAGAAAAACTCCGAGCATAGCCCTTTCCATAGCTCGCTGAGTGACTTTAAATTTATGGACCATTCCAACCGTGAGTGTCCACGTCTCGGCTCCATATGTCATAATGGGCAGGACGCACTGAATTTACATACGTATGCCAAATTTCAGCTCAATCGGATACCCGCAAGTGTTTGAAAAATTAATCACAAGATTTGAACCGGAAACACAGACAGACATACGAATATTGCAACACAAATAAAAGCTTGTAAAAATTATATGTCATACATTGATTTGAGAGAAGTAAAAAAAAGACAAGCCCGCTGAGTTTCTTCGCGGGATTTTTTCAGTGGAGGCCACGTTCCGATCCGGTGGTAGATTAGTAGTTAAATTAGATTAAAAAAAAATTAAATTGAATATTTGTAAGCGCCCCCGCAGGGCTTATACAAATTATTTATTTGAGTTTGAGTTTTATTTAAGTTTGTTCCGTGCGGGGTTTAAACCCGCGTTAACTCGATTCAGTGAACTGAGCGGCCTATGCTATAAATCGCCGTCACACGAATAAAATGAAATATTCTACACTAAATACTACTGCGTGACTGAAAAGAGGATATCAACATTAATCTAGGTATCAACGCCATTACCATACAAAATTCGAGAGCAAAATATCAAAATACCGGTCATCCATAATAATCAGCAATTTGCATTCACTACGTCAAAGGCGCCGTACATTTTATGTTAATGTTTTGAATTTGTTTAAGTATGCGTTTCGTGGTAAATTTGCATAGAATCATATTCGCTAACAACGTTTTCCGGACGAGATACCTTTGGGTTTAGTTTCGGGCCCGTTTGTGTCATAATATAATACCCACATGGCTGTTTATTAGAATTAGAATATTTTATTAATGTACCGAAACCCTTATATATAAATAAATATAAATAACAATATCCATCCATAAAATATTGTAAGTGAAGACCGCTTGCTCTAGAAGTTATATACCATTGGAATCACTGGATAAACTTATAAATGCCCTCATAATACATACAGGAATACTTCTTAAGTGTGGGCTGGGGTTAAAAAAAGAGGCTATCAAAAATATGTCTATATCGTCAAGAGTGTGTCATTCCTGTGGAGAAGAAGAACATGAAACTCCACGGTTACTCTCTTTAAATTACATTTTTTTATTGAGTTCTTAGATTTACGCGAATATTACACATGAAATAAAACTATTTTACGGATTTTATCGCGGTTTACCCTTCCGGGGTACCCTCAAACTTCTTAATTATTTTTGTTGTTGTTGGTCCGATCTACGCCGTGACCATGGGTGCTGCAAAGTACTCGAAACGTCGGGAACTAAAAATAAAAAAATAAACCGCGATAAAATCCGTAAAATAGTTTTATTTTACATTTTTTTTCTATCTAAATCTAACATACTATTGGATTTGATTTGGCCTGAATATTTTTGTTTGAATTTCATTTTCGTAAATGCATCCACGACTTAGGAAAACATCCTAGTGCGGGGCAGAGTTTTTTTTATTTATGGGGTTTGAATGCCTCGCAAACATTCCCATGAAGCACGCGAAATTCTTTTGCAGATTTATCCCCTGTAAATGAAGTATTTCTAACAAATAAGTCTGACAATATTTCTTTTTTAGCTTACCAAACAGTGAGTGGAAATATTTCAACCGCAGATAGCCACAAAACCTGCATCCATTCATTGAATCCGCGAGGTCAAGTATGATCTATTCCCTCTCATATCAAATACTGAAAAAAAGCCTTTGCCCAGAAGTAAGATAGAATAGGGTGGTTTTCAATGGTCAATAAAACAAAACAGGTGTTTTTTTAAACGAAGCCTCACACTGAAAATTATTTCTGGGTCGTTTACGGAGACTCTTGACCTATTTATTCTCATAATTATAACCCATTTATCCCCTATTATCAGTATAATTTATTGCCTAATTCCTCCACCACCAAATGTCCACGAGGGATGCAATCAATCCACATCCCAAAAATAACACACCCGTATATTTTACACACAAAATTTACGAATTACACAACTCCGAACGATAACAGACACGAGGTCAGGTGAAATATTGTAGCGGTTTTTTTATTGTGTATCCAACCGTAAGGTTGCAGCTGTTAGATTTATTTTATTTATATTTTTTTAGAAGGTATTGTTGTGTGAGTAATAGGCATATGGTTGATATGTTTTTTATCGCTTTTTGTTTTGTTTGATTTGACTTTGACGTCGACCAAAAAACATATAAAGGTAAAATTCCCGACGCAGCACGACGGGAGCGCAACGCAAGCGCTCGTCTGCGTTCGGTCGTCACGTTTGCCGTCGTGCCGAGTGGGGCTGCGATATATGCCGTCTCCCGTACATTTCAGTACATTACTCCCCAAGACGCGCTCTCGTCGCGCTGCATCGGCTATGTGGCGAAACCTTAACGCATGAGAACATAAATACAATCTCGCTTATATTCTCCAAGTACGGGTAGAAGTACACCTTGCAAGAAAACGTAACTCCACACTAGGATTTACTCCTGTGTCGTGGGTGCGTTTACAAATATGAAAATTCACTTGAACAAATACCGACACCAAAGCAAATAATTGTGGGTCACACAAAGATTTGTCCAGTGGGCGAAAAGGCTTAAGCTCTTAACCACTTCAGCATATCGTCCGTCATTCGGACCCAATGTGATACAAAGTGAGCTTATGGCTATTAAACCGGACCTTTGGACATAGAATTTCAGACTCATTTCAAAACATTTTCTCCGACCTAGACTTCAAACCCAGAACTTCATATCAGCCGTACCATATGCTACTAGACCAAAGAAGCAGTCGTGCTTCGCTTGTCGTCGGGCGCGACGGCGGCGGGTCATGACGTTTGGCGTCGCACCGAGCGTGATTGCGCTGTTTGCCGTCTCCTGTACATTTCAGTACATTACAACTCCTCGGTCGCGCCACCGTCGCGCTCCCGTAGCGCTCCCGTCGCGCTACGTCGGCTTTGTGGCGAAACCTTAATTCTCAACTCCGTAGTGTATACAATAAAATGTGATGTTTGATTAAGAAGATGGTTACCTCCTAACCAGCTATCAGATTTTTTAATTATAGCCTGGTCAGTGATGTAACCTTTGATTGACCCCTATCTCATCTGATGAAAAGTAATGATGGTGCTGAAGATATGGCTCGCTTACTTAGTAATTTTCAGACCGAAGTTAGAGCGAGTTCCGAATCTTTATGATCGGGCTAGACCCGCCTCCTCGTAAGGCAACTTCTTGCAACATGCATTACATTTATGGTACTTTCACACACATGAAAAAAACCTGCAAACATTTAACATTCCCGACGAAATAAATCGTTCGCATTTCTCGTAATAGATAAGGTCCCCAATTTGCGGCGAGTTGACCCGCGCACTTGTTTCCCGCCTAAATAAATGTCATTAAATATGTCACAGATTGATTGTCATATTTATTGCTGCACCATTCATCGTTTGGTCGACAGGTATTTCTGTTGTGAATTTTTTTTTTGTATATTTTTTAAAAATAAAATAAAATACATTTGTTAGGGGTGGTGAAAGATAAATGGCTGACAATATTAAAATAGTCTTTATAATTCTATAAAGAAGTTTTTTTTATCCACCTCCAGTAAAGACATAAAGAAGGATTATTATTTCTTGCAGTATACATCTGTGTGTCTGTCTTAAGTATATTTTACCGTAGTATCTAAACTACTCATGCGATTTTTATAAATAAGGCGTAAATCGATTTGTTATTATGGTCTGTTTGATATAGGCTAGATTTAATATTATCAATTTAAAAATTTTTTTTAGAAAAAACTTTTATATCAAAAACACAACGAAGGTACCTTGCTTAGTTGAGGAGTTCCTATGGCTTCCTTTCGGCTCCATCATCAGACCTTGGACACCATTCGGGTCTAAAGTACTCGTCAAGATAAATCCAAGGAGCCCAAACACGGCACGGTTATATTGAGTGGTGATCCGAAACACAAGGCTTGCCTTAGCTCGGGCACCAGTCTCCACAATGTATGTAAACTTATTCTATGTGTGCATGTCAATTTGTACCTATTGTGGAGAAAATCAATTAAGAATTATTATTATTATTGAGTAGTCGGGTGGTTCCATTAGCCACCTTTCGGCTTCATCATCAGACCCTAAATACTTTCTGGTTGCATAGTACTTGTCAATACCAGTCTAAAAATCCTAAACACGAGGGGGTTACGTTGTATAGTTCACATGTTCCTATTGCCACCTTCCGAATCCATCATCAGACTAGCTCCATGGTACCATATTATTGCATTGTCACTGAACTTACATACGCATACTAAATTTCAGCTCAATCGGATACCCACAAGTGCTTAAAAACTGAATCACAAAATTGAACCGGAAAGACAGACAGACAGAGAGACATACGAACACTACACGTTAAATAAAAGCATGTAAAAAATGTTAGAGGCATGGTAGCTTTAAGTCAATAACGACTAGTCGCCTTTGAATCCTATACATCTGATCAAAATACCAGTCCTACAGTCCAGTTTTCACCAAGCTTTAAATATGAAATCTTTACAATTATAATTTTCAATCTAGTACTGACCCTTGGGAATTTCAAAGCAGGAACTACCCTGACCCCTCGCGAGTTAATAAAATAGACCGCATGATCCACCACAAGTGGCATTTTCCCTTCAATAAATAGAATCGTGTAATGGATAGGGTGTAGAAAATTAAATTTAAAGGGCCCGGGGTAAGCGCCCATCGAGATTTAGGGTTGTAAGATACTTGACAATCAAAATGTTTATGCGAAATCATTAGTGTAATGTAATAATTTTATAGCACCTTTTGAAGATTTTCCAACCTCGTTATTTGGATTTAAAGTCTTTGTCATCCAATATTCAAGGATTGATATGGTGTTTCGTATACTTTTTATTCACTTGTCCACGTGCAAATAACTGAAACGTGTTTTATCAAGTAGGTACTACGAAATGTTACTTAGCCCCATGCAGCAGTTAAATAACACAATAAAACTCTGTAGTATATGATTTATATTTTGGTAAAGTTTTATTTACATTATGCTTTCATACACCTCAAACGTTATAATTCTTCATCATAAAGGTTGTGGCTACGACGAAGGGCTTTGTGTTGTACGCTTTCACTAGCAACATCTCATAGTTCCATCTTGTAGGGGGATCTGTCCACGTCTTTCGGTACGTGGTCGCCACTCGACAAAAAAAAAATCAGCGAGCCTTACAGTAGTCGCATATGATGTGTAACATCTGACATGTTATCCTACTATGAAATTGAGATGAAATATATGTGAAGTCAATTTATTAGTCATATTACTGGTCGAATATATTCTGAGCATGGAAATATGTGTAATTCTATATTAAGGCGCGCGCTTTCTCGCGCAAGTTTAGTCTAGTCTAGTCGTGGTAAATACGCAATAGTAACTTAAATTCTGAAAAAAATGAATCGGGTATGATTGGATATATTTTTTTATCAAATAATTACATCTTTAATGAAAATTTAATTAGCTTGGTAAATGTTTAAACATTAGAAATATTAGAGAAAAACAAAAATACCCGTGTAATTAATTAGTTAGTTTTTTTTTAATAAAGGTAACATTTTTAATCACAATGACAAATATTATATTGACAGCGACAGGTATTAACCTAAAAGTATGAAAAAGATCCACATTAAATCAAATAGCGCTCGCTCATTGGTCAAATCAAATAGCGCGCGCTTCCTGGGTTTCCTGTTGACACCATCTAATAGCCATCTCTTGGCCACCGCGCGCGCACATTGGTCAAATCAAATAGCGCGCGCTTATTGGTCAAATCAAATAGCGCGCGCTTCCCCGGTTTCCTGTTTGCACCATCTCACAACCATCTCTCGCCCACCGCGCGCGCTCATTATTCAAATCGAAAAGCGCGCTCATTGTTCAAATCAAATAGCGCGTGCTTCCCCGGTTTCCTGTAACACATTTCCGTCCCTTTTCCAAAATCACTCCCACTAAAAATATCCAGCAACCGAGAGGAAAGATGTTACACATCAATAACATTTTGTAACTATTAATATGGATTTGTAGTTCAAAGATGTTTGTGTGATGTTTCAATTGTTATAATATAACATGCTAAACCGGTCATTATGACGATCTTTGGAGGAGGCCTTTACTCTGGAGTAGAGTACCCTGGAGTAGCCTTTCGGCTGAGGTGGATGATGATGCTACCAATTTATAAATTTTGCAATACATACACTCACGTTTGACTCCCATTGGGGTAGGCAGAAACTACAGTTTGTCACATACTACGATTTTGCCACACCTCTTTTGCTTCATACATCTCTTCATACATTTCCGTCGATTAAGAGTGCTACGCACTTGATCCTTTTCCTAGAGTCTATTAATTTTGCAATATTTTGTTAAATCAAATTTTATAATCAATGTTGTATAATATTATAAATGTATGTTGTGTGGAAGTATTATAACATAATAGGTACAAGCTACGTGACGTAAGAAACAGAAAAAAATCAGACTAACGCAATAATTATTTATCGTCAAAAAATAACACAAACACAAACTAAAGTTAAACGCGTGGCGATTGAAACTGGTATTTTATCTGAACAGCGATTTATAGAGGGTGGTTCGGCCAATTGATAGGGTGCTAACCGCTGCCCAAAGGGTCTCAGATAAGGATTATGGTCTTAACGGAATGGCCGACGGTTTTTCCCAGAGGAGAAACTTTTACGGGCAAGACAAACTGCTGTGTCGTTCACGCTTTAAAAAATAAAGGTGAAAAAGTGATAGTTTGAAGAAACCAAACACTTTAAGTATACCACTAATAAATGTTAGTATAGACAATACACGTAACTAGAGATATTCGTCTACAGCACGGTTATGGCATGACTTAATAGAAAATTCGCCTAATTTTATAATGTTAATTTATTCGTGCAAAAGTATATCGTTGTCAATTCGTGGGAATGAAACACGTATAAATCAGATGATTTAGACACAGTACACGAAGTACTTTTACGAGAATAAATTATAATTATAAAGAGAAATGATTTTTTTGTCATAACCGTGTTATACACGAATGGATATTTACTATTTACGCTGAGTATTGCCTATGGTGTTAACACGTACTTAAGGCGCATAGTAGGTACCCCAAAGAACGTGGTCACATCTCGTTTCGGCTATCCTATTAGGTAATAACAAATTGACCTAATGCATAGTTTTCAGACACAATCAGTAATAGGCCGGTTTCATTCAATTCAATTGTAATTAGCAACATCTCGGCTAGCGCAGCGCTTATTATTTTGCGGCCGTTGTGCGGCAGTCGGCGATTTTTTTGCCCTTGCTGTCTGGTTACTTGAAATTTTCAGCGCTAACATTGTATGGAATCATTCCTTGACTATTTTCTGCTTCTTGTTGTCCTTTGGATTTATTTGTCACAAAGCTTAATTAACTCGTGGGTTTAGGAAGGATTCTCATTGGAAAAATACTTGCGTAAAATCTAATATAACTATGGTTAAATTTCAGCTCACTCATGCAGCAATACCAAAGTGAAAAGTCAACATTAAACGTGGTGCATTAAAATCAACAGTAAAACGTGACTGGGTTCATTTTAAAAATTGCTCCATTAAAACTGTTGAGTATACTTCCTTATATAAGTGTCAACTACTGTCTTCATGGAAATATTATTTAAAATGTAAAGGCAAAACATGTTGAAAACCTTGGTTTTCTAAAGCCAAGTAATGAAAAATGGAGGTAAAATTCCAATTTCTAATTTTAAAATTAGTCTGATGATATAACAATAGACCTTCATTACTCAACAATCCCAGGGATAAAAATAAATCATTCCTAATTATGCTTAAAAATTTTACCAAAGAAGCCTTTTCCACATAAATTTTATCTTCAAATGACCAGTTAATACTTCATTTTTAATCCGCCGGGGATTTCGTTTCCCGGGAATAATTGCGATTTTCATAGGAGGTTCCGCTGGCTATACAAATGGCGGACGACGGGAAACTGTTTGAACTGGCGTAAAGAAATTGATTCTAAAAGTGGAAAGTGCAGTGGACTTTCCTGAATTCAGCTTTGATGAGTTTTCTTGAGTAATTTTTAGTTTTATTAAGAACTCATTTAGCTAAAATTAAAGCTAATTCTAGCAGTGTGATGGGTAGATTTATCAATATAAGATCAAAGCTATTTTGTCAGAGCCACATTCTGATAATTTTCTTTTGAAAATAGGTTTACTTCCTCTGAAAATATATTTTTTCACATAAATTTTTTGTAGACGGTTCTTGGAAATGTCTTTCTACAGTAGCTAGAAAATAGATTGGCAACGCTAATACAAACCAATTTAGTTGGTAATTTATAAAATGCGGGAGGTTTTGTTAGCTTTATAGGCACTAAATTATTATTTTGTTAATCTAAACTCATGATTACCTTGCCATACCGTATTTGTTATTGGTGTTATTTAAAATTCTAATTTATAATTCATTTATTTTTACAGGCAAAAAGAGCACTCAGAAACATTAGTTTTATGCGTAAGCATTTGGTCGTTAATTTAGACCTCCTTTACAAAGATTACATTACCTAGTACGTAACTTCATACAGTTTAAAGAATATTCAGACTACAGCGAGATCATATTGTAGAAATAACTTTCTCTAAAACATTGTTTGAAATTATGTAAGATTGTATTTGTTTTTACAATGTATTCTTATGACGTCAACTAAACTTGCTCCGTAACTTAGGTATTCATATTTCTCGTCTGTCTCAATTCTGTATCATGCTTGCAACATTGGAAGTTATTGCCGAGTTTGACGAATCAACTTTAAAAATACAGGAGAAGGGTTAGAAAACATATTTTAGATAGTTGCGTTTGCTTTACTTGTACCTCGTATCCTCTCGGTCCTCCGATGTACTTTGTGATCACTAAGATAAAGGAGCATTTGGGTCAGTCGGATTGAGACGTTTGTGATTGTTCCATTTTTGAGCCATTGGTTTTTGCTTCCGAGGCCGAAGTCTAGAATTGTGCTTGGTATAATAGCAAAATTATGCTCGGCCCTGATTATTATTACATTGGGGCCTGTCATCGCTGGCAGAATATCAGTGTATACAGAAAAAATATATCGTGCAGGCCTAATAAGAAAAAAATCCTATATGTTCCACCGTAGAACTGTTAAATAGAACATTTGGGAACGACCCATCTCTCCCGTACCTGGGAAAAATATTCGAGTGACGAGGTTTTTTTATTCCATTATATTATTTCAGCTATTTCAGTGTTTCCTTACGATGTAATTTCACAGTCCTCATCTTTTTTCTTTCATTGTTCTTACCAATAAGCAATCGATTTCATATTTTCTCTTACCCCCAACAAATTGTTACGATCGTCGGTATAAAACATTTGCAATGCAAATCACCGATTCATCTCATAACTCAAGATAAGGAGGTATCGTAAAAACGCTGCGAAACCGCTTCTATTGGCTCAAGGAGGATCTTTTCTGTGTTTTTAGCTGGAAAAGGTATCTATGGCACGCATTTAACGACACTCTGTATCTTACGTATCTGAGTTATCTTGTCGTTAAGAGGACTTTTGTTGTTAAGAAGACTTTTGCATGTTTTGGTTTGTATTGTGTTGGTATTTTTCGTAATTGTTAATTTACGGAGTATTTAAATAATACAACTATACATTATAAAGTGTTATTAGGAGGACTTTTACCGTGAAACTACTTTTGCATGTTTAGTTTTGTTCTGTAGTATAGATAGGGTAAAAGCCGGATAGTTGCATTAGTGGGATACATACCCCGGTTTTAATTACCCTATGTTAGGGATGTTGGTGGCATTAGCGCTTGAGTATAATACGAAGTGCCCCTCCCGTAGGCCTCAGAGTCATGTAAGCCGTCGGAGTAGGCGTATGCGTTTTGTCCGTGTGAGCAAAAATCCTCCGCGGCGAAACATTGACGGGCGTCGAAATTATATTGCTAGGTAGTTTATGTTGAATATTTTTATTACTGATTGTGATTTCAGTCAACTTTTTGTTTCTTTGCTTGCATTAGGGTTTAAGTTACACTGTTTATATCGTTTTATTGTTGAATAGTTTTTATTTATTTTGCAAATATAAAGGGCAAGTATCCGTATCAAAAAGAATAGTCGCCCTATTTACTTTTGCGGATAATTGTTCTAGGGGCAACTATCCGCATCTATAAATTATGTAACGAGTAAAAACATTTTTTGTTATTTGGTGTTTTTTTCCAGCTTATTGTAACTTTAACTTGTTTTAAATAAAATAAATACTTAACAGTTTCATGCGTTCAATCTAGGTGAGCAAAATGCCAGAGCAGAATAGCGTGATCCAAAATCACTCGCCACCTAGGCCGTCTTTAAACCTCTTGAATCTTTCTCAAGATTGTTTAGCCCTAGGAGATAGCGTTATTGTAAATTACGTTCTTTATGGTACTGAGCTATCGTTGCCATCGCTGATATTTTATGAATCACAGAACCAAACCCTTGCATTGTGAAGAAAAGAGGGCAACCGCAAAAAATGAAAAAGACCATCTGAGAATATTACCAGCAGTGAAACTGAATCTGATAATACAGATTTTATTGAATGAAAAAATAATACCGTTAAAGTTTCAACAATGAAAATGAAGAAAATGTTGTAAGTTCAAAACCATCAAAAGGTAAAGCCACCGAAGGACTACCACCAATAAAAAGGAAAAAGGACGAAAAGATCGATGTCACTGAAAATATATTAAAAGTGAAAAACGCTAATTCAAAATAGAAAATATGAATTAATAATTTAGTTGGTAATTGCGCAGAATGTTTTGAGAATTACAATTTTACTGAATCTAAATCAGATTGGATTCAATGTGGGATGTGTCGAGTGCATGTGCATTAAACTTATACAACATTCAAAAACCATTGCATGAGATATAGAAAGTTGAAAACCCTGGCTTCTCGTGATAACTAATGCTAGTGCCAATCAACTTTGATTGCCATATTGTTCTATATTTAAGATAATAAAATATTTTACTAATAACTTACCTAAATTAAAGTTTAAAGGCATTTTTTTTTTTCATGGTTAAAACGTTAAAACTTAATACTATTTTATAATGTTTCTTAAAATTTTGATTAGTACTTAATATAGGATCTTGGTTAATAATAAAAACCGATTATTAAATTGATATACATTAGTTTCTATCTAAAAAACTCATAGTGAGGCGTCTATTCCCGCACGAGGCAAGTATCCCCCGAAGATTTTTTAACGCTGGGCTACTATCCGCTACAGTAAGCAACTATTCCGTTTTTGAGAGGTCAAATAAAACAGCATTTACTCAAAAACAATATTACTTATGTTTACAAGAATGGGCTTCTATAAAAGATCAAAGACCTATGTTTTGATATACATGTTGCATTATTCCTATTAAGTTCGTATTTTTTAGTAATAGAGCTTTTTTGAAAAGTAGGGCAATTATCCGGCTTTTACCCTACATATTTTTGGTTTTTTTTTTTTGTGTTTGTCAATTTAAGGAGTTTATTAATAATTCAATTTTATATAAGCTTTGTTTGAAGAACGGATTCCTCTCATAATTTAAGATATGGAGGTATCGTAAAAACGCTGCATGCCGCCTCTATTGGCAGCCTCTTTTCTGTATTTTAGGTGGGATAGGCATCTATGGCGCTCATTTAACGATACCCTGTATCTTATGAATTTGCGTTATTATATCGTTAAGATGACTTTTGCATATTTTGGTTTGCATTGTAATGTTTATAATTATTTTATTAACACTTTTTAAATAGATTTGTTTTTAAGAACCGTTTCCTGTCATAACCCATTATAAAGAGGTATCGTAAACACGTTGTGAAGCCGCCTGGACCGCCCCTAGGAGGATATTTCCTCTGTTTTTATCTATCTAAGGCGCACATTTAAAGAGACTTATATCTAATGTTTCTGAGTTATCGTGTCGTTAAAAGGACTTTTACATGTTTTTGTTTGTTTCTTAGTGTAAATAACTTTTGGGAATTTTTTCGAAATTCTTAATTTAAGTGGTATTTTAATAAGTTTCGAGAAGCTTGGTTTCAAGAATGTTTTTAACTAACTATCTAAAAAGTCCTAATTTTGTCATGAACCCGAATAATCTAACAAAACTCCACTAAAACCAAGTCTAAACCACCCCGCATAGCTATTCGTACAAATATTGTTATATCAACTCTGACTTTCCTCTCGAATAAACCCGTGAGGGTGTATCCTATACTCAGATTTTCATAGTGAATACAAAAGCAAAGCGTAATATCTATCTCTAAATTATTCATACTCAATTTCAATTTCTGCGCGTGCCCCGCAATTGACGTTTCTGCAACTAGTTTTGTATGCAAAGATGAAAATTTCTATTGAAACACTACGAAAAGAAACAAGTTTTGGTGGAATACCTACATGAAAAGATTTGTTCATTTTCTTACGGTTGTGTTGTGAGAATGTTATTAAAAGCTTGGATAATAATCAATGGATGGGATAGATTGAATTTGTGTCTGCAATGCAAATATGTCTATCTGGTGGGAATCAGCAGAGATATTTTTTGTGTTGCACGAGGAGGAGACAGCGGGAATATTGTAGGCCAAAACCTGATCAGAAGCATGTTATAATGATTACTTCAATTAATTATTTTGAAAATAATAAAATTTAAGAGGTGAATCTGGGAAAAAATATACACCGTCACGCCTATATTCTCCAGAGGGGGTGGCAGAGGTGTACAGAGTACACCCACGTTTCGCCGACGATGTTAGGTCCCATGTAATAGGGGGCGAGCCTATTGCCATATACCGGGCACAATTCCAGACTCCGGACTCATACTGGGAATTTTTCATGAAATAAAACTATTTTACGGATTTTATCGCGGTTTATTTTTTTATTTTTAGTTCCCGACGTTTCGAGTGCTTTGCAGCACCCATGGTCACGGGAGGGACTGAGGTGTTAGACGTCCAATAGGCATAGTTGTTCCGGGGTACCCTCAAACTTCTTAATTATTTTTGTTGTTGTTGGTCCGATCTACGCAGAATGAGATCACGGTGTCTTGAGGTCTTGCAGTGTTATGCTTGGTTTTGGATTTGATTATATTAATTACCGGATCCCAAGACGATGGAAGCACCCAGCCATCTTCTCTATTGAAATTAGGATGTTTTTTAATGAGTTCTTAGATTTACGCGAATATTACACATGAAATAAAACTAATTTTTTTCGGATTTTATCGCGGTTTATTTTTTGTTTTTTAAGTTCCCGACGTTTCGAGTGCTTTGCAGCACCCATGGTCACGGGAAGGACTGAGGAGGTAGACGTCCAAAAGGTATAGTTGTTTCAACAACACCTTAAGCCATACGGTTTATAGAAAAAAGACCCATACTGATAGGTACTTAAACGGTGAATCTCACCACTATCCATCACAGTTAGCTACCGTGGGTAAATCTTTGTTTCAGACAGCACAAGGGATCTGTGACAAGAAACATCTGGCTGCCGAGCTTCAACATGTCAAGCAAGTCCGACAATAAGCTTCGAGTCCCACGCCAACGTCACAGTGACCGAGTGAAACCAGCCACAGTCGAGCGTCTCCCTGCTGTACTACCTTACTTAAGAGGAGTCACAGACAAGATTGGCTATATCTTGAAGCGTGCTTCAATCAAAACATTTTATAAGCCGCCGAAGAAGATCAGTCAGTTTTTACCATCTGTCAAGTGTCACATCCCCCTACAAGATGCAGGAGTATACAAGCTTGATTGTGAATGTGGTCTCTCTTACATAGGACAAACAAAAAGACCAGTAAAAACTCGGGTTAAAGAACACATAGCTGACCTTAAACACCGTCGCTCAAAGAAGTCTGCAGTCTGTGAACATGTCCTTGACCGCACCCGCCATAACATCAGATATGATAGACCACAAATCCTCGTAAAAGAACACCGATTGCTACCAAGGATGGTTCGCGAGGCTATTGAAATTAAAAAACATCCTAATTTCAATAGAGAAGATGGCTGGGTGCTTCCATCGACTTTAATATAATCAAATCCAAAACCAAGCATACCACTGCAAGACCTTAAGACACCGTGAGCTCATTCTGCGTAGATCGGACCAACAAAAATAATTAAGTAGTTTGAGGGTACCCCGGAACAACTATACCTTTTGGACGTCTACCACCTTAGTCCTTCCCGTGACCATGGGTGCTGCAAAGCACTCGAAACGTCGGGAACTTAAAAAAACAAAAAATAAACCGCGATATTATCCGAAAAAAAATTAGTTTTATTTCATGTGTAATATTCGCGTAAATCTAAGAACTCATTAAAAAACATCCTAATTTCAATAGAGAAGATGGCTGGGTGCTTCCATCGTATTGGGATCCGGTAATTAATATAATCAAATCCAAAACCAAGCATAACACTGCAAGACCTCAAGACACCGTGATCTCATTCTGCGTAGATCGGACCAACAACAACAAAAATAATTAAGAAGTTTGAGGGTACCCCGGAACAACTATGCCTATTGGACGTCTAACACCTCAGTCCCTCCCGTGACCATGGGTGCTGCAAAGCACTCGAAACGTCGGGAACTAAAAATAAAAAAATAAACCGCGATAAAATCCGTAAAATAGTTTTATTTCATGAAAATAAAGCGCGAGCCTTTAAAGCTCGAGCTTTCAAACCTCGAGCTTTAAAGGCTCGCGAGCCGTTAGGACTCGGCTCTTAAAGGTTCGAGTCGAAGCTTGAGCCTTCAATTTTGCCTATACTAATAAGAACTAATTATACAACCTGATATTTTGATTTTTGATACGATTAGCCAAATATTGTAATGAATATTTTTATCTATATCTATCACCACGCTAAATACGTTGCGGGGTAGGCAGAGAATGTTAATGTTACGACTAAAATACACCCCGATATCTCGTAAACCCTTAATCGGGGATGTTAATTTTTTACAAGCTTTTATTTAACTTGCAATGTTTGTATGTCTATCTGACTGTCTTTCGGGTTCAAATCTTGAGATCCATTTCTCAAGGACATGCGGGTATCCGATTAAGCTGAAATTTGGCATACATATGTAAATCCAATAACAATGCAATAATATGGTACCATGGAGCTGATCTGATGATGGAGTCGGAAGGTGGCCATAGGGACATGTGAACTATACGACATAACCCCCTCGCGTTAAGGCTCGTTAGATTGGTATTGAGAACTACTATACAACCACATAGTGTACAGTGTCTGATGATGAAACCGAAACGCGGCCAATGGAACCACCAAACTACTCAATATAACCCCGCTGTGTTTGGGCTCGTTGGATTTGTTTTTACGAGCACTTTGCACCCGGATGGTGTCCAGGGTCTGATGATGGAGCCCGAGAATGGCCAACAGGACTACCCAAGTACTCAACATAGCCCCGCCGTGATTGGGCTCATTAGATTTGTCTTGACGAGTTTTTTATACACGGATGTCCAAGGTCTGATGATGCAGCCGGCAGGTGGCCAACAGCACAACCCAAGTACTCAACATAACTCCGACGTGTTGCGACTCTTTACATTTGTGTTGACAAGTACTTGTCGGTAAAAAGATGTTTTAAAATTATCCCATTTCCAACTTAAACGCTGGATTTTTGATATTACTAAAGATTCTTCACTGGAAGTAAACCCGGGACTTACAATTGTCTCAATAGACATGTCAATATCTTGGTCGTTTTTGTTCCCTAGCATTATCAGTAAATATTACTCTCTGTGCTATGAGGAGCGTGTGCGTTGTTATTGGCGCGCAACTAAAATACGACTAGTTGCCGAATGTAGGTACCCTTGCGCGAGCACCCGGCAACCCGGTCGGCGCCTCAGCATAGTGTACAGAGAAACAACTCCCTAAGGCCGTCTATTATATTTACCTGTTCCTAAAGGGCTATTTGACGAGGAAATAAATATCACTGAAAACATAGGTAAATGTTTAACTAGTTACAAATTATAAGTATATATTGTAAGTAAATAACGCAATATTTGATAATTGCTTCACAAATTCCATACAAAAACCAAATTTCAAAATTTTTTTTTTTTATCTATCTATCTATAACCTCACGCCAGATCCCTTGCGGGGTAGGCAGAGAGTACAGAGTTTCAACAGGTTCTTTCCTTACATACCTCTCTGGCTTCCTCGACTCTCATAGTTCGTCTCATACACGCTCGCCGGTTACGGAGACTCTTGACTTTTCCATCAGATAAGACTCGGTTTATTTGGTCGTGGTAAGATAGTCTAGGTCTTCCCCGGTACCTGCATCCTTCCACTTTCACATTGTATATCTGTTTTGTCATTCTTTCCTCTGGCATTCTTTCTATATGCCCGAACCAACGGAGCATGCCCTTTCTCATCTTTACACCGATACTATCTTTCATACCTACTCGCTGTCTTACTATGCTGTTGTTAATGCGGTCGGTCAGCTTCACTCCGCACATCTTCCGCAGAGCTCGCATTTCTACCGCATTTATCCTACTTTCATTCTCCTTCTTACATACCCAGCTCTCGCTACCATATAACAGCGTTGGGACAAGAACTCCGTTTATTTTTTTTACCCTTTTTTAAATACTTTTATACCTTAATTAACAATGAAACTTGCATATAAATGTGTGCGTAATGAGAAATACATTTTAGAAATGCATTTGAAATCTCCGTATTGCTTTGTCACAGACATTGCTGCGCATGTTGTAAAGCACATACATCGCGCGCCCGCTTTTCGAATCTGTTTCTCTGTAATATATATCGGTGGTCTCAGTGACGTATTCCGCGGGGTGAGGTGTGTGCGGGCGCAGGGAAGGGCACGCCATCGCCGCCGCCGCGCGGCTCCGTTTTGTAGCGACTTACTTACCTACACTCACATGCGTTACCTATGTAATTGCAGTATAATAAGGAGGTATTAGGTAATTAAAATCTTATTAGGTACTGCAAATGCAAGGATACGAAAAACATCTAGGTTTTTGAAACATACAAAAAGACAACAGTGAGGATGGATGTATTAATTTTTGTATTTACGTAAAAAGTAGGACTTTTGTATTTACGTAATAACTAAGGGATTTTGATGAATGATCGTTTTCTTTTAGTGTTAATGACTGTAGAATGTCCAGTTGGCTATAAGAACTTTAATAAGCAACCAAGGCTGGGGTTCTTCTATAACTATAACATTTAACTAAATATTGTAAACACTAAATGGGAGGAGACTATTTGGAAAAAAACCTGTTGAAATTCTGTACTCTCTGCCTACCCCGCAAGAGATGCGTGATAATATAGGTAAATAGACAGACAAAATAATATTTTCAGTTCAATAGTATATCAAAAAAGGTTTTTAAGAGATTATTAACCTTTATTTAATGTCGTACTATTTAGTTTTAGACTTTGATTATTATTCTCTAATAATATCTTTATTTGTGCGTATTTATTTGTTCAGTATTAAATTTTATAATTATTTTATTTATTCATATTCTTATTTTAAACAAATAAGGTATGCCCTAACACGATGGTGTTTCGTGTGACGTTTGTCATCAGACCTTGGACATAATTTGGGTCCAAAATACTTGTCAATATAATTACCCCAAACACGACAGGGCTATGTCGAGTAGTTGCGAAGTTCCGTTGGCCACTTTTCGGCACCATCATCAGACCCTGGAAATCATCTCAGTCGAAAGTTCTTATCAAGACAAGTTAAACGACCCCAAACACGACGAGGCTTTGTTGAGTAGTTGCGGAGTTCCGTTGGCCACTTTTCGGCTCCATCATCGGACCCTGGAAATCATCTCAGTCGAAAGTTCTTATCAAGACAAGTTAAACAACCCCAAACACGACGAGGCTATGTCGAGTAGTTGCGGTGTTCTTCCGGCCACTTTTCAGCTCCAGCATCAGACCCTGGATATAACCTCGGTCGAAAGTTCTTATCAAGACAAGTTAAACGACCCCAAACACGACGGGGCTTTGTCGAGTAGTTGCGAAGTTTCATTGGCCACTTTTCGGCTCCATCATGAGACCCTGGAAATCATCTCAGTCGAAAGTTCTTATCAAGACAAGTTAAACGACCCCAAACACGACGAGGCTATGTTGAGTAGTTGCGGAGTTCCGTTTGCCACTTTTCGGCTCCATCATCAGACCCTGGAAATCATCTCAGTCGAAAGTTCTTATCAAGACAAGTTAAACGACCCCAAACACGACGGGGCTATGTTGAGTAGTTGCGGAGTTCCGTTGGCCACTTTTCGGCTCCATCTTCAGACCCTGGAAATCATCTCAGTCGAAAGTTCTTATCAAGACAAGTTAAACAACCCCAAACACGACAGGGCTATGTTGAGTAGTTGCGGAGTTCCGTTGGCCACTTTTCGGCTCCATCATCAGACCCTGGACATCATCTCAGTCGAAAGTTCTTATCAAGACATGTTAAACGATCCCAAACACGACAGGGTTATGTTGAGTAGTTGCGCAGTTCCGTTGGCTATTTTTTGGCTCCATGATCAGTCCCTGGACATCATCTCAGTCGAAACTTCTTATCAAGACAAGTTAATCGACTCCAAACACGATGGTGCTATGTTAAGTAGTTGTGGAGTTCCGTTAATCACTTTTCGGCTCCATCATCAGACCCTGAACATCGTCTGGGTTTTAAGCACTTGCCAAAACACAAACGAGCCCACACGCCATGGGGCTGTGTTGACTCGTTGGGTAGTTCTGAAGGCCATCTTCCGGCTCCATCATGTGATCTTAAACACCATCTCGGTCTATAGTACTCGTAAAGACAAATCCAACGAACCCAAACATGGCTATGTTGTACAAAAGACGTGTCCATTAGACCAGCACCATAACACCGTGTTAGTGGTATTTTATGAATACCTAAAGTTTTCGTTTTACTTGTTTCGAACATTTTTCGAAATTATTAATTCCCGAACTCATTAAAATCGGTAGAAATTACGAGAACATTGATTGACCCTTTCTACATACCTATTACTATTGCTTTACGGCCCTCGACTTTAAACTCTGAGCAGTCTTTTTTAAAGTAACTACCGTGAACCTTGTTAACAGAGCTCGTTTAAAGCTCGAACCTCCGAGCCTTGTAGCTTCGAGGTTCGAGCCGCGGCTCGAGCCTTGTAGCCGGCGCTCGAGCTTCGAATCGAGCTCTTTATAGAGAGCTCGAGTCGAAGCTCAAGCTTTCTATGGACGCGCGAGCTCTCAACGACTTTAAGGCTCGGAAGCTCGAGCCTTCTGACAACACTACTCGCGAACCATCCTTGGTAGGAATCGGTGTTCTTTCACGAGGATTTGTGGTCTATCAAATCTGATGTAATGGCGGGTGCGGTCAAGTACATGTTCACAGACTGCAGACTTCTTTGAGCGACGGTGTTTTAGGTCAGCTATGTGTTCTTTAACCCGAGTTTTTACCGGTCTTTTTGTTTGTCCTATATAAGAGAGACCACATTCACAATCATAAATTCAATTCACAATCATAAATAATTCAATAAAAAAATAAACCGCTATAAAATCCGTAAAATAGTTTTATTTCATGTGTTATATTCTCGTAAATCTAAGAACTCAATATGGGAATTTTTCGTTAGAAAAACTACATTTGTCCAACCTAGGATTTGAACCCAGGACCTCGTGATCAAAAAGCGATGCGCTTTGCCACCAGACCAACGAGGCAGTCAGGGAAAAAATATAATTAGTTTTATTTTAGTTATGAACGAGTGAGCTACGCGCTTTTAAGGAATAAAGTTTAGACACGCCGGGTTTTATACTTCAGTCATTAAAATGTATGACAAATGGTTGGTTGGTTTAGTGGCGAATAACGCGCTTTACGATCACGAGGTCCTGGGTTCATATTCTAGGTCGGACAAATGTAGTTTATCTATCGAAAAATTCTCAGTATCAGTCCGGAATCTGGAATTGTACCCAGTATATAGCAATAGGCTCGCCCCTATTACGTGGGAACTAACATCGTCGGCGAAAAGTAGGTGTACACAGTCATCTCTGTCACCCCCGCTTGGGGAATATAGGCGGGACGATGCTTATTTTTTTACAAATTCAAGTACCCATACTATACTTATTAGTAATCGGTGTAACACGGCCAAACAAGGGCACCATTATAATTTTGTTTTTGTTTTTTTAACTATTCTACTATTTTTTTTTATGACCCCGACTATCTTACCACGACCAAATAGACAGTCTTATCTGAAGAACAAGTCAATAGTGTCCGTAATCGGCGAGCGTGTTTAAGACGAACTATGAGAGTGGAGGAAGCCAGAGACGTATGTAAGGAAAGAACCTGTTGGAACTCTGTACTATCTGCCTACCCCGCAAGGAATCTGGCGCGATGATCTAGATAGATTTTTTTATAACTTGGTTTTGAATTTTTAAGGAGCTACCTGTTCAATTCGTAGTACTGTGCAATGGAGAGGCCTTTGTCCAGCAGTGAACTGTTATACGCTGATGATAATACAGTCAAGTTTGTGAAGAACTATTTTCTCCAATAAAGTCAGTAGGTAGGTAAATGTTCCTATTGCCTATTATCTTTAAAATGACGTTAAAGCAAGGAGGAGAGTTACCTCCTGTATTTTTTCTAGAACTTTCTAGACCTAGACTATTTTACCATGTTCAAACAGACCGTGTATTATCTGAAGGGCATGTAAAGTCTCCGTAACCGGCGAGCGTGTATAAGACGAACTATGAAGGAAGTCAGAGAGGTCTGTAAGAAAAGAACCTGTTGGAGCCCTGTACTCTGCCTACCCCGCAAGGTCCTGGCGTGATGATAAAGATAGATAGAACTCTCTAACCTTTAAACCAATTTCCGACCACGGAAAACACATTATGTATTTATGTACTAAATGGACAAGTAAGTAGATACTTACACGACCATAGGCCGAAACCACTCACGCCGTAAATCATAACGAAACTCTTCCTTTATATTTGTCAACGTTTATCCCCAAGAATCCTTGAATGATGGCCAGTCATTAATGAGAGACTCCATCTAGGGGCCATTCGGGGCAGCCCTCCTTCGGCCTATTTGTCCTCGACTCGTGGTGACAAATGGGAATGTCCCGGCCACTGGTATTAACCGGGGACATCGGAAAAGAGCCGTTGGGACTGTGTAGGTACGTGGTGGGGACACACGAGATGTGAATTCGGGACGAGAACGTCGCGTTAAAGTATTGAAATGGAAGACGACGCTTTTATTGTATTCTAAAACCGTATTTATTTCCATAAAAGATGTCAAGCCTCAAATCAACTACCTTTGTTTCTGCCATATACATAAACATAATATATCTGGAAAACTAATGCGATGGTTCAAGCACAAAATATGAACAGTCAGTAAATAGGTATTTAGGGGAATACGCTCATTCTCTTAAACTAGTTATTATTACCACGGTGTTTAGAAAGGCGACGACTTATCAGTCTTTTGAAGACCCTATGCGATGTGGGTCCCTATGGGTCTTGTAGCAATCGCTGAATTGGAGATGTACGAAGTGGCATTTGAGGATTTTAAATAGGTAGATAGGTAACGCTCCTATCTCTATCTGAAAGACATGCACTGCAGGACTAAGGCCTCCCCGAAAGACCGCAACGACAATCGGCTTTGTGGTGTACACATCCACCTTTTACCCGGTATATCTTGCAGGGGCACTGCCCAGTCCACGTCATCGGGGTCAAGGTCGCCAGGTAAACTATTCTTTTTTTATTATTTAAAAAACGTTGCCCCACACTATGATTTATTCCTGTGTCGTGGGTGCGTTTACAAACATGAAAATTCATATACACAAATATAATATTATCAGCCTGTATTGCCCACTGCTGGGCAAAGGCCTTTTCTCACAAATCGAGGTGAGAGAGATTAGGTCATACTCCACCACGCGGACCCAGTGCGGATTGATGGAGGCATGTTTGTGGCAACTTGCTGTTAGAACTTATAAAGCCTTACGAGAGACGCTCGAATATGAAAATGCCACAAACGGTTACTTATCTCGGGCCAACCGAGTCGAACGCTGCTTAACCTTGGTAATCGGTAAGAACACCGCGGTCACACAGCGCTACGAGCGCCTGACACACAAATACCCAGACCGAATCAAATAATGGTGGGTAACCCAAGATTTGTCCCGTACGGGAATCGAACCCACGACTATTCGACCCAGTTGGCGGACCGGCTTAAACTCTTAATTACTGGGATATCAGATAATCATTGCTTTAGATTCGGTTAATATTAGTATAATGACAATTACTTGTATAAAGTCTGCTACAAAAGGATACCGGAATCTACGATACTTAAAGATTATATTGCTAAATCATTGCTGAAGGTAAATGTACAAAGTAGGTCATTCCGTATACCTTCCTACAACCGGCATTAACTTACTGGTTTACATTACACGTTCGAGGTAAATAGCTCGCTTAAAAAATTGCAGGCATCTATCAATAAATCACAACGTCTGCATACGAAAAACAAGCCCGTATATTTCGCTCCGAGCAAAAATAATATTTACCATTACGAAGTATGTTTTCACGCTATTTTCCGCCTTACATCCCTCATTATTAGTTGTATTTTCCTTTATATTATATCTTACCTTTATAGTATTCCTTAGTAGTAGTCCTTTATAGTATTACTTGAATCGTAATGAATGGTTATTGATGTGAGTTTTTATCGAAGCCACATATTCGTACATAACGTCGAAGTCGAAATATAATTCGTATATAATGGGACTTTTGAAAAGCTTTTAACATTTGGTATAAACGGAAAGTAAACAGATTTTTCTTGATAATTTTTAGGTTGATATTCAGTTGAAGGCACTCCGGACGCTGTGAGACTGCGTGTTGTTTGATCACCTAGATAAAGGCCGTTACACACTTTAACGACTCAACACCAACTCGAGCACAGGCTCCTTATTAGCTATGACCAATTAAACATGCAAAGCGACGCATCACGATAAGATGCCCTTACATCCCTTCTTTCGGATACAAATACCGCACACAGGAACAGACACCGACCTCGCCGGCGAGGTCGAAGAATCTCTTACCCGCCGGCCGGTGCAAAGCACCACGGCGAGACACTTAGTATATGCCCTCCCCCATAGCGACCAAGTTAAGGCCGTTCCTCCTTGAGGCGCCCTTGAGCTAGTTGCTCCCTTGCTCTTCTGGCTCGAGCGTAGTGGTTGCATGCTCGCCCTCTTACCCGGTGTAGTATCATGTAGGCAAAGTAAAATATTCAATAATCGTGGACAACACGTGGTCCACTAACATTTTAATATACGGGGCGCTCAATCCTATACGCAGCGGTTAGTAATCGGCTAAAGAGAGAGATAATCGGATTCGTAGAGGGTCGTCTCTGTCACTTACGCCGATTTAGGATTCGATCCTGGACCTCGTAATCTTAACGTGCATTATTCGCCACTAAACCAACGAGTCATTGTCATGATTATATAAAGTACATCTACATAAAACAGAGTACAATACTCAATTTTACAGCAGTTAGCAACCAATCGAAATTATAATTCTTAGATTTACGCGAATATTACACATGAAATAAAACTATTTTTCGGATTTTATTGCGGTTCATTTTTGATTAAGTTCCCGACGTTTCGAGTGCTTTGCAACACCCATGGTCACGGGATGGACTTAAGGAGGTCGAAACGTCGGGAACTTAAAAAAAAAATTTCTTACTTCTTTGCCGAAAATAGTTTTATTTCAATCGAAATTATTTTTCATCTGTAGCCATTCCTTTCAGGGATGTAATGTTGCCATAAATAAAACCCATACATTATTTCTGTGAAATCTTTATATTAATAGTGTACAATAAGTATTCCTTCCAATTATTTCATTGTATTTACAAAAGCTGGTACATGATATCACATTGTCTAAGGGTTGGCGTAGATCTGATACAAGTAGATAAATAATGTGAAAGCTAGACAATAAATTGAAGTCAGCCATTTTTGGAACATTTTTTTTAAGACAAAGGAAAATGCTAACCATACAATGTGCAAAATGTGGTGCGAATTTATTTCTGTACAGTCAACCACCTACATAACTTAACAGACTGAGACTTTCAGCAGGCATTTATTTGGTCGAATTAAATTAAGGTAATAAAAGTTATGAGCGTAGAGGAAGCCAGAGAGGTATGTAAGGAAAGAGCCTGTTGGAACTCTGTACTCTCTGCCTACCCCGTAAGGGATCTGGCGTGATGATATAGATAGATAGATAGATAATAAAAGTTGAAAGAAAATATCTAGATTCATTCTATTGTCATTGAACATTTATGGCCGGTTTCAATATTCAACTCACGTAGATTTGCTTACTTGCAGTAGAATTTTGACAGATTTTCCATACAAAATTCTATCTGTAGTAGCCAAATCTATCCTTGAGTTAAATATTGAACATTGAAACGAAATTGAAAAATAGTTACTATTTATCGATGTAAAGAAATAATTAAATATAGCTAGAAAAGTAGGTACTTACTACAATTGTATAATAACTAAGCAACACTAGTATAAAAGTTACCATACAACGTTTGATGAAGTCCACTTAGCTCTTCGTCGCATGAAGAATAGGAAAGCTGTCGGATCCGATGGTGTCCCCATCGAAGCCTGGAAGGCAATGGATCATCGTGGAGTGGGCATCTTGACCAACCTTTTTAACCACATACTCCTCACCAGTAAAATCCCCGACCTATGGAGGCTGAGTATTATTACTCCTGTCTTCAAAGGCAAGGGATCGGTGCAGGAGTGCGGAAACTACCGCGGTATAAAGGTAATGTCTCACACCATGAAGCTCTTTGAGTGTAGAGTAGACTCCCGGTTTTAACAGGAGAGTACAATCTTGGAGTGTCAATATGGGTTTCGTCCAGGTCATGGGACCATGGACCCTGTTTTTGCCCTAAGGGTCGTCATGGAAAAATACAGGGCGAAGAACGCCTCTGCATTTCATGTTCTTAGACATGCAGAAAGCCTTCGACTGTGTCCCTCACGTGGCGGTCTGGTAGCATTGCGGTCCAAAAGGGTGCCAGAGACCTATATTGACATCATCCGGGATATGTATCGCGATTCCGGTTCTTTTGTACGGACCGCTGTTTGCGACACCAAATCCTTCCCCATCACAGTCGGGGTCCACCAAGGCTCGGTTCTCAGGCCTTATCTGTTCAGCGCGATATTAGATGAAGTTACGAACAGTATCAGAGATGCACATGAGCAGCCTCCGTGGCTGCTTATGTATGCTGACGATATTGCTCTGGTGGATGCGAACGGGGGGGAGACTGGTGCGACGTGTGAATGCGTGGAAGGAGTCACTTGAGAACAGTGGTCTTAATTTAAATGTGGCGAAGAGTGAGTACATGGCCTGTAATACTACAAATCCCCTACCCGTTCGCATAGGCGAAGACCAAGTCGAACGAACGGACCAGTTTAAATACTTGGGATCTGTACTCCATGCGACTGGGGACATCGATTACGACGTCAAGACTCGCATTGCAGCAGCTTGGGCAAAGTGGCGTGAGGTGGCTGGTGTTAATTGTAACCCTAAAATGCCGGTTAAGCTAAAAGGATAGGTCTATAAATCCATCATTAGGCCTGTCCTTCTATATGGCAGCGAAACGTGGCCAGTGCTTGAACGGCACAAGCAAGAGCTGCGTGTCACGGAAATGAAGATGCTGCGCTGGATGTGTGGAGTGTCACGGAAAGACCGCATTAGGAACTTCCGCATCCGCGGCAGCCTTCATGTCCGTGATATAGCAGATAAAATGCAGGAGAGCCGCCTACGATGGTACGGCCACGTCTTAAGGAATCCGGCAAATTAGGTGGGCAATAAGTGCCTGACTATGCGGCCTGCGCCGGGACCCGGAAGAAGAGGTAGACCCAATAAATGCTGGCTTGATGTCGTCAAGGATGCCAATGGCCTCGCCACAAAGGATGCCGAAGACCGCGTGAAGTGGAAAAGGAGAAGCAAGAAAGCGGACCCCGGGCTCCGAAGCAGCAGCTGAGGATGCTACTGGGAACACGCTCAGTCGAAGACCACGGAGGAGTACGAAGATCGCATTAATAACTAAATTTATAACTCATTATGAAACAAATACCAAAATTGTGATTGTAATTGCCCAGATCGCCTTATCCAACAGATGAAGTGTAGACACAGGCAAAACCACGCATACTTTTTTTAACTATTCAGACACTTACGTCGCTGACTGTACAAACATAATAGTATTTAATTAATTAAAAAATGACCCCGGATTGTACTTTTATAAACATTAATTATTCCAAATTTGAAGAATTTGACTTTATCCCTAAATTATTCATTTTATTATGATTTAAAAATATTAGCTAAAATAAAATGTGGAGGATAAGTGATAGAACCCAATGGCTATCTGTCCAGGCGTGATATGTACGAATGTGTTCAGTATGGACTACATAACAATGCCGTCTCCTCAGTTTTGCCCAAACTAATATAAATACTAGGTACTATTATTGCATGACGCAATTGCTTATAACACAATACTTCGTCCAAATCTTCAAACTAAAAACACGGTATAAAATTGAATTGAAAACTACAGTAACACAGCTCACAACTATAAAATTCGGTACCAAATGAACGCGTTATGCTTACCAAATTTTTTTTTTGCAGCAAACTCCTTTCGTAAGCGCAATTATCTACATTAATTGTCACTTTTATTAAACGTCAACATATAAAAACTAACGTTACTTATCTGACGGCACTATAAGGCGACACATTTGACAGCTTACATATCGTTGAGTGGACCAAGACAAAGGAAGGTAAATATTGTGCGAATAACGTGCGAAGTACTTTATTAAGGCGCTGTACACACAAAACAGTACGTCGAATGCAAGTACACACGCGAACCAATTACACACTAGTACTACTCTCGTTAGTACCCAGATACTGCTTCCAAGTCGCTGAGTCACTCGTAGAGTCCGTATATCGATGCTAAAGTCGCCGGTGTATTCCACTTAGATCGCTTGTTCTCCGATTTGATCACTATCGCCTCCGAGAAGAGACTGTGTCCGTCCCCGCGCTCTGTGTTCCTTTTATACTAGTTTGAAAGTTCTAGAACGGACGCGAACCCTCTAAGTACATCGATAGAAGTACATCGAACAATAGCCGGCGCGGCCCACAAAGCGGTATTATTATTACATACCAACTCGTATTTGCGCGTGAACAAATAGGTACTTGTATACCGCGACCGCGCGCTGGCGATAATTAAAGGGGTGGAACCTTCTAGACGTTTCGCCCCTTAAGCGCGGATTCTAGATCTTTCTAGTCAGATCGCCGGGGGACCTAAGGGTGTGTTATGCGGTTTAGAATCGACATCCCTCGATAAAGACTTTTCAAGATATCGGGGTATGTTCGGGTCGTAACAATATTATGATTTTGCATTAGGCTGCTCATCTATATCGATAGTGACTGAATTTTTGTTAGCAAAAATGAATAATACAGTTTGCATTATTGAAACGAACACAAAATAATCTCTTAGAATTCTGTACTCCGTTTACACAGCAAGGAATTTGGCGTATAGATGATAGAGAAATGCACAAACAGTAGAACCAAAGAAGCCTTACCAATGCACAAAGAAGGATAGCACTTCTGTGCGCTTATTTGTAAGCTGTCAAAAGTGTCATTATATATTACCTAGTTCAATTTGCAGAGATACAAAATATCAATCGGTCTGCCATTAACAATCAGAAAGCCAACCCGTAATTATATAGTTCTAAATGGTACAAGTGTAGTCGTAACACGAAGACTCTTGTTGTCTTCGCTCCTCATTGGATATGCGGATGTTGGATGACGTGCCCCCAGTCTCCCAGAGACCTGGCGTCTCTATAATCTAAATAAGAAAATAAGATCAAAATTCTTTGTGATGGAGCAGTGCAGTAGTTTAGAGCATAGGTCGCTTCAGTCGATCCCTTGATTGAAAGTGTTTGTGTGACGCACAAATGTTAATTTCAGTCTGGGTGTTTTTCTATCTGAATTTCATGTTTGTAAAACGCGCCCAAAATAAAGTAATTATTAGTACGTGTGCGTGTGTATATGATTCAAATCCTACTATGATTATGTTGGTAGATTTATTGTATTACAAATAACACATTCCTCAATATTTTTTAAATTTTAATTATAGGTATATCTGAGAGACTGCCCGTAACGTTACCGAAACATGGGGCTGCCGGAAGATCAGTGCTGCAGCATAATACAGCTGCGGCAGGGGCCAATTTTGGGTAACATACAATTACTGCTTTATTTTCATTAATACTTTTTGTCATGTCGATAGACATTTGTTATTATTTTTTTTTATGATTATTTGTGGGAGCACAAAATAAATTATTACTCTTTCTTTCCTTCAAAATGTCAATAAAAATGATTCCAATTAAATGGGCTGCTTAAGTTCACTGCAGTTATATGAATTATGAATTAAATTTAAAGGCGCAAAATGTCTTTACCTACACTCTTCAAGTTGTAAAAATGCTAAGAACTAATGATAAGATTATTGTATGCTATTGACATACCATATTGTGTTAGTTACAAGAGCATAATTACCTTTTGCACCAGCTCTTCAAAAGCCAAGCTGATGCCTTCTTGAGTCTTAGCACTGCTTTCTATAAACAGCATTCTGTGTTTCTGTGCAAATGCCTGACCTTGCTCTCGTGGCACTGCGCGAGGCTGTATGAGCATAGATAATAGTATAAATTATTTTGCCGATCTGTGTTAAACCCCCAAGAATTGAGAATAGTTCAGAGACGAAAAGCCGATTTTATAGGGTATACTATGATTTACGGTCTAATAAGTATCAAGAAAAATATACACGTTAAAACAAAAATAGCATGCTGTAAGTTAAATATCACAAATAAAACAACCTGTATTCCATTGACGTGTCATTTGAGATCAAAAGGTGAGAGCGTGGATATAAAACAATGGATTGAGTATTGTCAAAAATTGCCAAAGAAAATTAAAGTCTTAGTCACAGACACAACGTTGAATTTTCTATGATTAAAACAACTCGAGAAACCATAATGAGTGAGAGCAGTAACTAGAAGCCCGTTATCACGCTCGCACCCATTACGATGCAGTACTGTGACCATAAGGTAGAACTAATACGGACTATACCTATTTATGATGTGGTTTAAATACGCTGTAAACCAATTATTAGCGAGTTCAAAACGAATCAGGTTTTGAAGATGGGGAATAAGGGCAGCTATCTCAACCGTTATAAATACAGAAAAACGGCTCTAGGGGCTATCCTAAATTTTTGCGATATTTGGAGCTGAATTTACAAATTCTGAAAAAAATGTACAGTCAGTAAGAAAATGGGCACTTTAATCAAAAACTTTGACTACTACTCATTTAAGATGTTGCATATGCGTAGAAAGAAAGAATTAGGACACTACACAGTGCCCGAGAATTATAAGTTAATTATATGTCAACAAGTCCATAATCGCACCAATGTTTGGTCACCCTACTTAGAAAGAGACGTAGGGCTCTCAGTGAGAATCCTTGTCATCCCGTTTTTTCCGCACAGTGCTTAATCCATTGTATCATATCCATGCTTGAGAGAATAATTTTAGAATTGTAGTGTCAAAGGTCAATAGGTCTCATAAAAAAGCTCAGAGTTGCTCAGCGAGCTATGGAGAAAGCTATGCTCGGCCTTTCTCTACGCGATCGAATCAGGAATGAGGAGATTCGTAGAAGAACCAAGGTCACCGACATAGCCCTTAATATTAGCAAGCTGAAGTGGCAATGGGCGGGCCACATAGCGCGTAGATCGGACGGGCGTTGGGGCAGAAAGATTCGAGAGTGGAGACCACGTATTGGCAAGCGCAGCGTGGGACGACCGCCTGCCAGATGGACCGACGATCTTGTGAAAATTGCAGGAAGTCGTTGGATGCAGGTGGCATCGGACCGGTTACGCTGGAAAGCGATTGGGGAGGCCTATATTCAACAGTGGACAAGTATAGGCTGAGATGATGATGATGATGATGATAAGTGTCAAAGTGAATGTCAACTTTAACTCCATGCAATAGATTTGTTATTTGGCACATCTATTCTAGTAACTTTCTCACTAGGTCAAACAAAATAAGTTTTAAATTCAGCCTGAATGGCAATAGTCTTTCTTCCATTACATCAAGAAATCGACATGGTCAGCCATGTATGACTTTGTGTTACTATAAAGTACCTACACTTATGCTAGGGTTAGCATAAGTGTAGGACCTTGGGGAATATAAGCCTGATGGTGTAGTAAAATTTATTATTTATATATCTAAAAATAAAAAACTGATAATCTTACTTTATCAATCTTATTGCCCACGACTAAACAGACAATGTTTTTCTTTGTAGAGTAAACTTGTAGCTCTTCAACCCACTCATTCAGTTTCGCCAATGACTTCGGTTCTGACACGTCGTAAACTAGAATAGCCCCATGTGCGTCTCTGTAATAAATTTACTTTCATGACTTACTTATTTTAATCTACCGGAGAAGCTTCTTTTTGTAAAAAACCATCGTACCAAATGCTTCGGCAAAAGGTACAATTTGAGTTTCCCATAAAATTTTCTCTGTGGACATTCTAGTGTCACGATGAAAGACTGATAGCCAGCAACAAGAAACCAACAAAACGTCACCTTGACCAAGTTAAAACCTGCTGCTAATTGCACTAGTCTGTAACCAAACTATTTGTAATGTTCGCGTGGTTTAAACTGATTAAGGCAACATAACTTTGCAAATCATAATCAGTTGTGGTTATAAGGTCAATGTTTGCGCACTAAATAAATGCTAATACACAATGATAAGACTTCCCTAAAAATTTTATTTTATTTAAATGTGTTGTTCCCAAAGTATATAATAGTTAAACAATAACGTTGATCATTATGTGATCCAAGCAAAGCATTACATTCCTTGGAGCAGTCACATAAAATTGGATTTAAATTTAAGCACCAAGACTTTACCTGTAAAAACTGGATGTCAATGTTCTATATCTTTCCTGTCCAGCTGTGTCCCAAATACCAAGCTTCACTTTGTCTCCGTTTACATCCATCACCTTGCATTTGTAGTCAACTCCTATTGTGGCCGGAAATGACGCATTGTAGTCTCCAGTTGTGAATGCTAAGATAATGCTACAAAGAAAATTAATTAAATAGATCGCAATATTGTTTCAAACACAATTTTCTGGGTATGTCCAGCAATTTTATTACCATTTTTTTTACAAATCTTGGTGAACATCAGCAAAACAAAATATTAGTCTCTATATCATCACGCCAGATTTCTTACGGGGTAGACAGGGAGTACAGAGTTCCAACAGGTTCTTTCGTTACATACCTCTCTGGCTTCTTCCACTCTCACAGTACGTCTTATACATGCTTGCCGGTTACGGAGACTCTTGACTTGTCCTTCAGATAAGACTTGGTCTATTTGGTCTTGGTAAGATAGTCTAAGTCTTCCCCGGTACCTACATCCTTCCACTTTCGCATTGTATATATGTTTTGTCATTCTTTCTTCTGACAAAATATTAGTAATGTATTTAAATACTATACAGAAAAATAATGGATTTGATGCAAAACAAAGGTGTGAATTCAAAAACCTCTGAATGTTCAGTGATTTATGTTGCTGAATGTACTTTAACCCTTTAATGATAGTGGTGACACAGAAGATTTAGTCATAAACTTTGTAAGTAGGGCTTTGGCCCAGCAGTGGGATATAGTATAGGCCAAAAAAGTATACTTTTCAATTGCAATACAAAAAGTACATGTGATTTAATTTTGCTGCATTGAAGATAGCTTCTCCAAGCAGCGTGTGCATGTTAAGAAAAGTTCTTATTAAAGTTCAAGAACTCAGATTTTTGATAAGGAGGATCCATTAATAAATGAATGTAAATAACACAGTGCTGGGGGTAAGCTGCCTATCCATATTGAGTAGCACTAATTTCAATCTGGCCAAGTTGAATCACTAGTACTGAACACCAGTATATAAATATGCCCAGTTTTGACAGACAATTAAGTCCTGTGGTTAAGAATTAGCTACTCCACCTCCTGGATCTAGTAGTTATAGGTACGATCTGGCACTGGACATTCATTTGTTTCCCACAAATATTTGTTTTGACTGAATGTTTGTGTATATGATATGTTTGTGTTATAACATGTGTTTATATACACCTAAAACACAGGAATAACTCTTAGAGTGAGGCTATATTATGAAAAAAAATAACAAACATTATTGTTTGTTATTTTTTTTCCAATTCCCATCCATTTACTATATTTATAGCATGTTTCATTTAGATATGGAGATACTTCAATAAAATGAGAGTAAATGCATTAACATTTTTAGTAGTATAATTGACAAATTTTAAACCACAAAACATGCTTCCGTTCACTAAATTTATATTTATGCATAGTTATGATAATAATTCTTAAAATAATATAAAATTTTGGATGTTATACTGCATTATATTATATAATACTTTTATATTAACCATTACCAATTTTTAGGCTTAAAAAAGTATTCACTTCTTTCGTAGGAGTCTGTATTCACTGCTACAATAAAATACCGAAGCCATGATAGATTTGCCACTTGACAAATTTAAAAGTTATATTAAACCTTGACTAATGAGTAAAGGATATTATACTGTGAATGATTTTTAAATGACAAAAATGCCTTTATACAAATTAGCTAAAGTTATGACAAGCTAAAGTTATAACAAGAATATGATGTTAAGTGCAGTGTGTCCTGTCTAGAAAGTGTCCATTGATTTTAAATATTCATCATCATCAGCCCGTGTCAGTCCACTGCTGGACGTAGGCCTCTCCCATGGCACGCCACTGAGCTCGATCTTCAGCTCTCCTTCTCCAATCCCTGCCCGCTGCCTTACGAATATCGTCGCCCCACCTAGCTACAGGGCGCCCTACACTACGTTTGCCGACACGCGGTCTTCACTCAAGAACCAGTCTGCCCCAACGGCCATCGGTTCTGCGGCATATGTGACCTGCCCACTGCCACTTCAGCTTGCTAATTCGCTGAGCTATGTCGGTAACCTTGGTTCTCTGACGAATAACTTCGTTCCGGATTCGATCCCTAAGAGAAACTCCGAGCATAGCTCTTTCCATAGCTCGTTGAGCGACCTTGAACTGGTGGACAAGCCGCACAGTGAGTGGCCACGTTTCGGCTCCGTATGTCATTACAGGTAGGACGCACTGATTAAAAACTTTAAATATTATTTTTGAACAATGTCGACAGGGTCTGGATTGGTCATGCTCAGTAAAATGTCTGTGCTAGTGGCAGCTCTGTGGAGTGGATCACTCTGTTCTCTCTAATATGGTCGAGGAGAGTGATGGCTGCTTCTCAGGTCATACTTGTGAACGGGTGCTGCTGGTGGGGACTGGTCATTGGTATTGGACCTTGAACTTTGCATGAATGTGTAGTTTGAATTATTATATATATCATGTCAATGTTGTACCTTACTGTAGAACTAAGTAGAATAATATAATATAGGTATAAAATCGTTAATAATTTTATTCATCACTGACAATTGTACAGTATATATTATTTTCTTAAAATAGGGATACTGACTACAATAAGCAAAAAAATAATATTTGAAGTTGGTGTCATGTAACCCATTGCATGACTGACATGCACCAACTTGAAATATTTAAATTTCGCTCTTTGAAAAAATTATTTTATAGAAGTTTAAAGTAACATAGTATCTTTTAAATTAACCAAAGAATAAACAAGTCATAGTTATTATTTAATTCTCTTTTGTGTCATAAACATCCTGGACCAGATAAAGTGTGGTTTATTCATACTAAAATTATAAATTCAAAATTAACTCTATCTGTTATCTTTTTACACCTAAAACAGTACACAGATTTTGGTAAAATTTGACAAGGAGATAGATATTATTCAGGGGAAAGACACCAACTACCTTTTTCCTCAAAAAAAAACCTTAAGAGTATGAAATACACCCCTGAAAATTATATGATCTTAGTCATGGTTATAGCTATTTATTGATAACTAGCTGTACACACAGCTTCATCTGCATTTTTTTTCAGGGGTGTATTTCATACCCTTACATTATATTTTTCAGACAAAAGGTATGTCCTTCCCATGCATGAAATCTATGTCCTTGCCAACTTTAATCAAAATCTGTTCAGTGGTTTGGGTGTGAAAAGGTAACAGACAAACAGACAGCCAGACAGTTACTTTTGAATTTATAATATTAGTTGGGAGTATGGAATTTCCATGATGACCTTTATGATGGCAACAGGTTCAACCTTATTACATTGGGTGATATAATACACTTCTGCCAGTATAGGTGTGATCATGGTTATGTTTATATGTTTTCAAGTAAGTCTTTTCAAATTCAAACAAGTCTATGTAGTTATAACTAACCTTATCTAAAATGTAATTTATAATTGATAGATTAATAGATGATTAATTAGTATTGCAGTACGCGTGTGTATGTATTGCGCAGAAATTTATATATTTTCAAAACACGAACGTTAACTATTTATGTCAAGGTGATAACACTTTTACATAAAGTAGTTTGGTTATTTCTGTTAACAATTTTAAGCCTCTAATCCTGCTTTATACGGCGTAAAAATGAAACTCGATATTGCAGAAGGTGTAAATATGCGATGACTCAATATTTCCTTTTTTTAACTTGGATGATGGCATCGACATTACTTATTTTTTTTTAATTATTCAAAGGAGCCTTTACCTGGATTTACCAACACCGCTCTCCCCGATAACTAAAATCTTCAATGTAGTAACGTAATCCATATTAAAATAACTATTTGATTAAATCACGATCAACAAAAATGAGGAACAATTTGCTACAACCGCAGGCGTTTCCTTTGTGACGCACACACAATCAACCAAATTTATTAATAATGATTTAAATTCACAACTATACAAAAACTAAAGCAGTGAATGGAGTTAATTAATTGAAATAGTTGTTAATATTATACAATAAGATTACGTTTATAGTCGCAATTTCTAAAAAAGGAAAACAATTTTTGACATTTTACACCTTGACATTGACAGATTATTTTCCATCGTAGCTACGTTTAGTTATCACATCGCTCACATGCAAGATTTCTATCTTGAACACATGTTAACATTAACACAGCCATGCCTTTTTGTTAAACACTGTCAATCTGTTAATTATTTGTGTTACTTATTAATAAGATAAAATATCACGCCAATACGTTTATTCTAAGCATTTGCAAAACGCTATACATAAGTACAAAAAAGAAACGTATTTTTACATTTAAGTTGGCGCGTAATTTTAAATTTCCTTTGGTCTTTTACTTTCTGGTTTCTTTCTTCTTCTTCTTCAAGTTATAGCTTCGCACTAATTATAAGTGTATTTTGCCAGTTTCCAGTGAGATATATAATTGTGTATGTTTAAATTAATTCGACTCCCAGATGAATTTGATGACAACGATGATAATGAAATTAATGAAGTACCCCACCCTGGATAGTAAAGCGGTGGATACTTTACATACCAATTGCAACGGCCGTATTGAGGGAAGTCGAAAAGGCACGTTTCATCACTTTGTTACAATTACCTTCACTCATGCACATATAAGAACACATAATAAGTGATCAAACGAACTTACCTGAAGTGAAGTTCGATCATTATTATACGAAGTCCTTCGTTCGAAGATATAAACTATATTAGCAGCTCTCTCGAGTCGCTTGGCAACCGCGCGTCATTTAGCCAATTCAAAAGTCAACGCCGCCTCTATGGTATCTGTGGACATAACCTCTGCAAGCATTCCTTTTAGAAGTAGTACATTTCAACTTTACCAACGGGCAGGGCGGGTTGGGTACTTATATCTTCGAACGAAGGACTTCGTATAATAATGATCGAACTTCACTTCAGGTAAGTTCGTTTGATCACTTATTATACTGTGTCCTTCGTTCTCGATATAAACTATATTAGCAGCTGTTTAGAGCTATAAGGGTAAAGTTGAAGTATACCACATAAAGGTTTTTTTTTTTTTTTTTTTTTGAGCGTGACCTCTAAAAAATAACATATCATTAGTATATTTGTACTATAACACATTCCCGTTCTTTGTTTTGCCATACAACACAAACAACAAATATATACACATATATTGTTTCTTACAACCAGTCTGTCTAACTTATTTAAAATAAATTTATATAATTAAATTCTATAACATATTATGTTATGTAGTGTAGATCCATCCCAACAAAACCTTGAAAGCACCTGTTATATACCTTTATACCACACCTGTTGTCCAAAATTCATTAATACCGGGTAATATTAATCAATCATTACTTATCAGATATCAGTGCAGTCTCTATCTGTTATGTCTTCTATAGAGATCTTTCTTCTATAGATATCTTCTATATAACAAGAGTTGAGGAATTGCCCATCTAGAGTTTTGTTTATATAAAATTAAATCCTTTATAATAATTCTTGTATCATTGACAACCATTATGAGACGAACTATGAGAGTGAAGAAAGCCAGGCAGGCATGCAAGTAAAGAACCCGTCGGAACCTTGCACTTTCTGCCCACCCCGCAAGAGATCTGGCCTCATAATATGGATAGAGATAGATAGATAGCTAGAAACCCTTACTGTGTACTAGACCTGAAAACAAAGTCTGTTAGTACCCAATCTATAACAATATGATACAAATATAACAGGGAAACCTATTTCCCCAATAATGTGTCTTCCAACTGTTTTTTTTTTTTTTTTTTTTTTTTTTTTTCAAATGATCTCCTTTTGAGTACGGTACCAAACGAAGGCTACGAATTAACTTGGGGATTATGAGAATGGTTTTGCTATCATTACATATTTAATTTATGATTTTTTTTTTTTTTTTTTTTTTTTTTTTTATTTAATATCAACATTCTGCTATATTTAATGTTAGTTATATTTTTAATCTTTAAAGATGTACATATATCAAAATTTAACATTTTTTGTACTAGAGGCCTTTGTACTAATGAACTTATATGGAATTAAGTCCGGTGAAGCTGTAAAGGCCTCGCGGCCATCAGCGTACATCACTCACACACACACCTTATCTGGAGATATTCCTCCCATAAGGCTATGTGCTTTACCTATATAATCTCGCGCCCCCCCCCCCCCCCCCAATTTTTAGAGTCTGGAACGAAGGGCAGTACTAATGCGTGGTAAACAAACATAACCTACCCCAGTGTTATTACTATACCACTATTATTAATTCAATTTAAATTTCGAAACTATCCCGGAATCATTTCCATGTTCTGAGTGTGCGCCGACAAATAAATCCTTGGCTACATAAATATTTATGTATTACTTAACGATTCGTTCCTGCGCAATAACGCCCGCGAACGTTCGTTTTTACAATACGATTGGACCACTCCTGAACCAATTACATGACTGATACTAAAAATACTAAAAAATACACTCCTAATTTAGTAATAACTTAAGAAGCGAATAAGTTACAGTCGACTAAACCGAACCATGGGTTACAACTGTATCATATTGGGAATCCTATTCATAACTGAATTATTTCATACCATGAAATTTTCATTTCATACCACACTTCCTTTGCTTCTTTGTATGTGACTGTATTTATAAGTAAAAACAAAAATTGCAATGGGTAACTTTCTAGTTAGTTCTAGATGTCCAACCGTGAGAATTGAGTGTTACTCAACTTATTATTATGTATCCCCCATTAATAATAAATAAATAATATCAAGTTCCTTAGGACTTAGATTATTGCTGATACTACATAATATTTATCATACCTGTGATAAGAATATACTTTTGATTATTCTTGTTTAAGATAATCCATACTTTCAAATACTGTAACTCAATATTTCATCCACCGTAGCTTGTCAACATAATATCATTAAATTTTCAAATGGATATTATTATCAAGTCATTTGCATGACTTTATTTTCTTTTTATATATAGATACCTATTTATAAGATACATGTAACATGTGGATGTAATAATTTAAGTATAACAATACCAAAATTGCAAATTTTTGTATGATATCTCAATCCAATATTTTTTACTGAAACACCTTTAAATAAATTACAACATATATAATGCTCTAAAACCAACTTGTTACTTTAATGGTAGCAGTTTGTACTTGTGTTATCATAACTATACCAGAAAACATCACTGGTGTTCAAAATAACTGTACACATTCCAAACTAATTACAAAACTATTTTTTATAGTTATTAATTTCTTGAATAATCTTATTTAATTACATATTATTTATTGATTATCATATGATCAAACAAAAAAACAGTAAAAACATCTAATTCTCCAAATCATGAATTGATGTATAGCTTTCCATTGTGTGTGCCTCAAATTTCTAATATTATTAAGTACACTATAATTGATGCAGGAAATAATCAAGAACCCAAAACCATTGAACTCATTACATGATAGAAAACTGAATAGGTACTAATAAATTTTCTATTAGTATATTTATTATGACTGTAAGGTCTAACCTGTTAGCATTAAGTTTTTATTTTTATTTTTAATAAAAATAGCTATAAATTATATTTCAAATTATTAAACAATAGTGTTTCTAATAATAATGTTTCTATACATAATGTTAAACATATGTAGGACAAGATTCACTTGTCTGAAGTGCAAGTACTTGCACAAAAAACCAATAAAATTATGTTTGTCGTTGAAGGCATTATTAGTGTCATGGATACATACCACCGTCAGTGAATACCTTTAGCCTCCAATATTATGGCTTCTTTGTAAAACCCATGTTGTATTCCTGATAGTTTTTCTGAATTTTTCAGCAACTTAAAAACCAAGTCCTTGTGTAAAATGCCTATCATGCTTTTTGTACCTCACTTTCTTTGGTAGGAGATTTCCAATGTCCAACGTGATGTTGTTTTTGGTGAACTGATAGGTACACTGTGACTTAATATTTCCATACCCAGGATGAGGATTGTTGTTCTATATTGGTTACAACGGTGGTCGATTTATGAAATTTAAACTACTGGTTATGACTAGCTAGTTAATAATTCCATATTGATAATCCACTATATTAACACTCCTTTTATGCAAAATATATACTGCTGACCTTAAAGGTTCTTATCTCAATAAAGGTTTCATGACTGTATTGTTAGGATTAATCTTTTCTGGCTACCCTGCAAGGAGTCTAGGTTGATAATATTGATAGATAATTATTAGTTCTATGTTAACTGGATAGACCAGGTATTTTATATTATCTTTTAAGTATCTTTGTGCATAACACAAATTATCCCACAACCTGCCTGCCGCAGCATCGGTAGGATAAGATATTATATTTGGAATGTATCCACAGTCCTGTTGCTTGTCAGTTACAACAGGCATTGCCATTAGTATATTACTTTGGCTTATTTGGTTATAAACCCTGTTCAGGAATAAGTATTGCTGGATTTAACTTTTTTAATACAAGTACTCATAATTTTGCACAATTCTTTGTGTAATAAGCTCCAGTTTGGGCTATTTCAGTATTATTATACAAGTATGTCTAATAATGAAATCAATAAAAACACTATGTTTCTGCAAAGGAGTGACTTTTGTTATTAATAATGTATTGTTATACATAATAACAATGTCACTTTAATTACCCTTTCAGTAAGTCTCCTTTTGGAGATATAATATGACAAATTGCTTATAGTTTATAGCAATAGTCTTTGTATTTACTGTTTTAGGCATGTTTAAGGTATGTATTTTAGGTAACATTTTTGATTCTTACCATTATAGAAATGTGAACTGCACAGGAACACCTCATGGATGAAACCTATGAGTAGTATGACCTTCAGCACATATCTCGTATGGGCCCCAAGTCTTGCGGATCACGCCGATGTATCTCGTACACCACTCGTGTCCTTGAATTATCGTCAAGTGTTGCGGACCACGTCGATGTATCTCGTACATCACCAGTGTCCTTAAAATGCCATCGATCCTGAACAATCATCATAATTGATGAACGTCCCCCTAATTTCTCTTATTGGAGGTATAACATTGCCAATTTATAGACGGTTAATAATCGTTTTCAGGTATATTTCGTGTTAAACTGTTTGTACACGAATAGGGACGTAGACTTCATAAGTTTACTTTTCGGACGACGAAGCTTTCCCAAATTTTAATATGACGAAACTCACGTCTCCAAATATTAGATATTATATAAATAAACAAGTTAAGCTGAAAAACACCACAAATAAACAACTATCGGTTGATTTTTTTAGAATGTAATTCTTTGCCAGGACGTAAACTTTTCTAAATTTGCCTATACGATGTTTTAAATTTATTTCACAAGGTCACTTGAGTATATTACAACCTTTTTGTTATAAAATTTCAGTGCAATAACAAGTTATTAAATTAAATGTCGACCAAAAACTTTATTACAAAGCGTCAGCTGCCGCGCTTTCAAAAGAATGCTTGCAGAGGTTATGTCCACAGATACCATAGAGGCGGCGTTGACTTTTGAATTGGCTAAATGACGCGCGGTTGCCAAGCGACTCGAGAGAGCTGCTAATATAGTTTATATCGAGAACGAAGGACACAGTATAATGGTTAATATTCCACCAACATTACACATTATTAGTCAAAATAACACAAGTTTTGGAAATTAAAACAAATTGACAACATCACTCTTCGATTTCCCGCCAAAACTCCGAACTCTGGTTTCTTCTTCTTCTTCTTCTTCAAGTTATGGCTTCTCACTAATTATAAGTGTATTTTGCCAGTATCCAGTGAGATATATAATCGTGTTTGTTTAAATTAATTCGACTCCCCGATGAATTTGATGACAACGATGATAATGAAATTAATGAAATACCCCACCTTAGATAGTAAAGCGGTGGATACTTTACATACCAATTGCAACGGCCGTTTTGAGGGAAGTCGAAAAGGCACGTTTTATCACTTTGTTACAATTACCTTCACTCAGGCTCATATAAGAACACATAATGGTTAATATTCCACCAACATTACACATTATTAGTCGAAATAACACAAGTTTTGGAAATTAAAACAAATTGACAACACCACCCTTCGACTTCCCGCCAAAACTCAAAAAAAGAATTCTGGTTTCTTTTCTTCTGCGGAGATTTTTTTTTTAAATATATAGGTTAGGTACATAATAGTATAATATGATATGAACGAATAAATTAATGATTAATGAAGAGTGTGGTTGTAAATAACGTGTATTTTCGATCTTCTAATAATAGTTTGCTTTTCTCATTAATTTATTCTATCTATCTATCTATAACCTCACGCCAGATCCCTTGCGGGGTAGGCAGAGAGTACAGAGTTCCAACAAGTTCTTTCCTTACATACCTCTCTGGCTTCCTCGACTCTCATAGTTCGTCTCATACACGCTCGCCGGTTACGGAGACTCTTGACTTTTCCATCAGATAAGACTCGGTTTATTTGGTCGTGGTAAGATAGTCTAGGTCTTCCCCGGTACCTGCATCCTTCCACTTTCACATTGTATATCTGTTTTGTCATCCTTTCCTCTGGCATTCTTTCTATATGCCCGAACCAACGGAGCATGCCCTTTCTCATCTTTACACCGATACTATCTTTCATACCTACTCGCTGTCTTACTATGCTGTTGCTAATGCGGTCGGTCAGCTTTACTCCGCACATCTTTCATTTATCCTACTTTCATTCTCCTTCTTACATACCCAGCTCTCGCTACCATATAACAGCGTTGGGACAAGAACTCCGTTATGTATGGCCAGCTGCGCCTTATGGCTTAATGTGCCGGCTCCCGAGTAGCTTTCCCATCGCACCATTCACTCTGTTCCCTGCACTCACTCTTTTCTCTATGTCAGCGGTGTATTTCCCATCCTTACTGAAGGCGCATCCAAGATATACAAACTCATTCACTTGCTCCAGCACATCGTTACCAACCACAATCCTTACATTCGTTCTGGTTTCTTCCCTTTCAAAACCCATAATCTTGGTTTTCTTCACATTCAAGTGTAAGCCATTGATCATGCAGTCGTTTTTCATAACTGTGACTAGTGTTTGCAGATCAGTGGCTGTTGCCGCTATTAAAACCGCGTCATCTGCATACAGTAGATGGTTTACCACTAAGTCACCCATTTGTACACCTTCATTCATCGCTTTCAGTCTTTGAAGACTTTTATTAATTTATTTTTTATAATTTATTTATTTGTTTTATTTCTTCAGGGTAGCAGCAGCATAAGTATATTAAAAAATTCATCATCATCATCATCTCAGCCTATACTTGTCCACTGCTGAACATAGGCCTCCCCAATCGCTTTCCAGCGTAACCGGTCCGATGCCACCTGCATCCAACGACTTCCTGCGATTTTCACAAGATCGTCGGTCCATCTGGCAGGTGGTCGTCCCACGCTGCGCTTGCCAATACGTGGTCTCCACTCTAGAATCTTTCTGCCCCAACGCCCGTCCGATCTTCGCGCTATGTGGCCCGCCCATTGCCACTTCAGCTTGCTAATCTTAACGGCTATGTCGGTGACCTTGGTTCTTCTGCGAATCTCTTCATTCCTGATTCGATCACGTAGAGAAACGCCGAGCATAGCTCTCTCCATAGCTCGCTGAGCAACTCTGAGCTTTTTTATGAGACCTATTGTAAGAGACCACGTCTCTGATCCATATATCATCACTGGTAACACACATTGACTAAAAACTTTAGTCTTTAGGCACTGAGGTATTTTGGATGAGAAGATGTTGATTAAAAAATTACATGAGAATAATTACTTAAAATAAAGCCTTTACAGCTAACCACAATAGATTTCCAGCATAATTCAATTGTACGAAGAAACATTAAAGAAAGTTGAGGTAACATTAATAGTTAGGTGAAGGTCGGATTATTATGTCTATAATATAGGAAAATTGAGAACATTAATCTTAAAAATTAAGAGCATTATGAATACGAATGTTGGTAAACATAAATTACATAGCCATACACAACAGCGCACTACAATTACACATCCAATTGTGCGATAAATGTATAAAAAACAATAAAATTAAAAAAAATATTAGGTGGCGGTGGAGCTGATTTGTTGTAGGAGGTTGTTTCATTTTTGTTTAAAACAGTTTTTTGAGCCACTAAATAGGTCAATATTATTAAATTTATTATTGTACAAGCGAACAATACGAGTGAGAACAGCATTACTCCCATAATTTGTCGTATGTGAGGGGACGTCGAATAAAGGCTATATAAAGGTATGTCTGGTACGATGACCTGGTGTGGAAAATGATATTTGGCCAGTAATTCACAGCAGTCTATATTGCCACGTACAGTGTCAAACAACAGTCCTAAATCTAATAGCTCTCTTCTGTGTTCTAGTGTAAGAATTTTATGTTTTTGACAGTTTTTAACGTAAGACAAGGACGCATTTTTCAATTTGTTATTTAAATAGGAAAGAAATTTCTTTTGTATTCGCTCAATACGGTTAATGTGTACTGCATAATAGGGGTTCCATATAGAGCTGGCATATTCCAGAATGCATCTAACATAAGCAAAATAAATTACTTTGAGGCTAGTTAGATCGTTGAAGCATTTACAGGTGCGCATAATAAAACCGAAATTACGATAAGATCGACTGACAATGCTATCAATATGAGAGGACATGCTCATTTTTGAGTCAAATAAGATACCTAGATCACGTACGACATTAACTCTCTTGATTATGACTCCATTGAAGTCATAGGAAAAACATGTGGGGTTTTTTTTCGAGTTAAGCTTATGCATTGACATTTGTCGAGTTATATTATTTGATTTATAAAAAGCTTATAAATTGTTTAGGTCTTGTTGCAATAACATACAGTCGTCTTTAGAGCGTATACAAATTTATAATTTTAAATCCAAAGGCATCTAGGATAAAATCAATATAGTAATTTTCATATCTTTTACAAACTTAGTCAACCGAGTCGGAGTTTGAAAGTAAAGTTGTTATTGCTTTCTGAATAAAATTGTTAACAGTGCACGAATATTGTAATATCGAATACTTAACGGCCTTCAGTCAAAAAAATCTTATTTCATAAATAAGATGTTTTTTTTTAAATTTAATGTCAGTGGTTATATATAGTAGATCTGGATTTTTTAACAGTTAAAACGTCTTTGCTTGGAAATGAGATTTCTAATCAGCAATTTATTTATCTTAGTGATCGATGTCTTTGGGCCTCTTTCACCACCCTCGCGTTGAGTCTGAAGTAGCATAATCGACAATTAAAGTTGCAAGTAAGTTTATATACAAATTTTACCATCTCTGAGTAACCCTATGCAACGGTTAAACTAACCAGTTTTAATTTTCGAGTAAGGCCCTTAGCCTATTTGACAGGTGGACCTCTTTTACCACTGACCTGGATTTTTTATTTCGGATGTATTCATAAGGTATTCTTGCTTAGATATAGAGTTTCTAATATGAGCGTTGTATGCAGAGACTTACTTAATTACCTACTTCGATATGTTTAGGCTCACATCAAAAGCACAAAAATAATCAAGTCCACAATTTAGTTAATTCCAGGGCAGCCTCTTTCATGGCAGGTATTGCTTTTCTTATTCGCAAGATTCTTTTAACTTGAAAAAGACTATTTCAGAAACTTCAAATGGAAACTCGTCTACCTAGCTCAACTTTCTACTAACTTTAAAAGGATTTGCAAACAACATTTCTCGGTCCGATAAAAAGAAAAAAATACGCAAGTATTTTGAAAACAAACGCCTTTACCACCCCGCGCCATTATACTACCTATTTACTGTAGCAACTTTCTATTCACTTCGCATTGAAAGAAAACTCTCAGATGCATCTATAGATATAGGCCACTATCAATAGGGGGTGCTCATTCAGCAGTATTTAGGTCTCGGAGTCAATGCAACGCGGGGACAAAACGTTTCTTTATTTCATCAGAATGCATTCAGTCGGCCATTGTGAGCGAGAGCATAGATCGACGCCCTGCATCGCCCTCTTTTCTAAACAATTGAGTTTTATTGCGAAGAAATTTAAGTGTCTCTTTTATGATACATTTTTATTTTACAGTAAGTAGGTATGGTAGTTATATACCCCTTAGAATTTGCTGAACCTTAGATGAAACAAGTCTTAGTCTAAGTGCTAAACTTAAGTAGCAATGTGCGATGCATATTGCTCGTTAAACTGACGGCTGTTGGGACAGAAAAGTTCTCAAGTGGCAACCTCGTACCGGAAGACCTGGATTGGGGTAGTCCGCTATAAGGTGGACAGATGACCTGGTGGAGGTCGTAGGTAAAACCCGGTCTTTGTGGCGATCTTTGTGGGAGGCCTTTGTCCTGCAGTCAACATCAATCGGCTGATGAAAGATAAATAGATTAAATAGATTGATAGGTAGATCAACATCCGGTCAGAGTGGGGAAAGCAGTGGGAGAGTTCGGAGGCCTCCCAGGGTTACATCACCATAGCCGACCTGTGGTACAGGGCTTCAAAGAGTAACTGGAGCAACTTCTGTTGTGGTCCTCCTCAATCAGAACCAGAATCATAAAGTGCAATTTTCATCTGCACAGATGGGGCGTCACTGAATATCTTTACTGTGGCTATGGAGACTCAGCGCATACTATCCAGCACATCGTTGAGGACTGCTCCATTAGAAAATTCACCGGAGGATTCTAGGGGCTGCATCAGCTGACATCAGGCTAAACAATGGATCCTTCACTCTGACATAAAATTTTGATCGCATGTCGCATTATTAAAAGTACATCATCATACGATGATAATGTTAGGTAGGTTCATCACTTCATCGTGCATAGATACCTAAGTATTTTTCACTATCTACGCCCCTCCCGATGCCCTTACTTCCCTTCTTTTAGGTACAGATAACGCACACAGGATTAGACACCGACTTCGCCGGCGACATCGAAGAATCCCTTGCCCGCCTGCCGCTGCAGAGCACCACGGCGAGACACCTAGTATACGATCTCCCCCATTGCGATTGCCCCAGCTGAGGCTGTTCCTCCTTGAGGCGCCCTTGAGATAGTTGCCTCCTTGCCCTTCTGGCTTGAGCGTAGTAGATGCACGCTCGTCTTCTTATCTGGTGAAGCTGTAAAAGCCCCGCAGTCAACATCATAGGTCATTCACACACCACGCAAGAACTAAGTATAGTGATATTTATTTCTACATATTCTTCGTTATTTTACACACGGTCACGGTATGGTCGCTGTGTAATAATAGTGTTACTGTCCCACTGTTCGACTAAGGCCTCTTGTCTCAAATTGAGTTGAGTAAGAAAGATTAGGTACCTCTATCAAGTGGAACCAGTGCGGATTGGTGGAGGCAGATTTGTGACCACCTGCTGTTCGAACTTATTAAGCCGCGTTTAAACCATCCAACTCGGTTTAGTCTCTACCACAACCCTAAACCATAAAACTTTATAACAAGATCCTGAACATCTCTAGTTCATCTATATACGTGATAATACTGTTGTGGGTAGTTACAAGTTTTGCATGAGCAATTACCTTCATATTTTTTCATCAAAAATTCCAGATCATTCGACGTTCAAACAGCTAAAGTGATTTATTCTCGTATTGAATAATGAAGCGCTTTATTCGCCGGATGAGCGAAATGAATGGTCGAATTTGAATACCTGTATTTATAACCCCTTTGTTAGGGCTGTCGGATGTAGCATTGTGTACTATAGTTAATGTTTTGGGATTAATCGATTTATTTATTGTTTTATTTGTCAAAGGAAGTTATTTTGGGAAGTCCTTGTTGGTTGTGGAATTAGCGGCGTGATTATGCAATATTTTCTGTGGAAATTTGTTAAGATTAACTTGAGTTTCCTTATAGAAATCTTTTGAGCAGTCTATTAGAGATGAATAACATTATTATTGGGATTGAATTATTAAAGGGCGTTAGGGAGGCGTTCGGAGAATGATTATTACTTTAACGTTAGGTTGTGATAATATACTGATTAGGTTTATTTTATACTAACTTTTAAAACTTTTATACAAGTTTCTCAAGCGGGGATAGGTGACTTTTGTACGCCCACTTAACTTTTTTTTATGAAATACAACAGTTATGTATTTTTTATATTCTGAATCAAGATTAGGTATAACGCCAGATCGGAACTAATAAACTACTTCTATCGTAATAATTTAAGCAAATAATATGAATAATTCGTTTACAAACCTAACTAACCTATGACCATACAGACAAGTCAGATATCTATGTACAATTTCAATAGATTACGAACATTGGGTAAATAGCAAAATCTTTGCTGTATTATGTTAATGTACTTTACAAAATACAGTTAATCTATATCTATCTATCTATCTATCTATAACCTCACGCCAGATCCCTTGCGGGGTAGGCAGAGAGTACAGAGTTCCAACAGGTTCTTTCCTTACATACCTCTCTGGCTTCCTCGACTCTCATAGTTCGTCTCATAGACGCTCGCCGGTTACGGAGACTGTTGACTTTTCCATCAGATAAGACTCGGTTTATTTGGTCGTGGTAAGATAGTCTAGGTCTTCCCCGGTACCTGCATCCTTCCACTTTCACATTGTATATCTGTTTTGTCATTCTTTCCTCTGGCATTCTTTCTATATGCCCGAACCAACGGAGCATGACCTTTCTCATCTTTACACCGATACTATCTTTCATACCTACTCGCTGTCTTACTATGCTGTTGCTAATGCGGTCGGTCAGCTTCACTCCGCACATCTTCCGCAGAGCTCGCATTTCTACCGCATTTATCCTACTTTCATTCTCCTTCTTACATACCCAGCTCTCGCTACCATATAACAGCGTGTCCCTTTAAAACACAGACTAAACATAAGTGCTGGTGGCAAACACGGATTGAGTTCGAATCCTGGGTCGGACAATGCGTGCATTTTTGAAAATTCTTATGAAGCGCCCAACAACGTAGATCATTCACACACACAGACACACACCCACACATAAAATGAAATTTTTTATGATGAATTAATCTATATATATATATATATATATATAAAAATGAATTGACGTTTGTTATTCTCAACTTGAGAACGGCTGGACTGATTTGGCTAATTTTGGTTTTGAAATATTTGTAGAAGTCCCAGGAAGGTTTAAAAGGTGAGACAATATAAAGAAATTGCAAGGAAAGTAGTAAAACCTACTATTTAATTTTTCGGCGGCACGAAGTTCGCCGGGTTAACTAGTTACAGATATTTTTCATTGAAATATAATAATTTTATAGTCACTTGATAAAGAAATAAGAAAGAACAATTTATACAATTAAATCACTGATACTCGCATAATAAACTAATGGCCGGTTTCAATGTTCAACTCAAGGATACATTTGGTTAGTATCAGTAGAATTTTGATAGATTTTCCATATAAAATATGTCAAATTTCTATCCGTAGTAGGCAATCTATCCTTAAGTTAATATTGAAACCGGCCGTTAGATACCTATACCTTAGATAGCTATAACTTAGATAGCTATACCTTAGATAGCTATATCTTAGATAGCTATACCTTAGATAGCTATACCTTAGATAGCTATACCTTAGGTAGCTATACCTTAGATAGCTATACCTTAGATAGCTATACCTTAGATAGCTATACCTTAGATAGCTATACCTTAGATAGTTATACCTTAGATAGCTATACCTTAGATAGCTATACCTTAGATAGCTATACCTTAGATAACTATGTCTTAGATAACTATACCTTAGATAGCTATACATTAGATAACTATGTCTTAGACATAGTTATCTAATGTATACCTTAGATAGCTATACATTAGATAAAGATACATGTAGAACACAATTTTTGAATCCAGATTGATAAAAAATTTCATTTTATGAGTGGGTGTGTGTCTGTGTGTGTGAATGATCTACGTTGTTGGGCGCTTCATAAGAATTTTCAAAAATGCACACAATGTCCGACCCAGGATTCGAACTCAATCCGTGTTTGCCACCAGCACTTATGTTTAGTCTGTGTTTTAAAGGGACACAAATAGATGGGTCTGTACATAAAATGATTATAATCAGTTATATTATAAAGTAGGTACGCAATTTATGCGGACGATGTAAATTGGATGTATAGTAATTATTGTTATCTGTTAGCACGCCAGATAAACAAATGCTTAATTATGTTCCAAATGTTAATCAGATTTCGATAATTATGTTTTAGGTGCTACAATATATATTATAGTTGCCTCGTTGGTCTAGTAGCGATTTATGCGCGTTGCGATATCAAGATCCTGGGTTCAAATCCTAATTTATAAATGTAGTTTTTCTTTCGATAATTTTCAAGTATCAGGCCGAAGCCTGGAATTATGTCTGGACTAAACACTGTCGGCGAAAAATGAGTGCACACATTACGCCTCTGCCACCCCCACTTGGGGTATACATTCGTGACAGTTGTATTTCTATCTATATTCCCTTGCTAGATGGGCAGAGAGTCACAATTATTCTAGCTTATAATCTGATGTATTGCGCAAGGTTGCGCTGTCAGCATTTCCCAGTCAGCGCATCGCTACACCTTAATTATATACTATAACTTAAGTTTAGTACGCAATCAACCATCACACGTTTTTTACCATTTTTCATAGTTCACATGTAACCAAATAGACCGTGTCTTATCTGAAGGACAAGTCAAGAGTCTCCGTATCCGGCGAGCGTGTATAAGACGAACTATGACGGTGGAGGAAGCCAGAGAGGTATGGAAGGAAAAAACCTGTTGGAACTTTGTACTCTCTGCCTACCCCGCAAGGGTTTAAGCGTGATGATAGAGAGAGAGAGAGAGAGAGAGAGAGATGTTTTAGCATCGCGTTTGCGTCAACATTCCATTCATTTTACGAATTAATTCGAGTACCAGTGAATAAAATAAGGAGATCAGTAATTAGAGAGAGAATGCAATCATTCTCTCTCTAATTACTGATCTCCTTATTTTTACCATAAACTGACATTTCATACCACATACAAACCAGAACCCGTACAATCTACTTCACTACGAATTTTCATTTGAATCAGTTCAGCCGTTCCGGCACGATGAAGTAACATCCATACTTACATTGTAGAAAGTAAAATCGTATTACACTTTAATCTGTATAAACTACATCAGTAAATGTGTGCATGTGTAAAATTTCGTTATTACCTTCAAAACGATAATATTGTACAGCATTACCAAATTTATGGCACATTTTATTGCCACTTAAAATGCAACAAAGACAACGCCTTCACAATATAACGTTCATAAAACTGTCTAATGGCTATAAACGATCCTCATTAGAATATGACGTCAAACTTAGTTCAAGTGTCAAGTAAGTATCTGAAATTAAATGAAAAATATTTATTCAGCACAGCAAAAATATAGGGATAAAAAGAAACAAACAAAGAATAAAATATAATGAGATACTACTATAGGTATTGGTGGCTACGGTGTGAGCTGTGCCGAGAGGTGTTTGACTCAGCATGTGCTGGAGAGGGACTAGGGTCTCCTCTAACGCTGATTTTCAACCAAACCCCTCTTCAAACGGTTTTTACGTAAAAATGGCTACCCTGAATGGTGACGTGATCGCACATACGATGGACACAGTAAATAAACATCGCACATGTGATAAATAGAGAAAAAAGCAAGTACAATATAAATAATAATAAATATTTCTTATAATTATTATTAAAAAAGTAAAATTAAATAACAGTTATAAAAGTATCTGAAGTAACCGTGATTATATTCGAGCTACTCTCGTCGGAATGAGCAGGGAAATGGACATAAAACTGCCAAGTGCTAAAATGTAAACGGTGGTATGGTGAGCAGAGTGATTATTAAACTTTAACTAATTTAACTTAGAATCTAGTAGTGACGACGGTTTGATCCAGTGGGTAAGAGCTTAAATTGCTTCAACCACTGGATAGTTACGGGTTCGATACTGGCACAAATCTTTGTGTGGCCCACAAATATTTGTTTAGGTCTGGGTGTTTGTGGATGTAAATTTCATGTTTGCAAACGCATCCACGACACTGGAATAATTCCTAGCGTGGGGCCACGTACATATTTAAAAAATACAAAATGTAATATGTGTTACAAATCCATGTTATGTTATATAACCAATTATAATTATATTACCTATTACTATTGTGCCTATGACTGCCTCGTTGGTCTGGTGGCAAAGCGCATCGCTTTGTGATCACGAGGTCCTGGGTTCAAATCCTAGGTCGGACAAATGTAGTTTTTCTAACGAAAAATTCCCAGTATGAGTCCGGAGTCTGGAATTGTGCCCGGTATATGGCAATAGGCTCGCCACCTATTACATGGGACCTAACATCGTCGGCGAAACGTGGGTGTACTCAGTACACCTCTGCCACCCCCTCTGGGGAATATAGGCGTGACGGTGCATTACTATTGTAAATCTAAACGTGTAGTAGCGACATTTGTTGTAGAGATGTTTTTATTAAGCGTAGAACGACATCTATTGGTACGATTTATTCGTTTATGTGATTAGTTTGTAATTGATAGCAATAGAGACATTTTCAAACGCTTGATTAATAAATGAGTGTTTCTGATAAAAAAAAATTACGCCTTATGCATTTTTCGCGTAATGTAATTAAATATTATAGTTATATTGACCTTAGTCATGTAGGATAAATTAAGTTTGTTATGTTTACACTTGTATTCTTTTTGTCCAAATTTACAAAGCAGTAACAGTTCTATCTACTCATAGTTCTTATTTTCCCTTAAAATTGATCCTAGGAATATAGTTTCTAAAATACTATACCAAGTGAGATGCTCATAAATTTTATTTATAACACTTAATTGTATTGGTGGTATATTAGTCCGTCAATCAGGCTGTATAAATTCGTTTTGTTGGTACAGGAGGTATATAATAGGATTTTGAATTGTAACGCGGATATACGAACGGTTGCTTTTGGTGACATTACTTTGACTCTCTGTTATTGTGTGGAATACTGTGTGTGTGAATTAAACCATATTTAGCCGAAATATCTGCTGTCTTCTTTTTACATCCATCCGCTTCTGAGATTAATATATGTATTCGAAAATAGTATTATTACCAGACTCGATATAGAAACCAGACATTGAGATTAAATTTTCAAAACCATCCTTTGTTGACTTAAAGCGATATGACAGAAGTTTCATTCAATCAAGCTTCGTCCGAAACTCCATAAACAGATTGAATAGAAAACAAACAGAGGAACGAGTCAGCGTTTCAAATTATCCGGCGAATGGGACCGATTGAACGAATGAACGCGACGGGGACCGAATGGAATGGCCAGCTCGGCGGATCTTTAGGTGCGGCTATTATTTTGATTGGAGGTACGAATGTACCCCGGGAATCTTGTATGGGTTAAATTAAGGGGCAGTTCTTAGAATGAATTATATTAATTTTCACATTTAATTATTAAAGGTGAACCATTGCTGCTTTCTGTTAATAAGGTGGTCAAATAGTACGGAAAAGGTGAATATTTTGAGTTATTTAAATAATATTTTGTGTGGTAACTGTTAACTGTACTTTGGAAGGTCGTAAAAAGTGACTGTGACATGATAATTTTGGTTTTTTAGGTCATTATTTTCCACCAAATATTTTAATACATATACGAAGTTCTTTTAATTCTGTTATAACAGCTTATCACACTTAGCCGAGAAGTAATTAGGTGATCGCATAATATGTTACATGTTTTGTATGAAAATTATCAAAAATCAGATGTATTATGTTTAATATGAATTTTGTTATAAACTAATATAAAGAAAGACATCTGTAACCAAAACAAACGATATCTTAAACTTGTCATAGAATAAAGACCTGTTATTGTAAAATAAAAAAATTACACCGTCATGGGTTGCTGCTAAGTTTTATTTTATATTTCTTTACAAAGTCTTATCAATAACTAAACGACTGAACCGCTTAAATTTTATTGCGCTGTATAAATTTTAGGACCTAATTTTGAACAGTGATATAAAATATTCAAACTTAGCAACTATGTAATTTCAAATATATTTTTCACAACTTCGTGTTCATGTGACAGATAATTTATCTTTTGGACAACTTTTTTTATGAATCGCGGATTACTACACTACAATTTTCTACTTTACGTCCCTCTGTATGGGTAACAAGTAACTTTAACACCCTCCTAAAACACACACGCAATCACACCTATATTCCCTAAGCGGGAGTGGCAGAAGTGTACTACGTACACCCACTTTTCGCCAACGATATTAGGTGTCACGTAATAGGGGGTGAGCCTATTGCCATATTGCCACAATCTCAGACTCCGAACTGACAATGGGAATTTTTCGATAGAAAAACTACATTTCTCCGACCTATGATTGGAACCCAGGACCTCGTGATCGTAACGCGCATTATTGGCCACTAGACCAACGAGGCAGTCAATGAAAAAATAATTGTAGATAATAAATGTTACGACATTTTCGGAAGAGCTGTCCCTTAAACCACCGTGGGCTTTTTATTCCCTCGAACAGATGTCCCTGTCTTTGTACCAAGCGAAATAGATTTTCCAGACCTGGTCTGGTCTGAAAGCTTATGTTCAGAATAAAATTAACTATCTATGTTTTCTATTCGTTTTCTGTGAATTGAACCCGTGATTCCAAGTGACCCGAGCGCCCTACGCTTAAAGTTCATATTTAGTTAGTTTGATTAAAGATTAATTCAAAATTTGGTAGCTCATATAGATTTTGATTATATTATTACACCGTGATATTTATATACTCGTAGAAAATTCCGGTGTACTTTCGTTACTAAAATTATGCAGCAAGAAGCAAAGACAACTACTCTGGACCTACAGATTTAACACTAATTTACAAAATATACTTCTTTTCAAAAAATATTCTACCTTATATAAAAGAATAATCAAGTATACGCAAAAAGTTTAATGTAACTATTTTATAAATACTTCTTAAAATAAAACTAAAGCTACATGGCGAAAAATTAAGAAAGCTAAATAATGTTTCCCACCAGAATCAATAATGTCTATAAAACAGATAAAAAAGTGTTTACACATACTAAGGATATCGCAGAAGAATTTGATAACTACTTTATTGATGAGATATAATACACCAATAATATACAAGAAACATTTCACTAAATAATATTAATATTTTTAAAAATATAACTTCGCAATCACTATTTATGCTACCTGTTTCAAAATTGGACATAATAAAAATAATTGATAGCCTAAAAAATACAAATACTGTCGGGTATAAAGGCGTATCAACTAAGGTGATAAAATATGTCAAGGATTTTATAGCACCGTTGTTGCTGCACATATGCATCTCAGAAGGCATATTCCCAAATAGTCTCAAAAGTGTAAATATTAAACCTCTATTAAAAAAAAAAAATAAGTCAGATCTTAAAAATTATAGACCAATAGCAAAAATTCTAGTTCTAGTCTAAATATACGTATTTCGAAAAATATAAATTATTCTTTAATGAACAAAGTAGATTTAGAAAAAAAACTATTATTAATAGGGCACTATATCACTATCCAATGTTATGAAATCCGTAGATAACACAAATCCGGTTTGCGCTATATATACCGACATGACCAAAGCATTCGATTATGTAGACCATAAAATTTTATTATAAAAACTACACGATACGGCATAAGGGGAAACATATTTAAACTTCTAAAAATCATACCTAAGTGATAGGTCTCAATGTTTTGAAATTTCTAGAATATGTCCAAAAATTACACGACGCAAAATGGTTCTTTTAGCAGATGACAGCTATTACAGAATCCAATCATCCAAATACTTATCAAAATGAAGTTAATAAGTGTCTCTGTGACATAATAAAATGGCTTGAAAATAATAATGTAGTAATTAACTTAAAACAAAAGTTATGCATTTTCAACAACGACGTAAAAAATCAGTTATTAATGTTACCTATAATGACTGTAAAATAAAAGAAGTTAGTAGTGCCAAGTTTTTAGGTATTACAATGGATGAGAAACTAACTTGGAAGCCCCACATAGAAGAAATATGTAAACGTTTGAATAAATTTGCATATGCACTTTCACAACTGTCGAAGATAGTAAATACTGAGAAAACAGTAACAGCATATCATGGTCTAGTCGCCTCGGTTCTGCGATATGGTGTTATTTTTTGGGGGCAATCAACTGACAGGGAGCTTGTATTTAGGATGCAAAAATGTATTTGGTCAATGTGTGGTTTTAACACTACAGATAGCTGTGTACCCTATTTCAAATCTTTAAAAATATTAACACTACCAGCAATGCATATCTTAGAAACTGCATTGTTCATGAACACTAATTCACATTTATTAAAAAAAACTATCTGCAGTTAAAAAAAGGCCAATACGTACTCAATATGAAAATCAATTATGCCATGTAAAATGAAAAAAATTTTTTAAGAAAAAGCGCTTATTTGGTAATGCTCCTAAGGTATATAACAACATACCTGATGTTTTTAAAAATATGCCCTTAATAAAGTTAAAGAAGGCCCTTCATAAATTGCTAATTGAGAAATGTTTCTATACAATAGATGAATTCCTAAATGATAAAACACTTTAATTATATTTACATATTACCTTTTGATTTATACAATATTTTTTTAAGACTGCTAGGTTGTTATTATGTAACTTTTAAGTAATTCAAAAGCAAATCTGTATTACCAGTTCCTTCATATTTGTATGCTTTAATGGCAAAACATAGCGGACTAAAACATATTTAAGATCATACATATTGATACCTATGTTTGACAAATAAATAATTCTAATTCTGATTCTAGGGATTGCAATCCGGTATCAATTTCAATCCGGCCGGATTTAACCGGATTCCCATTCATCCAACCGGATCCGGTCGGATATGTGACATCAAGAAGATAATTAAGTGTCATACAATTTTTACAAATAACGTTCATTTCTTATGAAATAAATTTTATTTACTCTGTTGTAATTAAGCAATCAATCAATATGGTTAAATTTTAAACTTTATATTAGCGGTAATTATTTTTTAATAAAATACGGTTAAGATCAGTCTTATTATTTTACAAATAAGAACAATAAAAATTATCTTGCAAATTAGGTATATTACTATTACTTACATTATGTAAGTTCATTTAAATCTCACTAAATCGACTAAACAAAAATGGGCCTCATAAGAAGACTGAAGGTCACCTAAAGGGCGATGGAGAGAGCTATGCTCGGAGTTACCCTGCGGAATCGAATCAGAAAGGAGGAGATCAGCAGGAGGACCAAAGTCACTGACATAGCACTCAGAATTGCTAAACTTAAGTGGCAGTGGGCGGGGCACATCGCTCGTAGAACTGACGGCCGTTGGGGCAGAAAGTTTCTTGAGAAACGACCACGTACCGGAAGACGTGGAGTGGGTAGGCCCCCTAAAAGATGGACCGATGACCTGGTGAAGGTCGCGGGTAGAAGTTGGATGCGTACAACACAAAGCCGGTCGTTGTGGCGGTCTTTAGGGGAGGCCTTTGTCCTGCAGTGGACGTCTTTCAGCTGAAGAAGAAATCGACTAAGGTCACGATAAGTAGGCATTGAGGTAAGTAAATGTTAACATGTATATCAATGTAAGTAGGTAATTTAGGTAGTTTATGCAGTACTCATTCTTAAAATAAGAATGATAGTCATCATGAATATGTTTAATCCATGACACGATTATCACAATAATGAATGTTAAACGTCTTATTTTAACGGATTTACCTAAGTAGTCAGCGCGAGTATTTCTCCAAAAATGGTATCTGTACCTATTACCGGATCCGGTCAGTGGATCCGGAAAATTGGTACCGGATCCGGTAGATATTTAATCATGCTGGATTCCCGGATCCGGTTTTCCGGATTACAATCCCTATTTGTAATGCTTCTTTTCCTAAACATTGACCGATTTTGATTTCTTTTTGTAATATTAGGGTTACCTGGGTAGTTCTTAGCTATATTTGGGCTCGGTAGGATGCGACCGGATGCAAGGCCGCGTGAAACTGCTGGTATAACTATTAGATCTGTATTATATGCGAAACGTATCTTTTTCAAAGTTAATTAACTTGATTTGATATAGCAAAGTTTCACTAGTATTTAACCTCAATTAAGCGGGCAATCTTTCCAGCCCTGCAGTTGATAATTAAATCAAAGCCAGCATTCGAATTAAGCCAGCCATTGCGGCTAGTTCACTCTACTCGGCCGCTGGTGTGGCGGACAAAATGGACTTTGTAGTGGGGTTTTCGGTTAAAGTTAGTTATTGCGTGCTCTGATTTGTTCGGTACTTAGTACAAGTTTCTTGTACTAACATTTTTGAATATGGTTTTGGACTATACACAACAATCTTTAAAAATCTTGCATCATCGTGACGTTGTCTTGAGAATGAGAACTCGTGAACGCTCGAGGGCAATTGGGCAACTAGCTTGGAGGCGCTTTAAGGAGGAACGGCCTCGGCTTGGGCAATCGCTATGAGGGAGGTATATTAGGTGTTTCGCCGTGGTGCTCTGCACCAGCCGGCGGGCAAAGGATTCTTTGGCCTCGCCTATATCCGAAAGAAGGGAAGTAAGGGCATCGGGAGGGTCGGTGAGAAGATGCCGTGGATGGTGGTAGCGGCTGATGGGAGGGGAGTTAGGTTTGTAGTCGGCGGCGGCTACGATTAGGGGGTTGCGATGATTGGACGCGTTCAAAAAAAAGGGTTGGCGCCTTTTTAATATAGACGCGAATAGGTTCGAGACCAAGATCGGAACTGCAATGAAAACGTGATGCCACTTTCATCTTTATTTAGTAAATTTATTTAGATAGTGTGACAGTATGGTTCTTAAATTGACCTATGCCCGGTATAGAAATTTTTGCAATCGTCTTCTCCGTATTCTAAAAAGGGCTTATGAGAAAAGTATGCTAGAAAGGGCAGGAAAAGATCCCAGAGCACATTGGAAAGTGATCAGAGAGGTTACTGATTCCCAAAAAGCGAAAAGCAACCCCACAGAACTTCTAAATATTACCGACAGTCCTGAAAAATCAACCAACTATGTCTGTAACTACTTTACAAACGTGGGCAAAAACTTAGCAGATATGGTTCTTGCTTCCAATTTCTCTCTCCCTTGTGATTCCTGTCCCCTCTTCGTATTAAACCCAAATAGATCATCTCTTGCCATTTTTAACGTGACGTAAGCTGAAGTTGACTCTATAATACTTCAACTACGTTCGGACTGTAGACCAGGTTGGGATGGTATCTCATCAAATGTTGTGCGTTGTAATCATTGTGTGCACCTATTACATATATCTGTAACAGCGCTATTACGACTGGTATTTTCCCAGACGTTTTTAAAAAAGCAGTAATTCACCCGATATATAAGGGAGGTGACAGGGACTGCATCAATAACTATAGACCTATCTCCATACTAACTGCATTATCAAAAATATTAGAAAAAATACTTAACTCGGCAATTAAAAAACTATCTTCAGAAATTTAACATTATAGCAGATAATCAATATGGATTTCGCTCTGAAGTCTCCACCGAAGATGCCATACTTGATCTAACAAATGATATTGGACAAAAATTAGATACTAGGAAAAGATGCATATGTATTTTGTTAGATCTTTCAAAAGCTTTTGATACAGTCTCTGTCCCTATCCTTCTTTCAAAATTAGAAAAGGTGAGCATACGTGGCTTAGTGCTAAATATCTTTAAAGATTACTTAAATAACCGGCAGCAGAGGGTTTGTATAGAGTCCTACTTAAGCTCTGCAGAGGGGATATTATCCTACGGCGTCCCACAAGGAAGTGTACTGGGCCCAACCCTCTTTCAGATATATGTAAACGACCTATGCGAAATGTCTTTACCCAACACCAATATTTACACATAAATTATGTCGAGCGCCGTCGGAGGTTGCAAAAAAAACCAAATTTACTTATAAACTTAAATTTATTTAATGAAAAATTACAATATGTGTTAATTCTACGGAAACGCGACGATTGTTCAATGTTAGAAGCAAAAGTGGCAGGATGCAACTTGAAGCCCGCGTTCCGGCCGGGGTCCGTGCGTCATTGAATGCTGAGTCGACGCCTTGTGCAATGCACAGGCTGATGCAATATTGACAGGCTAATCGGGTCGCTGCTGCATTAGCTGTTAGCGTGGAGAGTATTCACATAACATCTCCCTCCCTAAGATCAGCATCTATTTGAGGACTTTGGTCGAGAATAGTGCTGACAGTGACGGCTGAACTGCATCTGTCTTCCTCTCGGGACCAATCTCTGTGTATATCTCGTTGGGACTTAAATTAGTATTCGACTCTGTGTGTGGTGCAGATTCTTCATCCCCTGGAACTCGGTTTCTATAGCGTCGTCGGATAATTAGTACAATACCCAGTACACCCGCACTTGAAAGGACAATGTACATAGGTATGGTGGTATGAAATACGCTATCGAGTTCTTGTGCCCTGATAGTAACTTGAGGCTCCCAAGACGTCTCAATGTCAGCAGCATGTAATTTGGTTAAATCTATGGAGTTGAGTTTAACCATTTTGTCTCCAGGATGACTCTTCTGTTCTTCTTTGTCGGCCAGATCTTTGATGCTTAATGCTTGACCTTTTATACGATCATTGTGGTTAGCAATAGTAAGTAGGTCGGTTTGTACGTAGCATCCCTGTGGTATGGCAATCAGATAACTTCCCTGGAGTATGATAAATTGGTCCTGGGTACAAGAAAGGTGTACTTTTGTCGGCTTCGGCAGGCTCACGACATAATGTTTGTCATCTAGTTGTTCCATGGCTTCAGATGTTAGGAACACGTTAGAAAAATGGCAGGATCTATCAATCTGCTGGTCTTGAATTAGATATAGCAAGCAGTCTCGTTGATTTCCAGGCTGATGATTCAATTTATCTTCGCACAGGTACCATAGGCTATACTTCGGACATTCTGTCTCTATGTACATTAAATCCTTGTCGTGAATTGCTATATATGGATAGGAGGGGATTATTACTTTGTTGTTATTGTTAGGGACAATGGAGAGTTTATAAAGGTCGTAGGTTTTAGGATAGGTAATGGGGACTTTAAAAACTATCGCTAGATTTTTATCATTATAATAATACCCAAGCTTAATAGTATCTAAAAACTCTCTAAACGTAATGTCTAGTAACTCTTCTTTCCTATATATTACCCTAAGTCTAGTAGTCATTTCCTTGAATTCGTTATAGGTTAACATAGAATGATGGTTACTATTTGCACGTATAAAAGCGAGCAAATTTTCTAACATCACAATTTTTTCAAACAGTTTATCTACGTTATCATCTAGTATCAAAAGATGTTGTGCAAAATGAGCGTACTTAACTAGGTCATCTTCATGACGAGCGTCCTTAGATGAAATGGAATTTATAATTTTTCCTAGATTTTCTTGATTCTTAACTAAAGTACTAATTACATCTGAATTCTGTGCCATCCAATTTTTATTAAGACTGATGTGACTATTTAATTCGCTTACAACTTTGTTCTCATTAAGCTGTAACTCTGATATTGCTCTATCGTACTTTAAAGCGTCTGTGTAATCAAGATTCCCGGATATGCCCTTTATAATAGAACCTAACCCGTTTATGAGACCTCGCTTGACTCGATTTGGTTCAAAAGACTTTAGTTGTTCCGATAATTTGTCTAGTTTTGCACTTAAATACTCAAAATGCGGCTCGTATAGAGATAAAGTTTTATTGTTAATTTGAGTGGCAAAGTTATTTAACTGGATTTTGACTAGTTCTACATTGGAGTGAATATTATCCATATCTATGGGTTGCAAAAAGGAATGATAGTGTGAAATCAATTTAGTGGGTCCTAATTTAAATGGTAAGATACCAGGTCCATCTTTCAGGCTGTTAAGTATTATTTCGTCTGCTCGTGCCCGGCCCAGTATCAGTAACAGTATCCTGCAACAAATTTGTACTCTTAGAAACTCGTTTTAGTCGCGATTTGGCCACGGGACCACGTTTCCTTTTGGTATAAATATGTATAGGCAAATTAGCCATTATAGTATCTTGGGTGTACCTAGGAGCTAATTTTTGACGGGCTGCGTTCGGATTACGTATGTATACCTCTTGTTCAGGATTATAAGTGATTTCAGGTTCTCTGTCCTTATTAATACGTTCCGTTATTTCGGTTCGGCGGTGTAAAGACGTGTCGTTTATAATATCGTAAACCTTAAGCATTTTAATTTTATGGTTCTGCATATATTGTTGTAACAGATGCTGTGATATATTTATATCTAATGGATCTCTTGGATCTAAATGTCCCGTAATTATGTCTATAGGTCTACATTTGGTAAAACTGTGTATGGAGCTGTTGTACGCCAATATAGCATAGGGCATAAGATTAGAGACTGATTCTCCGCATTTTTCTAACTTAAGAATTCTGAGATGTTCTAACAAGGTTGAATGCAACCGTTCTACCATACCGTTTTCATTTGGAGCGTATGCTAAGATCTTGTGGTGATGAATTTGGTGTAATCTAACAAATTCTAAGAACAGTTGGTTTGTAAATTCAGGCCCACGGTCTGTTACGATCGTCAGGGGCACGCCATGATGAGTACAGAATTTTAATATGGCCTGTACTACACTTATTGCAGTTGCATCTCTCAGGCGATACGCTTGTGCGTATTTGGAGAAAGCATCTACGATAGTAATATATTTTTGTCCTTCAACACTGAATAAGTCTAGGTGAACAATTTCAAAAGGCCTTGCCGGAGGTGGGACTACGTGAAACTGTTGTTTTATCGGATTTCTGTCATATTTGGCCTTACCGCAAATGTTGCATTCATTAATATACTTGGTGACGCTATCTTTCATTCTAGGCCAAAAGTACTTCCGAGACAATGCGGAGTAACATTCGTTAATACCGCGATGGTTGGTTTTTCCTTCATGGTATTTTCGTATTATTTCCTGTTGCTTCAAGTAGTCCTTCACATTTTCCAGCTCGAACTTTGAGAGAACTACGTTCATCGCAGAGCTTCTGAACTTTTCCTGTATGATAGGTATTATAGAATACATTTCTAACTGTGGGTGTATCATTATTCCTGTCCTTACTTTTGGATTTACGTATTCTTTAATGGCCTCTACAACATCGCGCTCTAGATTTGATTTCGAGAGCTGTATATTAGTTCGTGTATGATTTTCAAAAGGTTTAGAGACACTAGGATGACCCTTAATATCTCCGACAACCGTGAAACATATTTGTTTGTTAAATCTATTAAGTGGTTCGTCTGAAATTGGAACTTCGAGGATTGGATTTTCTGCATCCGTATGAACTGTAGCTGTACTAGACCCTAGCTGGGAAGGGGGTTTCTCAGATAGATTGACCAATATAGAACTAACTTCGTCATTGTGAATTTCAACTCGAGATAAAGCATCAGCATTTGTATTAAATTTTCCTTGTTTATATACTACTGAAAAATCATACTCGCTGAGTTTTAATCTCCAGCGGGTCAGTCGTGAGTTGGGTTCTTTTATACTCATGACCCACTGTAGCGGCCTATGATCAGTTAAAATTTTAAATTTTCTGCCAAATAAATAGGGGCGAAAGTATTTGGTAGCCCAGACAATAGCCAATAACTCTTTTTCTATTGTACTGTAATTTATTTCGCTGCTATTGAGCGTTCGAGATGCATATGCTACGGGTTTATCGGAGCCTACAGGTCCTTGGGAAAGTACGGCACCTAATGCTACATTTGAGGCATCTGTAGTTAGTAAGAATTCCTTCGTGAAATCGGGATATTGAAGTATAGGGTCATTCATTAGCAAGGTTTTACATTTTTCAAAACATTCTAGGTAAATCTGGTCTAACACAATCTTAGATCCCTTTTTCAGACATTGTGTCATGGGTTTTGTAATTTTTGCTAGGTCTGGAATGAACTTTCTGTAGTATCCTAATAAGCCTACAAATCTCCTTATTTCAGTTGCGGTTTTTGGTAAAGGATACTTTTGAATAGCCAATATCTTGTCTGGGTTTGGTTTTACCCCGTCCTTACTTATTATATGTCCAAGATAAGCTGTTTCCAATTTGAGAAATTCAGACTTATCAAGCTGTATCTTGAAATTGGACTCACGCAATCTTTGGAATACCTTTTCGAGATTGTCCATGTGTTCTTGTAGAGACGTACTAAAGACGATAATATCATCTAAGTACACCAGACAGATTTTATTCTGGAGATCTCTGAGCACATTGTCCATGACTCTCTGAAAGGTGGATGGACTATTCTTCAGACCCATTGGCATGCGTAGAAACTCGAAATGACCATTTTCGACATTAAAAGCTGTTTTAGGTATGTCGGCGGGGTTCATTTCGACTTGATGAAATCCGCTGGCCAAATCCAGGGTCGTGAAATATTGGCTGTTCCCTAATTTATCTAACACATCCGCTATGTTGGGAATCGGGTATTTGTCATCTAATGTTTTATCATTAACTTTCCTAAAGTCCACTACTATCCGCCATTTCGTTTTGCCGGAAGCGTCTAATTTTTTTGGGACTACCCAAATTGGGGAACTCCATGCGGAGTCTGAGGGTCTAATGATACCCTGATCCAACATTTTGTTTATTTGGTCTTGGACTTCCTGGCGGTGAATATAAGGGTAACGATACGTTTTAGTGTAGACGGGAACCTCATCCGTGGTCTTAATTGAATGTTTGATTTTATTGGTAAAGGTAAGGGCCTCGCCTTCAATATAAAATATATCGGCGTAGCGCGCACAAAGTGATTCTAGATTGAGACGTTCTTCAACATTTAAATGGTCAGTTCAGAGGCGTGATAATACCTCTTTAGCACGATTACGTTGTGGCGTATGTTGAGTTCGCGTGCACTCAATATTATACACTTCGGCTTGTACCGCGCGGTCCATAGAAAATATTACATCGCGTTTAGTGGGATTACTAATTTCCACTATTCCTCTATTATTTCTTACAGTAGTAAGACATTCGCTCAGTATACAATTTGAGATTAACTGTTCCCTCACTACTACTTCACCGTCTTCGGCATTTAATGGTATTCTAATTAGCTTTGAGGATTCGGCTGCTATGACGTCCTCATATAGGTTGACATTTTTAGAATCATAGGTTTTTAATGGGTTGGTTGCAAATCGTGTAACTAGCAACTTGTTCTTATAATCGATATTTGTCTCCCATGCGTCTAATAAATCGGAACCTATTAGCCCATCGAAATAGTTATGGAATTTATATATGAATAATGTTATATTGCGATCGTCTTTTAATTCGGGGAAGCTCGGCAAAGTTATCGAATAATCATTTTTGGTCTTCTCATACACGTTAGTAACTTCGAATGGGTCGTAATTTAATGGAAGGTTATTGAAATATTTTTCAACGGCCTCAGGGCTAATAAATGATTGGTTAGCGCCTGTGTCTATTAATAATTTAAGGGGAGGGTTCTCAATTTGTATATAAGGCAATTTGCGTTGAGTCTGCAAGTTAATTTCTATTTTAATTTGTTTGAACTCGCAGCCTTCTGAAAATCCTGCTTATCGCTCGGCGCTATGTCCTGACGCGATTCAACAGTTGTAAAATCCTCTTTGGGTTCAGGATAATCTGGATACTCAGCGGGTTCATAATAAGGTTCGTAAACGTTAAAGTAGAAATTATTATGTTCCATAGAATCGTCATAACCCTGATAAAACTCTGGATAATATTCCTCGAATGGATAATCGTAGTCCGCGCATTCATTCCAATTCATCTCCCTACTTCTAAAGTAATTGGTTGGAGGAGGATTACCAAATTTTCTCCAATCGTGACTAGTAGCAAAACTAGTAGGTGGTAAATTTCTATTAGGAAAATGGCTAACACCACTCATAGGGCGTGGCGCTGGTTTATAAATCGGTTGCGGTGCCTTGAAAGTACTGTTTTGAGCATTATGACCTGGGGGTAAAGCACGGAACATTTGCTGTGTGCGAGATGGACCTCTGATTTGGAAGTCTTGTTGAGTCTGTGCGGCCTTCCAAATCTGGGGCGGCTGTTGATATTGCCCTGGTGGAATAAATTGTCGTGAAGGGCCAGTCATATTGAATGGTGGTAAAGACATACGTGGTGGTGCCCCAGAAACATGTTGTGGAGCTACCGGTGACGGTCTAAAAGGTGGTAGCGCTGCCATTTGTCCATGAGGGGAAAGGTATTTCTTTTCTGAATAATTTCCATTCCTCTGTTGTAAGTAGAGGGTGTTCATTTCCTCGTGGACAAATTCTAGAGCCTTTTCGACGGTCGCAGGTCGCATACATCGAATACGGGACCCCAAAGGATCTTTAAGACCCCGAAGGAAAGCTTGAAGTGTTAAGTCTTTATACAAAGAACGCTTAGATTCTATTGTTGTTGGTACACTTTCATGTAAGGTAATGTATGTCATTATTGTACTAAATAAGTTCTGGCATTGCTCGTAGTATTCCTGTGGAGAAGCCGAACCTTGAGTTAAAAGTGCTAAATCGTTGTAAAGAGATGTCTCATTTCGCTGATCTGCAAAGTTATTAACAAGGGCACTACGGATCCCTGCCCAATTGTCGGGAATACCGTTGGAGTTGATGAGACGCGCGGCGGGTCCACTAATCTTGTTTAAAATGCCATTAATTATCGCTAAATTAATTAATTCATTTTCGGGTTTATTTTTGACATATTCGGCAACTAATTGGTCACATATTTTTATAAATCTTGTTAGCACATTCGGGTTCCCATCGAATTCAGGGACTAACCGAAAGGCTTTAAATACGCTATCTATATCCATATTAATCTGACAATTATCTAATAATGCTGACGACGACGAGTCCAAATCTCTGTTCGCGTCCTGTAAATTAATCCTACTAGAATCCTTATCTAACCTACGTGAACGCGATTTCCTAGGGTGAAAAATCTTGAAAATTTTTCCAACACCCTGTATAAAGTATTACTGAAATATAAAACCACTACACTGGACTATTCTATAAAAATTACGATAAAACACCGATGTTACCTATACCTAAATATCTTCACGCTATGTCCCTATATGGGTGGAGCAGAAGTGATAAAAAAAAGGATTGAGGATATAAACTAGGAAGCAAGCAATCACTAAAAGATATTAATGCAACTCACATGAACATATTTGGCCTTTGTGCTGTATCGATGTCTGGATACCCTCTCGTGACGCTCGGCGTGTAGATTCTGGATACTCGGTTGGGACTTGAAAGCCACCCGGGTAGCTCGCGAATGGTATTAAATCGGTACCAAAGCTGATTTTATCTCGCGAACCGGCCCGCGAGTATCCTACCGACTGCGCCAATTATGTCGAGCGCCGTCGGAGGTTGCAAAAAAAAACCAAATTTACTTATAAACTTAAATTTATTTAATGAAAAATTACAATATGTGTTAATTCTACGGAAACGCGACGATTGTTCAATGTTAGAAGCAAAAGTGGCAGGATGCAACTTGAAGCCCGCGTTCCGGCCGGGGTCCGTGCGTCATTGAATGCTGAGTCGACGCCTTGTGCAATGCACAGGCTGATGCAATATTGACAGGCTAATCGGGTCGCTGCTGCATTAGCTGTTAGCGTGGAGAGTATTCACATAACACATATGCTGACGACACGGCTGTTTTGGTATGGGGAGAGGACTGGGTTGCGGTTCAAAAACATGCTGAGTTCTCCTTAGCCAAAATCATGTACTGGCTTAAGAGGAATTTGCTCACTTTAAACCTTAACAAAACCCACTACATAACATTCTCCATTAGACAAAATACCTTCGCCTCGCCTAACTTTGCAATAAAAGCCCATTCTTGTCTCGATTCCAATAACTCCAATTGCAACTGCCAGACCCTCACACGAGTAAAGCAAGCTAGGTACCTTGGTGTAGTATTGGAGGAGGGACTGAGATGGGATAAGCAAATCGACGCAGTCATCTCAAGAACGAGACGGCTGATTGGTATTTTTGAGAGATGCAGCTACACCAAAAATCTTAAAAATGGTATATCTGTCACTTTGTCAGTCTGTTATACAATATTGCATCACTGTATGGGGAGGAGCAGCAAAGACCAAACTTCTGGGACTTGAGCGAGTACAAAGAGCGGTGCTTAAAGTTATGATCAACAAGCCATATATATATCCCACCAAACAGCTGTATTCAGATTGTAAAGTTTTAACAGTGCGCCAACTCTATATACTCAAACTAATTCTGAAAAAACAACCAGCTGTGCCCTTTCCTGTGCCTAATAAACGTAGAGCTGCATTAGCCTGTCCTAGTATCCCCTGCAAAACTAAATTTGCCAGGTGTCACTACAATAGTTGTAGTAATAAAATATATAACACCCTCAACAAAAAACTAAATATTGTGGGACTCAACAGGTATAAAACCAAAACTGTAGTCACAGAATGGCTTCTTGAGCAGGATTACCAAAACACAGAAAGTCTACTTGCATACATTATATAACAAATAAAATAATATAATACGTACATTTAATATTTACAAGAGTCACACATATACCCACGCATACATGCACGCATGCACACACACACATACACACTTTCATTGATTTATTTTGCATCTTTTTATATATAAGCATATAGTATTCTTTATTGGACTCTATTCCATTATAGTTATATAAAAAGCTCATACTTGTGCAGCGTCCACAGTATATTTTGGAGTGTACATGATATTTTATGATATGCTCGACTGAACGCTGTCCCCCAAAATACAGGCTATGTGGGATGAGCCTAGTTTGGGAGCCAGTTTTTCGGTAACGTAATGTTAACATTCCATGTTCACTAATGCTAATAAATGTAACACCTCAAATGTAATGTTATATGAGTGTAATAAATGATTATTATTATTATTTTTATTATATATGTATCTCGCTGAGACTCACGGGCTTTACCCGGACCTTTGAAAGGCTTGCATGGGGATATGGGTCCAACACGTAGAGGCCCTTTGCGAGAAGTTAATGTTATGTAAGCCACCTGCTGAGATCACTTGCTGAAAATGAAGAAACATAACCAGCGAACTGACCCCGGCAGGTGCAAGGACTATTGTAAATTATGGAAAGAAAACAAGGGCTATGCAAATTATATTATTATCATATATTTATTAAGTATAATTTCTTATAAAATATATATAAAAATATAAAATACAAATATTCTTATATATATTGTATAAAAAAAAAAATGTGCTCCACCGACAGCAAGGTCTACGACCCAAGCTACCGGCGGTCAGGGCTCCAAAGAGAGGAACCTCCTCACAATGCGTGCCGTGTCCAACATTACTGCCTTCTGTATCAGGCCCTTCACCCAACTGCCTAGCGAGAGCTTCTCAAGGTGTTTATCGAAGCTCTTCGCTATAAGGCCGTTGACTGAAACGACCATCGGAATAATGATAGTTGAATCAACATTCCACATGGCGGTAACCTCATGGGCCAGGTCCAAATATTTAGATAATTTTTCTTTTTCGGCCTTCACAAGGTTCTCATCATGCGGAATGGTGACATCAACTAGCATTACACGACGCATCGATCGATCTATTATCACGATATCAGGTTTATTGGCTACAATAGTCCTGTCCGTGACAATAGATCGATCCCAGTAGAGCGTGATATGACCACTTTCGAGAACTGGAAGAGGCTGGTACTGGTAGTACGGTACTTCAGAGTCCACAAGGCCATATTTAAGAGCAAGTTGCTGATGGATAATTCTAGCCACTTGGTTGTGTCTGTGCAAGTACTCTCCGTTAGCAAGACGAGAACAACCGGAAACTACATGTCTAATAGACTCACCGGGACGGTGGCATGCCCGACAAATGTCAACCGTGCCGTCCTTTAGGATGTGCTTCCGGTAGTTGTTCGTCATGATAACTTCGTCCATAATTGCAAAGACAAACCCTTCAGTTTCCCCAAAAAGGTTGCTGAAGCGTAGCCAGTTCACGGAAGCGAGCTGGTCCACATTAGGCCCTGTAAGAGCCCGATAGAACCGTCCGTGTAGCTCCTTGCCCTTCCATATGGCTGTGCGGTCCGAAATACTTAATACCTGGGGCCTTCGCCAGTTCTCGTTTGCCAAGGAAAGCGGAGTTAGGCCTCTATCGATTGCGGCAACATCTCGATACATCACCACGGATACACTCAAAAAGTACTGTCTGAGATTGCACACCTCGCGGTTGTGTAGAGTCTTAGCGTTTAAAAACCCACGACCACCGCACTTCCGCGGGATGTACAACCTCATAACAGATGACCGCGGGTGATGCATACGATACGCTGTCAACAATCGACGGACCTTTCTATCCAGGGCATCCAGTTCAGACTGAGTCCACCTTAGTATGCCAAAAGAGTATGTAAGAACAGGCATGACCCAACCATTGAAAGCTCGGACCTTATTTCCACCTGATAGAAGGCTTTTTAACACTTTTATCAGGCGGGCAAAGAACCGATCTTTCAATGATTGTTTCATATCCTGTTCAGCTATACTTAAGGCTTGTGACATACCAAGATACTTGTAAGAATCCATTTCAGAGAGAGACCTGAGGGATATATCTTCAGAGAGCTGTAGATTAAAAGAATCTTCAACTCTCCCTCTTTGTACATGGATGACCGCACACTTGTCTACTCCAAACTCCATTCCGATGTCGTTGCTAAAATTGCCGGTTATTTTGAGCAACTCCATCAGGTCTGTTTTCTTCGAAGCGTACAACTTGAGGTCATCCATGTACAGTAGATGAGATATAGGCTCACTCTCCCTCCGCAAATGGTAACCTAGCTTTGAATCCTTAAGTATAGCACTTAATGGATTCAAAGCTAAGCAGAACCACAACGGACTCAAACTGTCGCCCTGAAAGATACCCCTGCTTATCTTTATCAAGTCCGACGAACCAGAAAGGCCTCCACAGCCTGGGTGACGAAGAACTGTGGTCCACTGCCCCATACACGAACCGAGGAAAGAGCACAGCGCCGGGTGTACTCTGTACAGCTCTAGCACCCTCCCCAGCCATGTATGAGGCACCGAATCATAGGCCTTCTTATAGTCAATCCAGGCCATGGAGACATTCTTTCTGGATCGTCGCACCTGTTGGCAAATGGCCATATCAATGAGGAGCAAATCCTTTGTACCCCGGGACCCCCCCTTACAACCATTCTGAGTAGGCGATAGAATATGCTGTGCCCTAAGATGATTATTGATTTTTATTCTCAGAATGGATGTAAGGAGTTTATAGACCGTAGGTAGACATGTAATCGGTCTATAATTTTTAGGTTCCGAAGTGCTGCCAGATTTGTAAATCAAGTGAGTGACACCCGATGTCATAAAGCTAGGGAGCGATCCCAATTGAAGAGCTTCTTGGAATTGAGTCGCTAGACGAGAATGTGAGCCCTGGAGCCTCTTTAGCCAGAATGCGTGCAGTCCATCCGGCCCCGGACTTTTCCAGTTCGGCGCCGCACGAACCGCACAGGCCAGATCTTCACGGCTTATGACTACGGGCTCCATTTCCTGAATGGGCCCACAGGATCGTCCAACAACATCAAACCATTCGCCCTCGGAGTGACTGACGGGCACTGACCAAATTTTACGCCAAAACTCGGCCATGACGGCCGCATTTGGCAAGTGCACGTCAGTCACTCTCTCTTGGGGGCGCTCCCAAGCCTGGTATACACTCCTTTGATTCGTCTGGAAGGTGCGATTCACGTGGTATCTATCTGCTCTCGCCTTATACCTGCGAATCCTCTTCGCCCATGCATAAACTTTTTGCTTCCAGTAGTCTATGCGTTCCGCGACCTCTGCCACATAGTCCACAGAAGCCACTCCTGTGCCTGCAAAGGCTTGGGCCACGTAACGCACAACTCTCGGGCGGTTGTTTCCAGCCTGGAAGCACAACAATTTCGCTATGAGTGTCCTAGCCATATTTATACGCCGCTCTATTCTGCACTGCCAGAATGGTTTAGTATTTGTGGGTTGGGTGGCTCGATGTAGATTAGGAAATCTTACACCTGCCACCCGACACACCGCCACCGCTCCACAGTACAAAATAGAATGGGTATCACATAAGTCCACACTGGTCTCCCAGTGTGGCTTTAAAACATTGTCTAGGGCACTCACAAGCGAAATGTTACGTCTATGCATGGGCAAACGGGGTAGGCATGGTCTTAGGGAAATCGGTGCAGACCGATACCCCGCAAATGCATCCTCCAGAGCTCTCCTCACCTGCTCCTGTAGCTGGTCACTAACACTTACCTGCTCGCTATTTACCTCCTCCGATCGTGCGAAGTTATTTAAAGAGATAGGTTCTTCAACACTTCGCACGTTGGATTCAGTACGAGCAGGAAGTGCTTCGCGGTGCAGTCGCTCAAGCACTGTGTCATCCAACAACTTGCACCGCTGGATGGCACGTACTTGATCCGATAGTCGTTGCGCAGTAACGGCGACAGTCGGGTGAAGCCCCTGAAACAGAGACAACAATTTCGGACGGTAAGCGGTGAGGATGGTTCCTCCCTCTGTAGCACCATAGTAGGCCCGCATGACACTCAGATTTAATTCTGGAGTCCATCTCATGCGGCGCACTACACCACCGGTAGCAGGGGCCGTGGGCGGAGCACAATGTCCCGCTGGTCCCAGGCGTGCCGGCAGCGGTGGGCGTCCTCTCCTCGCAGATGTTGATGTAGGTGGAGACGCCGATATCCCGGCATCGTCGCTAGAGGCCCCAGATGTCGGCGGTGTGAAAAAATCTTCATCCTCCGAAGGCTGGGGCGAGGTGGGCGAGCCGGGCAAAGGTGTTGGGCGTGCGCTAGGTGACCAGGCATCCCGCTGCCGACACAGCCGCACGGGGTTTCTTCGGCTGGGCTCGGCCATTTACAGATGTGTTATGTTTTTCTTCCAAATGCACATTTTGCGATCCCACGTTCGCATTGTAAATTTTGCTCCTAAAGTGTGTTGTTTTTTGTTGTTTATTGATGTCTAAACGGATACTTTTCAATATTTCTTCGCAAAAAAAATTTTTATTTACACAAAACGACGTGTCGTTGACAGCGGTTGCCATGGTAATATTATTATTATTATTAGTGTTGTACTGTATCGCTTTAAGTATACTTATGCCACCTGAGGGTCTTATCAGCAAAATCCACAACCCTAAAAAGTCAGATTGCAGTCGCTATTGTTGAACACAGCTTGAAGCATATTCAGATTCAGATTTAGACGTCATTTATTGTGATCATACGTATTATTACAAAGTTGGTACATAATTATGCTGTCTGTTACAATAAAACTAGTGTCACCGTGTACCGCATAAATGAAATACAATAATTATCAAAATAAATAAAATGATCTCAAATTTTTTCTTTCACATATTAATATTATATAATCCAGGATTATTAAAACCCAGCCCGCAAATGTGAAAATGCTTTAAAACACCGCTATTCCCTAGCATCGATCGCCATAAATGCGCTTGAACCATCATAAAAGCGTCGAATATCCTATTCGCACTGCATAAACATTTTGATATGATCATAAAACACAAGAATATACGTGTTACACGCCACGCCACAAAACGTGATGACGTTTTGAATGGCAATTTGTACCGTTTAAACTATACGAGCTGCGAGAGAGGCTGTGAATACAACATTGTATCGAGGTTCGCATGAACCCTAAATCTTAGAGGTAGAGTCTACAATTGCTGACTTTAATTACGCAGTTAAAATTGTTTCTCACTCCTACCAAATTTCCAAATGCATCTGCAGTAACCTTTATTATTAGGTAATAAAGTTTAAGTTGGTCTGTTTAGCTATATTTGGTTGTGAAGGCCGAAAATGCAACGGACAGAACGACAAAGTTGTGGTGTAGTTGTAGATACAAACTTGCAGTTTGGGTCGTAACTCTTTGTGTATATTGTTTGGGATATATTCGTTTTATACTGTTATGGGTGCAGCGGATGTTGCACTTATACTGAATCACGGAGCTGTTAAATATTTGATTTCAATATCTTAATGTATGACCTGACTATATTGCAAATAATCAAACAAAGCATTATTCGAGAAAATGGAGTGCGATATTTGTTCTTACGTATCTGTTATAAGTTTTTGAGTACTAACTCCTAAAGTACTGACTGCTTCGTTGGTCTAGTGGCAAAGCGCATCGCTTTGTGATCACGAGGTCCTGGGTTCAAATCCTAGGTCGGACAAATGTAGTTTTCCTAACGAAAACTTCCCAGTACGAGTCCGGAGTCTGGAATTGTGCCCGGTATATGGCAATAGGCTCGCCCGCTTTTACATGGGACCTAACATCGTCGGCGAAACGTGGGTGTACTCAGTACACCTCTGCCACCCCCGCTTGGGGAATATAGGCGTGACGGTGGTTTTTAACTTTTAAAGTAACAGAAATGACTCAATATTATACACCGTCTCGCCTATGTTCCTCAAGCGGAAGTGGCAGAGGTGCACTGAGTATACCCGCTTTTCGCCGTCGATGTTAGGTCCCATGTAAAAGCGGGCGAGCCTATTGCCATATACCGGGCACAATTCCAGACTCCGGACTCGTACTGGGAAGTTTTCGTTAGGAAAACTACATTTGTCCGACCTAGGATTTGAACCTCGTGTTCACAAAGCGCATCATTCGACACTAAGCCAACGAGGCAGTCAGTATTAGAGTGTCGATACTGCTAGAGCTTGCTTTCTTGTGTACCAAAAATAAATCAATCAAATAATAAATAAAATTAAGAAATAGCAAGAGAACGATGATTGATGTCGTTTAGAGCAGTGCCATGGTAGAAGCAGATCATGGTGTCCTAGGTAACTTCAACAATAACCCGATTAAATATTCTTATCATCCTAATCTTCAAATAGACTAAAGAGAAAACAGGGCGATAATGATACCGTACCTTAAGATACGCATAGTATACAAGTAGACTTCAACATGAATAAAAAATACGCCAATTTTGAACATCCAGAGAGATTCTAATTCTATCTATCTATCTATATCATCACGCCGGATCCCTTGCGGGGTAGGCAGAGAGTACAGAGTTCCAACAGGTGCTTTCCTTACATACCTCTCAGGCTTCCTCCACTCTCATAGTTCGTCTCATACACCCTCGCCGGTTACGGAGACTCCTGACTTGTCCTTCAGATAACACCCGGTCTATTTGGCCATGATAAGATAGTCTAGGTCTTCCCCGGTACCTACATCCTTCCACTTTTGCATTGTATTGTTTTGTCATTCTTTCTTCGGACATTCTTTCTATATGCCCGAACCAACGGAGCATACCCTTTACACCGATACTATCCTTCATACCTCGGTCGGTCAGCTTCACTTCGCACATCTTCCGCAGAGCTCGCATTTCCACCGCATTTATCCTACTTTCATTCTCCTTTTTACAGACCCAGCTCTCGCTGCCATATAACAGCATTAGGACAAGCACTCCGTTATGTATGGCCAGCTGCGCCTTTTGGCTTAAGTACCGGCTCCCAAGTAGCTTTAGATCCTAATTCTGCTTGCGAAACCAAGTAATCTGTATTGATTATATAGGAAGAGAATGCCCTGGCCAATAGCGCCACCTACAGAACTAAGAACTATTCAAGTACATAAATACAAAAAATCATCATAATCTGTCAAGTCGTTTTGAACGAGAATTACGAACAAACGCACACCAAAATTTTATATATAAAGATAAATCGTGTTTTATCTGAAGGGCAAGTCAAAAGTTTCCGTAACTATGAGAGTGGAGGAATCCAGAGACGTCTGTTAGGAAAGAATATGTTCGAACTCTGTATTGTCTGCCTACCCTGCGAGGTAATCTGATCATATAGAAGATAAACGAATGTTTATCTAGTCATGTTTCGTAGGTGCCTTCAACAATATCCCAACTTATTATCCTATAATAGGGCGATAAGGATACTACCTTGAGATACGCATATACAAGTAGGTTCCAACATGAATAAAAAATCTCCCGATTTTGAGCACCCAGAGATCCTATTTCTGCTTGCGAAACCAAGCAATCTGTATTGATTATATAGAAAGGCAAGGCCCTGAGGATTGGGGCTGTTCCGAAATCACTTCGTTATTTATGTACAAACCGGTCGTAGTTATGGGCTACGTGTTTCGAACAACGACTTGGGTATCTTGTTAAGAAGAATAATAAAGATACAACATTATTTATTTTTGTTCTTGTAAAATAACTTGCTAGTTACTTTATGAGAACAAAAATCGGTTTCCCGCGACTTTGCATCCGGTCGACAATAGCGCCATCTGCTGAACTAAGGACCATCCAAGTGACAAGTACAAATAAACATCTAAATTCGTCAGTTCTTTAGGAGGAGAAGAATTACAAATAAAATATATAAAAATGTAAGTTAAAAATAAATAGGCGCTTTGTTCGTGTTATTTTGGTTGTTGTCTATTGATTATTATTATCACATATTTGTGTAAGTGAATTTTCATGGTTGGTAATGCACCCACGGCACAGGAATAAATCCTAGTGAAGGCCAAGCTGGCGAAATTCTTGTAGAAACAACAATTTATATTGGATTTGCTGTCTTTTTAAATCCGTTGAAAGCAAAAGCCGTGTATCCTCAATACGTACTGTATATAATTGTGACCATGGGTGCTGCAAAGCACTCGAAACGTCGGGAACTTAAAAATCAAAAACAAACCGCGATAAAATCCGAAAAAAAGGTTTTAGTTCATGTGTAATATTCGCGTAAATCTAAGAACTCAGTAAATTCTATCTGTAAAATTTTTGTATGGTAGCTAAAATGGTTAATTTTTCTTTCTGTATATTCACATCGTTAGAAATTCAGTGTAATATCAGTTAATTCAGTATATAATCATAATATTTTATTTAATTGTAAGCAGTACTACCTGCTGAAACTGCTCAGCTACGGAACCCCTAAAAATATTACATATCGATATCGATAGATCCATTAAATTTTACGTCAAGGCCACATAAAAAAATATAGGATAGTTTTTTATGTTGGCAGTTTTGTTTTATTAGGTTGGCAGCATATCACCTATCTATGCGTGTTTTCTGTCTAAGGCATTCGATTTGGTGTCCTATAGCAAGCTCTGGAATAAATTGTACGCAGAGACCACAGTGCCAGGTGAACTTATCAACCTATTAAAGTATTGGTATGGGCACCAAAGTAACTTGGTTAGATGGGGAGGCTCACTATTCGGAGCGTACCAACTCGAGTGCGGCGTGAGGCAGGGGGGACTGACCTCACCCAAACTCTTTAATCTCTACCTTAACCGGCTGATTGAGGAGCTCACCAGCGCCAAAATAGGTTGCTCTATAGATGGTATATTTGTAAACAATATAAGTTATGCAGACGATATGGTGCTGCTGAGCCCCTCAATCAGTGCCTTAAGAAAACTGGTAGGGATTTGTGAGAGGTATGCGGAGGCCCATGGTCTTAGGTATAATGCCGACAAAAGTGAGCTACTCGTTTTCAGGGCGGGGACTAAAGAATATTCTTCGGTTCCGCCGGTAATGATAAGAGGCTCACCACTTAAGTTAGTGTCGGAATTTAAATACCTGGGACACTGGGTCACCGCAAACCAGAATGATGACCTGGACCTGGAGAGAGAGCGTAGGGCGTTGTCAGTGAGAAGTAATATGTTGATCCGCAGATTTGCAAAGTGTACCAATGGTGTAAAACTAACCTTGTTTAGAGCCTTTTGCCAAACGTTTTACACCTGCAGTCTGTGGATCAACTATACTAGAAGGGCTGGCGACGTCCTGCGCGTACAATATAACAACGCGTTTAGGGCATTGATGGGGTTGCCGAGGTACTGCAGCGCCTCGGGGATGTTCGCGGAAGCACGTATAGATGACTTCTACGCGATAATTAGAAAGCGGATCGCGTCCCTGTGGAGGCGAGTGTGCGCCAGCCCCAACAGTGTCCTGCGCACAGTGGCGGAGAGGGTCGAAGGGCCGATATTGCGGCACTGGACCACCGCACATGTGGTGCCGTCAAACCGGGCGGCCAAATAACATTATTTCTTTTATTTTTTTGTTTTGTTTTGTTTTTTGTTTGTTTCTACTAACAATAGTTTTAAGAGTCGATGTTATTACTAACATATGTATGGATGAATATCCGAAATAAATATATTATTATTATTTGGTTCAAGATTTCTCTTTCTCTCTCCGTTGACGAGAGGTGCATCCATAGGCACGGGCCGGAGCCAAGTGCCTACGGAGTGGAAAAATCTTTACATCTATTCCATAGATAAAAATTTTCATACTAATCTGCATGTGTTGAGTATGACTGCTTTTTGTAGAAGGGCATATATGGATGAGTGAATGTTTAGCATATTAAGGCTTGTGTGTAGTGTATGTGGTACTACCCCTGTAGACGACAGGATAATAGGAATTGTTTTGACAGTGTTGACTCTCCATTGGGTTTTTATTTCAATGGCTAAATCTGTGTATTTTGCTATTTTTTCTGTGTGGGTTGATGTAAGGTTGTGTGTATTGGGTATGGCTATGTCTCTGAGGTAAACTATTTTCTTGATCTTATCATGCAGTAAAATGTCTGGTCTATTAAAATGTATAGTCTTATCTGTAATTATTGTTCGGTCCCAATATAATTTGAAATCTGTAGACTCTAGAATTATTTGTGGTGTGTATTTGTAGTATGGCGTTTTGTTTGGGATGAGTAAATGTTTTACAGCTAACTCTTGGTGTATTATGGCAGCAACTTGATCATGTCGATGTTTGTAGTCCGTTTGTGCTATGGCCTTACAGGATCCAGTTATATGCTGTATAGTTTCTGAGCCAGTATGGCAGCGTCTACATTTGTCTGTTATGAGATTAGGTCTATGGATAATATATTTTTCGAAATTTCTCGTATCTATTATTTGGTCTTGTATAGCTATAATAAATGCTTCAGTTTCCGGGAACAAATCCCCCCGAGTTAGCCAATTATTTGATGCTTTTGTGTCAATATGTGGTCTGTGTAAGTCTTGGTAGTGTCTCCCATGTAATGATTTTTGTGTCCATGCTAAGATTTTGTCTGCTCTAGTACTAACTTTCTGATTCAATTGTGTATTTCCGTCATGTAGATTAAGCGGTGTAATGTGATTGTCGGCATGCTTTATTGTAAGATGTAGGCTAGAATTCTGTGCTCGTTCGTAGAAATACTGTCTTAAAGTTGAAATTTGATTGTTGTGTAGGTTAAGTATGTCGATTATTCCTCTTCCGCCATCTTCCCGGGGTAGTGTTAATCTTTGAATACAAGATCTAGGGTGGTGTTTTCGGTGAGATGTCATTGTGGTGTTGATTATGCGTTGTAGATTCTTTAGCTCAGTTTGTGACCAATTTATAACTCCGAATGAGTATGTTAGAATAGGGATTGCATATGTATTGATAGCTTTAACTATATTACGTGAATTGAGTTGTGATTTAAGAATTGTGTTCAGTCTATGTTTAAATTTCTTGGTAACTTCAGCTTTTGTTTCTTTTTGGTGTATGTGGCGTGATTGTTGAAATCCTAGATACTTGTAAGTACTGTTTTGGTCCATTGGTTCTACCTTCTCTCCTGTGTTCAATATGTATTCATTTTGTTCTATTCTACCTGCAGTTATTGTTAGTGTTTTGCATTTATCGATGCCAAATTCCATCTAGATGTCGTTTGAGAATGTTTGTGTGATGTCTGCTAAATCATGTAGTGAGTGTGTTGTGTTACTATAAAGTTTTATGTCGTCCATATACATGAGGTGTGTGAGTGTGGTGTGTGTAAGTTGGTCGTCATCTGTATCAATTTCTAAGCCATTACCATTTGTATTAAGTAAGTAAGACAATGGATTAAGGGCCAGACAAAACCATAATGGACTAAGCGCATCTCCTTGGAAAATACCCCTTCTAATGGGGATGTGTTTTGTGTGTATATAAGAGGATTTGGTAGTAACTTTAAGTTCAGTTTTCCAATTTTTCATGGTATTTTTAAGGAATGTCACTATTGTGGGGTTTATTTTATAATGGGCTAATATGTATATGAGCCAGCTATGAGGTACTGAATCATATGCTTTACGGTAGTCAATGTACATGGTGCTGAAGTCTCTTTTATTACGAACCGCCTGCTTCATTGCAACTGAATCTATTAGGAGTTGTTCTTTGCACCCCTGGCTATGTTTTCTACATCCTTTCTGTTCCTCGGCTAATATTTTGTGTTTTTCTACGTGGTCGTAAATGAGCTCACTAAGGCATGATGTAATTATTTTGTAAACGGTTTGTAGGCATGTTATGGGTCTGTATTTGGATGGGTTTGTGAGATCATTTAAGTCTTTAGGTATCATATGAGTAACTCCTTGCGAGATAAATGGTGGCATTGTAGTCGGGCTGTGAATAAATTCGTTAATATGTCGAAGTAGAATATCATGAATGGATGTAAATTTTTTTATACCAAAAGTTATGGATTTGGTCAGTTCCTGGTGCTTTCCAATTTTGTGTTCTTGATATTACTCGTTTAAAAATGTCTACTGTTATTTCGCTAAACTGCATTTCCGTTATATTTGTTGTATGTTGTGACAACGATTGGATCCATTCGGCGTGTTGGTTGTGGTGTGTTGTGTTAGACCATATACTAGACCAGAACTGCTCGAGTGTTGCTGCTGTAGGGGCTCTGTTATTTTGATTAATTGTAGCCTGTTGCAGTCCCATGCCGAGTCTTCTATAAAACTGTTTTTCACTGTTCATAAACTGTGTATTCTGTTGTTTCCTGAGTGTACAATTTAAATATCTTCTCAATCGGCTGGCAGTGGCATTGAGTTTTTGTCTAAGTGTGTCTAGTAACTGTTCATCGGTTGTATTGGGCCCTTCGTGTTGTGAATGAATACGGTATTTTCCTTTAATTTCCTCTACAAGTGTAATGAGTCTCCTGCTTCTATTACCTTGTATAGATTGTGTGACTCTACCTATACTTTTTCTCAAGTTCTGTATTTTTTGCTGTAATCTTCGTTGCCAATGTGGTATACTTTCTTTATTAGTGTTATTAAATTGTAAGTTTTCTTTTATTTTAGCTCCGTTAGCCATTGCTGCAGTATACGCTGCGCAATATATTATAGTGTGTATTTCATTAAAGCTGTGATCATATGAAACATATTGAGGAATTGTTTTAGAGTTTATATGGTTTACTATATGATAAATTTTTTCGAAATCTTTTGTCGGGGTATGTATGGTCTTTGTGTAGGATCTGTGTTATTATATTTATTGTATGCGGTCTGGAATGTTTCATTAATTTTACTGTCGAATTCTGATGGTATAATCGAACTACATAATAATTGCTGATGATTATTTTGTTGTTCTTCACTAATCAGATTACGAGTTGTGTTTGTTTGTACATCTGTTAACTGTATTTCAGTATCGGTTGTGTGTGCGTTTGTACAATATATTTGAGAGAGCGTGTTATGTGAATCGATTTGAGAGTTAGTGAGGATAATAGCTTGAGTTGAGTGTAGTTGCATCTCTATTTCAAGTTTTATTTGTTGTATGCGTTCATGCGATATCATTTTGTTATTAATTATTGCTCTTCTTTGATCAGATACGCGCTGTTCAGAGAGGTGAGATAAATGTGGGTACTTTTCAATGAATCTATCGTATAACTTTTTTCTGTACGCTGTAAGGTTGGTCTCTAAGTTTGTAATTTCAAAGTAAATTCTTAAAATCATCTCGTTAACTTCATTGGACCATCTCATTCGGCATGTGGTTTGTGTAACTGTTGAGTAAGATTGTTGATTTTGCTGTAAGTAAATAGTTACTTCTTCTTTAACTTTATTTAGTGTGCTAAGGGGTAGTAATTTCTTATTGACTATAGCTCTCCGTTGATCGCCTAATCTTTGTTTAGATGCGTCCATCTCTGGGTATTTTTCTGAAAACCCTTGATATAATTGGTCTAAATATGCACGAGTGTTTTGTTCTAAATTAGTGATGATGAGATATGTGCGCCATATGAAAATGTTCATGTCATTAGTCCATTTTTTTCTCGCACGGTTTTCGCCAGTAGTGGGTCCAGAGTTACTAGCATGTGCCTCCTGGACAACATCCACTGACACTACTGAAGACGTAGACGATGATTGGGATGATTGAAGGTGATGACTAAGTGAGTTGGGGGATGAATTAGGTGATGGAAAAAGGCTACTGAGTGGTGATGACGTTGTTGATGACTTAGGGATTGTATGTGATGTAGTGATTTCGGCTGTGGCATTTTTATCGGTGAGAACCCGCCTGCTCAATTCTCCACCGCCGATGGTTCGCATGCTGTAGCATCCAGCATCGGCTCCAGATGCGCCCCGGCGACCCCCGTGCAGCGGCCGTAAATTATACCTTCTTTGACTCATCTCCATAAAGGGTTACCTGAACCTTGTTAGCTACGTATGTTTTTATATTACGCATGTCCGTCCCCCACGTGGCCAGGTGTTCGGCTCGGACGTAAGGTAGGGTTTTTGGGGGGCTTATTATTATTATTATTATAATTTTATGTCGGCAGCAGTAACATTTAATCTTATAATGTTGGTAGAACTTTGAGTGTAAGTTCCATACAATTTGCAATTTCGTGCTCTAGTATGAAGTTCTGCCTCTTAAAACGTGGTGATTATATTCTCTATGGTGTGGGCCTTGTTTTTATTAAAAATAAAATAAAGAATCAAAAATGTTTGGTTACAAAGAGGTAACATTTACATTTATCTATCGAAATATATTTTACGTCCGGTTTTCCACGAAAGAGTAGGAAGTGGTGTGCAAGGTACACCCACATTATGGCTTTGAATATTTGTATTAGCAGTTTCAAGGTAAAAGCCAAAACAGTCATACGGTGTATAGAATCACTGGCAATAGAGCCATTAAGGTGTTTGAAAGACCAAAAGAATATAACCGGAATTTATTCTTATTAAATTTCCAGTAAATTTTATATTTCGAGGAACTCGTAATGCTGTTGTTTGTAGAGAGATGCTTATCGGAAGCATCGTTCAGCTCCTTTGGTTCCTGGTAATACTTGGTTTAGTGGTTGCGTAGTCAAGTTACAAGCCTAAAGAGTGACATAATAAGTTCCAACAGCACCACCAATTCGCACTGGGTCCGCGAGGTAGAATATGATCTGTTATCCTCCTATCCTATCCACTAAAAGGCCTTTCCCCAGCGGTGGGGCAGTAAGCTGATATTATAAAGAAGACTATCATGAAGAGTTATTTTTTTTGGAAAAGTGTGATAAACCAGCCATCGGCAGATAAATCGTTCCAAAACATTCAGCTTCCAAATTCCAAAAACTTGTAGGAATGAATACATTATCGTAAGCAGCGTTCGATTTTGCATTTGGTTCCCGGCTCGCTCGTAAACCATAACTTTATGTGATCTACGGGGGAGCTCGCACGCACTCAGCGTTGCCAATCTTTATATCCCTCCACTTCTTGAATACTGAGTGCTTTTACTAACGCTATGCGCCACATTATTTGCCAAAAGAACTTCAGCTTTTGTGACCTAACTGTCTTCTCGGTCTAGTGTCGCGTGATGTGACTGGCGATCATAAAGGTCGCACGTTTGAATCCTACAGTGGATAGTGTTATTCGGGTTTTCATTGAAAATTCTGCCCAGTTATTGAAAATACGTTTGCCTCCGGTTACACCTCGTGATCGCTATGTAAGCGATGTTGAGTTTAAATAACACCATTTGCGTAGTGTCCACTATGTACTAAGTTTGAATCCTAAGTTAAGCAAAGTGTAATTCGCAGAATAAGTCCGGTGACTTGTACAGTGCCAAATAAAAGGGGAATTTGGCTAACCCCTGTTTTATTGGAACATAACATCAAAAGTAGTACCCAGTACACCTCAGCCGTATTCACTTGGTGAATATAATGACGGTGTTTATGTATATTTTTTTTACCTTTCTAAAACCATGCTCTATGTTCACGGCAAATCGAGTTAAACAGCTTTGTATTATCCCTTTGCATCAGTGTAAATTAGCGCTGTTAGTGTTAGTACCACCACAGATCAGATTAATGTTGATTAGAGATGTGTAATCTAGGACCGTATTCCGTTTCAATATGAAATTCCACTGTAATTAGGCCGCATCTGATTACGCTTGATTTTCGACACGCAGATACAATGGTCGTGTTTGTGAAGACATTAATTGGCTTATGGTTTGTTATAGTAAGTTTATTTTAGATGTGGTTACTTTTCTACGTTTCCAAAATATCAAATAGTAATTATAGGTATAACGTATGTTTTTCGTTGGTTATTGTTTATTAGTCCTGTTCACCTCGGACTCTCGTGCTGGGTACGGATTGATGAAATGATTGATTCTACCTACTTACGAAACTTTTAAAGCCATTCATAAGGCTTTCAACTTGGCTTATCAATATAAGTAGTAACTGTTAGACGCTCTTAAAAATGCCATCAACACTGTAGTACTGGATATAGGTTGATGGAAACAGGTTTGTGTTTACCTACTTTTAGAACTTTTCAAGACATGCATAATGTTTTCAACTTAAAAACTACCATAACAAGTAATAACTGGAACACGCTCAAATACAAAAATGCCACAAATAGTTACCTTACTTTGACTGATCAATTAAAAGCTGCTTAACTTTAAGGATTGCTTAAAACATCACCCACAATCTTGCAGTGGTAGTTTTAGTTAAAATTAATCACTGAGAATAATTTATGTCTTATTCTCGTGTCGTGATCACGAGTACTTTTCATTAGCAGTGAGGACGCTTAGCTAAGCAGGACTTAGATGAATGTTTGCGATGCAGAAACTAGACGCAGACGCTGCCGCCTCGCGAAATACAAGCATCATGTAAGATAACCCTAAATAAAGCAGCCTATTGATTGAACAAATTTGTTAGAAAATTATGAATATTATTTTATAGTATTATCAGGATGGATCAGGATCATGCATCCATGTGGGAGATTATGGTTGAGACCTTTGCCAAGTAGTGGGATAGAAAAGGTTACCAAAAAAAATATCAGCATGAGTAATTGAGAGACAACCATGGAGACGCACTGTAGTAGGTACTGTTATGCCGCATTCACCAAAGTTAGGCAGCGTTCTGCTCAGTCAGTCGGAGATGGGTAACCGTTTGTGTCCGTTCGCGTCTACGTGCTCTGGAAGGTATGTCAAGCCGTTCGTTCCCCGCGGCCAACAGCGTAGATAATTCACACACACAAAATATTCAACTTGGCGTATTTTGTGTGAGTGGCGTTAGCTTATTGATTGCTTGATAAATTTCAAGAGTAGGAGACCATAAAGCTCATCTTAATTTGTGAACTAAGACTTTTGCCAAGCAGTGAAACACAGCAGCAGTGGCGTACAGTACAGTGTAAGCTTATTTTTAGGATATTTTCAAGGCCAAAACTAAATATTTATGTATACATTAATCGAGCTAGTCATGTTCCATCACGTTCCCTCCTCGTTCATAATATCTGTTTCACTATAAAGTTCATATCACCTTAGTTGTCTCAAGACATATCAGTTCAATTTGATCATAACAGTTGTGTGTAGTAGTCGTTTTCCTATATATAATTCAAGCAATATTGTACTACGCCTAAAATCGCAACCACAAGTCGTAAATTCAGTCCCGCCTCACTATGTGTTCACATGTCACAAACACGAAGCCCTATACAGAACAATGCGGCATGACGAGTTTAATTATTTCGAGCCGGGGAACGTTCGGGAAACACTCTGATAATGAAACGCCTCCGAGATGCTTAGGACTTGTACATGTTAGAATAGAACTTGAGTAGGTGATATTTTGTGTTTCTAATGATTCAATCATTAGCATAGACTGTTTTCTGTTCCAACATGTTGAACCATAGCACGTACTCGATCGCCAATCCTAGGCACCCTCGCCGAACTAAACTTTTTGACAGCAGTCCTGGTTGAGATCTGTTTGCGGAAGCATGGAGTGATTTTTTGTCGGAATGTCTAAGGTATTGTGAAGGACTGGAATGAATGAGCTTTATTTTTTTATTGTTCTTTTTTACTAATGTAAAAGGTGTGTTAAACCGTGTTAGTATCTAATAATAATTAGTCTTTATGTTCTTGCATCCGACGTCACTGAGCCCAGTGTAATTGAGAACAGAAAAGTAGAATTATGTCACTTTTCTTTGGTATAAGGCGTCAAAAGTTGTCGTTGAAGTTTGGATAGCAGTTGACTTCGTAAAAAATGCTTTACAGTGTAACGCCAAATTATTGGGCGCGTTGTGACGCCAAGATGTAAACAGTGTCGTAAATATTTTATTAACAGTTTTGTGACGGCTATTGCCATGGATGTATGAATCGCAAAATAGGGAATATGCGTGTATTTTTTTATATTTTTATACGATAGATTACATCAATATATAACTGCAAAAAAATTTAAGCCTTACCAGATTAGAGCACTTTAAACTCCCGCCATTTTGGCGCGCTTGGCGTGACGTCAAAGTCTATAATAACAATCAATTAGTTAACAGCTGTAGAAGTATTTTATTCTGTGATTTTTTTTTTTTATATTTTGCGACTATTATACAATAGAACACCACTGTGTTGTACCTAGGTGTAAAAATACAATAAGGAATGCACCCGGTAGGTGCGGACATCAGGAAAAAGTGGTGTAAAATCAGAAAAAGAGACATGGTGTCTCCATCAACTTATTCATGTTGCTGTAAAGATCACTTTAACGTAAGAATTAACTTAAATAATTTAAACAAAAATTTTGTCTTTGTGTAAATCGACAACAAAAAATAACAATAAAACTCAATAGCAAACATCCAACAAATATGCACTTGTTGACATTTGCATTGTAGACTTTGACGTCATATTCGATCTGACCAATAGCGTGGCGTTCCAGCTACTTTAAATTTCCACTAATTTTTTGTACTTTCAATAATTATTTTTTTAATAATAAATTAATGTTATTAAAAAAGTATTGGTATAGACATGATTTTAATGCGATAAAGTTTGTACAAAAAAATATTTGACCCTTATTTAAATGACACGCATATTCCTTATTGTCGGTGTCACACCGAGCTAATTATACTTCTTAAGCGCACTTGAACAAACCAGGATTAGCGTAACTCAAGCAGAATTTTTGAGTAATCTATAAAGGTTATAACGTTAAATTGCCTTCAATTATATCCTCGAGTTGGTCAATAGGTAACACTAACTCTGGCTCGTGCGAATGGGCCTTAGCAAAAGGGCGTGTTGACACTTTTTGTTGTTTTCATTCTGGTGTTGTCATACCTGAATGTTCGAATTTCGAGTTTCCCGGCCCTGCGATTTGTGCCAACACATTTTCAAGAAGTGAGTTAACACATCAACCGCAGCAAACTGAGTTAGCGCAATTGCTTGGCGTAGCGCAGTGTTACACATGTATAGGCCTTAGAATGCGTATACTGGATTTATAAAACTTAGTTATTCGCGGGTTAGGCAAGATCGTGTGATTAATCACCTTTAAACATTAAAAAAATCTGTAATATTTTTCCACTCTCTAAGCATTTATGTAAAATAAAAGTAAATAATTAGCTACAAACTCTAAATTATGCTAAAACAGAAAATTTAATCAAATTATCAACTCTATAACAGACAAAAACACAAACACACATTTACGCACACACACACATACACGCTCGTAGCGCTGTGCGACCGCGGTGTTCTTACCGATTATCAAGGCTAAGCAGCGTTCGACTCGGTTGGCCCGAGATGGGTGACCGTTTGTGGCATTTTCAAATTCGAGCGTCTCCGTGCTTCGGAAGGCACGTTAAGCCGTTGGTCCCGGCTACCACTTAATGTGGTAGTCGTTAAACCGAGTTGGAAGCCTTAAAGGCGGCTTGATAAGTTCCAACAGCAGGTGGCCACAAACCTGCCTCCATCAATCCGCACTGGGTCCGCGTGGTGGAGTATGACCTAATCTCTCTCACCTCGATTAGTGAGAGAAGGCCTTTGTCCAGCAGTGGGCAGTACAGGCTGATATTATATATATATATATATATATACATACACACACACACACACACACACACACGATGAGGCTTTTGCTTTTCTTCTTTCTGCATGTTGATATGACTTAATAATAATAGTCATCCAATCTACTTGAAACCACTTCTATCCAGACGATTTGTAACTTTCTGGTAAAACATGTGAGAGCGCTGGTACCCATAACATAAGTTAAATCTTATTTTGGGTACCAGAGTTCATAAATACTACTTACTTGCTTTTTATTGTTACAATTCTCAATAACTAGTAGCTTAAGATTATGTAAGTGGTTACTGTGTAAATTTACTTGGAAATAAACTATTATTTATTTATTTATTTTAAGCGTTGTTTCATTTACTAGTATAAAATATTAGTAATCTTTTATCGAGCTTCTTTTTCCTTATTCCTTAACCTTTGAAGATGCTCGTGGGATTCGCAACCTTATAAAGTCTTTTTAGAGAAGAGCGACGAGTGACTCACCAACCCACCTGATGGACTAAGACAACTTTTATCTAAGTTATGGTTTGTGGAATAAATTGAGAATATTTTTAATTGAAAAGTAATTTGAATATTTACTAGATGGACTCGGTTCAGTGGTTTAAGTTTTAGTTGCACCGCCCACTGGATCGAGTAGTCGCGGGTTCGATTCTCGCATGAGACAAATCTTTGTGTGACCCACAAATACTTTTTGCGGTCTGAGTGTTTGTGCACGTGAATTTCGTGTTTGTAAATGCACCCACGATACAGGAATAATTCCTAGCGTGGGGGCTGTTTTTGTTTTAATAAAAATAAATTTTTTTTCGGGATCTTGCGAGATATGAATGGATCTAAATATTTTAATAGCATCATTATTGCGTCCTCTGACTGTCATAAAAGAAATGAATTGAAAGGTAAAAATAAATTACATTAATTAACTTTTACCTAAATATTTTGGTTGAAAGTGGCAAGGGAACGAGCAATCAGCGTTCTTTGGGTATCAACTCCGAGGCTAGACTCATACCTACATTTAATTTTGCAAAGAGAATTATTTGCCAAGATCTATATGGAAAATGAAATATGCCTATATACCATGCCGTCTGCATATTTGCGCTTGATTACTTAACCAACAGGACGATTCTTTTAAGCACATATTATTCTATATGTATTAGAAGTAGCTTTTCGGAGTAATTTTGTAAAATCTTAGAGTCCTAGAGTATGAAATTAAATTAGTTAATTAATAATCTCAGTAGGTTTTATAATACATACGTTTTAAAACACTGTCATACTTTATTTCTTATTAAATTTGTCTAGTTTGTATTAAGATGTTTTTGGTTTTTATTTAGATATTGCTGTACACATAATTATTTTATACGACACAAGCTGTTACCCGCGACTTGGTCCGTATGTAATTTAACAAAAAATGTTTGTTCTGTTCGCAGAGGTAACAAATTAACATCCATTACAGAGTCGTTTATTGTTATAGTATATATATTATTGGATTCAATGTGTTTTAATTTTTTGCGCAAAAACCTAATTATTTTTCTAAAATAAAAGTTGTTTAAGTTACTCATTATAACATCAGCTATATGTCAATGAAAGTCCCGTCAAGATCGGTCCACTCGTTTTGGAGATTAGCTGCAACAAACAGACAGACAGACAAAAAAATTTTAACTGTTTTTTTTTATGTTATCAGTATCTTATATGCTTTTATATGTCTATCTATCTATCTATCTATCTATCTATAACCTCACGCCAGATCCCTTGCGGGGTAGGCAGAGAGTACAGAGTTCCAACAGTTTATATGTATTTAGTAATAAGCTGTTATATTTACATCACAAACAGATACTTCGATTTTATTTCTTTGTAGAGATTTGTATAGATTGACGGACGATTTAGCGCAGTGGTTAAGAGCTCAAGCCGCGTGTCTAATAGTCGCGGGTTCGATTCCCGCACGGGACAAATCGTTGTGTGATCCACAATTATTTGTTTCGGTCTGGGTATTTGTGTGTGTGAACTTTCATGTTTGTAAGCGCACCCACGACACAGGAATAAATCCTAGTGTGGGTCTACGTTAAAAAAAAGATAATGTTACAACTGAGTCGACCAGGGCAATTATTTTATCGTGAACTATGGTATTACGATACATTTAAGCCTCCAGGCTTTGCCTAGTGTTGAAGGTAGTAGTATTTCTATATATCTCATGTATCTTTTTTCCAATGTTAAGTTTTAATTTAAGGATAACTTGTCTAATTTTTGGAAAATCAAATTTATTCTTATTCCGTGTTAAGTTTAGCGTTCAATATTACTCAATCAATATTTAATTAATGATAAAGCTCCCTATGTACGCGTATCTAAGAAATCAATGTACACATCATCATCTACATATTAGGTATATACAAGGCATTGTTAACCCTTTAATGCGGGCGGGTCAGATTCTATTACGGCCGGGTCTCTAGGGCCGTTGTGGTCAACCACTATTTTTGGGCCGGGGAAGGCTTTATTAGGGGCCTCCTAATAAAGGGAATTTATACCGAGACTACATGGGTATTTTTTTTCTGAGTCATTAAACGGTTGACTGGATTTGTCGTGTAACGGATGATAATGACTGTTCGGTTTCTTATTTTTTTTTTTTCCTTATTAGGATTTATTTTTGGTGATGCGAATTTGGTCGGCCATTTTTGTTAGGGGTACTTGTGTATGGGATACTTGTATTTGTATAATAGACAAGGTGTTACATAAGTATCGCCAGACCTCAGACACCCCAATTAAATGATTGCTTTACAAATTCAATACAAAATCAAACTTCCCATTTTAAGGAGTTTTCTACCATGTTTATAAGCTCTTTGGTACCCAATTTAACCTAAAATTTAATAATCAATTAACTTTTGTATGCGTATTGAGGTGTGTGTAATAGAAAAACATTTGAAATTGCCGTAATGCTTTAAATTATTATTAAATTTTGTTTAATACGGCGAACAGAATGAGTAACAGCGACTTTTAGAAAACTTAAAAATAGTTGAAATCGATTCAGTTGCCGATTTAGAACAAACTACTTTCAGGTCTTGCTTTGATTATGTTACACCTTGTATATATCTGGGGGTAACCGAGGCCTATTTTTTGAAGGTTAAATAATACGACGTTTAGAAGATTTCTTCTGTTATAAAAGTTTGTAGACAGGAAAAATTGTACTGTTATAAAAGTCTTTAGGTGGTCTAAATATTAGGGCAGTGTTGATTTATATTTTCTGGTCTTTTTGGTTACGTTGGCTTGAGTTCAGTAGTGGGACAGTATAAGCTTATTTATTAATTATTTTAATGGTAAGTTGCCATTCTAGTGTCGAAGTGCAATCCGCCCCTAGGTAAAAAAATGTGTAGGCAATAATAACTGTCAAAACCAGAAAAAGATGGCTTAATTATTTTCACGAAGGTTGGTGACTACTATATTCACCATCATCATTATCAGCATATTTATCTATATCATCGTGACAGATCCTTTGCGGGATAGGCAGAGAGTACAGAGTTTCAACGGGTTGACTATGAACGCATAATTATAATAATATAATGCCGGATGTATAAAAAAGCAGTGATAGCCTAGTGGTTAGACCGTTGGACTGCAAAGTCAGAGGTCTCGGTTTCAAACTCAGGCACGCACCTCTGTCTTTTCGAAAGCATGTGCGTAATCAAATTTAACTACAACTTGTTTTAGCAATAAACTTTCCTAAATAAACCTGCCTTCCTATATATCCTAAATAAACCTGCATGCCTGAGAGTTTCTCAAAGGCGTGTGAAGTTCGCCATCCCGGCACTGGGCCCGCGTGGAAGACTATGGCCTAAGCCCTCTCAGTTTGACAGGATGCCCGTGCCTAACGGTGGGATAGTTTCGTACCAGGGCTAATATTATAATGCCGAATGTGGATAGAGACCTACCTATCGATTTTAAATTTGAAGATTTGTTGACAATCCATTCTTTCCGCTCTTGTGCTTTCTGCATCCAGTTCTATTCGACCACAGTCAGTTCCTCATCATAAAGACTAAAAGAGTTGCCTTTCAGGGACATGTGTTGAGACACGAAAAACGATCTCCTGCGAGCTCACTGAAGAGAGACGAGTTAGGCGCAGGTGGAAGGGTTGCGCAACTTTTAAGTAAATGGGCATCAAGAGCGCTGCAGAAGTACTCCACCTCGTGAGAATTAAAATCGCATATTCCAAGCTGCCAGCCAACCTTCATTAATTGGAGAGCTACACAATAATATAGGCAGTCACATATTTCGTTGCGGCCAATAGTAGTATAGAAACACATTTGATGAGTGCGCACTATTTTGCATGAGACATTAATATGCCCCATACAGAAAAGTGCGCTATGTTTTCAAATTGAAGAGTACAAACCAATTTGTATAATGGATTAATATTTTTCATACTAATTCGTGCGTAGGTACTCATCAAATATGTAATATACTATAATTTGTGTCAGTTAGTCATTTCTCACGTTCGTGCCATTGGTCATATTGCATAAATATTGTACCATATAAAATTCAGTTATATATATCTTGTGACCTTTATATTATGTATAGAGGTCACATGGAACGGCATGAAAAAGTAACTCATTAAATCAGCTTCACACTCAGGTAGGTGAGATGCAAGGAAAAAAAATGCACATGGGGGTTTAAAGATCTAACCTTAACAGTCTACAATTGTGGTGCCACCACACAGACTATGTCGCAATTACTGGTCTGGCTTTTGTGCCCCACCACCTACCTATACATCTGCACGATAGCGCGATTGAGGAAGCCTGAGTGTCTTGCTTAGGTTAGGGGGTCAAATATGAACCACTGACACAAAAAAAGAAGTGTAAATACGCTAAAGTTGCTAACGTTAGTGGTTGGTTACGTCACGTTACATTTCGGTCTGTAAATGTTTCAAGGCACCTTTAGCCTATCAAAGTAAGGATACTATATTTTGTTAGGTGCTAGAGACTAGTGCTGTAGAAATTTATTGGTACTTAAGTTTATGCAATGTTAAACACGACGTGACTGCCCCATATAGTTGGGTATTAGATGTGAAAGGTTCGGTCAGGTCACTTTTGAATATATTATGTTATGCACAGGGAGAATGTTTTCAGCTATGAGAAATGTATCTATCTATTTATATCATCACGTTAGATCCCTTGCGGGGTAGGCAGAGCGTACGCAGTTCCAATAAGTTCTTTCCTTACATACCTCTCTGGCTTCCTCCACTCTTATAGTTCGTCTCATACATGCTTGCTAGTTACGGAGACTCTTGACTTGTCCTGTCCAAATCAGTCAGAATATGCGCACTTATATTGAAAACTTGGTTCATTGGTTCAATTATTATTTCCTCTTTCTGGTACTTGAGGGGTGACTTTTTTTCAAGATTGTTTTTTGCATACAAAAACACGTCCATCTTTAACATTCAGTATCTCTACCATATTGAAGTCATATGATAATTCATTGTAAAATCAGATTAAAACACATTAATCCATGATTTAAATGATAACTACAGACTGCCTTCTTGATTTAGTGGCGCATATTTCAGCTGGCAATTATGAGGTCCTAATGTAAAAGCTTCGGTCCCTATTACATTGCAACTTGAAGTCGTTAATGGAATGTGATGTTTAGCAGATTTAGAAGGGGTGACCACCTCTTCTCAATATCAGACCACCTTTTTTAAATCCGCTTGGGAAATAAACGCAATGCTGGTTCTTTTTTATACAAAAACAACGCGCCACTTTGTTCCAAAGAACTGTAACACCCTGTACCACGTCGTTTTCACCAAGTTTTATATTTTGCCAGGACATAAAGAGCTTGTTATTCATACGAGCTGTATCCGTGAGCTAGTTCACCCGCTTCCTGCGACGTGGGCGCCCCTAGTGCCCCACAAAGCACGTACGGTGCCCCTTGAATTTTAACGTTGCACATTAAGTGTTTTTTGGCCGACATATTTTATATTGTAAATGCTGGTATTTTAGGATTATTTTGAAAGAACGATGCGTTTTTTAGTTTTCGATTTTATCAAGATGAAAGATCTCGTTATTTTTACCACCTGGGTCTGTTAACTAGTTTACATGCTACCTAATGTGTTGGCGCCTTTTGTGTCCCAAAGAGTACATTTGTGCCTTCTTAGGTGTTTCTTCTTTTGTACTTAACCAATATGCGTCTTCTGAAAAACGGCGTGTTTTAACTCCAAAAGTGCTGTTCCGATATTAGGTTCTAATAGTTTTATATTTTGTGAGGACATAAGGAGGTTGTTATTCATACTAGCTGTATTAGTGAACGAGGTCGCACGCTCCCTTAGAAAGTGACGTGGATGTTCCTAGTGCGCACAGAGTACGTACGGTGGCCCTTGAATTTTAACATAGAAGTACTAGAAACATAGAGGGAGCATAGTGTACATAACATAACTGTAAGCAGTGCCAATATATAATCTTGTAGATTATATATTTGCACTGCTTACACTTATGTCATGGCAGTGATAAGAAAGGGGGCAAATCCATCATTACCAGTTAGACCCTTGTACATTTTTTTTGACATTAATGACATAGACCATAGGCCATACTTGTGTTTTCCCATAGATGTAGTATTAGTACTTTCCCATTAAACGGCGAAAGCTTTATCGATAAAATCATTTTGTATATATGCCGAACATTAAATATTTTTTACAATACAAAATATCACTGTATCTCATAGTGCCTATTATAGATGCGTAACTTACTTAAATTTTGACATTGACAATCTAAAGAATCTTGACATTCACTATATAAAAATTTTAATTTAAAAATTTTAATTGACTGCCTAGTTGGTCTGGTGGCAAAGCGCATCGCTTTGTGATCACGAGGTCCTGGCTTCAAATACTAGGTCGGAAAAATGTAGTTTTTCTTACGAAAAAATTCCCAGTATGAGTCCGGAGTCTGGAATTGTGCCCGGTATATGGCAATAGGCTCGCCCCCTATTACATGGGACCTAACATCGTCGGCGAATCGTGGGTGTACTCAGTACACCTCTACCACCCCCGCTGGGTAATATAGGCGTGAGGGTGATTTTTTTTTTTAATTTAAAAAAATATTTTTAAAAACAAGGTTTTATAGCAAAAACACAACGGTGACGCACAAGTGCTATGTTACTTGTCAAGACAAATGTAACGAGCCCCAACGCGTCTGGGTTATGTTGAGTAGTTGGGTATTTCTGTTCACTCTTCGCCTCCGTCATTAGACCCTGGATCCGGCTCTACAGAACTCGTCAAGACAAATCCAATGAGCCCAAACACGGCGGAGCTATGTTGAGAAGTTGGGTAGTTTCATTGGCCACCCTCCGGCTCCATCATCAGACCCTGGTCACAATCTGGGTGTAAAGTACTCGTCAAGACAAATCCAACGAGCCAAAACACGGCAGGGTTGAGAGTTGAGTACTTGTCTGCTTCCATTGGCCACCTTTTGTCTTCGTTATCATACCCAGAACACTATCTGGTTATATAGTACTTCTCAATACCAATTTAACCAGTTCAAACATAAGGGGGTTACGTTGTATAGTTTACATGTTCTTATACCCACCTTCCGACTCTATCATCAGAACAGCTCCATGGTACCATATTATTGCATTGTCATCGGTCTTACATACGTAAGTCAAATTTTAGCTCAATCGGATATCCGGAAGTGCTTGAAAAATGGATCAAAAGATTTAAACCGGAAGGACAGACACACAAACAGATAGACATACGAATAATGTAAATTAAATAAAAGCTTGTAAAAATAAAATGAAACCTTTCATAACGTTTTTATTTATTTCAATATAAGCACGAACAAAATATTACAGAAAAAAATCTATTGTAAAATGTATAACTAATTTAAAAGAGTACAATTTAAATTTGTTTTACATCAGAACTGCTGCTGGTTGTAATCTTCGCTATTTGAGTCCAACATCGAAGCACTCTTTTGTAAAATGTTTTGATAAGATGCAACTATACTGAGTTCAACACTAATGTGCTCTTAGTATTGTATAAAAACTCTATCCATTTAGGCTGCAATATCTGTAGACATACTAATTACCAACTTTTAAAAATGAAATCGATATCGATGTAGATTTTCCCATCATTATGACTAATCTCTTTGGGAATACGATTATTGAGATTCTATCTAAATCTAATCATTTATGCTCAAGGAAAACAGTCAATCTGGTGTAGTTATAATGCGTCTTCAAACTACTTACATCATTTTTAGAAAATACATTTTATCTTTACCATGATACAGCAAAACCCAATCACCGGCCGACGCTTACATAATTTAGCTTCATCTGCTTTTTTAGACTGATAAGATATGCGTTCCAATATAAAGCACGGTATTTTAGTTATTCGACACCATGTTTTCATAAATATTTTAATTATATATCTTTTTACTAATTGAAAACAAATTAAAAGTCTCCGAAAACACAGTCACTAGACAAACAAATATTAACCGATAAATTTGCTTGGAGCCTACGTCAAAATGACAAGTCATAAATTTTGAATAAAAATGAAGTTCAAACCGTGTAGAAACAAAGATTTATAAATTGGTTACCTAAATACTACCAAGTGTCCAGAAAAAGCTAAACTGCGTTCATAATCCCTCTATGTTTTTAAATCCTACCTCTATGAATTTTAACGTAGCACATTGTTTTCTTATTTTGGCGATGTATTTTATGCCATAAGTGCGTGGCCTTTTAGGATTGTTTTCGTAGAGCGATGGATTCTTTGCCCTGCAAAATTATTGAGAGTTGCTCTCGGTTTTATATTTTTACAGGCCTTAAATTTTTTTTTATTTGTACTGGATATATCCGTAAACTAGTTTACTTGCTTTCTATGCCGTCGGTTACCTTAGTTCCCCAAAGAAAAAAGAAACACCCCTGCAGTTTTATCGTGGAAAGTCAACGAATTTTATGTGACATGCTTATATCTTATAATTATTGTGAAAAGCGGCTTTTTAGCTACTGAAAAAATGGTGCGCTGACATTGTAAGGATCGACTATTAAAAGGTATCTAATAGTTACGAAAAAATATTCAAAAATTGTATGTGATGCCTTAGCATCACGCAGGAACGACAGGGGTTGCTTACCTATTAGTATCCGAGATTAATAGTTCGATATATTTAATCAACACTGAAGACTTAAGTTAAGGTAGGTACTAGGACGAGGTTGGGCTGTCTGGTTTTTAAACATACTGCAGTTTTTAATTCAAATCACATATTTTTCGCGACAAAAGTCTAATAAATGACACCTACTATTTAATCTTACAATGAAAATAACTTCAGAAAAAAATATATTCCAGTAGCATATATTCTAGAACCCTAATATAGAAGCAACGAAATACTTTTATTGGATGTTCAAACGAAAAGGGAATTATCCCGTTCAATTTCATATAAATAGGTGCTTTCAGTTAACATCCGAAGGTTTCGGGTCGATGTTACTACTGGGAGCTTGTGGATCCTTAATAATGCATGGATTTATTGTCTACAAGAATGTTTTTCTGTACTTACCGTTTATTATTGGAGAAATGAAAATGTTATTTGATGATACTTAAATAAATTGCTGAAAGAAAATGAATTCCTACAAGTTGACGATATGTCTTTGCAATTTTATCAGCTAAATCATAGTCAGAACCATTTGAAAGATTAAAAGTATGTATGCGATTTTTGTATTTTATCTACTCCTTTAAAAATAACTACACCACAGTGTAGATCATATAAGGTAATATTATATCGGCGACAGTACAGTCAGAAACGCTTTCAATACAAAAAGTAGGTATGTAAAATGTTTACAGATTTTTAATGCTTTTAGAAATATCCAAGCAAGAGAACAAACAAGATGAGATTTCGTGGCATGAGGAACCTTGGTTAGAGAAGTGTTATAAGAGTTTTCTATTGAAAAATTCTTAGTGGCAGTCCGGAACCGAGGTTACATTAAGTGTTATACGGGTATTTTTTATTATAGAATTCTTATTGGCAGTCCGGGGGCTAGAAGTATGCCCAATATAATGGCAATAGACTCGCTTTTTATCACATTGTGGACTTACCTCGTCGGTGAAATGGGGTGTACAGTACAACTCTGATACTTCCGCTTGGGGAATGGAGGCTTGATGCTGTTAATTAAATTTTGATGTACCTATATATTTTTTAACCCAGGCACGCACCCCTGTTTTTCCAAAGCATGTGCGTATTAAAAATTAACTATCACTTGCTTTAACAGTGATGAAAAATATCGTGAAGAAACCTGCATGCCTAAGAGTTTCTCGAAGGTGTATGAAGTTCGCCAACTCGCACTGGGCCAGCGTGGTGGACTATGGCCTAAAACCTCTCAGTTTGAGAGGAGACCCGTGCCCAACGGTGGGACAGTTTCTTAACAGGGCTTATAATATTATGTATCTTTAACTTTACACCAGATCTCTTGTAGGTTAGATAGACAGTACAGAGTTCAAGTAGGTTCCATTCTACCTACACAATGTATATGCACATTAATATACATACAATCCCATTCACCCACCAATTCATCTCAGAAAACATAATCAAAGAGCAAACATAAAAAAGAAACGATTCTCATTTATTCCTTTTTCTGCCAAAATCTGACATTAACGAAGAATAAAAGATATCGCCGCTCTGACATATGAAAAGGAATTGGCTAATGTATCCCATCATTATTTCCCTTTTGTTCGGAATCTGACCTAATGCTATTAGCTACGGAATCAACTGGCTGTGATCCTTTGTTAATTGTTATATTATGATGTCTATTTTCGTAATAGTGGATGAAATGATATCGGATTTGGCCTTGACCAACTTTAAGAATATATACAATCATGTAGGAAGATACTACACCTACCCTATTATGTGATTTTGCAGGTAGGTTATGGCAGGATTTGGCAAAGAGAAGATCTTCTAGTTAGAATGATGTGTGTAGTGGGGCTTTTTATTATCGGAAGTTTGTATATAATATGTTAGCATCTTGTTATCTTCACCCCCAAAACAAACAATACAATGTTCGTTTATCAAAATATTGCTGCGCTTGTAGATTTTACTGAACTAAAAGAACAAAAACAGCTTGTAGAATATCTGTAGCGGAATTTTAATTAGTCGGGGCAAACCACCTTTCCAATAAGTTCAGTTGAATTTAATCTCATCTCCTATTATAAACAGAGGAAAAACAAGCTTATTTAAAAAGGACTTATTTGAGTTGGTATGCCATATTTTACGCACTACAAATTTATCACAGAAACATGAACGTGACAGCATACTTTCTTGCTAAACGATACGTTAACTCGTGTCTGTAAATCTGTTCGTGTTTATTCCCTGATAAGCCCACGCTACACAACTTGATCGTTTAAAGAAACCCAATACATACGACATACATACATGCGACATAAAGAAAACCAATTTTATTCTATCCTATTTCATAACTGACAAAAATATCACAAGCCAGGCATCACCCAATTCAATTTTATTTTAATCCAGCCCTTGATTCTATTTCAAATTCACTTTCACAGTACTTTGATAATGGAAGATAGTTACATCTATTTCTCACGCAGGTAACAATAAAATTTTCCCGGTCAGTTTACCCTTTGCAATTTCAATGACTTTATTTTGAAATTTTCTCGAAAACTCATTTCCGAGCTTTAATATGCTTTCTCTTTAATATTCGAGAATAATATATGTTTAATATCGCTTATCGGATGTGAATTTTGTGGATTTATTGAGCATGTTCTTAGTGCAACATTTGCTTCTTTGTGCGTTATTAATGTTTGTTTCCTTTTATTATGTGTAGGAACTGCCATTTTTTTCTTTAACCCATATCGTGCAAAACAGTTGATTAGTTGAAATTAGTTATATAAGACCTATATTGTCCTACTGCTGAGTCAACACATTCTTCCATAAATCGAGATGAAAGAAAATAGCTTTCACTGCACTGTAGGACCCAGTGCAGATTGGTGGAAGTAGATTTGTTGATAGCTGCCATTGAAACTTATAAAGCTGCCCGTGAAGTTTCCTATTTGGCTTAACGACTACCTTATGAAGAAGTGGCAGTGTTTAGTCTGCCTTTGGAAGCACGTAGACACTACAATATGGGAATGCTACTAGAAGAAAACCATCTTAGACTAATCGATGCTTAACTTGCAGCATCACGAGTACTTTAGCATGAACAAGAAGAAACTGAAAAACTGTTTTCAAAAATAGGCTCGCCTACGAACCTCACACACACAAGCAATGGCTCAAATATTGTACACTCATCTCTAGACCATGAACTACAAGATTGTAGCAAGCAAGAGTTTTCTGTAAGGAAAGAACCTGTTGGAACTCTGTACTTACTAGCCAGCAAGGGATCTGGCGTGATAATAAAGATATATCTAGACCACAAGAGTAACTAGCCAAGTTGCATGCATTTGGAATCTATTTTCTTTCTAACCTTTCTGACTACACCACTTTTCATTCTAAAGTATCATTCCCGTTAGGTTAGGTTAGGTTTAAAACCTGTGGGCGGGCGAAAGGCTATCCCACCCCACGCGTCCTTCGAGGCGCAGTGGCATAGCTTCTCGCCTATTTTGCTCGTCTGTCCCGGCAAGCAATTTGGCGTGGTCTTGGGAGTAGCGCACGGTCGCGACGATCCCCAAGGCAAGTGTGACTGTATCCTGCTCGCGGTTGCTGCCTGCTATTGGTCTGGTCCTTCTGAACAGACATAACAGAAACAGTCATGCGCTTACCCTTCCCCACTTGTTCCCCTCCCTCCCTTTCCTTTTTCCCCCGGCTTTAGGCCGGAAGGTTGTGGCGCCTGGTTGTGCCCCTTCGTGGGGTGCAGCAGGTGGCGCCTGTCGTTTGGGTGGTCGGTCGAGGTCAGCGCGGCGCTAGTGTGCGCCGTGCATTTTTGTAGAGGGAATGACCTCCCGACGGCCCGCTGGGCTGTGGGGCCCTTTTGGGTCCCTAGCCCGGCCGTGTTGGGCCGACCGGCCGCTGCTGCTTGCTACCAGAGGGGCGGTGCAGTGGTGGCTGGAAGGCTCACGCGCCTTTTAGGCGCAAGGGTGTGGGTGTGGCGCCTGGTTGCCCCCTCGCTCTCCCTTGGGAGAGAGAGTTGGGTGCAGCAGGTGGCGCCGCCCCTAATAGGGAGCCGTTCGGGCGCCTGCCCTTAGGGGTGTGGCGCAGATCGGCTTGGTGGTACGGTGGTCGGTGTAGGTTTGCGTAATCTCCCGACCACCTGCTGGGCGGTGGGGCCCCTCCGGGTTCCTAGCCCGGCCGAACCGGGCCGACCGGCTGCTGCTGCATGCCGCCAGAAGGGCGGCGCGGCAGTGACTGGGCTGTTCGCGCGCGTGTGGCGCGAGGGGGCGTGGAGATACCCATGGGCTCGGATGTCAAAGTCCGGGTACATGGGTGTCTCTACCGAATCACCTGGGTGGCAGACTCGGGGGAGTCTGCCTTCCAGCTCGAGAGGGAGACACCGCGTTGGGTGACATCAACGCGGCGGCTACGTAGAGGGAAGGTGTACATACGCCAGGGAGTTACTCCCAAGGTGGGCCTTAACAGCGCCTCGGGGTTGTGCGTATCTATCTAACGGCGATCCCGTGACCCCGACAATACGCGGCAAAGAGGGTGTCACCGCAGGGTTTTTAGTCGGTACACTTGGTCCATCAATAGCCGGGGCTACGGCCCCGAGTGATGATGGATCAAGGACTCCGACATAACCCCTCCGCGTCCTCTGAACGCGGAAGGGTACCCATAAAGGGGTTTCCCTACGATAAAAAAAAAAGGTTTAAAACCTGTAGAAAATAAACTTTACTACAGGAGTTATTGTGTGACGCTAAGTAATGCTAAAAACAACCCTTTTATTCTGAGTTTTAGCTTCGCAAGCGGAAATTGGCAACGAATTACCAAACAACGAGAAATGAGGAAGCCAAAATGTAAAACAATTTCTGGAATGACATGTCGTGACATATGGCTTCGCGTCGCTCCTCATTCTACGAGTATATTAGGAAAATTTGGTGTTTATTGAGCCATTCATGTCACCTCGAATGTATTTAGGAATAATTTGTTTCTTTAAAGATGAATCTGGCATGGAAAAATACTATACAAAAAGATTGCAATTAAAACTTACGCAAAACTATGAAAAATTAACACCATCCCGTCTTTACTCTTCGAACAGAAACTCCAAGCAGGGAGCACCTCAAAGGTGTACTGTGTACCCTTACCTATTGCCGACGATTTTAGGTTCCATTGTAATAGGGGGCGAGCGTATTGCCATTATACTGTGCACAATTCCAGACTCCGGATTAAGTATGTTTTGATAACAGTCTTTAGTTAGCTGACATCTTCAGCTTTTAAATGGAGAAATTGCGTGCCATTTCAAATACTGCTTATTATTAGAATACTTTTCGCAAAAAGTGGCAGTTCCTATATTATTTTTTTTATATTAAAACCCGTCTCCCATTCACCTATCTCTATCTATCTATATCATCACGCCAGATCCCTTACGGGGAAGGTAGGCAGTGCAGAGTTCCAACAGGTTCTTTCCTTTATACCTTAACCTATCTCACCTGATAAAAATGATGATGAGGCCTTAGATGGTTCACTGACTCACTACTTGCCTATTCACTCTGAAATAGGCTGAGAAGACGGAGATTAGTCCGAGTTCTAAATCCATCTTCTCATAAGGCAACTTCGCGCAACATGCCGGAACATGATTGGGTCGTTAGTGACATGACTTTGTTGGGAGGGTGGTGACCAGCCACGGCCGTAGCCAACCACTGGTAAAAGAGCTTCTCGCTTAGCACTGCCCAGGGGCCACGTGTAGGAAATCGAGTGTTATTCCTATGGAAGCGAACAGCTTTGACCCCCAAAAACTAACGCATAGATAGCAAATCTTATCATAAGTAGTGTTTTCAAAGATTTTCCATATAAGATTCAGTTAAATTTCTATTAGTGGCTGGCCTATACTTGAGTAAAATCTAGAAACCGTTCATTAATCTTATAAAGAAAACAAACATCTTTATAAAACAAAAACTTGTGTAGAGAATTTATTTGAAACCAATTTAACTATATTTCACTTAAGCGCCGCTTAAAATGGGATAGAAGGAACGACAGCGGTTGCGTTGCCAAATGATATGTAAATGTATGGTTGCTGCGTGGATGGCAAAAACGCGTCTGCAAGAATCTATCGATTGGAGATTAAGCAATTGTAAGTAAGCCCTTTAGTTCATTTTATATTTTGGAAAATGGAATTTGAAATTGTTAAAAATGACAGATATAATTTGACTTGACTGTATTCTTTGATTTAATTAGAAGCGTAGAACTATAGGCGTATTAGGTGGCATTGGGCGGGGCACATAGCTCGTAGAACTGACGGCTGTTGGAGAAAAAAATTTCTCGAGTGGTTACCATGTATCGGAGGACATGAAATGGGCTCTCCCCCTAAAAATAGACTGATAACCTGGGACGGTCGCAGGTAAAAACTGGATGTGTACCGCACAACGCCGGTCGTTAACGATCTTTGAGGGAGGCTTTTGTCCTGCAATGCAGGTATTTTGGAAGAAAGTAATGATGATGCATATTGGGATACAACTGTTGATGTTTTATTTTCGAAAAACTTTAGAAAAAGTTCATCTAAATATTTTTCTGATATAAAATAGTTGTGACGTGTGTTCGCAAACCTGCACTGGTCCAGCGTAGTGGATTATGGCCTAAAGGTTTTGTTCGGGCATTGTGATTCACCAATTATGTGGGTGGACCGCAAAAACTGCGACTCGGAATATGAGGGTAGTTGGAAAACTACAACATTGATTTCGGGTGCAAGGGTGTTGATCGATTACCGGAAATATTTAAATTACTACATTATTCGTCGGTTTATTTGTGCAAAACAACTTGTGAGATTTCGGACAATAAGGTGGTATGCTAAAGACATCAATATAAAAGGATTGAAACAACCAGGCAGCCGTGCACGGCGGAGCTACCTTCGGGAGACGAGTCAAGGTGAGTGGTTCACCTTGTATTTGGGGATTGCGGTGCCTGGACTCCCAAATCTAACCGATAGAAAACTCAGGACCAGCAACTGAGCTATCGAAGGGGTTTTCACATGAACATAATTTTGGTCCCCGAGCCGGATTGGGTTTTCGTAAATTAGTTGGTTAGATAGGGGTTTCATTTATTTATAACGGTTACAAACGGGGTACCTACTTTTGGCATAGAAATAATTATTTAAATTGTAATAGGCATTGTGTTTAGAGGTTCTATTGTTTTCCAAAGATGGCAAAATCTTTTGAAAGCAAATTTAAAATTAAATACGACTGGTTTGTAGATTCGTCAAAATTAGTAAATAGTAAAACTTGTAGTTCGGGTGTTTTATCAGCTCGGTTCAAAAAACTGCATGACTATTTCAATGTTTTAACGGAGTCATACGAGGGCATACTGACCAATACTTCTTCAGAAGATGAAGAAATAATCGGTAGATATGAGGTAAAATACAAAGAGGCCACGGAGTTATACAACCAGTTGGATGCGGTCTCGGCGGCCTATCCGAACCTTGACGGCACCCACATGCCCACGGAGGGCGCGTCAACGCCGCGGCTACCGCGGATTGTGCCTAGTACGTTTGACGGGGACGTTTTTTCATGGTGTAGCTTCATTAGTCTGTTTACATCATTGGTTTTAACACGGAAAGATATCACTAAAACGGAAAAATTTCATTATCTTATTTCGCACGTGGAAAAGGAGCCTAAAGCACTTATTAAACATCTGCCGATGGTGGACGGGTCGTTAGACACGGCATTGGATATCCTAAAAGGCCGGTATGAAAATAAAAGATTGTTGGCGGATTCACTGATTGCGCGGATTTTACATTTGCCGGTGTTGAATAAGTGTGCTGGGCTTCGAACTAAAATATTGAACCCGTTATTGGAATCTTCGCGGGCATTAGCTAATTTAGGTTTTCCAATTAACGAGTGGAGCTACATTTTATTGCATGTAAGTCTACAAAAATTACCAATTGACGTCAGAACACGGTTTGAGCAAAAACACGGTGGCAATAATATAAGTTTACCCACTTTTGATCAGCTCATAGAATTCCTACAACATGAATGTAGACTTATAGACACGGCCACTGCGGAACCGGTTTCTTATTACGCGGATCGCACTCACAACAGGCCCGAGCGCAGGGTGCATAATATTGTGACGGAACCACCAGCACAGGACCAGCGGGAACGGGCGAACAACTACGGCCGTATTAAAGACTGTGGCTATTGTCAGAGGTCGGGGCACGGTATAGACAGCTGTTATAAATTTGCTGACATGTCCAGGTCTAAACGTAAGGATTGGGTTAAAAGACAATTCTTATGCTTTCGGTGCTTCGGTACTCATTTGGCGGCATCGTGTACCCGCAAGGTACCATGCAGTCGGTGCGGAAATATCGGACATAACAAACTAATTTGTACAACGTCCATTGCGCGCTCTGACTCACCGGCGGACGGCGAGCCGTATACACGGCGCGCATTTGTTACGGCGCAATGCGATAGAGCGACGGGCGGTCGGCGGCGCTCACCTATTACTCAGTCGCGGCGGTCACGGCACGCGTCTCCTAGGTCGTCGGTTCGAGACTCGCGTTATCCACGGCGTGGTGATAGTTCCGCGGGATCTATGGACCGGGTACGCGAGTTAAAGGATGGTTACGGGCGTGATTCGGACCCACGGGAACAGCGGGACTGGGAGACCCGACACCGCCGGGAGCGGACTGATTGGGGTGGGCGGCAGTCGAGTCCTGTGGTGCCGCGTGTGCCACAGGAATAGCAATTACAGTCGTGTAATGTCGCCTCGGTACCTCGGCTAGCGGATAATGTCATCTTACCCACGGTCATTGTAGAAGTAAAATCCAATCGGGGGGATTTTATCAAATCCAGAGGCCTGCTAGACCTGGGTAGTCAAGTCACTATAATTAAGAGTGATTTGGTAGCAAGTTTGGGTTTAAGGCGACATTACAACCAAACACCGTTAACAGGCGTCGGCGGATTTAATAACAATGAATGTTGTCATGTTGTTAAATTTTATTTTAAACCGGTAAATTCGAGTTATTTGTTATCGGTTACGGCGGTGGTTTTGAAGAAACCAACTTCATATTTAGCGCGTAGGTTTAGTAAACAAATTGCTCATATAAAATTTTCGGATGACGGTTCATTTAATATGTCAAATGTTGACATAATTTTCGGATGTGACATATTAGGTCAAATTTTAAATGGTGAAAAGGTGAATTTCGGTACTGATGGACCGTATGCTTTAGGCACCATTTTTGATTTTGCGATTTTCGGTCCGGCGCAACCATTAAAAAATGATAACTCGGAATCAAATGTTAATGTTGGTGTTACATTAATTGAAGCGGTCGAGAGATTTTGGCGATCGGAAGAACCACCCAGGCTGAAAATCAAGGACCCGGCGGACTTAGAATGTGAACATTTGTTTTCTACAACTACCTCACGCGGCTCGGACGGAAAATATGTTGTCAGATTACCACTGTTGCCAGATCGACAGCGGTTGGGAGAATCTAAGGAGACGGCCCTGCGTCGATTTACGGCCTTAGAACGAAAAATGAAACGGCTACCAGAATTTAAAAAAAAATATGTGGAATTTATGTCGGAATATTTAAGACTCGGTCATATGACGGTTTCCAAATTTGATGTTTCGTCAGGACAGGAACATTATTTTCTTGCGCATCACGGTGTTTTTAAAAAATTAGGCGACGTCGGAAAAATTCGGGTAGTTTTCGACGGAAGTGTACCCACCAGCACCGGTGCGTCCATCAACGATTGTTTGTTCACGGGTGAACGACTTCAAAATGACATCACACAAATTATAATTAATTTTCGGTTGCCTCTGTTTGTGTTCACTACGGATGTGAAAATGATGTTCCGGCAAACCTGGATACATCCGGACGATCGGAAATACCAATTAATATATTGGCGCTCGTCACCCGATGAACCGTTGGTAGTTTATGAGCTGACCACAAACACATACGGGTTAAAGTCCAGTCCATTCGTCGCTATACGGTGTTTACATCAGTTGGCGAGTGACGAGGAGCACCGGTTCCCGCGGGCGGCCCGGCTGCTGCGTCACAACAGTTACGTGGACGATCTGAACGGCGGCGCGGACACGCTGCGCGACGCGCGGCATCTGAAGGACGAGCTCGTGGCGCTCATGCACACGGCGGGCTACGAGCTCAGGAAGTGGTCGTCGAACGCACCGGAACTGTTGGACGACTTGCCGGCGGATCATTTGGAGACGGCTCAGTCATTTAACATGGATACAGACGGATCGGAATTTATGAAGGTTTTAGGTATACAGTGGAACCCAAGGTCAGACAGTTTTTCGTATAAGTTGAATCTACCAACGGACACTACTGTCACTCGGCGCAGTATTTTATCATTGACGGCTCGCCTTTACGACCCTCTCGGATGGGTGTGTCCGGTTGTTTTCAAAATTAAATTATTACTACAACGATTGCTTAGCACTGGTGATAATTCACGGAAGGTAGACTGGGACGCTCCCGCGCCGCAGGATATAGTGCGAGCGTGGCGCGATATCGTTTCGGATTTGCCTAATCTACAAAAGATTACAATACCTAGATGTCTGAAACCGGATAAAAATAGCAGTTATTCGGTTCATGGGTTTTGTGACGGATCATCGGTAGGATTTTCTGCGGTCGTATATTTGCGGTCGGTGGATGAGGCCGGTAATGTCTTTATGCGGTTGCTTATGGCTAAGTCTCGGGTGGCACCATTAAACACAAAGCGGACCATCCCTAAGTTAGAGCTGAGTGGTGCGACCCTATTGACTACGCTTATCAACCACATAGTCCCCTCCCTGCAGAGTGACATTGCGATTGATGATGTCGTGTGTTGGTGTGATAGTACCATTGTATTGGCGTGGCTAAAAACATCACCACATAAATTACAAGTGTTTGAAGGAAATCGGGTATCTCAAATTATTTCATCTAAAGTAGATATTTTATGGAGACATGTCCCCGGCGAGATGAACTGCGCGGACGTGGCGTCGCGCGGCGCGACAGCCGACGAGCTGCTGCAGCACCCGCTGTGGTGGGGGCCGCGCTGGTTGCGGGACCCCCCGGCCCGGTGGCCCGGCGAGTGCTCGGACTTTCCGGCGGACATGTTACCGGGCATGAAAGCTAAAGTTGTTAACCTTAATACCGTCGATTCAGAATTCGATTTATTGGATCGGTACAGTTCGTACGATAAATTAATAAATGTAACGGCGTACACACTACGGTTCGCTAATAATTGTAAAAATACATGTAAACTCGGCGGTAATCTCTCAGTTGCGGAACGTAGAAACGCGACCATACATTTAATACGAATTGTACAAAATACATATTTTCACGAAGAAATTTCGGCCCTTCAGTCAAAGAAATCAATTAAGGGCTCACTTCGGCGGTTGAATTTATTCATTGGTAACGATCAGTTGCTTCGTGTCGGCGGCAGAATAGGTGCGTCGGAGCTGCCGTACGCTGCGCGGCATCCTGTTTTACTACCGGGCAAAGGTCGCTTCACGGAACTATTGGTAACTCATTATCATAAAATATTTTGTCACGTCGGTGCAAATACACTTTCGGCCATTTTATCTCGGACCTATTGGATTGTTTCGGCTCGACGCGTGACGCGTCATATCACCTTTAAATGCGTACAGTGCTACCGGTCCCGGGCGCGACCTGTCCAACCCTTCATGGCGGATCTGCCCGCAGATCGTGTACAGGGTGTTCGTCCGTTTCTCGGAGTCGGTACGGACTTTGCCGGACCATTTTATATTAAATCTAGCTCGCTACGGAACGCGAAGATAGAAAAATGTTTTTTGTGCATTTTCGTATGTTTAAGTACTAAATGTGTTCATTTGGAAGTAGTCAGTCAACTATCGGTTGAAGCCTTTATAGCGGCGTTTACGCGATTTATTTCTCGTCGAGGACTACCCTCACTAGTGCGGTCGGATTGTGGCACAAATTATACGGGCACGGATAAATATTTAAAAGAATTGTATGTTTTCTTGCGGGACAACCAATCTGAAATTGAACGGAACTTGACGAAGAATCACATTAAATGGCTATTTAATGCGCCCTCGAGTCCAAACCACGGCGGTTTATTTGAGGCGGCGGTTAAATCTGCAAAAACACACGTCAAGCGTGTGCTCGGCGAAGCACGTTTAACGTTCGAAGGGCTCACCACGTTCTTCACCAAGGTGGAGGCCGTCATGAACTCTCGCCCGTTATATCCGCTTAGTACGGATCCGGCGGATCTGGATGTATTAACTCCGGGGCACCTTTTGATTGGACAACCACTGGTGGCTCTCCCTGAATACCCTTACACCGATGTCAGTGTGCACCGGCTGTCTCGGTTTCAACAAATTCAAAAGATGTCTCAACACTTTTGGTCTCGGTGGAAAAATGAATACCTACACACTCTTCAACAGCGGTTCAAATGGACCTCACAGACGGAACCTCCTAAACTCAATGACTTGGTTTTGATTAAAGAAGATAATTTAGCTCCTTTACATTGGAAACGCGGACGGTTAGTCAAACTTTTACCAGGTAAAGACGGGGTTGTACGGGTTGCAGAAGTGAAAACTCAAAACGGTGTCCTGATGAGGCCCATTTCTAAATTGTGTAGGTTACCCATAGATAATTAGGAACCAAGACGGGTCTTGGTTAGGCGGGGGGATGTTCGGGCATTGTGATTCACCAATTATGTGGGTGGACCGCAAAAACTGCGACTCGGAATATGAGGGTAGTTGGAAAACTACAACATTGATTTCGGGTGCAAGGGTGTTGATCGATTACCGGAAATATTTAAATTACTACATTATTCGTCGGTTTATTTGTGCAAAACAACTTGTGAGATTTCGGACAATAAGGTGGTATGCTAAAGACATCAATATAAAAGGATTGAAACAACCAGGCAGCCGTGCACGGCGGAGCTACCTTCGGGAGACGAGTCAAGGTGAGTGGTTCACCTTGTATTTGGGGATTGCGGTGCCTGGACTCCCAAATCTAACCGATAGAAAACTCAGGACCAGCAACTGAGCTATCGAAGGGGTTTTCACATGAACAGGTTTGGTCAAACAGCCGACGGCGCGCGACGAAAGCACGATGGAAGCGCTCGGCTACGTTCGGTTGTGCCGTTTGCCGTCGCGTCAAGTGAGGCTGGGCTGTGTGCATTTCATCACATTTCAGTACATAACAACTCCCCAAGCCGCGCCATCGTCGTTCTCCCATCGCGCTGCGTCGGCTTTGTGGCAAAACCTTAAACCCCTTTCAGTATGAAAGGAGGCCCGTGCCCAACGGTAGGACAGTTTAACAGAGCTAATATTACTATTATTATTACTAGATAATAGTTTGTCGTATAAGAAAGAAAGGAAGAAGTAATTTCTTACATTTATTCAACCACGAATACACACACGAGATAACAAAATACAAATTTACAAACACCAGAGGCTGTATGGGGTTGAACAGGATACTGCCACAACATATTGCTGCACCATAACGTTGTATCATGGTGCAGCACTGGTATTCTGTCAGGACCTATAAGGAGTGCTGTCAGAGATGGCAACATCCTAGGTCGGACAAATGTAGTTTTTCTAACGGAAAGTTCCCAGTATGAGTCCGTAGTCTGGAACTGTGCCCGGTATATCGCAATAGGCTCGCCCCCTATTACATGGGACCTAACATCGTCATCGAAACGTGGGTGTACTCAGTACACCTCTGCCACCCCCGCTTGGGGAATATGGGCGTGACGGTGTTTTTTTTTATAATATTTTTATTTCAAGGATTGTGAAGGAAGGATTGTGGTTGGTAACGATGTGCTGGAGCAAGTGAATGAGTTTGTATATCTTAGATGCGCCTTCAGTAAGGATGGGAAATACACCGCTGACATAGAGAGAAGAGTGAGTGCAGGGAACAGAGTGAATGGTGCGATGGGAAAGCTACTTCGGAGCCGGCACTTAAGCCATAAGGCGCAGCTGGCCATACATAACGGAGTTCTTGTCCCAATATATATATATTGGGACAAGAACTCCGTTATACGGTATATGGTAGCTGTTATATGGTAGCGAGAGCTGGGTATGTAAGAAGGAGAATGAAAGTAGGATAAATGTGGTAGAAATGCGAGCTCTGCGGAAGTTGTGCGGAGTGAAGCTGACCAACCGCATTAGCAACAGCGTAGTAAGAAAGCGAGTAGGTATGAAAGATAGTATCGGTGTAAAGATGAGAAAGGGCATGCTCCGTTAGTTCGAGCATATAGAAAGAATGCCAGAGGAAGGAATGACAAAACAGATATACAATGTAAAAGTACCGGGGAAGACCTAGACTATCTTACCACGACCAAATAAACCGAGTCTTATCTGATGGAAAAGTCAAGAGTCTCCGTAACTGGCAAGCGTGTATGAGACGAACTATGAGAGTCGAGGAAGCCAGAGAGGTATGTAAGGAAAGAACCTGTTGGAACTCTGTACTCTCTGCCTACCCTGCAAGGGATCTGGCGTGAGGTTATAGATAGATAGATATTTTTATTTCAAATAGTTTATTATTAATATAAAGTCATCAAACATAGTAAAGAAGTCGGGATTTACTACATTTATGAAACTACTACGACTTTTTTTCCTTACTAGCCTGTTTGACCGTCCCAAGTTTGTTATACAAGCTGTATCTTAATAAATACGAAAATTCAATACGAAAACCAAATTTCCAAATTTAATAAATTTCCCCCTTTTTTAAGCACTTTTATACCCCAATTAACAATGAATCTGGTGCGTGTATGTGTGCGTATTGAGAAATATGTTTTAGTAATGCATTTAAAATCTCCGTATAGCTTTGAATCAAGAATAAATTTAGTTTATTAAAGCGAACTAAAGAAGTAACAGCATATCCTGAAAATTAAAAAAAAATGTATGATTCATTAAAAATTGTTAGAATCAATTCAGTTATCGATTTAGAACAAACTATTTTCAGGTCTTGCGTTTACTGGTGTAACACCTTGTTAAATGTAAAAATTCAAAAACACACTATTTTCTTGAATTAGTTTAATATACAACAGATAATTTAATAAAAAAAAACACCGTCACGCCTATATTCCCCAAGCAGGAGTGGCAGAGGTGTACTGAGTACACCCACGTTTCGCTGACGATGTTAGGTTCTATTTAATAGGGGGCGAGCCTATTGCCATATACCGGGCTCAATTCCAGACTCCGGACTCGTACTGGGAAGTTTTCGTTAGAAAAACTGCACTTGTCCGACCTAGGATTTGAACCCAGGACCTCGTGATCACAAAGCGATGCGCTTTGCCACTAGACCAACGAGGCAGTCAATAACTTAATAAGTGGGTATAAATCGGTATAAAACGCATTTTGTTTCTTTTTACACCTTGTATAAACAATTTTAGGCTGGAATAAACAAAACACGGAGGCCCAAAATTCAAAACTTTACTTGTACTACCTACTACCTACAGTGCAGCCAAAAAATCATAGCATAAGTTTTATACCTTGAAACAGACAGACAGTTTTGCTTTGATCACGGCTTCGGTAGCGTTTTCTAAAATAAATAGAGGTGTTACTTGGACAAATGCACGCCGATTTAGCCACGGTGCATTGCTGGCACGGAGTTTGGGAGGTTAAGTTTAAAGAGGAAGCGAGCGCATGTCAGTGTTGGGCATTATTCAACCAATTTTGACTGCCTCGTTCGTCTAGTTGCGAACGCGCTTCGTGATCACGGATTCCTCGGTTCAAATCCTAAGTCGGGCAAAAATATTATTTTTCGATATAAAAATTACCGGCATCAGTCCGGAGTCTATCACTGTGCCCTGTATAATCACAAAAGGCTCGCCTCCCATTACAGGGGACCATATATCGTCGGCGAAAAGTGGGTCTATACCGTATATCTCCTGGTGAATGTGGGCGTGACAGGATTTAATATTTTAATTGAAGTATCAATCAATTGAAATTTCTATTGCAATTTAATTAATTCAAAAGCTCTCCCCCTAAGGTAACCTGGAATAATAATAAATTTTGGACTATTTAACGCTAAAGTCCCTCTCGTGACCATAGGTGATGTAAAGCACTCGAAACGTCGGGAGTTATATAAAATCTGATATATTTTTAAGTGCAATTTTATCTGAACACTTCGTGTGTTGTGTTTTGCCACTTCAGTATTCTGCCACTACTGGTTGCCAGAAACTAAGGGGTTGCCTTTGGACACTATTCAAGAATTGTTCAAGAATAAAAAGTAATGAATTTATTGCACTTTAATTGTTTTCACAATTAAGTTTTGCTCAACTCTGGCGCGTGATAAGAGTTTAGCGATCTACTTATTTACATATGGCCAATTTCAGTATTCAACTCAACGATAGATTTGTTTACTTTCAGTAGTGTTTTGACAGGTTTTTCATATAAATTATGTCAAAATTCTACTGGTAGTAGGTAAATCAAGTTGGATATTGAAACCGGCCGTTAGTGTAAGTCGTCATACAATAATAATAGCATTTAACCGAAAGTGAAGGAATACGAAATTGATAAATACGTGAAAGTAGTTCTACAAATAATGAGTGTTCGACTTACAGTCTTTCATCTTAATTAAATCATCAGTCTTGTATAGAAATAAAAATGGGGGTGTGTTGTTCTACAAGTTGCTATACCTCTGTTAGAGATTGAAGTGTATATAATTCTGGTTAGATATGTTTTAACTTAAGCCAAAAGGAGCTGCGCCTTTACGTAACGGAGTGCTGGTCCTAACACTGTTATATGGCAGCGAGAGCTGGGTATGTAAGAAGGAGAACGAAAGTAGAATAAATGCGGTGGAAATGCGAGCTCTGCGGAAGATGTGTGGAGTGAAGCTGACCGACCGTATTCGCAACAGCGTAGTAAGAAAGCGAGTAGGTATAAAATATAGTATTGGTGTAAACATGATAAAGGGTATGCTCCGTTGGTTCGGGCATATAAAAAGAATGTCAAAAGAAAGAATGACAAAACAGATATACAATGCGAAAGTGGAACGATGTAGGTACCGGGGAAGAACTAGACTATCTTACCATAACCAAATAGACCGAGTCTTATCCGAAGGACAAGTCAAGAGTCTCCGTAACCGGAGAGCGTGCATGAGACGAACTATGCGAGTGGTGGAAGCCAGAGATACGAAAGGAAAGAACCTGTTGGAACTCTCTGCCTACCCCGCAAGGGATCTGGCGTGATGATAAAGATAGATAGAGATAGATATGTTTTATAGTTATTGAGTATTATAATCATATTTTGTTAGCATCATAGTTTCCTTCTAATAATCTCAACAAAAACGATTAAAATCTTTGCGAATCATTTGAGATCTATATGATGAAATTTAAAAGAACCTTGAATTTATAGATTATTAATTATTCTACCTATGCCAGTATGATTATTGGTATTATTTTATTTATGTAGTAAGTTTTAATGCTAGCGTAATTTAATTGTTTTGAGGGAGATACTAATTTATTGCCTATATGCATGTCACTGGTAAGTGAATATACAGATCGCTATAATCGCCATTTCTTCCAACTTGCGCCATGACCCAACTGAGACGTATTCGGATCTGGCAACGTTTGAACGGTATAGATTGGTTCGTTGAGTACGATTGAGGATCGCAATACGCGGGGTGACTGCCGGCGATACTGATGTAGGCATGTCTTTGATGGTCCAATAGCTAGTGCGGTAGGCGATTAATGGAACACCAATTGTAGTGATAATCCGTTAAATAACGTTATTTCTACTTTATATAATTAAAATATGGACGTATTTAATAAAAACATTAGTAGGGATAATTATAGAGCTCGTATTCGTGATTTTTGACATCCATTAAATTATATTATTTGTTCAAGTTCTCGCAATTGGGACAAAGGACCCACAAACGTTTGTTCCGGTTGGATGTTGTAAAAATTTGAATTTCATGTTTGTAAACGCACTACAGAGGGATTTTTTTGTTTGTGGGGGCTGTGTTGTCTTTTTTTTAAAGACACTTAACCTGTCCAATAAAACATAAATGTGTTCTCGTCAGTTTTTTATATATACATTTGTATTCGGAATATAGATTTTGGTCGATTCAAATTGACAAAAAAGCCTTAAATCTACTTTGAAAACTGAAAACGGAAAAAAAGCGAAGACGAATTAACTTTTAAGAGAAGATCATGGGGGGATCGTGGATATTTTCTTTACCATTTGCAAGTGAAATTTGCACGTACCTATCTATCTATCTATATCATCACGCCAGATCCCTTGCGGGGTAGGCAGAGAGTACAGAGTTCCAACAGGTTCTTTCTTTACAGACCTCACTGGCTTCCTCTACTCTCATAGTTCATCTCATAGTCTTTCACCGGTAACGGGGACTCTTGACTTGCCTTTCAGATAAGACACGGTTTATTTGGTCTATAAGATAGTCTAGGTCTTTCCCGGTACCTACATCCTTCCACTTTCGCATTGCACACAGGCTTGAACCCTTGCTGACAAGGCAAGCTTACCCAATAAGTAGTCATTACTTTGCCAAGCTGTTTTGCATCATCATAAATAATAGCATACCGTAAACTCCATTACTTCTAATAATTAGCGTTTGGGGTTAACAGGCGCCATCCAAAACAAAGTCGTGGACGAAATTAAATTTTGTTCGCTCCACGACAATCAAGGTCTATTCACACCTCGGCCATTGTTCAACACAATGGCGACAGGTTTTGGTAGTCAATTTGTTTAGGTGCTCCGCTAAAACATCATTAGAGTAGGGTAGGTTCTGTTTTATTTTAAACGAAAGTCGATTTTGGCAAGTGATTTTTTAATTATTCTGGTGTAGAAGGAATTTGATAGTGTTCACTTTTTTTTATTCACCGTTTTCGTCTAGTGGTTTATAGTTTGACTAGCGATCACTTGGAGAATGAAAGAATCAACTACATTTTTCTACTTTAAAAAACTATTTATAAGTATTAATAGTAATAATAGTAAGATCATGTCTTATCTGAAGGGCAGGTCAAGAGTCTCCGTAACCAGCGAGCGTGTATGAGACGAACAATGAGAGCGGAGGAAGCCAGAGATGTATGTAAGGACAGAACCTGTTGTAACACTGTACTCGCTGCCTACCCCGCAGGGGATCTGGCGTGATGATATAGATAGAATAGTAATAATGCCCCACTACTGGGTAAAGTCCTTCTCACACAAATCGGGGTGAGAGAGATTAGGTCATACTCCATCACGCAAAATTAGTGCGGTGCGGTGGAGGCAGGTTTGTGGCCACCTGCTGTTGGAACTTATCAAGCCGCCTATAAAGGCTTCCAACTCGGCCTAACGACTACCACATGAGTACATTACAAGTATTATGTAAGTAAAACAAAGATTTTTTTTTGCTATTACAATGTTACATTCTTTATCTATCTTAAGCATAGTAGAAAATTATTACTGCATCATTTACGAGTAAGCAGTAGTTGTTTTGGAAAAAGGTGATATATATTTTAGTAGATAAACAATGAAGTAAAGAATAAGTAAGATAGAAAGATAGGTAGGTAGATACGTCTTGGTTCTTGGGGATGGACGAACTATCCATAAACGTAACGGAGCAGCTTGTCGTTATGGCAATGTAATTTGTGTGTTTGTGATTCTGATCCGAATCGTACTGAAATTGACGTAATTTTCCGGACTTTCCGGGTTTGGATTAGGGTAGTGTTAATTTAACATTTACCGTGATTTCACGGGATTCGCATTAATTTACCAAAACGTTTTTTTGTAAATCTCCTTTTACCAAGTATTGTTTACCAGTTCTAATGCCATAGTAGATATTTGTACGTAAAAAGAGCTTATAGAGTCAGCATATAAGTAACTGAACGTTAATAGTGTTCGTGTCTTATTTATTTGAATAATATTTTAATTATTTACTTTATATTTATACAGAGGCACTTGTAGCGCTGTGCGACCGTGGTGTTCTTACCGATTACCAAGGTTAAGCAGCTTTTGATTCGGTCGGCCTAAGATGGGCGACCGTTAGTGGCATTTTCATATTCGAGCGTCTCCATGTTTTGGAAGGCACGTTAAGCCGTTGGCCCCGGTTACCACGGTTAATGTAGTAGTCGTTAAGCTGAGTTCGAACCCTTATAAGCGGCTTGATAAGTTCCAACAGCAGGTAGCCACAAACCTGCCCCCATTAAGCCGCATAGAGTCCACGTGGTGGAGTATGACCTAATCTGTCTTACCTCAATTTGTGAGAGAAGGCCTCTGACCAACTGCAGTGGGACAGTGTAGGCTTATATTATAATATACTATTTTCTGCCTGCGACTTCGTCCACATGGACTTTAGTCCTTAACTAAACATTTTTTCAGCATAAAATGCATCCTATGTGTTAATCAAGGTAATAAACTATATGTGTGCTAAATTTCATTTAAATCCGTGCAGCCGTTTTTGCGTGTTTGAGTAACACACATCCAAACACCTAAACATACAAATTTATATACTATATCTATCTATATTATCACGCCAGATCCTTTGCGGGGTAGGCAGAGAGTACAGCGTTCCAACAGGTTCTTTCCTTACATATCTCTCTGGCTTCCTCCACTCTCATACACGCTCGCCAGTAACGGAGACTCTGGCTTGTCCTTCACATAATACTCGAAGGAATACAAAATGTCTCATTTATAATATTAGTGGGATTATAATATTTGCTTTTGTTTACATGCGTTTGAAATATGTGGGGGTGTTGAAGAAATAGGTATTATGTTCACCCAAAAAACGTCGTTAATAATAGATCCTAATAAAGGGTGCGACTATTATTATTGTCATTATACCGGACACTACGAGTACTACCTATCTGTGAAACCAAACATTGTCCGACTTAGAATCTATACTTTTGGTGACTTTTCAGTGGGGGTCACTTCCTACCTACTTTTTATTATGGTCGAGGAACGTGACGGCTGCTCAAGTCATACTCGTGAACGGGTGCTGCTTGTGGAGGCTGGTCCCCTATATTATAATTATTCTTATATCCCAGTCGTAAGGCAACACACTGATGCTGGATCGCTTACTTAATTTTGTATAATATAGCTTTGTATCCCTATAGAAAACGATAAAAAACAACAAAATAAATAGAGAATATGACAAAAATGACAAGCCCGGTGAGTTTATCGCGGATCTTCTCAGTGGAAGCCGCATTCCGATACGGTGGTAGATTAGTAAGTTAAAAAATAATGTAAACATGACATAACAATTTGTAAGTTCCCCCGAAGGGCTCATAAAAATAAACGATTTGAATGAGTGAGAAACACAGGACCTCGTGCCAAAGTGCACGATTGACCAACAAGGCAGTTCTACCGAACGTTATTTTAGACTTCGGTTATATAAATAAGTTTAAAACTTTATAACAATGTAAACCGATCTGCCATTACAGAGTACCTCTACATTAACAAGGCTTCCCCTCTATCAAATTACCCTCCCGTATCTGCTCGATCGATAAGTCGCCGGATTTTAACGTGAGCCGTAATGTTAATATGGTATAATCGTATTCATATTACAATATGTTAATCGAGTGATAATTTTATGATAATTGTATGTTCTCTCGGTTGAGGTTTATGACATACTAATTTCAAATACTAATTTAAAACACGACTTTTCTTTCTTTTATTGGTCTAGTGGCATGTGTGTACATGTATATGTATATGTGTGTGTGTGCGTGTGTGCGTGCGTGCATGCGGAGGTGCTTGCGTGTGTGCGCGCGTGCGTGCGTACGTATGTGCAAGCGTATGTGTAGCCGAGAGGGCAAGCGTGCCACAATGTTGCTTCAGCTGGGAGAGCAGAGAAGGCAACTAGTGTAAGTGCAGCTCACAGGAAAATAGCCTTGGCTTGGGCAATCGCTAGAAGAAGGACTGCACCGGCTGGCGGGCACCGGCTGGCGGGCACAGGCAAAGGATTCTTTTCTTGACCCCGTGTGCGGTTTTATATTCAATAGGATAATAATAAAAGCATTGGGAGGGACCTATAAAATTTGAAGTCAAAGTCAAAAATCATTTATTTGTATAGGCCAATACAATAGTACTCACAATCGTCAAATTATTACATTTTTATATCTACCACCGGATCGAAACGCGGCCTCCACTAAGAAGATCCGTCGAGAAACTCAGCGGTCAATCTTTTAACTTAACTTTTTTGGCTTTTATAATAACCTTTATGAGAAATGTTTATATTTTTTAAAAATTGTATTTTACAGCATTTTTTTATTTTGCTGATTGAGGAGCTGCTCAAACCCAATCTGTCTTATGTTTGTTTCTTACAGAGTCTGGTATTGATTGCCTTTTTAAACTTATTGATAGGCGTGTCTCGGATATCTATGGGGAATTTGTTGCAGAAGCGTATACATTGCCCCATGAAAGTGTAATTAGAATTTTGGTATAATAAATATTTTATTAGTGGTTCGTCGTTCTCTAACATTATAGGTACTATCGATTAGGCTGAAAATGTGGTTAAATCTTTGATTCGGCTTAAAAAAAATTGACCTTTTTTCCATTAGTCACTATTTAACATAAAAGAGTTGCGCTATATCGGTATAAAGGTTAAAATAGAACCATCGATCGAGAAGTAACATTAAAACTTATGTGGTTAGCCACCCAATTTTTTTTGTTTCTAATCTATACATGTGAATAGGAACCCACGCACTACTCACGAGTCGTCAATTTCACATATCAAACATTATCACGTTAAGGCAGTCAGCATTTAAGCTTGGGGCAGAGGTCTGTGTTTATCCCATTTCCCAGATAGGCGAGGCGACGTTTATCCAATATTGGGTTGGCAACACCAATTTCAGATACGTCTGCCGGGTGCCAGTTGCCACGTCATTAATTTAGCATGTCAAAGACGGATGGACGTAATGCAATTGTTGAATGTGAAGCATATATGTATTTATGTAGGACTGCGTTTCCCAAACTACTATGCTCTGGCCCAGTTATTTTAATGTTTTCCCATCGTAACCCACCACAAGTTTTTTAACCTTTCTAGTGCATGTAGGGAAAATAAAATAACACATTTCAATGTCCATCTCCATGAGGTAGCAGACGGGAACAATACGCGGGGTGCGGGGCGCAGAGTTGTAAAAGAAAAGCTAAGCAGGACGCGGGACGACCACCACTCACTCCTCAGTGCAACAGCGGAGCTCGCTCGCGTTGACACAAAAGCAAAACCTCTCTTGATCATGAACGAGTATGATTGATTGTAAACAATGAGACAATGCTGCGATCCGGTATTTTATTTTCGTGGCCCGGTGCCGTGTCGCGGCCCACCATATGGGAAATGCTGATGTAGAAATGAAATTATGAATAAGTACCCACTGATTGCTTTGTTGGTCTAGTGGCAATCGCTTTGTGATCACGACGTCCTGGTGAGAAGGTGACATATGTAATTTCTTTAACAAAAACTTCCCAGTATGAGTCCGGAGTTTGTAATTGTGCCCAGTATATGGCAATAGGCTCGCCTGCTATTACATGAGACCTAACATCGGGGATAAGAAGTGTATTTAGTACGTCTCCGCTACTCGGGGAATATAGGCGTGACGGTGTATACGTACCTACTTTTGTATTTGAATTTCATAGGATAAATAAAACAGAAAATACACGTACTAAAAGAGAAGATGTATTGTATTTTAAAAATAGCCAATAGTAAGAAATTTGAAGAAAGGAACACAAAAAAGTTGAAACAGAATGTATCAAACATAGGTTCATGCTTATTTCATAACATTTTTTAGTTAATTATTTAGATAATTCGTTCAGTGTGAATCAACCTCGCGTGATGGTTTCGGTTTTTTACCGACTTCTAAAAAAGAGGAGGTTTTTTTAACCGACTTCTAAATATGAGGAGGTTCTCAATTCGACTGTATGTTTTTTTTTGTAAGTATGTTACGCGATCATTCCGCTAATTATTAATCGATTTTGATGATTATTTTTGTATTAGGTTCAGTATAGCTCCAATGGGATCACATTTTAATTTCATCGGTATTGGACCTTGGACTTAAAGGATACACCAGGGAACTCCTTAACGACAAACAATACGAATGCGTAGATTGAGATATTATGGGTATTACGTCAATCCTATAGGTATCCTGCCATAGAACTAATCAGAATATTAACAGACTTCAATTCTTCTGTGTTTTTTATAACGTCTTTATTTATGAATTAATTTTAATGATTCTTTTTGCGTTAGTTTTAGTATAGTTTCGAAGTGGTCCCGTTTTAATGAAATCGGTGTTGAACTTTGGACATTGAAGATTCATCAGGGGACTCCTTAATGGCCAACAGCACGAATGTGTAGACTGCGTTATTATGGTTATTATATCAATCCTGTAGGTACCTTGCTGTACAACTCAGCAAAATAATATAATATAGGTATATAAATATTAGTAAATAATTCACTTGTCACTGAAATTTGTAAAATAAAAATCTTTTTTCAAAATAATATAACCGAAAAGGATATTTTTTCATGTTCGTTTCACTGCATCCTATCGCGGCTATTTTTCTTGAAAGAAGTCAATATTTGGCTCACACTTTTAAACAAGCAATTGTTTTAAAAATGATTTCGTTGTTGGTGTTAAATATGTACTTATTTGATAGCATACACAATCAGTTAAAACTTCAAAGCAAATTAATTTTACATATTACAGAAACTAATTAGTTTCTGTTCGCAACATTGTTCGCGTTACGTTTAGAGAGGAACCTTACATTTTCCGGGATAAAAAGCATCCTCAGTGTTAATCCAGGTAATAAACTATCTGTGTGGTAAATTTCATCCAAATACGTTCAGCAATCACACAACTAAACATACAACAATTCACATTAATAGGATTGCCAAATTTAGAAATAATCTGTTATTACTAAAGCTAATAGTAACTATTTATTGTGGATTCATCAATGTATTTACTGTCTCTTTGGTCACAAAGCCTTCAATTGTTTGGCATTCAACTATTTAAAACACACATTACCTAGAACATTGTTACAATCCATTGCCAAAACATCACCTATTCCAGCGTATCGTGTACCTGTTCCACGAGTAGAAACAGGTATTTCTCACGTATTGTCCGCTTTCGTCTTTGTCTGTAACGCCAGTGTTATGCTATCCTGTTTTGGGAATTTGCCGAGGGCCGTTATTCAATCGGTCGGGGTTTAGCATTGCAGTTAACTAACTGGGAAAGCCTGGGGGTGGATAGGGTTGCGCTGGAATTGATAGAGGCGAGCTGTGCACAGAAATCACGTGCGTTAGTTAGAGTTTAGAATATTCAGTGTCTGCTTAAACAAGGTGGTTTTTTAGTGTTTTAGCTTTAGCATTCTGCTGTCGAAAAAATTAGCCATCTTACTAATAAATAGTTACACTGGCGTAACAGTGACAGTGTATATTCCCCAAGCAGGGATGGTAGTGGTGTTTACTACGTATTTACTTTAAAAATGTATACGAGTATCCCAATTTCACAATATAATAGGGTGTGAGCCTATTGTACTTTGACCGAAATAAATGAGGATTAAAACCTAGAAACTCCTAATCGTCACTATACGTAAATATACCAACGAGAATGGTTAGATATACGTATAATTATTTACAAGTTTTTGTAGACCCAATACCGAATTTAAAGTTGACAACCGTTGTATTCTATAATATTTATTTTGATTTTTGATTTATTATTTACTTGAGCGGTATTACCAAAATACTGAAAGTCTACTTGCATACATTCTATACATGCACGCACGCACACAAACACAAGCACGCACGCACACAAACACAAGCACGCACGCACACACACACACACACACACACACACACACACACAAACCCTTTCATTGCTTTTATTCTGCATGTTTTTTATATACACGCACAAAATTTTCTTTATTGAGCTCTATTCCATTATCGTAATATAATAAGGCTCACATTTGTGCAGCGTCCTTGGCATATTTTGAGTGTACATAATATTTTATGATATGTTCAACTGAACGCTGTCCCCCCAAAATACAGGCTGTCCTAGTTTGGTAGCCAGTTTTTGGTAACATAATGTTAACATTCCATGTTCACGAATGCTAATAAATGCTAATAAATTTATCTTTCTTAATTATCATGCTAAATTCCTTGCGAGTAGTTCTAGCAGGTTCGTTTTTTACAGGCCTCTTTAGCTAAGATGCCAGTGTGAGAACCAGGGTCAGAGTGGAGGACTCTCTCATAGCTCAACTTATACACGCTCACCGGTTACGGATACTCCTGTTTAAAATTCAGGTATTTATTGTTTAAAAAAATACTTTAGCTCTACAATCCGTCTTCGTCACAGTTCACAGTCTGCAAGAAAGTTAAGTGTAAAAAAGTGACAAGTAAAGGAAGAACTTCAAGTTAAAGAAACAACAAAGGGTCTATAGCACCATCCAACACTAACTTGATCAATAATATTACATCGAGCTACTTACACGGGGAAGTGGAGGGGGCAACTCAATTTGCCAATTACGTGGGGGTGGCGCCTTAGGGGCAGAGACTGGCTCGCTAATGATGTTACGTAACGAAGAATCGAGACGCGACTGATAATATTTGGTGCTTCTTGTGCTGTTAGGCATGGAAATGATTGCTGCTTTTCATTGGATGAGATTACAATTATATTTAACATATGAAAATGTATAGGCTAAAAGTATTCGCGGGTAAATCTGAATGATTTACAAATATTTGTTGCAGTCTGGTTGTATTTGTATGTAAATTTCATGTTTAGGAATGTACTCATGATATACGAATCAATTTTAGTGTAGAGTATTTTTTTAAGAGAAAGAGAAACAAAGATCCGGCCGTGATCTTTAATACGCTATGGTTAGTGTTAAGTAACACGCACTTGTTACTGTTTTCTTTCTGCTAAAGTGAAAAATATATTATGATCGATCTGCTTAGCAATGATATCAGAGCAATATGCGTGTGATCGATAAAGCGTGATATTAGCGGCCATTGAGAAAAAAGTTGCAGTTGATTTTTCATATTATATTGATTTTTTATATTATATTATATTGATATTTGGCGGACGGATGATTTGGTGCAGTGGTTAAGGGCTTAGCCCGCCCCGCCCACTGTGCCTAATAGTCGCGGGTTCGATTCCCGCACGGGACAAATCTTTGCGTCTTCTTCTTCAGCCGAAAGACGTCCACTGCAGGACAAAGGCCTCCCCTAAAGACCGCCACAACGACCGGCTTTGTGCTGTACGCATCCAACTTCTACCCGCGACCTGCACCAGGTCATCGGTCCATCGGGCCTACCCACTCCACGTCTTCCGGTACGTGGTCGCCATTCGAGAACCTTTCTGCCCCAACGGCCGTCAGTTCTACGAGCGATGTGCTCCGCCCACTGCCACTTAAGTTTAGCAATTCTGAGTGCTATGTCAGTGACTTTCGTCCTCCTACGGATCTCCTCGTTTCTGATTTGATCCCGCAGGGTAACTCCGAGCATAGCTCTCTCCATCGCCCTTCGGGTGACCTTGAGCCTTCTTATGAGGCCCATCGTAAGCGACCATGTCTCAGTGCCGTAAGTCATCACTGGCAACACACACTGGTCAAAGACTTTTGTCTTGAGACACTGCGGAATTTTGGACCAGAAGATGTTACGTAGCTTCCCGAACGCCGCCCAACCGAGCTGAATTCGACGATTGACCTCTTTCTCGAAGTTGGACCTACCTAATTGGATTCTTTATCCCAGGTATATATAATCGTCAACAACTTCGAGCGTACTCTACTCCAACCTTTATAGAAGTTGGTACTACATGGACGTTTGACATGATCTTCGTCTTGTCCATGTTCATTTTAAGACCTACTTGTTGAGAGACTCTACTGAGGTCGTCGAGCATGGCACTGAGGTCTTCCAGGGTATCCGCCATGAGCACGATATCATCGAAGACCAAGGCAAATCGAAGGTGAGAGATGTACTCGCCGTTGATGTTGATACCTAGTCCTCTCCAGTCTAGAAGCTTAAAGACGTCTTCCAGCGCGGCGGAGAACAGTTTCGGGGATATAACGTCTCCCCGTCTCACACCACGCTGCAGTTGAATAGGTTTCGAGCTCTGGTCCTGAAGGCGGACTGACATAGTAGCGTTTTCGTACAAACTCTTCAGCACCTCGATATACCGGTAGTCAACTTGGCACCGCTGGAGAGACTGTAGTACAGCCCAAGTCTCGATCGAATCGAAGGCCTTCTCATAATCCACAAACGCTAAGCATGGTGGCAGGTTATACTCTTCAGTCTTCTGTATGACCTGTCGCAGCGTATGAATGTGGTCTATGGTGCTGAAGCCTTTTCGGTAACCGGCTTGTTCAGGAGGCTGGAAGTCATCTAGTCTGCGCGCGAGACGATTCGTGAGACTCTCGAAAACAGTTTATAGACGTGGCTCAGAAGTGAGATGGGTCTATAATTCTTCAACAGGGTTTTATCACCTTTTTTGAAGAAGAGAACCACCACACTTCCGCGCCATGACTGTGGCGTTTTGCCCTCGAGGATGACGGTGTTGAATAGTTTCTGGAGAGCCCTCAATATTGGCTTTCCACTAGCCTTGAGAAGCTCGGCTGTTATACCGTCATCGCCTGGCGCCTTGTTGTTCTTGAGTTGTTTGAGAGCCATACAAATCTCGCACAGACTGATGTCTGGGATGTCATCGGTATAGTGTCGGGTCAATTTGGCTCTTGGGTCTATAGCCGGATTGCAGACAGGTGATTGTACTGATGTGTAAAGCTGGCCGTAGAACTTCTCGACTTCCCTCAAGAGTTCCGGTGTAGAGGATACAATCCTGCCGTCTCCGGTCTTCAGCTTACTCAGCCGGCTCTGTCCGATAGACAGATCCCTTGCAAACACTTTAGGGCCTTTGTTGCGCTCGATAGTCTCTCTTATTTTTTCAGTATTATACTCGCGTACATCGCGAGTCAGAGACTTAGAGATCTGCCTATTGAGCCGCTGGCATTCGGAAACTTCTTCTGGAGACTGCAAGATCATCCTGCGTCATTCCTCCATAAGCTTGAGGGTAACGCCTGAGAGCTTTTTGGTTCTTTTTGTACGGTGGGTTTTGAAGAACTTGAGCCCGACCGTATGGACAGTTTCCACTACCCTGCTGTTATAATCGTCCACGTTTATGCACTCACCTAGACCTTCGAAGCGATTCTGCAGTTCGAGCTGAAAGCTATCGGGCTCCTGAATCTGGACAGGTGCTGGACGGAGTGTAGACTTCATCAGTCTAGACCTTTCAAGCTTGAAGTTGATATTCAATGTGCCTCTTACTAGTCGGTGATCACTTCCAGTTTTAACTGCGTTAATCACAGAGACATCATTGAATATGTGCCGCCTCGTCGACATGATGAAGTCTATCTCGTTTCTTGTAACACCATCGGGGCTCACCCAGGTCCATTTACGGTGTTCCCGCTTCTGGAAGAAGGAGTTCATCATGAAGAGTCCCTCCTTCTCCATGAAGTCAGCCAGCATTTGGCCCCGGGGATTCCGTTGTCCAGTACCAAAGGTTCCCACACTCAGCTCATCGTCGCCTCGTCTGCCCAGTTTCGCGTTAAAGTCCCCCATGACAACGGTGTAGTGAGTTTTAGAGGTATGTATGGCTCTAGATATATCCTCATACATAGCCTCTACCTCATCGTCGGGGTGTGTCGAAGTCGGTGCGTATACCTGTATAATTTTCAGTGAATACCTTTCAGTCATTTTGAATATCAGGTACGCTACCCTGGTCGACACACTCGATCTTGACAACGTTGTTCACGAGAGACCTGTGGACTATAAACCCGACTCCACCCTGGGACTGCTGGTCGCCCTCCCGGAAATAGAGCAAGTTACCGGATTTAAGTGTTATCGAGTCCTCACCCTCTCTTCGGACTTCAGATAATCCTATGATATCCTAGTGTAACTTGCTCAATTCTTCCTCTAACTCGTCATTCTTTTCGTCAGTTCGCAGTGTGCGCGTGTTAAAAGTTGCCAGGGCGAATGGTCTTCGTTGTCGGTAGCCATGCCTCTTCCGGGGATTCTTAGCACCCCCTGCCCCGCCGTTACCGTGGCTGCTACCGTGGCCAGGACTAGCGGGGCCGCCGGGGACTGGGGGCCGTTTAATATTTGTGGATGTCATTAGGGGGATGATGCCATAATCGTCACGCTTGGCAGGCGGGTTGGCGATCGCAGTATAGCGTTAGTAGGTATTAAGAGGACGCTGCTGCCCATCCTCTCATCTTACAGGCCCCTTAGGCACCACTTATGGCACCTGTGGGCTATGATCTCCTAGCAGTAACCCAACTAACTAGGGCTTTGGATGCCATGTGTATCGCCATTCCAGAGAGTGGTGCCCCGCTTCCGGCAACACTCAGCCCAAGCGAGCCCTCTTCCGGTGTGGCACCAGAGTACTGCCTCGCTTGAACTACCGCTTGCGGTATTTGTTGCTGGATTTGGTCGCCTCTTACGACCCGCTGGTAGGCCAGCATGCGGTGGGGAGACTGTATTCTTGATCCGTCCCCACACGGGAATCTTTGTGTGATCCACAATTATTTGTTCCAGTCTGGGTATTTGTGTTTGTGAATTTTCATGTTTGTAAACGCACCCACGACACAGGAATTAATCCTAGTGAGCAGCAAAAAAAGTATTGAGAAATGTCGTAACATTCCTTGACTTTGCGGCGTCGCGCGATGACTAAATTCATATTTTGCTATGTTAAACACCAGTGTAACAAGATTTATTTTTGTTTAAAAAAACGTAACCCCACACAATAAACTATTCCTGTGTCGTGGGTGCGTTTACAAACATGAAGTTATCTATACATATAATAAAACTGTAAGGAAGTTGTGTCTGTACATGGAATATTTTTAGGAAATAGCAACCCACGGGTATCATACTATCGACGAGGCCAATTCTACAATTTTTGGTTTTCGTGTCTGTTTGTCTGTCTGTCTGTCGGAGGGTATGAACCATCATCACGCAAAAACTACTACGAGGATTTTGATAAAACTTTCCATGCGGATACCTTAAAATGTTGGCTAACATATTGTATAGTATTTATCTCGGAAAATCAAAAAAGAAAACACGAAAATAAGCAAAATATTGTATTTCTGAGGAAAATAAAAAAGTCGATTTTGATTAATCATTCATTGTTCTAAAACTACTCTTTAGATGTCAGTGAAACTTAGCACGGAGATATTTCATATGACAGGCAATATAGTTAATATTTATGTTTTCAGGAAATCAATGAGTTTGTAGGGAAAAGTAAAGCATCTATATCTCTACATACTACATATAACAAAACTGTATGGAAGTCATGTCTATACATGGAATATTTTTAGGAAATAAACCACTGATATCATTTTATTGATGTAGAAGCCAATTCTACAATTTTTGGCTTTCGTGTCTATTTGTCTATCTGTCTTTCTGTCAAAAGGTATGTACCATCATAACGCAAGAACTACCGAGCAGATTTTGATGAAAATTTGTATGCGGTTACCTTAAAATTTTAGATAAGATATTGAATAGTATTTATGCCGGAAATTTATAAGGTTTTTGCAGAAAATACAAAAATAAGCGAAACATTGAATTTCTAAGAAGACACTTTACTCCAAACCTGTTTGAAGAATTTTCAATAAAATTTGGGATAGTTGTAGCCTGTACTAAGGATCACAGCTCTGTGTACTTATATTTTCGAGAAATGTAACAGTTTCTGAGGAAAGAAAAAAAGTCGATTTTGATAAATCATTCATTGTTCCAAAACAACTTAGCTACTAAATAGATTGTATAACTTTATTACTATTTGTCCTGAACTGCAATGTTACGACGTAAGCTATGTGATTTTGCCTACACATGAATTACTCCATGAATATATATTGGATTCAAGTTCGTTTCCTCACAAAAAACTTTTCAGTGGTTAAAATCACTCACTCGAAATTGTTCATACACTTTTGATTTAAACACTCAAACATGGTTTCATGCATGAACCGATGATGCATTCAGGATTGTTTCTTCTGGAGGGAACTCTAATGATGAATGGACTGAATACGAAACTTTAACGACGATTAATATCTTACGAGAAGACTAACACAAAATGTACTGACAAAACTTTGCTACATACTTAGCTGGCAATGTACCGTTTTTAGATATTATTACGCTAGATAATAATCTTTGGCAGGGTAGGTAGTGAAGATTTAAATCAGAAATATTTTACCGATAAATTAAAAATAAATAGATAAACTGATAATCATTTTGAAAAGGAAGGTATTGTATATGTTTTTTTTTTTGTATGAGACGGCGTAAGTGTTGTGTGTTGAATAAGATCGCGCTATAGTGTAGTTTATATTTTACAAAGACCACCTGTGCGGGCTAAGTGGGGCTAGGAGTGCACCCGGTGATAGAAATAGTTGATAGAGAAATAAGTCTGGCGGAAGTTGACAAAATATACAATATATTCACTACAAGGTTTTCCCGGGATATCAAGCTGTTATTTCTTCATACTAAAATAATAGAATGTATCTAACACTTTTAAGGTGTTTTAAACACACACCGTCACGCCTATATTCCCCAAACGGGGGTGGCAGAGGTGTACTGTAAATAATAATCGAGATACTTTTTAACCGACTTCTAAAAAGGAGAAGGTTCTCATTATCTCGGAAAGAATCACGGTTCTTGCGACAAAGCTGGTATTTATTCATATTAAAATGTCTAAACGAATTAAACTGAAAGTTTGTATGAAGGTGTCTTACATCGTAAAATAAAACAGAACACTTTTATCTCGAAAAATGGCACGACATCTGCGGAATATCTATTATTTCTGCATACCTAACGGATTACAAAGAAACTTAATATGACAAAAACCATACAGATATACAAATTTGAAAGTGGAAGGACGTAGAACAACAACCATTTATAGTTTCACAAATTATATACAATATGTACAATTATATAAAAAAAAAACAAAGAAATATCAATAAAAACGGTAGTAAAAAAAGAAAAATACGTATTTACAAAGGGTCAAATGGTTCCACGCCGCTGTCAGTTGGTAGTGTACCTAGAATAGGACGCAGATATCGGCGAAGACCTAGACTATCTTACTATGACTAAATAGACCATGTCTTATCCAGAGAGCAAGTCAAGAGTCTCCGTAACCGGCAAGCGTGTATAAGACGAACTACGAGATTAGAGAAAACCAGAAAGGTCTGTAAGAAAAGAACCTGTTGGAACTCTGTACACTCTGCCTACTCCGCAAGGGATCTGACGTGGTGATATAGATTGATAGATAGTATTAAAGTATCTTAAGTCGTGAAATAATAATATGAAATATGTAACTTTGTTTACACACTAGATCATGCCGATATTATCCTGCATTATATTCATTTGGTGAGTTTTAACCGGCCTGCATGAAGGCCCAAAGATATTAATCTTATTTTGTCGAAAGAAAAGCCTGGCAATCCGTCGATTTCCCTCTTTGTCTTCACCGAAGACTGGAAGCCTGGGGACCTGCTGAATTTTTTCTACAGCGAAAATTACTCATATTTAAGTCGACTTTATAATTTTTTTTAAATTTTTTTAAAACTTATTAATTATTAATTATATTCTGTATCCCACTGCTGGGCAAAGGCCTCCCATTTACGTTCTCACACAAATCGATCCTGGGCCTGTAATATCCATGTCTATCCCGCATAAGTGTCCAAGTCGTCGTGCCATCTTCGTCTCGGGCGACCACGGCGTCTGTGACCGTCCTCAGGGGTCCATACCGTGGCGATGTTTGCCCACCTTTGCGGGTCCATACGCACGACATGTCCTCCCCAATCCCACTTCAGCTTTGCCGACTTAAAACCTACATCCGTAACTTGCGTCATGGAATGCAGCGTGGTGTTCCTGACGCGGTCCGTCCGTTTAACACCTAAAATGGTGCGTTCCATTGCTCTTTGGCAAACCTTAAGTCTGGATTTCTGTTGTTCAGTCAGCGACCAAGTTTGAGCACCGTAGGTTAGGACAGGCAGAATGCACATATCGACGAGTCTACGCTTGAGGAATAAGGGAAGGTCACCCTTCATCATATCCCTCATGGACCAGAAGCTCTTCCAGGCGTTCTCTATACGTCTAGTTACTTCTTTTTCTTGCCGGTTTTGAAACGAGACAATCTGGCCCAAATAAGTATACTCGTCAACATATTGCATGATGTGCCCATCTACCTGTACCCTACATTGCGTGCTGTTGGTCATGAGCTGAGTTTTCGATCTGTTCATCGATAATCCAGCCCCAAGGCTTGCTATACTCAGGTCTTGGAGCATTTGTTGCAGTTGTGATGGTGTGGATGCAAATAGTACAATGTCATCAGCAAACCGGAGGTTAGTCAATCTTGTGTCGTTGATGTTAATTCCCGAAGACTGCCAAGAAGTATAGACTTTCTGAAATATTTCCTCCAGAGCGCTTGAAAACAATTGCGGTGACAATGGATCTCCTTGCTTGACTCCTCGCTCTATTTTAAACTTTGGACCTATTCCTTGGGGTAATTTAATGGATGCTGTACTCTTTCGGTAGATGGAATTAATCAAATGAATGTAACAACCATCTATGTTTTGACGCTGAAGAGCACAGGAGACAGAGTTATGCATAATGCTGTCAAATGCTTTAGAGTAATCAACAAAAGCCAAATACAGTGGTTTGTTGAATTCTTGGTATTTTTCGATAATCTGATTAACAGTATAAAGATGGTCTGTGGTAGAAAAATTTGGACGAAAACCGGCTTGTTCGGGAGGTTGAAAGGAGTCAAGTGTGAAAGCGATTCTGTTTTTGATTACTGTGATAAATAATTTATAAATATGGGAGGTTAAATTTATGGGTCTGTAGTTGTTGATGGATGATTTATCGCTTTTTTATGGAGTAAAATTATGTTTGAATGACACATTTCTGCCGGGATCTGACCTGAAGTTAAAATATTATTAAATAAATTCAAGAGGTGTGGTAAGAGAACAGCTTTTCCCAGTTTTAATGAGGCAGTAGTTACGCCATCTTCTCCTGGACTTTTATTATATTTCATCTGCCTTAGTGCTGCATCAACTTCAGTCGATTCGATAGGGGGAACGTTATGTGGAAAGACCTTGTAAGGCGGGGTAGTTTCATATGTTAAATTAGTGTCTCTGTACAAATTTTCATAGAAATTGGTAGCTATTTCAAGTATTTTTTCTGCGCTGCTTTGCTTCAATCCGTTTTTATTTGTTAAAGAAGTGGCTGGGTGCTTCCATCGTCTTGGGATCCGGTAATTAATATAATCAAATCCAAAACCAAGCATAACACTGCAAGACCTCAAGACACCGTGAGCTCATTCTGCGTAGATCGGACCAACAACAACAAAAAAAATTAAGAAGTTTGAGGGTACCCCGGAACAACTATGCCTTTTGGACGTCTAACACCTCAGTCCCTCCCGTGACCATGGGTGATGCAAAGCACTCGAAACGTTGGGAACTGAAAATAAAAAATAAACCGCGATAAATTCCGTAAAATAGTTTTATTTCATGTGCAATATTCGCGTAAATCTAAGAACTCAGTAATTTTTAAGCTCTATATTAAATGTGTCCTTTTTGGCTACTAATGTAAGTTTATTTAGTGTACGTATTTTGTTCCTGAATAATATTCTACGATGGATGTTTACATCTAGAGATATTTTAGTTCTTACTGGTCTATGGTCAGAGCTATATTTGAACCGATTTGTTACAGATACATCTTTAATTATATTGTATTGTCTAGAAGTAAGCACGTAATCAATTTCGTTAAACGAACTACCATTCGGAGATGCCCATGTCCATTAGCGTTGCGGTTTCTTGAGGAAAAAGGTGTTACATATTTTTAGACCCTGGCCAAACGCAAATTGGATAAGGCGACTGCCCCTTTCATTCCTTTGGCCTAATCCATAAGGACCAATAATTTCTTGACAATCCAGATCTTGTACTTCTCCTATTTTAGCGTTAAAATCGCCTAAAATGACACTCCACGTGCCACGATTCTAATCGCACGCTTTGTTCAGGATATCGTAAAAATTTCCAACTTCACCATCTGGGTGTGATGAAGTGGGAGCATATGCCTGGATGACCACTAGAGTGTGCTTGTCTGTTACTTGGAATTTAAGGAAGGCAACTCTATCGGAATATCCCCGAAATTCAATGATGTTATTCTTCCACCTCTTAGCCACCAGAAATCTAACGCCGTGGCGACCACTGGTGGTCCCGAAGTGGTAGAACACATCATTCTCTTTTTAAAGTATTCTCTCCTATTCTTCTAACCTCCGCTAAGCCAATAATATCCCATTTAATTTCTTTAAGAGCATTTTTAAGTTCTAGAAGGTGATCTTCAGTTGATAATGCACGGACGTTATAAGTTAGTACATGAAGGGTATCGGAGTCTATTTTCTTAAATGCTTGATTCGTTTGGCGGCGTGTCGATCTCGCTCGGAGATAATTAGCGCCCCTAGCTCTGGCGCCCGTCCGACTACCGCCATAATCCTCAGGTCCACCAGAGCTGCCGAGCACTTGGGGCCTATGCCTTTGTCGTTCTGTCATGTAATAGTGGGTATGGACCATAATCCACCAGGCTAGTCCAATGCGGGTTGGTGGAGAATTCGTCAGAGCCTCGTTCGTTAGACGGCAGGATGTACCACGAGCAAGTGAGGTTGACTTGGATCTTTTAATAATGGTAGTAGATCCCTTACAACCCTTTATAAATACTTTTGCAAAATAAAGACGACTTGGTTTAAGCGATAACACGTAGACCGCCTTACCTACTTTGTCAAACAGTTGCAGGTATGAGCCCCGCACAGCGCACGGGAATATGGATTTAGGCTATGTGATTTTGAAATAAAGAAGATATTATATGCACATACAGGCACAATAAAAACGGTGGAACTGATTTTAAATACACTATCACTGGAAAATGTAGGATTTTTCAGAGATTGCTAACTACTTTTTATCTTGGGAAATGCAAGATTTCAGGGGATAGTTGTTTTTATTTCTCCATATGAACACGGCTGAACGGATTAAAAAGAAACTTAATATGGAGGTGTCTCTGAAATCTTAAAAAATTATTATCTCAAAAAGTCCTACCTACCTATACCAAATTACAAAATAAACGCGTGCGAAGCCGCGGGAAACGGCTAGTATATTACTATATTGGGAATATATTAGGGTCTTGTGCAAAAAGTTCCTTGTGTAAAACATTGGCGATGCAGTCGTTAGTCACCAAAGCTAAAAATATGAATTACAGTCATATCGCGTATACAGTCCTATATATCCACATACCGCGGCCAAAATCAGATCTAACGCTGTCATCAAGTGAAATGCCACTTCATGACAGTAGCAGAGTTGCCGTTTGGTATGAAATTTATCCAAGTTCTTTTTTTAATTAGTAACTTGTAATTTCCCTTGGAATGAACTCTAATTTACACCCACGCTTCCCTGTCAGTGTCACAAGTCGAAAAAACCTTGTTGCTTTATGCGGTCCTTAATTGTACATAGAAAATCCTGCCATAGGTAATCTATTTACTGGTTAAAAGCGATATGATACGATAAACAAAACGGTAACATCGCTTCATTACACGCAATAACACTTTCGTGATATAAAAACGCGTCGACAATTTTAAAATAAAAAACATTACAAAAAAGTAAAATAACGGTAATGTAATCTATCGTACACATAGCTTTGCCAATTTAACGTTTATGATAACAAAAAATAACGCCATAATAATGTGTAACGCAACCTAAACAAACACGTTTAATGGCGGGTGCGGCCATGTTTGTTTTCGCGCCGTGTCAAACATGACCGGACGCGGATTATCCGGCTGCTGAGGGCCGGTTGTGGGAAAAAATTGACCGGCTTATATATTGCTGGCCATTTTGAATGGGTTGTTCTTTTTTTTAATCTGTGCAGCGTTTTTGTTTTTTTTAGATAAGTAAATGAAAGTAGGTATTTATTTTAAAATAATTTTAAAAAGTGCCCGCGTCTTCATCCGCGTTTAGTCAGGAGGCTTTCATTTTTCGGCATAACAAGTATCCTACATGTTAATCCAGGTAATAGACTATCTGTGTGCCAAATTTCATCTAAATCCGTCTAGCCGTTTTTGCGTGATTGAGTAACAAACATCTAAACATTTATAACTCTCACATTTATAATATTTAAATAATGAGGATTCCTTTTTAATAATTGTGGAAAATACTATTGTGCATAATGATTTGTACCGTGCGGGAATTGAACCCGTGACTAAACGACGTAGTGAACGAAGCGGCCCAAACTCATAACCACTAAACCAAATCGTCGTCAAATTTATACCGTTATGCCTATATTCCACAAGCGGGGATGCCAGAAGGGTTAATTTTACGCCTATTGTGATTATAAGTACACATTTCTAGACATCGTAGTGCGACTGAGATTATCTATATATTAATACGTGAAGCAAAAACTTTGTACACCTTTTTACGAAAATTGCGCGGACGGAAGAGTATGAAATTTCCTACACTTATAGTTTATATAGAGAAGGAGTGCAGAATGCTAATTTTTATTTTAAATTATGCATTAAACACATTAAATCAATTAAAAAAACATTACACGCACTACCATGTATTTGACACAATACACGTCAAATTGATGTTTGTCTTTAATATTATTTGTCTATAGTCTTACTGAATGTCAAACATAACCAGCAAGCGATGAAAGAGTAGGTCGAATATCGACCTATGGGCGACCACTAGTTATGAATAAATAGTCAAATAAAGTAATGCTAAACTAAAGGACTATTGCCATTAATCAATTTTCTACCTTCGCCACATTCAATAAAGACTCATTACACACAAAAAGGCACCTTTCCAACTCTACAAAGTCGAGCCCAAATAAATATTTATTGCGTCCAAAATAAAAGATCAAAACGGCCTTTTTAATTATTAATACAAAATTTATAAAGATTCCCAATTTGATTCGAGTACTCGGACCCTACTCTGTACCTGTCATGTACAATCAAATGCCAGTAGAGTTAGGATAAACAAATTAGCAGCAGCTATATTCTTCTTTATTACCGTAAATATAAAGTTGGTTTTTCTTTGTTTCAAGTGTTGGGTAAAGGGCTTCAATTTAAGCTATTTCTGCAGCAACATCCAATGTTAGGAAACAAAGAAAGTTGGTAAGTTTGACAGACACGTTCTATTTCCTAGTTTTCGTGCATTAATACCGTTTCGCTTCGTTTGCAACCGAATTTTAGCTTCAACTGGATTGTACCCGGAAAAAAGTTTGAAACGTTAAACAAAAAATGTTTTTTAAAGCGAAATGTACCATTTTGTATAAATGTATTTTGTACGCTTGTGAAAATTTTGTAGCAGTTGAAATAATATTGCTATATACGTAAGTACTATACGTAGCCGCGGTGTTATTAGGTATACACACCGTCACGCTTATATACCCGAAGGGGGGTGGCAGAGATACCTCTGCCACCCCCGCTTCGGGTACACCCACTTTTCGCCGACGGTGTTAGTTCCCATGTCATAGTTTGACGGACGATTTAGTCGTGACGTGTCTAATAGTCGTGGGTTCGATTCCCGCACGAGACAAGTCCTTGTTTGACCCACAATTATTTGTTTCGGTCTGGGTATTTGTGTATGTGAATTTTCATATTTGTAAACGCACCTACAACACGGAAATAAATCCTAGTGTGGGGCTACGTTTTTTGAACAAAAAAAAGGTGGCGAGTGTATTGCCATATACCGGGTTCCAGGCTCCGGACTCATACTCGTACTCGTACTGGGAAGTTTTCCTTAGAAAAACTCCATTTTCCGGTCCTGAGCACAAAAAGAATTTGAACTCAGGACCTCGTGATCACCATGCGATGCGCTTTGCCACTAGACCAACGAGGCAGTCTTAGGCAGTCTTATTAGTGATCACCAAGGTTAAGCAGAATTTGACTCGGTCAGACTGAGATTTAGACTAAAAAGCAGTGATAGCCTTAGTGGTTAGACCGTTGGACTGCAATGTCAGAGGTTTTGGACTCAAACTCAGGCACGCACCTCTGTCTTTTCGAAAACAAGTGCGTAATAAAAATTAACGATCATTTGCTTTAACGGTGAAGAAAAACATCGTGAAGAAACCTGCATGCCTAAAGAGTTTCTCGAAGATGTGTGAAGTTTGCCAACCCGAACTGGGCTAGCGTAGTGGACTATGGCCTAAACTCTCTCAGTTTGAGAGGACGCCCGTGCCCAACGGTGGGACAGGTTCTTAACAGGACTGATATTATATATATTTAAACGGGCTATTCATGGAATTTCCATGAACTCAAACTCAAAAAAAATATTTTCTATAAATTCTTCTTACAAATTGTCAAGTTTCATTTTTTTATCTAATCTAACTATTAATCTACCACCTGATCGGAACGAGGCCTCCACTGCGAAGATCCGGTAAAAGACTCAGCGGGCTTGCCCTTTTTATTTATTTTTTTCTTTTTTCTATTCTATTTTGTTTCAAACGTATTGAGTGGCTACAATGTTTAGGTTACAATTAAAAAGTTAACGATCTAGTTCCAGTGTGACACTTTATGACAGAGATATGAGACTACTAATGTTATTTCTAAGAAGTGAGTGTCTAAATCATTGTTTCGGGGTCGTGAAAAAAGAAATAAAAAAAAAATTTATTACAAAAATGTTAATTAAAGGACATATTTTGAAGGTAAACATAAGTTAGCAAGAATAAAAAGAATACAAATAAGTCACATTCGCATTAATTGTGAAGGTTGCACCTGTTCTTCGTTAATTAATTTCTCCCATATTGGAACCTGTTTTTGGTACATGCTATGTAATCGATGTAACAATATGCCTGTTATAGGTACTTAACTATGTATTCAGGCGATACCTAATTTTGAAAATGTTGTGCGGATTTCATATTTGTAACATAATAAAATTCAGGTTACAAACAGTAGAGTAGGGGGTCGTCATACTAAGGGGGTCATCTTTAGAAAAACCCTGGTTTAAAGGATTCCAGATGAGCTAGTCTGCACATGCAGCACCCGTTCACGAGTATGATTACTGGACCAGCCATCACACCCCTCGCCCATATTGGGGGAAAGGGAGTGACCCGCGTCAGACAGCCACCGCAAGCAAACACATTATAGTGAGCATGACCAAACCAGAACTTCAAAGACGGTGGTCAGATTGTCATCAAATCAGCAATATCCGAAGCTCGTAGCACAACACGTTATGCTTAATAATATCAGGCTATACTGCCCACTGCTTGGCAAAGGCCTTCACTCACAAATCGAGGTGAGAGAGGTTAGGTCTTACTCCACAACGCGGACCCAGTGCGGATTGGTGGAGCGGATTGTTATGCTTTACTTTTACATATTCGTTTCGGATATCCACCAAGCCGTTGGTTCCGGCTGCCACTTATTATGGTAGGTAGGTAGTTGTTAATGCAGCTGACGATCACTAAGTCCTAGGTTCGCGTGCTGGGTCGTACAGAGATTTTTTTAGAAAGATTCTACGTAGTAGATATGAGCCTAAAAATCTGTTCGGCATTATGGCAACAAGTTCGCCTCCTATCACATTGTAATCCATCACCACCATCGAGTGATATGTAGTTGCATAAAAGACCCCGCTGTCAACCACTCTTGGGGAATAAAGACGGATGGTAAAAATCCTAGATCTCCAAAATTCTTCACTTGAAAATCTTCTCAAATTTTATCTTAGCAAGCTTCTTACAAACTTAAGCGAGAAATTACGACAAACGACCGTCCCTCCCATTGTAATAACACTTACAAGGGACTTGTCCTCATAACTATGGTGTTAAACACTATTATACTGTGTTACTTGTGCATACTGTTACATACCGCAGTATAATAGGTAGTGTTGTCTTATACTATTATTCCTAAAAACGCTCGCAGACGCTTAAATGGAGAAAAACAGCTTGGTCAAATAGCCGACGAAGCGCGACGGGAGCGCGACGGAAGCGCTCGGCTACTTTCGGTCGTGACGTTTGCCGTAGCGCCAAGCGGGGTTGCGCTGTGTAGCGTCTCCCGTACAATACAGTACATTACAACCGCTCAGATCGCGCCACCGTCGCGCTCCCTTCGCGAGCGTCAAGCGGGGTTGCGGTGAGTAGCGTCTCCCGTACATTACAGTACATAACAACCTCTCACGGGTGCGATCCCCGCACGGGGCCAATTTTTGTGCGCCCACAAATATTTGTTTCGGTCTGTGTGTTTGTGCATGTAATTTTCTTGTTTGTAAACGCATTCACAGCACAGGAAGAATTTCAAATGTGGGGCTACGTTTTGTACAAAAAGTGGGTGGCGATCAATAGGTTTCAAAAAAGGTGAGGGTGAATTTTTCTTAAAAATATCTTAAATGCAGTTCGGGGTCTAAATTATGACTTGTGTAGTGGCATCTAATCCTCTATAAGGCCTTAAAACCTTGACCCTATTTGGGTGTACCAGGGTGTAACCATGCAACTTTGTCACCATTGCTTAAGGAATATAGGTATCACGGTGTTTATGTTTTTTACAACGAATCTGCTTCGTTGGTCTAGTGGCGATTGGTGCGTGTTACAATTCCAAGGTCCTGGGTTCAGATACTAGATCAGACAAAAATGTGATTTCTCAATAGAGAAATTACAGTGTCAGTCTGGAGTCTGGTACAATACCATACGGGTACAAACCCGACACAATGACAATAGGCTCGCCCCCTTTTACATGAGACCTAACATCGTAGATGAAAATTGGGTGTACATAGTAAATCCCAGCCGCCGCCGCTTGGGGAATATAGGCGTGACGGTGTTTTGTTTTTGTTTTCATCAAGTGTTTACGAAAACAAATATATAATATTTCAATCACGCACTCACTATTCATAGCTGTCCTAATTACAGCATCGTAAACTATAGCAATAAACAAGTATTGATCAACCTTAGTAATTAGATCTGATGGATACTGATAACATTTTATTGTACACCATAAAAACCTCAATAAAACACTCTACACTACACAAGTGATTGCTCTATAAAATATACACTATATCCGTGTGATTTTCAAAATAATTCTTCAATGAAAATTTGGAATACATACTAGCTGTTGCGCGTATGCAGCTACGCATTTATTTTGTATTTTTTTCTGTATCGGAGATTACGTTTTAGGATTTCACAGTGGTCTGCATAGTCGCCGAACATGAAAAAATCTTGAAATAACACTAGTCTCTTGTCCTTTACACTGATCTTCCTTGATGTTCTAACTTTGGAAGAAAAATACCAGTGGATGGTCATGATAATTCAGGATTGAAACTGTAACATGGTCAAGCAATTATTAGAGGCATAGAGTATGTCTTTACACAAGATTAAAGGTTACTAAAATGACAATATCTGCCTGACATTCCATTAACTATGTTTCATCTTCAAATAATATGATCCGACCTATATGTAAACCTGTCAAAAAAAAGCCTAGGTTCAAAAATATCTTGTAACACACTGTCTATCTTTATATCTATTGTTCAATAAAAAATATCTGGCTGTGTTTGTAGGTGATGTAACGCTGTCGTGTCTGTACCTGAAATATGTTTCGGACATCAACCTGTGTCCGAATGTCCGAAAAATATTTCAGGTACAGACACGACATTGTCACGACACGAGACGACACGACGACAGGGTATGATACCCCTGTGGGTATCATACTACCAATAAAGAAGCCAATTTCACAATTTTTGGCTTTCGTGTCTATTTGTCTGTCTGTCCAAGGGTATGAACCATCATTACGCAAAAACTACCAGGCGGATTTTGATAAAAAATTGCATACCTTACATTGTTGGCTTATAGTATTTATTAAGGAAAATCAATAGGTCTGCTTATTTTCTACAGAGCTCGCATTTTGTCTGCTTTAATTGTGTATTAGCACGAAAAGTGACATCGTCTACAAAATGCCTAAACATGCCTGAAATTACTCGAACGAAGTCGCGGCTAAATAGCTGTACCCGCGACTTCGATCGTAGTACTAGCTATTTAGTAGTTACTAGCGTAGATAATAAAATATCTAGGGGCGAACTGCCTTTTTTAAAAAAAAAACCACAACATGTGGAGTACCACGGTATTATATAATGTTCATCTATCGTCTTTTAAAGTAAGTAAGTGACAACAATTTATTATTTTCTAAGAATTTTGCTCCATCATTAATTCAGTATTTCCCTTTGAAGTGCCTGTCTGTAAATTTTCATATTTCAGGAAACTTTCAGCAGCTTTGGAACTACAGGAACCTAAATGAAAATGTTGTGTTCTTTATAATTAATTACTTTGTCTATGAAAGTATGAAAGTCTATTACTCTGGGTAAGTAATTTTAGGTTAATTAAAAAGACAAATAGCGTCACACCGATATTCATCAAGCAGGGTTTGCGAAGGCGTACTGTGTACACGCATATATCCTTGAAGATTTTAGGTCCCAATGTAATAGGCGGCCTATTGCCGGGTACCGAGCACAATTACCGACTCCGGACCGATACTGAGATTGTTTCATAGAAAAACCATACATACTTTTTCTTACCTAGGATTCCAACGATGGATCTCGGCTAAATTTGACGTTATGATACTAATAGATAGATAGTCATTACGTATATACTGTATACATATTTTTTTGTAAATATTGTCTTAAAATCACATCAAAATGTTGGATATTTCTGCATCAAAAATATATGCTATACACGGTGTAATTTCAGCTGAAGTTGGGCGAACGCCCAGGTGATTTATTTATTAGCAACTATTTACTGGTAATCAGATAATTAATCAAAAGAAAATTTCAATAATCAAAATCAACATCTACCTACTGACCTATCCTAATATCATAGTCGGGTGAAAATCCGGAACACCGAAAGTATCTACCGGCCAGCTGACGAACCGGGCCGACCCTCAATTTCATTTTTCGCTTGGTATGGGTGCTCTTAATGGACTAAATTAGTACGGTTTTTCATTTTTTTAGTTCAAGTGAACAGAAGGCATTGGATAGACCTGGGATTCGCTCCAGGACAACTCAAATTACATCGTGTATAGGATCAGGACCTCGTGATCACTGGCTGGTTACCAGGCCAGGAATATAATTAAGTACCTTATTTTAATACCTTAGATATAAAATTAGTTAGGTACATGACTATACAATTTTATTTCATTTCCATTTTACCAATTGTCTTCTCTTTCTTAACGGTGTTCTTGTGTACTTCCGCATCCGTCTCTCTTCAAAGCATATTCTATGACTCCCTTATATGAGATGACAGCAATTGTTATCTTTCTACCTTACCTAAGATACTTGTGCAACTTAACCTTGGTAATCCTATTATGTTTTTCTACTACTATTAAGGTTGTTACTATCATTATTGTACTTCACCAAAATGGATACTTAAAACTTGAGACTATATTACTCATAGTAGAGGAATCGGTTTCCTCTAGCGTTAATTTTCAGTAAATATGTCCCTCCCAAAGTGTTTACTCCACTAATCTATATCTGATGATACTTATAGATAGAGACATTTTATATTATTGATTCATTATTTATTTCTAAATATTGTCTTTAAAAAAAAAAAACTCCGTCACGCCTATATGCCCCAGAGGGGGTGGCAGAGGTGTACTGAGTACACCCACGTTTCGCCGACGATGTTAGGTCCCATGTTATAGGGGGCGAGCCTATTGCCATATACCGGGCACAATTCCAGACTCCAGACATATACTGGGAATTTTTCGTTAGAAAAACTACATTTTTCCGACTTAAGATTTAAACCTTGATTGTCTTTGATATTGAAAAATCATATTTTTACGGAGAAGTCCGCGTACCATTTTTTCTATATAGAAAACGGGATTTTCAGTGAAGCCTTCTATAACAAGCGATCTTTTGACCCCAAAGAAAACGTAACATCCTTTCGGACAGCAGTCCCATTTTCAGGAAAACAACATTAAATCTGAACATTGCCACAGACTTTGCCACTGAAATTTAATTGGCTGTGTTCTTCCCACACACCGCCACTCTTTATTCGCATCACGGGAAGTGGGAGGGGTCGTTTGACGTGATGATGCTCTTAGGTATATACATTTTTTTAAATTGGCTCAGTCCCTTATCTGAAGGGTAAGTCAAGTCTCCGTAACTGCCGAGCGGGTATGAGATGACTTAGTATGGAACTGGGAGAGGCAAGAAAGTTTTGTAAGGAAAGCACCCGTTGAATCTCTGTCATCATCATCATCATCATCTCAGCCTATACTTGTCCACTGCTGAACATAGGCCTCCCCAATCGCTTTCCAGCGTAACCGGTCCGATGCCACCTGCATCCAACGACCTCCTGCGACCTTCACAAGATCGTCGGTCCATCTGGCAGGCGGTCGTCCCACGCTGCGCTTGCCAATACGTGGTCTCCACTCTAGAATCTTTCTGCCCCAACGCCCGTCCGATCTTCGCGCTATGTGGCCCGCCCATTGCCACTTCAGCTTGCTAATCTTAACGGCTATGTCGGTGACCTTGGTTCTTCTACGAATCTCTTCATTCCTGATTCGATCACGTAGAGAAACGCCGAGCATAGCTCTCTCCATAGCTCGCTGAGCAACTCTGAGCTTTTTTATGAGACCTATTGTAAGAGACCACGTCTCTGATCCATATATCATCACTGGTAACACACATTGACTAAAAACTTTAGTCTTTAGGCACTGAGGTATTTTGGATGAGAAGATGTTGCGCAGTTTCCCGAACGCTGCCCAGCCGAGTTGGATTCGTCGATTGACCTCTCTCTCAAAGTTGGACCTACCTAACCGGACTACCTGTCCCAGGTAAATGTATTCGTCGACAACTTCAAGAGTAGAGTTCCCAACGGTGAGTGCGGTGGGTACGACATGGACGTTAGACATTATTTTCGTTTTGTCCATGTTCATTTTAAGACCCACTTGTTGAGATACTCTGTTGAGGTCGCCGAGCATTCGTCCTAGATCTTCCAGCGACTCCGCCATGACCACAATGTCGTCGGCAAATCGAAGGTGAGTGATGTATTCGCCATTGATGTTGATGCCAAGTCCTCGCCATTCCAAGAGCTTGAAGGCGTCCTCTATGGTGGTCGTAAACAGTTTCGGAGAAATGACGTCTCCCTGTCTTACTCCTCTTTTTATGGAGATCGCCTTCGTGCACTGCCCTTGTACTCGGACTGACATGGTGGCGTTATTATACAAGCACTTCAACACTTCGATGTACCGATAGTCAATGCGGCATCGCTGGAGAGATCTAAGAACCGCCCAAGTCTCGATCGAATCGAAGGCTTTCTCATAGTCCACAAACGCCAAGCATAGTGGCCGATTATACTCCTCGGTCTTCTGTATAATCTGCCGCAGCGTATGTATGTGGTCTATGGTACTAAAGCCTTTCCGGAAACCGGCTTGTTCGGGAGGCTGGAAATCATCAAGCCTGCGTTCGAGACGATTCGTGATGACTCTCGAAAACAACCTGTAAACATGGCTCAGCAGTGTGATGGGCCTATAGTTCCTCAACAAAGTGTTATCACCTTTCTTGAAAAAGAGTACCACCACACCCCTGTTCCATGCTTCCGGCGTTTTTCCTTCGAGCAAGACGGAATTAAACAGCCTCTGAAGGACTTTAAGTACCGGCGATCCGCCCGCTTTCAGAAGCTCTGCAGTAATTCCGTCTTCACCCGGCGCTTTGTTGTTTTTAAGTTGGTTGAGAGCCATCCTAATCTCGTACAGGCCGATGTCCGGGATATCTTCACTGTAGTGTCGGGTTAGCCTGGCTCTTGGGTCTTTTACCAAGTCAACAATAGGTTCAGCTACTGAGGTATACAACTGTCCATAGAACCTCTCTATCTCCCTGAGCACCTCTGACCTATTCGACGTTACGTTTCCGTCCTCCGTCTTCAGCTTCGTCAACTGGCTTTGCCCAATCGACGCGGCTCTTGCGAACACTTTGGAGCCCTTGTTCTGCTTTATGGTCTCCTCAATACGTCTTGTGTTGAAGGACCGTAGATCGTGTCGCAAGGACTTCAATATCTGTCCATTGAGCTGCCTATAGGACTTAGCATCATCGGAGGTTTGGAGTCTCATGGTACGTCGCTCAGCCATAAGGTTTCGGGTGTAGTCGGATAGCTTTTGAGGCCTATTTTTACGGTGGGGCTTAAAATGCTTAGACCCGACCGTATGGACAGTCTCTACCAACCTATTGTTGATTTCGTCCACTGATGCGCTGCTGTCTAGCAATTCGAAGCGGTTTGACAATTCGAGTTGAAAGTTCTCGGGGTTTTGGATATGTGTATTAGAAGGTCGGAGCGTAGACTTCATCAGACGCGATCTTTCCATTTTGACATTAATATTTAATGTGCCTCTGACCATTCGGTGATCACTGCCGGTTTTTACCCTGTGAATCACGGAGACATCATTAAATATTTGTCGCTTGGTGCTCATGATGAAGTCTATCTCATTTTTTGTGAAACCATCAGGGCTCATCCAGGTCCATTTCCTATGAGACGGCTTCTGGAAGAAAGAGTTCATCATAAAGAGTCCCTCCTTCTCCAGAAATTCGGCCAGCCTCTGACCCCTGGGGTTGCGCTGCCCATATCCAAATTGCCCCACTCTCAATTCATCATCGCCCCGTTTGCCCAGTCGCGCATTGAAGTCACCCATAATTACTGTAAAGTGTGCTTTGGAAGTATGTATGGCTCTACTAATGTCCTCATACATAACTTCGACCTCATCATCTGAGTATGCCGAGGTCGGTGCGTAGACCTGTATGACCTTCAGCGAATATCTTTTGGATATTCTGAGTATCAGGTACGCTACCCTGCTCGACACACTAGTGATGGACACAATGTTGTTTATGAGTGACTTGTGGACGATAAATCCGACACCACCTTGGGACTGCTGTTCCCGAAAGAGACCAGGAGTGAGGAAATTGATAAATTGTCTCCAATATCAATCAATTACATCATTATGTTGACTAGGTCTGCTTATAAATATCCCTATATAGAAAACGGGATCTTTACCGAAGCCTCCAAAAACAAACGAACCTTATGCATTTAGTGCCAAATCTGTATTCTCCTCCCTAAAGATTATGTAACATCATCTTGAACCGCAGACGAATACCCAGTAAAACAACATAAAATCTAAATATTGCCTTGCCCATTTTATTGGCTATGTTAGTACCACCATATTCGCACCACGGGAAGTGGAAGGCGTCGTTTGAAGTGATGATACTAATGATAGATAGAGATTTAGGTATATATTGTCAAGTCATATATATATTGTCAAGTCAAGTCATATATATATATTGTCAAGTCAAGTCTTCGTACCCGCCGAGTATGTATGAAACGACTTACTATGAGATCGAAAGAAACCAAAGGGTGCAGAGAGGTCCGTAAAGAAAGAACCCGTTGAAACTTTGTACTCTCTGCCGATCCCGCAAGGAATCAGGCGTGGTGATATTGCATCATCGCTGAAGCTCCAAAAACAAACGAACCTTATGCATTTTACTCCCGAATCTGTATTCTCTAACCTAAAGATTACGTATCATCCTTTCGGACTGCAGTCCCATTTCCAGGAAAACAACTTAAAATCTTAACATTGCCACAGACAGGGGCACTGCACATTTTATTGGCCACTCTATTTTCGCACCACGGGAAGTGGGAGGCGTCGAAAGTACCATATATTACCATCCCATCGGAAACCATATATAAAGTCACTTGCCGCTCCTAATGCCGTGTTTTGGGCGTATTTTTAGAAATATATCTTGTAATGGCTTGTATTTTGTGTTGTTTGCTATCTTATCTGGAATTTCGGTTTATCATATTGATGTCAGGTTCTTGGTTTTGAAATTTCGTTTTGGATGATAATAATGTTATTGTAACTGGAGTTCAGAGAGACTTTCAAGCTTAATACTGCAAGATAAACTCTGGAAGAAAAAAGTCGTTTTTTTTTATTAGCCCGCTACATACTCTCACCACTGTAACTCCTGAAAGCCAGAATTCACAGTGGTCTTCTTAGATGACACCATGATGTAAACCTCGGGATGTTCTGGGGAGAGTTTTGATGTCTTGGATCCCGCATCAAAATTAATTAGAAAGACAGGTATACACATCGTCACTCTTGTATTCCCTTAGCAGAGGTGACAGAAGTACATCTACGCCGAAGAAGTTAGATCTCAATTAAATAGTTATTAATTTGCGATTATGCCGACTATCCAGACTCCGAAAAGAAACCTCATGAAAACCTTTTAATAAAAATATCCCAATTTATCCCAATTCCACTATGTGTAACCTAACATTAGAACCCAGGGCATCGATATGGTTTATTTCCTATTACATTGCAAACGCTGGTGTACACAGTATATCTCTGCGACTCCTAATTTGAGTCTTCACTCTTACGTACTGCTTTCTTCTTGGCGAAAAACTGATCTTGACAGCCACAAGAATCCTGTAAACAATACTATTTGTTTCAAATAAAACCGTATTCTTCTGATAATAGCTTTCAAAGTCCTGTAAAATAAATCACATTGAAATAATATTCAAAATCATGTAGTAGGCCTTACAAATCGCATCTGTAACAGACTTTATTATCATTTCAAACATTGCCTTTATTACCTGGTCATACGGTTTATTTCACTCAATCGAATCCTCGTCGAATTGAATTTCTATCTTATGCCTCGTAAAGAAGATTGAAAATACTTTGATAGAATGGTCTGTAAAATCATTATTCGATTTAGGACCTTATTTATGTGCATTTAAGTACGATCTTGATTGTATTTTCTTCATATGGTATCACACGTTTGACCAGTAAATTTGGATGGGCTCCTTCCTGACCGGATCAACTATTTCAATGATATACGAATGATATTGATACCAAAAGGAACGAAAGATTTGTTCTTGCCTTGTTTACATTTTATTATATAGTTTTTACTGCCTCGTTGGTCTGGTGGCAAAGCGCATCGCTTTGTGATCAGGAGGTCCTGGGTTCAAATCCTAGGTCGGACAAATGTAGTTTTTCTAACGAAAAATTCCCAGTATGAGTCCGGAGTCTGGAATTGTGCCTCGTATATGGCAATAGGCTCGCCCCCTATTACATGGGACCTAACATCGTCGGCGAAACGTGGGTGTACTCAGTACACCTCTGCCACCCCCTTTGGGGAATATAGGCGTGACGGTGTGTGTGTGTGTGTATTTATATGGTTTTTTATGTGTAAATAATTCAAATTGGACATAACGATTGTGTAACTTCAAATTCTGCAATTTAAACTTAGGGCTAGCTTGGAACTATGTATTCCAATCCATATGCTTTCACTAAAAAAGTTATAAATCAATCTCCTAACTCCATTCCGATCGTATACTTTATCCCGTAACTATCCTCATCACCACTAAAATTTCTTGTAAAGAAGGTAGTGAGAATATGGAACACTTTTGTACTCTTCCTTACATTATGTCGTCTCATTGTCGACGATCTTATCATAGTTTTCTACAAAAATGTAGCGTATTCATAGCCACAAAGTGACCCTATAAATCACTACAAAGTTGCGATTACCTACCCACAGATGGCGCCAAATATAGATAACAACTCTCCATATATGTCTAAAACGCGATATGAGGGTTTGTACGACACGTTATAATATACAAGCCCTCACAACAACTCTCGGGGGTGGGCAGGCCCTGTCAGACATTACACTCGTATGTTTGGAAGATCGTCCCTTGACCAATCCAACCACAACGTACCTACCTGCCAATCACCCAAGAGAACGCACGAAGCATGGACCAACTAACAATACAAGCAATAAAATCTCTCGCAAGGAAGGGAGTAAGAATAAAGAGCCCAACAAAATATTCTCGTCTTCTCCACTCACATAGGTCTCACACACCTAAGAATACATACGGACCAATTTGGTCTGGACGTATTCACTAGAAAAGTCATAAATCAAACTCCCCAACCTCTTCTCTATCACATACGTTCCGGAACTCTCATCATTACTACTACAAACCTTTCGCAACGAAGGTAATGAGATTGAACATGGCACCAACCATTTTTACCCTTACAATATTGTCTTGCCTTCTCCGCTGCCTTAATTCTTACATAACCAAGAGAATACACGAAGCACGGATCAACTAAATATACAAGTAGGAAAAAGGTAATGAGGCTCTTATAAAGATAATGAGAATATTGAGTCAACAACTTATACATCTCATTTACAAATTTCTCTGACTTCTACACACCAAGAGAACATACGGACCAACTCAATTCGAGCACTTTCATTAGGAAAGTCATAAATCAAACTCTCAACTCCTTCATAACCGAATACGTCATTGCCAGAAATCGGTCGCGCAGAAGATAGTGAGAATGAATATAGAACTAACGCTTTCTACTCTTATATTCTCTTGATTCAATTACGATCATGGCTCTTCAAACACCCAAAATAACATACAGATCAATTAAAAATACGAGAAAATAAACCTCTTTTGAGGAAGGTATTGAAAATAATGAGCCAACAATTCTACCTTTACAAATTTCTCTCACTTATACACACGAAGAAAACATATGGAACAATTCAATCCGCGTACTTCCACTAGGAAAGTCATAAATCAAATTCCCAACTCCTCCCCTACCGCATACGTCATCCTGGAACTATCCTCATTACCACTAATTCGCGTGCGATGTAGAAACATAACGATTCGTCGATTTGTCCCGGTAATGATAGCATTAGTCTGTTGGTACGCGTGCTTGATGGCTCAAATAAATTCAAGGGCTATTGTCCCATTGTTTATCGGTTTGATTTTGCCCAATGATTTTATAGTATCGTCATGATTTTATGTAGCGAGAGTTGGTAGAAGTGTACTGTGTACACCTCGTATTTTGCCGACGATATGAGGTTCCAATATCATTAGTCTGTTGGTACAGGCGGGCTTGATGGCTCAAATAAATTCAAAGGTCTCATTATTTATTAGTTTACGTTTTCCCAATGATTTTAGAGTATCGACATGATTGTATTTTCAGAGAGTTGGCTTTGGTGTACTGTGTACACCCTGTATTTCGCCGGTGCCGGGTCAGGTTGGACCTAATGACATTGGAATATCATTACTCCGTTGGTACGGGCGGGCTTGATGGCTCAAATAAATTCAAGAGCTATCGTTTCATTATCTATCGTTTTGATTTGACCCGTTAATTTTAGAGTGTCGATTTTATTTACTGAGAGTTGGTTTAGGAATGCTATGTACACCCACATATCAACGATAACGTTGGTTTTTAATGTAACTGAGAGCGAGTTTTGACATTTCCGTAATTCTATTGAGGATTTTTTGATAAAATATCACCTTTTGCGACTTCGATTCTAACCCAACCATTATGATATAGCTAGATTCGAAACCTCGCGATCTCTACACTATGCGCCACGAGAGTACTACCAATACCTCCGAGATGTATAAAACCTCTTTGTTGTTGTTGGTTTTTTGTATGTATGTATGTGCTTGTGCATATTTCTTTTTCAACCCTTTGATAAAACAGGAGTAAGGAAGATTTATTTATTTTTTACCGAAGTTAATCTTTGGATGTATGAAAAATCCAAAGAATAACCTAAACCTTTTAAACTTTGTTTATACACAAGACAGACAATTAAAGACAACATGTGAGTGTTATCGTATACAAGCTTTATATGTTATTTACGTGAGGTTAGCTTAGTCTTGTCACATCATGATCAAAGCAAGCATATTCTGCGGTTTTTGTGAGATCTGGTAGTATCTACGTCTCATAAATTCTCTTTGATTTATTGAGTTGAGATTTATATGGGACTAACACAGCAAGATGATAGGGTAGGTTTGAAATATCAAAGATATTATAGTTGGTTAAAAAGATTAGCATTTTTCCGTGGTTTCGCACTCGACTGCAGCGCCACCTACGGGGTCAGTATAAACTTAAATAATTAATATTGTATAAGCCGTACGCGCTTACAAATAGTCAATTTACATTTCTTTTAAATCTAATTTAACTACTAATTTTCCACCAAATCGGAACGCGGCCTTCACTGAGAAGAAACTCAGCGGGTTTGTCTTTTTTATTTACTTCTCGTTCTATTTTTTTTTCAATCATATTGTGTGGATACAATGTTTAGGTTATAATTAAATAGTTTACGATCTAGCTTCAGTGATGCCTTACGATCGAGATAAGAATCTAATGAAGTTATCTGTAAAACGTGTCTAAAGGATTCCAGATGGACCACTCCCCACAAGCAGCACCCGTTCATGAGTATGACTGCTGTTACAGCCATCACTCCCTCGACCATATTAGAAGGAAGGGAGTGACCGCAAGCAAAGACATTAAAGTGAGCATGACAAAACAAAATAAAGCTAAAAACCATCCAGATGACCCTATACGTACAAAAAAAATACATCAAAATCAGTGATGCTGTTAGGAGAAGAATTACGAACACACTGACACCGAAATTTCATTAAACGTAATAACTATATGGTAAATCAAGTTAACCATAACTTTGTGCAGTTCTCAAAAATGTTCAAATGGAGCCAATCAAAGGAATTGAAAAACAACAGTAGACACAAAATTTCATGGGAGTGAAGGCGTTAAAAGTTCTATCCATGTCTATACTACTTTCGATGCTTGAAATAATAAGTTTTGATACAAATTATTCGAGCAAAAAGTGTATTCAGTTTGTACCTAATTGTGTAAGTTTGTCCTCACTGGTTCCCGTACTGAGGCTTTTCCTTTATTTTGTTCTGATTTGGTAACAAAAAAGTGTCAACGTTTGCGTCACACCTAATTCGATGTACACACACAAACAAATGAGATCTGTCTGAGACTACACCAAACTACTGCGCAAGCATAATAACGGTAACTCATATTGAGACACATAAACTAAAGAAAAACACTTTCAAAAATATCCCTTAGACGCAGTCATTTTATGTTAGTGTAGCAATAAAACGTTACATCATTCCGTGCCCAGAGGCGTATCATTCCGAAAGGAAGCAAAATAAAACTGTATCCTTTCGCTGTAAGACGATATTAGGATCCTCACACATAGCCGACATGCGTGCGGAATTTCTATTAGGTACCTAACAGAGCGTTTTGCTTTATGTTCTGTGTGCGCGAACATACGGTGAGATAGTGTGGCGAACTTGTTTGTTCGGTTCGAAAAATATTAAAGCAGAATTCGAAAGATTACTTGTAAGTAAGTTTTGGAATAATGCGTGACTTTCGTATTATATTTTAACCTGGAGTTACTTTTTTACTAATTCGTTGCATTTGATTGGTGACTAAAGAGGAATGAAGGAGTTATCGTAGTGTTAAGGTTGGCATACTTGGTAATAAAATAAATTAGTAGTAGCTTTTTAATATTTAATCTCTCCATTACCCTTCTAATAAACTTACAAACACTAGTTAGAAGGGTAATAGAGATTAGTGACTTAATAGCGATACGGTTTTTTTTTTGGGGAAGCGTATTGACTCACATTATTGAACAAAATTCTCACCTTTATACTTCCACAGTAGTCAAACTGTTGATGTGCTCAGGAGTGGGAAAATAAAATAGGCTAATAAAAAAATTAAAAACAATAACTTGTATGTATAGTTGTATATCTGAAGGACAAGTCAAGAGTCTCCGTAACCGGCGAGCGTGTATGAGACGAATTATGAGAGTGGAGAAAGCCAAAGAGGTATGTAAGGATAGAACCTGTTGGAACTCTGTACTCTCTGCCTACCCTGCAAGGGACCTGGCGTGATGATATAGATAGATAGATAGAAGTTGTATATTTTTTACTCCCGCATAAATCAAGATAACGATATTATGGCGACAAAAACTAGAAGCGTCATCAACTGCACATCTACTTTACCCTCGTGTGCTTGTGGAACTAGGTGAGTGTATCATTCAAAACAAACGTCTCCTATACCCGGCAACAAGTTTTCCAACAAATTTGCGCGAATATCAGACTGTATTTTCCAACATAACGCTCTCTCTCATCCTAGATCACGGTGAGCCACGGACAACGCAATATGAGATGAAAGGGATTGTTCGACGGTACGCGATAAAAATAACACAAATAACGATCCCTTAACTTACGTATTTATGCGCAGAGTCATGCCTATTTTCCTCAGGGGTATCAGAGGTGTACTGTGTACACCTACTTTTTGTCGAAGATGTTAGGTTCATGTAATAGGAGGCCTTTTGCCATTATTTGTATAAGAAAAATCAACAGCTACAATTATGAGAACATACAAGTAATTTCTATGAATCTATCCATCTGTATTAACACGCCAGGTTCCTTGCGGGGTAGACAGAGAGTACAAAGTTCCAACAGGTTCTTTTCTGTCTTTATCCTTCCATTACAAGTAATGTAAGCAATAAAATGCATTTACAAATTTCCACAAATAGCTGTAAATGTGTGAAAGAGGTAGACCCAAGAAATGCTGGCTTGATGTCGTCAGGGATGACATGCGTGCCAATGGCCTCGCCACAAAGGATGCCGAAGACCGCGCGAAGTGGAAAAGGAGAAGCAAGAAAGCGGACCCCGGGCTCCGAAACAGCAGCTGAGGATGCTACCGGGAACACGCTCAGACGAAGAAGAAGCTGTAAATGTGTGACAGAAACTTTTGTAAACATGTAGTAATACACACATTCACGTACTGGGCACAATATCAGACTCCGGTCTTATACTGAAGTTTTTTAGACGGCAAACTACTTTGTCCGATATAAGATTTGAACCCAGGATCTCGTGGTTGCTACGCGCATCATTCGCTATTAGACCAACGAGGCAGTTCTGGTCTTAGCTTAGGTATTTATACACAGAAATATGACATGTATTTCATCATTTGTATTTTTTCCGTTCTAGCAGATCAAAATTTGAGGTCTAACCCTAAAGGGTTCAAATATATATATATATATTTTTTTTTTTTTTTTTTTTTTTTTTTTTTTTTATACGTAGCCCCACACTAGGATTTATTCCTGTGTCGTGGGTGCGTTTACAAACATGAAAATTCACAAACACAAATACCCAGACCAGAACAAATAATTGTGGATCACACAAAGATTTGTCCCGTGCGGGAATCGAACCCGCGACTATTAGACACAGTGGGCTCAAGCTCAAGCTCTTAACCACTGCGCTAAATCGTCCGTAAAATTTGTTACAAACCAGTCTTTCATATTTTTATTAAGTCTATCTATCTCTATCTATATCATCACGCCAGATCCCTTGCGGGGTAGGTATAGAGTACAGAGTTCCAACAGGTTCTTTCCTTACATACCTCTCTGGCTTCCTCCACTCTCATTGTTCGTCTCATACACGCTCGCCGGTTACGGAGACTCTTGACTTTTCCTTCAGATAAGATTTTTATTAAGTGATCGAATAAAAAACCTGTTATTAATGTTAAAAGATCTCTTTCCTATAAGAATGTCTTTGTTCTATCTATCTATCTATCTATAACCTCACGCCAGATCCCTTGCGGGGTAGGCAGAGAGTACAGAGTTCCAACAGGTTCTTTCCTTACATACCTCTCTGGCTTCCTCGACTCTCATAGTTCGTCTCATACACGCTCGCCGGTTACGGAGACTCTTGACTCTCTTGTCTTTGTTACTATGTATTTTTGCAAAGAATAATGTTTGGATAATTGGGAAGAGGAATAAAGGAGTAACACGCATTTGGTAACGTACAAGAACTTTCTCAATACGGGCATACGATATGTTCACTTTAACCGCTTATAATTATCATAATTTATCAATCTACTAGTTTCTGCTTGCGACTTCGTCTGCGTTAACTTTAGATGGGAACCTAATAGATAAAATGTATCCTATATGTTAATCCAAGCAATAAACTGTGTGTCAAATTCCTTGTCTAAATACCTCTAGCCATGTTCTTTCGCTTATAGTATATACTAACGCCGTTATAAGAACATACCGAATCCTATCTATCTATATTATCTCGCCAGATCCCTTGCGACCCCGCAGAGAGTACAATACATAAAAAAATAAAAATAAAAAAAACTATCCACTGATTGCACGTCGTCTTGCCTATACTTCCCAACTAGGAAGTAAGAGCCTCTTGCTACACTTGAGTAAAATGTTGGTTAGTAACTTCTTAAATTAGCGGTACTTGGCAATTAAAACTGTCTAGTTTAATCATCGGAAAGGGCCACTCAAAGATGGTGAAATTCATACATAGACTAACTTGCAACTTCATTTGTCATCTGCTTTAGTCTTCAGACTTAAAAGCAGTCTACCACTAGACCGTTGGACTACAAAGTCAGTAGTCTCGGGTTCAAACCTAGGCACGCACCTTAATCTTTTTAAAAGCATGTGTCTATTAAAAATTAACTATCGCTTGCTTTTATGGTGAAGGAAAACATCGTGAGAAAACCTGCATGCCTAAGAGTTTCTCGAAGGTGTGTGAAGTTCGGCAAACCGCAGAAATCCCAGCGTGGTGGCCTAAACCTTCTCAGTTTAAGAGGAGGTCCGTTCCGAACGGTGGGACAGTTTCTTAACAGGACTAATATTATTATATTATATACTTCAGAATTACTCGAGGGTGGTGAAAGAATCCCTTACTGTACCGACTTCTCCTACATATCCGTAACACAATTCCTCGCAAATTCAAAATTGAATCACTCAACATGAAAACGAAATCGTTGCCATAAAATAAATTAAGAACAAAGTTATTTACAACGAATTCGGTCGTCCATAACAATTTATATGTAATGATAAAATCGGGTCACACAAAAAGGTCCGGGTTCCGTCGGTAACAAAAGCTGATGAATTTCATCACTTTCCAATTAACCTGGGTACGTCGATCCGTTTGTTTGAAATAGATTATAGCCAGTTGGACGAACAAAGCCGAAAAGTTCAATTCCATTGATTACCCTCCTATGTGCGTTTTGTTTGAGATCAATATTGGTAAGTTGTAAAAGTTGAGAGTCTATAAGTTTTGATGTAATGATTTTGAATCAATGATGTTTTATCTATAGATGCGTTATACACAAGGGACATTTTAATGGTTAAGGGATTAGGCTGCTCTACCCACTAGATCCAGCAGTCGGGTTCGATTCCCGCATGGGACAATTTTTAGTGTGATCGCCAAATATTTGTATTTTTGTGCCTGCATCCACGATATAGGAATAATTCCTAGTGTGGAGCTGCGTTTATTATGCTTAAACAAAATACAAATACCATTAAGCACTTTACTATGAAAGGCATGTAGTACTGTGGGATTACAGTTTTCTTAGCGATACAAAATGTATGTACATGGGGTAGGATCCAAATTCAACAGCCTGTAATTGTGATGCGATCTCGCAGACTATGTCGCACTTGCTGGTCTGCCTTTTGTACCCCACCACCTGTACAAGGGAACAGCTGAGCGCGGCCACGGCCGGCGCGAATGTGCTAGCCACTATGTGGGACAGATATAAACCATTGACACGAAAAGAAGAAGAATAAGCGATACAAAAGATACACAGATAAAAACGTTTCAAATTTTCTGTGTGTGTATGTTTGAGGTAGGAATTTTAATGGTAAAAGGGGATTAATTGTATTCAATTATGTTTAAATAAAACACTTCATCATTATAAAACAGTTCACTTTATTTTTTAAGTAAAACTCGTTATATTTTTCGAATTGTCATCATTTTTGCAAGCATCGGCAATAAATTGGATTTCCAGCCGTCCCACCTTAGAGTCTCAGCGATTATAATATCGAACGTTTAAAATTACTTTTATTGCACAGCCTCCGTTTGTTCAATAATGATAAACGGTTGAATGTACCCACTTGATAATGTACTTTGCATTATCAAGCGTAACCTGAAATCATATTATATCAGTACCGGAAGACGTGGTGGTCCTCCCAAAAGATGGAACGATAACCTGGTGAGGGTTACAGGTAGAAGCTGGAGGCATACAGCACCAAGCCGTTCATTGTGGCTATTATGGGGAGAGGATTTTGTCCTTGGCTAATCATATAGAGTTAAAAACCGAGATAAATAATTGTGGGTCACAAAAAGATTTGTCCTGTGCGGGAATCGAACCCGCATTTATTCGTCACAGTGGGCGGAGCGGCTTAAGCTCTTAACCAGTGCGCTAAATCGTGCGTTAAAAATGTTTCTAATCTTTTTGTCTTGCGTAATACATTTGTCGTAAAAGTAGAATCTTCAATGCGGCATTGACAGACGGCTGTAATAATTTTATGATCTCCTCAGAAAAACGGCTTTCGTTTACGAGAACGTGAGTGAACTAGGCACAATTGGGGGGCTTATCTGGGCTTTACCTACTACCTTACATGAGAGGAGTCACGGACAAGATTGGCTACATCTTGAAGCGTGCTTCAATTAAAACATTTTTTAAGCCGCCGAGGAAGATCAGTCAATTTTTACCATCTGTCGAGTGTCAGATTCCTCTACAAGATGCAGGAGTATACAAGCTTGATTGTGAATGTGGTCATTCTTATATAGGACAAACAAAAAGACTGATAAAAACTCGGGTTAAAAAACACATAGCTGACCTAAAACACCGTCGCTCAAAGAAGTCTGCAGTCTGTGAACATGTCCTTGACCGCACCTGCCACAACATCAGATTTGATAGACCACAAATCCTCGTGAAAGAACACCGATTCCTAACAAGGATGGTTCGCGAGGCTATTGAAATTAAAAAACATCCCAATTTCAATAGAGAAGATGGCTGGGTGCTTCCATCGACTTGGGATCCGGTGATTAATATAATCAAATCCAAAACCAAGCATAACACTGCAAGACCTCAAGACACCGTGAGTTCATTCTGCGTAGATCGGACCAACAACAACAAAAATAATTAAGAAGTTTGAGGGTACCCCGGAACAACTATGCCTTTTGGACGTCTAACACCTCAGTCCCTCCCGTGACCATGGGTGCTGCAAAGCACTTAAAACGTCGGGCACTCAAAATCAAAAATAAACCGCGATAAAATCCGTATAATAGTTTTATTTCAAGAAATTATGTGTTATTGTACATGATATAGCAACTATTATAAATACATGGCCCAGTGGTTAAGAGTTTACTTACTTCTTTCACTGAATATGGTGGTTGCGGGTTCGTTTTCACGAAGTAAATCCTTGTTACCCACAAATATTAATTTCGGTCTAGGTGTTTGTGTATGTGTGTGTGTGAATTTCATGTTGGTAATATTAAGAAAAAAATAATTAAAATAAATACACAACATCATGCTTATATTCCCTACGCGGGGGTGACTGCGGTGTTCTGAGTTCACCTACTTTTCGCCGACGATGTTAGGCCCAATGTAATAGGGGACGAGCCTATTGCCATTATTATATTTATTAAAATAATGAATAAAACTGAATTAATTACACAAGCAATGAGATGTTTAAATTTGTTAAATCGGTGTCTCATTATGAATTGTCATACGGTTACTAGATTATTTAATTTAAAGCTATATCTGTATCAGTTAATAGATACCTAATAGAATATCTTTGGTACCTTTGAATAAATAGATGAGGTGAAATAAATATTTTTTTTCGTATATTTAACAACATCTCAACGTGAAATAAAACTATTTTTTGGATTAAATGTAGGTTTATTTTTGATTTTTAAGTTTCTGACGTTTCAAGTGCTTTACAGTTTCCATGGTCACGGAAAGGACTGAGGTGTTAGACTTCTAAATGGCATAGTTTTTCCGGGGTAGTAGTACCTCTTAATTCAAACCTCTTAATTATTTTTATTGGTCCGATTGACGCAGAATGAGCTATCTGAAAAATATGTAGGGGTATACACCTGCGAGACTGCCTCGTTGGTCTAGTGGCAAAACGCATCTCTTTGAGTTCACGAGGTCCTGGGTTCAAATCTTAGGTCGGACAAGTGTAGTTTTTCTAACGAAAAACTTCCCAGTACGAGTCTGGAGACTGGAATTGTGCCCGTTATTATGGCAATAGGCTCGCCCTCTATTACATGGGACCTAACATCGTCAGCGAAACCTGGGTGTACTCAGTACACCTCTGCCACCCCCGCTTGGGGAATATAGGCGTGACGATGGGTACATATCTACCTACTAGCGCTTACGCAGCGATTTGTAATAACAAACAGTCGTTCCCCGCCCACCTAGCTAACCAGCGTCTATAGCCAAGTTGACAATCTAGTCAAATATAAAGGCCGGCGTGACTTTATAAAAATATATTTATTTAACAATATTAAACTTGATATATAATACTTGGAATTAATTTGCATGAGCAATAGTCTGTTATTATTGCATCATCTTTTAAAGTACTTGCACTGAGCTGTGTACTGGTCTGGTATACATAACTATCTACAGTCTTTAACGCTAATAGAAAGCGAAAAAATGTATGGGAATCACATTTTGCAACGAAAAGCCACGTGGTCAAAACAATGCGCTATCTATTGCGACAAGAGAATAGAAACAAAACGCTTGCAACTTGACTAGGCCCTCAGGCTGTATATACGCCAGCAGTAATAGTGCTAGTGTTTAGTGACTTATGTACGTTAAACTATAACCTGTGAACTCTGAATAAATGCGGAACATTCGTGAACTGATAACCACCTTTAATTTAACCCCACAACCTAAGTTACACTGGTGACCCCGACGTGTTTTATTTCATATCTACAATATATTCAGTGAATGTAAGAACTATATAGAACAGAGAAGAACTATATACAAGAATGTAACATCTCAACGTGTACTGAGAATTTCCAATTTCTGAGAATTCTAATTATTGAGTAGGCACGTGTCATAATTTCTTATTTTATCTTCAAATCTCAAAACATCTTACAATTAACCTCAAAACATTTCCAAGTCTAACTTTCTTCAATTGTCAATATACATACAAAAGTTGAAAATTACTGAACAACTTCACGACTTGTAACATTACATATACAGGATGTTGTTTTTATCCTCGCGGAATTTGCAGGAGTTTGTTTGCTGGTGATCTCTCCATCTACTTCGAAAGACGTTTATTGCTGGACAAAAGTCTCCCCTAAAGACCGACATAACGACCGGCTTTGTGCTGCGCACATCCATATAATGGTAATATAGGTCACAAAAAAACAAGACACTAAAAATAGATATTTTATTTTAACATTTGTGAATTTTATAAGCAATAGGCTCGTCCCATATTATATGGGACCTAACATCGTCGGTGAAAAGTGGGTGTACCCAATACACCTCTGCCAGCTCCGCTTGAGGAATATAGGAAAGACTGTGTTTATTTTTTTAATTTTATAATAACCTTGCTCTGATACCCTACTGTTAGCTTACATCTGGCAACACCAATAGCGCCATCTTTATTCATATGTCAAACTAAAGCTATATAAGATCACACCGAATGACATTTGGCATTCTTGCTCGAGACGACAACACGCTAACATCGTTTATCGTTTACATATAATTATTGAGTGTTTGATTGGTGATAAGTGATTTGTGTTGGTGATAAGCAGTTATACAATGTAAGTAATTATAAAGGTTATCTTTTGATTATACTAAAATACAGAAGTATTCCTTGTTTGTGTGATTCGAGGGTAATAATAAAATTGTAATATTATACAAAGAAACTGATTTTATTTAACGAATTCCCCATTCTGGACTGCTGGCCATCACTACGTATGTGGTGCGGTCGGGCTAAGCGTATTCTTCGCTTCGACTGAGGTTTATCTAAATTAATGTCAAATCAAATCATTTATTTCGTGTACATAGGTAGATATGCGTTTAGGTGTTACCATCACAATAGGTCATTCCATGTACTGCGTGTACTGCCATACGGCATACGAAATTATCAATTGGCAATTATGAATAATACATTAAGAATATAAAATTATAATAGAGTAAGATAAAATGTATATATGTCATTAAATTAATTTATCATTTACAAAATCGTCAACACTATAACAACATTGTTCAATTAATAATAAGGATAATTTGTGTTTAAATGTATTATTTTCTAAATTTTTTATGTCATTTGGCACTATTATAGATTTAAGGTGCCATACCTACGAGGCTTTACTTTGATAGATCCGTTTTACATTTATGGAGGCATATCATATTGGAATACTGCTTGCGAGCTGGAGCACCGCGTACTGATGCATATTTCACAAATAACCTAGCGTTGGTTTTTACAAATAAAGCAACCTCTAAAATGTAAAGTGAAGGCAATGTTAATACTTTTAGAGATTTGAACACTGGCATACAGGTTTTATGTGTCTTCAGACCGCACATTGACATTAAGCATCTTTTTTGAGTGTCAAATGTGTATTAGTTAATATATGGGCTAAAACAAACATAGTCAGTTGAAATTAGTTGTTAGGTACTCTCTCAATAAGATACCACTCCGTTTAGTTTGGAGTTCACTGATAAATGTATCTTAGATAATAAGTTATTTAAAGGAACAATTTATTCTTATTATCACCATCATCATCTGGAAGATGTCCACTGCAGGACAAATATCACCACAACGACTGGCTTAAAATGTATCGTGTACCGGCTTAATAACAATCCGTATATCCTATTAATTCCACGAGAACAAAAACGACAGCCTGTATAATTTTCATATGTAATATTATATTTTCGTACATTCTCTAGCTTTTTAAAGATACCAAGCTCTTCACTCGTGTAGAGCAAAATAAATCAACGTCGACATGAGATATGAGAGCAAATATTTTTGAACATTTTATTTCGTCCTCGTGTATGGAAATTAGGAGCCATGTTGGATTGTAAGCCGTTATTTGTGTCGAGTAATCTTGAATTTTATCAAAATGTCATCATACGTCGTTGAGCGCGTATTTACGCGAAGTATGAATTTGTTATTAGAGGTAAAAGTTCTCTTGGTTTTTGTGTGGTTAATGACATGTTGAGTGGTTCTTGAGTACTAGGCATTTTTTTATTTATTTAAGGGGGAAAAAATAAATGTACTGGGTAATATAAAAGTATAGAAATTGAAGCAATGATTGTTTCATATGAACCCAATCTTTATATCCGTGTCATTAAGAATTTTAATAAACAAATGTACTCAACACGGTGTTTCCTTAATAATCTTGTACTTTAAATCTTTGAAGTCAAAAATGCAAGAATTGTGTAGAATAAATGAATATTTACGTTCGTGGTTTTGCTATGTAAAAATAATTACTTAATCAATCAGAATCTTAAAACAAATCTTTGCGCCTACATTACCAAAGCATAGTCAAAGTTTACCGTCATTCGCCATCTTGCCGACGACATTGGGTCCCACTTCAATAGAAGGCGATCCTTGTTATAAGTTTATACTTCAGACTGTTCTGATGCCAACTGAAATTGTCTACTGCTCGATCTACTGAGATTGGTTACAAAATCGCTAATACAATTTCGTCCGACCTGGAATTGGAGCCCAAGACCTCAAGATCGTCATTTGCACCATATCTCATCAGACCAAATGCAGTCAGAATTACAACCATTGTCCAATGTGTAAAACTGCTACATTTCTCAGTATCAGAATGTTTCTGTCCTCTCGTTCCAAACAAGGGGAACGCATCTATCATTCTCGTTCACTGTGTTTGTACACTTCATGTGCTTTTCAAACAGATCTACGTGTCCAATAAACAATTCTTATGATCCAGTATTTATTTGGCATAACGAATATTATCGATGGGCCCAAAAGTAGAAAATGCCATTTATTTTGTTTGGCACTTGTAATTTTGTTCTATGGGACCATCGAGATACTTTTTTTGCAACTTGCTTTCTATGGGGACTTAAGGTTTGATCAAACAGCCAACGGAGCGCGACGGGAGCGTGACAGAAGCGCTCGTCTATGTACGCTCGTGACATTTGCCGTCGCCGTGGCTGCGCTGTATGGCGTCTCCCGTGAAACTGTAAAGGCGCGTCACGTCGCGCTGCGTCGGCTATGTGGCGAAACCCTTACTCTTTTCGCACCTCTATCGGTTTTAAGGAATAGAAAAGAATATAGGTATATATGAGATTTCAGAACTTCGTTACCCATTAGATTTGAAACCTGATTTTCCTAAAAGTTGGGGTTTGGTTTTTTTTATGTATAATTTGTTCTTGTTAGTATGTTAGGCAATTTGTGCACAAATTAAGTGTCATTTTATTATGTCTATATTTCATTTGGCTTGCAGTTAATCACTGTTAAATACTGCATAGACTTACAATATTATTTATTTTGAGTTGTACATAATAACTACGCTACGTTGCCGTTTTATAGTAGAAATTTCGCTTTGAACAGACAAGCAGTAAATTACCCAATTTCGTAAATAAAATGAAATAAGTATACAATTTTATTGACAAATTAGTGTACTGAAATAGTTTTAATTGTTCAAAGTTATTGCACAATTTTAATTAAAGCATCGTGCAGATGATAAATCAGAATGAACATTAAACAGCGCAATTTTATTTAATTTACGATTATTGATTGTATTATATGAAGCTTTTAATACATAGTCTAAAAGCTTATTATTGGGATTTTGTATCATTGGAAAAAAAATTGAAGTACACCTACAACTACAACCGCCTGATGATTATAGGCGTGATGGTGTTTGTTTTTTGCCTTTGTGGCGTAGGCAGAGAGTACAGAGTTCCAACAGGTTCTTTCGTTAGAGACATATGCCTTCCTCCTCTCTCATAGTTCGTCTCATACACGCTCGCCGCTTACGGAGGCTCCTGAACACGCTCTTAAATAATGTTTATGTTGGTGAAATTTTTCTGCGAAAGTAATTTGATTCCCATGCTATTTCCATGCTCAGAGTATACTACGAAACGGCCAAATATTATAACTTTTGCATAAAACTGTAGCTTTTATAACAAATTTCTAACCGCCGCTGCTGCCGTACCATCAGTTTCAGCTAACTAAATTTCACGGTCGAGTGGCTGGCTCCATTTCATAGAGATGGAACTACACTGCTTTTAAAGCACTCGCTTTGTATCGCTCCGATTTCTTATGTCCAATAGATTTATGTAGTGTTTTCAGGTTTTGCGTCTTCATTTATCATATCTATTGGTAGTTTATTGTTTTTTTTTTATCTAGGTATTTATATACGATCTTGATTGGTTACAGAACTTGATTAGTAAGTTTTGATATGTATCTAATTTTATAAAATTGTGCATGAGCCAATACGGCAATAGGCTAACATCATTAGATATTATGGAATAATGTCTACTGCTTCTTAATTTCTATCTATCTATCTATATCATTACGCCATTTCTCTTGCAGAGGAGGCAGGGAATTAAGTTAAAATCCGTATTAAATACAACCATTTTAATTTAAAATTTAATCTCAAATAAAAAACAAGAAGATAATAATACGACCTTAAGTTTAAAATTAGGTATGTTTTTATAGCTTAGAAAACCCTATATATTAGTTGGATCGTTCAATTCAGTTTGAAGAAGCTTGCATTATGTATAGCTTGTAATGCTATATGTCCTTAGTTCTGCGGTAATGGCCACGAAAACTCAGCCAAAGTTAGTTACCGTTTTAGATGTTAGTATTTAATTTTACTAGGCTCCCTGCACTAAATTGAACTTTGCTTTTTAGTATAATTTTAATATAATTTTTGTTACTTCACATCAATATTTTATTATGAGGACACACACACACACACACACATGTCGGAAGATGACAGCTTGGTCCAGCAGGCAAAGCGCAGCCTCCTGCGCTAACTAGATCGAGTAATAGCGGGTTCGATCCCCGCATAGAAGTAATCTTTGTCTAACTCCCAAATATTTGTTTGGATTTTAAAGTTTATATATAAAATTCATGATTGTCATATGCACACACACCAAGACCGAAACAAATGGTTTGGCTTACACAAATATGTGTCCCGTTAGATATAAACCACACGACTAGTCGATTAAGTTAACCTAATATGTGTACTTATTATACATTATATGATCTTATTGTACATTCCACTCGTCTCCACAGAATTAGTCATTCTTTCATGGGGCAATGTATACGCTTCTACAACAAATTACCTATAGATATCCGAAACATGCCTATTAATAAGTTTAAAAAGGCAATTAAAACTAGAATCTGTGGGAAAGGGTATTACAAAATTTCGGATTATCTTGACGATAAAACAGATTGGGTGATAGCAGCTCCTCAATCAGCAACATTAATCAGCGATGTATACGATTTTGAAAAACAAAAAAATTGTAAAATCATAGAACCAGTAAAATCATAGAACCAGACCAAATAAATTAAATTAAAAGACTAGCCCGCTGAGTTTCTCGCCGGATCCTCTGAGTGGAGGCCGCGTTCCGATCCGGTGGTAGACGTAAAAAATGTAATAATTTTGACGTTTGTGAGTGCTATTGTGTTGGCCTGTGCAAATAAATGATTTTTGACTTTGAAATAACTAGAACAAGACTCATAACCATATAAATAAATACAAATACGTGCCTATGTTCTAAAAGCTGGGGTGGAGGAGGTGTATTGTTTATCACTATTCGCCGACGATGTTGTATCCCAGTATAATAGGGGAGATACCTATTACCATTGTTCAGGACACGATTCCAGACTCCCATATATTACTGAAAATTTTCTATTAAAAGATTATATTTCACTGACGTTTGACTGTTCCTGAGTCGGAATCTAAGATCTCGTGATCGCTACGGTATTTTTCACCCCCCAGACCAACGAGGTATTGATTAAAAGAACTTACCTCTACGTGCAGTCTATCATAATTATACGGAGATATTAGTTTAGAGATGACGCTTATATTCCCCAAGCGGGGGTGGCAGAGGTGTATTGAGCACTCCCACTTTTCGCCATCGATGGTAGGTTACATGTAATAGGGGCGACTTTATTGCCATATACCATATACTGAAGATATTAGTATAATACAGATGTTGAATGTAATGCTTTAAACCACAATATGCAATACAAGTTGTCAGTAACATAAAACATTTCCTGGTATCAAAACATTCCAGTTTTAATAAGCGGAGTGGTGAAAGGAGCTCATTAGTCGAGGTAAAGAGATAAAAACAACCTCCAACCCTCCGCGAAGGGCCGCTAATTGCAGAATATCTCAAAGTTTTTGCAACAAACAAGTGGGCGAACTAATAATTATTAATAGAGTGAACGCTGACGTGAAATGTTCAATATTTAATCAACAATTTCTTCATAATCAACAAGTACTTATCTTCTTCAATTCAAGTTACAATCAAGGACAAATTTAGTTGGTTTCTTACGTAATTTTTATATAATGTACAATGTTTTCAAAATAAAATACGTAGACCTACACTCGGAATAATTCCTGTATCGTGGGTGCGTTTACAAACACAAAATTTGCAAACACAGACATCCAGCCCGGAACAAACATTTGTCGGTCACAAAAAGATTTGTCCCGTGTGGGAATCGAACCCGATTCTCGATCCAGTGGGCTGAGCGGGTTAAGCTCTTAACTACTGTAACAAGCAGTCTGCTGGTTAAATTAATGTGTTAACTAATATATTATTCTCTATATTTTTGAAGCGCTCGTAGAGCTGTGCGACCGTGGTGTTCGTAGCAACCATCAAGTATAAGCACCGTTCCACTCAGTTAGTGTGAGATGGGGGACTGTTTATATCATTTCAATGACAAACACTTCCAAGCCTTGGAAGGCACGTTAAGCCTTTGGTCTCAATTACCACGTAATATAGTAGTTGTTAAGCCAAGTTGAAAGACTTACGGGTAGCTTGATCAAAAATACGTGGCCGCAAACCTGCTTCCAACAATCTGTACGGGGTCCGTGGTCTAGAGTATTACTATCTCTTTAACCTAGATTTGTAAGAGGAGGCCTTGTAGCAACAGTCTTATCCATATCATTTTTTTTTCATTCATATTGTTTCTTTTATAGTTTTCCGGTATTGTGTCTTATGCTATGTGTTAATAAAGTATTTGCTTTGTTTCCACTCACTTTTGTTCACCTACACCGCTATCGAAGATTGCTATCAAAAAGCAATCTAACTCATCTTAAAATTTTAAACACCTAACAGGCAATTATTAACTACCACTCTGGTCGTCCACTTCGGAGCATTAGTCTGGCAAATTTAACAGCCGCTGACCATCTGCAGGGGGAAGTGGAATAAAGTTACGTCCATACAAAGTTTCACCACTCGACCGGCAAATTTAGTTCGCAGCTAAAAGCTACACAATTGCTGGCAGTTATGACTAGATTCAATTTTAACATCGATGATTCTGGAAAGTTGAATTGAAGTGTACCTTCTCTTGTGTTTGGTTAAGGCTAGTATGAGGAGTATTGGTCTCTTTACAACTTGTTTTTAACTCGTTTTTATGTCTCTCTGTCTATTTGGTAAAACTTGTTCCGCAAGGAGAAGTATGACCAGTATGTGTTCTCTTTTACCTTCATTTATGAAAACAGACATATACCCATGAGACATTATGGGTTGATTTAATAAGCTATGCTTTTTTCTTGTTAACAGATATAGATTTAATTTGAAGATAGATGAATCTAGAAAATTGGTAAACGTTAAATTGAAGTGCTTGGTTACGTGTAGTTACAAGGTTTGCATGACGAGTGCTAGCCTTTTTAACACGTTTTTATTATGTCGCATTCTTGTCTGTTTGCTAAAAATGTTGATACTTATTTTGAATTAACTCATCGGTAAAGAAGCCTTGTAACTTTATACATAGCGCAAAACTGGATGTCGGAACAACAGTTTATTTTAGAGTAATCTAAAAAACACATATAACAGGTCTATTCTTTTAAATATACAACGGTATAAGACAAAATATTTAAAATGTAAATGGGGCACATACAATAAATTATTTAGGCCCACAAAACTGTGCAATTAGTTTGCCTGTGATTCTGTGGAATCTCATACTAGATACAAATTTAATTTTAAAAACACATACCGACACGCTTATATTACCCAAGCGGAGGTGGCAGAGGTGTACGTACACCCACTTTTCTCCAACGGTATTTGGTCCCATGTAATAGGGGCCGAGCCTTTTGCCATATGCCGGGCACAATTCCTGACTCAGGAATTAGGAATTTTTTCGATTGAAAAACTACATTTGTCCTATCTAGGATTTGAACCCGGGACCTCGTGATCGCAAAGCATATTATTCACCACTAGACCTACGAGGCAGTTACTATTTAGAAATATAGCACATATTAAAGTAATGATCTGTTAGTTACCTAATATAAACTTTTGTATTAGTCTTTTGGACCGTTGGACTGCAAAGTCAGAGGTCGCGGGTTCGAACACAGGCACGCACCTCTGTCTTATATAAAAACTATGTGCGTTTTAAAAATTAACTATCACTTGCTTCAAAGGTTAATTGTGATAGTTAATTTTCTTCAGAAAACATCGTGAGGAAACCAGCATGGCTAAGAATTGCTCGAATGTGTGTGAAGGTCGCCAACCCGCACTGGGCCAGCGTGGTGGACTATGGCCTAAACCCTCTCAGTTTAAGAGGAGGCCCGTGCCCAACGGCGGGACAGTATCTTAACGGGACTATCTTTACTTTTAGTTGACTTAAGACACTAACATTTTATTGTTTAGCAAAGGGTATGTACTTTTGTGTAAGTTTCCTCAACGACAACTTCCTATACTACTACGTTACTGCCTTGCACTCCTTAAGCGAGTATTTTTTTCAGTAAGTTTTTCTATCTACAATATTCAAGCCTTTTTCTTTATATAGAAAAAAGCAAGAATGGTGTATAGAAATAGTACGGTTCTGCTATTTTATTCTTGAATGGGCGTTGCCCCATAATTTTTTAAACCTTATATTTCTTTCCATGGTAAGGGAAATTTCATGCAAAGATTAGTATAATATCAGCAACCCTAAACACGACCTTGGCTCGTTACATAATAATGTTTAACCCTCTAAGGGTAGACAGGATCCAGGTTCAAAATGTGTTTGACACACACTGACTCCCGGGTAAAAAGGTTTTTGCTGAAACACCGCATAATTTCCATGTGTTAACATAATATTTATTACAAAGCCTAAGTAAATATTCTCGGTTTGTTTGGGAAATGCAAACTGGGGGATTTTTTCTTTCTTTATTTTTATGCGAGAGCTGTAGATAGGGTTAGTTTTATGTACGTACTAGTCGTGTTTTATGTACGTATAGCAATTGAAGAATTTGCATTGAAAATTAACACCAATAAAACTTAAATCCTAACTACTTCTAAGCCTGAACATGTTAAGTTTTATTTTATTTTATTAGCATACAAAACAGATAACAATCATATTATGTCCTAAATGTTATGATGTACAATACAAGTATTGATCTAGATCATAATCCAGAACTATGTATACCTGACACATATAATGCGCAATTAACAGAACAAAAGCTAGAGAGCGCTGCTATCATAATAGATTATAATTTTTAAAATATTTTTATTTTAAAATTACTTACAATAATATTAAAACTAATTAAACTTATGATGTATCATTGTATTTAAATAATAATTTTACAATTTAAACAAGTGGATCTGAAGTTGCCTGCGGAACTGACACTACTTAAGGTAGAAAATATCAATGTCTCTGTTGGAGACAAGAATATCATTGCACTGGCGACACATTCTGACAATCGGGTTGGAATAGGAAGTATTGTTTGAAAATACTTGGAGACTAAAGATAAAGTAATTACGATTACGGGACCTTAACCGAGTGTTGGAATTTAAAAGCGATAGTAGGCCAGGAGAGTCGATGAGATAATATATGATCTTGTAGAGCACCATGAGGTCACAATAATTTCGTCGTACCTCTAAAGGGATTATGTGAAAATAAGCGATCCTTGTAGGAAGCAAGTTTACGACCCAAGCCACATCTGTAACTAAGTATTTTCAAACAACGCTTCTGGATGGCTTCGATTCTGTTAATATGAACGTTGTAGAATGGGGACCAAATCGAAGAGTTATATTTGTAGAACATTACGCACTAGAGTCCGAACAGTCTCGAGCTTCGCTTAATTATGTAATCATAGTGATCATGAAAAGTTAACTTACTATCAAAGAGTGTACCTAAATCCATTGCCACATTTTTACGAGTAAGGACCTCGTCCCTAATGGAATAATCATTTATAAGCCCCTGTGTGTTCCTAGTGAAGGTTATAACAAAGCACTTATCAACATTTAACTGCATATAGTTTTGATCACACCAATTTGATAAAAATCTCAGATCGCTTTGCAATTATAACGCGTCAATGTTATTATTAATAGTGGTAAAAATTTTGAGATTGTCAGCGTAAAGAAGACAAGGGCATGACAGTTTATCAATCAAATCGTTAATGATTAGCACGAACAGTAATGGGCCCAAATGACTGCCTTGAGGGACGCCAGAGGTGACTGTTACAGGACTGGAAAGATAGCAATTCACTGCAACCAGTTGGCTTCTAACACTTAGATATGATTGTATCCAGCGAAGCAAAGAGCCATGCATGCCAAAACCTATTAGTTTATTGCAAAGCACTATGTGATTGAGTTTGTCAAAGGCTTTTGCAAAATCTGCATAGACGGAGTCCACCTGAAGTCTTTTAGAAAAAGCGTTGCATAAGTAGTTTTTATATTCAAGCAAATTTGTGGTGGTAGATTAATTCCGTACCAACCCACGCTGCTGAGGATGTAAAAGAGGCTTGACGTGATGGTAGATGACATTATACACGACACTTTCGAATAGTTTGGCAAAACAACACAAAATACTAATAGGCCTATAGTTTTTACATTGCTTTTTGTCGCCGGATTTGTATATAAGAATGACATAAGCTATTTTCCAATACGTTGGGAAAGTGCCTGATTGTATGGATTTATCAAATAATATTTGTAAGGGCAAACATAGTTCTTTGGCGTGGGTTTTACCAAAGTGTGCAGGAATCCCATCTGGACCAGGGCCCTTATTTTTATCTAGCAAATATATTATATTTAAGATGTCTTCTTTTGTGATGTTTACCGTACTAAGCGTGTTATTGTGTAGAAAATCTGTTGAATAGGAAGTATAAAGAACGTTGGTAAAATGATCGAAAACTGAACTGAAATACTTGGAAAATAATTCGCACACTTGCACCGGGTCAGATGAGGTAACGCCTTCAAATTCAAGTGTAGATGGTATTGCATTTGCACCCTTCTTACTATTAATGAACCTCCAAAACGCCTTAACATCACTAGTTAGGGAATTTTCTACAGATGATACGTAGTTATTATAACATTGATCGATTAGATGTTTACTGTTAGTTCTGCAGCGACTGAATTCGTCGTAATCTAACGGATTGCCAAATTTTTTGAAACGTTTGTGATATTTAAGCTTTACATCATTACAGTGTTTAAGTGCACGACTAAACCAAATGGGGTATCTGTCATCAGATAACTTTACAAGTGGTGTGTGTTTACTTATGATGTTATTTAGTGTTAAATAGAAACTTCGTAGAGCTGTATTGATTTCAGAGGAAGACTGAGTTGAATACCAATCTACTTGTGATAGCTCAGAAGCGATTTCGTCATGATTACATTTATTAAAATTAAACCGTTTTCTCGCATTTGGTTTCAAAGTCTTGTAGAATGAGCTCTTGTTATTTATATCAACGATTAGAGCAGGGTGATGACTATCCAAGCGGCTGAGGGGATCTGCGCTAAACACTTGAACATCAATTGTAGCTAACACAAGATCCAGGAATCGATTATTTGCATTCGCTATGCTGTTATATTTTGTTGAACCTGACAAATAGCCATAGTATCATAAAGTAAATGTGACTTAAGATCGTGCGGTTGGCTAGCTTTCATTGTTTTAGCATTGGGTTCTTTAGACCAATACAGGCCAGGAGTATTATAATCACCAATACAAATAAATTCCGCATTCATCTTTTCCGTTTAAAATTATTTTGTTGCAATTTTCATAAAATGATTTAATTAATATTCGGGTAAATCCGGAGGCAGATAACAGAGACAAATATGTATTAATTTATCATGTTTACTACGAGGTGCAACAGTTAACCATAAATCTTCAACGTTACTGTCCCATGACGTTAGTCGAACAACAACAATATCTTTCTTAACGCTTCATCGTTTTTAGCAATGGCAGTAGTACAGCGGACACGTTGATAGATTTTATATCGAGAATCGAAAATTTTAGAGTCAAGCACGTCGTTGTTGACATTAGGTTTCGTAAGACAGATTATGCCATAATTACAGGTTAGTTGTATTTAAGTATATTTCGGTATGTTTCGAACGAATTCTGTTTAAATTCTGATAAAATATCAACATAATGTAGAACATGTGAATAAAACCGTAAAGAAATCTTATTATGTTATAAAGAAAAACTTGAATGGAATGTTGTGCGAGGCACAAGGGGGTTTCAGGTCTGGAAGAGGATGTTCGGATCAAGTTTTCTCACTCCGCAACATCGTAGAGAAGCATCTGGCAGTGGGCCGGAAGGTTTTCTGCGGTTTTGTAGATCTGGAGAAGGCATTTGACAGAGTTGTGCGAAAGAGACTTTGGGACATTTTGCCAGAGTATGGTATAGATGGCACTCTGTTGCGAGCCGTCCAGTCCACTTATGTGGACTGCAAGGCATACGTACGGCGTCAAGCAGGGTTGCGTGTTGTCCGCTAGACTGTTTATAATATATCTGGACAAAAGTCTTCAAAGACTGAAAGCGATGAATGAAGGTGTACAAATGGGTGACTTAGTGGTAAACCATCTACTTTATGCAGATGACGCGGTTTTAATAGCGCCAACAGCCACTGATCTGCAAACACTAGTCACAGTTATGAAAGACGACTGCATGATCAATGGCTTACACTTGAATGTGAAGAAAACCAAGATTATGGTTTTTGAAAGGGAAGAAACCAGAACGAATGTAAGGATTGTGGTTGGTAACGATGTGCTGGAGCAAGTGAATGAGTTTGTATATCTTGGATGCGCCTTCAGTAAGGATGGGAAATACACCGCTGACATAGAGAGAAGAGTGAGTGCAGGGAACAGAGTGAATGGTGCGATGGGAAAGCTACTCGGGAGCCGGCACTTAAGCCATAAGGCGCAGCTGGCCATACATAACGGAGTTCTTGTCCCAACGCTGTTATATGATAGCGAGAGCTGGGTATGTAAGAAGGAGAATGAAAGTAGGATAAATGCGGTAGAAATGCGAGCTCTGCGGAAGATGTGCGGAGTGAAGCTGACCGACCGCATTAGCAACAGCGTAGTAAGACAGCGAGTAGGTATGAAAGATAGTATCGGAGTAAAGATGAGAAAGGGCATGCTCCGTTGGTTCGGGCATATAGAAAGAATGCCAGAGGAAAGAATGACAAAACAGATATACAATGTGAAAGTGGAAGGATGCAGGTACCGGGGAAGACCTAAACTATCTTACCACGACCAAATAAACCGAGTCTTATCTGATGGAAAAGTCAAGAGTCTCCGTAACCGGCGAGCGTGTATGAGACGAACTATGAGAGTCGAGGAACCCAGAGAGGTATGTAAGGAAAGAACCTGTTGGAACTCTGTACTCTCTGCCTACCCCGCAAGGGATCTGGCGTGAGGTCATAGATAGATAGATAGATAGAGAAAAACTTAACCTATGAAATATTAGTGTAAACAAATTAAACCTAATTAACACACCACAATTAACCCAATTTGTCTAAAGACTCTTAACATAGATACTTCCACAGTTGTCTTCTTTGAGCAAATATACTCTTCCATATTTGGCCCAAACGTATTTGTATTGTTTTTCTCTGGCGACTCTCCTGGCAGCAGCATACAGTTGTTTGCATTCTGGTGACAGATGTTCGACAACATATATATTCTGAGTATCAACTGAAATACCTAGGTGCCGGGAGTTGAGAGAATTCTTGGGATTCGCCTTATTAAATCTTTGAACAGCAGAAATAACAGAATCTTTTAGTCTGGGCGAAGCCCTAGTACTAGTACTAGTATATTTCTTGGCCGCTTAGAATTACGGTTCATTTTAGCCACTCTGCGACAGGCACGAATGGAGTTGAGGTCTATTGAAAAATTTACGATATCACAAAGTTTCCTTAATAGTTAAGTGACCGTCTCGTTGCGACTTTCGGGCACTGCTTGTATCTTATCTGTCCATATATCTACAACAAAAACACAAACTGGGATCTATATAGAGACATCATACAAAGTAATATAGACTTAAACATCAAACTAAATACAAACGAGGACATTGAAAAGTGTATCGAAAACTTAAACGAAATTATACACTCAGCAGCATTTGCTTCCACTCCTAAAAATAGAAAAACAAAAACTACTCAAAAAGAATACCCTAAAAATATTATAGAGAAGGTCAAGGAAAGACGAAAACTAAGAAAAGAATGGCATAAGACCAGATACCCCTCCGACAAAACAAAGCTTAACAGATCAACAACAGAGCTAAAAAATATGATAAAGGAGTACGAAAACGATTACCTACAACGTCGCTTGTCCCAACTCACCGCCCACAAAGACACCAATTACTCGCTGTGGCGAGCAACTAAGAACTTCAAGCGCCCAAGAGACCATATTCCCCCTTTGAGAAAGTTGGATGGAGGCTGGGCTAGATCTGACGCCGATAAAGCAACAGTATTTGCCGAACACCTAGAAAAGGCATTTACGCCACTGCCTTGCACTGACCCACTTAAGGACGATGAGATAGCCGATTACTTACAGATTCCTAGTCAACTATGTTTTCCACTGAAGACTGTAAGTCCTAAGGAAATACACCGCGAGATAAAGTCACTACCAGCCAACAAAACACCGGGATATGATCTATTGGACTCTGTACTTCTGGGTAAACTCCCAAAGAGAGGAATAATTTTCTTGGCGACTCTTTTTAATTCATGTCTGAGACTATCCTACTATCCATTCCAATGGAAATTAGCTCAAGTCGTTATGATCCTTAAACCGGGAAAGCAGCCAGAAGAAGTATCATCTTATAGACCAATTAGTCTCCTTCCCCTTATTGGCAAACTCTTCGAAAAAGTTATCCTAAATAGAATGCAACCCCACCTAAACTCCATTCTCCCAGAGCACCAATTTGGATTCAGGCAAAAGCATGGAACCATTGAGCAGGTCCACAGATTGATAGACACTATCAGCCAAACGCTAGAAAATAGAAAATACTGCTCGGCTGTGTTCTTAGATATAAGCCAGGCCTTTGACAGGGTCTGGCACGATGGCCTCTTGTATAAGATCAAAAAACACCTGCCTCACACATTCTTCCTCATACTGAAAAGCTACCTGGACAAAAGATGCTTTGAAGTCAAATTGAACGAGACCGCATCAGTTTTGTATGGAATAAACTCAGGAGTGCCCCAAGGAAGTATTTTGGGTCCCGTTTTGTACCTCATATACACTGCTGACATCCCAGTTAATGACAACACCTTTATTGCCACTTACGCTGATGATACCGCAATACTGTCAGTACACGCTAAACCTGAAATTGCTTCAGCAATTTTACAAAACCACATTACGGCGATTGAAAATTGGTTGCGAACATGGAGAATAAAGGCAAATCAAAGCAAATCAGCTCACGTCACTTTCACCTTAAGAAAAGGTGACTGTCCACCAATCACACTGAACGGTGCACAAATTCCTCATGACGTTACCGCAAAATACCTAGGTATGCATCTTGATAGGAGGCTGAACTGGCAGAAACACATCTGGAACAAAAGGAAAGCCCTAGACGCAAAACTCAGATCTATGTATTGGTTGATTGGTGGAAAGTCACGGTTAACCAACGAAGGTAAAATAACAATTTACAAAACAATACTAAAACCAGTTTGGACATACGGTATAGAGCTCTGGGGTACAGCAAGTAACAGCAACATTGAAATTCTAGAAAGATTTCAGACCAAAGCTATCAGGTCGATGTTCAACATTCCAAAATGCATCCACAATAAGTACATTCTACAAGACTTAAGACTTAACACTGTGAAACAAGAAATCGCTGCTCGAAGCAAATGCTATCAACAAAAACTAACTACACACGTTAATGCTCTAGCTGCCAAACTATCGGGTTCAGGAAGTGTTACTCACACGAGACTAAGAAGGAACAGCGTTCCTAATCTTATAACCCGATTCTTCAAAGAATAGTGAGAGTCGTCAATGGACGATCACTCACTGCTTAAAGAATAATATTAAACTGGCAAAGTCCAGCCAAAGGAGTGGCTAAATGTCGATAGACAGATCGCAACGCTGAGCAGGATTAAATAATAAAAAAAAAAAAAAAAAAAAAAAAAGCTTGTATCTTGACGTTGTAGCTGCGGGTCTCCATGCAAGCGCTCATAATCAGCCTCCAATATTTTGATGGTAGCCTCTTTATCATTAATTAATTTTTTTAGGGATTCATTTTCGGAGTGAAAAAATCGGTGGCACTGTTCAGATCATCTTTGAGCTCACAGAGAAGCGGGCCTAATTCTGCTCCATCCAAAGTAGCAAGATCCTCTTTAAGCGCGGATGGAAAATTAATCATGAAGTTGCAATGCAAGCGATGCATTTAGCTTTTGATCAAATAAAGCACTATTTTTTTCCATTGTTACCTCGGAGCATCCGGTTTGGCAGGGGGCAGGGTATGTGATGCTTGGCATAGAATGAGTGTTACCATTATGCAGTATTTCTAGAGACGTATTCTTCGAATTATCCACCACTTGATGCTGATGGATCGAACTGTTAGCGTTAATTCTACGACGTTGAGATACATTACTGCACGACGGGCATATCCATGAAGCCACGTCTGACCTGGATAACGTTAAGAATTGGTAATCGAAGATATTGAGACACTTATTATGAAAGCATTCTTTGCAGCCTTGACACTGGAGAAATTTATCGGATGTGATAACTTTTAGACAACCGTTGCAACTCGCCATGGTTTACGAGTATGTTAGGTTAGATACTTTAAAATTGTTAGTATAAATACAGTCATGCGTTTTATTGAAAATTTGACCTCCCTAACTGCGTAATAAGTCTAAAATCACAAAGAGGTATAAAACAATTTAATGCTCCTAAGTACCGAAATCACTTTACTTAAGTGCAACTATTTTCAAGTGGATAATACATAAAGCTCTAATCTGACATTGTTGCGCTTTCATAAATTGAGGACCTTAGGTCCTAAAAGAAATATACGCACCTTGCGTTGATTTAGTTGTAAATTATTGGCTACGCATTATAGCTACAGCTAGTTTAAAAAACTATCATTAGTCCGTCAATAATATCGTAAATTTTAATATTATTATTAATAATATCGATGTTATTCATGATATAGATTGAACACTATTCAAATATAGTCCGAAAAGGATCTTTTGACATGTGGTCAAAATCGGAATTAATGCTATCAACAAGTGAAATGTGTTCGCTAAAGTTGCCGTTTGCTTTGAAATAACCTAAATTCTTTTTTTTTTCATTAGTAGGATTGCATTAAAACATTTTTTTTATTTTGTTGTATAATTCAATTTGCGAAAGATGCAACGCTCTCTCGTTTGAATAAAGTTTAACTTTTTTGTAGCTTCTTGCCAGCTTTCCTTTACATCTCTTCGGGGAAAACGGGCATGAGAAATATGCTAATTTCATGGCTACAATATTATCGAAACGACACCAAACTCTGTATTCCGAGGACGCGTGATCTCCGTCCGCAATCTCAGCTCACACAGGACAATCACATCGCCTCACAGATCCCAACAGGCACCGATCTCCAAATTTGTATTACCATCACACCAGAATAATCACGACCGATTGTCCCTAAAGTCTATTTTTAATACGAAAATCTCGCGATCTTTATTCCGAGCATGTCTCCAGGCTTGCCAGCGTCCCTCCGAAGCCCTGTCATCGGCCTATCACAATAAAGTTATAAATCTCATACATTTTTATAACTCAATTTCAAATAATTTATATGATTTTTGCGATGGCACCACGTTCCTTTTGAAAACCTCATGAAATATTCGCGCTTGATATTCTTACGTATTTTAGTTGGCTTATAAAAACGTTGGAACGAGATTTTTGTGTCTGTTGAGACTGTAAGATTGTAGATACACATAAATTTTAATGTGTCAGTAAGCATTCGGTTCAGACCTTCGTCTCCAATGCCGTCCAATTATGTCTGGAAAACCGTGGACCATTTTCATTATAATTGGATATGTTTTTTACGAAAACAACTCTGAATTCGAAATAGTATGTACCTACTTACTGTCTATTTCATGTGTTTTAAAAAAATTTGTTTGAAGTTTTCGTTTTGTATGAAATAGTAACTGTGTTATGGAATGACTAGATAGTAAATTAATATTAACATATTCTGGCAAATACTTTAGTTACTTCACCTGGACACTACTGGACGTGGACACTACTCTGAAATTTGAATGAAGTTTCGAGTTGTCTATTTCCTCTCTATTTGACATCGCCTCAGACCCCTTGTGGGGTACGCAGAGGGTAAAGACTTCTAAGCGGTTAATGTCTTACAGACCTCTCTCGGTTCCTCCAATCTCACAGTTCGTCTCATAAACGCGCAACAGTTACGAAGACTTTTCGCACTCGTCAGATGAGACGTATCTTAAAATGATGACGGATGACCAAATAGACCGTGAAAAGATAGTCTAATTCTTGTCCGGTATCTAGATCCTGCCACTTTTGCATTGTACATCTGCTTCGGCCTTTTTTTCTTCTTATATCCTAACCACTGGAGTATACATTTTTTTATTTTTATGCCTATACTTTCTTTCATACCTTCACGCTCAGTTACTATGCTGATGCTTTTAAAACTGTCTTCTTTTATATATAACAGCACATAATCATTCACCAAGTTCTATACCAAATGACTGTATCACAATTCCAATACTACCAACAATAATTGCTTCGCCATCACAAGCTTCTACAAACTCCCCAACTCAATCAATCGTTCACAATCTAACTTGGATATTTCGCGTGAAGGCTGAAAAGCTAAATATTGAACAAATTTTCGGATCGGCAAGGTGTTGAGAATGCAAATTGTGTTTACTTGGGGAATGTCGTCAAGAGACTGTCAACATTTGGCAGGGAATTCAAAGACGCTTAGATTATATTCGGACAAAATGATTTTTTTTTTTGGGAGAAGCGATGAAATAAAAATTGTAGGAGATTTTCTTTGGTGTTTGTGCATTGATTATCGATATTTTGGCAATGCTAAGATAAAACGTTGGTAAATTTAGCTGTGGTTATTTAAGTAAATGTTGCTTATTAAAGCAAAGGTTTTTATATTTTTTAAATCGTATTTATGCATGGTCCCTTTAACTTTTTTTTTTATTGTCTTAACAGTCCTTATAAAAAACAAAATGTACAAACAACAGTAATGAAAAAGCTACTTCTGAAATGAATCCTAATAAAATTATAAACGTGATGTATCTATGGATGTTTCACGCAAAAACTAGCCGGTCTAAAGTTCACGCTGACGAAGTCGCGGGCAGATACTAGTAATTTATACAGATATTAGATTCTGGTCGCGACTCATTCCATGTTGACTTTAGACAGGAACCTAATATTTTTCCGGGATAAAGAGTATCCCATGTGTTAATGCAGGTTATAAAATATCTGTGTGCAAAATTTAATTCAAATCCATTCATCCGTTTTTGCGTGATTGAATAACAAACATCTTAACATGCAAACTTTCACATTCATAATATTAGCAGGATTAGGTACATTATAAACGCGTGCGAGTGTCAAGTATTTTCTCCTGCTTTAATCCCTTTTAGTGTACCTTTAGAAAGAAGACTACTGTCATAGTAATGACAAGGGTACATGTATATTATGTACGTTTATCAAATATCCTTTTAAACTATAACTAAAACTCAGTAGGTAACTTAATTAATCTGAACTAAAACTCTTGGACTCTGCCTACCCCGTAAGGAATCTGCCATGATGATATAGATCGAGAAAAACTGTCTTTAATGGTTCAAATTCTATGATGGACAGAGTGTTATTAGGGTTTTTCCTATCAAATAATGCGTGATCTGCAGAAGATGTGCGGAGTAAAGCTGACCTACCGTATCCACAACAGCGTAGTAAGAAAGCGAGTAGGTTATATATTATTGGTGTAAAGATGAAGAAGAGAATGACAAAACAGATATACAATGCGAAAGTGGAAGGATGTAGGTACCAGGGAAGACTAGACTATTTTACCATGACCAAATAGACCGTGTCATATCTGAAGGACAAGTCAAGAGTAACCGGCGAGCGTGCATGAGACGAACTATAAGAGTATGGAGAGGTATGTAAGGAAAGAATCTGTTGGAACTGTACTCTCTGCCTACCCCGCAAGGAATCTAGCGTGATAATATAGAAAGATAGATAGAAATTGACAGTAGCTGTCTGAAGTCTATAATCACACCCAGTATGACATAATGGCTCGTTTTCTTTTACATTGGTGCCTGACAACGTCGGCGTAACACATCTCCAATCCTCCACTTGGAAAATGAAGACGTGTCTGCACTTATACTTTTTTTATACAAAACAATTAATAAAAGCAGCAAACCAAAGAAAGCTATGCCAAACGCAAACATTCAGCGTGCATGTCGTTATTTTGCTTGACCTAAATCTCGGAATCTCCCAAAGATATCAGAATCTATAAGTAAACTAATTAAGCAAAAGTTACTTATAAGATAAGACGCCGAACTTCGCAAAATGGCTGACAGCAAAAACAGGAAGTGAGGAAGGCAAAACAAAATTTCTTGAGTTGCAAGCCAACGTTTGAGGAGCCATAACTGTTAGCAATAAGCTATAGCTATGTGATATATGTATATGCTTTCTGATAACTTAGCACGAAAAGATAGTCGTTAGCGAGCTAGCGAGTAAGCATGCTGTTATGTTCATGTTTTTTTAGTAAATTTGTGTGACAAGGATGCATATCAACTCGCAAGCTTCACGTTTACGTCAATCTCTTCGTAAGGGCTTACCTCAGATTGACGTTCGCGTAACGCTGTGTGTGTGTGTGTGTGTGTTTGAGTGATATACGCTGTTACGTGACATACTCGAGGGCGCCTCAAGGCGGAACGGCCTCAGTTTGGACAGTCGCTACGGGGGGAGGGGGTGTAATTAGTGCACCAGTCGGCGGGCTAGGGGATCTAAGACTTCATCGTCGTCGTCCGTATCCGGAGCGGAAAGAAGCGATGTCAAAGCATCGGGGGGATCGGTGAGAACATGTCGCGACCGGCGGTAGCGGCAGGGGTCGGGTTCGTAGTCGGCGGCGGCTACGATTAGCGGATTCGCTTGGGAAGATGCGTTCGCGAAGTGTCGAGTTGTGGCCTTTTTAATAAAGGCGCGAATAGATTCGAGACCGAGATCGGAGTGGACGCGTAACGCTATCAAGTTGCGTTGTCTTTAGACATCCAAAAATAATATTTAACATTAGTTCTCTTGACTTTGCACGACAGTATATATTATGTATAAATATCAAATGACTGCCTCGTTGGTCTAGTGGCTAAGCGCTTTGTGATCACGAGGTCCTAGGTTCAAATTCGAGGTCGGACAAGTGTAGTTTTTCTAACGAAAAACTTCCCAGTACGAGTAGGGAGTCTGGAATTGTGCCCAGTATATGGCAATAGGCTTGCCCCCTATTACATAGGACCTAACATCGTTGGCGAAACGTGGGTGTACTCAGTACTGCACCCTCGCATGGGGAATATAGGCGTGACGGTGTACATAAAAATGTTACTTTCTTTCACACGATATCTTTGAAGAAGTTTTTAAGTATGGTCAGCTAGCAAAGATATTTTTATAACCTACCCAAAAATTTGCTGTCATCCATTGAGTGAAATAAAATTGAATAAATATCTACTTAGTTCTACCGGTAGGGACAAGTAAACAAAAAATTAAGTTCACTTGGGAAGATAACTGGCAGGGCTATGTAGGTCAAAATTCCAGACTGCAGACTGGTACTAAGACAGTTTAATAGGAAGTTCCCAACAACACTGTCTGACCTAGTGTTTAAATCCCCGTGATCGCCAGCCATACCAGGTACACACGGCGACACATCAAGTTAGACACCCAACATACCCATAGCTACGCTACATACAATCCAGAGAATCGTGGGACAAGGACTCCCGAGCTTACCCACACAAACACACTGTATTGTAAAACCTTGCACCCCGTGCCCGTGCGGGTGTGTGCGTGTGGGTTGCTCGCACGCAACGTCTCGTCTGTTGTCATTTTCAATCAGTGCCATAATATCGCGCTTAACGGATTGTTGTGTCACACATTTCCGTTGTAAGATTTTTTTTATTTAGTGCGTGTGCGTAAATTATAATGGCTCCACAACAGAGGCAGTTAATAGTGACGTTGCGAGAGAGTGGTTACACTATAAAAGAAATTGAAAGGCGGATGGGGGTAACGGTGAGTGATAAACATTTATATTTAAATTTATTGAAAATAAATTAATTGATTTTTTTTATTGGTATATTTTGATTAATTGATTGATAGAATGATCCGCAACAATTAAATACAAATTTACTGTAGTAAATAAATCAATTAATCGAAAATACAGAAGTATAGTTAGTAACTTAAAACGACCGAGTTTGTCCTATTTAAATAAAGTTCAAATTGTCATGCAAATGTAAACGTAGGGGTTTTATTTCGTTGATGCAAGTGTGTCAATTTATTTAAAAAGTTAAATAAAATACATGGTAATAACTTTTTTTTTATATTTGAACGGTGGGCTTTTATTATTGTTTTTTTATGAGATTCATGTCAAAAATTGTTCCCTAAAGAGATTGTAAAAGATTAAAAATTAAATATTTTTGAGCAGTAAGAACATAGTAGCTCAGCAATTGGCCAGTGCCTATTACTATAACTTTACGGCTAGTGATATGTATTTAAATTTAATTGTTTTAGAGGACAACAATCAACTTTTGGCTGCGCCGAAATGAGGAGACTGGGGGTGACCTATCGGCTCATCACCGGCAGCTTTACGAGCGCGCCACCACCGCAGAGCAAGATGCCGCCATTGTATCGGCGCATAGTAATCAGCCATTTTTAAATACGCAGGTCACTGCCACACAATATAGCGTAAGTTGACTACAATTAATACTGAAAAAGTAATCTGTAACTAAAAATATTGAGCCAACGCCCATAACAGCCTTCCAATAATGAACAGCTAAATTGATTATTTGTGCTTGAAGACTTGTAAGTTGTTACAATTTTAACGCAACCAAACATAGTCTTTACTTATTAAAAGATAAAAAGGCATTTAAGTAGAATGTCAAAAGATCTGAAAATGAATATTTGCGTTTTATTAAAATCATAATGTTTGTTAGCGTGTAAAATAAAATACGCATTGTTTCATATTAACGATTTTAAGCCAAATATTTTTATCTGTTATGACTACTTTACATTCTATTCTTAATATAGCTCTAGTCCGTCTTTTAGTTCGAACAAAATCATTGATACGTCATAATAATTATATGCATTTCTACCCAGATATTAGATTGAATAATGCCCTAGGCAGCTAATGTCTAATAACATTGTAATTATATCGTATGAGTTAATTGACTAGCATTAAATAGGTAGCTTAGTTAGGCCGAGCTTAGATGACCGCCCGCTTGGTCTAGTGCTTGGGCGTAGGCCATTCGACTCAAAAAAAATCACATTAGTATGGGTAGCACTTGTTGTTGTGTGTTATAGTAAACGCTTCCACGACACAGGAACAATACCAAAGTATGGGTGTGCATTCTTTCAAAAATATAATTATAGTGATTAAGTAATTTACCATTGTTTCAGGTATCAACCCAAACAATACGCCGCAGGTTGCTTGCTGCTGGATTAAAAACCAGAATTGTTTTTTCAAGAGCCCACGCACAAGCCAGAGTTAGTTTTTGCCTCGAGTATTATAACTTTGACTGGCAAAACAATGTAGTTATATTTGTTGATGAAAAAACATTTAAATCGAATAAAGATGGGCGTAAAATACTGAAACGCAACGATAATGAAAGATATTTAGTCCAAAATACGTTACCTAACAGGTCAAGTGGTCGGCTGAGTTTAGGGTTTTGGGGCTGGATGAGTTCTGTTGGTCCTGGTGAACTGGTAGAGATATCTGGTCGCCTAAATGCAGAGCAATATGTCGACATTTTAAGAGACGTGATGGTGCCGACTGTGCGATTGCACCATCCGACAGGCACCATATATCTTTGCCAGGACAACAGTTCCATACATAGTGCTGGAGTTGTTCAGGCATGGCTCCAAGCACAGCCGGACATTCAAGTTATACCATGGCCTGCGAAGAGCCCTGATCTAAACCCAATTGAGAACCTCTGGGGACAGATGGTTCTTAATTAGGATGTGTCAGAAGTGTGCAACATAGAAAACTTGAGGCAAACGGCCATCGAGACGTGGGAAATGATGAGGGGGGATCCTCATGATATGTGCTGGATCATGGTAACTGGCATGAAAGCCAGGTTGGATGCAGTGCTAGATGCTAATGGCGGGCCCACCAGATATTAAAGATCTAGCATTGGATCTCCCTGACTGACATGCCAGTTTCCATCCGTCCGCGTATTTTTGGAATAAACCGTTTTTAACATGAATGCCATTTAACATCTTGCGCATGGCTATGTATGATTAACTTATTTGGTAACATATTGTAGACACTGTAAATTATTTTAACATCATTATATTGTTTGTTTTGTTTTTACGAGTATATTTTTTTGTTATACATTTTTTTTACTTTTTTGTTTTACACATTTATTTGTAATATAACATTGATTATTTTAATTTTAAAAGATATTGTTTTATAATTAGATTTAATTTAAATCATGTTAAACTATGTTCTACCAATTGAAATGGCTATTATGTTTGTTTTTTTTTTTTTTTAAAACCTAGCCTCACACTAGGATTTATTCCTTTTTTTTTTTTTTTTTTTTTCTGTGTCGTGGGTGCGTTTACAAACATGAAAATTTACATACACAAATACCCAGACCGGAACAAATAATTGTGGATCACACAAAGATTTGTCCCGTGCGGGACTCGACTATTAGACGCAGTGGGCAGAGCGATTTAAGCTCTTAACAACTGCGCTAAATCGTCCGTCGCTAACACTGGGTTTATATTTTTTGTTTTTACTTATGACTGTTTTTATTACTGTTAATATGATTGTTGTTTATTGGTTTGAAGTGATAATTATATCATAATATTGAATTAAAACGTTTTTTTATTTACACTTACGTTGTTTTTATTCATAAAATTATTAGTATTTACAAAATAAAGAAAGTAGGCAAACAATGGTTTCCCATTTTATACTATAAACTATTTAATGTGGTTGAGCTACCCCAAATAGCTCTAGGTGTGTGAATCCCAAACAGATATACGACCACGTTCAACAAGATGTCATCACTCGATTTTGTATGATTGCAAGTGTAGATTGCTAATAATTAAGCGAATCTATAGACAAATTATAATAGAGCTTACTATTAAAAGTTTGGCACATATCAGTTTGCTGGACTAAACTGTGAGATTAAAAATGCTCTTTGGGCATATTTTTAATATTATAACTCTATCTATATTATTCAGCCAGTGCCCTCGCGGGGTAGGCAGAGAGTAGACAATTCCAGCAGGTTCTTTCTTTATAGACCTCTAACGTAAAAACTATTTTATCTTAAACAATACCTATCTACTTAATATATGAAATTTTGCAGTGGACAACCAGATTGTGGCCAGGTAACGTTTATCGTTTTATGATTAAATATTTGACTCAATCAATCAGAGTTTTTATATAGTAGTTGCCCGCGTTTAATCTTCGCAAAAAAAAATCTTTGTGTGATTCGTAATTTTTGTCTCGGGTCTAGGTAACTAACTCTATAGACTATATGAAACTTAAATTGCAAACGCACACAGAATACGGAAGGTAATAATAATTCTAGTGTGCCTATATTTGTTTTTACACATAAATCAGTATAATATTATTTTTTTGGTTCAATTTTATAGTTAAGTAGATATAATCTAAAACCTTAAGTATTACTTTTACACTCTAATTGAGTCAGTTTCTCAATTATTGTTACTAAGATCGATAAAATACCGTCATAATAAAAATTAAATATGTGAAAATGTAACTTTGTAGTTACAGACGAATAAAATAGACAATAAGGGATTAGAAAAGGCGGGCCGCGCAATTCGAAAATACTTATTTACGCGACGAGCTCAACTTGTTTCAAATATGCCTGCACAATATATCTGTAGCAACCTATAGGTAGATATGGACAGAGCGCCGCGGAACGAAATGACAACAACATATCGCACCCTCTCGCACAATTCGCAGCGTTCAACTTTAAATGGTTCAAAGTCCAAACAGTCTAGGTTGATGTGTCGCCGTGTGTACTAATAAACCAACGAAGCTATCGAATAATATTGAATCAAATTGTCTTCGTACGCTAGTTTTCGAACTAGCACTTCGTAATACTATCACAACCTTTCTCGCCCTTTTCTTTATCGCTTCAAACACAATTACCGGCCTCGCAAATTCCATTGGTATCGGTAACCTCGTTTCTAGTTTAAGAGCACTAAGAAATAGAAGATTCTACTTACAAGAAAGTAATCCGAGAGCATGTGCCGCGAATGGTCAGCGAGATAAGGCGGCTAATTTATAGCGTTTCAATACCTATGGACGCGGAACATTACTTGCTGGAAGAGTAAAATAGACATTTGTTGATCATATGTAAAAAAAAAATAAACACCGTCACACCGTCACCATTTTAGAGGTCGGTCGGACTCGCCTATGTTGAAAAGGTGTTTTTTTTTACACACAAATTAATTGTTGTGTAACACACACACACATACATAAAGTAATGTTAAATTTTTGGATAAATTTATTGATATTTTTGACATTTTATAATCGAGTGTAAATTTTAATGAAATAAATATTAATGATTTATTAACTATGGGCATGTCTGAAATATATGATTATTATTATTATTATATTCTCAAAGAAGGAATAGCAAAGGTTTATTTGGAACACTTACTTTTTGGAAATTATATTAGGTCCCAATGGAATAGTGGACTAATCACAATAAAGTCAATAAAACAGTCACAATTCAAGACTCCGGACTGTATGGTACTGACATTTTGAGATGGCAACACACTTTAAAACCTATTAGAGGGAATTTTACCTTCATAATAACTTATTATAGTACAGTTATAAATAACTTAAGCAATCTTAAGTAGGTAGAAATTTACGTTCGAGATGGTCTGGCAGCTAATAATTCTCAAAGGAAGCGAAGTTCTGCTATCGGCAGCCGTATTTCGCACTTTGATGAGTTCTTTAATACGCGATATTTCCTCTTCCTTCTAAATCAATATTGAATACTTTATTAAGTATTTACACAGTACAGCTTCTTAATAATAAATCTTACTGAAATAAGCGCCTACCTTTTAAGGCGCTTGGATATATCGTGTGCGGATCACATCTAGTCAGACTATATCGAGTATTGCCAAGCTCTCGACGGCCGACAGATGTTGAGAATTTAGTTTTGCTCACTTGTTATTCTTTCCGAAGTTATTTGTGTCTTGTACTGGACAAGTTGGCCTTCGGTTCTGTTATTGCTGTTATGTTTTTGGAGTCCTGGGTTAAATGAAAAGGATTTTTTGGAAAAGATCTTTGATTACTTGGTTAGGTGGTAAAATTGTACTCCTTTTCTCCGTGAATCTTTTAAAGGCAACTTATGTAATTAAACTGTTTTAACTTCAAACCATCATCATCATCATTAGCCCGTATTGGCCCACTGCTGGACATAGGCGTCTCTCAAGGCATGCCATTGAGCCCGGTCTTCGACTCTTCTTCTCCAAACGCTGCTAGCCCTGCGTATATCGTCGCTTCACCTAGCTACAGGACGTCCTACACTAAGTTTTCCGAGCCGCGGTATCCACTCAAGAACACGTCTAACCCAACAGTTATCGGCCCTTCGGCAAATATGGCCAGCCCACTGCCACTTTAGCGAGCTGATCCTGTGAGCTATGTCGGTGACCTTGGTTCTCTGTCGAATCACCTCCGAGAAACTCCGAGCATAGCTCTCTCCATAGTCCGCTGAGCAACATTCATTTGGTGGACTAGTCTCACCGTAAGTGTCCACGTCTCAGCTCCGTACGTCAACTTTAAACAATAAATGTAATTTAAGTGTATATAGCCCCTCTTTATAAATGCCAACCTGGAAAAATGTCAACGTTTTTGTTTGAACAAAATAATAACGATAGTTGCTCCTTGTTAGTAGGGTCACCTTCGCTTCTTCTGTAATTTCTACTCTCATTTAGCTCAATATATTCCATTTCTATATACCCAAAACATTTCAGTTGACATTTTATTTCATCTTAGAGACTAAGTTTTTCACTATAGTTTTCCTCTCAATCTTAGTATCATGTGTAAATACAAAATTTACACATGCAGATACGCTTTTATTTAATCTGAAACCAAATGTTTAGCTCCAATGCCACGCATTATTTGATAAACAGCAAATTGCACTCTATATCTGTCTAATAGGGTTACTATCCCCTAAAATTTAGTCTCACATACAAGCAAAACACAGTAACATCGCACGTTCGTCAACGTATTAATCCTAGGATATTTGTAACAACGTTACGTCCTCTATCGTAGCCACTTAATTAACTTACTGTCCCCGCGAATCAGTTTCAATTTCAGTATGTAATCAAACAATTCTCACCTTTAGTGTGAAGTTATAGGGTTCATATTTAACATCTTTTTTGTGGGATAGTGTCCGAATAGGAGCAATTACAATGGCTTTAAGTGCGTTAGTATTATTATGTTGAATTCTGTTGGATATATATTTGTATCTGGGTGGACGACAGCCGTTCGTAAAATGGCCGTTCGCGGGATAAATGGAAAGTTTGAATGAGAAAGAATGGATGGTTTAATTATTGACATTTTTTATCGGATTCCGTTTTAATGGATGATGCAGATTTTTCTTAGTTGAATGTGTAGGATTTTAATGTTTGCAATTAGTAGATTAGTGTTGGTTAGTAAATTTGCGCCATTTATTTTATCACATAAATATTTATTATGCGTATTGTCTGCATTAAAATAAACAGACATTCAGTTAATCAAAGGTTAGCAAATAATTAAAAAGAAAAACAGTGATAGCCTACTAGGCTATCACTGCTTTTCTTTTTAAGACCCCTAACTTCGCAGTCCAACGGTCTAACTACTAAGTTAGACCATTGGACTGCGAAGTTAGGGGTCTCGTGATCAAACCCAGGCACGCACCTCTGTCTTTTCAAAAGCATGTGCGCACTATCACATTTAACGGTAAAGGAAAACATCGTGAGGAAAAGTGCATGCCTAAGATAACGCTTACCCTGGTTACCATTGCATGACATTACAGGTACATACTCTGATCGCAGAATAGAACTCAGTAGTATAATTTATGATTGTGTATTTTTGTGATTCTCTATCTTATCGTGAATCTTAAATGGCTACTGAAACAATTTATAGCATAAAGATCGATCAAACAGTTCATCGCGGCATTAACTTCCAAAAATCATCTTCATTCCTCAAAGGATCTGGCGTAATTTATATAGATACTTCTTCGTTAATGTCAGATACAAATTATTATGTAACATGCGCGTCACTCTAGCGCGGATATTGCTGAATAATTACTAGCACTATTTTGCTACTTAAAACTCAGTGCGACATTATAAAAACTAAGTGGTGATACATCATGTCGTGGCAAGTAATCTTGAGCGTATCACGTATGAGCTAAACGCCACGGTGCGGGATTACCTCAGAATTTATTATTACACATGGACCCGTTCCCGGGTTTGTTCTGACCGACTAAGCAGACGTAGCTGCGGATTATGCCTGACTAAAAGTAGTCACTAAATTCATTGATATTTGAAAAAAAAGTAACTGGTTTTTGATATTTTGCAGCAACTAACTGGGGTACGCAAGGCAATTGGAGAGGCCTATCGCCAGCAGTGGACTGCTACAAGCTGACAAAGATGATAATGATAAAGCAAAAACGAGAAGACGCCGCGTGAGATGATTCTGACTCAACTTTGTCCCTTAATTCACTTTCATGTATTTATCTCGCCATATTATGTTTTCACTGATTTCATGAGCTTGTCAATTTGTTCATAGTAGGTTTTATTTGATACGCTGACGCGGATATGTATCTGGGATCGACTGCGTGTGATTGATGTGCTCGAGAAAATTACGAACCTCATCAAGGCCATCTACAAGCAATATTCTTGTAGAGTGACGCACAATGGCCTCTCCTCTTTTTTGTAGTTCTCAATGGTGTGATGGATCACACGACCTCTAACAACCGCCGCGGCATAGAGTGGGGACTATCTAGCATCATAGAGCATCTAGATTATGTTGACGACCTATGCCTGTTGAGTCACACACGCGCCGATATGCAAGTCAAGCTAGACGACATACGTCGCAAGGCAATGAAGGTGGGGCTTAAAGTGAACAACCGGAAGACCCAGAAGATGAGGTGCGGGGCGACAAGCTCATTGCCGTTGCTCATTGGCACAGAAGCTGTGGAGCGAGTCCGCAAATTCACTTACCTCGGAAATGTCGTGTCGGAAACTGGAGGGACCAAAGAGGATATCCCTTCGAGAATTGCCAAAGCAAGATCAACCTTTGCACAACTCCGTCCTATATGGCCATCACGGAAATTGACACGGAGAGTCAAGCTGAAAATATTCCGGCCCAACATCAAAACTGTATGGATTGGTGTGTAGGACAGCCAGCAGGGTCAGCAGCAAAACACTTCATAGTTCTGATATTTCCTTTTATTTATATTTGTTCGATATAACTCTTTATATCACAATTAACAATACACGCACTTTAAACACACTATCAACTTCCACCGTCTTTCCTGTCCACCGTTCACCAAACAAATCGTCGTCCAACCGTCAGTCTTTCATTTTTATGACCTTCTACCAAAACTACAAAGTCATTTCACCATCTTAATTATGTGTCATCATGAAGTATTTATTGATATAGCAACATATGTATTAATATATTAATTATGTTTATTATTAATTTAAATATAGGTGTCGGTCAATTTATTTTATATTAAATGATGAATGGTTACCGGAAATACGTTTTAATGTATCAAATAATTTATAAATGCCAAATAAAATGCTTTATAACGAGATAATTATTACAAAATAATGGTGAACCTTACAATATTAATTATGTTTATTATTAATTTAAATATAGGTGTCGGTCAATTTATTTTATTATAAATGGTGAACGGTTACCGGAAATACGTTTAAATGTATCAAATAATTTATAATACCAAATACAATGCTTTATAACGAGACAATTATTACAAAATAATGGTGAACCTTACAGGTGCTGTATGGATTTGAGACGTGGAAAGTTACTAGGGACATCTCACGTCGCCTCGAGACTTGCGTCAACCGATGCCTACGCCGGATTCTTAGCATATACTGGACCAAGATTCAGTCATTTCCAACGAACATCTTTGGGAGCGCTGCAATGATCGATCAATAGCTAAAACGCTGGAAATGGAACTGGATTGGCCACACGCTCCGAAGGGGCCCTCACTGGAACCCCCAAGGAAAGCGTAAACGTGGCCGTCCTAAGCGGCGGACAATCATTGCAGAAGCGGGGGCTATAGGAAAGAGCTGGAGCGAGCAAGTGCAAAGCTCAAGATCGACCGGGATGGCGGCGCACTGTTGACGCCCTCTGGCCCCATTTAGGGGACTTAGGATCTTAAGTCAGGTAAGTTAAGATTTTTTTAAATCTTTTTTTTCCATTAGATCCCCATATCCACTTAGATATTGTAAAATACTCTAGAAATACGAAACTAGCGTATTACGAATGTCCTCTTTTTACAAAAGTATGAACATGGACATTTTAGTCATACGACTACTTTAAAACACAGTGTGACATTATAAAAACTAAGTGGTGATACATCATGTCGTGGCGCGTAATCTTTATGAGCTAAACGCCACGGCGCGGGATTAGCTCGGGATTTATTACACCTGGACCCGTTCCCAGGTTTGTTCTGCCCGACTTAGCAGACCTAGCTGCGGATTATGGCTGAATAACGGTAGCTAACAAATTTACAGAGGACTGAGATATCTGATCTAATGGCATAGAAACTTTTGAATAGAAACAAATCATTAGAACCATACTCCTGGCTGCGATAAAATTTGTATATATATACATCAATTCAGACTCGTAATGAATGTATAGAGAATTAGACCAAAAAAGACAAGCTTGATGAGTTTCTTACCAGATCTTCTGAATGGAGCCCGCGTTTCGATACGATGGTAGAGTAGTAAGTTACAAAAAATATGTAATTATGACAATTTCTAACCATCCTTGCAGGGTTTATGCAAAATAAACAATTTGAGTTTGAGTTTGTGTCGCTTCTTAGTAACGTTTTACAAGTGTACCAAATATCACAAGTCGTCTACGGGACCGATTTCGGAACGAATTTAAGGAATGATGCGAAATTTCGATCAGAAACTTCGGAATTACATTTCATGGTAGACCTACTGGACACAAATGCTTAACAGAAAAGTAAGTTAAATAAGTTTTGTTATTTATCACTTAAAAATTATTACAAAAAGTCGGTCACATAGTGTTAAGAAACCACAAAGATTTGTGTTAATGCAAAAACATCGAAACACCATAATTATAAAAAAAAAGAAGGACAAATCAAGAGTCTCCCTAACCGGCGAGCGTGTATGAGAAGATCCTGTTGGAACTCTGTACTCTCTGCCTACCCCGCAAGGAATCTGGCGTGATGATATAGTAGTAGTAGTAAAACCAATAACAAATGTGGTCTATATAAAAGTATAATTATGAATATTATAATTTTTATTAGTATGTGATATTCTGCAAGAAGGTTTTTAATTTAAGTATAATTTTATTCTTGCGGTTGTTGTTGTATCCTATCTGTCTGTCTATATCATCACGCCAGATACCTGTGGGGTAGGCAGAGAGTACAGAGTTCCAACAGGTTTTTTCCTTACATAACTCTCTGGTTTGCTGCATGTTGTTTTTTAATTTATAAAAAATTAAAAATGTGTATTTCTTGCTCCGTATCTGTGGCCGTTCGACCGCACGGGCGATGTACGCGATATTATTTACCTACCTACCCCATGTATTTCAGCGTGATCGAACTGCTCGAAGTAATGTGCAATAATTGAGTATTCCACCTATTACATTAATTCCACGAGCATACAAATTAGCAGCCAGTATTTTGCGGTAGCTAATATACTCATATCCACTCCTTTATTCTACATTTCATTTATGTTTATGTAATATAAATTTGTATTACACTTGTTACATGTTTATTTGTATTAACCCGTATAAACCAGCAGAATATTACTCTTATAAAGATCAATATCCAAGTAATTGCTTTCTGACAGTCTTCTGCTCCATTGGTCACTTGTTATTAGGTTATTAAGGAAAACCAATTATTAGATGTACCATAAGTCATCTTTTTTTGTTATTTCATCATCATCATCATCTCAGCCTATACTTGTCCACTGCTGAACATAGGCCTCCCCAATCGCTTTCCAGCGTAACCGGTCCGATGCCACCTGCATCCAACGACTTCCTGCGATTTTCACAAGATCGTCGGTCCATCTGGCAGGCGGTCGTCCCACACTGCGCTTGCCAATACGTGGTCTCCACTCTAGAATCTTTCTGCCCCAACGCCCGTCCGATCTACGCGCTATGTGGCCCGCCCATTGCCACTTCAGCTTGCTAATCTTAACGGCTATGTCGGTGACCTTGGTTCTTCTACGAATCTCCTCATTCCTGATTCGATCGCGTAGAGAAACGCCGAGCATAGCTCTCTCCATAGCTCGCTGAGCAACTCTGAGCTTTTTTATGAGACCTATAGTAAGAGACCACGTCTCTGATCCATATATCATCACTGGTAACACACACTGACTAAAAACTTTAGTCTTAAGGCACTGAGGTATTTTGGATGAGAAGATGTTGCGCAGTTTCCCGAACGCTGCCCAGCCGAGTTGGATTCGTCGATTGACCTCTCTCTCAAAGTTGGACCTACCTAACCGGACTACCTGTCCCAGGTAAATGTATTCGTCGACAACTTCAAGAGTAGAGTTCCCAACGGTGAGTGCGGTGGGTACGACATGGACGTTACACATTATTTTCGTTTTGTCCATGTTCATTTTAAGACCCACTTGTTGAGATACTCTGTTGAGGTCACCGAGCATTCGTCCTAGATCTTCCAGCGACTCCGCCACGACCACAATGTCGTCGGCAAATCGAAGGTGAGTGATGTATTCGCCATTGATGTTGATGCCAAGTCCTTGCCATTCCAAGAGCTTGAAGGCGTCCTCTAAGGTGGCCGTAAACAGTTTCGGAGAAATGACGTCTCCCTGCCTTACTCCTCTTTTTATGGGGATCGCCTTCGTGCAATGCCCCTGTACTCGGACTGACATGGTGGCGTTATTATACAAGCACTTCAACACTTCAATGTACCGATAGTCAATGCGGCATCGCTGGAGAGATCTAAGAACCGCCCAAGTCTCGATCGAATCGAAGGCTTTCTCATAGTCCACAAACGCCAAGCATAGTGGCCGATTATACTCCTCGGTCTTCTGTATAATCTGCCGCAGCGTATGTATGTGGTCTATGGTACTAAAGCCTTTCCGGAAACCGGCTTGTTCGGGAGGCTGGAAGTCATCAAGCCTGCGTTCGAGACGATTCGTGATGACTCTCGAAAACAACTTATAAACATGGCTCAGCAGTGTGATGGGCCTATAATTCTTCAGTAAAGTGTTATCACCTTTCTTGAAAAACAGTACCACCACTCCCCTGTTCCATGCTTCCGGCGTTTTCTCTTCGAGCAAGACGGAATTAAACAGCCTCTGAAGGACTTTAAGTACCGGCGTTCCGCCCGCTTTCAGAAGCTCTGCGGTAATTCCGTCTTCGCCTGGTGCTTTGTTATTTTTGAGTTGTTTGAGAGCCATCGTAATCTCGTACAGGCTGATGTCCGGGATATCTTCAGTGTAGTGTCGGGTTAGCTTGGCTCTTGGGTCTTTTACCAAGTCAACAACAGGTTCAGCTACTGAGGTGTACAACTGCCCATAGAACCTCTCTATCTCCCTGAGCACCTCTGACCTATTCGACGTTACGTTTCCGTCCTCCGTCTTCAGCTTCGTCAACTGGCTTTGCCCAATAGACGCGTCTCTTGCGAACACTTTGGAGCCCTTGTTCTGTGCTATGGTCTCCTCAATACGCCTTGTATTGAAGGACCGTAAATCGTGACGCAAGGACTTCAGTATCTGTCCATTGAGCTGCCTATAGGACTTAGCATCATCGGAGGTTTGGAGCGTCATGGAACGTCGCTCAGCCATGAGATTTCGGGTGGAGTTAGATAGTTTTTGAGGTCTATTTTTACGGTGGGGCTTATAATACTTGGACCCGACCGTATGGACAGTCTCTACCAGCCTGTTGTTGATTTCGTCCACTGATGCGCTGCTGTCTAGCAATTCGAAGCGGTTTGCCAATTCGAGTTGAAAGTTCTCGGGGTTTTGGATGTGTGCATAAGAAGGTCGGAGCGTAGACTTCATCAGACGCGATCTTTCCATTTTGACATTAATATTTAATGTGCCTCTGACCATTCGGTGATCACTGCCGGTTTTTACCCTGTGAATCACGGAGACATCATTAAATATTTGTCGCCTGGTGCTCATGATGAAGTCTATCTCATTTTTTGTGGAACCATCAGGGCTCATCCAGGTCCATTTTCTATGAGGCGGCTTCCGGAAGAAAGAGTTCATCATAAAGAGTCCCTCCTTCTCCAGATATTCGGCCAGCCTCTGACCCCTGGGGTTGCGCTGCCCATATCCAAATTGCCCCACTCTCAACTCATCATCGCCCCGTTTGCCCAGCCGCGCATTGAAGTCACCCATAACCACTGTAAAGTGTGCTTTGGAAGTATGTATGGCTCTACTAATGTCCTCATACATTACTTCGACGTCATCATCTGAGTATGCCGAGGTCGGTGCGTAGACCTGTATGACCTTCAGCGAATATCTTTTGGATATTCTGAGTATCAGGTACGCTACCCTGCTCGACACACTAGTGATGGACACAATGTTGTCTATGAGTGACTTGTGGACGATAAATCCGACACCACCTTGGGACTGCTGTTCACCCTCCCGGTAGTAAAACAAGTTGCCGGATTTTAAGGTTATCGTGTCCTCGCCCTTTCTTCGGACCTCCGATAAACCAACAATATTCCACCGCAACTTGTTTATCTCTTCTTCCAGCTCAACAAGCTTCTCATCTGTCCTTAACGTGCGTGCATTGTATGTCACCAGGGCCAATTTTCGATGTTGGTGGTAGCCGAATCTCTGCCGGAGATTCTTAGCACCCCTTGTCCTGTCGTTACCATAGCTGCTACCGTGGCCAGGACGAACAGGACCGCCGGGGACTAGGGGCCTGGTTTTATTCTTATCTTCCATTAATAAATTGGGGGTGTTTGCCATACTCGCCACGCTTGGCAGGCGGGTTGGCGAGCGCAGTTTTTGATGGTAGAAGTGTTAAGGGAACGCTGCTGCCCATTCCCTAGTTTTCCCTTAGTCGCCTTGTACGACACCCGATGGGATGAGATGGGTTGGTCCTATTCTAAGCCGGGAACCACGCGGCAATTTGTTATTTCATTTGGAGATATTATGTAAGGATTTCAATCTGTAGAATTGCTGAAAATTGTATTTTTATTTCCTAGCTATTTTGTTGTACGATTGCTTTACGTCGACGTATATGTTCTCCCTACACTCTAAGGTTAACTGGTAGATAGTTGAGCTAAACTTAACTTTGAACATCAATCAATGTAAATATTATATTCTACAATAATCACGCCAGGGTAGGCAGAGAGTACAGAGTTCCAACAGTTTCTTTCCTTAGGTACATACTTCTCTCGCTACCCTAACCCTCAAAGTCTTGTTTTTGCATAATATAAGCCCTGTTCAGAAACAATCTCACCGTTAGGCACGGGCCTCCTCTGAAGCTGAGAGGGTGTAGGCCAAAGTCCACCATGCTAGCCCAGTGCGGGTTGGCGAACTTCACACACCTTCGAAAAACTCTTAGGCATGCAATTTGCCTTCACCGTTAAAGCAAGTGATAGTTAATTTTTAATACGAACATTCCCTTTAAAAGACAGAGGTGCGTGTCTGGGCTTGAACTCGAGACCTCTGACTTTGCAGTCCTACGGTATAATCACAAGGCTACCACTGCTCTTGTTTTTATTTGTAAAAACCTTTATTTATTAATTAATATAAGTTTAATTAAAGAAGCAAAATTGACGGACGATTTAGCGCAGTGGTTAAGAGCTTAAGCCGCTCCGCCCACTGTGTCTAATAGTCGCGGGTTAGATTCCCGCACGGTATAAAATCTTTGTGTGATTCACAATTATTTGTTGCGGTCTGGGTATTTGTATATGTGAATTTTCATGTTTGTAAACGTACCCACGACACAGGAATAAATCCTAGTGTGGGGCTACGTTTTTTAAGAATAAAAAGAAAGCAAGCTTTTTTAGCAAACCCACAACGAAAATATCTTGCTTAGTTGAGGAGTTTCTATGGCTTCCATCCGGCTCCATCATCAGACCTTGGATACTATACGGGTCTAAAGCTTCAAGACAAATTCAATGAGCCCAAACACGGTGAGGTCATATTAAGTAGCCGGATGGTTCAATTAGCCACCTTTCGGCTTCATCATCAGACCCTGTACACTATCTGGTTGTAAAGTACTAGTCAATACCAATATATCAAGCCTAAACACGAGGGGTTTACGTTGTATAGTTCACATGTTCCTATGACCATTAACAAACCAGCTGCATACTATTGAATTGTCATCGACTTTACATACGAATGCCAAATTTCAGCTCAATCGCATACCCGCAAGTGCTCGGAAAATGAATTACAAGATTTGAACCGGAAAGACAGACATACAGTCATACGAACATTGCCGGTTAAATAAAAGCCTGTAATTAAAGGTTTGGTCAAACAGCCGACGGAGCGCGACGGTATCGGCTATGTTCGGTTGTGACGTTGTCGTCGCACCGAGTGGGGCTGCGTTGTGTGACGTCTCCCGTATATTTCAGTACATTACAACTCCCCAGGCCACGCCACCGTCGCGCTCCCTTCGCTCTGCGTCGCCTATATGGTGTAACCTTAAGTCTGTCTCGTTGGTTTAATGGTAAATAATGAGCGTAGCGAGTACGAGGTTCTGGATGCTGAATCCTAGGTACCATTACATATTATAAAATAGAATGCCCCCGTCGCGTCGGTTTGTCTGAACGCGATAAACTCAATAAATAGCAAACAGATTTTTATACGGTTTTCACCAATAGACAGAGTGATTCAAGAGGTATGTTTTTGTGTATGATTCACCCATGTATAGCCAGGGTGGTACGCGAGTAATAAATATAATGAATAAAAAAATGCTTCGTTGATCGTTGGTGAATAATGCGCATAGCGATTTTGACGTCCTAGGATTTAGTCATAGGTCGGACAAATGTTATTATATTATATGTAATTATATGATAAAAAAGTCAGTTAACAATCCGGAGCCTACCATTGTGCCTGGCAGAGATGGGCAAAATGTAATTAATGATTAACCACCCCCGCTTGGGGAATATAGGCGTGATAGTGTATTAATAATTAACGATTTCAATTACATTTTGTAATCTTCAACGTATACGATTTCACTTTTAATCCTGAGTCTTAATTGGATATTACAAAATGCAATTTTAATAATTAATCTGATTACATTTTGCCCATCTCTGGTGCCTGGTGTGGTAGGATCGTTACCTAATAGTCGTCGAAAAGTGCGTGTACACAGAGTAGAAACTATGTACGTACACCCACTTGGGAAATATATATTTTTAATATTAGGTACATTAACCATGACCAAATAGATCTGTCTATCTGCCTAAATAGATAGATAGGTACAATAATAAAAAGAATACTTAGAAAACGGCGACACAAAATCAATTGATACCCTTACATATTTCCGGCATCACACCAATATATAAACAATGAAAATATAAAAAGCGACAACCATAAAACGGGGTTCGCATAAAATTCCTACCAAAAACACCTTTTCGCAAAAATATTCCAATGACGAAGGAAATTTATTGAGCTGTAACAAACTAAGTACGTAGGCCCGTATAATCACTGCTTGAACCCTTATTCATTCTGACCAAACGCGACACGTTACGATATCTATAAATGCAAGTTCGTCCGCATTATTTTCGAATGTGTGTTTCACACCCGTTTTTTAGACAATAGGTTACCCTGGATAAAATGTATTTCCTTGCCGAATTTTATTAAACTCAAACTAAAATCGTTTATTTTGTATAAACCCTGTTAAAGAAACTCAGCGGGCTTGTCGTTTTTGTCTAATTATCCATAATTTTTTTCTATAATTTTTTTATATATACAAGATGTAACATAATAAACGCAAGACCTCAGACACCCCGATTAGAGAATTGCTTCATAAAGTCAAAACGAAAACCAAATTTTCAAATTTAAAGGTTTTTACCCTTTTTTAAAGCACTTTTATACCCCAATTAACAATGAAACTTGTACGTGTATGTGTGCATTTTGAGAAATACGTTTTAGGAATGCGTTTGGAATCTTCTTCTTGCTATGAATCAAGAATAAATTTAATTTTTTATAGCGCACTGAAGGAGTAAAAGAAGAAACTGACTACTTTCAGGAGAAGAACAAACTACTTTCAGGTCTTGCGTTTATTATGTTACAGCTTGTATACATTTTAATATTATACAAAATCATTTATGCCCTCCAGCTCCAGTGTGATGCTGAGATATAATATATATATGTTATAACGGACCAGTCGGAACTGCGTGGACCAGTCTCGACTACTTGAGCAACCATAATCTCCTTCGACAATATAAGAGAGAAGGAAGTGACCCGCACCAAATAGCCACTGCAAATTAAAAACTGTATAGCGATTTGAACGTGAAAATTACTTCAAACAAAAGAATGGGCGTAACTTGATGACTGCGGAGTTAAGGTTTGCTCAAAAAGCCGACGAGTGGGACGAAAGCGCTCGGCTACGCTCGACCGGCGTTTAGGAGCGCGGCGCCCACGTCACACTGCGGGAGCGACGTCTCAACACAACACTCTTAACTTTTGCTACAAATAATTAGTTGAGGTGTCTTCTCTAGTACATAGTGTATAATAAATCTATGTTTAAGGAGCTACCGCGTAAAAAAACGTATTTTTGTACTTCATGCACTTCGAGAAGTATATGGATTAGAGATTTAATATTTCGAAATACGTTATTTGACTGTATGTTTTAGAATCTAGTTAAAGGAATACACAATTAAAGGACCATGGACCACCAAGGACCATGACCAAATAGACCGTGTATTATTTGAAGGGCAAGTCAAGAGTTCAGTAACCCGCGAGCGTGTATGAGACGAACTATGAGAGTGGAGGAAGCCAGAGAGGTCTGTAAGGAAAGAACCTGTTGGAACTCTGTACTCTCTGCCTACCCCGCGAAGGAGCTGGCGTGATGATATAGATAGATAGACGAATTAAGGAAGTTTTCTCGATAGAAAAAAATCTAAGGTCATATCTATGGTTTTCATTTTCTGATTCTTACATACATTTTCTTCTTCTCGAAATGCTTAAGAACTAATCAATGGAATTTACTTAAAACATGGAAATAATTTGTAGTAATGTTCTTGTAAAGCAGTTTTTTATTTCATAGTGTAGTTTATTTTAGAAATGAAAAAATTTGTTTTTTATCTGTTTTACATATGAGCGTCGTTTATTTCCGAGCGCTTGCTCAATGTATCCCCTCCCCCCCTTATTATTATTTTGTAAAGTAATAGCATCACTATAACTCTCCCGGTCGATAAATAGCTTATCACGGTAGGCCCTTAATGGTATTCTGTATGACACCGGAGTACTACTAAACGATAATTTCACAAAGTTACTGTAACGTGCCGCGTTTCGTGTTTAATTGGTAGAGAATGAGGGCCCTAAGTTGCCTTCTGTATGTATAGGGGGAATCGATAATGCAAATTTTATGTAAAGTGACTGCGAGAGGGCAAATTTCTGTTGGGGGTCCCATCCGAACCAATCAGTGAATCTTAATAATATGTATCGAATGTTTAGTTTTCGCAGGTTTTCCCCTACTAATAAAATTTACGGCGATATATGTGTGTCCGCAGAACTTTAGTGCGACAAGCATATTTTGACATTGACAGGGGGGAGTTGGTGATGAAATTAGGGTTATCATTTTGTAAAATTTTCCTACTTTCAGGGAATATTTAAAAGGGTAGGTCCGCACGGTTACGAATTCAAAAATCAACTAGGTAATTTTCATTGCAAGCGGTAACTCCGCGATTGTCGTGAAGTGACATTTCACTGGATGACAGTGAAATGTCCTTGTGGGGCTGTACATCGTACATCTCTGCCACCCTGATTTCAGACTAAAACTTCGTTTTTGCTTTTGTGGGCAATTTTATTAACAAATACGGGTTGACAAAGCTTGATATGGGGAAATCAACGAATAAACAAACTGAATGAATTTTACTGAGTTCTTAGATTAACGAGAATATTACACATAAAATAAAACTATTTTTTCGGATTTTATCGTGGTTTATTTTTGATTGTATATTACTAATACTCAGAACTATTGAAATACTGCCTTACATCTGGCTACTTACTGTGGAAGGAGCAGTTCTAAAAGCAAGTAGATGGTCTGGCGATGGGCTCCTCTGTATCTCCCATTGTTGCCGATATATTCATGAGGAGACAGCCTTTCGTACTTCACCTGTAAAGCCAAGTTTCTACAAGCGGTACGTAGATGATACTTTCACAATATTACTATCTGACAAAAATGATTTATTCCTTAATCATCTTAACTCCATTAACCCTAAAATTCAGTTTACAATGGAGTTGGAGGCAAACAATTCTCTAGCTTTCCTAGATGTCTCAGTAATCCGTAAACGCAACAATACCTTAAGCCACACGGTTTATAGAACAAAGACCCATACTGATAGGTACTTAAACGGTGAATCTCATCACCATCCATCACAGTTAGCTACCGTGGGTAAATCTTTGATTCAGACAGCACAACGGATCTGTGACAAGAAACATCTGGCTGCCGAGCTTCAACATGTCAAGCAAGTGCACGACAATAAGCTTCGAGTCCCACGCCAACGTCACAGTGACCGAGTGAAACCAGCCACAGTCGAACGTCTACCTGCTGTACTACCTTACTTAAGAGGAGTCACAGACAAGATTGGCTACATCTTGAAGCGGGCTTCAAATAAAACATTTTATAAGCCGCCGAAGAAGATCAGTCAGTTTTTACCATCTGTCAAGTGTCACATCCCTCTCACAAGATGCGGGAGTATATAAGCTTGATTGTGAATGTGGTCTCTCTTATATAGGACAAACAAAAATACCAATAAAAACTCGGGTTAAAGAACACATAGCTGACCTAAAACACCGTCGCTCAAAGAAGTCTGCAGTCTGTGAACATGTCCTTGATCGCACCCGCCATAACATTAGATTTGATAGACCACAAATCCTCGTGAAAGAACACCGATTCCTACCAAGGATGGTTCGCGAGGCTATTGAAATTAAAAAAAAAACATCCTAATTTCAATAGAGAAGATGGCTGACTTAGGATCTGGTAATTAATATAATCAAATCCAAAACCAAGCATAACACTGCAAGACCTCAAGACACCGGGAGCTCATTCTGCGTAGATCGGACCAACATAAATAATTTAGAAGTTTTAGGGTACCTCGGAACCTCTATACCTTTTGGACGTCTAACACCTCAGTCCTTCCCGTGACCATGGATGCTGCAAAGCACTCAAAACGTCGGGAACTTAAAAATCAAAAATAAACCGCGATAAAATCCGAAAAAAATAGTTTTATTTCATTTATGAATTTTGTTTTATTAATGATTTCCCCAATCGAATGAAGTTTAATGTTTTGGTTATTATTATTTCGCTTATAAAATTGGCCTTGAAATGAATAAAAAGACTATAGGCATGACAGTGTATGTTAATTCTTTTTTCAATTTTGCTAAAGTATTTATTTTAATTTTTTTATAACAATTCCGGCCGGTAAAAACCTTTGTGATTGCTCTCACATGGATAGAATCCAAACGGTTCAGTCCCGTTTTCTTCGCAAAGCCGTTGGAGCCTCGTGGTTCATACGGCACGTCGATCTCCATTCCGATCTCGGTCTCGAACCTAGCCACGCCTTTATTAAAAAGGCGACAACGACGAACGCGTCCAATCATAGGAATCCGTTAATCGTAGCCACCGCCGACTACAAACCTAACTCCCCTCCTGTCAGCCGCTAACGCCGTCCGCGGCATTTTCTCATCGACCCTCCCGATGCCCTCACATACCGCACACAGGCCCAGACACCGACCTCGCCGGCGAAGTCGAAGAATCCATTGCCCGGCGGCCATTGCAGAGCACCACGGCGAGACAACTAGAATATGCCCTCCCCGATAGCGACTGCCCAAGTCGAGGACGTTCCTCCTTGAGGCGCTCTTGAGCTAGTTGCCCCCTTGCCCTTCAGGCTCGAGCGTAGTGGTTGCACGCTCGCTCTCTTGTCCGGTGAAGCTGTAAAGGCCCAGCGGCCAACAGCGTAAATCATTCACGCACACACCATTGCGATCTATTTTAAACTGAATTTGGAAGGCGCCACAAGTGGCCAAAGGAACAAGTGAACAATACAACGTAATCCTCTCGTGTTTAGGCTTGTTGTATTTGTATTGACAAATACTATACAATCAAATAGTGTTTAGGGTCTGATAATGAAGCCAAAAGGTAGCCAATGGAACCACTATAACCCTAACTAAACTTACTATAACTCCGCCGTGTTTTGGCTCGTTGGATTTGTCTTGACGAGTACATTAAACTCGGATAGTATCCAGGGTCTGACGATGGAATCGGAAGCAATACATAGGAATTCCTTATCTAAGTAAGATATCTTCGTTGTAATTTTTCCATAAAAGCTTGTTTTAAAAAGTTCTTTTTAACTTTAAATTATATTGTTTTTTATTACCGACTGGAGAGACTTAGCTCCAAAAGAAAAGTAAGTACGATCATTAATGTAAGACCATACTTTCTCAAAAACGTCACTATAATGTCAAATTGTTCGTGCTAATCCAAATCCGTTATCCCTATGCAATTGATATATTACAATGGACTAAGCACTCTGCTGAAAAATGTGATGACAAGGATACTCACTGAGAGCCCTACGTCTCTTTCTAAGTAGGGTGAAATAAAATTCAATTTTGTGTCTGTGAGAAAGAGTTTTTTTTTTACAAAATTTTGACAGTATCCATTGTAATACATCCATGCCCTGTGCTAATCCCTTATTAACTAAACACGTAACGCGGCGCGTAACGATAACTTTGTGAAATGATCATTTAATGGTACTTCAGTGACATGCAGAATACCATTTCTCGAAGTTATCGCAATTCTCCGCTTTAGGTCATGGCGAATAATGGCATTGGCCGAGTTTAAATGTATTAGACAATCGAGAAAAGTTCGAGCACACATAGTACTAATCTTATTTAATATATGTAAACGTGGGCGTAACATGTTAAATAATGTTTGTCTACGTTTGCTAAGAGGGTTATAAATATCCTGCGTTAGTTCTCGCAGACCCTTCGGCATTGTTCTCTAATTATATAAAAATGGTTGCTCGTAATTAATGAGTAGGTGGTGTTACCAAACTCCATTTTTAGCTGAACTAATTCTTGCTATAGGCGATAAGATACCTTAGCCTAGGCTCAACTAAGTCGTCCTAAGTCCAAGAAGATCAACCAGTTTAGCTTAAGACAAATTCTGGAGTAATCTGGTAGAGCCTAATGTGTTTAGAAAAAACCATTTCATAAATAAGCCAATCCTATTTCACTGCTACAAATCGAGGTGAGAGACATTAAGTTTATACTCCGCGTGGACCGAGTGCTTATGGGCGAAAGCAAGTTTGTAGGCACTTGTTGTTGGGAGTTCTAAATTGGTGTAACAACTGATTACCCGGTGGTAGCGGGGCTACCGCTTACCGTGTATATATACATACACATATATTATTTATTAGAACCAGTCTGTCTAACTTATTCAAAATAAATTTATATAATCAAATTCTATAACATATTATGTTATATAGTGTAGATCTATCCCAACAGAAATCTTTAAAGCATCTGTTATAGCACACCTGTTGTCCAAAATTCATTACTACCGGGTAATAATAATCAATCATTACTTATCAGATATTTTCGTTGTATGAGGTCTAAATTAAAAGATATAGCTCTGGCTTCTTTAACGTGTGATTACGATGTCTTAGTAGCGACTGAAACTTGGTTGAATGAATGTATTAATGACAGTGAACTACTTAATGACAATTATGTGATCTATCGACGTGATCGTCAATCCACTTCCTTGGCTGGTAAAAATGGTGGAGGTGTTCTTATAGCCGTATCAAAGAAACTGCGGTCGGTGAGACTCCACCATCTTGAGAGCTCTAACGAAGATTTATGGATATCGATTAAAAGCCACATCAGAAATTCCGAAAAAGATATCTTGATATGCGCTGTTTATTTACCACCTCCGCTGACAACACCATCTTTGTGTTCTTTTCTTGACAATGTTAGTAATGTTCTAGACAATAAAGTAGGGAAAACATTGATACTGGGTGATTTCAATTTAAACTTTATAGATTGGCAGGTTGACGACTGTAATATTATAAAGCCTAATAATTGCAACAACTCCATGGGTTACTCTTTTGTGGACTTTTTATCGCATAACAACTTAAAGCAATTCAATAACGTAAAAAATGTCAACAAAAGAATTTTAGACTTAGTTTTGAGTAATATTGACCGCGTTGCTGCTGTAGAAGCTCCCTTTATTCTGAGTAAACTTGACTTGCACCACCCTGCATTAGAAATATCAGTAGATCTACAACCTGTTTACAACATTAAGAGTAAAAGTTTTACAAAATATAATTTTAAGAAAGCTGACTACGTGTTTATTAATCTTAAATTAAATAAAGTTGACTGGAAATCGGAGTTAGGTTGTGCCAATGTCAATCTCATGTTGCAAAAATTTTATAATGTATTACATGCAGTTATTGAATCTGAGGTGCCCAAAGCTTTGCCACGTGAACGGAAATTTCCTTCTTGGTTCTCGCGTTCATTGATAAGCCAAATCAAAGAAAAAGAGAGACTCAGGAAAAGATTTAGAGCTTACAAAAACCCTCGCGATCTAATAGTAATATTAAAATTGCTCATAAACGAGTGGATACAATGACCCGCGATTGTTACAAAAGTTATATTTCGAAGGTGGAAGGTTCTGTACATAGTAACCCAAAAAAATTCTGGTCGTTTTTTAAATCATTCCGTAGCGGAACACCGGAAATACCAGGACAAATGAAACTGAATAATAGCTGTGCGAGTACTGGAGAGGAAATATGTAATCTCTTCGCATACCATTTTTCATCGGTTTATTCTAGTCTGAATCCCTCCCCATCAACAACCTCGAATATTGATACTGCAGTTACGCATAGCTCTGTAAATGATGTACATATAACTGAATTTATGATATTGAAACTACTTAAATCAATTGACAGTAACAAAGGGGCAGGGCCAGATGGAATTCCACCACATTTTATAAAAATGACTTGTAAGAACCTGATTTTGCCCCTTAAACTTATTTTCGAGAAATCACTGAGCACGTCTACTTACCCTACAATATGGAAAGAAGCGCACGTAGTTCCTATACATAAAAAAGGCGACAAGAGTAATATCGCTAACTACCGCCCGATATCTATTCTAAATATTTTTTCGAAAGTCTTCGAGAGTAGTGTTTATCCAACTTTAGTTTGGAATACAATGCATTCCATATCTCCACAACAACACGGATTTTTCAAGAATAGATCGACTGTCTCAAATCTCATAAGCTACGTATCTGACGTGTGTAATCGTATAGATGACAAAGATCAAACAGATGCTATCTATACTGATTTTAGTAGCGCTTTTGATCGAGTGGATCATAATATATTATTGCAAAAGTTGAGTGGATTTGGAATTCATGGTCGTCTTCTGTTGTGGTTCCAATCCTATTTAAGAGATCGGATTCAAAAGGTTACAGTGTCGGGATATACATCTAATCCTTATACGGCTTCTTCTGGGGTACCACAAGGTTCGCATCTAGGTCCAATATTATTTTTGCTATTTATTAATGACGTCACAGAAAATATAAAGTATAGTAAGTGTTTGTTATTTGCGGATGATTTAAAATTGTACAAGACCATCAAGAATGAAATAGATTTTCGAAATTTTTAACACGATATTGACATGATAAGTGCATGGTGTCACAACAATAATATGACTATTAACGCCACTAAGAGTGCTCACATTAAATTAACAAAAAATAAAAACCTGATAGCCACGAAATATTCGGTCAATTCTGATACCTTAGAAGAGGTGGACACCATTCGCGATCTAGGTGTTATAATTGATAGTAAGTTAAATTTTATCGACCATATCAATATCACTTGCTCGCGTGCGTGGAAAATGCTTGGTCTACTCAAGCGGATGACAAAGGATTTTAGGTGTGTTAAATCCTTATTGTGCTTATATAACGCCTTGGTGCGAAGTGTACTAGAATACGCGTCATCGGTCTGGGATCCCCATTACCAAATACATATAGCCCGCATTGAACGGATCCAAAAAATTTTTACCAAATATCTGTCATATAAAGATCCAAGTTGTCCTTATCGCGGGGATTACGCCACCCGTCTTCGTCATTTTAAGCTCACCAGCTTAGAAAATCGCCGGAAAATGCATGATATGTTGTTTTTCCATAAGTTGGTTAATGGAAATATAAACGCTCCTAATTTGTTACAACAAATGGATCTCTATGTACCAAGAAGGATTCCTAGACATCCGATACAGACAAGTTTTTCAAAAAAAACCTATCGCACAAAATTGATTTCGCCGATGAACCGTCTAAAAGAAACATATAATCTTATTAACAACGATGAGGTTGACATCTTCGGCAACTCTTTTATTAAATTTAAATCCTTGATAAATGGAACTTAAATAATATTTTTAATTTTTAATTGTTTAATTCAATTAATTTTTAATTCTTATGTAGCAATTATTATTCAATGTAATGTAATGTAATTTCAAAAATTTATCTTTACTTGACCTTATGTATTCCAATAATATAATTAATCATTTAGTATTTTATTTATGACAACGCTGTACACATCTGTAAAAACGGTACATGCTGCCCAGGACATCAAGATCTACTATTGTATAAACAATGTGTGTAACTGTTGTTGATGTATCTTATTAAATAAATAATAAATAAATAATATCAGTGCAGTCTCCATCTGTTATGTCTTCTTTAGAGATCTTCTTTCTATAGATATCTTCTATATAACGAGACCTCAACTCTCGTTTCGCAACAATTACCCATCCAGAGCTTTGAACCCTTTATAATAATTTTTGTATTATAGAAAAACCTTTATGAGACGAACTATGAGAGTGGAGGAAGCCAGAGAGGTATGTAAGAAAAGAACCTGTTGGAACTCTGTACTCTCTGCCTACCCCGCAAGGGATCTGGCGTGATGATATAGATAGATAGAAACCCCTTACTGTGTACTAGACTTGGAAACAAAGTATGTAAGTACCAAATCTATAACAATATAGGACAAATCCGGACGGACAGGGAATCCTGTTTCCCCAATAGAGTGTCTTCCAACTGGCATGTGGAAAGATTTTTTTTTTGTATTGTCATATTATCTCTTTTTGAGTACAGTACCAGACAAAGACTACGAATTAATTTCGTGATTATAAGAATGTTTTTGCTATTATTACTTATTTAATTTATGCTTAAATATTTTCCTTAATGTCAAAGTTCGGTTATATTTAATGTTAAGTTATATTTATAATCTTTAAAGATGTACATATTCCAAAATTTAACATTTTTTGTACTAGAGGCCTTATTTGGAGATATTCCTCACATAACGCTATGTGCTTTACCTGTATGATCTCGCCCTTCCCCCTATCAACTATAGCATGTCAACATTCATTTGCATGACTTCATTTTCTTTTTATATATAGAAACATATTTATAAGATACATGCAATATGTGGATGTAATAATTTAAATATAAAAATATGATAATTGCAAATGTTTTGTATGACATCTCCAATCCAATATTTTTACAATGAAACACCTTCAAATAAATTACAGCATGTATAGTGCTCTAAAACCAACTGTTACTTTAATCGTAGCAGGTTGTGCTTGTGTTTATTTATTTTATTCTTTATGCACATGTGTACATAGGCGGACTTAATGCCTGAGGCATTTTCTGCCAGCCTACCTTGAGGTGGTGTGGAAACAACTGTGGTAGGTGCTCAAATATGAAAGTTTAAAAAAAAGGAGGGAATTAAAATTGTAATATACCAATATATAATATAATATATAACTATAAATAAATATGCACATATCCATATATATCCATAAATATCATATATACATACATATATATGAACCAGATAGTGTGACATAACAACATGAACTACTAACGTTTAGAAGATTCTGCCAACATGTTATATAGTAGATAGAAATGCAGATTTTTTTAAAAAGTAAGACGATTGTTAGCCATCCTGAGGTCCAAAGGCGATTCATTCCATATAAGGATAGATTGTATAAAGAAGGAAGAGTGAGTGAAATTAGTCCGAAGAGAAGAACACTGAAGAAGACGATTATTTGAGAAACGTAGAGGTTTATCATGAGTAGAGCATAGGTACTGAAATTGGGAAGTAAGATAAGCAGGCGAGACAGAAGAATGAAGGATAGAGAATAATTCTTCTTTTATTCTTTATTCTTTATTGTACAAAGGAGATAACATGTTTGTAAGCATATGATGTACAAATGATGTACAAAGGCGAACTTAACTCAGTTTGAGTAATCTACCAGTTAACCTTTGTAGACAGAACAAAACATATGAAGGTAAGGGCAATTGTACAACAATCTTAGATTTATAAAGAAATAAGTACATTATATTAACACGACACAATAATACAAAGTACATATATAAATAAAAATATATATACTTATACATTCATATGAATTATAAATATATATTAATATACAATAATATATATCACACAGAGAGGAAATGCTCTTTAACTCTTCTTCTAAATACATCTAAAGAACAGCTATCACGTAGGGAATGCGGAAGAGAATTCCAATTTTTCACCGCATGTACAGCAAAGGAACCATCGTAAAGACTAAAAGTATGATGCGGAGTTCGGAGAAGGAGAGAGGTAGCCGTACGACACGTTTTGTCTCTGGGAATAAGAAACTCGAAACGTTCGCGAAGATATGCAGGCGAGTTAGGGTTGTGAAGAATATAGAAGAGAGAGAACAATGTTGTCAAAGCCCTCAGAGCTCTGCGTTGCCGAATAGGAAACCACTTTAACCAAAAACATCACTGGTGCTCAAAATAATTGTACACATTCAAAAACCAATCACAAAACTATTTTTTTATAGTTCAAACAAAAGTACAGTAAAAACATCTAATTCTTCAATTCATGATTTAATGTATAATCTTTCCTCTATGTGTGCCTCAAATTTCTAATATATTAATTACACTATAAATGATGCAGGACATAATAAAAAAACTCAAAACCAATTAACTCATTGCCCAATAGAAAGCTGAATAGCTGCTAATAAATTTTTATTAGTTATTTAATATGACTCTAAGGTCTATTATTAGCATTTAGTTTCTTTATGGGATAAGGTTTATAGTACAGTTGTGAACATCTATCTTTAATTAAATTCTAATAAGAATGGCTATAAATTGTATATCAATTATTAAAAAAAATATGTTTCTAATAATAATGTTTCTATACATAATGTTCAACATATGTAGGACCAGATTTTTTAACCTTCACTTGTCTGGATTGCAACTACTTGCTCAAAATCAATAATGCGTTATGTTTGCCGTTAAAGGCATACAGACACACATTTTTATAGTGTCATAGATACATAGTTACATACCAAAGTCAGTGAATACCTTTAGCCTCCAATATTATGATTTCTTTGTAAAACCCATGTTGTATTCCTAAATGTTTTACTGAATTTTTCAACAACTTAAAAAACAAGTCTTTGTGTAAAATGCCTAGCATGATTTTCTTACCTCACATCCTCTGGTAGGAGACTTCCAATATCCATCGTGATTTGTTTTTGGTGGACTGATAGGTACACTGTGGGTTAATATTTTTACACCCAGGATGAGGACTGTTGTTCTATGTTGGTTACAACACTGGTGGTTTTTTGGAATTTTAAATACTGGTTATGAATAGATAACAGTTAATAATTCCATATTGGTACTCCACTATATTAAAACTCCTTTAATACATAATATATACTGCTGATCATAAAAGTTCTTATCTCTTCAAATGCATTTCTAAAAGTATTTTTCAAAACGCACACATACACGTACAAGTTTCATTGTTAACTGGGACAAAAGTATTTTTTTAAATTTGATACATTGATTTTCGTATTGAATTTGTTGAATAATTATCTAATAACGCAAGACCCTTGTGGGTGTACATAGAGTACTGTGAGGTGGTCCCACAGTACACGGTGTACGTGCTTGGGGCATAAAGGCGTGACAGTATTCTGGTCTGGTATAAACATGCGCAGTCCCTGGTACCCTGGACAATCATCTATACCAATGATGTAGGGATCTGTTTAACATCTTGAGGCGAAATGGAGCATGCTTTAGGAGAATGGAAGCGCCACAGGCGGCCTATTGATTACTGTATCGAAGACCCAATACATGATATGTAACGATCCAAATTCCATAAACAACCCTTTCATTATTGATGTACAGAAAGTCACCAGGTGTGACGAATACAAATATTTGAGTACTATGTTACACTGCTCTGGAAATTTGGATATAAACATACAGCCTCGGATAGCGGCAGCCTGGCTTAAGTGGCGGGTAGTAACCGGCGTAACCTGTGATAGACGCATGCCCGTAAAGCTTAAGGGCTTAGTGTACAAAAGCATGATCAGGCCAGTCTTAACATATGGTAGCGAAACGTGGAACGTTACACAGCGTCAAGTCTATTTCATTCAAGTCGCTAAAATGAAAATGCTTCGGTGGATGTGCGGGGTGACGAGCCTCGAAAAAATCGCAACGAGTACGTTCGCAGCTGATAAGCTACAAGAAAGTAAACTCCGTTAGTATGGCCACGTAAAGAGAAGACCTCTCGATTTTAGGGTAAAGTTACGGCCAATCTGTACATATCAGGGCCCAGACCCAGAGGGCGGCTAAAAACAAAATGGGCGGATGTGGTCAACAGGGACCTGCGTATCTGCAATGCCTCCGCATACGACACGTCCGACAAAGCGAAGTTCAAGAGGAAAATTAGGAAGGCAGACCCCACCATCAGATGGGAATAATAATTGCCAAGGAGAGAGAAAGAGTGTTAATTTTTTCTATCTTATCTTTAAACTTACCTAGTATTTTTTCAAACGTTGACACTTTCTTCGTTGTTGCTAATGCGTTTGATGAGTCTAATTTATCATATTGCCACAAATTTAAGCCAATCTTAACAGAAACAGTTCCCCATTTGCAGTCATAAGTAGAAATGTTGTTACAACTGTGTTATTGGATTAGGACGTGTCAAATTGGCGCCTGACTCGGGACCAAACTTAGGACTCGGCAGTTGACTGGCAACTAAATTTGTAACTCCAGTTGCCCCTTGACGGCGAGTTGTGAATGTGTGTTGATTGTACACAGTGCTATAGATTGTGCTTCGAAATTCAATGGGTTCTGTATAAAATGTTTTATTTATCTGGTTTGTGGCTGTAAGTTTAGTTAAGTAATTTACGCGATAATAAATTTATAATAGGTACGATAAGCGAAATGGAGAGGAAGAAGCCTAGGATTACAGCACTAAGAGAAGATCAGAGCAGGTATCCCAAAAACTGGAGAAAGAGTTCGCTCCATCTGGCGATCGCAGCAGATGGAGAAACATTTTATTGTAAAAAAGTCTTGCAACGGATTCACTATCCATATGAATGAGGACGACGGCAGAGAGAGACACCTTTGAAAAAAGAAAGAGTCGTAACAGAGGAAATTGATCACATTTATATCATAAGTTCTTGTTATATATTAGTTTATGTATATCATGAAACGTAACTAACTACTAGGAATTATGCCTGTTTTATAAGTGCTTTTACAAACATCATGACATGTATCCCAATGACTCTTGAAGATTTTCCACCAACGCCTAAACCTTCATTTGGCTACAATAGATATCCAGACTTAAATTAAATTTATCCATTCCATTCCAGCTCTTAAACAAAATAAGTAAGATTAATTAAGAATGCTACAATGAAAATTTGAACAGAAAATTGGAGATAATAAATTTTGGTCGTTGTAATCAACTTGAATGTTAAATACACGATTTCTAGTTAAAGCTTCAGCTGTGACTGGTATAAAAAAGATAATTCCAAGTTAGTACGTCTTAAATCCCTTCTTACTGTAACGGGAAGTAGTGAAAACTTACTTTATTTTGATGTAATCGTAAAAGGCGACTAAAGAGGTAAAAACCATTTCGCTCTGATCAAATACTTCAAAATAATGGCAATACTTAAGATTTTAAAACTCAACTCATCTCAAACTCAAATCATCATTTATTTTGTACGAGTATAAACCCGACAGGTACCTACTCACAATCTCTCATTTCTTCTTTTTTATCATTCTCTTCTACTATTACTTGACTGCCTCGTTGGCCTAGTGGCAAAGCGCATCGTTGGTAATCACGAGGTCCTGGGTTCAAATCCTATGTCAGACAATTTTTTTTTTTTTTTAAAACGTAGCCCCACACTACTTTTTCTAACGAAAACTTCCCAGTATGAGTCTGGAGTCTGGAATTATGCCCGGTATATGGCAATAAGCTCGCGCCCTATTGTTTTCGTAAAAATTCATTTAGAATGTAATGCGGTAATTTGGTCTCCATATGAGGCCAAATACAGACTGATGTTGGAGCGTATTTAGAATAAATTTATAAGGTTCCTATATTTAAAACAGTATGGGGTTTATCCCGGATATCCGCTGTTGTATCCAACTTTATTTCTTCTGGGTATGGTAGGCTATATGAAACTGGAAGCTAGACGGGAAGTAGCCCTAGCTATCTACTTATTTAAAGTCCTTCGTGGCAGAGTACAAAACCCAGCAGTTTTACAGGAGGTTAGGCTTTGTGTTCCTGAAGCGTACGCCGCTTAACATGGTTGCGGGATTAATTGATCTGTTTACGTGCTCGCTGAGCGAATTCACGAAAGCCTCATATTTGGTATTATCGTAGAAGATTGTATTAGGTTTTACGTAGATATTGTATTAGTATTTAGTGACGCTACTGCATTAGGTTATTACCTGTAAGAATAGTGTATTGTTGAGATTAAAATAAAATAAATAAATAAATAAACATCGTTGGCGAAAAGTGGGTGTATTTAGTACATATCTGCCACCCCCGCTTGGGGAATATAGGCGTGACGGTGTTTATATTTTTATTTATATAATTATTGGTTAAATACTCGTAGATTTGACTGCCGTTGGGAAAGAAGTTCTCGAGTAGCGACCTCGTGCCGAAAGACGTGAAGTAGGCAGGCCGTCTATAATGTGGACCAATGACCCGGTGAAGATCACAGGTAAAAGTTGGATACGTACTGTCAGACGTGGGCCCGGCCGACGCGCCGTCGCTCCCGCAGTGTGACGTGTGCACCGCGCCGCCGACCGCCGACCAAACGTAGCCGAGCTTTTCCGTCGCGCACGTCGGCAATTTGACCAAACCTTTATTCTTTCTTACGCTGTCTAATGTGTCCTTTTCCTATGAAAGAGGTGATGTATGTATGGATATATTTTACTTTTTTCTTACACAATTCCGTCCCTCTCTCAATTCGAAGAATTGGGGCTTCGACTATCTCTTTCCTATAAAATTTTATAGCAAGTTTATTTAGCATCTAGAATTATAGGTCGTACTTTAACAATATATTTTAAAATCTAGGTCTTCGATTACGAGGTTGTTCCGATATTATTGTTTAATCCGTGCAGTAAAACATGAAACGGGGCTGTATTCAGATTTATGTGTATTCGAATGCAAGGCAGTGTGACGCCAAGGCTTAAAGTTCAAAATATTTTGTAGTATTAAAATGTATTGTTTTATACTTCATGTTGATGTTAGTAGCTAAGCAAGCTATGAGTGTTCGACGTCTTGAAGTGAAATACTCGTACATTAGTCGTCTTTTAAAGTGCTATTGTTGATCAATTTTGTACGTTGAATGCCACGCCTACATTTGGCTACAGGTGAACTAGGTGCATACACATTACGTCGACTATGTCAGGTGTTAATAAAGGGCGAACTTATTGCTATTATAATAAGCACAATTTCTTGGCTCCCAACGTTACAATGGGCGAACATATTGGGCACAATTTCAGGCTCTAAACTGTTGCTGAATTTTATTCCATAGAAAATTCATAACCTTGTAGTAGCCACTTGCATTAAGTGCCATTAGATCAACAAATCAGTATAAAAGATTATCAAAAATATAAAAATCCTCATTGTATTGATACAAATATTTATTAACTCCATCAACCTACGGACTCCCAAAAACATGCCAACCCGATATCCATATATGCGGAACACAAGAGACTACTGATTCCGCAACACTGGAACTTCTCGATTTAATTTATACACTTGTTTGGTCTCACTCTTATCGCGCGGGGCCCAAGTTTGCGCAAATGATGAGAAATTACCGCAACCATTGTGAGATCTCGCACGGAAAACTTGCTGAATCAAAACGTTGGAGTTTGTTATAGCTTTGTTATTTAAGACACATTTGCACCACGCATGTTCCTTGTATTACAAATAGCAATCACTCATTTATCTATATTATCACGCCATATCCTTTGCGGGAGAGGCAAATAATACAGAGTATCAACGGATTATTTCCTTACAGAACTCTCTGGCATCATCAGCCGAAAGACGTCGACTGTAAGAAGAAAGTTTCTACAAATCGACCTCCTCAACGACCGGCTTTGTGCTGTTTGTATCCAGCTTTCACCTACGTCCTTCACAACGTTATTACTCCATCTTGTGGGGAGCTCGCCCACTCTACGCTTTTCGACGTGTGGTCGCCAAACGAGACCCTTTCTGCTTCAATAGCCGTCAAATCTGCGAGAGATGTTCTCTACCCATTGTCGCTTATTTTTGGAAATATTGAGCACGAGGTGGGTGACCGTGGCTCTCCCACAAATCTCCTTGTTTCTAATACGATCCCACAGGGAGACTCCGTGCATAGCTTTCTTGGTACCCCTACAAATGATCGACGTTAAAAAATGATAATAGTTAAATACAATTAATCCTAAAGTTAGCAAATACGTTAATGCATATACAGTTCCAGTGTTGGGCAAAAAGCTTCTCGTAGAAATCTAGGTGAGACTGCACAGGACATACTCCAATCCGCGAACGCAGTGCGTTACAGAGGCAGAGTTGTGGCTACCTGCTGTTGGGACATATTAATCTGCCCACAAAGTTAACAGCTACGCTGAATGACTACGGCATTGAGTTGTAACCGAAAATAACGCTTAGCACCTATTTCTCACTTAAACTTATTTCATGAGTCTTTCCAAAATCTTTTAGGCGTTTGTTTTATTTATGATAATCAAGGACTTGAACGTTCAATTATTGAAGTAAAATAATCCTGTGACTTTATTTCAGTTTGTTGCAAAATTTTATTATGAAGTTTCAAACAATTTAGAAAGGCTTTGGAGTTCTCCTGAACTAAGATCTCACTCAAATCCCCCTTTTGTCGTATTTGACTATTGTTAAAGTTTCAAGTTCATGATTTTCTGTCCATAGTCCTCTATTTCTAGACTTAGCATTCCCGCGCAACCTTGTTTATGCACTGCGTGTTTTAAAAATATCAACCCGACATTTGCACGCACGCACGCATGCATGCACGCACGCACGCACGCTGCATACATGCACGCACGTACTCACACACACACACATTAGGTGTACTGAGTACACTCATTTTTCGCCGATGATGTTAGGTCAAGTCACAATTCCAGACTCCCGACTGATACTGGCAATTTTTATTTGAAAAACTACATTTGTCCGATAGGATCTGAACCCAGGACTTGCGATCACAAAGCGATGCGATTTGTCACTAGACCAACGAGGCAGCCACAAATACATGAACTAAAACACCTTCCCTCGCACGTTATCTTTTGATACTTGCGATTCTTTGCAATAATTGAACAAATCGGTGTCTTTAGAAACAGTGACCTGTGATTTTATCTTATCAACTATATCATGAGATGTAAACTGTAACATTCAACTTGAGTTAGCCCGTTTGTCCAGGTATTTCATATGGCAGTCATTTAGCCCAGTTTGAAGCCTTATGGGCAGCTTAATAAGTTCTAACTACAAGTGGCCACCCAACTGCCATCACCTGCCTATGGAGTATTTATTCTCCTATCTTACTTCGATTTATGAGAGAAAGCATTGCCCAACAGTGGAACAATATAAGTTAATTGTCAAAGTCTAATCATTCACTTAATTCAATAAACAATGAAGGCGTAAAACCAAACTGTATCGGAACCTATGAATCCTAGCAAATTATTCAAAGCACCCGAAACGAACGAGCACGAGAAACTATTCGCTAAATAGTTTTCGGCGGAACTTTCCTTTAAACCAAACTCAAAACGTTCCTGTTTAGCATCAAAGTGGAAATCCAAAATCCCTTAAGCCGTGTTAGCGATTTACAAACTTATTTATACGAATCAAACGTTAATAAACTAGATCTTATAGTCTTGTTTATAAGGATGTTGTGATCTGAATTTGTATTGATGTTTTGCACTAAATGTGAGAGAATCCGGCTGGTAACTTTATTTTCAAAGCGACAATTGCCCGACTAGGTTTAGCAACTAATTGTTAGGATTAGAGTTCGCTTCGCTTGGTAACTTTGCGCTTAGTTATTCGATTTTAATCTTGTTAGGCTGTTAAGCAGATTGCAGTGGAGTATCGTTTGCTATTAAAAATTTTGTACGAAGTTCAACAGCGTGTATTATCCTATTTTGTAAACTTAAATTCCTGTCATATTATTAAGCTAACGTTATTGAGTGGAGACCACGGATCAGAAAACGTAGTGCAAGAAGTCCCCATGCCAGATAGAGCGATGGCAGAAATTGAATCAGAGTAGCCGAGGATGCTACTCAATGGCATGCAATAGGAGAGGCCTGTGTTCAGCAGTGGACGGCTATAGGCTGACGATAAAATAACTTTGTAGTCTCTGTTAGGTGTAATTGAAATTATAATTCAAGACTCTCCTATAAGGATTAGTTTCCATCAAAATGATTTAGTTTGCAAAAATCATATCCAGTTTAAATGCTTGTGTGTTATGGAGATTATAGGTATGAAAGATAGTATCGCTGTAAATATGAAAAATGGTATCCTCCGGTGTATAAACATGTACTGTAGTAATGTTAAATTTTGTCTCGTTCGGCATCACACTAGAGTTATAACCATAATTTTGTACGTATTATATTTTATACTATCCCTTTTTTCTTTTACTGTTATTATTATACTTTTTATTATAATGACGACTTCATTTGTCTAATGGCAAAGCGCATAGCTTTGTGATCGCGAGGTCCTGGGTTCAAATCGTAGGTCGGACAAATATAGTTTTTCTAACGAAAAATTCTCAGTATGAGTCCAAAGTCTAGACTCCGGGCATAGTTCTAGAACTGTGCCCGGTATATTGCAATAGGCTCGCCCCCTATTACATGAGACCTAACATCGTCAGGGAAAAACTCTGCCATCCCTGCTTAATATAGGTGTGACGATGTGTGACGGTGTACTTTTTGTTATATATACATTTACAGTCTCTTTTTTGTAAATGAGAGGACTGTGTAGACACTGACTAATACCATGAATCTAAGTATCATGCTTATCCTCCACTGTTTTCCCATACCCCATGAATGGAATGTATACAAAAAGTTCCCTCATTCTTAAAAAGAGTAACTAATTATTAGTTATTAATTATATGAGTTATTAATTATTAAGAGAGTAAAACCACTCATTTTTAAAAAAAGTGACCGTGGAGATTCTTGGCCTTCTCCACAGGAATGGCTTTCCGAACGAGTGTTAGAGTCTTAAGTAATCAATAATTTTCTCTTTTTGACTACTCAAAAGTGCTTTTTGGTTTACATGAATAAAAAGCTTTTGATTTTGATTTTGAACTATAGCAGTGCACAAACCAAGTCGAGTCTGTCAGGAAAAAACCTGTTGGAACTCTGTGTTCTCTGCCTAAACCGCAAGAGATCTGGCATGGTGAATGGTGATGAAATACAAGTAAAGATGATAACCAGTGTGAGAGTGCATTAGCAAGGCCATATACCGCATTTTTTCTATTAATTTAGAGCAAATGAAATGTTCGCGACACGGGCGCCAGACATTAATACAGTTGATGGCGTAAAACAAATTAAAATGCATTCTTGCTGCAGTAATAAATAACTTCACGGGCCATCGGGACTAGAGTGTTACGGATGAGCTCCTTTTTTCTGTGCAATTTAGTTTTTTTCAATTATATAATGTGAAATTTGTCAAATACATATTGTGAGAAAGGCCAAGTTAAGTTTCTAATCGTATCCGTGGTGCTTTATTGCTCGGTTTATCCTGGTTATATCCTCCTTTTATGATCTACCAGTTTGCGTGTTATGCCACTCGCTTTGCAAAGGAGGGAATTGGAATTGACTTTTTTTCTTTTTCTGTTTTCTTTCTTCTAATTAAATTTCTTGTGAGTTGTAACATGCTTAGTGCTCCTAGGGAAACCCTGAGATTCAGATCTGATCCTAGTTAACAGGAGTAACAGAGATGGGTATATAGGGAAGGCTCAGTTACATTTAAACCGTGAGGAACTAGTTCTATTTCCTCTAAGAGGGGCTATAATCTTCTATTTATTGTTTTGGGACGCCTAATTAAATCATCATTCATTAATTATCAGCTGAAAAACGTCTACTGTAGCATAAAAACGCTCTTCAAAAAACCGTGTGTGTTCAAAAATATTTTATTTAATCAAATTCATTTGCCCCTGCCAATATTTAAAACAAAATAAAACACCATCGCCCCATCGCCAAACGGGTGGCAGAGGTGTATTAAGTACACTCAATTTCCGTATACCCCCTCTTTTTGCCCTTTCAAAATATAATAATATTGACGTTTGTAACTGCTTTTTATTAGTCAATACAAATAAATAATTTTTGACTTTAAAAAAATCTTAGTGAAATTCTGGGGTTTACTACGCAATTTGATAATTATCTCAAAAGGATATTCCCATAAAAGCATCGTGCGTGCAGTGCATAAAGTGGCGTTTACATCGGAGCTTTTAAGGAGCTTACATTAGCCGCAAGGGGGCTCGTCGCGCTCGACGTGGAACGTCGCGATAGCATCGACACTTTCACGACATGCGGCACTTTCTTCACTAGTGAGGGGGTATTGTTGATAATTTATCTTTAAATATTTAAAAACCGGCTGTTTTATGTTCTTTTTTGCACTTTACAGTTTGCTGATTAAGTAATAGCTTGTTCACTGGATTTAAAGATATTTAAGTCATACTTCTCAGGAATCAGATGGGGGAAGCGAATATTTACGCCGTTTGAGGTATTTCGTTTTTGCAGAAGTGGCGTGTAACGATATTATTACATAAAGTGGCGTTTACATCGGAGCATTTAAGGACTCAAGACTTTCTTCAGAAGTGAGGGGTGTAGTCGATAAATTATTTCATTCAATAATCCGAATTGTAAATGAATGCTCCCATTAGTCGAAGATTCACATTCATTCATAAAAACAACCAAGAAGGTAGCTAATACTTTACAATCTTCTGTTGGATGACTTCCGACTTTGTGTATCGATAATTCTGTCGACATCTAAATATTTTACTAATCATTCATAGGATAACTTCAAATGTCAATTTCGGATTATGGCTCCATCATAAATAATTATTATTCTGCCGACATCTAAATATATTATGAATCCTCTATAGGACGAATTCTAATTGAGATTTTAGTTAATGTCTCTTTCATCGCATTAAAAGCATGAAGTTTAACAAGATAATAATAATATAAGTTTAATAATATAAGACTACAAACAAGAGAAAAAGGAAAAAAAAATACGATAGTTAATTAATGCAAGAGGAAATTGAGCAGTAATTTTTATCGCAATAATTCTTATCATTTGTAGCAAGTTTTAGTGATTTGGCATAGCTTTTATAACTAGCACACCTATTATACGTTAATTCTAATCGAGGTTAAACAGTAACTCTATAGTACTAACTATGCGTGCGCTTTTAAAAAGATTATTTTTTTGTTTGCTACAATATCCAGGCTAGGCTAAGCTGGACTTTAAAGCGCAAAAAACATATTTATGTCGCATACTATTATTTGAAGATCACAGTTAATGGAATATCTAGCAGTTATTTTCATTTTAGTAACCTTTTAATCTTGTCTATAGATATAGTCTATGACTTAAATAAATGCTTAGTTGTGATGCGATCACAGATGACAGCTGTCAGATGATGATAAACCGATGACAGATAGTCGATGTAAGATGGCGGACGGCGCTGCGTTGTTATTCAATTGGCAACAGGGCGAGCGGTCGGACGTATCACGGCGCAGCTAACCTCACTGCATTTTATGTATCAATATTAATCTCCAATTCAGATATTTTGCTACCAAAGTGTGGATATCAGAGAAGCTCAGTGTACTGGACAAGATCTTAGTAATATTTCAAGATTTCCTTCATATTCGGACATCCACTACCCATCTTTCACCGTTACTAGCATTGAAACGGCCATCCGAAAATATTAAACAATTTGCATTAGGCTGATCCTATTTAATATTTCTTAACAAAAACCATTATGCACTGTCGATACAAATACAAACAGCACAACACTACACCGGATAGTGGACGCAAAGCGAATGGCTTGGCTATCGTACCGTGTCACTTGCTAAGCTGTCCTCCGAAGAACATCCAGTCTCAGATCAGATTGCAATAAGGGTGATATGGAGCTTCTTACCTTTGTATGTTGATTCTATTATTTTAGTTCGGAGGAAATTCAATAGATATCAGATCTTTGCGTGGTTTTCACGACTTATGCAGTAATCAGTTAGTAATAAATAAAATAAATAAACACCGTCATATTTCCCAAGCCGGAGTGACAGAGGTGTAGCATGTACACCCAATTGTTCCGATGATGTTAGGTTCCAGATGCCAGATTTCGGGCTCTTATTGTTTTTTTTTTCTGCTTAAAATGTACCCTTTGTCCGACTTAGGATTTGAACCGAAGACCTCATGATTCCTATGCGCATTATTCGCCACTAAAACAAAGAGGTATTTTAGAAAAGAAATATCATAATAAAATTAGAGGTTAAAGAAATAACAACTACCTATCCAAATTACAGAGATATGTAATACCCAATTTACATACTGCCTACTTCTGCATGAAGTGCGGAAAGGTAAGTTGTATGAACGCGCCACTTACGCTCTACTTCCCTTCCCACACTATCACTGTCCGGCACTCCCGTCGTTAACGGTTTTATGAGCGGGAGTCAAAAGACCAACAGGCCCCGCCTACTCAGTGTGGCCGGCTTAGAAATGTTTTTGCAATTACGGGGAAAAAATAATTTTGGAAAAAACTTCAGGATAATTCAATTTAAATACAAAAAAAATGAGGATAAATAATTAGCTAAGCCTTCGGAAAGCAAATATTCACATTGCCTTGGGGATGTTTTGATAAAGACAATATTATTTCAGGAAAGAAAAAATCTTACGTGGGGAGTTTTCACAAACTTTACAGGAACACAGAGTGATGCTTGAACTGCGGAGGGAGTATGTGAACAGTCAACGCTGCCGCTGCTCATTGTTCTTTGCCGCCACTCCCCGGTTGGCGGCAGTGGCAGTGTTTAAACCAGTTATTAGGAAAGGACCTGTTGGAACTCAGCACTCTCTGCCTACCCTGGGGCGTGATGATATAGATAACTATTCAAGATAAATCAAATAGTCTGCAATAGTCTTTACCGTATTACCGTAATGGATCCTGGCATTCTAATAGTGTCTTAAGTCAAAACAAAATATTTTAAGTAATAAACCAAATTATCTTACCATGACCAAATAGACCGTGTCTTATCTAAAGGACAAGTCAAGAGTCTCCGTAACTGGTAAGCGTGTATAAGACGAACTATGAGAGTGGAGAAAGCCAGAGAGGAATGTAAGGAAAGAACCTGTTGGAACTTTGTCCTTTCTGCTTACCCTGCCACTAGCGTGGTGGTATAGATAGTGAAAGTAACAAAATTGACTTTATTGTGGTTAAGTGATCTTACAAGTAGAAATTATTCAAGTTTAAATTGTTATTTGGAGTTACAACTTTTGTAATACCCTTTTCGGATAATGGTTCTTATTTATTTTTTTATATATTTATTAAAATTGTCAGCATAACTTTTCCTTATGACACAATTTTCCGCCAATTCATTATTTCCGTAATGACGCAACTTGACAAAAAGGGAAGATATCAAATTTTTTACATCTTAGTTTCGTTTTATCGTTATATTTATGATAATTCCGTAAATTGGAAATTCAATATTGAGGTCACTTCATTCTAATAAATCCTTTGACGATAACAAAGACGTTTCGACAATTCGTTTGTATACTCTGTTTTGTTTTTATGAAAATGTGTTTGTCTGTTTTATTATTTTCTGTGGTTATTTTAACAATAAGAATTATTTTCAGTTAAAAACGTACCGCTAGTCTTCATTATTGTTGGCTGCCTATAATTTAAATCAATTACAATTTTATCTTTATCCTATTTGTGTTCTCTGCATATTAAAGGAGCTTGGCAATGATAAATCTGTTTCTTATTTTGGAAATTATTTTTCTCTCTCTCTCTCTCTCTTTTTTTTGGAAAGGTTTGGAGGCTTGGAATCAATCTAGTATATTTAGTGCAACTTCGTCCATATGGATATTAATATGTAATTTATATCTATGGAATTTGGAATAATCATTTCTTGTAAGCTAATAATTTAACTTTTTTTTGTAAAATTATTAACTTTTGGCCATCTAAATTGGATGGCTAATAAGACGCATAACAGTATCATGGCATAATAGCCTTATACGATGTGCATTAGTTGCAAATGATAATATGTACACATTGTTTGTACACAACAATGATGATAGGATATTATCTAACCATTGTTTACTTATCAAATCAAATCATTTAAATCGTGTACATAAGTAGATATAGGCTTAGGTGGTCCTAAAAAATCCGATTTCAAAATTCTGAAAAACAATTTACCATTCATCTAAAATTATCAAATAAAGTTACTATTCCAATCATAATAAATTCAATCTCAAAATGTTGCTTCTAAATCTGAACACACTGCTTCACCATTCCGCTATAACTATAAAATAGAGCTAAAAAAGTGATATTTAATTTTGTGCCGCGGTTATATCGGGCTACTGGGGCTTATGTTGGTCCCGACATTCCCGACACCACGGAATGCGAAACAGCATGTGAGTGGAATAGAAAGAGGGTACAGCCTTGAAGGCATAAAAGGATTTCACCCTCAACAAATTTTTATCGAGGATTTGGAAAAAGGATTGGAATTCACGGATTCCACGGAGGCTAATATTGGCAATTCGTTTCAGGTAATTTCGGTAAAGCTGGACGAAATGAGAAAAGCTATTTTTGGTGTTTTGATTGTGAATGACGTTAATTATTTCGGTGAAGCAAGAACTGACAATTTGTGTAGGTTAGTAATTTAATTTTCCATTTTAGTAGATATTGTAAAATATCCATTGTCTAAAAGTTGCAGAAGGGTGTTTCGGAGACTATTATAATAAAAGTTGATTTTAGTTAAATAATTTAGAGGGTTAATAGTCCACAGCATAGACACGTTCTAGTAGATTAGTCATTGAAATATTTGAGGAATCTACACCAGTTTGTAAGCTTTTGTGGATAGAGATAATTATTTCTAGAACTAAAACAACACACACACACTAACCAAAGTTGAATCAACGTTTATAAAAAATATGTAGATAAGATTATTTCAATCACCAGCACACAAACATGGACAACTTACATGAATATTGTACCTCACCCATGACGTGTTGAATATATCAATCCTAAACCACCGACAATTCGCATAGCTGATAAATTGTATCATCTCCACAAGTCTTCTGTGTTCCGTGTTCCGCAATTTGGCTGATATATGTTTCATAAGCGCGCCGGCACTAAGAGAAACAAAACTGATAATCCGCAAAGTTTTTGGAGCAACTTGCAACATTTGATATTATTATCGCTATTAGAAATTCATAGTGTGAAGTTCTTTGTTAGGTTGTAATACTGATGCCTGTTATAATTAATTATGGAGGATGATATTGTATTTACTATTCTCTCTAATTTCGATTTATGGTAGAAAGCAGTAAATAATAATTTCATTAAGATTATGTCTAGGTCGTAGATTTTTGTGATTGCCAAGACGAATGGAATGCTAAAGAATTATTTTTGCTTGATCGTGCTGGATGAATCAAGAAGTGTACTATCACAGCCATATGAAACGTGGTCAGAATTGTTTTAAAGAAAATTTATCAATTTTATTTATTGTTATTTAATCATCAATCAAATTTTGTAGTAGCAAAGGCTTATCTTGGTTTTGCAGGTTACTAAGGTATAATAATAATAATATTAGCCTTGTAAAGAAACTGTACCACCGTTGGGCACGGGCCTCATCTTAAACTGAGAGGGCTTAGACCATAGTCCACTACGCTGGCCTAGTGCGGGTTGGCGAACGTCATTCACTTTCGAGTAACTTTTAGGCCTGCAGGTTTTCTCACGATGTTTTCCTTCAGCGTTAAAGCAAGTGATATTGTTTTTGTTTGAATACGCACATATTTTCGAAAAGACAGAGTTGCGTGCCTCGGTTTGAACCCGGACGTCTGACTTTGCAGTCCAACGGTCTAACCACTAACTTGGCTATCACTGCTTCTAAGGTATGCTGAGCAGTAATATTGTAATCTTACTTGGCCGTGAGGAAGTGACGGAGCTATAAACTGCTAATATCCACTACGGTTTGTGTTAGCAAGGACATATAAGCTACATAATTATAATGATACAAAGAAATTATTAAAAAGTATTTTTTAAATCATCTATGACTATGTAAATCTATATTATTTCTAATCGTATTTGTTCAGTTTTCAAACAGTTAGTGTAATTATCCTATTCTTGACTGGCCGTATGATCTTCGTGTAATTTGTCTTCACCTTCGCTATTACTGGTTTGTATTTTAGTATCGCCTGTTTAGTAGACACCACCTTCTGCTTTTCAGTCGTAGGTGGGGGATATATGCTATCGTAGTTGTTGTTCTTCTTCCTTCCTGACTGCTCAGCAATCTTCCTTAAGAGTACTTCGAAGTTCGATAGTTTCATACTATTCTTCTTCAAGGGCACATTATATCTCTTCGACTTCCCTTTTTTTAGTATTGACTTTTTATAGTTACTCTTCTTCGGTGGTTTCACTAGTTCTAACTTCACTTTGTATATCACTGTGATGTTTTCCTGTTTTGATAATTCTTGTATCTGCTTGAAGTGTTTCTGAAATTCTATGATGGCATTGTCACCTTTTAATTCGAATCTTTTTGGTATTTCTTGGACATGTCTGCCGTATTTTGCATGTCGGAGCTCTGAAATTGAATTTGTTGGGTGAGATTTGGTTTCTGTTAATCTAATATTGGTTTGTACTATATGATATAACTAAGTTTTATTCAATTAATATGCATTTAAGATCTTTTTCTAACATAACATTGATGACCGGATGATGATGACACTTTTATGACCGGATTTATTATTACGAGGAAGTGTGATCATAATTATTGGGAAAACTATAGGCAATTTTCGAATTCATATCCTTGCTTTACGAATATAAGCTCATATATTATATTCATGTAATTTCCAAATTCAGATTTGGTTATTTTAGTTTTAATAGCAGAAATTACATCGAAATATTTTATGTTATGAAATCATTTCAATTTGTCACATCCGTCTCCTGTCACACGGAATCCTTTTGTATCTCCTATATGTCAGATTGCTGTAAGCCAACTTAAGGAATAGCGTTCTGACACGCTAATAATCCATGTCTGGAGATAATTTTACACTTATTAAATGATCCCAGTTATTAATTACCTATATTTGAAGAATCTGATTTAAAAAAGAAATGTTTTTGGAGTCTAACAATAAAAAATAAACAAAATCAATGTTAATATTAACTAAGTTATTAGTTTAATTTTAGGTTAAGTTTTCTAATACCAGTCTGTGAAAAATCCCACGGAAATAAGACTAAGACTTTAGGTATCCTTTACGACTAATAGCACTATAAATGACTCACGATAACGGGAATTCAATAACATATATATATAAAAATAATAAGTTCGTAAAATATGTTACAGTACACTCCATAAACATTTATGTTACTTACGTTCAAAGTATTCCTGCGCCGCGACGTATCCAAAAACAAAAACTAGAGTGCTCAATTTCATTTTAAAATAACACAACATACTCTTGTTCGATGTTCTCTAATACAGACCAATTAGTATGGGCACAGGTGGCTTATATCCAGTTACGAATTTTTTCTATTAAAAATAGTAAGAGTTTTTTTAAACAATCACGTTTGTGTCGACACTAAGCCGATTAACCGTGCTGACGCTGCTGCGTTTCCATGCGAGGCAGATAAAATATTACATTTTTGGATTTACGAAAAAAATATGTTTGGAGATACGATTGTTTCCCGTGTTACTTTATGAAAATTGGGGAGCTAACTCTGAACTTCGTCTATCTATATAATCACGTCCTATCTTTTTTGGAGGTAGAGAGTACAAAGTTCCAACAGGTTCTTACCTTACAGACCTTTCTCGGTTTCTCCATTCTCATAACTTTCAGTTTTTATTCAGTTTATCTTTTTGGGTTTCGTTTTATGTCATTATCAGTCTAAGTATCTTGTCCCAGCTAACATATCTAATCAATTAGACAGAGTTACAATATTTTGCCCTAAAAAGTGGCTACGCCGATGGCATCATCTCTGGTTTTTTAATGTCGCCATATGTGCAAATGAATGGGCATCAGAGCATACAAGAAAATGCGATGTCGTTTGCGGAAATGCACTATACTCGTATAATACATTATACAGATCGATTATATCTCATTCTGCTAAATCCTGTTTGAAGCAATGTATCTGGAATCAAAGTCACTGTACTGAGAAACCTTGTTAGTATTTTATGAATGAAATGTCCGAAGGTGCAAGCTTCTAAGAGTGCCTGTGTATAACAGGTCTTTAAAATTTAAAAATATTTATTATTAAAATTAAAAACATAGAAAAATGGTAAAACAAAGTTAATAACAATATTCCTTTGTACGCCTTTTATGAAGTTTTTTCCTTCATACTACCGGTATTTCTATCAAGGTGGATCGTTCTTTTCCAGCACTAATAGGAATAGCATTAATGCATCTAAACTCAATCGAATCAATCCCTTTGTCGTATGCGAAATTAACAGCCCAATTAAATAAGGAAAGCCACTTTCATGAATTACAAATAAGCCAATCCAATTACCATACTACGTGGCTATTGTGCTTTGCTGTATTCATTAGAATACATACATTAAAATCAAATAAGCCTTATTATGAAAAATATAAGGTAAGCTATGCAATTGTATGTTTATGGAAAAAATCGTCATTAAATTATTTATTGTTGTTTATGGTTGTTTATGTTTATCTATTCTAAGCAATTGACTTCAGTAGGTAATTTGTATAGGATCAATTATTGCAATTATCAAAAGGGCCCTATGCATGAGTCAATGACCTCATTAAAGTCTTTCAAAGATCCGGGTAAAACTTGTAATTCTTAAAGAAGTAAAAAGAGGTGAAAGACTTCTCAAATGGAGCTGAAAACTATGTGTATTTAAAAATTAATTCGATTTCAAAACAAGCTCAATTATTTAAATCCGTAAAACTCTTTAGGTTACAAATATCGATTATCTGTGTCAAAATCTAAAATGTAGGTAACATATTTAAATGTTATTTAGACCAAGAAAAATAGCGGATTCAATCCCTAAGTATGATTTGAAAAACTGAAATGTCGATCAACTTATGTCATTAACGAAACTTAGATAGCAGATTCTTTCTTTACGTTATTTTACAATGAATTCCCGAAAGTAACCCCGGCAAAGAGAAAGTAGGGCATCACAAAATGTAAGCCTCTTATTGAAAATTTTAACCAGCATCGTTACTAGGGTTAGCGCTACATCCTTTTGTAATAGGTCTTCTTATCTGCTACTATTGTTCATTCACTGGCGCACACGTGTTCGCAAAAAGGTGAGTGTACCAATGAATGGAAAATTCTTACGTTACAATGAAGGTGTTCGGGAAATATGTAGGAGATTTTGAGGTATTTGAACTACATTTTGAATATTGTACTTTCGATTCGTGTGGGTCTACGACCTGATTGTGTGAGGATTTTTTTCCAACGTTTCCATTAAATTACTAAGGAGAAATAAAACTACCTATGAAATGTTTAAATTGCAATTATCTACGAAGTATAGACTATGGTTTCTTAATGTTTTGAAAAAAAAGATATATACATTTACGGACGATTTTTTGTTTTGTGCAAGTGTTATTAATAAATATTATTGTGCGAGAATAATAATTAAATGCCGCGACCAAGTAGTTCTAATCTTTCCCAACGAAGCCGCCAACTAAAGAAGATCGAGAAATCGCAAGGGCGCCGCGTTAGTATGGCCCAAATTCGTGATTCTCAAACACAAGAGCAAAGAGAGGTAGCCCGTGAAATGGCTGGGTTAGAAATGAGAAATCGTCGAGCTAGTCGTAAAAATCAATTTAAAATAATAAAAAAGGACAACAACTGTCAATACATTGATCTGCATGAGTCAGTCATCCTGTCAGTATAAATATATATATATATATATATATATATATATATATATATATATATATATATATATATATATATATATATAAAACAGGATTTTATATATACAAGATGTAGTTCACAAGTTTGTTCTAAATCGGGTAACTGATTTGATTCCAACAATTTTTAATTTATTTTACATTTTTTTTTAATTTACAAAAAATGCTTTTACTCCTTCAGTGCGCTTTAAAAAATTAAATTTGTTCTTAATTTATAGCAAGAAGAAGATTCCAAATGCATTCCTAAAACTTATTTCTCGAAACGCACACATACACATACAAGTTTCTAATTGGGGTATAAAAGTGCTTTAAAAAAGGGTAAAAAACCTTTAAATTCGAAAATTTGGTTTTCGTTTTGAAATTACGAAGCAATTCTCTAATTGGGGTGTCTGAGGTTTTGCGTTTATTTATTACACCTTCTGTAAAACAGGATCGGGCTAGTTACAGTATTTATAACTAAAGAACGGCTGAACCGATTTTAATGATATGAGTTTTATTTATTGAAGTAATAAACTATTGAACCTACAATTTTTAAAGAATTCATTTTATTTAGTTCATAAAATACAAGATTAAGTTCAGCAAAAAATTAAATTAGATTCATTGACTGTTTGGCGGTACAAAGTTCGTCGGGTCAGCTAGTAATATTATAAATTCGAAAGTAACTCTGTCTGTCTTTTTTGTCTGTTACCTTTTGACGCCTAAACCACTGAACTGATTTTGATCGAATTTGGGTTGGAAATACATTTTAGTTGGGAAAAGGACATAGGATACTTTTTATCTCAAAATAAAAACACGTAAGGGTTTGAAATAGGGGATAACAGTTTGTATAGGGAATGTATTATTATTTAAGTTAGGGAAATCAAAATTCTCATATAGACTTTTGGTAAGAAATACGCGTTTCGGCGTTTTTGAAAAATCATCCCTATGGGAGATAAAATAAAACACTACTATAACTATGTCAAATTACAAAATAACCGCGGGTAGCAGCTAGTCAGCCATATTTGGGCGGCAACTGTAACCATTGACCCAGAGAAGCTGGTGGCGGTAAATTTTATTTCTGTATGTTTAGTTTATTCACATCGTTAGTAACACGATGTGGTGTAATCCAGTGACTGCTAAGAAGTATTTCGATCCAATTATAGTATATATTAAAAATTAATTATCACTTGCTTTAACGGTGAAGGAAAACATCGTGAGGAAACCTGCATGCCTAAAAGTTTCTTGAAGGTGTGTGAAGTTCGCCAACCCGCACTAGGCCAGCGTGGTGGACTATGGCCTAAACCCTCTCAGTTTGAGAGGAGGCCCGTGCCCAACAGTGGGACAGTTTCTTAACAGGGCTAATATTATATTAGTTATAGTATATGCTACCTACAACACTTCTTTCAAATCAAATCATTTATAGATAGATTTATTTGCGACTGCCTCGTTGGTCTAGTGGCAAAGCGCATTGGTGAACACGAGGTCCTGGGTTCAAATACTAGGTCGGACAAATGAAGTTTTTCTAACGAAAAAACTTCCCAGTATGAGTCCGGAGTCTGGAATTGTGCCCGGTATATGTCAATAGGCTCGCCCCCTATTGCATGGGACCTAACATCGTCGGCGAAACGTGGGTGTACTCAGTATACCTCTGCCACCCCCGCTTGGGGAATATAGGCGTGACGGTGTTTTATTTGCGAAAATGGGTACAAGTACAGGATGTTACATTTTATTATAATGGGACGCCATAATCCGCCTTTAGACATGCAAAATATAAAATAAGAGTATAATTTAAGCTATTGAGAAACATTAATTATTCACATCAAATTGATGTTTGTCTTTAATATTATTTGTCTATAGTCTTACTGAATGTCAAACATAACCAGCAAACGATGAATGAGTAGGTCGAATATCGACCTATGGGCGACCACTAGTATAAATTAATATTAGATTAGTGATCCAACATTTTATCACAGAGGTATTCAGTTACACTGTACCTTAAAGATATTTAAATCTCCTATTTCTAAAACAGTCTGAGGTAAATTGTTATAGACACGTGGTCCCATACAAAAAACGATGTTATTCTACATAGCTGTTTTATGTGACGGACAACAGATTATGAAGGTATGCGGTTTACTTTTATAGTTATCAAACATGCACATATTTCTTGTATAGTGATATCGTCAAAGAAAAAATGGAGACTGACGACGATTTTTCTTATGCGATCGAGTGGTAGCGGCTTTGATCCCTGCACGGGACAAATCTTCGTGTGACTTACAAATATTTGTTTGGTATATGCTGATACATGAATACATCCTAGTGTGTTGAGCAACAAGAAAAACTAGTAGGTATTGAGATAATATAGTTACGTGCCTAATTTTCTCGGAGAATGGAATTCTATGAAGCATTTTATTTTAATCAGAACAACTGATTGCTATATCCTTCGTCATTATTTTGGTAAAATTTTATTCTTGACGAATCATCTGAGTCCTTTTAAAAATAATACCACTGAGTTCCACATGAGGATCCATAAAACGTTTTTCATATGTAATGATAAACTATGTCACTCCTCAAAATTTTGTTTTGATAGTATTATCATAACTACTGGTCGCCCATAGGTCGATGTTCGACCTACTCTTTCATCGTTTGCTGGTTATATTTGACATTCAGGAAGACTATAGACAAATAATATTAAAGACAAACATCAATTTGACGTGTATTGTGTCAAATACATGGTAGTGTGTGTTATGTTTTTTCATTGATTTAATGTATGTTTTATGCATAATTTTAAAAAAATATTAGCATTCTGCACTAGTTCTCTATATAAACTATAAGTGTGGAAAATTTCATACTCCTCCGTCTGCGCAATTTTCGTAAAAATGTGTACAAAGTTTTTGCTTGACGTATTAATATATAGATAAGAAAAACGTTCAGTAACGCAATATTCTTCATCTAAGTATTCAAAAGTTTTAATTCAGGCAACCAGAACTCCTTTTAATTTAAATCGATTCCAAAATGATAATTTCCAAATATTATTCTATTCCAAAATAGTATCCGTACTTAGTATATGAATATATTTACTTTAAGGTTTCATTTCCATCGTTAAGTATTACAACTAGAATGGAACGAAGCCTACTTCGAGAGTTCTGACTAGTTAGATTAATAGAATTCCTGTAAGGAAAATCCTGTAATCGAATTACTTAAAGAAAGTTTTTTAGAGACTTATAAATCCGATTTAGAATAGGCCAGGACAGAGACTTTTATTTTTAATAGTACCTATACGTTATAATATAAAACATATTTAAATAAAATACTAACGTAATAAAAATCATTTCATTCGGTGTTTTTTTAGCTGTAGTTTGTGCTATTATCATCATTATGAGCCTAAAAACTGCCTCGTTGGTCTAGTGGCAAAGCGCATTGCCTTGTTATCACGAGGTCCTGGGTTCAAATCCATGGTCGGACAAATGTAGTTTTTCTAACGAAAAATTTCCGAGTATGAGTCCGGAGTCTGGAATTGTACCTGATTTATGTCAATAGGCTCGCCCCCTATTACATGGGACCTAACATCATTGGCGAAACGTGGGTGTACTCAGTAGACCTCAACCACCCCCACTTGGGGAATATAGGCGTGACGGTGTATGAGCCTAAAAACATCCACTCGTATAGGATATAGGTTTCTCCTAAAGAACATCACGACTAACTATTTTATGGGTATTAGCATTATTAGCTTAATCTATATATCTATCTATATCATCACGCCAGATCTCTTGCGGGGTAGGCAGAGAGTACAGAGTTCCAACAGGTTCTTTCTTTACATACCTCTTTGGCTTCCTCCACTCTTATAGTTCATCTCATACACGCTCGCCGGTTACGGAGACTCTTGTATTGCCCTTCAGATAAGCCACGGTCTATTTGGTCATTAGCTTGATAATGAGAAAATATTTGAGTTTATATAATTATAGGCTACCAACGTTGTACGTCGTTACCGACAACATTTGGGATATTTTCCCATTTCTTGCTAGAGACAAACCCGTTGGCAACAACTGGGAATAGACGTAAATAACCATATATTTTCCTTTAGAGTTAACTAAACACCTCCGCTACTAAAATCTTTAATGTATTTAACCTATTCGTCATCTTCTTAAGCTAAAGCGAGCTGCAAACGTGAGCTTAAGATAATCTGCAGCTAACAGCTTCGCTTTGCTAAAAAAGATCTCCGTTCCTCCGGATAAAAACGGCTAAAACGGACGGTTCCCTAGTATAACAGTGTATCTACAATACAGAATCCCCTCCGGGTACCCATAAGTGCCTATAACACTTTCATCTGAACGAACTCCTTAGCAAAACCGTGTACAGAATACCCGATTCCTAAATCGAAACATTTGATAACAATGCTTTCCCGTCGCTTCGCAATCTCTAAAGTTTAATCTGTTTATCTGGTGATATGAGCGAATTCTTGAAGGTTACAAACAAGGGTGTGGATCTTTGTTTTGGATGGGTCTGTCATTTAAACTTAGAATAGTTTTAAGTAAACGTTAATGTTGATAATGATCTGATATTTTACAAAAGTGGTTAGTTGTATCTTACAAACTTATAATACCTATCGTGTTACCGAACAGGTTATGCAGAGTTTAAAAATTGAATTAGTCATATTAAATCTAAAATCAGTACGTGTACTTATATCTTTGTACAAAGCTTACCGTAAAACAACCCAAGATCTTAGATACCGGTATAAGATTATTTTTTAAGCATTCATTAGGAAGGTCACTCTTTCAGCTTTATAGGGTCAATTACTATTTTCTTAACAACTTTCATATGCAAATTAACTACGAAACTGGTATGTACGTTCGTGTATCAAAGAATATGTTTAAAAGTGCATTTGAAATAGTTGTATTTCTGAAAAACCCGCAAGGCAGCACTCAGAAAGAATTTTTAAAAATATATAATCTTAGTGTGTTACATAGGGGGTCAAAAATTACCAAGGGGAAATCCCATGGTTTTAGTTAGTTATGTAAACGATTGCACATTTATTAATAAAAAGGACTAGTAAAGATTTTTAGCACAGTTACTTAGACACTTTGTTCTCACTACATCATTACTGTACCGATGATAAATTTTCAGATAAAAACTTAGTATAGAGAACTCTCTATTGGTGCTTATCTATATATTAATACGTGAAGCAAAAACTTTGAACACATTTTTACGAAAATTGCGTGGTCGGAGGAGTATGAAATTTCCCATACTTATAGTTTATATAGAGAAAGAGTGCAGATTGCTAATATTTTTTTTAAATTATGCATAAAACATACATTAAATCAATGAAAAAAACATTACACACGCTACCATGTATTTGACACAATACACGTCAAATTGTTTGTCTTTAATGTTATTTGTCTATAGTCTTACTGAATGTCAAACATAAACAGCAAACGATGAAAGAGTAGGCCAAATATCGACCTATGGGCGATCACTAGTAACTTTAAATACTTCAACAAATTACACTTATTGCTCCACAATTGTATCGACCCTTTACCCTACAGATCATGAACGATGTAAGAGACACGTCCAAGCTTACTTTGAAACTCCTAACGTATTTAAATAAACTTTTGGTGACCGAAACGCGGCCGTCATAAATATCTTTTATATCTTATCCTCTGGGCCGGTTCATCATAGTCAATGCATCTGGGAGCTCTCTGCTCCAAACTTCTCAATACGTATTGATTGTGAGAGGAAAACTCAAAAGAAACTTTGTTTCAAGTGGACACTGGTTTAGGAGTTCTTTAAAATTGGTGAAGTCAGTTCGTTGATCCGTATTTTGAAACTGATTTTATTAAAGATTTTGTATTCGTGGAAGTGGTTTGGTTTTTGAATAGATTTTATGTGTTTTTTTTATAAGTAAGCTTTATATAAGCTTGGGTTTTATTAAGTTAGTGCAACATATAAAGTAAACCGTGTACCCGTTCATTTTAATCATCTGGGTATTATCACCATGGTTATCAGTTTTGTCTATGGTTCATTCCATTTTAATAACCTAGTTGAGTATAACAATATTAGCCCTTTTTTGGGACTAAGCCCGCCACTCGTTCCCACCATTGTAACTCCTGTAAGCCAGAATCCACAACAGTCTCCTTAGATGACACCAAGGTTTGAAGCTTGGTAACCTGGGTGTCCCGGGAAGCACTTTCATTGTCTTGGAACCCGCAACAAATTTAATTAGAAAGAAAAACAAGAGGAGTAGGAAACCTAAAAAAAATCCACTTCGTTTGTAAGGAGGGAGATACAAAAAAAAAATTGGTAGATCAGCCATAGAGACGGAGACTACAACTAGGATAAGCCCAGTTGAACGCACAGAAATATTAACTCTATTAAGAAACTGTCCCACCGTTGGGCCTCCTCTTAAACTGAGAGGGTTTAGGCCATAGTCCACCACGCTGACCCAGTTCAGGTTGGCGGACTTCACACACCTTCGAGAAACTCTTAGGCATGTAGGTTTCATCACGATGTTTTCCTTCACATTTAAAGCACTAAATTAACTATCCCTACTTAAGTTTTAATACGCACATGCTTTTGAAAAAAGCAGATGTGCGTACCTAAGATCAATCTTACGGACCCGGGACATCTAATTTTGTAGTCTAACGGTCTAATAACAAGGCTATCACTGCTTTTTAGTTCTAGTTGAGTAAATTCGACTAATTAGGACCCAAAATGATGCGATTACTAACGAACAGCATTCATTTCATTTGTACTTATGTGTATAACCAGGACCTCGTGATTGATACATGCATTATTCGTCACTAGACCAAACCGACCGTCGCGGCCGCAGTGGCGTGCACGGTGGCGATCGGCTCCTGCAGAAGCGCCTGCCTCCTGCACGCGCTATCTGGGCGGCGTCTGCACGCGCAATCATAGGGAAATACTGATCGCCGCCGGGGACGCGGCTGAACGCGTTCGTTTGGCCGTTACTTTCGACCGTACATAATGTAATTTTCAATAGAAAAATTTACTATATCAGTCCGGGATCTGTCATTGTGCCCGATATAATGGCAAAAGTGGGTGTACACAGTGTACTGTGGTGTACAGAGGTGTGTATAGAGGTATACCTCTACCACTCCCGCTTGGGAAATATAGCTATGATAGTATTTATTTTTTATTTTTGTACATAGACTGCTTAGTTGGTTAAGTGGCAAAGCTCACGCTTTGTGGTCACGTGGTCTTGGGTCCAAATCCTAAGTCGGACACATGTAGTAGGACATGTTTCTAACGAAAACTTCCCAATATTAGTCCGGATTCTGAATTGTGCCCGGCATATGGCAATAGGCCCCTATTACATGGGCCCTAACATTGTCGGCGAAAAGTAGGTGTACTTAGTACACCTCTGCCACCGTGACGGTGTATATTTATATAATGAAAGTCGTATGTATTAAAAAATACCATTATTTGTTTTAGGTTTTACGCTCCTATCCCTAACATCTTGTATATCAAAGAACAACTTCTTAAGGCGATATAAAAACGTGACTGAGCGAGGTCCAGTTTGCAGCTAAAGTTCCGGCCAAGTTATAAAGCTCAATCAATACTTATTGAGAAGTTCCCGGACGCGAGCGGTTCCTTATGCATTTGATATGATGTGCCCCGACTTTACTACTACCTAGATTATTTTGAAGTTGATAAAAGTTACTGTCTCGATAATCTTTTGACGTTCGGCTAGCGATCGCGAGGTTCTAGCTCGAGCAAAATGTGCCTTTAAACAAATAGTTGCGATTTAAAGTTTAGAATAGGACATACCGCTTGAAATATATAGGGGAGACGGGTCAAAACGAGATACCTCTCGCATAGACCTCTCATCATCACCTACCCGCCTGCAAGTATGCAGGCATAGTAGCGTAAGTACTACAGAGAGGTCAAGCTCTATTATAAAATGTTCTACCCAACCGATTTCCGAATCCGAAGGTTCGACATAAGAGGGAGGAAGGCTCCTTTGGTTAGGAGCTTAAGCCGCTCCGCCCATGAATCCGCGTCTACTCGGTTCAGTGACTGTTCCGAGTTCGATCAGCGCATGGGACAAATCTCTGTATGACCCACAAATTTGTTTCGGTCTTGGTATTTGTTAATAGGCGTTCGTAGCGCTGTGCGACCGCGGTGTTCTTACCGATTACTAAGGTTAAGCAGCGTTCGACTCGGTCGGCCTGAGATGGGTCACCGTTTGTGGCATTTTCATATTAGAGCGTCTCCGTGCTTCCGAAGTCACGTTAAGCCGTTGGTCCCGGTTACCACTTAATTTGGTAGTCGTTAAGTCGAGTTGGAAGCCTTAAAGGCGGCTTAATAAGTTCCAACAGAAGGTGGCCACAAACCTGCCTCCACTGGGTCCGCGTGGTGGAGTATGACCTAATCTCTCACACCTCGATTTATGACAGAAGGCCTTTGCCCAGCAGTGGGCAGTATAGGCTGATATTATTTGTTAATGTAATATTAATGTTTGTGAACGCACCCACGACACAGGAAAAAAATCAATACGGGGATTTATATTATTAAAAAAAATCAAAAGATTTTGAACAAAACGTAACTTCAATTTTTAAGTCCGACTATATTATGAGTTATTTAAATGTGGGAGTTCTGATAAAATTGGTCCAATGATTTTTGTGTCAGTGTGGTGACAGATTTTTTTTAGACATTCATTTCAAATTGAGATCTTGAATAGTCAATCCCATTTTTTTGTTAAATATTCAATGTAAATACAAACATAAGCCCTGTACTACTATGTAGTTATGGGTTAGCATAAAGTAGAATCGTTTTCTCTTTAAACATACAAATCTTCACTCATAAGTAGGTTGTAAAATTTAAGCACTATCATCAACATTCGGATTGTAATTCACTCGATAATCAGACTCGTGTATAAAGAAAATAATCGAGAAACTTTCTCAATAAACATTCGTTCTCAATCGATTTCACCAAATAATATTCGTTTATTTGTTTACCAACGGATAATGGGTCGAGTTGAGCCGTTTCTGAAATCAACTATTCACATTTAGTGGGTGGGGTCGATTGTTGAAAACAAGTCTATATGAATGATAAATTGTTATTTTGTTTATGTTAAAAGTTTTATAATTTATTTTTTGTTGTTTCATAATGATACTCATCATTCAGTTTTGTTGGAGATTGTTAAATGACGTAGAGACAATGGTAACTAACGCCCTCTTACAGTGATCGTCCTAAAACAGCTTATAGTGTGATCCTCCTATAATTTTCAAAGATGGGTCAGTTTATGTAGACGGACGATTTAGCGCAGTGGTTAAGAGCTTATGACGCTCCGCCAACTGTGTCTAATAGTCGCGGATTTGATTCCCGCACGGGACAAATTTTTGTCATCCACAATTATTTGTTTCGGTCTGGATATTTGTGTATGTGATTTTTCATGTTTGTGAACGCACCTACGACACAGGAATAAATCCTAATGTGGGGCTACGTTTACTTTAAAAAAAAAAAATACAAAGTTTGAAGAAATCTGAAACTACAGAAAATAGGTAGTGATTTGGTCTGGGGAACCCTATTATGATCGATTTTCGAGTTTTGCAAAACAGCGTCAATAGATTAGAATAAAAAGCTTGAAAAACCTAACGTTTTGTTAATGGATATACCATCGTTTCTATATTCCTTGAAGTCCGGTGGCAGAGGTCTAAATATAAGAAGCGAGTTTATGGCCATTGTATGGGGCACAATTCCAGACTGCGAATTAAGATTTTTTCTGTTCAAAAGGCATAGGTACTTTGACACATCTAGGAATCGACCCTGGAACCTCGTGATTGTGACCAACGAGACTGATTAAAAATAATCTGTCTATCTATATCATCATGCCAGATCCCTTGCGAGGTATGCAGAGAGTACAGAGTTCCAACAGATTCTTTCCCTACATACCTCTCTGGCCTTTAAAATAATATTATGTATATTAACTACGAAATTAATGCTTTTTCACACTAAGAAGTTATTTGAAGCCGTCATTACATTTCCTTAAATAAAATAGAGGTCAATATTGCTAACCAGTCTACAATAAAATAACTGAAAGCGTTTCGATGACAATTCTTTTTGCAAAAAGAGTTGAGTTTTTAGGGTTTATGACAACTAGCGACTTTGAAAAAAATTGGCATTTAGATTAGTATTTTTTTAAACTTGAAAGGGGCAGGAGTGGTAGACGTGTACTGTGTACACCCACTTTTTGTCGACGATATTAGGCCCCACGTAATAGGAGGCAAGCCTTATTCCAGACTCCGGACTGACGCTCGGAATTTCTCGATAGAAAAACTACATTTGTCCGACCTAAGATTTGAACCACGGACCTTGTCACGACTATATTTCCCAAGCAGGGGTGGCAGAGGTGTACTGGGTACACCCACGTTTCGCCGATGATGTAATTCCAGACTCCGGACTGATATTGGGAAGTTTTCGGTATTGCAAAGTATATTATGTATGTTTCTTGTTATCGCAAAGTATTATTTTCGCCAGTAGACCAAGGAGGCATAGGCAGTATTTTTTTGTTATTTAGCAGTTATTTTCAATTACTATTTCGATAAAAATATGCTTAATAGCCTTTACTGTCCCACGGCTGGGCAAAAGCCCTCTCCCACAAATCGAGTTAAGTTGGCTTCCAACTCAACTTAACGACTATCACATTACATGGCAACTGGAACCAACGGCTTAACGTACCTTCCAAAGCACAGAGACGCTCAAATATGAAAATGCCACAAACGGTCACCCATCTCAAGCCGACCGAGTCTAACGCTGCTTTACCTTGGTGATTGCCAAGAACACCGCGAACGCACAGTTCTGCGCTTATAATTTGAGTAACTAGCCAGACAATAATATAATATTAACCCTGTTAAGAAACTGTCCCAAGTTTAGGCACGGGCGTCCTCTCAAACTGAGAGGGTTTTAGGCCATAGTCCACCACGCTGGCCCGGTGCGGGTTGGCAAACTTAACACACCTTTGAGAAACTCTTAGGCATGCAGGTTTTCTCACAATGTTTTCCTTCACCGTTAAAGCAAGTGATAGTTAACTTTTTAATATGCACATGCTTTCCAAATGACAGAGGTTTGCAGTGCAACGGTCTAACCTAGGCTTTTATTTAAAATATGCACATTTAAACTGGCTATTTTATACTCACTCTCTCTAAGGATTCATGGAATATGCAGTGCGTACATTCATCAATATTATGATTTCAAGCACTTTCAAAATTTAATAAAACCCTAAATTAAAGTTATTTTATTGAGCCCAAAGTGAGAGTATTAATCAATTTTCCATTTAAAATGTAAACAAATTAAGTATAAACTAAAATAAAGCCTTGGGTTAATACGCTAATCGGATTTCTATGTTAAAGTTTTAATTAATTTACGGTGACATTGCTAGTTACAGAGGGTTTTATTATTGATATTCCATACTTATCACACTAGAGGCTTATTTAATAAAGATGAACGTGACAGCAAGCACGCCGAACAAAGTTTAGTAACGAAAATTGTTTGTTCGTGTTTAGCCCTCTGTGGGCTTAGCACGAACAGACTAACGGTAAGGTATAGTATACAAAGTGCACTTGAGGAAAATGAACCCTATACAAATGCCCAACAAGATAAGATAAGAACGGTATGTCCAAACCAGCGCGCCCAGGCGCTTCCGCAATGGCGTGCACGGGAGCGATTAGTACCTGCAGTAGTATTTTTATGGACGTGTTTACACCAACGCGTCCTGCGTTCTCCACGCGCGATCTGTGCGGCACTTCTCCATGCGCGATCATATGGAGATACGACGCATGCCTTTTAAGTTTTGTCGTTTGAAGAAAAAAACACAACTAGAACCTTATAGTACTTTTTATTGTTTTTCAAAGTATTCACCACGTAGCTTAATACACTTTTCCATTCGCTCAAACCAGTTATTATAACATTTATTCCACTCTAAAGTGGGGGTGTTCAAAATGGCTGACTTGAAAGCGTCGACTGCTTCTTCACCGGACTGGAACCTTTGACCACGAAGGCTTTTCTTAATTTTAGGAAATGTAAAGAAATCGTTAGGGCTTAGGTCAGGACTGTATGGAGGATGGTCAAGAATTTCTACTTTTTGTTGCTTCAAATACTCAATCGTTTGACGAGCGCTGTGTGAGCTTGCGTTGTCGTGGTGCAGGATGATGCGTCGCTTTGAGTTAGATTTTCGAAGTTCAGCGATGACTTGTGGTAAACAAACTATGGTATACCACTTTGCGTTAACCGTTCTACGATCTTCAAGTGCAATAGTCGCAACATGGCCGGTTTTTCCAACGAACGTGGCCACCATCTTCTTTGCAGTGCTTCGAGAACGAACAACTTTAGTCGGCTTTGGCTCGTCTTGAAAGATCCAGATTGTAGATTGTTGTTTGGAATCAGGATCGTAGGCATAGATCCAAGATTCGTCACCACTGATGATGTCGTAGACGTGACTTGACTCTCCTCGGTTGAACCTTTGCAGAGTTTTCTTACATCATCTGACGCGGGCCGCCTTGTGATCGTCGGAGAGCAGATGCGGTATCCAAGGGCAAACTAGCTTTCTCACACCAAGCGCTTCATGCAAGATCTTCTGAATGGTTGTCCCTGAGATGCCTAATAGAGCCTCAATCTCTCGATACGTCACATGACGATCTTCGAGAATTAGTTGTCTCACAGCAATGATGTTATCTTCAGTGAAGGCGGATTTTGGGCGTCCTTCGCGAGATTTGTCACTAACACTAGTATGTCCACGCTGGAATTCTAAATACCAGCGTTCGACAGTCCGCAGACATGGGGCTTCATCACTAAACACAGAGGTTAGCTCTTCAAAACACTGAAGCCGTGTCAGGCCTCTTCTAAAGTTGTAGAAAATTATTGCACGAACATTTTCCTTAGAAAGATTCATTTTCGTACGTAACCTGACAGATTCCAATCAACGCTGTGACTAAACAATAGCATTAATCCTAATACTTTCAACTATTTTGAGATTCAAAATTTAGACACATTCGAATATAGAACAGTTCCAAATTCAAAATTGCCGGGAAATATGGAAACGACAGAACTTAAAAGGCATGCCTAGTAGATACTGATCGCCTCCGCGGACGCAGCTGGACGCGTTAGTTTAGCCGTACCCTTACTTACAATAAACAGATTGACGTAAGCGTAATGCTATCGAGTTAAAATATCATCCTTATAACATTAAAAGTATTAAATGAAGTTGAAGGTGACAGCACGCTTTTTCGACAATGTTACTGTAACGTCAAGTGGCTCCTGTCAAGGTCTTAGGGCTTAGTATGAACGGCTTGATGTCAGCTTAACCCTATTGAGTCGCGAGTGAGCAGCACGCTTTCTCGACAACGTTACCACAATGTCAAATTTATGTTTGTGCTTATTTCTTAGACCTTTGAAAGCTTAGTACGTACATTACCGTTAGCGCTTTGCGTTAGAGTAACGCTATCGAGTTTATATGTTAAGCTTGTCACAGTACAAATTTATTAAACAAAGCTCAACGTGATTACATGCTATCTTGACAGCGCTACTTGTCAAATAGTTCGTGCCTCTAGTCTTAGGGGCTAAACTAAGGGTGCGTGTAATAGAAATTATGATTTGATAACGATTGATGATGGCATACAATAGTAGTCCTTGCAGGTTGTTCCCAACTATCTGTAGTCCATTGTTTTCGTAAAATATTCTTTGTTGCTTGCTCTGCCCACTGGATTGCGTAGTTGCAGGTTCATGAGACCTTATTTTTAAAAAAAAACGTAGCCCTATACTAGTAATTATTCATGTATCGTGGGTGCGTTAAAGCAAATATTTGTGGATTATACAAAGATTTGTCCCTTGTGGGAATCGAACTCGCGACTATTTAATCCAGTGGGCGGAACGACTCAAGCTCTTACCCACTGAACCAAAGCGTTCCTTTTGTTACTTTAAAAAAGGTGCGCCGTAACTAGTAGATTAAGTTGTCATTAAAATCTAAAAATTAATCTAAACATTTTGAAAACCTAAAAATGCAAGGTTAGTTTAAAATTCCGTGATAACAAGATTCAACCAACTTGACTGACACGGCTTTTAGCACAACATTCGTTCCAAATAAATACTTAGGGGATAAATAAAAACGTATAAAAGGCAACAGGGTCGTGTCGGGGTTGATAATGAACACCACATCAAATTGGGCCATAAAACTTTTATGGTTCCGTACGATGGCCTCCCAGGAAGGATCTATTTGTCAATATATACCAGTAGGTAAACTCAAATTGAATAAAACGAATCGACACGTCTGATGAACGGCTTATTAGCCTATGTTGCTACATGCTGTTGTAACTTATCAAGCCATCTATAAGGCTTCCAACACGGCTTAACTACTACAAGAAGAGGTAACCAAGACCAATGGCTTAGCGTGCCTTCCGAATCCCAGAGACGCTCCTCGAGAGGTCACATATCTCAGGCCGACCAGGTCGAACTGCTTAACTTTAGAGATCGGTAAGAACACCGAAGCCGCGCAACGCTACAAGCGCCTCGAGATTATTAAATTTCATGAATGAATGCGTGGTTGGTCTAGTAGTGTGTTATGCGGCTGGTATCATAAGCTCCTGCGTTTGTATACAAAGTCGGACAAATTCTCAAGCACATTCCGGAGTCTAAAATTATCCCCAGTATAATAAAAATAAGCTTGGCCCTTGCCATACCAACATAGATATTTACAACGAGACCTAGTCCGAAATTAACGTTGTTTGTGAGTCAGAATCAAAACCGGAACTACAAAATCCGGTGCGCGGAACAGCTCTAAATACTAAACCAATCAGTCGTCAAATCACGGTGTCTGTTCCTACGTTATTTATGTTACTCAATCTATAAGTAGTGACCCGTTTCTTAAGCAGTTTTTCCATCCCACTTGCTATCCGCAACGCCCCAAGCTGACGAGAGTTCGGTGGCGTCGGAAAGTTGTCCCCTACAAATAAAACTGCGGTTACCGTTTCTGTATTCATAGACAACTTGATGTCTTCACGGCTGGGTTGTTCAGAAAACATGGCGAGTGTGGACCGAGTTTGCTTTCAGTTGCTTAGCTTAATATTTAGATGATAGGAGTTCGAGTTTGGGTGAAACCAACTTGCTACTTTGTTTTTAGGTGTCGAATTTTAAACAAATGGAGAATATTTTTTGAACATGTAATATAAAGTCATGTTCAGGGTTAACAGTGAGAGCGAAACTCTAATTTTTAGGTTAAGAGTAATAGTTGAAGTATGCACGGAGCTAGACGAAAGGACAGACGAACAAGTTAGTAAAAAATACAAAATATTTTCAACATTTACACGAAATCGTATAAATATTAAAAATATATAATTATGCCTGCCTCGTTGGTCTGGTGGCAAAGCACATCGCGTTGTGATCACGAGGTCCTGGGTTCAAATCCTAGGTCAGACAAATGTAGTTTTTCTAAAGAAAAATTCCGAATATGAGTCCGGAGTCTGTGCCCGGTATATGGCAATAGGCTCGCCCCGTATTACATGGGACCTAACATCGTCGGCGAAACGTGGGTGTACTCAGTACACCTCTGCCACCCCCGCTTGGGGAATAAAGGCGTGACGGTGTGTGTGTTAATAATAATAATATCAGCCTATACTGCCCATTGCTGGATAAAGGCCTTCTCTCACTAATCGAGGTGAGAGAGATTAGGTCATACTCCACCACGCGGACCCAGTGCGGATTGGTGGAGGCAGGTTTGTGGCCACCTGCTGTTGGAACTTATCAAGCCGCCTTTAAGGCTTCCAACTCGGCTTAACGACTACCACATTAAGTGGCTGCCGGGACCAACGACTTAACGTGCCTCCCAAGCACCCAGTAACATGCATTCTTCAAGGAGACGCTCGAATTTGAAAATGCTACAAACGGTCACCCATCTCGGGCCAACCGAGTCGAACGCTGCTTAACCTTGGCAATCGGTAAGAACACCGCGGTCGCACAGGGCTACGAGCGCCTGATATTCAAAATAATTTTAATTAAATATTTAAAAAAAAAACATCCTACTAATACTGAGTTCTTAGATTTACGCGAATATTACACATGAAATAAAACTCACTCACCCATGGTCACGGGAGGCACCCCCTCCCTCCCGTGACCATGGGTGCTGCAAAGCACACGAAACGTCGGGAACTAAAAATAAAAAATAAACCGCGATGAAATCCGGAAAATAATTTTATTTCATCCTACTAATATTATAAATGTTAAAGTTTGTTGTATGTGTGTATGTTTGATACTCAATCACGCAAAAACTGGTGAACGGATTTGGATGAAATTTGGCATGAAAATATACCTGAATTTATACATAGGATTCAACCCGGCAAAGTGTTAGGTTCCTATCTAAAGTCAACGCGGATGAAGTCGCGGGAAAAAACTAGTCAGAAATGATATGAAACTTTATTGTAATTTAAAATAAGCTGTATAATGTTATTGTTCTTTACTTTATAACTTTATCGTCGAATCTTTGAAAGGATGTTACGAGCACTGCTTGCTTTATCGAATCCAGCTTTTAAAAATATCTACTTTCTAAGCTAAGCTGTTATAAAGCATACATATATAAAACATATTAAAAAAAATACTATTTATTATTTAGGACTCTAATGCAGTGAGAAAATAAAATATCATATTACAAAGTTCAACCCGAAAATGTCAACAGCCACTCTAAAAACTAAGTAACTACAAAGTACCTTCATAAAATATCAAAGTAGACACACTTTTCTAAACCCAAAAAACCTTTTAAAGGACTAGTTCGTAAAGCTCTAATTGATTATGTACGTGATAAATGGATCTATTGAGAATCGATACGTCACTCAGTTGCCAATTCAATTGTCACAGAAGAAATCACACATCTAGACTAAAGCCAACTATTTATTAGGGGATATGTGTCCCGCGACACATGCCACTGGTGACGTCAGACATAGTCGAGTGTCGTCGTTCGACAAGTTTGGCGACATTCTACGACCAGAGGGTTAAGCACGAAAGATTGATTTTAGCGTGATGCTAGCGAGTATTGGTTGGTATATCAACTCGCTCATGCCAACATTTTTGTGCTAAGCTCTCCCTCGTCGCCGAGTTCCTTTTGTTAAGGAACTAGAATTACATAGTGTAGACGTGTATTGCGCAACAAATTAATTAATTAACGATGTATGGAATGTCTTTAAGCGATATAGTGCAACTGATTAAGTAAATGTGGACATCATTGGTCACGGGACAAAACTACGAAGGACGTCGCTGGACTTCACCTGACCACACCACTCAACTACCGAGTTAAGTAATAAGTACCACTAGCACCAGGTCTTCCTAGGACTACGCTTAGTTGCTTCGCTGAGTTCCCTGAGACTAGGGAATTCCTTCCCTGTTCTTTTTTCTAATCCCGGGTTTTCGGGATTGTCTACAGATAATCTCGGGATCCCTGAATATATCTGCGTTTGTAGACTGGTAAATGAAAAGTCAGAGCACTATATAAAAACCAGCTATTTATTTAGCTTTAATTGACAAAATAATCAAATATTAACAAAATAATCAGTATTAATAACTTCTGACTATAACTCTAAACTTCCTAAACCAAAACAAAAAAATTAGAATTAAATTTCCATAATAAACCCAAAATAGTTATTCTTCTACAGACTTGAATTTAACATTAATCAATAAATTTAAATGACCAGATCGAACTTATAAAGACTTATCAGGAAAAGTAAGATAAACAAAATTCAATTTTCAAGTTAAGTTGTGTGTTCAGTGCAGTTCATTTCATGCAATATTTTTAAAACAATTTTTTTTTCTTAATCCTTTAAATCTCGTGATATGGCAAGTTTTTGGGACTAGAATACCGCCGGGATTCCGGGATCCGACATAGAATTTTCTACCTGAGACCCATCTATGACGTCGACCTACGTTGCGCGACTTCTGTCTGACGTCACCAACGCCACGTGTCGCGAGATATTTGTCCTCTAGTGACGAGGCTTTACCGGCAACATATCAAGGCGTGCCAAAACAGGTCAAAACCATTCCTCCCTTTCAGTGGGGGGCTAACGAACGTCAAAGAAAGTAAGCGGCTCTCACACCGCGAACGGCACTAAATCACTTGTGAGGGAAATTTGTCTCGTCAATTTATATGCGAAGAATAAATCTAAGGATGTAGGGCGTGTTCTGTGTGTAGAGCAGAGAATTTCAGTAGGATAATAGGTGTATGAAGTACTACTTACTTATGGTGTCTCCCCATCAGATTCCCTTAGGATACGGAAAATTTTGCGCACTACCAGGGGGATTAAGAGTATTGTATTAAGAGTATCCTGCTATGAGCAAATAAATAGCTCATAGCAGGATATTTTTTTAATAATTTTTAGTCTTCATTATCAAGACTTTATTATTCCATTATCGTTTACGTTTTCATATGGCGACTATCTAAAATAATTTGCGAAATGTACTGTACATTTACACACTGTGGAAAATAGTTTGAAGCAATTTGCATGTCGGAACCTTGACTGTGATAATTATTGGTGCGTTTAAATACTTTGAATGTGGTAGCGTATTCTAGTTACTGTACCCTATATAGAAACATGCAAAGTAGTAGAAAATATACAGTTTCTAATTAGGCTCCGTACACATGTACACGTGGGCCTCTTTGAACTGATGATATTCAAATTCAAATTATTTATTTGTGCGTTGCTAGAATAATGGATGTTATTTTTACAAAATATGCATGATTCACTGGTGTGGAAGCATGCAAATATTAGTTGTAGGTCATAAACAATTACAATTTACGTAGCGTTTTCGGTAGATTATTGTAAATTTTGATTATTATCATATAGCCGTTCTTTTGTTGCAAGGCTGTAAACGATCGTTGGGTGGCTAGTATCGTTGTATCTCTGGACAAATATATTTTATTTACGCAAGCTTTGTCAAACATAAAAGGATATTTCTTTATATACATAGCTATTTCTAGTTTATATAGCGATGTTATTGTTAACAGATTTAGCTTTTTAAATTATTGATGAGACATATACACATAATATCGAACAAAATCCGGACTCCGGAGTGCTACGTATTTTTTATGATAGAGGAACCCCAAACACATGTTATACCTAGGATTCGATCCCAGAAACTCGTAAACAAGGCAGTATGCATACGTTATACTTTAACGTAATATGAAATAACATGCACAAAATGCTGGACCTCCTGTTATAATTTACGCTGTGTCACACGTGAGAAGTGTAGGTAGATTTCGACGTTTCATTAGGGAAACGAGCAAATCTTTCGGTAGAACGCGCTGTGCGAATTTGGATTTGATTTCGTGGTTGGTTATTTCTCGTTAGTCACGGCGGGGATTTGCCTCGTGTGCCGGCGATACTGCATTGCTCAGTTAATTTGAGGGGATACTTGCTAATGTTAATGTTTGAATATGTGTTTATAAGTATAATGTTAGGATCTATGTATGGGAGAATATTGCGGGACGAGCTGAATAGGCTTAAGTATAAAATAAACATCATATCAAAGTACACCTCAGTCAGCTATGCCTGAGGAATATAGATGGCTTGGTTTAAGTGGCTTATTTCTTTATTTTTTAAATAGGTACATCAACAGATTGCAACCCAGATCAATAATAATAAAAGAATATATGCAGGTGGCATTGAATCGGTTCCGCTGGGGAGCGATATGTTTAGCAGTAGACGAGTGTACGGGCTGATATGGAACTCGTACTGTCTGTGGTTGATAGCGAAATGGTTGATACTTGATACTGCTATGATAGTCAGGTGGAAATTGATATAATGTATTTCCTTAAAACCGTACACTAAATTATAAAAAAACGTAAAACTATATGAAAGATGATAGAACGACAGATGAGCACGCGCGATCGACTGTTCGAGACGTGATATGCGAACGTACTGTTTTAGAAATGGTTAAATCGCCAAGCGTGCCGTAATTCGCTAACGATACAAAATGTACGTGGCTGGCCTGTACAACGAGTATAGGCTGAGATGATGACGATGAAGAAGAGAAAAAATATACTTATAACAACATTAACACAGATTGATTAGAGCGTGGTCCGCTTCTCTCACTGGGTCAAGCAGTCATAGGTTTGATCCGCGCACGGGACAAGTATTTGTGTGACCCACAAATTAATTCGGCTAACAACCGCGACACAGGAAAAATTCCTAGGAGCTACATTTTTAAAGAAAGAAACATGTTGTTCACTACACTTATTTTTCGTATTGTATTATTTTCATTCATTACGAGTCCAGAAGTCACAAACAGAGCGTCAGCTGTTCCGCATCAGGTAATTTATTTTCCGTTCATTTCTCCCACCCATAAAACCCAGATACACAAAGACGTAAATAAAAAAACACTAGACTCGGTACACATAAATACGCACACGCGGGTGCACAGCAAAAATTGTACCTCCGATCACAGCGCAGATGTGTGGAACGGTCCCTGCGACAAATTGTTTTATCGAAAATTACTTTCTGGAACGGGACGCGGATAAATTTCCATTTTTCTAATGGAAGTGAATGGAGGCAAGTCCGCTGAGACGCCGTTGGGACTTGGGTTGAAATTACCGGATACGATAACTTGACGTTGGATTATAGTTAGTGCTTTAGTAAATGTGTTAGATGCTTCCTTGAGTCTTTGATGGTCGGGCGAAAATGGTGGAAAGAAAACTGCTTTGTTTTTCGCAGGGTTTATTGGGAGAAACTAGGACAAGGTCAGGTTAGGAAGAAAATAATTGTTGCCATATTTTTCTTGGTCAAGAGTCTCCGTAGACGGCGAGCGTGTATAAGATAAACTATGGGCGTGGAGTACGCCAGAGAGGTCTGTAAGGAAAGAACCTGTTGGAGCTCAAGGCTCTCTGCCTACCCTGCTAGGGATCTGGCGTAACGATATAGATAGATAGATTTTCCTTAATACAATTAAAGATGGCGAAAACAAGCGCAACGTTAATTGCGCCCATTAATTATTATAAACAAAATATGACAAGTTTTAGAAGTGTCATGTTTACACTTGACTAAATGCCTAACTTTTGACAATATTGTGTCGCATAACTTATTGGTCCATTGGCGCATGGTATGACTGGCAGCTGGCACAAAATCCTGGATTTTAATCCTGGGTCAGACAAAATTTTGCTAAGGTTTTTGATTGAAAAATTCCTCAGTTGAGAATTGAACCCTTATTGAATAAGGATACAAAATTTGGGTGTACACAACAGAACTTGGCCACCACTGATTAAGCAATATAAGCGTGACGGTGACTTTTTTGGTAAGTTTTTATGAATTTGTTTTCAGTTTAGCAATGCAACTACAACTGTGAATTACTGAAAAATAATATAAATTACAAATAAACAATTTATACGGTAGTTATAAAAACATTACGTGCTATATTTACGAAGTTCCAACAATAATTTCAATGAGCTATTGTTTCAATCTAGAGCAAAGGCCCCGTCCACTTTTTAAGTGGCCTAAATTGTAAAAGTTCTTTTTAGGTCATAAAAGTTTGATTCTTTTCGAAGAAGTCCAATTCCCGCTATTATCACCTAGGTCTGGATTCCGTTTTAATTAAGATTCTTTCTTTTATTTGTTTAGTGACAGTTTTCATGTTAAAGTTTTTCAAACCGCCTGAAGTTCTTCGGCATGCCTTAAGTACTGTTTAATAAAAAGTCTAAAAATCAGAGGGCTTAGTACGAATAGACTGACGTTAGCTTGACGCTAGCGATTAAGCATGCTGTCACGTTCGTGTTTATTTAATAAAATTACAGTATGACAAGATTACCATATCAACTCACTAGTATCATTAACGTCAATCTTTCCATGCTAAGCCTTCAGACTCTTAAAAAACAAGATGAGATCAATTATTTTTCGGAATTTATCGCGGTTAATTGTTGTTTTTTTTTATTTACCCACATTTCAAGTGCTTTGTAGTACCCTTACACACGAGAAGGAGTTTTTCCCGTGACCATGGGTGCTTCAACCTAAAAAATCAAAAATAAACCGCGATAAAATCCGAAAAGTAGTTTTATTTATGTGTAATATTTACATAAATCTAAGAACTCAGGATAAGATGAGTTGCTCAAAGCGCTACATCATCTTGATGTATGAGAGAAGGCTTTTTCCACTAGTGGGATACTATAGCCTGATAAACACGTCATAAATAATAACTTCTTTCTTACCAGCTAAAGCTGTATATTCATTAGTAGACAAAGTGTCAAGATGTCAATTTTTCTCCTTAGTGCCTTAGCTTACATTCTCACGTTGGCCAGTTTCATGACCATTTCTCTACTCACTGCCGCAGTTTATTAACTTACGCTGGCCAGTTTCATGTCCATGTCCTTGATCACTGCCGCAGTTTATATACTCACGCTGGCCACTTTCGTGTCCGTTTCTCTGCTCATTACCGCGGTTTACATTCTCGCGCTGGTCAGTTTCATGTCCATTTTCCTGCCCGGTAATAATATTTACATTTTCACGCTGGCCAGCTTAATGAAATTTATCTATTTACTGCCAAGGTTTAAATGTGTATGCTGGACAGTTTCATGTCCATTTCCTTGCTCACTACCGCGTTAAAATTATTGAACGGAGAATGCGCGTGAAGTCCGATGGAATGTTGTGCGAGGCACAAGGGGGTTTCAGGTCTGGAAGATGATGTTCGGATCAAGTCTTCTCACTCCGCGACATCGTAGAGAAGCATCTGGCAGTGGGCCGGAAGGTTTTCTGCGGTTTTGTAGATCTGGAGAAGGCATTTGACAGAGTTGTGCGAAAGAGACTTTGGGCCATTTTGCCAGAGTATGGTATAGATGGCACTCTGTTGCGAGCCGTCCAGTCCACGAATGTGGACTGCAAGGCATGCGTACGGGTGGGTGGTAACAGGTCACCCTGGTTTGACGTTAAAATCGGCGTCAAGCAGGGTTGCGTGGTGTCCGCTAGACTGTTTATAATATATCTGGACAAAAGTCTTCAAAGACTGAAAGCGATGAATGAAGGTGTACAAATGGGTGACTTAGTGGTAAACCATCTACTTTATGCAGATGACGCGGTTTTAATAGCGCCAACAACCACTGATCTGCAAACACTAGTCACAGTTATGAAAAACGACTGCATGATCAATGGCTTACACTTGAATGTGAAAAAAACCAAGATTATGGTTTTTGAAAGGGAAGAAACCAGAACGAATGTAAGGATTGTGGTTGGTAACGATGTGCTGGAGCAAGTGAATGAGTTTGTATATCTTGGATGCGCCTTCAGTAAGGATGGGAAATACACCGCTGACATAGAGAGAAGAGTGAGTGCAGGGAACAGAGTGAATGGTGCGATGGGAAAGCTACTCGGGAGCCGGCACTTAAGCCATAAGGCGCAGCTGGCCATACATAACGGAGTTCTTGTCCCAACGCTGTTATATGGTAGCGAGAGCTGGGTATGTAAGAAGGAGAATGAAAGTAGGATAAATGCGGTAGAAATGCGAGCTCTGCGGAAGATGTGCGGAGTGAAGCTGACCGACCGCATTAGCAACAGCATAGTAAGACAGCGAGTAGGTATGAAAGATAGTATCGGTGTAAAGATGAGAAAGGGCATGCTCCGTTGGTTCGGGCATATAGAAAGAATGCTAGAGGAAAGAATGACAAAACAGGTATACAATGTGAAAGTGGAAGGATGCAGGTACCGGGGAAGACCTAGACTATCTTACCACGACCAAATAAACCGAGTCTTATCTGATGGAAAAGTCAAGAGTCTCCGTAACCGGCGAACGTGTATGAGACGAACTATGAGAGTCGAGGAAGCCAGAGAGGTATGTAAGGAAAGAACCTGTTGGAACTCTGTACTCTCTGCCTACCCCGCAAGGGATCTGGCGTGAGGTTATAGATAGATAGATAGATAGATTACTTCTAAATAACAATCCATCATTCATAGTCACAATACTTTAAAAATGTTCACACCGTTCACCTCTCGATTTAATTTGGAACATCGATCTTGCGAAAAAAAACGGGAGGGCAAAAGGCCAAGGTAATCGGGAAAGTTAAATGAGTACTTGTCAACGGCTTAAAGGCAAACGGAGTGATTCCTGGGGACGAGCCGATAAGACTTTCGCTTAGAAATGAGCGGTAGCGGGAAAAAATAGGAACGATGAATTTATTTCTTGACTTAAACCAGACAAGAAACTTATGGAAGGATGAGTAATACACCGCTGATGTAGAGAAAAAAGTTAGTGCAGGGAATAGAGTGAATGTTGTGATTGGAAAGCTGTTCAGGAGCTGGCACTTAAACCAAAAGGCGGAACTGGTCATACATAACTTGCTTGGAGTGCTTGTCCCAACGCTGGTATATGACAGTGAGAGCTGGGTATGTAAGAAGGAGAACGAAAGCAGGATAAATGCGACCGAAATGCGAGCTCTGCGGAAGTTGTGCGGAGTCAAGCTTACTGACCGTATTAAGAAAGCGGGTGAGTATAAAAGATGAGAAAGGGTATGCTCGATTGGTTCGGGCATTTAGAAAGAAGAATTAGAAGAATGTCGGAAAAAAAATGACAAAACAGATATACAAAACGAAAGTGGAGAGATGTAGGTACCGAGGAAGACTTAGACTATCTTACCATATCTAAATAGACCGCGTCTGAATGGCAAGTCAAGAGTCTCCGTAACCGGCGAGCGTGTATGAGACGTATGTAAGGAAAGAAGCTGTTGGAACTCTGTACTCTCTATCTACCTCGCAAGGAATCTGCCTTGATGATATAGATAGATAAAAGAAACTTATGTACATATACGTGATGCCTATATTACCCAAGCGACGGTATGTATGCTATATACCTATATTTGTACCTAAATATCGCCGATAATCAGACTGCTACTGAGAATATTTCGATAGAAAACCTTAATAACATTTTGTCCAATATATGAAACCCAAGACTTCGTAATAGGCAACTATATGCCATTAGCAAGGCAGTTTTATTTTCATACATATATAATTGATTGCCGCTTGAATGGGTTAATAATCCTTGGAAATTGGATGCTTAATAACACTGCAACTAATTACATGCTGATGGATATAGGCTAAGGCTATATTCAATAGAAAATAGACATTGGCAAGACTGCATTAAAATTACCTCTTGATATCAAACAACCAATTTAGAGTTCGTTTTATCAAAAAAAAGACGGACAGCTTGCTCCAGTGGTTACGAACTTAAGGCAGACCCCACTGGGTCGAGAAGTCGCGGGTTCGAATGCCGCATGCGACAAATATTTGTGTGACTCACAAATGTTTGTTTCGGTCTGGGTGTTTATGCATGTTTCTAAACGCACCTACGACACAGGGCTACGTAATATTAAAAAAAGAAACATGACAAATGGTGACAAAGCCGCAACATTGAAATGGAACTGGGCTGGTCACATCTGCCGCATATCTAATACGACTTGGGCAAAAATAATTACCAACTGGGTCCCACAAAACTATAAACGACATCGCGGCAAGCCCAGACAGAGATGGCGGGACGAGCAGGACGCCTTTCGCCATTTTAGTCTAATAAATAAAATCTGTCACTGTCAATGCGGTAGCGAGCAAACATAATATTGCGACTTTGGGTTCTTGCCCTTTGAGGTTCACATTTTGCAGTCATTGACTTTTACGTAGGTATACATATATACAGATATTTAAATATCTAAGATAAGTATATACGGATATTTATATAAGTATATTGTAATTTATTCTCCGTATTTCCAGGTCGGCATCTCTGGCGTCACCATTATTAGTGCTGCCAGAATACCAGCGCTGCACCATGATCCATCGTTATGGTGTAGCAATATGCTGAGGCAGTATCCTATTCAACCCCACACAACCTCTGGTGTCTGTAAATGTTTTGGCTAGTTTTTTTTTCCTTTTTTTCTCTTTGTTATTATTTTTAATTATTATTTTCGTTATTAATTTTAGTATCTCAATTACTATGTGATTGTGGTTGAATAAAAGTCTTTTCTTTCTTTCTTTCTTTTTTCTTTCTGGAAGACTGGCAGCAAAAAACAGAACCGAATGGAAGCAGAGGAAGCCTTTTCTTAGCAGTGGGCAATAAATAATTAGTAGTCGGGAATCTTAGATTATGCCAGATATAATAACAACAGGCTCGCCTACATTAGAGACTAACATCGTCATTTAGGTGTGCAAAGTACACCTCTACCACCCTCTGCTTGGGGAGTGCAGATATAAAGGTATTTATTTTATTTTTACAGGTATACACAAACACGCAAACATATATACCACAACGGTTCGCAGAGACTATTTTGGCCATAGGCTGCGATTCTGACATAACTCTAACATTTCATCTTCATACATATATCTTTCTCTTTTTGTTTATAGTTGCCATTACCCAGATATTTTGTGGGGGTAGGCAGAGAGCACAGACTTCTAACAGGTTTCCTTACAGATTTCTCCACTTTCATAGTTCATTCCACACATGCTCGCCAGTTATGGTGACCCTTGACTTCTTTTCCTTATTATTGAATACGCTTTTACGTTATCTATGTCACCACCCTACTATCATCCGTTTCCTAAAAGAGTGGAATTCAGTTTGCGAATTTTCGCCTAATGACAAGAGCCAGAAGTCATAAAGTCGATGAAATTGACTGCGGGATCCTTTTCTAACGGACCTCTGACGCCAACCTTTAAAATAGAACTCTCAGATTGATTGCATTCACCATGATTACTTTGAGTCTTAATTTTTAATCGAACTTTTGAAGCTATGGGATGATTCGAAAAGTTTTGGAACTAAGCAATTTTTCTTTTATGTAACTTGCTTCAGTAATATTTCTGTTTACGCGGTATGTAGTTTCTCTTGTTGCTAAATGCCGTCATACCTATATTTCGCAGCAGGAATGGTAGAGATGATTTCATCAACCACATTAGGTCTCAATATAATAGGGGACGAAACTATTGCTTATATACCGGTCGCAATGTCAAACAAGAATTTTAGAGAGGTAAAAAAAATGAGGCGCTCGCTACGATGTGCCACCGCGGTCTTCTTACCGCTCACCAAGGTTAAGCAGCGTTCGACACGGTCATCCTGAGATGGGTGATCGTTTGTGGCATTTTCATATTCAAGAGTTTCTGTGCTTCAGAAGACAAGTTAAGCCGTTGGTGCCGGTTACCACTTAATGTGGTAGTCGTTAAGCCGGGTTGGAAGCCTTATAGGCAGCTTGATAAGTTCCAACAGCAGTTGGCCACTAACCTGCCTCCACCAATCCGCACTGGGTCTGCGTAATGGAGTATGACCTAATCTCTCTCACCTCGATTCGTGAGCGAAGGCCTTTGCCTAGCAGTGGGCAGTATAGGCTATTATTATTAGTCCTAGGATTCGAATCCAGAAAATTGAAAAAAAAAAAAATTATTTTGAGTGTTACTAGGTTTGTCTTTGGTAGTTATATAAGTACTGTTTGGTTTTGGGACAATAGAATGGCAAAACGAGGCTTGCGTTATTTATTTATTTTATAAACACTGAACTTGCTAATGTTTACAGACAACAAAAGTATTCAAGCTACTAAAAATATTTAGTGATAAAATGAGTGCACAGAAAAAAATCAGTTAATCCATGAAACTTCACGAGCTGTGCGTTTAAAATTTCAAGCTGTTCATCAAAACTGCAGCATGATTTCACCCCCAATTAAGCTCGTTATTTATGCATTCGGTTAAATTTAGCAACCGCCATAACGTAAGTATTCTGAGACTAACGATATCTATGTTAAATTATTTATTTTGTTGCGATGCGTATCTCCATCTCTAAGGGGTCAATAACCCGTCGATTGTTTGAGTGTGAGAAGGACCTACGCTGTTGGCCGCGGGGCCTTTACAGCTTCACTGATTTGACATTGAGCTTTCCTACAGACGTCCAAGCTTGCCACTTACTGAATTTAATAGTTGCAGGTATGTTCCCAGCTTGGTAAAATCAGTCTTTTTTTTTTTAAACCTAGCCTTACACTAGGACTTATTCCTTTTTCATGGGTGCGTTTACAAACATGAAAATATACATACACAAATACCCAGACCGAAACAAATAATTATGGATCACAATTTAGTAATTTTTTATCAAGTAAATGTTTGAACTGCCTTAAGTATCCTTCAAAATACTATTTCCACTTTAGAATATCATCAATGTAGAAAAAAGGGTACGGCACTCTACGGTTACTGTTTTAAAGCATATAACCACCACAATAATTCCCATTTGGAATTGGCAAGCTACCTGCTTTTTTTTCTACACCCATACTATTATATATATGCAAATATTATCTTTTTTGTTTCCCTTCCCTTTGATTCACAAAAGCCATATTAAAATAATACACTCTATGTTACTTCCATCTTATATCTATCTATATATTATCACGCCAGATCCCTTGCAGGGTAGGCAGAGAGTGCAGAGTTCCAACAGGTTCTTTCCTTACATACCTCTCGGCCTCCTTCACCCTCATAGTTCGTCTAATACACGCTCGCCGGTTACGGAGACTTGTGACTTGTCCTTCAGATAAGACACAGTCTATTAGGCCATGGTAAGGTAGTCTAGGTCTTCCCCGCTACCTACATCCTTCCACTGTCGCATTCCACCTTATATGAAAAATGAAAATCCACCAAGTCATTTAGCCTAAATGGCGTGCCAAAGAAAACCCCGCCGAAATACCTATATATGTAATATACCACATATTGTATATATACACTCGACAACAAATGCTCTCCTTCTGCACTTGGTTAAAAAGGAAGAACACTACCGGTGTTAATAGAAAGTTTTGAAACCTATCAGAATACGATCGCGCACATTGGACGTAGAAACACAAGTATTTGGCAAGCTCGCCGACAGCCTTGTATCATTTTAAACGAGTCGGTTAATCAGTGCGATACCACTTTTTTCGAGCGCCCCGGGCCGGAACGTTTTGATTAATTTTTATTGGAATACGTGCACCTTTGTGGGTCTTTCGAGTGTGGACTATTCTACTATTTGAGTTAGTGGATATTGAAAGGTTCGCGGTTAGATTTTGGCACCCCATTTCGTAGCCCCGTCCTTGGAATTATTCCTGAACTATTGATAGGTTTGCGGTAACATATAAGCATGAATTTTTTTTTTTAAAGAAACCTAGATCCGCCTTAGGAATAATTCCTACGACGAAATCTTTTAAAGACTAGCCCCCCACCTGCCTTTGGGTAGACAGGCGGGGGAGTGTCGGACTCTCTGCTGCGGTCCTCGCCCCACTTTGTGTGACGCGCGGACCGCAGCAGCATACCGACTAAAACCTCCACGTGTTCCGCCTGCCGCTTTTAGGAAAGGCTTCAGGTACGGGGACTTCATCCGCAGCCTCTCCAGCGGTTGTCCTTAGTATAGACCCACTAAGTCGCGACCGCGACACCGCAGAAATTCTCTCTAATGTCGGGGACGTGCGTACGGGAAAATAGGCACACCCCGTCACCTCAAGGGTGCAAGTGTAGAGCAGGCGACGGCCCCCAATGCCGTCACCCGCGCACCCTCTTTACGGTGGCATGAGGTCGGCATGTCGTCGCCTCCTGCGCCCGCGTCTTCGTCGGCGGTTTGGGTCAGCCAGTGGATCGTCCTCCCTGGCTCGCTCCGCCGCCTCCTTGCGTGTCATGTCCACCTCAACAAAGGTGGCCACTGCGTCCCATGATCTCTCGCTGCCGACTATAGAGCGAACAATCGCCGGCAGCGAGAGATCCGTTCCCACAATCGCAATTAGCGAGCTACGCTGTTCCGCCAAAGCAGGGCAAACCTCAAGCGTCTGCTGCGCAGTATCCTCGGCGTAACCACACTCGTGGCACCTCTGGTCGGCCTCTCTAAACGGTCGTCCTAGGACAACTGAGGGCAACACCGGTGTGAGTGGCTCAGGGGTGTAGAGAGGTGTGCTGCGCTTTCTCCGAAGTTACTCGCGGCGTTATGCGCTTTAACACTTCCACCCCTGGCGTACATCGACGTAGGACCGCATTATCTTCTTATCTATGATCTATTAGGAGGTTGGCGGTTATTAATCGACACTTTTTTTACAACTTAGCCTCACACTTATATTTATTCCTGCGTCGCAGGCGTACGTTTAAAAACATGTAAGTTGCATACACGAACACCCGGACCGAAATAATATTTGGGGGAAGCACAGACATTACTCCCGTGCGGGAATTGAATCAGAAACCATTCGTTCCAGAGGGTGGAACCATTGAACCAGGTCGTCCGTCAAAATGAAGTAACTATATTGCCATTAAAGATCATATACGTGTGTATTTCGCGTTCGTAGCGCTGGCATACCACCATTTTTGAGCGTCGCAACAGCTTTCTATAAAACCAGAGGTTAATATTGATTTATTAACCTGCAGCTGGCAGAGCTAAGGCTGAAAAGCTGATGCTTTTCCAGCCTTCTCTTACAAATTAAGGTGCGAGACAGTATCGTACTCTAACATGCGGACGCAGTGCAGATGAATGGAGGCAGGTTTGTTGTCTGCATTTGGAATTTATCAATACATCTATAAGATTTCCAACTTGGAGACTATCACAATATGAAGTGGTAACCGGGGCTAACGAGTCAACGTGTCAGCGTGCCTTTTTAAAGTATGAAGAGGTTTGAAAATAGTAATCCCACACGGTCACCCATCTCATACCGACTGAACCGGACTAAAAACACGATCTACAAATAGTGCTACGAGCGTCTCAAATCCAGAGGTAATTCTCAAATCTCGTAAATATTTATCAATCTTAAAATCTTTACAGACCCTCAATAAATAAGAAAAAGTGTCTGTCCATTACAATCTGTTAGCATTACTAGATTGACTCAAAGGTGCTTCGGCGACGTCAACTGAATACAAAATATATCTATTTTTTTATTTACTTCTTTTTCTTGTGCAAGTAAAGGCACGTTTTGTTCAGACAGCGTTTTTTTTTTATTTTGTTATCACATTAAAGATTATTTTTCTTTTTAATGAAATATGTTTTTTTATGGTTTTACTTATGTATGTAATTTACTTTCTAAGTTTTTCCGCGACTACCTCATACAACTCTACTTAAACAAATAAAAAAGAAGTCATTTTTCGTGTTTGTCTTTTGTATACTTTGTCATTATGTCGATTTATATTGGATTGATATTTTTTTTGATAAATCTGATGGTGTCGTATAATTTGTTTTATATGTAATAGTGATCTAAAATATAAAATTAAAATATAGCATCGCAGAGTAAAAAAAAAACTAGAAATAATTCAAAAATATTCATATTATAAAAATTGTTTCAAATAATATGGTCAAGCCTATATTCCCCAAGTGGGGGTGGCAAAAGTGTAATGTGTATACCCACTTTTCGCCGACGATGTTAGGTCTCATATAATAGCGGGTGAGCCTATTGACATATACCGGACATTTCCAGACTCCGGAGTGAATCTGGGAATTTCTCGATAGGAAAACTACATATGTCTGACCTAGGATTTAAACCCGGGACCTCGACATCGCAAAGCGCTTTATTTGCGCGCTACTATACCAACGAGGCAGTTGTACCAAATAAAAGCTAGATAATGTTAATTTCCATATAAAATTATATATAAGCGCAAAGCTACAATAATTTATTGGTAAAATTGTTAAATTAAAAGTCAACTTTGCTCTCAGTTAATATTAAGTGCGAAATATTATTTTATATGAAAAGCAATCAGATTGTATTTATAGCATTAATAGTTTACAAGTCAAAAGCTCTCGAAAGTTCAAATTGTGAATAGAGCTCTATCGACTCATAAGAATTCAGACCTGTTTTGCCTTTCATTAGTTCAAATGGAATGGTATTCGCTATAATCAACATTTTATTAAGGTACAATAATTTAGCGTTTGCAATAAAATCAATGATAATTTTGAGCTAAAAATTTATTTTAAGAAAGTAATATTATAAGAATAAAACCTTTATTTTTATAAATCTATTCAATAACCTATATACTTGTTATGATTATCGGCAGGATTCTATTAATTTAATTTAAATATAAGTTGAAGCCATTAAGTTATTACGTACTATAGTCGTACAAGGATCTATTGGCCTGCGGAAAAAATTGGAACTAACATTGTCATCAAGTAAAATATCACTTTATAACAGTCGCAGTGCTATGAAATTTACCCAAGTCCTGTTTTTAATAAGGAACCGTGCGGACCTGTTGAAATATATGTCTGAAAATAGGAACTGACTGAACCGAATTGACTGTTTCGTTGGTCTAGTGGTAAAGCGCATCACTTTGTGATCACGAGGTCCTGGGTTCAAATCCTAGGTCGGACATGTGTCGTTTTTCTAACGAAAAACTTCCCAGTACGAGTCCGGAGTCTGGAATTGTGCCCGGTATATGGCAATAGGCTCGCCCCCTATTACATGGGACCTAACATCGTCGGCGATACGTGGGTTTCCTCAGTACACCTCTGCGGCTTGGGGAATATAGGCATGACGGTGTAAAATAGGAAAATTTTACTAAATGATAACCCTAATTTCACACCAACACCCCCTGTAAATGTCATTCACAACAGATCCTTGTGGTACTATACGTACGAGAAAAGCTACTTCAAACAAAAAATGGTGCGTAACTGGATAGGCGACCCCATACCCAGTACATAGATAATAATATTTTTTGTTTCTGGAGTGGTTTAAACAGTATCTCAGCGCACATGATGGCATATTTTTGATATAAAACTTAGCATAGCATGAGGTGTCTTCCCTAGCATATAATAATACAATGGTCGAAACACGATGTTTGTGCGTCTATGGACCGCTAATTTGGACCGTTAGTACTTTTTTTTTAAACTAGGCCCTATACTAGGATTTATTCCTGTGTCGTGGGCGCGTTTACAAACATGAAAATTCACATACACAAATACCCAGACCGGAACAAATAATTGTGGGTCACACAAAGATTTTTCCCGTGCGGGAATCGAACCCGCGACTATTAGACACAGTGGGCGGAGCGGCTTAAGCTCTTAACCACTGTGATACATCGTTCGTCGTTTTTATTCTAGGGTAACTCTTAACTTCCTAAATGTTGTATGACACGTATTGTATAAAACGCAATATATGTTAATTTTGCCAATCTTCTTTTCGTATCAATGGTTCATATGTCCTGTCCTGTTCTGCTAAGTAAGTGGCTAGCACAACCGCGCCATTTGTGGCTGTACAGGTAGTGGGCCATAAGGGGCAGACCAGCAGGTCTACATAGTCTGTGAAGTCGCACCACAATCGCAGGCTATTATATTTGCATCTCTAAATCCCTATGTGCACAAATTTACCTGTCTCTACCTACTTTAGTGCGGGGCCGATTTTAAGATTTCCACTCCGGCCATGTTAATTGGTGCCCTGGGAGTAGTTGCTCCTGAACATGCTACATGAAAAAAAATTAAGGCGGTGGGTTTTCTCTTCTCTGCATTGTCTGTCTGGCCGTTGTTGGGAGATCCCGCAGGGTCTCCGTGAACTTTAGAAAGCTTTTGCAGCTCTTGAGGTGGATCTGGTGGCCATACAAGGGGTGTGGTGTTTCAGACTCTTGCTTTAAATTTTCCTGTCAAGGTCTTAGGGCTTAGCATGAACAGATTGATGTTAGCTTAACGCTATTGAGACGCGAGTGAGCAGCACGCTTTCTCGACAATGTTACCACAATGTCAAATTTATGTTTGTGCATATTTCTGTGGGCTTAGACCTTTGAAATCTTAGTACGTACATTACCGTTAGCACTTTGCGTTAGAGTAACGCTATCGAGTTTATATGTTATCCTTGTCACAGTACAAATTTATTAAACAAAGCTCAACGTTATTACATGCTATCTTGACAGCGCTACTTGTCAAATAGTTCGTGCCTCTAGTCTTAGGGGCTAAACTAAGGGTGCGTGTAATAGAAATTATGATTTGATAACGATTGATGATGGCATACAATAGTAGTCCTTGCAGGTTGTTCCCAACTATCTGTAGTCCATTGTTTTCGTAAAATATTCTTTGTTGCTTGCTCTGCCCACTGGATCGCGTAGTTGCAGGTTCATAAGACCTTACTTTTTTTTAAAAAAACGTTGCCCTATACTAGTAATTATTCATGTATCGTGGGTGCGTTAAAGCAAATATTTGTGGATTATACAAAGATTTGTCCCTTGTGGGAATCGAACCCGCGACTATTTAATCCAGTGGGCGGAACGACTCAAGCTCTTACCCACTGAACCAAAGCGTTCCTTTTGTTACTTTAAAAAAGGTGCGCCTTAACTAGTAGATTAAGTTGTCATTAAAATCTAAAAATTAATCTAAACATTTTGAAAACCTAAAAATGCAAGGTTAGTTTAAAATTCTGTGATTACAAGATTCAACCAACTTGACTGACACGGCTTTTAGCACAACATTCGTTCCAAATAAATACTTAGGGGATAAATAAAAACGTATAAAAGGCAACAGGGTCGTGTCGGGGTCGATAATGAACACCACATCAAATTGGGCCATAAAACGTTTATGGTTCCGTACGATGGCCTCCCAGGAAGGATCTATTTGTCAATATATACCAGTAGGTAAACTATAGTCAACAAAATCAGGATAAGAAATTTTCTACTTAATTTAAATAAAACGAATCGACACGTCTGATGAACGGCTTATTAGCCTATGTGGCCACATGTTGTTGTAACTTATCAAGCCACCTATAAGGCTTCCAACTCGGCTTAACGACTACAAGAAGAGGTAACCAAGCCCAATGGCTTAGCGTGCCTTCCGAATCACAGAGACGCTCCAATATACAAATGCCACAAACGGTCACCCATCTTAGGCCGACCGGGTCGAACGCTGCTTAACTTTGGAGATCGGTAAGAACACCGAAGTCGCGCAATGCTACAAGCGCCTTTGAACGACTGCATGGTTAGTCTAGTAGTGTGTTATGCGGCTGGTATCATAAGCTCCTGCGTTTGTATACAAAGTCGGACAAATTCTCAATCACATTCCGGAGTCTAAAATTATCCCCAGTATAATAAAAATAAGCTTGTCCCTTGCCATACCAACATAGATATTTACAACGAGACCTAGTCCAAAATTAACGTTGTTTGTGAGTCAGAATCAAAACCGGAACTACAAAATCCGGTGCGCGGAACAGCTCTAAACACTAAACCAATCAGTCGTCAAATCACGGGGTCTGTTCCTACGTTATTTATGTTACTCAATCTATAAGTAGTGACCCGTTTCTTAAGCAGTTTTTCCATCCCACTTGCTATCCGCAACGCCCCAAACTGACGAGAGTTCGGTGGCGTCGGAAAGTTGTCCCCTACAAATAAAACTGCGGTTACCGTTTCTGTATTCATAGACAACTTAATGTCTTCACGGCTGGGTTGTTCAGAAAACATGGCGAGTGTGGACCGAGTTTGCTTTCAGTTGCTTAGCTTAATATGTAGATGATAGGAGTTCGAGTTTGGGTGAAACCAACTTGCTACTTTGTTTTTAGGTGTCGAATTTTAAACAAATGGAGAATATTTTTTGAACATGTAATATAAAGTCATGTTCAGGGTTACCAGTGAGAGCGAAACTCTTATTTTTAGGTTTAGAGTAATAGTTGAAGTATGCACGGAGCTAGACGAAAGGACAGACGAACAAGTTAATAAAATATTGTAAAAAATACAAAATATTTTCAACATTTACACGAAATCGTATAAATATTAAAAATATATAATTATGCCTGTCTCGTTGGTCTGGTGGCAAAGCACATCGCGTTGTGATCACGAGGTCCTGGGTTCAAATCCTAGGTCAGACAAATGTAGTTTTTCTAAAGAAAAATTCCGAATATGAGTCCGGAGTCTGTGCCCGGTATATGGCAATAGGCTCGCCCCGTATTACATGGGACCTAACATCGTCGGCGAAACGTGGGTGTACTCAGTACACCTCTGCCACCCCCGCTTGGGGAATAAAGGCGTGACGGTGTGTGTGTTAATAATAATAATATCAGCCTATACTGCCCACTGCTGGATAAAGGCCTTCTCTCCCTAATCGAGGTGAGAGAGATTAGGTCATACTCCACCACGCGGACCCAGTGCGGATTGGTGGAGGCAGGTTTGTGGCCACCTGCTGTTGGAACTTATCAAGCCGCCTTTAAGGCTTCCAACTCGTCTTAACGACTACCACATTATGTGGCTGCCGGGACCAACGACTTAACGTTCCTTCCCAAGCACCCAGTAACGTGCATTCTTCACGGAGACGCTCGAATTTGAAAATGCTACAAACGGTCACCCATCTCGGGCCAAGCGAGTCGAACGCTGCTTAACCTTGGTTATCGGTAAGAACACCGCGGTCGCACAGCGCTACGAGCGCCTGATATTAAAAATAATTTTAATTAAATATTTAAAAAAAAAACATTCTACTAATACTGAGTTCTTAGATTTACGCGAATATTACACATGAAATAAAACTCACTCACCCATGGTCACAGGAGGCACCCCTACCCTCCCGTGACCATGGGTGCTGCAAAGCACTCGAAACGTCGGGTACTAAAAATAAAAAATAAACCGCGATAAAATCCGGAAAATAATTTTATTTCATCCTACTAATATTATAAATGTTAAAGTTTGTTGTATGTGTGTATGTTTGATACTCAATCACGCAAAAACTGGTGAACGGATTTGGATGAAATTTGGCATGAAAATATACCTGAATTTATACATAGGATTCAACCCGGCAAAGTGTTAGGTTCCTATCTAAAGTCAACGCGGATGAAGTCGCGGTAAAAAACTAGTCAGAAATGATATGAAACTTTATTGTAATTTAAAATAAGCTGTATAATGTTATTGTTCTTTACTTTATAACTTTATCGTCGAATCTTTGAAAGGATGTTACGAGCACTGCTTGCTTTATCGAATCCAGCTTTTAAAAATATCTACTTTCTAAGCTAAGCTGTTATAAAGCATACATATATAAAACATATTAAAAAAATACTATTTATTATTTAGGACTCTAATGCAGTGAGAAAATAAAATATCATATTACAAAGTTCAACCCGAAAATGTCAACAGCCACTCTAAAAACTAAGTAACTACAAAGTACCTTCATAAAATATCAAAGTAGACACACTTTTCTAAACCCAAAAAACCTTTTAAAGGACTAGTTCGTAAAGCTCTAATTGATTATGTACGTGATAAATGGATCTATTGAGAATCGATACGTCACTCAGTTGCCAATTCAATTGTCACAGAAGAAATCACATATCTAGACTAAAGCCAACTATTTATTAGGGGATATGTGTCCCGCGACACATGCCACTGGTGACGTCAGACATAGTCGAGTGTCGTCGTTCGACAAGTTTGGCGACATTCTACGACCAGAGGGTTAAGCACGAAAGTTTGATTTTAGCGTGATGCTAGCGAGTATTGGTTGGTATATCAACTCGCTCATGCCAACATTTTTGTGCTAAGCTCTCCCTCGTCGCCGAGTTCCTTTTGTTAAGGAACTAGAATTACATAGTGTAGACGTGTAATGCGCAACAAATTAATTAATTAACGATGTATGGCATGTCTTTAAGCGATATACTGCAACTGATTAAATAAATGTGGTCATCATTGGTCGCGGGACAAAACTACGAAGGACGTCGCTGGACTTCACCTGACTTCACCACTCAACTCCTGAGTTAAGTAATAAGTACCACTAGCACCAGGTCTTCCTAGGACTACGCTAAGTTGCTACGCTGAGTTCCCTGAGACTAGGGAATTCCTTCACTGTTCTTTTTTCTAATCCCGGGTTTTCGGGATTGTCTACAGATAATCTCGGGATCCCTGAATATATCTGCGATTGTAGACTTGTAAATGAAAAGCCAGAGCACTATATAAAAACCAGCTATTTATTTACCTTTAATTGACAAAATAATCAAATATTCATAAAATAATTAGTCGAAATTAAGAAGTTAAATTAAAAAAAAATAACATGCAAATTAATTAATAACTTCTGACTATGACAAACACTAAACTTCCTAAACAAATACAACAAAAATAAAATTAATTTTCCATAATAAACCCAAAATAGTTATTCTACAGAGATCAATTTAACATTAATCAATAAATTAAAATGACCGGATCGGACTTATAAAGTCTTATCAGAAAAAGTAAGATAAACAAAATTCAATTTTCAACTTCAGTTGTGTGTTCAATGCAGTTCTTTTCATGGAATATTTTTTAAACAATTTTTATTTTTTTTCTTACCCCTGTAAATCTCTAGATTTGCCAAAATTTATTATCGAAGTTTTCGGGACTGGAATCCGACATAGAATCCTCTACCTGAGACCTGTGTATGACGTCGACCTACCTTGCGCGACTTTTGTCTGACGTCACCAACGCCACGTGTCGCGACACATTTGTCCTCTAATGAATACGAGGCTTTACCGGCGACATATCAAGGCGTGCCAAAACAGGTCAAAACCATTCCTCCTTTTCAGTGGGGGGCTAACGAACGTCAAAGAAAGTAAGCGGCTCTCACACCGCGAACGGCACTAAATCACTTGTGAGGGAAATTTGTCTCGTCAATTTATATGCGAAGAATAAATCTAAGGATGAAGGGCGTGTGTAGAGCAGAGAATTTCAGTAGGATAATACGTGTTTCAAGTTCTACTTACTTGTGGTGTCTTCCCATCAGATTCTCTTAGGCTAAGGAAAATTTTGCGCACTACCAGGGGAATTAAGAGTATTTTTCCGCCCTCTTATAAATGCAAATAAATAGCTCATAGCAGGATATTTTTTTATAATTTTTAGTCTTCATTATCAAGTCATTTTTATTCCATTATCGTTTACGTTTTTATATGGCGACTATCTAAAATAATTTGCGAAATGTACTGTACATATACACACTGAGGAAAATATTTTAAAAAAAGGTAAACCGACTTCAAAAAGCAAAGAATAAATATTTGAAAATTATTTTTTAAAGATTTTTATTTTACATTTTTTAGTGACGAGTAAATTATTTAGTAATATTTATATACCGATATTATAATATTATATTATTTTGCTGAGTTTTACAGTAAGGTACCAACAGGATTAATATAATGACTATAATAACGGAATCTATACATTCGTGCTGTTCGCCGTTAAGGAGTTCCCTCTTGTATCTTCAAAGTCCAAGGTCCAATACCCATAACATTAAAACAGGGCCACTTCAAAACTATACTGAACCAAATGCAAAAAGAATCATCAAAATCGGTTCGTAAGCAAAGGAGTTATAAAAAAAAGGACGAATTATGAACCTCCTTTTTTGAAGTTGGCTAATATACTGCTTAGTTCTATGGTAGGGTACCTATAGGATTGACGTAATACCCATAATATCTCAATTTACACATGCGTATTGTTGGTCGTTAAGGAGTTTTCTGGTGTATCTTCTAAGTCCAAGGTCCAATGCCAATGAAATTAAAATGGGACCACTTTAGAGCTATACTGAACCCAATGCAAATCATCAAAATCGGTCTACAATTGACGGAAATATCGCTGAACATACATAAAAAAAGCATACATACAACCGAACATAGAACCTCCTCCTTTTGGAAGTCGGTTAAAAATAGTATGAAGCAATGTCGGAACCTTGACTGTAATAATTATTGGTGGGTTAAATACTTTGAATGTGGTAGCGTATTCTAGTTACTGTACACTATATAGAAACATGCAAAGTAGTAGAAAATATACAGTTTCTAATTAGGCTCCGTACACATGTACACGTGGGCCTCTTTGAACTGATGATATTCAAATTCAAATTATTTATTTGTGCGTTGCTAGAATAATGGATGTTATTTTTACAAAATATGCATGATTCACTGGTGTGGAAGCATGCAAATATTAGTTGTAGGTCATAAACAATTACAATTTACGTAGCGTTTTCGGTAGATTATTGTAAATTTTGATTATTATCATATAGCCGTTCTTTTGTTGCAAGGCTGTAAACGATCGTTGGGTGGCTAGTATCGTTGTATCTCTGGACAAATATGTTTTATTTACGCAGGCTTTGTCAAACATAAAAGGATATTTCTTTATATACATAGCTATTTCTAGTTTATATAGCGATGTTATTGTTAACAGATTTAGTTTTTTAAATTATTGATGAGACATGTACACATAATATCGAACAAAATCCGGACTCCGGAGTGCTACGCATTTTTTATGATAGAGGAACCCCAAACACATGTTATACCTAGGATTCGATCCCAGAAACTCGTAAACAAGGCAGTATGCATACGTTATACTTTAACGTAATATGAAATAACATGCACAAAATGCTGGACCTCCTGTAATAATTTACGCTGTGTCACATGTGAGAAGTGTAGGTAGATTTCGACGTTTCATTAGGGAAACGAGCAAATCTTTCGGTAGAACGCGCTGTGCGAATTTGGATTTGATTTCGTGGTTGGTTATTTCTCGTTAGTCACGGCGGGGATTTGCCTCGTGTGCCGGCGATACTGCATTGCTCAGTTAATTTGAGGGGATACTTGCTAATGTAAACGTTTGAGTATTTGTTTATAAGTATACTGTTAGGATCTATGTATGGGAGAATAATGCAGGACGAGCTAGGCTTAAGTATAAGTATAGAAGATTACATTAAAACATGCAAAACTTTCCATATCAAGCCTTTTGTAAATCGCCGTAAGTTAGCTAACTAGGTTTTTCTGTCAAAAATCATCTGTAATGGAATGGATTGTCCCGGCATTCTTCTCTTTACTTTAATGCCCCTCAAAAGTCAGTAAGATTCAATCCCCCACTGTCAATTCCTTCCTTCATCCTCAAATTACAGGCAGAATTCTTTCATTGTGCGAACGAGCAGGGATTTCAATAATATATGTAAAGACTTATTGCTCGACCCATTCACTACAAAAAGCCGTACGGTAAGAAAGCAGTTGAATTTACAATTTTTCACATAGTATAGGTAAGTAAAAATGTTTGTTGTGTGCTAAATCAGCGTAAACATATTCTTGCTATACGTGGAAACCTGTAATTGGTTTTGTGCTACCTATTTATGTCGCTTAATATTCTGTATCTAGCTGTTGGTTTTAATTAAATATATAAATAAAATAAAATAAACATCATATCAAAGTCTACCTCAGCCACCTGCGCGTAAGGAATATAGATGGCTTGGTTTAAGTAGTTTATTTCTTTTTTTTAATAAGTAATTAAACAGATTGCAATCAAAATCAATAATAATAAGAGAATATATGCAGGTGGCATTGAATCGGTTTCGTTGGGTATGTTTAGCAATAGGCGAGTGTACGGGCTGAGACGGGACCCGTACTGTCTGTGGTTGATAGCGAAATGGTTGAGCGTGATACTTGATAGTGAAATGATAGTCAGGTGGAAATTGATATAATTTCATTAAAACGGTACACTAAATTATAAAAAAGGTAAAACTATATGATAGATGATAGAACGACAGATGAGCACGCGCGACCGACTGTTCGAGACGTGATATGCGAACGTACTGTTTTAGAAATGGTTAAATCGCCAAGCGTGCCGTAATGCGCTGACGATACAAAATGTACGTGGCTGGCCTGTACAACGAATATAGGCTGAGATGATGACGATGAAGAAGAGAAAAAATATACTTATAGCAACATTAACACAGATTGATTAGAGCGTGGTCCGCTTCTCTCACTGGGTCAAGCAGTCATAGGCTTGATCCGCGCACGGGACAAGTATTTGTGTGACCCACAAATTAATTCGGCTAACAACCACGACACAGGAAAAAATCCTAGGAGCTACATTTTCAAAGAAAGAAACATCTTGTTCATTACATTTATTTTTCGTATTGTTTTATTTTCATTCATTACGAGTCCAGAAGTCACAAACAGAGCGTCAGCTGTTCCGCATCAGGTAATCTATTTTCCGTTCATTTCTCCCACCCATAAAACCCAGATACACAAAGACGTAAATAAAAAAACACTAGACTCGGTACACATAAATACGCACACGCGGGTGCACAGAAAAATTGTACCTCCGATCACAGCGCAGATGTGTGGAACGGTCCCTGCGACAAATTGTTTTATCGAAAATTACTTTCTGGAACGGGACGCGGATAAATTTCCATTTTTCTAATGGAAGTGAATGGAGGCAAGTCCGCTGAGACGCCGTTGGGACTTGGGTTGAAATTACCGGATACGATAACTTGACGTTGGATTATAGTTAGTGCTTTAGTAAATGTGTTAGATGCTTCCTTGAGTCTTTGATGGTCGGGCAAAAATGGTGGAAAGAAAACTGCTTTGTTTTTCGGAGGGTTTATTGGGAGAAACTAGGACAAGGTCAGGTTAGGAAGAAAATAATTGTTGCTGTATTTTTCTTGGTCAAGAGTCTCCGTAGACGGCGAGCGTGTATAAGACAAACTATGGGCGTGGAGTACGCCAGAGAGGTCTGTAAGGAAAGAACCTGTTGGAGCTCAAGGCTCTCTGCCTACCCTGCTAGGGATCTGGCGTAACGATATAGATAGATAGATTTTCCTTAATACAATTAAAGATGGCGAAAACAAGCGCAACGTTAATTGCGCCCATTAATTATTATAAACAAAATATGACAAGTTTTAGAAGTGTCATGTTTACACTTGACTAAATGCCTAACTGTTGACAATATTGTCTCGCATAACTTATTGGTTCATTGGTGCATGGTATGACTGGTAGCTGGCACGAAATCCTGGATTTTAATACTGGGTCAGACAAAATGTTGCTAAGGTTTTTGATTGAAAAATTCCTCAGTTGAGAATTGAACCCTTATTGAATAAGGATACAAAAATTGGGTGTACACAACAGAACTTGGCCACCACCGATTAAGCAATATAAGCGTGACGGTGACTTTTTTGGTATTTTTTTATGAATTTGTTTTCAGTTTAGCAAGGCAACTACAACTGTGAATTACTGAAAGGGGGAACTGCAACTGTAATTAAATTACAAACAAACAATTTATACGGTAGTTATAAAAACATTACGTGCTATATTTACGAAGTTCCAACAATAATTTCAATGAGCTATTGTTTCAATCTAGAGCAAAGGCCCCGTCCACTTTTTAAGTGGCCTAAATTGTAAAAGTTCTTTTTAGGTCATAAAAGTTTGGTTCTTTTCGAAGAAGTCCAATTCCCGCTATTATCACCTAGGTCTGGATTCCGTTTTAATTAAGATTCTTTTTTTTATTTATTTAGTGACAGTTTTCATGTTAAAGGTTTTCAAACCGCCTGAAGTTTTTCGGCATGCCTTAAGTACTGTTCAATAAAAAGTCTAAAAATCAGAGGGCTTAGTACGAATAGACTGACGTTAGCTTGACGCTAGCGATTAAGCGTGCTGTCACGTTTGTGTTTATTTAATAAAATTACAGTATGACAAGATTACCATATCAACTCACTAGTATCATTAACGTCAATCTTTCCGTGCTAAGCCCTCAGACTCTTAAAAAATAAGATGAGATCAATTATTTTTCGGAATTTGTCGCGGTTAATTGTTGTTTTTTTTTATTTACCCACATTTCAAGTGCTTTGTAGCACCCTTACACACGAGAAGGAGTTCTTCCCGTGACCATGGGTGCTTCAACCTAAAAAATCAAAAATAAACCGCGATAAAATCCGAAAAATAGTTTTATTTCATGTGTAATATTTGCATAAATCTAAGAACTCAGGATAAGATGTGTTGCTCAAAGCGCTACATCATTGCGATGTATGAGAGAAGGCTTTTCCCACTAGTAGGATACTATAGCCTGATAAACACGTCACAAATAATAACTTCTTCCTTACCAGCTAAAGCTTTATATTCATTAGTAGACAAAGTGTCAAGATGTCAATTTTTCTCCTTAGTGCCTTAGCTTACATTCTCACGCTGGCCAGTTTCATGACCATTTCTCTACTCACTGCCGCAGTTTATTAACTTACGCTGGCCAGTTTCATGTCTATGTCCCTGATCACTGCCGCAGTTTATATACTCACGCTGGCCACTTTCGTTACCGTTTCTCTGCTCATTACCGCGGTTTACATTCTCGCGCTGGTCAGTTTCATGTCCATTTTCCTGCCCGCTAATAATATTTACATTTTCACGCTGGCCACCTTAATGACAATTATCTATTTACTGCCAAGGTTTAAATGTGTATGCTGGACAGTTTCATGTCCATTTCCCTGCTCACTACCACGTTTAAATTGTTGCAATGGGCAGTTTTATGTCCATCGCTACTTACCGCCTAGGTGCACATGTTCTTTACCTGTTGACTACCAGTGCTTACATTCTCGCGCTGGCCATTTTCATTATCTTTTCTCTGCTCACATATAACAATATGATTACTTCTAAATAACAATCCATCATTCATTGTCACAATACTTTAAAAATGTTCACACCGTTCACCTCTCGATTTAATTCGGAACATCGATCTTGCGAAAAAAACGGGAGGGCAAAAGGCCAAGGTAATCGGGAAAGTTAAACGAGTACTTGTCAACGGCTTAAAGGCGAACGGAGTGATTCCTGGGGACGAGCCGATAAGACTTTCACTTAGAAATGAGCGGTAGCGGGAAAAAATAGGAACGATGAATTTATTTGGTCATACATAACTTGCTTGGAGTGCTTGTCCCAACGCTGTTATATGACAGTGAGAGCTGCGTATGTAAGAAGGAGAACGAAAGCAGGATAGATGCGACCAAAATGCGAGCTCTGCGGAAGTTGTGCGGAGTCAAGCTTACCGACCGTATTAAGAAAGCGTGTGGGTATAAAAGATGAGAAAGGGTATGCTCGATTGGTTCGGGTATTTAGAAAGAAGAATTAGAAGAATGTCGGAAGAAAAAATGACAAAACAGATATACAAAGCGAAAGTGGAGAGATGTAGGTACCGGGGAAGACTTAGACTATCTTACCATGTCTAAATAGACCGCGTATGAATGGCAAGTCAAGAGTCTCCGTAGCCGGCGAGCGTGTATGAGACGTATGTAAGGAAAGAAGCTGTTGGAACTCTGTACTCTCTATCTACCTTGATGATATAGATAGATAAAAGAAACTTATGTACATATACGTGACGCCTATATTACCCAAGCGAGGGTATGTATGCTTACCTATATTTGTACCTAAATATCGCCAATAATCAGACTGCTACTGAGAATATTTCGATAGAAAACCTTAATAACATTTTGTCCAATATATGAAACCCAAGACTTCGTAATAGGCAACTATATGCCATTAGCAAGACAGTTTTATTTTCATACATATATAATTTATTGCCGCTTGAATGGGTTAATAATCCTTGGAAATTGGATGCTTAATAACACTGCAACTGATTACATGCTGATGGATATAGGTTAAGGCTATATTCAATAGAAAATAGACATTGGCAAGACTGCATTAAAATTACCTCTTGATATCAAACAACCTATTTAGAGTTCTTTTTATCAAAAAAAAGACGGACAGCTTGCTCCAGTGGTTACGAACTTAAGGCAGACCCCACTGGGTCGAGAAGTCGCGGGTTCGAATGCCGCATGCGACAAATATTTGTGTATGTTTGTTTCGGTCTGGGTGTTTATGCATGTTTCTAAACGCACCTACGACACAGGGCTACGTAATATAAAAAAAAGAAACATTAATCACATGGGTGACAAAGCCGCAACATTGAAATGGAACTGGGCTGGTCACAACTGCCGCATATCTAATACGACTTGGGCAAAAATAATTACCAACTGGGTCCCACAAAACTATAAACGACATCGCGGCAAGCCCAGACGGAGATGGCGGGACGAGCTGGACTCCTTTCGCAATTTTAGTCTAATAAATAAAATCTATCACAGTTCAATGCGATAGCGAGCAAACATAATATTGCGACTTTGGGTTCTTGCCCTTTGAGGTTCACATCTTGCAGTCATTGACTTTTACGTATGTATACATATATACAGATATTTAAATATCTAATATAAGTATATACGGATATTTATATAAGTATATTGTAATTTTTTCTCCTTATTTCCAGGTCGGCATCTCTGACGTCACCCTTATTGGTGCTGCCAGAATACCAGCGCTGCACCATGATCCATCGTTATGGTGTAGCAATATGCTGAGGCAGTATCCTATTCAACCCCACACAACCTCTGGTGTCTGTAAATGTTTTGGCTAGTTTTTTTTTCCTTTTTTTCTCTTTGTTATTATTTTCGTTATTAATTTTAGTATCTCAATTACTATGTGAGTGTGGTTGAATAAAAGTCTTTTCTTTCTTTCTATCTTCTTTCTTTCTAGAAGACTGGCAGCAAAAAACAGAACCGAATGGAAGCAGGGGAGGCCTTTTCTTAACAATGGGCAATAAATAATTAGTAGTCGGGAATCTTAGATTATGCCAGATATTATAAAAACAGGCTCGCTTACATTAGGGACTAACATCGTCATTTAGGTGTACAAAGTACACCTCTACCACCCTCTGCTTGGGGAGTACAGATATAAAGGTATTTATTTTATTTTTACAGGCATACACAAACACGCAAACATATATCCCACTGCGGTTCGCAGAGACTATTTTGGCCATAGGCTGCGATTCTGCCATAACTCTAACATTTCATCTTCATACATATATCTTTCTCTTTTTTGTTTATAGTTCCCATTACCCAGATAATTTGTGGGGGTAGGCAGAGAGGACAGACTTCTATCAGGTTTCCTTACAGATTTCTCCACTCTCATAGTTCATTCCACACATGCTCGCCAGTTATGGTGACCCTTGACTTCTTTTCCTTATTATTGAATACGCTTTTACGTTATCTATGTCACCACCCTACTATCATCCGTTTCCTAAAAGAGTGGAATTCAGTTTGCGAATTTTCGCCTAATGACAAGAGCCAGAAGTCATAAAGTCGATGAAATTGACTGCGGGATCCTTTTCTAACGGACCTCTGACGCCAACCTTTTGAAATAGAACTCTCAGATTGATTGCATTCACCATGATTGCTTTGAGTCTTAATTTTTAATCGAACTTTTGAAGCTTTGGGATGATTCGAAAAGTTTTGGAACTAAGCAATTTTTCTTTTATGTAACTTGCTTCAGTAATATTTCTGTTTCCGCGGTATGTAGTTTCTCTTGTTGCTAAATGCCGTCATACCTATATTTCGCAGCAGGAATGGTAGAGATGATTTCATCAACCACATTAGGTCTCAATATAATAGGGGACGAAACTATTGCTTATATACCGGTCGCAATGTCAAACAAGAATTTTTAGAGAGGTAAAAAAATGAGGCGCTAGCAACGATGTGCCACCGCGGTGTTCTTACCGCTCACCAAGGTTAAGCAGCGTTCGACACGGTCGGCCTGAGATGGGTGATCGTTTGTGGCATTTTCATATTCAAGAGTTTCTGTGCTTCTGTAGACAAGTTAAGCCGTTGGTGCCGGTTACCACTTAATGTGGTAGTCGTTAAGCCGAGTTGGAAGCCTTATAGGCAGCTTGATAAGTTCCAACAGCAGTTGGCCACTAACCTGCCTCCACCAATCCGCACTGGGTTTGCGTGGTGGAGTATGACCTAATCTCTCCCACCTCGATTCGTGAGAGAAGGCCTTTGCCCAGCAGTGGGCAGTATAGGCTATTATTATTAGTCATAGGATTCGAATCCAGAAAATTGAAAAAACATTATATTATTTTGAGTGTTACTAGGTTTGTCTTTGGTAGTTAAATAAGTATTGTTTGGTTTTGGGACAATAGAATGGCATAACGAGACTTGCGATATTTATTTATTTTAAAAACACTGAAATTGCTAACGTTTACAGACAGCAAAAGTATTCAAGCTACTAAAAATATTTAGTGATAAAATGAGTGCACAGAAAAAATCAGTTAATCCATGAAACTTCACGAGCTGTGCGTTTAAAATTTCAAGCTGTTCATCAAAACTGCAGCATGATTTCACCCCCAATTAAGCTCGTTATTTATGCATTCGGTTAAATTTAGCGACCGCCACAACGTAAGTATTCTGAGACTAACGATATCTATGTTAAATTATTTATATTGTTGCGATGTGTAACTCCATCTCTAAGGGGTCAATAACCCGTCGATTGTTTGAGTGTGTGAAGGACCTACGGGGCCGCGGGGCCTTTACAGCTTCACCAGAGACCCACTGATTTGATATTGAGCTTTCCTACAGAGGTCCAAGCTTGTCACTCACTGAATTTAACAGTTGCAGGTACGTTCCCAGCTTGGTAAAATCAGTCTTTTTTTTGTTAAACCTAGCCTTACGCTAGGATTTATTCCTTTTTCGTAGTTACGTTTACAAACATGAAAATTTACATACACAAATACCCAGACCGAAACAAATAATTGTGGATCACACAAAGATTTGTTCTAGGAACATAATCCGCGGAGTAAACCCGAGACTAGCAGACACAGCAGGTGAATCGGTTTAGCTCTTAATCACTGCGCTAAATCGTCCGTCAACATCCAAAAACATTCAAAATCAGTAATTTTTAATGAAGCAAATGATTGAAATACCTTAAGAATCGTCAAAAAACTATTACCATTTTAGAATGTTATCAATCTAGAAAAATGGGTACGGAACTCCACGGTTATTGTTTTAAAGTATATAACCACCACAGAAATCCTATTTGAAATTGGCAAGCTACCTGTGTTTTTCGACGCCCACACTGTTATATAAACCCAAATATTATATTTTTCTTCGCCCCTTCTTTTTGATTCATCGACGCCATATTACAATATAGCACCCTATGTCACTTCCACCGTATATGTTAAATTAAAATCCACCAAGCCGTTTAAGCTACATGGCGTGACAAAGAAAAACACACGACGAAATACCTATATATGTAATAGAATATATTGTAAACGTACACTACAACAAATGCTCTGCAAAGGAATTAAAAAGGAAGAACACTCTACCAATCCTGTTTCATAGAATGTTTTGAAACCTATCAGAATACGACCGCGCACATTGGAAGTAGAACCTCGAGTATTTGGCAAGCTCGCCGACAGCCTTGTATCATTTTAAACGAGTCGGTTAATCGGTGCGATACGGCCTTTTTCGAGCGCCCCGGGCTCGATCGTTTTGATTAATTTTTATTGGAATACGTGCACCTTTGTGGGTCTTTCGAGTGTGGACTATTCTACTATTTGAGTTATTGGAAGGTTCGCGTTTAGATTTTGCTACCCCATTTTATAGCCCCGCCCTAGAAATAATTTTTGAACTATTAGGAGGTTGGCGGTTATTATTCGGCACTCTATCGTTTTTTACAACGTAGCCTCACATTTATATTTATTCCTGCGTCGTAGGCGTATGCTTACAAACATGAAATTTGCATGTACAAATACCCGGATAAAAATAATATTTGTGGGACGCACAAAGATTTCTCCCGTGCGGGAATCGAATCAGAAACCGCTCGTTTCAGAGAGTGGAACCATTGAACCAGGTCGTCCGTCAAAATGAAGTAAGCATATTGCCGTTAAAGATCATCTCCGTTTGTATTTTGCGTTCGTAGCCCTGGCAAACCTCGGTGTTGGCAGCTATATCCAAATTTATGCATGGTTCGGCTCAGTCTAAGATGGGAGGCATTACCATTTTTTAGCGTCGCAACAGCTTTCTATAAAACCAGAGGTTAATAAATCAGCTTTTCCAGCCTTCTCTCACAAATTAAGGTGAGAAACAATATCGTACTCTAACATGCGAACGCAGTGCAAATGAACAAAGACAGGTTTGTGGTCTGCCTTTGGAATTTATTAATCCATCTATAAGGCTTCCAACTTGGTGACTATCACAATGTGAAGTGGTAACCGGGGCTAACGAGTCAGCGTACCTTGTTAAAGTATAGAGAGGTTTAAAAATAGAAATCCCACACGGTCACCCATCTCATACCGACTGAACCGGACTAAAAACACGATCTACAAATAGTGCTACGAGCGTCTCAAATCCAGAGGTAATTCTCAAATCTCGTAAATATTTTATCCATCTTAAAATCTTTACAGACCCTCAAGAAATAAGAAAAAGTGTCTGTCCATTACAATCTGTTAGCATTACTAGACTGACTCAAAGGTGCTTCGGCGACGTCAACTGAATACAAAATATATCTAATTTTTTATTTACTTCTTTTTCTTGTGCAAGTAAAGGCACGGTGTGTTCAGACAGCGTTTATTTTTATTTTGTTCTATGATTCAAGATTATTTTTCTTTTTTATGAAATATTTTTGCATGGTTTTATTTATGTATGTAATTTACTGTCTAAGTTTTTACGCGCCTACCTGATACAACTCTACTGATACAAATAAAAAACAAGTCATGTGTCGGATTTGTCGTTTTTTATTTCATAATTTTTTTGATAAATCTTATGGTCTCGTAAGATTTGTCTTATATGTAATAGTGATATTAGATACAAAATTATAACATAGCATCGCGGAGTAAAAACAAATATAAATATTACAAAAATATTCATATTATAAAAAAAAATGGTTCCAAACAATATCATCACGTCTATATTCCCCAAGCGGGGATAGCAGAAGTTTAGTGTGTACACTCACTTTTCGCCTAGTAGCCTTTTGCTATATACCGGACACAATTCCGGACTCCGGACTAGTTCTGGGAGTCTTTCAAGACAAAAACTACGTTTGTCTTACCTAGGATTTGAACCCAGGACCTCGTGATAGCAAAGCGCATTATTCGCCACCAGACCAACGAGACAGTTGTGCCAAATAACAGCGTCACGCCTGTATTCCCCAGAGGGGGTGGCAGAGGTGTACTGAGTACACCCACGTTTCGCCGACGATGTTAGGTCCCATGTAAAAGCTAGTTAATGGTCAATTCCATATAAAATAACACTTTTATGCGCAAAGCTACAATAATTTATCGGTAAAATTGTTAACTTAAAAATCAACTTTGCTTAAGTTAATATTAGATCGACAATATTATTTTATATGAAAAGCATTCAGATTGTATTTATAGCATTAATCGTTTATAAGTCAAAAGCTCTCGAAAGTTCGAATTGTGAACAGAGCTCTATCGACTCATCAGAATTCAGACCTGTATTGCCTTTCATTAGTTCAAATGGAATGGTATTCGCTACAATCAACACTTTATTAAGGTAAAATAATCTAGTGTTTGCAATAAAATCAATGATAATTTTAAGCTAACAATTTATTTTAAGGAAGTAATATCATAAGAATGAAACCTTTATTTATAAAAATCTGGTCAATAACCTATATACTTGTTATAATTTTCGGGAGAACTCTATTAATTTTACTTATTATATATTAGTTGAAGCCATTAGGTCATTGCGTACTATAGTCGTACAAGGATCTTTTGGCCCGCCTATAAAATCAGAACTAACACTGTCATCAAGTGAAATGTCACTTTATAACAGTCGCAGTGCTATGAAATTTACTGTTATGAAAATTCTGTTTTTATTAAGGAACCGTGCGGACTTGTTGAAATATTTCCCTGAAAATAGGAAGTTTTACTAAATGATTACACTAATTTCACGCCAACGCCCTACTGTAAATGTCATTCATGGGCGAACAGATCCTTGTGGTACTATACGTACTAGAAAAGCTACTTCAAACAAAAAATGGTGCGTAACTTGATGACCCCACAGTTCATAGATTTGATACCTTTTGTTTCTAGAGTGGTTTAAACAGTATCCCAGCGCACGTGACGGCATATTTTTGATATAAATCTCAGCATAGCATGAGGTGTCTTTCCTAGTACATAATAACACAATAGTCGAAACACGATGTTTGTGGTGGTGTTTGGACTGGTGGGATCTGCCGAGATGACGCGTAGAGCGCGCGTCTGTGTGCGTGATTTTAATTCGGACCGTTAGTACTAACACCAGTATCTAAAAATTTGTCTAAGTATTTACTTGTACTCATGTATTTACTTAGTGCATCATTTTTATTCTATAGTTGAGAAAATGTCAATAGAAAGAAATGTCAAAAGTTAGTTTTCTTAGCCAAATATAGAAATTAAACACATTACATTAATCGTCTAAGTAAATTCTTAGTAATTAAGTAATTGAAAGATTTTTTTTTTTTATTAAAAAAATTTAAAACCACACTAGGATTTCTTCCTGTATCGTGAGTACGTATACAAACATGAAAATTCACATACACAATTAGCCAGACCGAACTAATTGTGGGTCACACAAAAATTTGTCCCGTGCGGGAATCGAACCCGCGACTATTCGACCCTGTTGACGGAGCGGCTTAAGCTCTTAACCACTGCGCCAAATCGTGCGTCTGTATAGATACGAGTAAACGACAATACGAGTAAATTCTACTGACGTTTTACTGGTCACGGGAAGGGCTAAGGTGTTTCACAGTCAAAATATTTTATTTGTATAGGCCAACAAGGGCGCTTAAAAACGTTAAAAATATTACATTTTTTTACAAATACCACCGGATCGGAACGCGGTCTCACACTGTGAAGATCCGGCGAGAAACTCAGCGGGCTAGTCTTTTGACTTAATTGGATTGGACTTTCTGTTTATTATCTTTTTTTACAAAATTGTATTTTAATAACAATGTCTATCTATCTATCGATATCATCACGCCAGATCCCTTACGGGGTAGGCAGAGAGTACATAGTTCCAACAGGCTTTTTCCTTACATACCTCTCTGGCTACCTCTACTCTCATAGTTCGTCTCATACACGCTCGCCTGTTACGGAGACTCCTGACTTGTCCTTCAGATAAGACCTGGTCTATTTGGTCATGGTAAGATAGTCTAGGTCTTCCCCGGTACCCACATCCTTCCTAATAACATTGTATTATACAAAAATGTGTTTAGGAATTGCCGAATGAGTAGCTGCTCAAACGCAATCAGTTTTATCGTCGATATATTCCAAAATATTATAATATCCGTTACTACATAGTCTAGTTTTAATAGCCTTTTTAAACTTATTAATAGGTATATTTCGGATAGGTATAGGTAACTTGTTGTAGAAGCGTAAACATTGCCCCATGAAAGAGTTGCTTATTCTGTGGAGACGAGTAGAATGTACAATAAGATCATCTTTGTTCCGTGTCACCTTTTGGCATGATGAATGTCGCTATATTTTTCAAAGTTACTAATATTCTTTTTAACTTTTAACACTTAATGTCCAGACATCGTTGTTATTCTAGGGTAACTCTTAACTTCCTAAATGTTGTATGACACGTATTGTATAAAACGCAATATCTGTTAATATTGCCAATCTTCTTTTCGTATCAATGGTTCATATCTGTCCCGCTAAGTGAAGTGGCTAGCTCAATCGCGCCATTTGTGGCTGTATACAGGTCATCTATTGTAGAAGGTATGAGGCATAAGGGTCAGAACAGTGTCCCGTTTATCAAACGTTACAAGCTTGTATTACAAGCGTATCCTCTTGTAAATTAGTGCATTGTTACAAAAATGTGTTTATCAAAACTACATTGTAAATTACAAGCTACAAGTGATATCACTTGTAATACAAGTGCTTTTTTACACTTGTATTTGTGGTTTGTTTATCATAAGTGTCTTTGTAAACTACTTTTGCTTGTGTAACTTGTTATGAAAAAGTTGGAGTTCCCGTTGACTCTATAATAATCCAACGTTAGAGTTGTGTTTATTTTGTTGTTTCTCGTCAATTACTATAGGTTATTTACACACAAAACCAAATCATCTGAGAAAAAATTTTTGTTTTTTAAACAATAAAAAATAGTTTAGAATAAAATAGTTTATTTAGATCAAAAATGGAATGTATACAAATTTCGATTGAAAAACGATGACATCTGCAGAAGTTAAAAACTGTGTCGCAGATATCAACGCCCTCCTCCGATTACATAAAAGCAAAAGTGAAAAAAAAGAAAAAACATGCATAAGAACGTAATATTAATAAATGTGCAATTATGTGTACATGTACGTGTGCGTGCGTGAGTGAGTGTGTGCGTGTGTGTGTGTGTGTGTGTGTGCGAGTGAGTGTGTGTGTGCGTGTGTGTGTGTGGGTGAGTGTGAGTGTATGTGTGTATGTGTGTGAGAGAGAGTGTGTGTGTGTGAGAGAGAGTGTGTGTGTGTATGTATTTGTATAGATGTTAAGATGTGTGCGCATGTATGAACATGTGTCGTACATTTATATGTATGATTATATTTTGAAGAGTGAGTGCAGGGAACAGATCACTCTGTTCCCTGCACTCACTCTTCTCTCTATGTCAGCGGTGTATTTTCCATGGTGCGATGGGAAAGCTACTTGGAAGCCAGCACTTAAGCCAAAAGGCGCAGCTGGCCATACATAACGGAGTGCTTGTCCCAACGCTGTTATATGGCAGCGAGAGCTGGGTATGTAAGAAGGAGAATAAAAGTAGGATAAATGCGGTGGAAATGCGAGCTCTGCGGAAGATGTGCGGAGTGAAGCTGACCAACCGTATTCGCAACAGCGCATTAAGAAAGCGAGTAGGTGTAAAGGGTATGATTCGTTGGTTCGGGCATATAGAAAGAATGTCTGAAGAAAGAATGACAAAACAGATATACAATACGAAAGCGGAAGGATGTAGGTACCGGGGATGACCTAGACTATCTTACCATGACCAAATAGACCGAGTCTTATCTGAAGGACAAGTTAAGAGTCTCCGTAACCGGCGAGCGTGTATGAGACGAACTATGAGAGTGGAGGAAGCCAGAGGTATGCAAGGAAAGAACATGTTGGAACTCTGTACTCTCTGCCTACCCTGCAAGGGATCTGGCGTGATGATATAGATACGAGTAGATAGATAGATTGTACAAAAGTTCTTGTTATATGTAACTTGGGAGCTACGTTTGATAAATAGGGCATAGTTTGTGAAGTCGCACCACAATCGTGCATAAATTTGCCTGCTTTTACCTACTTTAATGCGGGGCCGATTTTAAGATTTGCATTCCAGCCATGGTAATTGGTGCCCTGGGGGTAGTTGTTTCTGACATGGGACAAAGTAAGGTGGTGGGGTTTCCCTTCTCTGCTTTGTCTATGTCTGGCCGTTGTTGGGAGATCCTGCAGGGTCTGCGTGAACTTCAGAAAGCTTTTGCGGCGCTTGAGGTGGACCTAAGGGATTTAATGGTCATAAAAGAGGTGTGGTGTGTCAGACTCTTGCTTTTATTTTTTTATAGCACAAGCCACATCTCGTCGACACAATGACCTAGTACAACATTTACGGTCTCGGGAAGGACGAAAATGTTTAGTAACCATAAGTTTAAAAAAAGCACCGCTATGTTCGAAGTCTGGAATTGTGCTCGGTATATGGCAATAGCCTCGTCTCTTATCACATAGTACTTAGGTACTATGTGATAAGTGACGAAAATTGGGTGTACACAATACACCTGCTACCCTCGCTTGGGGAATATAGACGTAACCTACGTACGTTTGTAGTTACCAACCTACTACTTGAATGTTAGTTAAATGCAGGATCTCCGCTCGTGACCAACCATCGGACTAACGAGACAGTCAAAAATGCTTAAGAGTACCTTCAAACCTAAATTTAAAGACTATAAAACATTTTGACTGTCAATTTTGACTACCTAAAGCGATATTTAGCGTGAACTATTTTCGCAGGCACCCAATCACTCCGCTAATCCATCAAAGGTCTTTGCCCGGCGCCCTTCAATCGAGCCCGAATCCATTGATTGGAGTTTTCGTTTGATTTCACTCGAATCAAGAAGTTCACAGTCAGTTACTTCAACCAATTATCCTAGAACAATGAGAAGAATTCATTGGCTCAGCTTATAACGTTTATCTATTGTGAATCGTTTTCTGTCAATATTTTGATTTCCATGCCTTCATACCTTCGGGTAGGTGCTGTGTACTTTTAAATAAGTGTGTGGTTAGTTATCTTCTGGATAAGAGTCTCTACTCATCGGAGGTTGTTACTGACCTTTAAAAGAATACACCATATACGCAATGCGAAAGTGGAAAGATGTAGGTGCCGTAAAAGACCTAGACTATCTTACCATGACCAAATAGACCGTGACTTACCTGAAGGGCAAGCCAAGAGTGTCCGAAACCAGCGAGGGTGTAGGAGATGAACTATGAGAGTGGAGGAAGCCAGAGGGGTCTTGTTGGAACTCTCTTTGCGTCCCCGCAAGGAATCTGGCGTTATGATATAGATAGACAAAGGAATGAAATCTATTAAATTCAAAATCTTTTTAAATAAGATATGTAGACTTTATATAAAATTATGTAGCTTTAAAAAAAAGCGAATAGGCTGCCCAAAAACTATGCAAACCGTTTAAAAAAATAGTGCTGTCAGATATGGATTTTAGTGTTATGAGTATCTACTTAAATAAATCTTAAGAAACATGAATAATAATAATAATTGTTTATTCTGAATTAAGATACATATTTCCTAAATAAGTAAGTACCAACAACGTTACAAAATCTTAAAAGTTTAATTAACCTTAATTATATTCAATCATCTGGGTGATCAAAGAGCTACCAATTAGTGTCCAATGATTACTCAGCGTCAAATCACCCAAATGATTATATCCCAAAATTCGTTACTTTTTACGAGAATAATTGTCTTAGCAATATGAAGGAAAACAAGAATAGGCAATTTTAGGATGTGTGAGGAAGGAATGAAGAATGTTGCACCACCCTCGAGTAAAGTCCATAGTAGACTAAACGACAGTTAAAGTTGCAATTACTTGCAACTTTAATTGACGTTTAGTCTGACGTTTAGTCTATATGGCGTCTATACAAGGTGTATCGTAAATAACGCAAGACCTTAGACACCCCGATTAGATAATCGAATAATAAATTCAATACGAAAATCAAATTTCAAATTTGAAATTTTTTACCCCTTTTTTAAGCACTTTTATACCTCAGTAAGTAATGAAACTTGTACGTGTATGTGTGCATATTGAGAAAGATGTTTTAGAAATGCATTTGAAGTCTCCGTATTGCTTTGAATCAAAAATAAATTTAGTTTATTATAACGCACTAAAGGAGTAACAGCATTTTTGCAAATTAAAAAAAACATGTAACATACTATATAAATAGTTGGAAGCGATTCAGTTGCCGATTTAGAACAATCCACTTTTAGGTCATGCGTTATTAATGTTACACCTTGTATAGAAATTTCACCATCTCTGAGTAGCCCTATCCGTCGATTAAAATAGCCTCTATTAATTGCCAAGTGACGCTAAAGAAGTAATTAATCAGCACTTTACTCCTGGCTAATGAAAGAGGCCCTGGCTAATTTTATATCTGTTTCTCTGCCCACTACAAATAGGCTGAGTTTGATCCAAGGATATCTAAGGATCTCCATCCCTGTACAAGACGTTCTGTGCGCCTAGTTATCTACGCCACGACATCGCCACCCGACAGCACGCCCCGGACAATAATATCGATGATTTTCAACGGTAACGACCCACTTGTGTCCCGAGCACATTGTCTAGCAGCGATGGAACATTGTGGACATTCTGATTCCTTGGTGCACAGTACATTGAATATATTGTGGCTATTGATATTAGCCGCCGGAAGCGTGGAACAGGGGTGTGGTGGTACTCTTTTTCAAGAAAGGTGATAACACTTTACTGAAGAATTATAGGCCCATCACACTGCTGAGCCATGTTTATAAGTTGTTTTCGAGAGTCATCACGAATCGTCTCGAACGCAGGCTTGATGGTTTCCAGCCTCCCGAACAAGCCGGTTTCCGGAAAGGCTTTAGTACCATAGACCACATACATACGCTGCGGCAGATTATACAGAAGACCGAGGAGTATAATCGGCCACTATGCTTGGCGTTTGTGGACTATGAGAAAGCCTTTGATTCGATCGAGACTTGGGCGGTTCTTAGATCTCTCCAGCGATGCCGCATTGACTATCGGTACATTGAGGTGTTGAGGTACTTGTATAATAACGCCACCATGTCAGTCCGAGTACAGGGGCAGTGCACGAAGGCGATCCCCATAAAAAGAGGAGTAAGGCAGGGAGACGTCATTTCTCCGAAACTGTTTACGGCCACCATAGAGGACGCCTTCAAGCTCTTGGAATGGCAAGGACTTGGCATCAACATCAATGGCGAATACATCACTCACCTTCGATTTGCCGACGACATTGTGGTCGTGGCGGAGTCGCTGGAAGATCTAGGACGAATGCTCGGTGACCTCAACAGAGTATCTCAACAAGTGGGTCTTAAAATGAACATGGACAAAACGAAAATAATGTTTAATGTCCATGTCGTACCCACCGCACTCACCGTTGGGAACTCTACTCTTGAAGTTGTCGACGAATACATTTACCTGGGACAGGTAGTCCGGTTAGGTAGGTCCAACTTTGAGAGAGAGGTCAATCGACGAATCCAACTCGGCTGGGCAGCGTTCGGGAAACTGCGCAACATCTTCTCATCCAAAATACCTCAGTGCCTTAAGACTAAAGTTTTTAGTCAATGTGTGTTACCAGTGATGATATATGGATCAGAGACGTGGTCTCTTACAATAGGTCTCATAAAAAAGCTCAGAGTTGCTCAGCGAGCTATGGAGAGAGCTATGCTCGGCGTTTCTCTACGCGATCGAATCAGGAATGAGGAGATTCGTAGAAGAACCAAGGTCACCGACATAGCCGTTAAGATTAGCAAGCTGAAGTGGCAATGGGCGGGCCACATAGCGCGTAGATCGGACGGGCGTTGGGGCAGAAAGATTCTAGAGTGGAGACCACGTATTGGCAAGCGCAGCGTGGGACGACCGCCTGCCAGATGGACCGACGATCTTGTGAAAATCGCAGGAAGTCGTTGGATGCAGGTGGCATCGGACCGGTTACGCTGGAAAGCGATTGGGGAGGCCTATGTTCAGCAGTGGACAAGTATAGGCTGAGATGATGATGATGATGATGATTGATATTAGAGAAAGATATTGTGTACTAGTGTTTGTGAATTTCTTGGTCGAGTACTTTGTAGCTACTTCTTCCACAAATGGGATTGGGTGTCTAAAATATAACGTACACAGTCATGTTTGTATTCCTGAGGGCAGCTAAGATGTCTTCACCAACATTGTGCCGAAATGTTAGGTTGGTTTGTATCGGACATAATTATTGACGCTGGACTGAAACTGAGAACATTTTGAAAAAATTCAGAAACATGTTGTACGACTTATTTAAACCCAGGACTTCAAAGTCACCAGCCGCCATAAGAACTCCTCAACTAAGCAAGGCATCTTTATGTTTGAACTATCAAAGTCCGTTTTTAAAAAGATCTTTTTAATTTTGAATTATTTAACTGCGAGCCAAAAGCCTTAGAGGTACTAAAAGCATAGAGGGAGCATTAACAAGATTATATAATTGCACTGCTTACAGTTATGTCATGTCCGTGATAAGAAAGGGCAAAAATCTATCGTAATCAGTGACACTCTTGTTCGCTTTATTTTGACATAATAATTATTGCTTGAAAAGAAATAAAAAGTCACCGAGAACACAGTCACTTGACAATCAAATATTAACCGATAAATTTGCGTAGAACCTACGTTAAAATGACAAGCCATAATATTTGGAATAAAATGGAAGAGTGAACCATGTAGCAACAGAGATTTTTAAATTATTTGCCTAAATGGTACCAAGTGTACACAAAACGTGTACAGCTGAACTGGGCTTATAATCCCCCTATGCCAAAAACGAAACTTTTGCGAGCAAGTATTTTCTCTGATATACATAAATATATATAAAAAATAATCAATTGTCGAATGTATGTAAGCGCCTCACTTCAGAACGGTTACACCTATTTGGCTAATTGTTGTTTTTGTTGTTTGTCATTGTCGGAACAAGGTTGTGTGAAAAACAATATTTGAACAATTGTACGGAAAGGTTAAAAATTTGGGTTGAAAAATCTCCATAAAAAGAAGTGAGTGAGTCGGAAGGCAGTAGGGAGATCTTATAAATATTGACAGACTGGTTTCATTTTCTTCATAAGAATACCCGTGCGAAGCCGGGCCGGGCAGCTAGATGAAAATAAAAAAAAAATGTATGCCTCAGCAAATGTAAAACAGTATCGTCATTTTCATCTAAAAACTTCGTAAGACAACACTCTGCACAATATTGCATTTCAGATGGTGCCTACATATCAATATTACTTTTAGAAGTCTTACTTTATATGTAAGTAATAAAATAAAAATATTATGCAGTAAAATATAATTATGAAGCTAAATCAAACATTCACGGCGAACTGGGTTAGCGCAGTATTCTTTAAAAGCCTCTAAAATATAATTTTAATTCTGCCTGTTTATTTTACAGCCTATTCGAAAATTTAATGAGACAGTACATAAATTGAGTGAGATATCGATCAAAATTTTGCAGTGGATAGTTCACGAACTTGGCAAATCCCTATTATAACTGCTCATAAGCTTATATGAACCCGACTAATACTCCGACCGAATAGTATACTAACCCCATTAAACTAAGTGAAACTCATCCACACTAATCCGCGCCTCAGGTAGGGTCCGCATAAAAATCGTGCGATCCATTCAGCGGCGGCTCGAATGAGTTACGAGTACTATCCGCAGTGCTGCTAACGGTCCTTGTGTTAGTGACACATCAGGCTTCTTATTTTAATAATATTAAAAATATATTATTTTTCCTATTTTTGCGGCAAAAATGTTTGTGGTTCAAGACGATGTTGTCTATATACAAAATGTAAGTCTGGTGAGGAACCATCAAATATTTAAAATACATAAATGCAATGTCAAAAGATTGCGTTCGTCCAGCTTTGTGACACGAAAAAATATAAGATTCAATTTGTATGACAGTCCTTTTCATTATAGCCATAAAAAAAAACAAGAAATCATCGAAGTAGCAGTGGTGTATTGTGCACGGTCCCAGTTCGTCGACGATATTAGGGTCCAATATAAGAGGATAGACTTATTGCTATATTATACTGGACACAATTCCAGAATTCAAACTGTTACTTTTACGATAGAAAAACCTAAATAATACTGCTCGACCTAGGATTCGAATCCAGGACCTGATCCCTAGTCCTACTATGCTCCACTATGCCAAAAGCCAATCCTATAAAAGCGGTCTAAAGCATTCCTGTAAAAACCATAGCGTGTAAGGGTGTATTTATTATACCATAGCGTGTATTTATTATACCTCCTATTTCCAAATCCCCCATCTCCAATTTATAATGGTAGAATATAAGTTTCATATGTTTATAAGTGAAAAGATACTATGTTTATATGTTTTTCTCTAAGATTACATAACATGTTAAATATACGAAGTTTACGCCAGATAAAAAGTTTGATGAAACATTTTTAAATGTATTAAAGAAAATGGAATATTCGATCTCATTGTGCCACCTGCGCACTGTGGCCAGCTCTATTCATGGCGTAGAATCGACATTTTAATTGATACGGCCTGCATGTACTAACGATCCAGCTGAATATATTCACTATTAAGTAAAATATCATCATATTCAAGCGAGCGGAAAAGGGACGGGGGATTTTTCGCATTTTCACTTTGAATATTTATTTATCGTTGGTTATTTTTAAGTGTAGGAGGCGGTAGTCACGGCGCGTTGAATTAAAACTATATTTTTTATATTCTATCTATATCATCACGCCAGATCCCTTACGGGGTAGGCAGAGAGTACAGAGTTCCAACAGGCTCTTTCCTTACATACCTCTCTGGCTTCCTCTACTCTCATAGTCCGTCTCATACACGCTCGCCGGTTACGGAGACTCCTGACTTGTCCTTCAGATAAGACCCGGTCTATTTGGTCATGGTAAGATATGTATTTACCTCATTTTTTTTATTCTGTAATCAGTAATTGTTTAATCCATTGAAAAATTTTACTGTCTACCATTAAGATGACAATTTTTTGCTAGCTAAGTAGAATTGTGATAGAACTGATTATAAAAAAGGGAAAAACTACTAGCAGGAATAGCAGATGTACATTATATATTTACATGTATGTATAGTCGAATATGTTAGGTCTCTATTAAAATAAGGTACGAGCCTATTGTCACGATAATGATCCGTCGATCGAGCCTCGATGATTTACTGAGCAAATATAAAGAGCACTCGGCTTAAGCCGCTGTGCACAGAGTCATCCAACTAGGCCCTGACATCATCGCGGTGGGCGTGGTTTACATCAGTCTGTCATTCTCAAATAGATGGCAAATACAGAATTGGGCCGTGTGTAACGTCCTCTTCATCCGCGCTACCCCGCGCAGTGACACGCTTGCGTTTTTGGGGAATCGAATAATACCATCTCCTTTTTACGTTTGCTTCGTGAACTCACATTAGATTCGAAGGATCTCGTGATTGCTATTCGCATTAGGTGCCATTAGAACAACAAGGAAGTAAATTTTTAATGTTTCATTTCATTAATTATGAAGGGATACCTACCCCACAAGGGACCTGGAGTAATGCTTTAGATAGAGAGATAGTTAGTATCTCTTTTTATCTATACTTAACATCACGCCAGTTCCCTTGCGGGGTAGGCAGAGAGTATCTGTACTCAGAGTTCCAACAGGTTCTGTCTTTACAGACCTCTCTGGCTTCCTCCACTTTCAGAGTTCGTCAGATACACGCTCGTCGGTTACGGAGACTCTTGGCTTGCCCTTCAGATAAGACATGGTCTATTTGGTTATGGTAAGATAGTCTAGATCTTCCCCGGTACCTACATCATTCCACTTTCGCATTGTATATCTGCTTTGTGATTCATTCTTCCGACATCCTTTCTATATGCCCAAACCAACGGAGCATACCCTTTTATTTATTTTATTCTTTATGCACTTATGTTCATAGGCAGACTTAATGCCTGAGGCATTTTTTGCCAGTCTGCGTTAAAGCGGTGTAGAAACAATTGTGGTAGGTGCCCAAATATGAGGGTTTAAAAAGAAGAGGGAAAAATAATAAATAAATATAAACCTATATATGATACAGCAATATCAAACATATATAATTATATAAAGATATATTATATACATGTACCTAAACACCTTTTCTCATCTTTACACTTTTTTTGATTCTATCTTCTATTAGTAAGTAGATATTGAATAATCTAAGAGCTATCGGTAGAAATTGCATCTGAAGGCCGGAATTCCACTCCAAATACCACAATTCCCTCTTCTCACGTCATATATATTTTTTTCATCTTTTTTCGATCTAAATTTTTATGTCCAACTTGGTTCCCTCAGTGATTGTACATTTATCCCATACGCTACCCCACTAAGTGACTTTCGATGGAACATATTGGTTGGGACCGACCTTTCAGGGTGCTGTGGGGTGGTTTTAGCATTTTTTCTTATAAATTCAGTTTCATGTTAGTAGTCGTTACGTAGGGGCCGATGCCTCGTGAGAATTTGTAAATGTATGCCGTGAGAAAGAAGTGATGGAGGGCCGTTGTGGTGTATTTTAATGATATTATATTGTTATAATTTACACCAGTATTAGAATTCTGAGGCCCAAGCACGAAAAAATAACATTAGAGACGAGAGATAAATATGTTGTTACGGTCTAGGTATTTTTGTAGGTATATGAAATTTATATTTGTAAACTCATTAATGATATAGGAATCATTCTTAGTATGGATCAATAATTTATATAAAAATATACCCAATTAATATTAAAAAGAAAACTAAATATTAAATCTGACTTTTAACCCATATTTTGTTATGAAATAGTAATTGGATTATCTCAATTTTATTCATCTTATACATGAATGGAAACGATTGAAGCCAGGCGTTAACTGTGTCCAATTAAAATTCTATTAGTTCTAGTCTGTGACTTTTATTATCTTAGTTTTAGCACTCAAATCAAAAGTAATTTTTTTCATGTAGACCAAAAAACTTATGTGCACTCAAGAATGAAAAGGTTAGTGATAATTTGAGACGCTACCACCTTTGTCGTAACGCCATTCCTATGGAAAAGGACAAGAAATTACACGGTTACACTTTTAAAACTCTCTTTGTATATAGCGTGACCTATACTATAGTGAGAACGAATACGGAAAATATAATCATATGTGGGAGATTCTACATACATAAAAAAACAAAGCTTTTTTTATACAAACCGTAATCCCGCACTGAGAATTATTCCTAAGTCGTGGGTGTGTTTACAAATATGAAATTCACATACACAAATACTCAGACCGAAACAAAATATTTGTGGGTCACACAAAGAATTATTCCGTGCGGGAATCGAATCCAACTACTCAACCCAGTGAAGCGGAGCGGCTAAGGATCGACCACTCGACCAAGCCGACCGACAAAGTTGCCTGAAGTTGTACGTCGGACGTTTAAATCCGAAGTGAGTATGAAAATATAAACTCACTAGTTTCTGCCCGCGACTTCGTCCGCAAGGACTTTAGACAAGAACTTTACATTTTTTCCGAGATAGAAATATATCCTAGGTGTTCATCTAGGTAATAAACTATCTATGTGATAAATGTCATCTAAATCTGTTCAGCCGTTTTTGCGTAATTGCGTAACAAACATACAAACTTTCAAATTTATAATATTACTAGGCTTATAATATCATTAAAATGGTAGAAAACACTCAGGACAATAGAGGAGAAGCGGACTACACTCAGCAGTGGTATGTCAGTAGATGCAGTGGATTGATACAAGCGGATTCACTATGGTAAAGATGATAACATCCATAAAAATACTGAGTGTAGTTTTAACGCCTTGCAGCCGAGGTGTTCTTTGCGATAACATTTTTATATTCGAGCGTCTGCGTGCTTTGGAAGGCACGTTAAGCCGTTGGTCCCAGTTACCACTTAATGTGGTAGTCGTTAAACCGAATTAGGAGCTTTATAGGTGGCTTAATAATTTCCGAAAGCAGGTGGTCACAAACCTGCCTCCGATCTGCACTGGGTCCGCGTTGTGGAGTATGACCTAATTTATCTCACCTCTATTTTTTATATTGTTTCTGCCTACAATAAGGTGGAAACTAGCAATATATTTGAACCAGGAAAACAGCTGTAAGATGGTGCTTAAAATGATGTGCAATAATACTCTTTATGTACAAAGAAATTACAACTCATGATATTGATATCTATCTACATCTATGTCATCACGCCAGCTCCTCGCGGGGTAGGCAGAGAGTACAGAGTTCCAACAGGTTCTTTTTCTTACATACCTCTCTGGATTCCTCCACTCTCATAGTTCGTCTCATACACACTTGCCGGTTACGGAGACTTGACTTGCCCTTCATATAAGACACGGTCTATTTGGTCATGGTACGATAGCCTAGGTCTTCCCCGGTACCTACATCCTTCCAGTTTCGCATTGCGTATATGGTGCATTCTTTAAAAGTCAGTAACAACCTCCGATGAGTAGAGACTCTTATCCAGTAATCTTCTTAATAGTCGAAATTCTAATAGCCCATTACATAAGGAAGTATGACTCTTTACTTTAAAAATATTTTAAACTAGCGATATTATGTGTTAAGTTTTGATTATGAACTGTGAGTGTAAAGGAAGCCAGAGAGGTCTGAAAGGAAAGAACCTGTTGAAGCTCTGCACTCTCTGCGTACCCCGCAAGGGAACTGGCGCGATGACATAGATAGATAGAAGTTTTGTCTATGAAAGAAAAAGTTGAAAAGGTGTATAACATTACAAAATTATAGACCGTTACAAGTATTGCTTATTTCTTAATAATATAATATTAGCCCTGTTAAGAAACTGTCCCACCGTTGCCCACGGGCCGACTCTTATACTGAGAGGGTTTAGGCCATAGTCCTCGCTCATATCTTAAGTAAAGAAATTGGTGACTAATACTCGACTAAGAAAACGTACTTTTCTTACTTTTGACAGTTTTCAACTGAAGAATAAAAAATATGTACTAAGTAAATACGTGACTAAAAGTATTTATTTAAACTTCTCTATCTATATCATCACGCCAGATCCCTTACGGGGTAGGCAGAGAGTACAGAGTTCTAACAGGCTCTTTCCTTACTTACTACTACTTACTACTCCTCTCTGGCTTCCTCTACTCTCATAGTTCGTCTCATACACGCTCGCCGGTTACGGAGACTCCTGACTTGTCCTTCAGATAAGACTCGGTCTATTTGGTCGTGGTAAGATAGTCTAGGTCTTCCCCGGTACCTACATCCTTCCACTTTCGCATTGTATATCAGTTTTGTCATTTTTTTTCGAACATTCTTTCTATATGCCCGAACCAACGGAGCATACCCTTTCTCATCTTTACACCGATACTCTCTTTCATACGTATTTGCTTTCTTACTAAGCTGTTGAGAATACGGTCGGTCAGCTTCACTTCGCACATCTTCCGCAGAGCTCGCATTTCCACCGCATTTATCCTAATTTCATTCTCCTTCTTACATACCCAGCTCTCGCTGCCATATAACAGCGTTGGGACAAGCACTCCATTATGTATGGCCAGCTGCGCCTTTCGGCTTAAGTGCCGGCTCCCAAGTAGCTTTCCCATCGCGCCATTCACTCTGTTCCCTGCACTCACTGTTCTCTCTATGTCAGCGGTGTATTTTCCATCCTTACTGAATGCGCATCCAAGATATACAAACTCATTCACATGCTCCAGCACATCGTTCCCAACCACAATCCTTCCATTCGTTCTGGTTTCTTCGATTCAAATGTAAGCCATTTTTCATGCAGTCGTCTTTCATAACTGTGACTAGTGATTGCAGATCAGTGGCTGTTGGCGCTATCAAAACCGCGTCATCTGCATATAGTAGATGATTTACCACTAGATCACTTATTTGTACACCTTCATTCATCGCTATCAGTATTTAAAGACTTTTATCCAAATATATTATAAACAGTCTTATTTAAACTTGTTTTTAGATACAGGTGTTATTATATAATATTTCTAAGTGTACTTAGTTATTATTTACCTCTAACAAGAAAATAACTACTATACTCGTACCGGGAATACAGAAATAAGTAGGTACTTCTTAAGTGCGTACAAATATGTACAAAGAAATGGTGGGTTAGGTGTTTCGTTCGTAAAAGGCAATAAGGCTCAGCCCTCCACGCAAAATAAAGAGGCTCATATCCATTCATAAAAATATCAATAAAAATAATCTTGAGTACCTGGTTAATTTTTCCCTCTAGTCTAAGGGAGGATTTCGACGGAACTAAGAAAAGGTACTTCTAGGGTTGGCGATTCTTACTTATTTTTTTTATTGTGTCAAAACTATTACGCCTATATTAATAGAGGCAGAAGCGTTCTGTGTACACCTACATATCGTCTGACGGACGATTTAGCGCAGTGGTTAAGAGCTTAATAGAGGTAATGATAAGAGGCTCACCACTTAAGTTAGTGTCGGAATTTAAATGCCTGGGACACTGGGTCACCGCAAACCAGAATGATGACCTGGACCTGGAGAGAGAGCGTAGGGCGTTGTCAGTGAGAAGTAATATGTTGATCCGCAGATTTGCAAAGTGTACCAATGGTGTAAAACTAACCTTGTTTAGAGCCTTTTGCCAAACGTTTTACACCTGCAGTCTGTGGATCAACTATACTAGAAGGGCTGGCGACGTACTGCGCATACAATATAACAACGCGTTTAGGGCATTGATGGGGTTGCCGAGGTACTGCAGCGCCTCGGGGATGTTCGCGGAAGCACGTATAGATGACTTCTACGCGATAATTAGAAAGCGGATCGCGTCCCTGTGGAGGCGAGTGCGCGCCAGCCCCAACAGTGTCCTGCGCACAGTGGCGGAGAGGGTCGAAGGGCCGATATTGCGGCACTGGACCACCGCACATGTGGTGCCGTCAAACCGGGCGGCCAAATAACATTATTTTTTTTTTTGTTTTAATTTGTTTTTTGTTTGTTTCTACTAACAATAGTTTTAAGAGTCGATGTAATTACTAACATATGTATGGATGAATATCCGAAATAAATATATTATTATTATTAAGCTGCTCTGCCCACTGTGTCTAATAGTCGCGGGTTCAAGTCCCGCACGGGACAAATCTTTGTGTGATCCACAATTATTTGTTCCGGTCTGGGTATTTGTGTATATGAATTTTCATGTTTTTAAACGCACCCACGATACAGGAATAAATCCTAGTGTGGGACTAAGTTTTTTTTTAAAGATAAAGATATCGCGAACTTTGTCAAGTTAATCAAAATCAAAGTCTTAAGTTTTTTATTCATGTAGACCAAGAATTACTTATGAATAGTTAGGAAAGAAAAGTAATGATTAATTAAGACTGTACCACCTGTTCAGAATGTAATTTCTTTGGAGAAGAAGAGCAAGAAAGCCCACGGTTACTCTTTAAAATGAGAGTTTTACAATTATTTTTGTATAAATTGCGTTCATGGGGTATGGGAGAACAATACATAACATGTTAAGGAGATGGGCTTAAGCATATATTAAACGAAAATGTATCAATCAGTGTCTGAACAGTCCTCTCATTTAAAAAATAAAGACTTTGTAATACATAATTACGACGTCACGTTTTGTTGACTGTATTGATCGCGGCAATTTTATCATTTATATAATTATTTTGATACTCCTACGCCACGAGTCAGGCTTTGCCTAGTGTGAAAGGAACCAGTAAGTACTTCTAGCTTTAATGTTTAGTTTTTAAGAATTTGCATGTTCCTTCTTCTTCTTCTTTTATACCATCACACCAAATCCCTTGCATGTTTCAAGTTTTTGAAAATATATTATTCTTAATTAAAAACGTGTAACAATAATATTAAGAAAAATTAAACTGCTTAATATAAAATGAATGACTGCCTCGTTGGTCTGGTGGCAAAGCGCATCGCTTTGTGATCACGAGGTCCTGGGTTCAAATCCTAGGTCGGACAAATGTAGTTTTTCTAAAGAAAAATTCCCAGTATGAGTCCGGAGTCTGGAATTGTGCCCGGTATATGGCAATAGGCTCGCCCCCTATTACATGGGACCTAACATCGTTGTTGAAACGTGGGTGTACTCAGTACACCTCTGCCACCCCCTCTGCTATTCCCCATACAGACGTAATGGTGTTTTTTTTTGGTGCTTGATATAAAAAATAAAATGAGTGCGAACAAAATATTTGGTTATAGCTCCAGTGGGATGCTGAACGAGCAAAAATTCAACAGAACTACAAGTTTAATCAGTCAAAGGATGGAGGACGGACCAGTCTCCACCAGCAGCACCCTTTCACGAGTATGACTTTAAAAGCAGCCATCGCTCTCTTTTACCATATTGGACGGAAGAGAGTGACCAAGTCCCAATAGGGATACCTGGCGCAATTCTAAACTCCGGATAGCTGCTGAAAATCTTTCAATACAAGGTGAAGTTAATGTACACTAATTTATTTACGTTGATAAAATAAAGTATATCTAATGAAACATGAATAAAAATAACACTTCAATAAGTAACATCTACCTAATGACCTATCCGAATATAATAGGTAGGGTGAAAATCCGGAACACTGAATGGCTCTACCGGCCAGCTGATCCGCGCTTCTCTTCAATGTCATTTTGCGCTTGGTATTGGTGAAATTTTTGTTTTTATTGCACTTAATTAGTATTGTTATGAAGATGTTACTTGAAATAAAACTATTTTTTTCGGATTTTATTGCGGTTTATTTTTTGTTTTTTAAGTTCCCGACGTTTCGAGTGCTTTGCAGCACCCATGGTCACGGGAAGGACTGAGGTGGTAGACGTCCAAAAGGTATAGTTGTTCCGGGGTACCCTCAAACTTCTTAATTATTTTTGTTGGTCCGATCTACGCAGAATGAGCTCACGGTGTCTTGAGGTCTTGCAGTGTTATGCTTGGTTTTGGATTTGATTATATTAATTACTGGATCCCAAGTCGATGTAAGCACCCAGCCATCTTCTCTATTGAAATTAGGATGTTTTTTTAATTTCAATAGCCTCGCGAACCATACTTGGTAGGAATTGGTGTTCTTTCACGAGGATTTGTGGTCTATCAAATCTGATGTTATGGTGGGTGCGGTCAAGGACATGTTCACAGACTGCAGACTTCTTTGAGCGACGGTGTTTTAGGTCAGCTATGTGTTCTTTAACCCGAGTTTTTACTAGTCTTTTTGTTTGTCCTATGTAAGAGAGACCACATTCACAATCAAGCTTATATACTCCTGCATCTTGTAGAGGGATGTGACACTTGACAGATGGTAAAAACTAACTGATCTTCTTCGGCGGCTTATAAAATGTTTTGATTGAAGCACGCTTCAAGATGTAGCCAATCTTGTCTGTGACTCCTCTTAAGTAAGGTAGTACAGCAGGGAGACGCTCGACTGTGGCTGGTTTCACTCGGTCACTGTGACGTTGGCGTGGGACTCGAAGCTTATTGTCGTGCAGGACTTGCTTGACATGTTGAAGCTCGGCAGCCAGATGTTTCTTGTCACAGATCCCTTGTGCTCTCTGAAACAAAGATTTACCCACGGTAGCTAACTGTGATGGACAAAAATAATTAAGAAGTTTGAGGGTACCCCGGAACAACTATACCTTTTGGACGTCTACCACCTCAGTCCTTCCCGTGACCATGGGTGCTGCAAAGCACTTGAAACGTCGGGAACTTAAAAAACAAAAAATAAACCGCGATAAAATCCGAAAAAAAATAGTTTTATTTCATGTGTAATATTCGCGTAAATCTAAGAACTCAGTAAGATGTTACTTATTAAATGTTCTTTTTCTTATTTTTTTAGTACCAGGAAACAGTAGTCATTGGATACATCATCGACTCCATCTTTTGCACCAGGATGAGTAAAATTACACCGTTTATAACCACAGTCTGTTCGTTCTAAGACTCAAACTCAGGACGATGTGATCATCGAGGACATACACTAAGACCATAAGACCAACGAGGCTGTCTGTTATATATGTCATAATGCAATGCGATTAACTGTAGCGAAGGCTAACCGTAAACGACCTTTAAACTTCATGCGATGTGAGCGTGCTACTGCAGTGCCTTTATTAACAACGACTAAACGCGTCGTATAACGATAACTTTGTGAAATGATCCGTATGCCACTAGAGCACCATCAAATGATCATTTCGCAAATTTCTTGAAACGCATTAAGTATTTAATTGTTCTAATTAATAAGGGCTCAGTGCTCTATCAATTAAGAAAAGCGACAATTCCATCATATCCTTTGGGGTATCGTGTTAATATTTATATTGCCAACGTGATGTCACGATATTTTGCATCAGTTGGAATCAACATTATTTATTTATTTATTACAATATGGAAGACTTACAGCCAATCGATACATAATAGCATCGGAACAGAAGTCTGAGAGCTAATAATAAGTTTTAACTTATATAAATATTTTAATAATACGTGAGCAAATAAGTTCTAATCATAAAAAATCGTAATTAAAATATAAGAACGAAAACGAAAACAGAATAGAGGTAGCATGTAAATTTAAGAGAGAGAAGCTAAGGCTACCACACCTTACCGAGGATAAGGTCTAGGGATCAAGATCGTGTTTGTTTACATATTTTATTGGAATTTTTAATTGTATGTATTTATAACTTAAGCCGAAAGGCAAGCTGGATTGCATGTCCCAACGCTGTTATATGGCAGCGAGAGCTGGGTATGTAAAAAGGAGAATGAAAGTAGGAAAAATGCGATAGAAATTCGAGCTCTGCGGAAGATGTGCGGAGTGACGCTGACCGACCGTATTCGCAACAGCATAGTAAGAAAGCAAATAGGTATGAAAGAGAATATCGGTGTAAAGATGATAAAGGATATGCTCCGTTGGTTCGGGCATATAGAAAGAATGTCCGAAAAAAGAATGACAAAACTGATATACAATGCGAAAGTGGAAGGATTTAGGTACCGGAGAAGACCTAATCTAACTAATCTTACCATGACCAAATAGGTCTTATCTGAAGGACAAGTCAGGAGTCTCCGTAACCGGCGAGCGAGCCAGAGAGGTATGACAGGAAAGAGCCTGTTGGAACTCTGTACTCTCTGCCTAACCCGTAAGGGATCTGGCGTGATGATATAGATAGATAGATGTATTAATAGCTATTTTGCCTAGTAGAAGAATCAGATGTATATAACGGTGAGTTGAAGCGAGTTGATTTGCATGGGGCATTCAAATAAATTTTTGCTAAGAGTTCTGGACAGTCAATCTCGTTATCTACTATTTTTAATCTAAATAAAATTAAGATTTTTGTGACTGCTTTGTTGGTCTAGTGGCAAAGCGCATCACTTTGTGATCACGAGGTCCTTGGTTGAAATCCTAGGTCGGACAAATGTAGTTTTTCTAACGAAAATTTTCCAGTATGAGTCTGGAGTTTGGAATTGTGCCCGCTATATGACAATAGGTTTGCCCCCTATTTCATGGGACCTAACATCGTTGGCGAAACGTGGGTGTACTCAGTAAACCTCTTAAATTTTGAAGATTATTATTTAGGTAAGTCACAACCAGTATCTCGAGCTGTGCTATTTCATCTGAGTAATATAGCGCCTTCGAGAGAAGTCTTTGTGGGATGGATAGTCAGTACAGGTAATTGTAACTACCAATCCTATAGAGTACGACTTAGTCCAGTGGTTAAGAGCTTAAGCCGCTCACGCCCACTGGATAGAGTAGTCGCGGGTTCGATTCCCGGACGGGACAAATCTTTGTGTGACCCACAAATATTTGTTTCGGTCTGGGTGTTCGTGTGTTTAGCTTTATTCACAATTAGTATGTTTTTTATGAAACAGATATACAATGCGAAAGTCGAAGGATGTAGGTGCCGGGGAAGACCTAGACTATCTTACCATGACCAAATAGACCGTGTCTTATCTGAAGGGCAAGTCAAGAGTCTCCGTAACCGGCGAGTGTGTATGAGACGAACTATGAGAGTGGAGGAAGCCAGAGAGGTATGTAAGGAAAGAACCTGTTGGAACTCTGTACTCTCTGCCTACCCCGCGAGGGAGCTGGCGTGATGATATAGATAGATAGATAGATAGTATGTTTTTTAATTCTATCTGAGTTATATAGCGTCTTCGAGAAGGTTTGTGCATGCGTTAGTTAATAGGACTAAGTAATATTACTATTCATGTAATAAATATATACAAGGTGTAACATAATAAACGTAAGACCTCAGACACCCCGATTAGAGAATTACTTTATAAATTCAAAACGAAAACCAAATTTTCAAATGTAAAGCTTTTTACCCTTTTTAAAGCACTTTTATACCCCAATTAACAATGAAACTTGTAGGTGTTTGTGCGCGTTTTGAAAAAAACGTTTTTAGAAATGCATTTGACATCTCCTTATTGCTATGAATCAAGAATAAATTTAATTTTTTATGGCGCACTGAAGGAGTACAAGCTAATTTTGCATGTTTAAAAAAATTGCATGATACATTACAAATTGTTTGAATCAATTCAGTTACTGATTTAGAACAAACTACTTTCAGGTCTTGCGTTTATTATGTTACAGCTTGTATACACATTAATTATTATCTTAGACACTAATTATACTTACTTTAAATTAAACCAAAACGAGAAATTTACAGTAATTTGAGCTGTGTTAATTTTTAGTTTTAAGTACCTTTCTGTGTGTGTAGTACTGGATTTAGCGTGTGCTAGATTATTCAGTGTATGGGACCCCACGATACAGGCTTGCCTAGTGTGGCGACCGTGAATAGATTTTACCATCAATATATTATTGTCATTTTGTGATCTCACTATTAAGCTTGGACATTATTTGTACGTACTCTCTACCTACCCCTCAAGAGATCTGGCGAGATGATATAGTATTATTTGTACGTGCAATATATATGTTTTCTATCTATCTATATCATCACGCCAGATCCCTTACGAGGTAGGCAGAGAGTACAGAGTTCCAACAGGCTCTTTCCTTACATACCTACATATATATTTTCATTTTCATATTTAATATAGTGTTATTTCTAGTATCTATAACGCACTAAAAATAAAACCAAACTCACAACTCAATAGTGCCAACCCTGCCGCTTCGCTTATACATCGCAAACGCATCGTAAACCCACACTTTTACGATTGCGGCGAAAAGATTTACCTTAACACGGGCAGGTTTATTACACGCCGGGGTAATAGCCGGTTCTGGGGCGGCGAATGAACGCCTCCGGTTACGTTATATTGACAAGGTTATATATACCTACTACCAACATGAAGGTAGAGAAGGAAATTCGAGCAAAAGAAAGACTATCGGGTACTCATGAAATCCCCTGGGGCCGTGTAGTCAGACTGCTTAGTACGACTGACCAGACCGTTTGTTTTTCCTATTGGTCGGAATCATCGGTCAATGTGGAATCACGGATTTTCATAGTCCGACTAATTGGACTACGCGACAACACGAGTATGTACATAGTTATAAAAGAAAGGAAGACAAATTAAAAGATGGGACTATTATATATAGATTTTAGTTTATTGGTACTTACTATTGTTTGGTTAGTGTCAAAGTTATTTATAATGTCAGCCTATACTGCCCATTGGTGGGCAAAGGCCTTATCTCACAAATCGAGGTGAGAGAGATTAGGTCATACTCTACCACGCGGTTTGTAGCCACCTGCTTTTGGAACTTATCAAGCCGTCTTTAAGGCTTCCAACTCGGCTTAACGACTACCACATTAAGTGGTAACCGGGACCAACGGCTTAACGTGCCTTTCGAAGCACGGAGACGCTCGAATATGGAAATGCCACAAACGGTCACCCATCTCAGGCTGACCGAGTCGAACGCTGCTTAACCTTGGTGATCAGTAAGAACACCGCGGTCGCATGGCGCTACGAGCGCCTTAGTCGACGACGACGGACGGACGAACTTATTTAACCCATCTGAAAGCCTCTTGACTTGACCTAACGATGATTCCACAAAAAAAGAGTTTTCTGAATTTGGAAAACGATAACGGTATTCGTCTAGTGGATAGAGCGTAGTTCGCTCCATTCACTGAATTAAGTGTTCGCGGGTTCGGTCCCCGTACGGACCAATTCATTACGTGACCCACAAATGTTTGTTTCCGTCTCAGCGTTTTTCTATGCGTATATTAAGGTAGAATACAAAGTTCCAATAAGTTCTTTTCTTTTAGATTTCACTAACTGCCTCCACGTACCCGTGCGTCCAGCGTTTTTACTTATGCCTGTAAACGCCATGACTCGAGCATAAATAATGCCCTATTTACTTTAAAAAATTACGTACTACCTAAATTTTCTTTAAAAAAAGGCAAAAAGGAAGTCAAACTTGCTACTGGATGAAGAAGAGGGGTTTCTATAACGTTTCAGTCATTCGTGTTTTACAAATCATGCTACCTCTAGAAACGGAGCCGCTCTACCAAATATTAATTAATCAAATTGTGTGGATTAGCGAGGCTTGAGTCCGGTCCTCGCCACTACCGGTCTTCTCAGTAACAACGGACTCCCCGAATACATCACTGAAAGAATGACTTATATACAAATTGTTGCGAAAACTTTAATACCGCGATTCAGACTACACTCGTCTATTGGTCGGCGAAAGTGAGCGTGCCGGTTCCAATGAGTGAGCAGACGGAATTAATGTAACAAAAAATAATGCTGCTTTTGTGAGGTATCATTGAATTACAATAATTAGACTCGATGACTTTATACAAACCAGTGGTCTTAGCTGTACTTGCATCAAATGACTCTATAAATTCTTAAAGGATTTAAAGGAATCAATTTACTTTGACCTGTTGAAACTCTGTACTCTATGCCTACCTATGGTTCTGGCGTGATGACGTAGATAGATAGATAGATAGAATCTATTTTGATGCATATTTCATTATGAATGATTTGATTATGAATAGGAAGTAGCAGCAAACCGAATTCTGGAATTGTGCCTGGTATAATGAGAACACACTTGTCCTCTATTACATCTGTACCTAATATTGTTGCCTCAAATATGAGATTTACATACACAAACACCCAGACCGAAAGAAGTATTTGTGGGTCACACAAATATTTGTCTCATGCAGGAATCGCACCCGAAACTACTCAATCCTGTGGGCGAAACGACTCAAGCTCTTAACCGTTGGACCAAGCCATCCGTAAAGAAAATAAGTGTACTTAATATACCTCTGCTACTCCGCTTGGGGAATATAGTCGTGACGGTGTTACCATAATCTTAACTATATTACGCTCGTTTATTATGCAGGTGATCTGTAAGCATACTTTTTCCTTTAACAGTAAAAAATATAACGGCATCTAGAGCAAAAATAGTCTAGAAAAAAATGGCGTCTGGTGCAAATCGCTGAACGGTTGAACGTTCCCTTTTTTACTATTTTAACTGCTGTTATTAACGTTACGGTAAGTATTTCAGATCTACTGCATTGTTACTGATAAACTGGATTGTAGAATGGTAGCTATTTTTTTCTATTAAGTGTAAACTAGATTTTCTTCGCGAGTTTGTATGCGTTCATTTTGTAATTTGGCAGATATAGGTCTGTATACCCTATGACTTCTTCTTCTTCTTTTCATGTCAATGGTTCATATCTGTCCTGCTGAGTGGCTAGCACAATCGAGCCGTCCGTGGCCGTGCTCAGCCCTTCCCTTGTACAGGTAGTGGGGCATAAAGGGCAGACCAGCAAGCCCGACATAATCTATGAGATCAAACCACAATCACAGGCTGTAGAATTTGCATCTTTGAACTCCCGTGTGCACAGATTTTGCCTGCTTCCTGAGTGCGGAGCCGATTTCAATATTTCCACACCGGCCATGGTAGGTGGTGCCCTGGCGGTAATTGCTTCTGACATGGGACAAAGCCGCTATCAACGCTACGCCGCTACAAAATCTATAACTACTACCCTATGACTGCTTATTTCGATTGTTTAGACCCACCAATACGATTTTTTTCCTATTGGTTTCCTATTGATTTGACAAAGAGGAATCACTGATTCTCATAATATGACGCATCGGGAAAAGAGGAATTACGAATTTTTGTAGGCGGTCTACAGCAATAAATATACTTACCTTCAACATAAAAGTCTTGATTGTATCTTAAATTTAAAAATTAGAATATTTTAGTATTTTTCATGAAGGAAAGGTACTGTGACAGTTGTAAGTGTCAAAGAAAATTACACTTTATTCAATGGCAATAAGAAGCATGACCTGTTTCTATACTTATAGTGTTATGCCTTAATACCATTGAATTAAATATTAATTTCGTTTTGCACTTAAAACTGTCACTACCCATCGTATGTGAAAAATATTATAGTAGAATATAGTATTTTTTATAGAAAAAGAAAGATCAACAGTTCTGTAAAATATATTACCAAATTATTGAATTCATTGAATCTTATTAACCAGTGATTTGAGACCGATCGAGAAAATTGTTAGAGAAGCATACCCTTTATAATATACATGGGTACAGAATAGTTAATATAATAATTTTATTGTTATTAACCTTTAGAATAATAATAACTCTGAGTAAGGAAAGGCTGGTCGATTGGCAGAGGCGAGATAGTATAGACACAATATATTAAGTGTCAAATATTTTTTTCAATGAAATATAGATATTTGATATAGTCTTTGACCTCCCCTATTTAGATAACTACTTGACGGAATATGTATATGATTTAAACTAAATTAATTCGATATAATACTAGAGCAGAGCATAGTGTTGCATGTTTATTCATAACTATTCCAACAAAGTTTATTTTGTGTTATTAATTCATGCAACTTCGCGTATGAACACGCAACAGTTTTGAGTTTGTTGTTTATCAACTTTATGGTGATTTTGTTGCGATATTATACAGTCAGATGTTGCTGTTGCTTTAGAATTTTATTTTAAAGTTCTAGACTACCATGTCACTCTGAGGTAAGGTATTTTTAGCTCTATATGTGTTCCCGTGTAACTGTGTCTTATCTGAAGAGCAAGTCTGTAACCAACAAGGGTTTATGAGAGAGACTATGCAAGTGGAGGGACCCAGAGAAGTCTAGGAAAGAACCTGTTGAAACTCTGTATTCTGTACTTACTTCTTCAAGGATTTGGCGTTATGATTAAGAGAGATGACGAACTATTTAGCGCAGTGGTTAGGAGATCAAGCCGCTCCGCCCACTGTCTTTAAGTCGCGGGTTTAATTCACGCAAGGGACAAATCTTCGTGTGACCCACAATTTTTTTTTCGGTCTGGGTATTTGTGTGCTTGCCGCGTGGTTCCCGGCTTAGAATAGGACCAGCCCATCTCATCCCATCGGGTGTCGTACAAGGCGACTAAGGGAAAACTAGGGAATGGGCAGCAGCGTTCCCTTAACACTTCTACCATCAAAAACTGCGCTCGCCAACCCGCCTGCCAAGCGTGGCGAGTATGGCAAACACCCCCAATTTATTAAAATGGAAGATAAGAATAAAACCAGGCGGTCCTGTTCGTCCTGGCCACGGTAGCAGCTATGGTAACGACAGGACAAGGGGTGCTAAGAATCTCCGGCAGAGATTCGGCTACCACCAACATCGAAAATTGGCCCTGGTGACATACAATGCACGCACGTTAAGGACAGATGAGAAGCTTGTTGAGCTGGAAGAAGAGATAAACAAGTTGCGGTGGAATATTGTTGGTTTATCGGAGGTCCGAAGAAAGGGCGAGGACACGATAACCTTAAAATCCGGCAACTTGTTTTACTACCGGGAGGGTGAACAGCAGTCCCAAGGTGGTGTCGGATTTATCGTCCACAAGTTACTCATAGACAACATTGTGTCCATCACTAGTGTGTCGAGCAGGGTAGCGTACCTGATACTCAGAATATCCAAAAGATATTCGCTGAAGGTCATACAGGTCTACGCACCGACCTCGGCATACTCAGATGATGACGTCGAAGTAATGTATGAGGACATTAGTAGAGCCATACATACTTCCAAAGCACACTTTACAGTGGTTATGGGTGACTTCAATGCGCGGCTGGGCAAACGGGGCGATGATGAGTTGAGAGTGGGGCAATTTGGATATGGGCAGCGCAACCCCAGGGGTCAGAGGCTGGCCGAATATCTGGAGAAGGAGGGACTCTTTATGATGAACTCTTTCTTCCGGAAGCCGCCTCATAGAAAATGGACCTGGATGAGCCCTGATGGTTCCACAAAAAATGAGATAGACTTCATCATGAGCACCAAGCGACAAATATTTAATGATGTCTCCGTGATTCACAGGGTAAAAACCGGCAGTGATCACCGAATGGTCAGAGGCACATTAAATATTAATGTCAAAATGGAAAGATCGCGTCTGATGAAGTCTACGCTCCGACCTTCTTATGCACACATCCAAAACCCCGAGAACTTTCAACTCGAATTGGCAAACCGCTTCGAATTGCTAGACAGCAGCGCATCAGTGGACGAAATCAACAACAGGCTGGTAGAGACTGTCCATACGGTCGGGTCCAAGTATTATAAGCCCCACCGTAAAAATAGACCTCAAAAACTATCTAACTCCACCCGAAATCTCATGGCTGAGCGACGTTCCATGACGCTCCAAACCTCCGATGATGCTAAGTCCTATAGGCAGCTCAATGGACAGATACTGAAGTCCTTGCGTCACGATTTACGGTCCTTCAATACAAGGCGTATTGAGGAGACCATAGCACAGAACAAGGGCTCCAAAGTGTTCGCAAGAGACGCGTCAATTGGGCAAAGCCAGTTGACGAAGCTGAAGACGGAGGACGGAAACGTAACGTCGAATAGGTCAGAGGTGCTCAGGGAGATAGAGAGGTTCTATGGGCAGTTGTACACCTCAGTAGCTGAACCTATTGTTGACTTGGTAAAAGACCCAAGAGCCAAGCTAACCCGACACTACACTGAAGATATCCCGGACATCAGCCTGTACGAGATTACGATGGCTCTCAAACAACTCAAAAATAACAAAGCACCAGGCGAAGACGGAATTACCGCAGAGCTTCTGAAAGCGGGCGAAACGCCGGTACTTAAAGTCCTTCAGAGGCTGTTTAATTCCGTCTTGCTCGAAGAGAAAACGCCGGAAGCATGGAACAGGGGAGTGGTGGTACTGTTTTTCAAGAAAGGTGATAACACTTTACTGAAGAATTATAGGCCCATCACACTGCTGAGCCATGTTTATAAGTTGTTTTCGAGAGTCATCACGAATCGTCTCGAACGCAGGCTTGATGACTTCCAGCCTCCCGAACAAGCCGGTTTCCGGAAAGGCTTTAGTACCATAGAACACATACATACGCTGCGGCAGATTATACAGAAGACCGAGGAGTATAATCGGCCACTATGCTTGGCGTTTGTGGACTATGAGAAAGCCTTCGATTCGATCGAGACTTGGGCGGTTCTTAGATCTCTCCAGCGATGCCGCATTGACTATCGGTACATTGAAGTGTTGAAGTGCTTGTATAATAACGCCACCATGTCAGTCCGAGTACAGGGGCATTGCACGAAGGCGATCCCCATAAAAAGAGGAGTAAGGCAGGGAGACGTCATTTCTCCGAAACTGTTTACGGCCACCTTAGAGGACGCCTTCAAGCTCTTGGAATGGCAAGGACTTGGCATCAACATCAATGGCGAATACATCACTCACCTTCGATTTGCCGACGACATTGTGGTCGTGGCGGAGTCGCTGGAAGATCTAGGACGAATGCTCGGTGACCTCAACAGAGTATCTCAACAAGTGGGTCTTAAAATGAACATGGACAAAACGAAAATAATGTGTAACGTCCATGTCGTACCCGCCGCACTCACCGTTGGGAACTCTACTCTTGAAGTTGTCGACGAATACATTTACCTGGGACAGGTAGTCCGGTTAGGTAGGTCCAACTTTGAGAGAGAGGTCAATCGACGAATCCAACTCGGCTGGGCAGCGTTCGGGAAACTGCGCAACATCTTCTCATCCAAAATACCTCAGTGCCTTAAGACTAAAGTTTTTAGTCAATGTGTGTTACCAGTGATGATATATGGATCAGAGACGTGGTCTCTTACAATAGGTCTCATAAAAAAGCTCAGAGTTGCTCAGCGAGCTATGGAGAGAGCTATGCTCGGCGTTTCTCTACGCGATCGAATCAGGAATGAGGAGATTCGTAGAAGAACCAAGGTCACCGACATAGCCGTTAAGATTAGCAAGCTGAAGTGGCAATGGGCGGGCCACATAGCGCGTAGATCGGACGGGCGTTGGGGCAGAAAGATTCTAGAGTGGAGACCACGTATTGGCAAGCGCAGTGTGGGACGACCGCCTGCCAGATGGACCGACGATCTTGTGAAAATCGCAGGAAGTCGTTGGATGCAGGTGGCATCGGACCGGTTACGCTGGAAAGCGATTGGGGAGGCCTATTTTCAGCAGTGGACAAGTATAGGCTGAGATGATGATGATGATTTGTGTGCGTAAATTTTTATATTTGTAAACGCATTTATGACATAGGAATTAATGTGGGGTTACGTTTAAAAAAAAAGATATGTGTTGTAGATTTTATTTTCAAAACGAAATAGGTACATTGCATATTTTATATTTATTAATCTGATTCAATTTAAAAATAAACGCCAGCCCTTGCCATGTATAGGCGCGTATACGTCTGCTTATTACGAGATTCTGAGTTCTTATCCTAAGTGCTTGCCCTCTATAGGAAAATTGAAAGCTAACATTGACCCTTCACTTCCCTGCTTAAGGAATTCAGGCGCAACAAATTGTGTTTTTTTTTTTATTTACATAAAGCGCATAAATTTTCTGTCTCCCTTTTACCATCTAATTCAATGGAGGAGTCCATTACTCACAACATTTAAGAAAAGCAAGCATCTGCCGCCACTAAATCTCTTCACCAGATCCAAATCAAGCTTCTGTCAGCTAATAACAATAACTGTGTCACAGCCGACGGAACATTCCTGGGGATTTATGACCCTCGTTTATTTTAGCGCAGGTGCCTCCAATAGGATTACTTGTGGTCAAGCCTTGCGTCCAAACAAAGGATGTTTGCGGAGCTGTATGCAGGGGAATGGAGACGGTAAGGGTAGAGTTTTTTTGGAGTAATTTTGTTTATATGGCAGAAAAGAGTTAAAATGGCGCCTATTTTTACTAAACTGAGGGCTTAGCATGAGCAGATTAATGTATGCATGAAACTATTAAGTTGGTATCACATTCTTTTGTTACTATTTTTAGGTCTTCCTATACAGCGTAAATTTTCGAGACGGGGCAATAAAGGTAGCTTCTTCAACCATTGTAGCTACAGAAAAACGGTCTTAGGAGGGAGGAGGAGGATATTCTTATTTTTTTCGATATTTTGACATCAGAAATAAGTGTTTGTGTAAATTTCCCATTTTCTTGCTGACAGTACATTTTTTCAAAATCTGTAAATGCTGCTCAAAATTTTGCAAACACTTAAGGATAGTCCCCTAAGATCATTTTACTGCAGCTCCACCCTCTATTGTCAGGTTCCAATGGTTCCAATCTAACAGGGGACTAGTTTTTATCATTATAGGAAAGTTGCTAGTCACTATTATGAAGCTTAAAATTGTGTCCGGATACAATTATGAAACTGCTGTTAAGGATTTTTTACACAAAAATCCGATTTCTTAGATCAAGGACTCGAACGAGACGAGAGACGAACTATGAGAGTAGAGGAAGCCAAAGAGGTATGTAAGGAAAGAGCCTGTTGGAACTCTGTACTCTTTGCCTACCCCGTAAGGGATCTGGCGTGATGATATAGATAGTTAGAAGGACTCGAACTTACCTTGAATCTACCTTACCAGGACTTAATGAATAGCCACACTCTCTGCCGTTAGATCAGGGATCATCTTCCGAATAAAAAAAAACATCATTGTCATTAGCCAAAAAACGTTCTCTGCAGGACAAACGTCTCTAAGATCGCCATAAGGAACGGCTTTCTGCTTGCTGCATTCAGTTTAAACCCGCAACCTTCCCTAGGTCATCAATCTATCTTGTTAAGAGCCTACCCTCTCGACGTCTGCTAGTCGCTACTTGAGAACCTTTTTGCCCCAACGGACGTCAGTTCTACGAACGATGCGTGTACGAATATATAATCGTCATCATCATCTCGGCCTATATGTGACCACTATCCCTGTCCAAAGCTCTCCAGCGCAACCGGTCTAATGCCACCTGCATCCAACAATTTCCTGCGATCTTCACAATTTGTCGGTCCATCTGGTAGGCGGCCGTCCTACGCTGCGCTTGCTAATAAGTGATCTCCACTCTAGAATCTTTCCGCCTCAACGCCCGTCCGATCTTAGCGCTATAATGTATAAAAGATAAATTTCATAACAAACTACCTTCTCCAACAAGTTTCATACAGCACACCACATCCTGACAGTACCTGAAACTTTCTCACCGTATCCTTTGTTGTAATAATACTTACTTGCTAACAATAGGAGAAAATATTCTGAATATTTATATACAGGTTTGGTACTATTTGTCGGTGGACACGGTCTGATTTTTATAGAGGTAGTATTGTTGTTTGTATGTAGATTAAAATACTTATATCTGGTAGTATAATGTATATTCTTGCTAAAGTAAGATTCAGAATACTTTTTATTTACGTAAACCTAGAAGTTATAAATCGTGAGAAAAGTAACAACGGATCTATCTTTAAGAATGTCATCCCTGTGGAGAAGGGCAAGAAACTCCACGGTTATTCTTTTAAAATGTTATTTTACAATTTCTTTCAGGGTAAATTCTGTCGTGGGGTATGAGAGAACAATGCAGATTGGACTATAAGTTGGGTCTATGTTTAATCAACCCAATTAAGGGTATCCTACCCTTAGTTATATAAATTATGTATTTACGCCACTTACCTGACCGTTAATGCCAAGCACTTCCTTCGTAGGCGGCGCAAGTTCGGTCAAGTGTTTATAAGATATTGCACTCTCTACCCCAATCAGTGTTGCTAGTTAGAGGTCTTTTAGCAATTTTCGTGATAGAAAATTGAGTATACCAAATAAAAAACAAATGGCGGTTTAGGAAAATCCTGGGAAAGATACTAAAACATTTTCTTCAAGAGAGGTATATATGGAAAGAACCGGTTGAAACTATGTCAGCCTACCCCGCAGGGGATCTGGTGTGATGATATAGACAGATAGAGAAATGTGTCATATTAC